>CM070557.1:51553925-52953915 GCA_036346405.1 Phyllostachys edulis | reverse complement strand
TAGGCTCTCCTCTCTTGAGTAGTTTGTAAGAAACCCGTGAAAAACAAGCTTTTGTTGATGTATTATATAATCCATCTTGTTTCCGCAAATCATCTTGTCGAGTAGTTAGTAACTCAAAAGATAATTAACGAATGAAAGACTAAAATTGAAGTCAAATTAATAACTTTATCCTAGCCTCAACTATTTGCTTAGTTTGTTTAGACAAACTAAGTAAATAATATTAAAGTTTCTAAAATAGAGAGGTTTGACTAACTTGTAGTTTTTGGTCACGATTGTCATGCCTTTGGTCGAAAAGAGTGAGAACGAATCGACACTAGGAAGTTCCTTCTAGTGAGCAGGACCACGTGCAAAGAGGAAAGGCTTCGACTAGGTGATGTTACCATCTCCGACCAGTTTAATCAAATCGAGAACAGCAACTTGAGTTAAGCAAACGTCTAGAGGACTTTTAAAAAAAAATTCGTTCGCCCTTCCTTGGTGGACTCGATAAGTCTGTAATGGTAGCAAAAGTAGGAGACTGAATAATGCTAGGAAGTTCCTTCTAGTGGGCAAGACCACGTGCAGAGAGAAAAGACTTTGACTAGATGTGTTTTTCCCTCCGACCAGTTGAAACAAAACGAGTACACCAAAGGTGGTTGAATAAATCTAAGAAAGTGCACTCTACTTAGAGTATTTTTCAAAATAGCTGAAGAAATAAACTAAGGTGAAAAGAGTTGGCTTTAAGAATATTTCGACCAAATAGAACCCGAGCTCTTTGTATTGGTAACAAAAGTGAGTAACGAGTCGACACTAGGAAGCTCCTTCTGAGTAGGCGGGACCACGTGTAGAGAGGAGAGGCTTCGACTAGGTGATGTTACGCCTTTCTACGAAGTAAAAAAAAGCGGGTGTTTGGAATATAGTCGAAAGATTATGAAAGCACCACTCAAAAATAAGACAATAGAGGTAGAGAACACTAGTCTTTATTATGCAGATGGTTGGTTACACATAAACTTGCATAATCGATCAATGTTCCAAGAATTAGAGAACCCGTGCAGTCTTCCATTGCTAATCGTCTTGACCACGGCCGAGTAACCCGACCTTTGTAAGGACCTTCCCACTTGGGAGAAAGTTTATTCGATTAGACTTGGGTTGGCGAGCCTCAATACCAAGTCACCTCTGACAAAGTCTGCGAGATTGAACCTTACGATCGTAGTATCTGCCTTGAGGGCTTGTTGGTAGGCCGCTGAGCAGTTAAGGCACGGTTTCTCCTTTCTTCGAGTAGGTTAATGTCATCCGCTTGAAGTTATTCCTAGTTGGAGTCATTGAAAGTTTCGACTCGTGTCGATCGTATTTTTAGTTCAGGAGGAAGCATGAAGCCGGCTCAGGGCCGGAAAAAAAGGTGTTTCTCTGTTGCCGGACTAGTGGTCGTCTGAAGCGCCCATATCTGAGGGTAATTCTTGTACCCAAGCCCCGGCGCTTGACGAGTAGTCGAAGACTCGGTTTTAATTCCTCGCATTATTTGGCGTTTGCGTTCGACTACCCCATTGCTCGGGGATGTGCAGCGAAGCATAACATAGTTTGGTACCCAACTCGTCATAAAAATTCACGAAATTTTGCTTTCAAAATGTTTACCATTATCTGTAATTATTCGACTTGGAACTCCAAATCAAGTAATTCGCATCTCATCGTGTTGTTTTCTTTGCTTCGTTGTTATCGATTCTGAGTTAAAGCCGATCCATTTTGTGAGCGTATCAATAGCCACAAAAAGGAACTCGAAACCTCCACGGAGCTTTGAGAACGGTCCTAGGATGTCGAGACCCCTGTGCAAAAAGGCCAAGAAAGAGGTATTGTTTGTAATGCTTGAAATTTGGTTGGTGTATTTGCTTGCTATAAGCGGCATTGGATACACTTTTTAACCAACTTTTAGCATCGTATAGAGCATTGGCGGTAGAAACCTTGTCGAAAGGCCTTCTGAGAGCCAGCGTTACGTAGGAAGCATGAGTTCCACAGATGCCACCATGTATGTCATGAAGGAGTGTTAATCCTTAGATTCTGCGAGAATGCATCGCATAGAGTACCCCTTGAGTTCCTCTTTTATAGAGACTCCTTCAACCAAAGTATACATTTTGGCTTTTCGGGATAAACGATCTGCCTCGGGATCGTCCTCGGGTACGGAACCCTTCTGAAGAAACTCATAGATGGGAGCCATCCAGGTATCCTCGTATCCTAGAGAGGCTATCTCAATAGGAGGTGTCTCTGATTCTTCGACCGGGGGCGGCTCGGAGTTGTTCAAGAAGACTCCTTTTGAGTGCTCGCGGATCGGGAAGAAGCCATTCGAGCAAGCCGGTCTGAGAAATTATCCTTTCGAGGGATGAATTGTGCCTCGAAACCGAAAAAATGCTTTTCTAGCTTACGCACTTCCGATAAGTACCGAGACATTGTAAGGTTAGAGCACTGGTACTCTTTCCCGACTTGATTCATGACTAGTTGAGAGTCTCCCCTCACGAGTAGTTGGCGAATCGAGCGCTTTCGCGACTCAGTATACCGGCTAGCAAACCTTCAGATTCTTTCGTTGTTAGTGGCCTGAAAGTTTAATTATGTGGCATACTTTAAGGTCTCTTCGGTAGGAGATACGAGGACCACCCCAGCCAGCGAGCCACTTAAAGTAAGTGACCCGTCAAAGTACATAGATCCATCGGTCGTGGCAATCGTCTTCGGGATCTGAGCAGAGTTCAGATTTGTCCATTCGGCGACAAAGTCTTCCAAGATCTGGATTTAACAACCGTTCGGGACACGAAATGGAGGTCGAACTCCCAAGTTCGACCGACCATTTTGCCATGTGTCCATTGTTTTCCTATTCTCGAGGATTGCTCCCAAGAGAAACTTCGAGGCCAGATCGGCTATTTTGTGCTTTGAAAATAATACCATGATTTCTCGAAGACATCGGGAGGGCATATAGAAGCTTTTGGACCGAGGTAACGCTCCTTAGGCCCGTGTAAACTTCACTAACGTAGTAAACGCGGTGGTTATGCGTTTTCACGTTCTCACGACCATCTTCGCTTTCTCGCTATATGACGTGACAAATAAGTAAATTAAGAGCGTCTCTTCTGGCTTCGGAGAAACCAAAATAGGAGCACTCGTAAGATACCTCTTGACATCCTCAAAGGCAGTGTTTGCCTCGTTCGACCACTCAAAACCTTCGTGTTTCCTTAGAAGTTTAAAGAAGGGTAGTCCTTTTTCTCCTAGCGTGCGATGAAACGACTTAAAGCCGCCATGCACCCAGTGAGTTTCTGGACTTCTTTCTTTGTGATTGGAGGGCGCATTTGGAGAATGGTCTTTATCTTTTCGGGATTTTCTTCGATTCCTCGTATAGATACTAGGAATCCAAGCAATTTTCCCGAAGAGATTCCAAATACACACTTCTCAGGATTAAGTTTTAAGCGGTGCTTTCTGAGGTTGTCGAATGTTTCTTGTAAGTCAGTGATATGATTAAATTTCTTAATGCTTTTAACGACTAGATCATCAACATAGGCCTCTAGATTTTGGCCTAATTGAGATGAAAAAGTTGACTACATCAAGCGTTGAAAAGAAGCGCTAGCATTTTTTAGACCAAATGGCATCTGGACATAGCAAAATATACCAAATGGTGTAATGAATGCGGTCTTTTCTTCATCGTCTAGACACACATTGATCTGGTGGTATCGAATATGCATCTAAAAACTTAACATTTCACAACTGCGAGAGAATCAACCAACTAATCGTCACGAGGTAAAGGAAAATCATCTTTTGGACAAGCTTTATTAAGATCAGTGAAGTCTACGCACATACACCATTTGCCGTTTGACTTTCTAACCATAACAGGGTTAGCCAACCACTCTGGGTGATCGACTTCTCTTATGAAGCCTACCTTAAGTAGCTTGTCTAATTCTGATTTACTAGCATCTCGTCGATCGAGGCAAATCTCGTAACTTTTGTTTCTGGTACTTTATCGGTAGTAAAGCTAGCTCGTGCTCGATCACCTCCCCGGGACTCCGGGATGTCGGATGCTTCCCACGCGAAGACATCTGCGTAAGTAGCTCGAGAGGAAGGTGATGAGGCGCCTTCCTACTTGGGGTCGGAAGTATCCTCGATGCGAACGGTCTCGAGGGCTCCCTGCGTCGTAGGAACCTCTTTGACACAGTCGTTCGGCTTTGGTGTGACTTTGAGGCTTCGACTTGCTAGTCGAAGGTCGACTTTCTTCTAGAGTTGGTATCGACCAACTATCTCGAGGGATCGGCGGTCGCAGGTATACGCCATCTTCTTGTCACAATGAATTGTAATCACTCCTTTGGGACCTGGCATCTTAAGACATTCGTACCCGTAATGAGTAGCCAATAAGAATTTTGCCAAAGTTGGTCGTCCGAGTATGGCATTATATGCCGTATCGAAGTCGACCACATCAAAGGAGATTTTCTCTCGTCTCAGAAATTACTTGGTGAACCAAATGTTAAAGGAAGAGAAACTTGGCCAATAGGTTTGGCGAAGACCCTGTGCGATCTTAGTGAAAAGAGTATCGTCTCGGTCTTACCTTTGTCCCGGGAACTTGCATCTCGCCAGGGCATTGGTAAACAAGATGTTTAATGAATTGCCACCATCAACTAAGACTCGATTGACCCGACAATTGTTGATGGTGGGTTCGACCACGATCGGATATCGACCTGATCGAGTCGAAGAAATCGGGTAGTCACCCTTCTCGAAAGAGATGGTGACTTCTGACCACTTCAGTAATTTATTGACGAGAGGAGGATCTATGGAATTTACCTCACGTTCAGCAGCTTTAAGCTGTCGCTTTGATTCATATGTTGATGATCCCCCGTAGATGTGCTTGATGGTATGTTGCGGATCCTGAAACGGCATCTCCTCATCGCCTTCTGACGACTTATGACCACTCGTTTGTCCTACCTGCTCGAGAATGGGAAGTGGTCCTTTGCCGTTGTAGTAGTCCTCGAGCTTTCGTTGGAAAACTCGGTAGTTACGAAGGTCATGTCCTTGCTTTTTATGAAAAAGACACCACCTAGGCTTGTCATTCTTCCGATCAGGGCGCTTACCTTTGCCTTGGTCGGAGTACGTCTTGGAGGTTCGTGGCTCTTTATCATTTCCAGCCAAGACCTTCTTGGAGCCACTGGTTTGGGGTTTTTGCCCCTTCGCCTTATTCTTGGATTTCTTTGCTTTCTTATCCTTCTTCTTACCAACTTCGCCTGGCTCTCGAGAGGTATTGTCTTCTCGATCGATTGTGTTGTTCCACTCGACTGCCTCAGAAGCAGTTGCATATCGATCGCCCATCTCAAAGAGTTCGGCGACAGAAGTAGGAGGATTCAAAGCAATATCTTCTATTATCCTTCTACTACAGACTCCTTGCTTGAAAGCCCTGGTGACAGATGAGTCAGAAACTTCCGAAATTGAATTACGAACCTGACTAAAGCGCTTGATGAATTGTCGCAAGGTCTCGTGGTCCATCTGTCTCATCCGGTGCAAGTCGTCCTCCTTTCTAGGGCGATTGTATGTGCCTTGAAAGTTTCCCAATAGAAGGTCGCAGAGGTGTTGCCAAGAATAGATCGACTCGAGTGGTTGGTTTAGTAACCACGATCGAAGCGAGATCCTTGAAACACGCCAGTTGGAAGGTAATTCGCCATTACATGCTCTCCTCCTCCCGTTGCTTCGGACAGTGTTGTATAAATCTGAAGGAACTCGATGGGATTTTAGGATCCATCGAACTTCTCCATGTTTACTGGTCGCAAACGAGGTGGCGATGAAGCGGCTCGGAGGTCGGCGAAAATGCCCGACATCCGTAATGACTTCTTGACGCCTCCTTTGCGGGGAAAGAATGGTTGACATCACCAGTGGTGCGTACTTTCGCGATACCCGATGCTGAGTTGACCCGACACATAGTAGGTCTCGATCTCACGAGGGAATACTCCTCGTATTCCATCTCTTGCAGATTTCCATGTCGAATGGTGAGCGATCACCTCTCAAGGGCTTGTTGATCATCGGTCATCCGAGACATTTCTCCGTAGGAGATCGATGCAACTTGCCGCTATACCGATTTCTCGTGATGATATGTTTGATTGATCGGTAGTGAAGAAGTCGTATTACTCGACTACCGAATGATGTCGGCGAGGTGCTTCCAGTTTTGCCATCGTGTTCCGAAGCCTTTGTGCGACCTCTTCGACGAAGAGGTTGTAGCCTAGCGCTCAGGCGAGCTCTCGAGTTGGGTTCTCGAGCAAGTCGTTGATGTGCTTCGGAGCTCTTGAGCTTCCTCTCGATTGATATTGAATGCGCCAGCAGATTCTTACGGGCGCAATCTTCTTCCGCCGAATAGCCTCAAAATCTTCCATATCAGATCCTTGAGACTGTCTCAATGGAGTGCGAGTATGTCGAGGATTTCCCTCGCGTTCATCAGAGTGTTGGTTCTGCCCGCCACCGGTGGTGCCCTCGCCATTGCCACGAGGGGGGCGCAGTGCGTGATCTTCGGGGAGTGTCCTTAGCTCGTTCTCTAGAAGTGTGACCTTGATCCGAGGAAGGGCTAAGACCTTCCGTTGATGATTCTCACTTAGCCGAGGCCTCCCCGCTTGAGGAGTAGTTGAGAGACACCATCTGGCGACTTAGAGTAACCCCTCGGTAGGGGAACTCGGGTTATAATGAATCTCCATCCGCAGGTGTGATCTGCGGAGAGATGGTCGAATTTGCAGGAAAAGCATGCTTGATCCCGCTCTCTCTGGAATTATCCGGAGAGAAAGGACCACCAGATGTTGGTGAAGTCCTAGAATTGTGGCTTCCAGAACTTGTCTCACCAGGTCGGACCGCCTTAGGGGGGCTTGAACACTTGGAGGAAAAACTCTCGTTGTGTTGTGAGCCCACCTGAGTGTAGTCCTGGTCGGATTGACCCTTGTCCTTTGAGAGGATTGATTCCTCTGCTGGACGTACAACTGTGGGCAATAAGGATCCCTCCTCAACTCCATCAGTGGCATGGTCTCCTGGATCTGCAGAAAGATCTCTGGAGGCAGCAACACCATCGGATGAGGCGATACTCGGTTTGTAATCGAAACCGGCATCCATGTCGACGTCTGCGTAATCTGCCAAGTCAAACCAGTTGTCCTCGTTCCATTCTCCTGCCATGAGTGCATGACGTTTGGAAAAAGAAAGTATGTTGACAAGAGATTACCAGAAGATCCCCACGGTCGGCGCCAACTGTCGGTGTTTTAGAACCGATCTTACGTAAAGATTGTTTGATTCGAGGGGTCTCCTAGAATGGAATCGCGCAGAAAGATTGACATGGGTATTTTTATACAGGTTCATGCCTTCTCCGGAGAGAATAACAACCCTACTCCTGTGTGTGTGGTATTGAGTATGTTCTGAACAATCAGGGGAAAAACTAAGACTATTACAGATGATAGTGCTTATCTTCCTGATCGCTCTCGATGACGTGCATGTACGCCTCGATTGCCCTCTATCCGTCCCTTCTCTGATCGCTGCCTTTATATAGTCGTGAAGGAATAGTCGTTTTCCCTGCTGAAGAGGCGCCTCATCAAATCTAGTAACGGACGCATATTGGTAGTAATCACCGGAGTGATGACCCCTTCACGTCGCCTGGCAGTTATTTGTCAGAGATAATGGGGTATTAAGCGCTATTACTTCGCAGAGTAACAACAGATAACGATCGCTGGATTCCTTAATCAATTGGACCCACTCGCCAGGTAGGTTTTATTGATCATAAGGTGGTCGTAGTCGACACGGTCGCGAAAAAGCTACGACTATGGAGTAATCAGAGAAGAACTTACGTTGGGTAGTGGTGGAGAAGAACTTATTTACCGTGTAGTGGTCGTAGAAGAACTTATTTACCATAAAGTAGTCGTAGTAAGACTTACGACTATGGGGTGATCGTAGAAGAACTTCACGACCACCGGTAGGCTTCTCCTTGTAAATATAAGGGGTACTTCGGGGACCACATGACATCATATTTACCCATAATAAGAATTATAGATAAAAGATAAAATGAGGATTATTAGATCCTCGTCACGCATCAGAAGCGATTAGATAGTAGAGCGATTATTTTGTGGGGTGCTAACCTAGTGTTAGATCCAGAAAAAGTTTTAATTAAATTAATTTGTGCTAACATTTAGAAGTCACTAACTTAGATATTTATGTATCACTCAAAAATCCACTACGTATTTACTTATGTTATTATTCAGTATTTACGTATTGCTACAACGACGTTAAAATCGACGTGAGCAATTGACCCGAGTTTTGTCAGCACCAACCTGTCCTACGCATACGAAGGCAAGCGATCCTCTTGAACATAAATCTAGTTAATTTAAATGTAAACCGTATATTGCACTAATTATGTTTATTGCATCAAAATTGTTTTCCAAAACTTAAATTGAATGAATGAGATAAAGATGATTAAGATGAACTTGAATAAATGAGAATGATGAATGAGATGAGAATGATGAAAGAAAGTGATAGGAGAATATTATGGCTGGTAAAGGGGGCCCTTGGCAGGTAAGAGATGAGGTAAGGAAGTGGGACCACTTTACATATGGTTAAAATATAAGGACCGACCAACTCTTACTCGGTCAGATGCCGTAAAATCCGTACCAACCATTTTTCCGTTTCGGCGGGCAGAAAATGCTACCTTGTTACGTGACTATGCTCTCCACAACGGGTAAGTTATATAGGTGTGAGTGTGATGGAGGAATCCAGGACCGGTAGGGCAAGTCCGGAAGTGGGGGATCCAAGGCGCTATAGCGCTAAGGTGGAGTGTTGGGTGCAGGATAGAAGCTGCCCCCAACCAACATGGCTGGAACTCGGTGGAGGACTAGGTGCGCTCAGGACACCGACGGAAAGTAATAGGTGGAGAAATTAATTCACGTAACCTAGAAAACGTTCTGTATTCTGATTTCGAACCCGCATCAAAGGAAATGCAGGGAACCCTGTTTATAGAGAGTTCAGAATAGCTATGGGTAAAGTGGTACAAAGCCTGCGCAGTGCTAAATAAAATCATGAATTCATGCCAGTCTCCAGGATTGGAGTCTACGAGAACCACAGGGGGTCTATCGCCTCTCCGAGTGACTAGTAGTGTTTTCAGTACTAAAATCTGCCACCTAAATATTTTAATGAGTTATTTTCTAAATGAGATGATTTAGAAATTGTGATAACAATTAGAGATAGTGCATCCTTTGCTATTAATGCTTTCTAAGTACACTCGTGTACTCAACCTTGTTAGTATTCTCCTTTGTAGATCCTAGTCCGGCCCGGAACGATCCCGTGTGGGACGAAGGACATGCAGGTACCGAAGTAACCGCAGGAGGAGAAGGCACAGACTACGAGGACCAAGGTTCTATTAATATACCCAGTAATGGGTGAATCTGACTTATGGTAAGTCTCAGTCCTACGAGGGTAATACTCCTCGTATTTTGTTTGCTGTTGCAGACCTCTAGGTCAGAGTGGTGAATGATCACCTCTCCTAGGAGCTTTATGATCGTCAGGCGTTCGAGCAACTCTATTCCGGTTTGGGCAGTGACGCAACTTGCGGCGATATCCATGTGGTGAGTTATTCGAACGACTGGAAGCTGATGGAGTCGTACTGCCACGACTTCCAGAATGATGTCGGCGGGGTCATTCGAACTTGCTCATCGTACTCCACAGCCTTCGTGTGATCTCTTCAGCGAAGAGGTTGTAGCCAGGTGCTCGGGCAAGTTCTCAAGACGGGTTCTCGAGCAGATCGTTGATATGCTGAAATTCCTGAGCTTCTTCTGACTGGTATTGAGTACGCCCAGGCAATTTTCTCTGAACCGCGACTCGTTTCCAACGGATTGTTTCAGAATCATCCATACCTGATCCTTGAGCTTGCCTTAGTGAAGTGCGATGATCTAGAGAATTTCCCGCACGCTCATCAGAGTATTGACTCTGTTCATCGCCGGAGGTGTCCTTGTCATCGCCACGAGCGGTCGTAGGGTGTGATCTTCGGGGAGCGTCCTCAGCCCTGTCTCTAGGAGAGTTATTGCTACCTGAGGGCAGGACGAAGATCTCCCATTGATGATCTCCACTTGCGCTAGAGGCCTCCTCGCTTGAGGAGTCGTCGAATGACACCATCTGGCGACTTGGAGTAAACCCCTCCAGGAAGGGGAATTTTGGGTTATAGCCGTCTCCGTCCGCAAGTGAGTCCTACGTTGAGATGGTCGAACTTGCAGGAAGAGCATGTTCGAACGCATCCTTGGCTGGGCTAACCGGAGAGAGAGAACCACCAGATGCTGATGAAGATCCGGAATTACGACTTCCAAGAGTTGTCGCGCCAAGTCGGACTGTCTCAGGTGAACTCGAACATTTGGAGAGGGAACCTTCGCCATGCCCTGAGTCTGCCTTGGGACAGCCCTCATTGTGGTCGGATTGACCATTACCCTCTAAGGAAGCTGGTTCCCCATCTAGACGTATCGTTGTGGGGTATAAGGATCCCTCCTCAACTCCATCGGTGGTAAAGTCTCCTGGAGAAAGATCTCCGGGAGCGACATCACCATCGGAGGATGCTTCACTCGGCTCGTAGGCGAAGCCGGCATCCATGTCGATATCTGCGTAATCGGCCAAGTCGAACTAGTTCTCCTCGTTCCACTCTCCTGCCATGAGAGCATGAGAATTGGATGGACGAAGGAAAGTTGATGACTCAAAGATCCCCACGATTGACGTCAACTGTCGGTGTTTTAGGACCGAACTTACGTAAAGATTGTTTGATTCGGGGGTCCCTCTAGGCTCAAAATCATACAGAGATGGAGACACGGAGATTTTTATACAGGTTCGGGCCTTCTCCTGGGAGAATAACAACCCTACTCATGTATGTATGTATGTATTGAGTATACTGGGTTACATGATGGAACCAAAGACTAGAGTATTGTGATTCTAATGTTCTTCGGATCCCCCTATTGTCCTGACGATTCTGCCTTTTATCTGATCTCCAAGGTGTACTGCTATGTCTCAAAGTAAAGACGCCTTAATGTCCCTGGATTATTCAAATTCATCGAAGGTTATTATGGGAGTAGTAACGTCCCCACGCTACCAGACAGTTATCACCATAAAAAATGAGTTAAAATCGTGCCATTATTCCAGAGAATAATGGCGTAGTTTACTGCCCATATCTTGAATATGGTGCGGAAGATTCCCTAATCGACCAGGCCTACATGTCTGCAAGCCCTGTCAATTAGGGACTGGTCGTAGAAGAGCTTACGACCAGGTGGTGGTCGTAGAAAATCTTACAGCCACAGACTGTTCGTAGAAGAACTTACGATCATAGGATAGTCGTAGAAGGACTTACGACTATAGGGTAGTCGTAAGAGGAGTTACGACTACCAGGTGGTCGTAGAAGAACTTACAACCTCCAGCTTCTCCCTTATAGCTAGTAAGGGGTATACTCAAGAGTTATATGACGTCATTATTATCCATAATATGAGCTATAGATAAATGATAAAATGAGGTTTATTATATCCTCGTCAAGTCTATACTACCACTTGGTAATTGTAATCTTCCTTTATCATAAGTTAACGATAAAGGGTGCATCGATAGTTGTATAAAAATAATATTACCTATGATAAATATTACGGATAAATAATTAATTAATTAAGGATTATTAGATCCTCATCAGATCTACTATCGACCATATATTTCTACTAATAATTAAATCAGGTGATTTTCAACTTGTAGTTGTGCTCGAACATATATAAAAACTAGTACTAGCTAGTTAACCAGTTGCATTTGACGGTACCACTAATTTAGCTTTGGCCGGAGCCGGCGCAGCGCAAGAGGCCAAACGACCTGCGGATGTTCCCACGCACCGCGTGCATGCATGGAAGGGTTAGCTAGCTGGAAGGCTGGACGAGTGGCGTCCGTGATGTTTAGACTTTGGCGAGGACTTGAGGTCGGCACTAGGCTCAGACTTCGTATAGCTTCTGGACGAGTGGCGTGCGTGATGTTTAGACTTAGGCGAGGCCTTGAGGTCGGCACTAGGCTCAGATTCAAATACTCTCGATATTTTGTACTGTAGTAAGATGCTGACCTAATCATCGAAAACTAGAAGAAATGCTGACCTAGTGACCGGCAAGTCCTCGAACTTTTTTTATTAATTAACCCTTTTTAAATTTTTATTTTAAAGTTAACCCCTACGTATTTTATTTTTAATTCTAACCTCTTTAGTCACGCTACCATCCGTGATGTGACAAACTAGTGCTATCATGCCATAGGATAAATCTGCTAAATAGCACTTTTGGTCACACCACTGGTCGTGGAAACAATATTGTCACGTCATGGATGGTGGCGTGACAAGAGCTTGCCTTAGATACGGGCTGACATGACAGCGTTGTTTTGTCACGCCACGGGTGGTGGCGTGACCAAAGGGGTCAAAATTGAAAATAAAGTGCGTCGAGGGTTAACTTTAAAATAAAATTTAAAAAAGAATTAATTAATAAAGAAATCGCAAGTCC
Organism: Phyllostachys edulis; assembly: GCA_036346405.1. Taxonomy (NCBI): domain Eukaryota; kingdom Viridiplantae; phylum Streptophyta; class Magnoliopsida; order Poales; family Poaceae; genus Phyllostachys; species Phyllostachys edulis. The sequence continues at coordinate 52,941,436 of CM070557.1, read as the reverse complement.
TCGCACGGAGATGTTGTGCTTAGGGATGGCAATGGGGTCCCATTCCCCGATGGGGAATTCACCTATTAGGGGGCAGGTTTGGGACTAGTTCTTTCCCCCACAGGGATATTAATATGAAAAAAGCATTCCCCATCGGGTGAGGCGGGGACGGGGCTATTCCCCTACTCCCCATCCCCATTACCCGATGGGCCCCCGATAACACAATTACAGGCACAGCCCACTCCCTTAAGGCCCGTAACGTTGCATAACCCTAGCAGCCGCCGCCCAACTCCCCAACCCCAAGTCCCATTTCCTCTTCGTTCCCATCCCAGTCCCAGCCGCCGCCCCCCAACTCCCCAAGTCCCCAACTAGTCTAGCTCCCAACAACCGCCGCCTCGCGCCTCACGCGACGCCTCCGCTTGGCCTCTCCGCCTCCTCCTCGGCTCCTCCGCCTCCGCCGATGCCTCCTCCTCCTCCGCCTCTGCTGACGCCTCCTCCGCCGACGCCAACACCGACGCCTCCTCCTCGGCTCCTCCTCCGCCGACGCTTCGCCTCCTCGACGCCTCCGCTTCCACTCCTCTCCTCCACGCCTCGCGCCTCCTCCGGCACCGCTGGAAGCCGACCTCTCCAGTCTGGTCTCGCTGTCCCGATAACCCGGCTGGGACGGAACGGGGAAGAATAGTACCGAGGGCGGGGGATGGGGACGGGCGGGATTTTTTTTCACGGGATGGAGATAGTCTACCACTCCCCGCCGGGGAATGGCCCGGTTGCCATCCCTAGTTGTGCTCATGCTGAAGAGTGAAGACGAGGCCTTCTCTGCACCGTACCCCGTGTCTCCGCCGTGCGTTGGCCTCGAAAGTGGAAACACCGTACGTAGGAAAACCACATAAGTAGTGTCTATTGTTTATATAGAATTTACCCGCAGATTAATAGGAGGGAAAAAAATCTATACAACTTATTTGCTCAGTGATCGGACATCATTTTAAGTTAGATATTAGAATTCTACGACGAAATACAATTCTCTACTTTAGACGGTTTATTTTAGCCATCAATCTAATGTCGATCATAGATTTCTACTAATAATTAAATCAGGTGGTTTTCAAGTTGTAGTTGTGCTCAAAGTGCGGGAGGGCGGAGGCGAACAGTGGGGCGCTCGCGAGTCGCGTCGCGTGTGCGGTGCGATGTGCAGGGGCCTTTTTCGTAGCTGATGGTCCATGCACCCGCGCTCAATCTAAACAAGTGCCTTCCTTCACTTGAGGATGACCGACCCACCTATCTCTAGCTGACCTTTTCCGATCCTTCGGTGTCCCTCCGTTTCAACTGCCTACCCTCTCACTCTAGAGAGCCTAGCTCGCCTGTTCACTTAATACAGTCAACTAAATCAAAAGGAGACCTTGATCCAAGTTTATGGCATGGTTCGCTATCGTCGGTGACAACGTACCGCTCACTAGTGATGGCACGCTCCTAGCTACCTGATGACCCCATATTATCTATGGCTCGTTTTCAATGCAAAACTTCATCTCCTCTCTACCAGGGTTTCCCATCATCGAGCTTCTTTGGCCACTAACTTAATCAACAACGCCGATACTCACCACTTGTCATCGCGGTCCATGGCTCCTTCAACACTAGACTTTCTCTTCAATGGTCCCCGCAAGCAGCACGATATTGTCCCAATCTCCGTTGCCACCGCCTCACCTCTTCGCTTCCCGTGGATCAATGACTTCTTGCAGGACAGATTGATGTCATTGCACTCTTTCGTGGTCTCATTCGACACCATTCGTGCTATTCGCGTTATAACTTGTATTTTTAAATCAAAATTTTAGTTATTTTTTATTTTTATTCCATAGGAAGCAACAATAGAAACACGTGACCTTGAGTGTGAGCGTGTTGGCTTCTACGTGTCTCTCTCGACACCACTCGTGCCATTCTCGTTATAACTTTTATATTTATTCAACATTTTAGTTATTTTTATTGGAGTTCATATACAAATTAAATTGCTAAATTTATTTAATTTATTTGGAATTTTAGTTATTTGGGGATTTTATTACGGAATACGATGGAAATTAAATTGATAATTTTCTTTAATTTTGAATTTCTTTTCCTTTTTCTAGGAATTAGTATCGAAATAAAAGTGCTTATTTTATTTTATTTTTATTCAGAATTTCAAATATTTTTTTGTTGTATTTCGTATACAAATCTAATTGCCAACTATTTTTAAAATTTTATTTTGAATTATAATTATTGGAATTTGTATCAAATCAAATTACTGATTTTATTTTATTTTTATTCTGAATTTAAGTTATTTTTTTATTGAATTTCGTATGCAAATCTAATTTCCACTTTTTTATTCTCAATTATAATTATTTAGGATTTTACTTAAAAATTAGTATGTAAATCAAATTGCTAATTTTATTTTATCTTTATTCGGATTTTAGTTTTATTGTACTTGCCATTGACTTTTTTACTTAGGAATTCGTATGGAAATCAAATTGTTGATTTATTTCATTTTTTATTCCGGATTTCAGTTTTTTTAACTTGAGGTTGACTCTTTCTTTTAATCTAGACCGTTATAATCTGGACCACCACGATCGACGGTGTAGATCTTTATCTTTTCCACCGATTAATGTGAGAATTTCTAGTCCTTAAGAGCGAACGTGATGGCTTATTTTGACTCTGCTTTAATAAGATAATAGATAAGTAGTGGTCAAACTTTCTTGAAACTTTGATCGAAACTCGTTGAAACCTATTGAAACTTGTTGGAATTTCTTGGAACTTTTGTTTTGAAACTTGTTGAAACTTCTCATACTCTCCAGCTGAAACTTGTGTTTTGAAATCTGGAACTAGTTAAAACTTGGTTTAAACCTTTTCTTGAAATCTTCTAGAAACGCTCAAAACTCGCTGAAACCTGAATTTTTTAAAACGTTCTCACAAAACTTCTTGATACACCATGTAAACTTGCTGCTATACCGTTATAACCCTATAGCCTATAGCGTTAGCTAGTCGCTTCTCCAGAAGAACTAGTTCACTATCGGTCATCCGAGGATTTGTGCCCCTGAACTGCTGGGAGACGGCATTATGCAATGTTTTATGTGTGCGACCTGCAATCCCATTAACACGGCAAGGGGTCTAGATATTTTGGACCTCTAGTTAGATGCTGACCACCCGGCACCCGCCCTCCCTCTTTTTTCAGAGGAGTTTGATGCTGACATAATTATCGCAAAAAAAGAAAGGATGCTGACCTATTGACCGGCAGGCAAGTCCTCACGCGGAGCTAATGTGCTCGGGCTGAAGACGAGGCCTCCCCTGCACCGTACCCTGCATCCCCGTCAGGCGTGGCCCTAGAAAGTGGAAACACCATACGTAGAAAAAACCATATAAGTAATGTATATTGTCAATATAGAATTTACCAGCAGATTAATCGGAGGAAAAAATATCTATACATTTATTTACTCGGTAATTGGACATAATTTTGAGTGGCTGCGTGCGTGCATGGAAGGCTGGACGAGTGGCGTGCGTGATGTTTAGACTTTGGCGAGGACTTGACGTCGGCAATAGGCTCAGACTTCGAATAGTCTCCAGATTTTGGACTGTAGTTAGATGCTGACCTGTTTTTAGAGGAGTTAGATGCTGACCTAATCATCGAAAAAAGAAGAAGAAGATGCTGACCTAGTGACCGGCAAGTCCTCACGTGGAGATATTGTGCTCATGCTGAAGACGAGCCCGTATCCGTGTCCCCGCCGGGCATGGCCCTGGAAAGCGGAAACACCGTAGGTAGGAAAACTATATAAGTAGTGTCTATTGTTAACATATAATTTACCCGTAGATTAATAGGAGGGAAAAAAACTATACAACTTATTTGCTCGGTGATCGGACATCATTTTAAGTCAGATACTAGAATTGTACGACGAAATACAATTCTCTACTTTAGATGGTTGTTTTTAGCCATCGATCTAATGTCGATCTACAGAGGGAGTACTATGGATCATTGTCCACGCACAGAACAATCATCTCAGAAGCACTCTATGCATACACTTGCAATTTGTACGCCGGGATTACAAATGTTCATTGCGTAATCCAAAGACATCTTCAAAAATCAGTATCATAATTACAATAAACATATATCCAATAGTTAACACGAGAAACATGGAAATGTAGAACGTCAACTAGTAGACAGACTGATCATTATCAGAGTCTGCACCCACGCTCAATCTAAACAAGTGCCTTCCTTCACTTGAGGACAGCCGACCCACCCGTCTCTAGCTGACCTTTTCCGATCCTTCAGCGTCCTTCCTTTTCGACTACCTACCCTCTCACTCCGGAGAGCCTAGGTCGCCGGTTCACTTACAATCAACTAAATCAAAAAGAGACCTTGTTCCAAGTTTGTGGCATAGTTCGGGTTTAGACTTTGGCGAGGACTTGAGGTCGGCACTAGGCTAGGACTTCGAATAATCTCGATATTTTGGACTGTACTTAGATGCTGACCTAATCATCGAAAAAAAGAAGAAGATGCTGACCTAGTGACCGACAAGTCCTCACGAGGAGATATTAAGACGAGGCCTTCTCTGCACTGTACCCGTGTCCCCGCCGGGCGTGGCCCTGGAAAGTGGAAATACCATATGTAAGAAAATCATATAAGTAGTGTCTATTGTTAATATAGAATTTACCCGCAGATTAATAGGAGGGGAAAAATCTATACAACTTATTTGCTCGGTGATCGGACATCCTAAGTTCGATATTAGAATTCTACGGCGAAGTACAATTCTCTACTTTAGATGGTTGTTTTTAGCCATCGATCTAATGTCGATCATAGATTTCTACTAAAAATTAAATCAGGTGGTTTTAGGGGCCTTTTTTGTAGTCGGGTGGGCGGAGGGAGTACTATGGATCATTGTCCACTTGCAATTTGTATGCCGGGATTACAAATGTCATTGCATAATCCAAATACATCTTCAAAAATAAAAATCAGAATTACAATAAACATATATCCAATAGTTAACACGAGAAACATGGAAATGTTTATAAAGGAAGGTTCTCGACATTACAAGTATCCACAACTCCACATACCACAAGAAACCCGTACAGGAAATATACAAACACAAAACATTAGAGACTTTTCGGACGGCTAGACGCTCGCACAGTTGACTAGAATCGTCGATGCAGGCACAGGTTGTGCGCTTATTAAGCACGAATACACGCGAGAAGAAGAAAGCTTAAAGGAAACCAACAATAGAATCAGACGTACTGATGATCAATTGGACGCACATATATAGCACGCATGTACGTAGTTGGGCTTTGCCGAGTAGGGGGATCACACCGTAACACGTACCGGACAAGGAGAGACACCAGCTACGAAGTGGCGATTAATCCATGGCCTCTTCAAGGACGTCGATCACCGGCCCTGCCAGGCCACGGGTTGCTGCCATGATCGCCTGAGTGATGATCGTCTTGAGAAGAAACTTCGCAACTCGGGTACTGCGACTCGGTCTGTCGGCAGTGGTCTGACTACTGCTGGTAGTTTGGCTGCTGGCACCACTGCCGGTGCCCTGGGCGCCCTGCCCGCTATCGCTGGGCGCGCCAGCAGTGCCCTGGGCGCCCTGCCCGCTATCGCTGGGCGCGCCAGAGATGCACCGGATGTGTAGTTTATAGTGACAAAAGCCGCAGCGGTAGTGCCATATGGGTAAATGTTCACCGCAGGCCGAGCAGCTACCCCACGCCGGCACCATGTTGAGGTCATGTTTCGGGTGGAGCGGGCTACCGATCGTCTGCGGGAGCATCGTGCACAGCGGGTGCACGTCGAAGTCGCACTGGATGCAGCGGTACACGAAGCATCCCTGGTGGCCTTCCTCCTTGCAGAGGTCGCATGACCATCTATAGTTGTCAGGCATGCGGCTTAGCGTAAGGGTGTGCCATGGGTGCGCGAAGAAGGAGATGGTCTCCTTGAAGTAATCGGCGCACGCCTCATGGATGTCAAAGTTGCAGGCGTTGCAGCGGTAGCCGACCATGCCGGCGAGCTTGGCTCGACAGATGTCGCACACATGATCGGCAGTGCGGTCGTATCGGGTCTTGAGAAGCAGGTGCAGTGGGTCGGCGAAGTGTCTTCGTTGATCAGTTGCCATGTATTACGATGTGGATCTAATACCCTATCTCTAAGAACATGTGACGGTTAATTTCTGACTCTTCTTGCGTTGTGCTTTCGATAAATCCGTGGGCGCGCAGTTGAGTCCGGCATGCCCCTGAGGAGCTATTTATACTAGGTTTTTTAAAATAATATTATTTTAAAAGATAATTGCAAAAAAATATCGATTTTTTTTTAAAAAAAAATAGGTGCATATCGCCGTTTCATCTAACGACACGAACCCTCTGCTCCGCTCTCTTCTCTCTCTCTCTCTCTCTCTTCTCTTTTTTTCTGGAATTAAAGTGACTTTTCTACCGAATTTTAGGGGTTTATATAGAACTGGCGACATGAACCCACGGTTTCTGTCGTCATTTCAACATGCAATTTGCATACTCTTCAATTCAAATCGTCAGTTGAAATGACGACAAGAAATTGAAACGGCGACTGGTAGTAAATAGTTTTCTGTCGCCGTTCGAAATGACGATGTGCACCTATGTTTGTAAAAAAACGACTATTTTTCTGTAAATATCTTATGAATTAATAATATTTTTTAAAAAAAAATCCTTTATACTAGTACCTTCACGACCTACTATTCCCGACTAATTCTAGTATCGAGTTTGTCTCATTAGCCATCATCCAACCGTGCTATCATACGCCATAGAGCAAGTGGCACTTTCTTCAACGCACTCCGCAGTTTTAAAAGCATTTGTTGTACAAACCTTCGCGATCTCGAATCAAGAACTGTATAGGGTCTGTTTGGTTACCCGGATCAAACTGGCTCGCATGAACTCATCCGGAAATTGTTGTTTGGTTGATCGTTCAATCGTCCCGCCCGCCCGTCGATACAAACGGCTCGCTCGGGCTCGCCCCGCTAAACGCGACATCGGATCATCGCTCGCGAGCCAGGCCCATCGCGTGCACGCGGCTCCGCAAAGTTGGCCCTCCGCCTGCAAGCTCCAGCGTCGAGCGTCGTCCTCGCGTCCACCCGCTAGGGTTCCTCCAGCGCCTCCGCTCGCGTCCGATTCCGCAGCAGCCCTCTCCCCTCCAGCGGCGGGTGCCATCGGGCTCCTCCCTAGCTGCTCTCCTCATCCAGGCGCAAGGCCGCAATCCTCCTCGCTACTTCATCGCTCTCGACGGCGGAGGTAAGCATGGCGGATGGTGCTCGAGCAGGGTACCCGCCGCTGCCCGGCGGTGCCCACTCTCCTCCTATCCCCCTCTCCCGTGCTGTGCCTAGATATACTTGTTGCGTGCTGGAATGACTTGATCTGCAATTATTTTTAGTTGTTTCGATCCCTGTTAGTTCTTGATCTGGTGGTCTTCTTGTATGCTAGTTATTACTTGATTGATGTAACTGGATGTATTAGTTCTTGATCTCGCATACTTGGTTAATATGAAGCATACATGTTAGTCATTGTTGGTACTACTATGAATCAACATTCTTGGACTACTATGAATCAACATGCCCTGTACTGGTGGTCTTCTTGTATGCTAGTTATTACTGATTGACAGAATCTGGATGTATTAGTTCTTGATCTGCATTATTACCATCAAAAGCAAAAGTTCTTCTGGTGCCATGTCTCTGTGCATTCTTGATTTGTCCCTTTCCTGGTGAGCTGTTGGACTGGTGTGTTGCCATGTTTATGGTCGCTTTAATTTTTGCCCCGAAATTTCACTTTGGATCTAGACATCTACATGTAGTTAAAAACTGTGCAGAAGTTATATTTTGAATTTGTTATCTTCATCCAAAGGGCATTTTGTTTCAGTTATTGGTGAAAGGCCATGCAAAGGGCACATATTTCCATTAGAACATTTTGTGTTTCTTAGAAAAAATGGGCACTTCTATATCTTTCTTAGAAAAATGAGCACTTCTATTTCTTGCTTCTCCCAACACTAGATTTATACATCTTTGTCTATTATCCACTTTCTGGTGTACCCTGTTACCAAACACTAGATTTATAATGTTTCTCCATTAACTTGATATTAGCGAGTGCTAATGTTCAAGACTGTATGACAAGATGGGAGGAGTATATTGTGACTGTGTTCTATAAATTCTTTTGAACCAACATTGTCTATATCCATGTGCATCTTATGCATCACTGTCCATTGATAGGTAAATAGGGTAAAGGGTAGGAAAGTGCAAAACACAGAAGAGGAGGAAAGCAGGCTAACCGTGTCTTTTTTTTTCCTTTTTTATTTGTGTTTAATGTGAAGCATCCTTAGGACGTGTGGCAGCCGTGGTAGACATGCATAACTGATATATTGATTTATGTATTTTGTTCGTAGATGGATGACTTGGCGCGTAAACGACAACTCCTAATTGTGAGGGGTGCAGGTTTAGTTGCTGCCCTGTGTGCTTACATGCTTGCCATAGTTAGAAGAGCTCGTGCTAGACAGGTCCACTCTGGGATTACGATGGTCCTATGGTAGAAAGGACATAGCTCGCCAATCGAACCTCCAATGGATCTACAATTACGATGACATACATTGTTTAGAGCAACTTAGAATGAGAAGGGTCCCTTTTTCCATCTCTGTAATTTGTTTCAGGTAAGACAACCGCCCGAGACAAAGATTAATACTGCGTTGAGGAACAAGTGGCCATGTTTCTCCTCGTTGTTGGCCACAACCATAGGTTTAGGGCTTTGCGCCAACATTTAGGAGATCCATTGAGACCATTAGCCGGATTTTCGGGAGGTTCTATTTTTGTTGGGGAATTGTGTAACGAGATGATCCGACCACCTCCACCAAATCCCCACTAAAATCCAAACAAATAGGAGGTTCAATCCCTATTTCAAGGTAACAATATGCTTGCTCAACTTGTAGATAGGTTTCAGCTGGCCTAAATTGCTTCTATGTATGTTAGGACTGCATTGGTGCAATTGATGGAACTCATGTGCTCGCAAGGGTTCCTACAAAAGTCGCAGCAGCCTTCAGGGGTAGGAAGGGCACTACTACCCAGAATGTCATGGCTGCTGTTGACTTTGATCTTAAGTTTACTTATGTCCTTGCTGGTTGGGAAGGGTCAGCCCATGATGCTCTCATACTTGCTGATGCATTGGAGAGGGACGATGGCCTAAGGGTCCCCCAAGGTATGCTAGATAAGTACGTAGAAATTTCTGTTTGTTAAAATTTTGTCACACTTATGGTAGTAATGTTTAGAGTTCTCTTATCATTTGGTAGGCAAATACTACCTTGTGGATGCGGGCTATGCTGCTCGACCTGGCTTCCTTCCACCATACCGAGCCACTCGGTACCACTTGAGAGAGTATGGTGGAAGGAATTACCCTCGGATCGAGAGGAGTTGTTCAACCTACTTACACTCTTCTCTCGAGGGTTTCGGTTGAAAGGCCTTGAGACGCTCAAGAACCGGTTCAAGATTGTTTACAATAAACCTTTCCACCCATTCAAGACCCAAGTCAAGTTAGTTCTTGCATGTGCTATCCTACACAATTGGATCCTTCAATATGGAATGGACGAGTGTGTCCCACCGGAGTCTACGTGGGATGCGAACCCTATCGATGAGGAAGGACACAACGACATTGCACAAGATAATAGGGCTTGGGCTCAGATGAGGGATGACTTGGCTAGAGAGATGTGGCAGAATAGGGGGTCCTATCGTGTGTGATGGTGTTGCACTTTGTCATTTGTACTTTATCATTTGCACTTTGTCATTTGTCTTTGTGTCTATTAACCGAGACTATTGGATGCATGCAATGGTGATAATTTCCGTATTACCTCCATCGTTGTATATGTTCTTCAGCATTGTATTTGATTCCTACTTTTATTATTATTATTGTGTGTGCTAACTTGTTCCTTGTTGCACTAAAGGGGATGGCTGACTTTGGTGATGATTTGGGGAAATAATGGGCAAGGGAGTAGGCATGCTCTTCACCGACAAATGCAATGTCTGGCTTCATGCTTCGACGCATGGTTGAGCTCATAGGGCAAGGTGTTAAGACCGACAAGGGGTTCAAAGAGGTCCACCTAAATCAGGTTGCTAGGAGTTTGACTGAGGACACGGGTGTTGAGGTCAGTGGAACTCAGGTCTACAATCATCTTCGCAAGTGGCGTGCAAAGTGGGTGAAGATTACTAGGCTTAGAGACATTAGCGGGTCACTTTGGGATGACAACCTTTGCATGATCCACCTTGATGAAGAGCACTATAAGGGATACATCAAGGTCAATACAACACTTTGTTTGCTTGTTTGTTTGTCTCTAACACTAACATCTAACCTCCAATCCAACTTATAATCTTATAGGACCACCCCAAGGATGTGGACTACCTCAATGTCCCACCGACAACTACGCTCGATGGCCACTATCTTTGGTTCAGGACAAGCCACGTGGAGGTATGCCATGGCATCAAATGAAGCTCTAGGGGTTCCATCCGAGCTTCGATACCTCCACAACAATGGTATGGAAACTGAAACAACTACTGAAGGTGTGTCATTTGGTGATGGGCTGGGAGGTGCTAGTGGTGCTGGCATGGGAGGTGCTACTGGTGCTAGTGGTGCTAGTGCGGCTGCTGGCATGGGAGGTGCTAGTGGTACTGAATTTAGTGGCAAAGAGACCTCGAGCTCAGGTGGGAAGAGGAAGAGAACTCCCCTTGTGTCCGAAGAGGAAGCTATGATCTTGAACAACATGTCAGATGCTGTACGTGAGATGGCCAGTGCCATTAAGTACACCGTGCATCTTTGAGTGTCATCCACACAGATAATCTTTGTCATGGATCTCCAAGGCTTTGATGAGGAGGCACTGCTATCGTCTTACCTATCGACTAACCACAAAGCTCTAAGCTTTGGTTTTTATCCAAATGAGTGAGCCTAGGCGTGCAATGTGGGTTAGTTCTTACCGCCGCCACACCTCCAACCGATCCTAACTAACTATCACTATTTTGGACTACTTATGGACTACTTATGTTTACGCTAGAATCGGATTTATATTTACGCTAGAATCGGATGTAATACTTATGGACTACTTATGTTTACGCTAGAATCGGATGTAATACTTATGGACTACTTATGTTTGAATGATGGAGCATTCGGATGTATTACAAAATCTGGATGTAATACTTATGTTTGAATGATGAATACTTATGGACTACTTATGTTTACGCTAAAATCTGGATGGGTTTGCTATTGATGCATTGATGATGCGACACGGGAGTCCATCTTTTAATTTGTGTGCTTTCAACCGCAGGTAAGATCTGCTGATGATGCAACTTTGGGTAAGATCTGTTGATGATTCAACCTAACTTTGATTACTATAGCATCATTTTTTATGAATATTAGTTAATTAGTAGTTCTACTTACCATGCATGCTAAATGAGTATCGATATCACACACTTATATTTTATCTAAGCTTGGATCGTTTTTTTAATTTGATTGCTTCCTTGTTTGTAATATTCAAATAATTTTTAGTCAGTGGAAAACATGTTTTACTAGTTTTAGTGTTGCTTCTCGCATGCCGCTTTGAGCACCAGCTATCGGTTGCATAAACCTGTCTTATCTCGATTTTGCCTTGTGAGATCTGTTGATGCTTTATAACTTTCTTGTTCTTTTTTCGCAGCTTAGTGCATACTGGGCCTTTTGGAAGAAAATGGAACCAATGCTAACTTTCATAAACTCTCGAAAATTTAGCTTTCTTAAAACACCGGTTGGTGCCCATTATGCTTTAGATATGTCATCATTGATTGTACTTGTTTCCTTGTTGGGTTGGGACGGATCTCACATTGGAACTTGTGGTCGATTAACCTTGTTGAAGAGCTTGAGATGAGCATGTCTGCATGCCCGATGGTGAACACAATGTGATAGCATCCATCGACTAATGGATGGAGAATTTCTGTGATGAACTACCGGATGACTCAAGAATTTAAGCCTCCTTTCCGTGTAATCGCTCTAATTGAAGAAGTAGGACCATCTAGGGTATGGCATGTTTGTGTTTCTATTAGGCGCCGCTAATATTATTGTTTCGATTCGTGCATCAGTATTCAATATCTTGATTTATTTAGCCGAGGTGAGACATCCGCTAATACTTTTTCCTTTCCGAATCAATCTGAATCTCCTTCAGATTCTGGATAGCCTCATATCCCTTTTAGTCGCATATCTCGTATTGACGGATGAGAAGTGTTTGATTATTATTTTTCAGAGGACACGGTGGCATCATTGATCATTGACATGCTCCAATGGCCACACGTAATTGTTGTTCCACCGGTGGAGTTGACATGCTCCAATGGTTGATATTGTTGTTCATTGAGTCTACCGACACATTTGTAGATCATTTGTAGTTTAGGACAAGAACACTGACCTATGGATTCTTGGTCATTCTTCTCAGATCTACAAGCATAGGCGAGTTCCAATGTTTGATCACAGCATCTGGGTGATATTTGTTTTTTTTTACTTTTTCAATCGGGCTGGGTGTTGTTATATTTGTGCTGGGCTCAATGTATTGGTCCTTCAATTACTTGGAAGGTATCCAAATATTAACGGGACAACCCATGATGAAGAAGGATGTTAACAAGCTGCTATTTGAGTATTACCCGAGAAGAAACATAGGACCGTGCATGTTAACGATCCTTAAATTGTGTACTCTAATGTGTTAGAAGTACCCCAAGTCGATCACCAAACACACATGAAACCGATGAACGACGGCAACAGCAGGAAGAACACCAAGAACGTACCAACATCAAAATGCATATCTCATTCAAGTCTACAAAATTTTAATTTTATTTAGCACAAAATTTTTGGCCCAACAGAAACAACCAACCAAACAACATCTCAAAGACATGACCTAGCCCAATGTAAATGACCAACCAAACAACATCTCAAAGACACTGCTCAACAAAACAAACCAACCAAACACCCCACTGCTCAACTCGGCTGGCTCAACTCAGATCAGAGGACTCAGACGGACAAAGAAGTCTCATGCAGGAAACCAAACACACCCATATAGACTCGGTCGGTGCAAACGTTTCTAGGATTTAGAGTTGTCCGCTGTCCAACTGTGAGCGATTTTTTTAAAAAAAAAAATTTAGTGCGGTATATAGACTCTGGATTTCTTATAGATTTTTTTAAAGTGTCTTGCTATTTTATTAGTTTAAAAGGTATTTTTGGAATTAACAGAATATTTACAGTGCACAAAATAGAAAACAAAATTAAGTTGGGATCATTTTGATTAAGCTCTACATACCCTATTTAGCTACTCTGCAATTTTTACAGATTTTTAATACGTATCTTGTTATTTTTAGATGTGCCTTCTTATTTTCCTGGTTTTAAAAGTATTTTCGGTATTAACAAAATATTTGTCGTGTAAAAATGAAAACCTACAAAGTTTTCTTAGCATTTTTGCGGATTTGTTCGATATCGTACGAGTAATGTAACATAAATAATATCTATACGACGAACTAAACTTGACGAGGATATAACAATCCTTATTTTATTTTATATATATATAATTCATATTATAGGTATTAATGACGTCATATAACTTTCATATATACCCCTTAATATTCTTAAGGGAGAAGCTATAGGTCGTAAGTCCTCCTACGACCACCCAGTAGTCGTGGATCCTCCTACGACTACCCTATAGTCGTAAGCCCTCCTACGACTATCCCATAATCATAAGCTCTACTACGATTGGTCCATGGTCGTAGGCTTTCCTACGACCGCCAACTGGTCGTAAGCCTTTCTACGACCAGTCCTCAGTCGACGAGACTCACAGACATGTGGGCCTAGTTGATAAAGGAACATCACGTACCGTATCCCATGGTATGGTAATCAATTCCGCTATTATTGCCCTGAATAACAGCATGACTCAACCCCTTTGTTATGATGATAATTGTCTGGCGACGTGGGACGTTAAGACCCCCGCAATAACTCCCGGAAACAGCTCCACGATCTGGCGCTTCAAGGAGGCTTTTATTCCGAAGATCCAATGGTGCACTCCATGGATGATATAAAAGGCAAAGATCAACAAGGCAAGGGGAGACGGAAGACAGGACATTAGACGGGCAATAGAAGATTAGAAGCACGATACTCTAGTCTTTGATCCGCTTTGTAATCCAAAGATACTCAATACATATACAGGAGTAGAGTTGTTATTCTCCTAGCGAAGGTCGAACTCAGATAAAAATCCCTTGTCTCCATCTCTGTGTGATTTTGAGCCTAGAGGAACCCTCGAATCAAACAATCATTACGTAAGTTCGGTTCTAAAACACCGACAAAACTATATACAGCTAAAATGATGTACCACATCAAACAGAAATACAACTAAATGTATCTAATCCATTGAATTCTATGTCGCTATTTTTATTTGCTAACCTACAAGGTTTACATCCGACAATCGAGTCGCCGATCTTACGAAATAAAAGAGGAAAATGACGCGATATATCCTGTGAGATAATGGGACTGCTCTTTATTGATATGAACTGGATTTACAGTGGGTGCTACGACCGACTAAGGACTAATCCTGATTACTCTGAGTATGGAGATTGCAATACTAAACAATCAGACTTAAAGCATGAACTTAAGGCTGATTGCGTCGCTCTAATCTGATGCTGCTTGTCTCAGATTGCTCCTGATTCGATTGTCTTACCTTGCCCCTTGGTCTTCTGCGCTCCATCCTTAAATAACTTCCGAAGAGGCGGCAGTTACTTCTGGAGAAGGCGTCCCTGGTGAAGCGTTACGACTGGTCGGAGCGAGGCGTCAGTTAACAATGTGTCAACTGCTCTGTGGTTAAGTGTTTGTGAGACACTCAACCGTATGGTGGTTGTTGTCAGTGTCTTAGAATTATATAACATCGCATGGTTTGGAATAAACAACACGTGTTCCATTCATCACACGGTAAAAGTAACAGTTCATAGCTTTTCCGAGCAGCTATCTGATCGGAGTCTAGGCACAGGACCTTGTCCGACCAAGGTACCCATTATGTAACCTCTAGAATCCTCACGACCAGTGAAGTCGTTAGCCTTAGGGGTTACGACCATGAAGACGTATGGTCTTTTATTATGTATTAAAATAATATATAGAGGTTTTAATCCTCGTTAGTTTCAAATTTAGGTACAAAGTTGCAAGAACATTTACCTACAAAATGGGCGACCACATCTGCTGCTCCGTCTTTCTCCTCTCGCTATTGAAGGTAGAGGTTTCAATGCGTCTCTTCTCCCCTCTCTTCTCTCTCTCTTCTCTTTTTTTCCAGAATTAAAATGACTTTTCCACTGAATTTTGGGGGTTTATATAGAACTAGCGACAGGAACCCACGGTTTCTATCGTCATTTCAACATGCAATTTGCACACTCTTCGATACAAATCGCCAGTTGAAATAGCGACAAGCAATTGGAACAACGACTAGCATTAAATAGGTTTTTGTCGCCATTTGAACTGGCGACATGCACCTATATTTGTAAAAAAAAAATCAACTATTTTTCTGTAAATATCTATTGAATTAATAATATTTTTTTAAAAAAAAATCCTTTATACTAGTATCTTCACGATCTACTATTCCCGACTAATTCCGGTATCGATTTTGTCTCATTCCCCATCTTCCAACCGTGTTATCATACGGAATTTGTTTTATTAATTAACCTTTTTTTGAACTTTATTTTAAAGTTAACCCCCGACGTACTTTATTTCCAATTCTGACCTCTTTGATCACGCCACCACCCGTGGCGTGACAAAATAACACTGTCACGCCAACCCATTTCTAGTCAAACTTGTGTCACACCACTGGAAGTGGCATGATAGTGTTATTTGGTCACGCCACAACCAGTGATGTGATAAAAAGTGCTATTTTGGGGACTTATTCTGGCACGTGACAACGTTATTTTGTCACGCCACCATCCGTGGCGTGACCAAAAGGGTCAAAATTGGAAATAAAGTGCGTCGAGAATTAACTTTAAAATAAAATTTAAAAAAGGTTAATTAATAAAAAAAAGTTCTATCATACGCCATAGAGCAAGTGGCACTTTCTTCAACGCACTGCGCTATTTTAAAAGCATTTGTTGTACAAACCTTCACGATCTCAAATCAAGAACGGTATATAGACTCGTTTGATTACAAACGTTTTAGGATTTAGAGTTGTCCGCTTGTCAATTGTGAGATTTTTTAAAAAAAAATCGTGCTATATATAGACTATGGATTTCTTATAGATTTTTTAGAAGTGTCTTGCTATTTTATTAGTTTAAAAAGTATTTTTGGGATTAACAGAATATTTACCGTGCACAAAATGGAAAACAAAATTAAGTTGGGATCATTTTGATTAAACTCTACATACCCTATTTAGCTACTCTGCAATTTTTACAGATTTTTAATATGTATCTTGTTATTTTTAGATGTGCCTTCCTATTTTCCTGGTTTTAAAAGTATTTTCGGCATTAACAAAATATTTGTCATGTAAAAATGAAAACCTACAAAGTTTTCTTAGTATTTTTGCGGATTTGTTCGAAATCGTACGAGTTCTGTAACATAAATAATATCTATACGACGAACTAAACTATATACAACTAAAATGATGTACTATATCAAACAACAATATAGCTAAATTTATCTAATCCATTGAATTCTATGTCGCTATTTTTATTTGCTAACCTACAAGGTTTCGAATTTAGGTACAAAGTTGCAAGAATATTTACCTGCAAAATAAGCAACGATCTCTCGCCGTCTCTCTCTCCTCCATTCTGAATCGGCGGCTTATTTGCATCTCTTCTCCCCTCTGCTCCGCTCTCTTCTCTTTTTCGAATTAAAATGACTTTTCCACCCATTTTTGGGTGTTTATGTGGGTTTCTGTCGTCATTTCAATATGCAATTTGCACACTCTTCAATGCAAATCGCTAGTTGAAATGGCAACAAGCAATTGGAACAACAACTGGCAGTAAATAGGTTTCTGCCGCTATTCGAACTGACGACATGCACCTATGTTTGTAAAAAAAAAATCGACCATTTTTCGTAAATATCTTTTGAATTAATAATATATTTTTTAAAAACCTTTATACTAGCTGTTCGCAACTAATTCGATGTCGATTTCGTCTCATTCTCGTAATTTTTTATTAATTAATCTTTTTTAAAATTTTATTTTAAAGTTAACTCCAGCGTATTTTATTTCCAATTCTGACCTCTTTGTTCACGCCACCACCTATGACGTAACCAAACAACAACATCCTATTGGGGAATGCTATTGTCACGCCACAAAGTGGTGGCGTAATGATGTGTTTAATCACGTCACCACCAAATAGGCGTGACCAAAAGTCTTATTTAGCGACTTATCCCATGACATGATAAGCGTTGTTTTGTCGCGTCGTTGATAGTGGCGTGACCAAAAGAGTCGAAATTAGAAATAAAGACATCGAGGTTAACTTTAAAATAAAAATTAATAAAAAGTTAATTAATAAAAAAAGTTCCATTCCCCATCCCCCACCGTGTTATCATACGCCATAGAGCAAGTGGCACTTTCTTCAACGCACTGCGCTATTTTAAAAGCTTTTAATTAATAAAAAGTTCCATTCCCCATCCCCCACCGTGTTATCATACGCCATAGGGCAAGTGGCGCTTTCGTCAACGCACTGCGCTATTTTAAAAGCATTTGTTGTACAAAGCTTCACGATCTCGAATCAAGAACGGTACATAGACTCGGTCGGTGCAAACGTTTGTAGGATTTAGAGTTGTCCGCTGTCCAATTGTGAGCGAGAGCAGCTGACGTGCATGTGATTACGTACTACTCCATTTCATAATGTAAAACTCCGCTCTAGTTTTTTTTACACAGATTGAGAAAATGGTGAAATCAAGATAAGAGGAGAGAAAAAGCAGGAAAAAGGGCATACATGGCATTATAATACGAAAGGGAAACGGACGAAATAGGTGAACCACGAAGGCCTTTAAGAGCTAGAGCGACGACTCCCAAGTCCTAGTCCTACCACACCGAAAACTCCATTATTGGAGCTTGTACACCGTACTGTTGTTTTCGAAAGAGAGCTAGAGCGACGACGGAAGGCCAACTAATTAATGTCATTTTCTGACCAAATCCGCAACCAACTAGAACCGAGCTGCTCACCGTTCGAGCACATGGGCACGATCGATCTTTCGGGCGTGGGCTGAGAACCTGGGGCGGAGAAGAAGAAGCCAGCCCTAGAATCATCGATGATACTTCGGACTTACATATCTCCTTTGATCTTTTTATTCTTTTGATGTTTGAACATAGAGGTGAGCATGATAACGAGATAACCATCCCATTCTAATTTGGTGATAGAAATGGAGATCATCACGTGGAATCCGGTGTGAATCAGCAAGGACCACCTTGCAAGACTAAATACTCCTGAGTGACCGATTGCGAAGTAGTACCGTGAGGGAAAGGTGAAAAGAACCTGAGTGGGTAGTGAAATAGAACGTGAAACCGTGCTGAGCTCCTAAGCAGTGGGAGGGGAAAGTGGTCTCTGACCGCATGCCTGTTGAAGAATGAGCCGGCGACTCATAGGCAGTGGCTTGGTTAAGGGAACGGAACCCACCGAAGTTGTAGCAATAGCGTGTTTTCATTCAGCTGTCATGAAAAATCTTCCAAATTCGAGCTCCACACTGTCCTAGCGCCCATACCATTGTGCCCCCTAGCTTCACCATCCCTAGGCGACCAAGGGCCCTCTCCTTCCCGGCCGGATTGTCGTCGTAGTCGAGTCGCGCCATACAACCTCGCCGCCTCCCCTGTTTCACTCCCACGTGCAGCGCCCACCTCTTCGTGCCCTACCAGTCCAATCTGGTCGTCACGACGTGTTCCCAAACATCACGATCAAAAACCCTCAACCAATTTCAGTTTTCGTCCACGAGAGCTCGCGCCACGGTCATCTTCCCCCGTTCCGGTCGTCACCATTGCCATTACTCCACCCGATGAGCTCTCTTTCATTTCCTCCCCATGAGAGTATCCCTACACCTCCCTCGTCCTTCCCCAACCTTCGATTTGAGTTTCGCTTCACCCCAGGTCACCACCACCGTCGAACATCGCCGTGCCACCTCAGGCTCACGTCGCCGGCCTACCTCGGCTCACCTCCGTCACCACCGTCAGCACTGGTGAGTTCCATTCGCTCCCCTGATGCTCATGCACACACCCCCCCCCCTCTGGTGCCATCGCCCTCCTCCTTCCCCATTTTCGACCGCCGTGAGTTGACGCCCATGCGCCGCCGCCCAAGACACCAAGACCCCTAGCTCGCCTTCCCCCTCGGGAACCCATTTTCGAGGTCGTCGGCCGCCGTCTGCGCCTCCCCCACAGGCGCCACGTTCACCACCCGAGCTCTGCCGCCTCCCTGTTTCGGTGCTATGTTTCATTCTCTCTAGGTCATCGCCACATCATAGCGAGGTAATCGTCAGGATGGCGAAACCAGGCTATCTGAGTGCCACGCAAGCAATACCACCGAGCAAAACAGTCCTGAAGGGTTAAGTGCATTGGTTTTGCAACGTGTGAGTGTCGAATGGCCAGGTTTTTAGTTCAACGGGTTAAGTGTCCGGAGCGCGATACTTCAAGAGTCAAATGGACATTTTATTATTAATTAACACCATTTGCCAAGTGTGCCACGAGGCCCAACTTAGCTGGTATTAGCCGATGGAATACTCCAGGAAGCGGCACGCCGACCTACACTATAATCAAAAGACTAAAGGCCCCTAGCCATGGGTGGAACTAGATGGGAGGACCCGGTGTCACTGGACAACAGGTCAAAAAAATTTAGCAGAGATTAGTTCATATATACCACGCGTGCACCCTCTGGCTCAAAAGTTATGCATCCCGGTTCAGCCTAACCTCTAGTTGGATGATGTATTTTGCCAATGTTTGCTATATAAATTACTATTTAGTACGTTTTTGCTTAAAAATTATATATGTTATTATATGTATAGTAAAGTAGTGAACTCCGATCATTTTCGTTCTAGTTCCGCTTCTGCCCCTAGCGTGCTCTCTCACTCCTACGGAAGATGAAAAAGGCGAGGACTGAAATAAGAAAGGAAGGAGTTCGGCAAATCCGCATGGCCCTTATGGGCTGGGCCCCACACGTGCTACAATGGCAATGACCGAGAAATTCCATAGTCTTCGAGCAAATGTAGAGACTAGCTCAACAGCACACAGCATACATCTATAAAAGGCTGTTCATAGTCCGTATTAGCGTAGACGGCGTGCGTGTGTTCTTCAGTTCCGAGGGAGAAGGTGAAATCAAAAGAGGGGATACATACAGCTATTTGTTGGTTCCGTCTTCGAGCAAACTTAGGTAACCTTTTCTAGCATTGCATTGCAAGTCATTTAGTTCAATACACCAAATAACTTATTGCAACCCCCGCTGTGCTGCAGATTATTTACTGATGTTTCAAAAGCACGAGTAATTTTTCTTATTTTCATCTGCAGTAAAAATGTCCTATGTCGTTATTTTTATGCTACTGTGGGCGATAAAATGGTCCATCGATCCACGGTATAATATAACAAATACTCAGCTGTTCTAAAATACATGGGCAAAATAAACAAATACTCCATCCGTTCTAAAATACATGCCATTATAGCATCTTGCACAAGTAAATACATGCCGGCCAATTCCTTCTTTGCAACTAGCAGTAAATGACAATAACAGTATAAATTTGACTAGAACGTAAAATTTCAGATACCAATGGAAACGGATGAAATACAATGTTACCGACATCGGTCGGGCCTGTGTATTCCTGCACGTAGCATCCTCGAACAAGTCTTATTTTAGAGTACAGAGAATTGGTTAGAGCATGTGTAATAAGAATATGAACAGCGAACTGTTCATGCGTTACGGTAGAACGAGCCAGCAACAATAATATCTATTAGTTTATTTCAGTTTTGATATGTTAGTTTGATTAGAAATATATCCTTTAGAGTTAGTTTAGATTGGACAGTTAGAGATAGAGTTAGTTAGGTCACGTATAATAGGCTTACATCAGCTATCTATAGTCTCTGTCACGTAGGATTTAAGCTGATATAGATGAAAGAGAATAAAGAGATAGAAATATATTGTCTACAATCCTATAGACGATTGTATCACCAGAATCAAGGAGAAAATATCTTAGGTCTATGAAAGCATTAAAAGATTATGTTATCTATAGAGACAGGTGAAAAGACAGCTCATTGTATGAGCTGTCTATAGTGCTATCTACAAATAACATGGAGAGTTGCTATAGATAGTAGTATGCGTATCATTTATACATGCCCTTAGGGCATGTACAGTGAGTGACATCAGCAGTCTATAATCTTTGCCATATAAGATTTTTAATGACATAGATGAGAGAGAACAAAGAGAGATAATGAAGTTGTCTAGTATGCAACAGACAGTCTATAAAACCCTTATAGACAACACAAAACACCATTGTATGAGTTGTTGTCTATAACAAATATTTTTTCCAAGCAAAAACTAAAAGATTGTGGGATCTCATATAGACAACTTAACAGACAACTCATTATATGAGCCGTCTTTAGTGCTATCTATATGTGATATTGATGGCTGATATAGATACCGTTATGCATCTATCAGATATGCCCTTAAAGAGTAGCATGTATTTATTATCAATTAAGCAAGAAGAATAATGAATTAATCTTCCTCTCATTTAAAGTTCATCACCCCTTCCAGTCGTGCCGTCCGGCCCTCGGTAGTTTTCAGAGGACGTGAGGTACAAGAAGTACACAAATGCAAATCCGTGGTTCGCTCAATGACTGACATCACCCAGGACTAGCTTTTCTACCTTGCAAGAAAGACTCCCAGTTACTGGTGTTAATGTGTTTTTCCTCTAAATGAAGGGTCAATGTACACTCCTATCAAACCATGTCAATTTTTTGTTCATTGGCAAATACCTTACACGACATGATGTATGATTGGCTATAGGCGTTGACCATTATACAGCAGACAATGTACTCGCATCCAACAAGTACGTAGGCAATTATGAGAACTGACAAGTCGTCAGTTGGCTACGTACGAGTGTTGCGTACGAGCCCACCAGTTCGAATTCTAGACTCGACAACCATGCCCACCAAATAATTTGAGTACACATACCGACATACGTGTGGAAAGGGCGTCCCTGCACTCCGTGTGGACGCCTCCGCAAAATTTGTGTCTAGTGGACTAGAGTGCGTGTGCACGCATGCCGGTGTGCGTCCGTCTTATACTTAAGAAACATAGGCAATTACAGAAGCTGACGAGACTTATCATAAATTCTCTAACAAAAACAATATACCTTTCTTAAGGAGCATTTGTACGGAGGCAGAATTTCGTAAAAAAATTCTATAGGGAGGTCTCCCTAAAATTCTATGGGGAGGACTTTGGGGAGGCTCCTCCCTATCTCCACACACTTCAACCCCACGCCAAATCAAGGGCCCGGGGGAGGGGCTCACTCCCCCAGAAAATTCGGCTTCGAATTTCCTGCCTGAAAAACTTAGATATAGGCTTCGAATTTCCTGCCTGAAAAACTTAGATATTTGTCAACATATATGGTAGCTTCTTGTTTTCTCACTTTGATATAATAAAATCATTTAGTACAAGTCTTAACATCTTTTGCATCTCCAAACTAGGATGGTGAGCACCATATCGCACTCCTCGCACCCAGATCACCAGTAAATAAGGACCCGACTCCAACGTTCGGTTACTTGCAGCATATGTGGCGAGGGCGGCGTTACTTCTTGCTACCATTGCAAACCCTGCAAATTCAGCATCCATGTGAGGTGCGCAGGAGTATCAAGAGGAGAAGATCCAAGATTGAAGGGAGCGCATGTAGAGATGCCAGGGTGTGAACGTCCAGGACAGTTTGGGAAGCCAGAGAAAACCAGTATCGAGGAAGTGGAAGTTCCAGGATCCGAGGAAAGGAGGCCCAAAAGTTCAAGAGGAGGCGCAAATGTAGGGATGCCTAAACTTGGACATTCAGGGAGGATTGGAGTACAAGGAGCAATGGGTGCTGGGGCAATGGGAGTTTCTGGACAAGGAGTGCCAACAACAAAGAAAGGAGTAGTAGGTGCAGGGATGCTTGGAGTAGGGGTGTTAAGTGGTCCAATACTAAGCCAAGTGGCAACGCTTGCTGTAACAGGAGCAGGACGGGGACTAGTAACCAAGGCAATAACATCGATGACGGGAAGCGGAAAGTCAACAGAAGAGGGATCATCGGGGATAGGAGGACCAGGAATGGATGAAACAGAAGAGAAGGGTGAAGAGGAGGAGGGCTATGATGATGAGGAGGAAGTTGAAGACAATGATAATGATGGATGGGATGACGACGAAGAAGAAGAACAATCATTGGAGGTGAAAGAGCTTGAAATAGGAGCTGGCATCGAAGAAGAAGATGAGGAAGAGGAAGAGGAAGTGGAAGAGGACGAGGAAGAAGATGAGGAAGAGGAAAAGGACGAGGAAGACGACATGGTGGCAATAGACAGTGAGACAGAAGATATTGTGCCTGCCAAGGGTTTCTTCGCCGGAATGGTTGGCATGGTGGCAAGGACAGTGACAAGCGCAGTCCTTGGGGAAGAGTGAGTATACCATACTCAATATTAAATAGCGTGTGTGCAAATTTCCTTTTATCTTTGCAACAAAAAGATCACCCTCTATTACCCAGAAATAAAATAGCAGTATATGCTACTATTTACACTCATGCAAACTAAATGTTAATTATATCACAAAAAGAAGTACTGGTAGTTTCTTATAGTGTTTCCATTATGATTTGCATTATACTTGTTTTTGTTAAGTTCATATACAATAGGTGATTGATTTTTTGTTTTCTATCTGTGCAGTGTGGACATCTGACAATTAGAACCAATAGGTCTTGTCAAGTCAGCAATAATAAGCATTGTTATCATCAAATAACTATACAAACCACTTCCACATGGAAATTTGGTTGTATTAGTTTCTTTAATTTCTGGAAGCATCTATGTGTATTTCAATTCGTTATATATGTACTGTTATGGATTTCTGGCAGTCTCTTTATGTCAATCAGTTTATCTCACGTAATGTAAGTAATGGACCTCTCCCCAGAATATAAACAAATTGTGTTATGATTATCCCATTATCTATTGTTCATGGAGTACAACAGGACTCACAGGTATGATTGTAAGTTTGTAACGGATCCTCAAGGTTTTCAAATGATGATACACTTTCCATGAAACCGATATAGTAGGCACTCAAATGAAATCACATGGTTTTCCATCATTTGTAATCGAATGAGCATGGATTGCCGGCCAAAGCAAAGCCACGTCAACAAAAGCAGCCACTTCCTCATACAAGTACTTCACAGTCAAAAGGGGTAAATGTGCAATGTATGACGCTGATTTCTTTATTCGTTGTGTTAGTTGGTAGTAATTATCGGAAGCATGGGCATGGCAAAATTGGAAGCACATAGGCAGTATACTAGCAAGAATGTCCTAGTTCGATCCTTTGTCCTTAATCAAGGCAAGAAATTCTTATTCATCCCACGATTATTCCCAATTTCACAAGTTGACAATCACAAGGAGTCCATTATTACCAAATCAACAACACACTCAAAACCGAAATCAAACCTGAAATCTCTCAGAGGCTCGCCGGCGCTGGAGCTTCGGCGGCAGGCCCCACGACGAAGTCCAGCACCAGCACCTCGTCGAGCAGCGGCCTGACCGTGGCCTTGGCCTCCTCCACCTTCCCGTCCCCCTCCACCGCGTCCAGCTCCTCCACGCTGTCGAAAACCGCCACCATCCCGAACTGGTACCCTTGGCCCTCGCCGGCGAGTTCTCCCCGAAGCTCACCTTGGCGCCCTTCGCCTCCCCGGCGGCCGCCGTCGCCGCGGCCACCTTCTCCACGAGCTGGCCCACCTCCACCCCTCCTTGACCTTGGCGAGGTGAGCCGCACCGCGGCGCCGGGGGCGATGGGGGACGGCGCCTGCGCGGCGTTGACCCAGTCGACGGCGGTGGTGTCGAGCGCGTTGGGGAGCACGTGCCCCTGAACGGCTGCGACGTGGGCGGGATGCACGGCGTAGGCGGCGAGGTCGGGCTTGGTGGCGTAGCGGGAGTGGAGGAGGTGGGTGGGGCCGAGCGCCTCGGCTGCGGGGGAGCGGAGGCGGAGCACGGGGCCCGCGTGGATGTAGGACACGCCCGGGACGAGGGTGGAGAGCGCCTGCAGCGAGGAGACCATGGCCGCGGCGGCGCCGAGGCGGCCGCCTCCGGGCGGATCTTGATGAGCACGATGTGCTCGATCGGGGTAGCGACAGCGGCGGAGGCGGAGGCGGAGGCGGAGGACATGGCGGCGGCGCGGACGGCGGAGGGTTTGAGGCGGCGCAGACGGGTGGAGAGGAGGGGTAGGTGGAGAGGGGAGAGGGGGAGGGCGGCTTTGAGGCAAATCATGGTTTGGTTAGTGCGAGGAGACAAGGTTAAAATTGAAATAAGATTGGGACAGTGACGGACCTGACGAGATCACGAGAGCCAAGTTGGCTTATATTGGTGGGTGAATTCTCTACGCACGAACGAGGCGGCTGCGGTAGATGGCGCGCGCAGTGCGGGCGCACGAGCATCGTGCCATCATCCATTGCGCTACGAAAGAAATTTGCAGGGTGCGGAGAGCTTCGTGAATTTCTCCAGCAGCCGTTAGATCTGGGTGGAGGGTGCCTACCTAGCCTAGAGAAGGAAATTCCTCGTCTGCCGTTGATTTCCTTCCCAACAAGCAAAATCATTCGCTGATAGGATAGAGCCTCACGTGAGGTGCTCCCTCGTTAGATTTTCCTTTCCTAGCGTAGTCAGTCGCCTAACAAGCAGATGAAAGTTGCACGGCTTTAATGCACAGTATTTCGGCCCCGTTTGAAATACATGCGGAGAATCCCGTAGAATTCGTGTGTCCTAACCATGTCCTCGTTTCATTTTGCACACGCCAGAAAGCTACCAGGAGAAGATATTTGACATCTAACGCTGGCGGAACCAAACAGACAACACACGTAAATACGTAATACGAGCTAGACCACGAAGACACGACGCTTTGAGCGGAAAATGGCCCTAGCAACCGGGTGTCGAATCCTACGCTCCAGTTTTTTTAAAAAAAAAAGTAAACAACTAATGTGATATGACGTATCAAATTTACTCATCTTGAATGACCAGAGCAAGGAGACGTGATTTCGAAAGAAACTCCAATTGTGTATTTATTGTTGTCTTTTAGTTATGTCACATTAATAAAATCATATGTGGAGAAGAGAGAGCACAGGTCATCTCTTCCTGAAGACACTGTCGTGCACGAGAAACAAGACATGATACATTAATATACTCTAGTTGATATGTAAGGTCATTTCAAATAAAAATTATAAAATATAAATGTTAGAGAATGTGCTAGAGACTATCTATTGAATATGTTGTCTCTAAGGATGATATAGCATATGGTAGAAATAAGATTATCTTTAGCTATTAGAGATGTCCTAAGCATATGTTCACCGTAGCAGCTGGAGCAAGACTATATGGGGGTACAAAGGAGCATTTCCCGTGCTCCCGCTATAATTGAAGCTACCGGTGCCTCCGTTGTTTGAAAAAGGGTTCAAATAATTATGCAAATTTCAAAGAAAAATTAGGTAGATAGATAGGCTGTGATAATAGTCTACCATCCCACAAAATTAATCCGAATTCAACCTACACATTGAAAAAACAGGATAAAATCCACTAAAAGAAAATCCGAAATAAAAAAGGAAAAAGATAAACTATTATTCACTGAAATTTGTCTTTTATGTTTCTCAATGTGTAGATTAAATTTAGATTTGAAATTTTACAAGATACTAGATTATATCATACTCTATATATGTAAATTTGTGCGGTATTTTTATAATTATTTGAACCGATTTTCAAATAACGGAGCACGGTAGCACCAATTATGGTGGGAACCTTGAATATGTTACCGGGTACAAAGGGGTGAATTTTTGCCCGTATTAGCGTGATTTCGTTTCAGATTTACAAAAATAGCTAGGTCGAAAAATTATTTCTAAAATTAACACATGATCGTCTGCCGGGCTTTCGCGGCTTGCCTCGCCACGCCGCTTGCAGACTTCCGCCAGGCGCGAGGTTGAGGACAAGAGCCGCACCACCCCGCCACGCCAAGATGGCCCTCCCTCCCCCCCCGGGATGGCGCATGGCCTCCCTTGTCCGCCTCCTACGGCCTCCCTCCGTCTGGCGGTTCCATGAAAAGAAAAAAATCAAAAAAGCTGCCATATGACGTTCAGAGAAGGTGTGAAAATCTGTGCCCTCCTCTAATTGCATCGCCCATGCTCATACTTCCTCCTGTCAATTCCATCGCATCCTTGTGTATGGTAGCGGCTATAAATTGAAGAGAGAGCGAGCACGATTTTATTTCACAGTCAGTCGATCGCTTCGCTTCTCCCTTCGCTTTCGATTGCTCTCTGTGTTGATTATATTTCCACGGATATTTTAGCGTTATTAACCACCGTCATTAGAAGCCGATTTAGCAGATAATTTTTATCTCCTCCCATTTTTTTGTTGGTAAATTATTTATTAACTGCGTACTTAAGTAGTTAGGTTTGCTACGTTTACCAATTTACGGAGAAGCCATTTTTTTTGCAACAGACTTGCTCGTTCGTAAATTATGTATTAATTGTGTGGCAATTTTTTTTATGTATTAACTACGTAGCAAAGGTCTTAAATTGGTTCATGTAATGATTGTAAATCCTCATACGAGTGAGCCATATTGTAACGCTTCAAATATTATGTATGAAAATGTTTTCAAATTTTCGTAATCGACAAGACAACACACCGCGACGCTTAGCTTTTCCGAACGACAAGACTACACGATTCAGAGGGAAATAACAACTCTACCTCCCCACTTTTAAGGACGACGTGACCCAACGAGTCGGTTTTATGTAGCGACGTGACCCGACGAGTTAGCTTTTGCGCAATGACGCGTTCTCGATGAGTCGACTTTATGCAACAACGTGATCTCGACGAGTCTCCTCAGGCCGCCGCCATGGACGCGAATTTCCTTCAACCGGATTACAATTCAAACACATACACAGCGCTAGCTCAGCATATAAGTACCACCCTTCCACGTCGGGTTCTCCTGCATTCAGACTTCAACAGAATCTCGCTCATATGGACAAGCACTGGAAGGAGATCCGCGAAATGCAAAGAGAGTATGCGGCCTAGGAGAAACAAAGGGAGCGTGCTAGGATGCCACCTCCCCACAATGACGTCGCCCCCCGTAGTAGCAACCCCTACCATAAAATCCCAACCGAGCATTCACCGTAACACCCGCCCGAGGGGGAGACGTCGTCCCTCTTTTGGTGCAGGGACATATGCAAGTTTTTCAAGTCCAAGCACCAACTAAGCATGGGCATACGTTACTGGGGATGCGCGAACTACTCATGCGACTATCTCGACCGCCGTTAGGACACGAGCCGCTACCGGTAGCCAGTAAGGACGTGTTGTAGTATGTTCTCCTAATATTTCTCTTTCAAAGTACGCACTAACAACCTTTCCCGTCTACCCGTAGTCCCCAAATCCGCTATGTGGCTACCGCAAGTGGATCAACCTAGAGATCCACCCATACGACCAGTAGACTCTCGACTGCGAGGAGTGGGATGCCAACAGGGACCGCGAGAGAAGGGAGAAGAAGTGCTACACCGAAGAGCAGCATGAGCGTATCCGGCGGGAGACGCAAGCCCATCTCGAGGCGTACAGACACATGGAGTGCAAGAAAAAGAGGGAAACGACGGTCGAGGCCAAGACGGCCGGCGAGGAGTACAACGTTGAGCTCGCAAAGAAGGGCAAATGGCCCCGGTCCACACAGTAGTCTGACCCTCTTCGTCTATATCTCCTATGTATTTCTAATTCCCTAAAGTCATGCGTGCACCGTCCTTGGTTCGTTAGTCTGCATTCCATGTAACCCCCTTGTCGTATCAATTGTCGAGTTGTTATCGTTGCGCCATTTCTCCAAAACTGTAGTGTATGTTACCGTGTATAAATTTTCCGGCGCATCGCAATATCACCTACCTTTGTACTTACGAATCATTGCTACCTTAAAAAAAATTCAGAAATTTAGCGCACCACAACAACATACAACGATCACAAAAATATTATTGCGAGTCTAACAGATAATTTTTCAGAAGTAGGAAAAAGTATAGCATATTTGAAATATCCCATAACCTCCTCTAGACCACTAATATACCTTGCTGTCAAAGACATGTATATCACCAAAATATAACCCAGAATGTTTACATACAAGCATGTCTCCTTTGAAACATCAGCAAATATCGAATACATTCCAAGTAACATGAAATCATGAAACCCTAATTTCCGTAACCTAAAATCCAAATTCTCGCGACCTAAATCCTAAATTTTCGAGACAATTTCAAAACACAAATAAAATTGTCGAAACATTACACAATAAAAAATTTCATAATTTTTAAGCTCATTTTCTACATTTACAAATCCATGCACTTATATGAAATTGCAAGAAAAATTCTAGACAAATAAAATTATAAAAATTTACACAAGCAAATACACTGTGTCGGGAGGCTCCACGTAAAATTTCATAATTTTTTGAAATCGTTTGCTATATTTTAAAATTCAAATAGAATCATCGAAACCCACTTAACCATAACCCTAATTTCCGGAGGGGAAACATATGGCGGGCCATGGATGCCACCACACAAATGGCCATGTGGAAGCAAAGGCGTGGGTAATGGCACAGATGGCGGCCGTCTTGATCATGTATTAATTTTGTAAATAATTTTTTGATACAACTATTTTTGTAAATACGAAACGAAATCAAGCTAATACGGGCAAAAAGTCCAAAGGGATCAGCTAGTACATGTGTACAGAAAACAAAATCAAAGTACTAGAGCGCTACTCTAAAAAAAGTACCAGATTGCTGAGTTGCTCTATGATTCGAGTCAGTCGTTCTGCACTACAAAATTGGCATTTGTGTACAAAAAGTACATATACAAGGGTGTCTGTTCGCACTACAAAAAAATGTTTGTTTTCAGTTCGGTCGTTAGTGCTATTTGAGCTACATTCGGTACAGTAAAATAGCAACACTGGTCCTCGGTGCTATTTGAGCTCTACAGCACAGTATAGTAGCAACATTGGTCTTCAACTTCATCTGAATGGTCTTCTACTCGTCTCTCCTCTCTTTTGGTATACTGAAGCATTTCAGCGTGTAAAGAGCTCACCAAACTATGGTACAAATATATCATTTCGATGAAACCAGTGGGGAATGATATAATCCCTTGCTACTGTGAGTAATGATTTGCTAGAAATCCGAATGATATATACAAATCAAACTCGAATGAGTAATAGGAGTTCTGCATAGGGGGCATTCAGGCTTCTCATTGCACCACTCCATTATGCAATTCCTGCACGTTATGTGATGAGTAATCATATCATTGGGGGGCGAATACCAGTTTGCATCTGTAAAGCCATAACAATCGAAAATAAAGTTTTACCAGCAGAAGACATGGCCACAGGTTGTGGCAGTAGGATTCTGCCGGGTACTGAGACAGAGAGTGCATTTGCTCTTGCCACTGGAGGCCTGAACATCAGACATACAATACACAAAATATAAACATTACATAAACTCACGCACGAAGTACAATAAACTATATGCATATAATTTAAGAAATAAGGATGCCGGTTGAAAGCATATGTAATTCAATCCATAATCTTAAATTGTAACATTTGTGGGTTCAATTGCTTGTTTTGTGAAAAAAAATTGCATTGCAAGGTGTATTTGAAGAACACCTTTGTAGTATAAAACTGTTGGCTTCCAACACAAAGGTAAACATTTAGTTTGGTGAATGGAGCCTAAGTTGGTTTTCTAAAGGTCCTGTGTTACACAAAAATAGTCATTCAAACTCGAGGGTGTTTATATGAGGACAAAATACCTCCGAACCAGAAGCCAAATCTGCAGCTTTACCATGGCGGATATCACTGATGATATTTCCATCTTCATTTAGAACAGGGATACCACGCCCTGTTCACCATTCACAAAGATAAGAATGGAAATCAACGTTTAAATATATGTATCACTGTAAGCAAGGAAACTCAAAACTTTAACATAAAAAGAGCAGTTATTGGTTCGATAAATTCAGCAAAAGAGAGCGCACCTGTAGATGAAGGATAGCTTCCGGATGAAATTTGATTAATGGAACTAGCTATTGATGATAAATTACTTCTTCGGAGTCTTTCAGCACCAAGAATACACAACTGAATCGACAGAAAAATACCCAATATTTGATACCTGCAAAATATAGTGAATTAAACTTGATCATCTGGAAAATTTTAAGCTCTCGAAGGAAAACAGTCTGTGAAGATAGTCCAAAACACTACAGATCATGAAAAGACTTATCATGTACATTTTCAAATTCATTTGTGGCATGTAACTTCACGGGCAAAGAAAAAAAAACCTGGGCCTTTGATTCATTGGCTTCCCAATGAAAACGTAACGAATACCAGCTGCTCGCTTCGGTAAATGATAATATAATCCTACAGCAAAGGAGACATACAAAGTGTAATCAAATATCAAACAGTTAGTACAGGTCCAACTGAGGTGACAAGAAAGAAGATATGACCAATTCTTAACAAGCCAGTGTTACCAAGGTGTTGAAGGCTTGAAGGTACATTATTACCAAGGTTGCATCCTACCGTAGATAAATTGAATGATAGGATTGCACCGCAACAGTGTCTAGGAAAGTATGAATGTATGACAGTGTTCTAATGCAGCAGAACTTTACAGTGCATTGCACAAATCTTTGGAGATGTTAATTTATATAGCTTATGACAAACCGGATGAGTTAAGTTTATCAATAAGGCCCAGCCTGGGCATTTTCATTTTGCCTACTAGCCTCATAATAAGTTCAGGTTCCATGACTTTAAGATAATCACTGAGCAGGGCTCAAAAAAGAGAGCTCTTCAGTAGTTACTTGTCACCCTAAGTCCCTAACCTATCACGATCCATTGGTCCTCAATTTTATCTCATATGAAAAAAAATTACATATTCTACTGAACAAGTGAACATAAGATACCTTCAAAATAGAAGAACATCAAGTTTGTCCGGACAGCCAACTGTATAAAATCTTGAGCAAACGGCAGAATCTAGGAACAGAAAATAGTCAGTAATATAGGTGTTAGACTAAAAGCATCTTGTTAGTGTTAATACAACCTTAAGCCTTCAACAACATTTCTCAATGAGTGAATCTAGAGATGTTTTCTGCTCATAAAATACAGATGGCACATAGCAACTAGAACAATTTCATACCGAAGGCCATTTCTGAAGAACCCATAGCCACAAGGCATGAACTCTGCCTCTCAACCTTGAGAGAGCAGAAAAACTCAAGTTTCTTGAAGGGTTATCCCTATTTGTGGAGGATTGTGCAATGCCTCTACTAGAATTGTCACTTTCATGATGATCATCAAGCTGAGTGTCATGGGCAATACCATGGGCAACAATTCTAGAGCTGTTAAAATCAGTATGAACAGAAAATATGCAATCAGCTTCTTCCAGCAAGAGAATCATGGTTAAAGGACCGTGACTGAAACTATTACTGTCAAACCTGATTCGTTCAGCAAGATAGGGCACAGTAGTTTGGTACAAAATGAAAAGGATCCGCCTAGCAGGTGTAGGTGGAAGTCCATGCCATGTTGCAACCTGAACAGTTCAATCACAACATGGATAACATCAGCATAATAGATTAATATATTCCTTGAAGACTCCAATGCTACTGACTGTTTTCTGCACCTCAATTTCTAAACTATAGAACAGCACATTTGATCATCTCACTAGCCATCACATTCAGTGTTCCATTGTGATGAGGACATCACCAGCAAGCACACTACTTCAAGTATTGAACCAACTATACAAACTCCAATTGGACCAATGACAAGGGCTAGGGCAAGACAAATGCAACAAGAGGTGAATCTTTTCCTTAGCGATTACTTTTGTCCTCGTGAGAATTGGTCGCTACCTAATGCTTCCATTTTATGTGTCCTTAGATTCGAGGAAGATAACGCAATGGATGGAAAAGAAGCATTGAAAACTCGGGAAGCTAGCCACAGAAGATCAACATAACGATGTTATCGTATAGGTCATCATAGCCATAGAAGATCATGCAAACACAGAAGATCAACATAATGATGCCATCGCATATGTCATCATGAATGTGATGTAAGCGTATATGTCATTATAGCCCCAGAAGATCATACAGCAGAAGATGAACATAATGATATAATTGCATGTCATCATAAATGTGATGTAAGCGCTTACATCATTTCTTTCTTGGACCTCAAGCCATGTAAAACTATAAATAGGAGGGCACCCCTCCATGCATCATACAAGTTTGAAATTCAAAAATAGACAAGAACACTTGTTCCATTAGAGAGTGAGCTATTTCCACCTCAAGGGAATTGAGTGTTAGTTCTAAGTTGCAACTACGGATTGAAAATAACTAGCCTATGCAACCTAGCAATTGATGCGGCCAACCGCCGTCTCTATACGGCAACCTGCAGCACTCAAATTACTCAATCACACACTATGGCCCTCGTCTACTCACTATCGTAGAGCAAACACATTCAAGCAATCACAAGAACAACGGAGTTGCAACTTAGAACTAACACTCAATCCCCTTGAGGTGGAAATAGCTCACTCTCTAATGGAACAAGTGTTTTTGTCTATTTCTAAATTTCAAACTTGTACGATGTATGGAGGGGTGCCCTCCTATTTGTAGTTTTACATAGTGTTCCCCTAGGCGCTCGCCTAGGTCGCCTAGGCGTAGCTCTCCCACCTAGGCCGCCTAGCCGATTTATCCCGCCTAGGCGGCCGTCTAGGCGGCAATTTAGCGCTAGGCGTTGGTCTGCCGCCCAACTAGCACCTAACCCCTAGGGGAACACTAGTTTTACATGGCTTGAGGTCCAAGAAAGAAATGATGTAAACGCTTACATCACATTTATGATGACATATGCAATGATATCATTATGTTCATCTTCTGTGGTTGCATGATCTTCTGTGGTTATGATGACATATGCGCTTACATCTCATTCATGGATCTTCTGTGGCCGCATGATCTTCTATGGCTATGATGACCTATGCGATAACATCATTATGTTGATCTTCTGTGGCTAGCTTCCCAAGTTTCCAATACTTCTTTTCCATCCATTGTGTTATCTTTCTCGAATCTAAGGACACATAAAATGGAAGCATTAGGTAGCGACCAATTCTCATGAGGACAAAAGTAATCGCTAAGGAAAAGATTCACCTCTTGTTGCATTTGTCTTGCTCTAGCCATTGTCATTAGTCTAATTGGAGCTTGTATAGTAGGTTCAATACTTGAAGTAGTGTGCTTACTGATGATGTCCTCATCACATTGTCTTTTGCTTAACGGGATCTTTCAATTATTTGACAGCTAACCAATTGACCCATAATAAACTAAAACAATGTTATGTTTAACTACAGATGCAACGTAATCTCTTGATACAAAAAATAGTATTTACATCATTAAATATTTGTATAATTCCTATGTAATGATCTTAGATCATTACGGGGTAAATACCGCCAGGAAGAAGGCCGGACGGCGTCGGCTTGGTGGGATGAGAGATTAGACTATAGACTGGGATGATAGAACCTTGAGAGGGAGACTAGATTAATTCATCTTTCTTGTTTGATTAATAATGGATACATGCTATCCCTTTTATAGGGACGGCCCAACTTGACCTCTAAGAAACAATTTCTATTTATATGGAAACTTATCTCTATTAGATAGAATACATCTCTAAGGAAGTAAACCCAACTAATAAGGAAGCTAACTATTATATCTCTATTTCCTAACTACTAATGCACCCGTGGGGCCCGGCATGAATAGTGCGTGGTGCTACAGTACCGTATGTACTGTTCATGCATGAACAGTAGCCCCGGCCCATGGTAACTACTCCCCTCCTTTCGCGACAACTCGTCCTCGAGCTATAGTGGCGGCCATAGCTGAAGCCTTAGGTGACCCCATGTTGACGAGATATTGCAATGGCGACATGAGTCCTTGAAGATCATTGCCTCCACGTGTGGTTGTGGCAAACTCACCAGTCGCTGCGGCAGGCATGGTAGCAACACTGACAACGCCACGGTGGCCAAGACGGACTTGGCGGTCGCAGCTGGCTCGGCAGCGTCAAGAAGACGTGGAAGCGCGCAACCGCCGCAGCTTCTTTGGAGGTAGCTCCGCCGTCGTCGTGGATGGCGTCACCACCTCTGCAAAAGGCATCGCCGCCGCCGTGGGAGGCTTCGCTGTCGTCGCCATGATCATCTTCTCCAAAGTGGCATGCATGTCGAGGAAGATGGCCGCTATCTTCTTGTCGTTGCCGTTGGTACTCATGACCATCTTGTTGACGTTAGCCTTTATCATAGCCGACGACTCGGCGGCAAGTCTGATAGTCTGATCTGTCGCCATAACCATGGTAGCGTAAGTCGCGGAAGGATCGATCGCTCGATACCAAATGTAATGATCTTAGATCATTACGGGTAAACACCGCCAGAAGAAGACCGGACGGCGTCGACTTGGTGGGATGAGAGATTAGACTATAGACTGGGATGATAAAACCTTGGGAAGGAGACTAGATTAATTCATCTTTCTTGCTTGATTAACAATGAATACACGCTATATCTTTTATAGGGACAGCCCAACTTGACCTCTAAGAAACAATCTCTATTTATATGGAAACTTATCTCTATTAGATGAAATACATCTCTAAGGAATCTCTAAGGAAGTAAACCCAACTAATAAGGAAACTAACCGTTCTATCCCTATTTCCTAACTACTAATGCACCCGTGGAGCCCGGCATGAATAGCGCGCGGTGCTACCGTACCGTATGTACTGTTCACGCGTGAACAGTAGCTCCGGCCCATGACATCTTATGCAAAACTGACATAACAGGACATGCCCGATGAATATGTACTGGAAATCTACAGTGATGGAGACAAATTTGCTGATGCGTGCTAGGATTCAAAAGTATAAGACAACAGATGAGCAGCAAGCCAACAATATACTACCAAGTATCAAATGAAATAGCTGCAAGCAGACACTGAGAGGTAGATAATGTTTGCCCTTGCTGACAGAGGAGAAAAAAACATGAATAATGCTATAGAAGAAAAGGTAGTACAACCTGAGATATATCACAATATTCTTCTCCGAGTGTTTGCTGGCCTGAACCAGTTGTTAGCAAGTAATAAAGGGATTGGCCAAGCAGTTTTATCTGTGAAATTTCAAAATCAATGTAAGTTTCTGCCACATTCTACAACTTACATAGGAAACTTTCCTGTAATAACTAATAAATAAGAATATTGGCACAGAAACAAGTGCAGATAGAATAATATTCAAACTCCTTCTCTATGCTGCAGCTCTATGGAATTATTGATGCAGCTCACACAAACAGGAAAAGTTGTACGTCTGTTTTATCCAGCACAACCATCATCCTACTATAATGAAATGCAATACAGTACAAATGCCATCTTCAAATTATCCGATCAAAAACCAAAACGCAGCATCAAGCATGGAATATAAGATATAATACTTCAGCTGTCAGTTCATACTACCTTAGCTATTTGCAATTTAATGCATAACAGCTATATCAGTTAGAACACCTTTTTAAGAAGGAACTTACTGTTTAAGTCCCCAGTACAGTAACGGTTGGCCAAATTGCAAGCCTCAAAAGCCCGTGATCTAACTAGGTGCTCAACAAAATTCAAAGTTGTAACAACTACACCAAAATCTCAACCTCTGACAACATCCATTACCATAGCCAATCATATTAATTTTATAAGCGTATAACCAATAGTTGAACAATTTCAACTACTAGTACCCAAACACTGATACAGTCCATATGATTTCGAGCATCCATCCCATCAAAATGCTCCCAAACCATTCACAAGACTACGTAGCAACCAACGCACAGAACAGGCTAAATTTCTAGCATAATCCGATAACTATCAATTGTCACCAACTAAGAAGAACCACATGCCAACATAGCCAAATTTAGCTCTCACCTCGTTCTGGTAAGCAACGGCAACCCTGGTACCTGCATCATCACCAAAAGACAAACCACCTCAAATCACCACCAAATCGAAGAACACAAAGCTAAGCTTAAGACGAGTCGGCGGAAGCAAAAACAGGGGGGTTTCGTGTACCGAATAGTTGGCGGAAGGCATCGCGGCAGGCCTCGGTGACGTGGGCCGCGTAGCTGTCGTCCTTCTCCGCCGCCCGCATGATCTCCGGCTGCGCCGCCCCTGGAACTGCCGCGGACGCGCCCGGCCCCGCCTCCGGCGCGGCCGCGGGAGCTGGGGCCCGCATCGCCGGCGGGGGCGCCGGCTCGCATCTCTCAGCCGCGTCCTGTGAAAACTCCTCGCCACGCGAGAGAGTCCAGAGCTCAGAGGAGTTCGCGCGCCGTGGTGGGCTTGGACTGGGCCGCTACTGTGGTAATTTTGCAGAGACACCCGTGCGCTTAGCATTCTACCTCATCCGTATCCTTGTGGTGGAACGGTACGCGGGCCCACATGTAGAACTAATGGGTGGCCCTTTCAATTTCTCCCTATGGGAGTATCCCTACACCTACCTCGTCCTTCCTTAGCCTTCGATTTGAGTTCCGCTTCACCTCAGGTTGTTGCCACCGTCGAATATCGCTGCGCCACCTCAAGCTCACGTCGTCGGTCTGCCTCGGCTCACCTACGTCACCACCACCAGCACTAGTGAGTTCCACTCGCTCCCCTGATGCTCATGCGTGCGGCTTTTCCCCCTCCCCCTCTTCGGTGTCGTTGCCCTCCTCCTTCCCTGTTTCCGGCCACCGCGCGCCATCATGAGCTCACGCCCGAGACACCAAGACCCCTAGCTCGCCTTCCCTCTTGGGAACCCATTTTCGAGGTCGCTGGCCGCCGTCTACGCCTCCCCCGCAGGCACCACGTTCGCCACCCGAGCTCAGTTGCCTCCCTGTTTTGGTGCTCTATTTCCTTCTCTCTGGGTCATTGCCACGTCTTAGCCAGGTAATCGTCATGGTGGCGAAATCGGGCTGACTGGGTGCCACGCAAGCAATACCACTGGGCAAAACAGCCCTAGGGATTAAGTGCACTAATTTTGCAACATAGGAGTGTCGAATGGCCGGATTTTTATTTTAGGGGGATTAAGTATCCAGAGCGCGATACTTCACGGGTCAATTGACATTTTCCTATTAATTAACACCATTTACCAAGTGTGCCACAAGGCCCAACTCAGCTGGTATTAGCGTGATACCTCATGGTCGTAAGTTCTTCTACGATCATTATCCAGTCGTAAGTTATTCTACGACTACCCTATGGTCGTAAGCTCTTCTACGACCAGGTCAGTCACGACCACCCTATGATCAACAGAGCCTGCAGACGAGTGGGTCCAATTGATTGGGGAATTCAAGCGGTCAATATACGCTGTTATTCTACGGAGTAACAGCACATAATACTCCATTATCTCTTACAAGTAACTGCCAGACGCACGGAGGAGTTAATACCCTGGTGATTACCGCAAACATGTGCCCGTTATAGGAACTGATGAGGCGCCACTTCACCTGGAGAAACGGCCACTCCTTCACCGACTATATAAAGGTGGCGATCAGAGAGGAACGGGACGGACAACAAGGAACGAGACAGAAGGCAATCGGGAAGATAGGCACTATCCTCTGTAATAGTCTTTGTCTTTCTCCTGATTGTAGAAAATACACTCAATACCATACACACACAGGAGTAGGGTTGTTATTCTCTCCGGAGAAGGCTTGGACTTGTATAAAAATCCCCGTGTCAATCTCTCTGCGTAATTTCATTCTTGGAGACCCCCCGAATCAAACAATCTTTACATAAGATCGGTTCTAAAATACCGACAGGTGGATAGTTCCCTACTCCTTATGGGTCTTGGCTGAGTAAGCGGTGGTGTAGAAAAAGAAGATATGGACCTGAAGGAAGAGCCACCGAAGATTTTGCCCCACATATTTGTCTTGCTACTAGAGACGGGGGCTACTAGAGGTCGTTGCGAGTGGACTCCTCGAAACTTATTCTCATACCTTTGGTAAAACTTCGTATAACCGAGAACGAATTTCTGCAAAATAGTTAGTATAGTCTAACCATGTAGCATCACTAAGAAGATCAAGTACACTACCAAATGCATCAATTTTACCTCTAAGATCTAAAAGAAATGCAAATGCATATAGGTAAGTGATTTCTCTCCAATATTTAAGGTATTTAGTTTCCATGGCAACAAAAACATCATGTAAAACTAAGTCATTTTCATACATTATCTATTGAGTAGCAATCTGTAAAATACTATGCACAATGATAGGAGATGTTGGACAGTACAAAGCAGACAAAGCAACAGTGGCCTCATAATTTTTTTTTCTAAAAACTGTTGTATCTTCTCAGCAACGAACCAATATTGCTCAGTTAATAGTATACTATTGTCAGTGCTCTGATAGTGCATTCGAATAAAAACAAAAAAGTTCTCTTGTATGGTAAAAGATTCTTAAGCATCGCTAAGTAGAGTTCCACCTTCCGACATGTCCAACCTGAACTTTCTTGGACATACACCCATCGCCCCTTAAGAAGTTCTTATATTGTGCTATTCTTACGTTAGAATTATTCAAGAAAGAAATCGCATCACGAAAAGCTTTAATATGCGGACTCAATCTCTTCAAACCACATTTGATTATAAGGTTAATAATATGGTAAGCATATCGTTGATGTAGCAAGAAGGAATCGGTGCATGTACTTGTTAGTGTTTTAGAACCGATCTTACGTAATGATTGTTTGATTCGGGGGTCTCCAAGACTCAAATCACGCACAGAGATTGACATAAGGATTTTTATACAGGTTCAGGCCTTTCCGGAGAGAATAATAACCCTACTCCTGTGTGGATATATTGAGTATGCTAGTTACAAATCAAGAGAAAGACTCGAGTGTAATGTTTTGTGTTCCTGATTGCCCTCCGCCCTTTTATTCTGATGTTTCCGCCATTTATACAGTACTCGAAGTGGGCTACCATTTCTCCAGTCCAAAGGGCGCCTCAATACTTCAGATGTTGAAGCTATTACTGGAGATTATTGTGGGAGTAGTAACATTCTCACGTCACCAAACAGTTATCACCATGACAGAGAGTTAAATCATGTCATTATTCTAGAGAATAACAGCTTAATTAACTCCCCATATCTTTAGGTATGGTGTAGAAGATTCCCTGATCGACTAGGCCCACATGTCTGTAAGCCCCATCGATTAAGGACTGGTCGTAGAAGAGCTTGCGACTAGGTGGTGGTCGTAGTAAAGCTTACGACCACAGACTGATCGTATGAGGACTTACGATCAGGGGGTAATCCTAGAAAGACTTACGACTATGGGATAGTCGTAGAAGGACTTACGACTATGGGGTGGTTGTAGAAGAACTTACGACCTCCAGCTTCTCCCTTATGAATATTAAGGGGTATACTCAAGAATCATATGACGGTATTATTATCCATAATACGAATTACAGGTAAATAATTAAATGAGGATTATTAGATCCTCGTCATCTAGCCCCTAGCTTCAAGTGAAAATAACTTACTTAGAAAAAGAGCCGTAGATGATCTCACGACCAGTAGGTGGTCGTAGAATGGTGGTCAAAGGAAAAGCTCTTCAACCAGTATTTCATTTGACCAGAAATAGACTTGGTCAAGAGAGGTGTTGGAGATCTTACGACTTACAAGGCGGTCGAGGAGATCTTACGACCACAAGGTGGTTGCAGTACTGTAATCGAAAGTAAAAACCTTTCCGACTGTTGTTTCATTTGACCAAAAATAGACTTGGTCAAGAAGGTAAT
The DNA here is from genome assembly GCA_036346405.1 of Phyllostachys edulis. Lineage (NCBI taxonomy): Eukaryota > Viridiplantae > Streptophyta > Magnoliopsida > Poales > Poaceae > Phyllostachys > Phyllostachys edulis. Next base: position 52,900,551 of record CM070557.1, on the reverse strand, counting down.
TTCGCTTGAGGTGTAAAGACAGACTCGGTTTTCTCGAGCAGACAAATTAAAGAATCTCAATCGACTCTCATAGACCTGTCGTTGGAGCGGTTCCCGAAGAGGTGGCAACTGTTGGGTTGCCACGTCTTTAACTCAAGTGCGCGGTTATAAAAACTTACCATGGGTGAGACTCAGTGTCTTTTACCTTTCCCCAAATTGCTTCCATTGTTCATCAAGTTCTTGCGTTCTTCGCCGCCGTCGACCAAATCGTACGCCTTCCCAAGACCTTTCCAAATCCAAATCTCCCTTTCTTGAGAAAAATGGCGGGAGCTGTTTCCCAGTGGTCCGAATCAGAGATGGACGTGACCAAGATGAAGGCTTTGGTCGTCGCCGAGAAGATCTCGAAGAGGGGGTTTGTTAGGTGGATTGAGGCTGTGGGCAATATAGGCCGTCGGGGGAGATTGGGCAGATTCTCGTCTTCTAGGCGTACTGTGAGTGTGGCCTTCGATTGCTTGCTCACCCTTTCCTCACACTCATACTCGAACACTTCGGGGTGGAGTTGGTGAACCTCATTTCCAATTCCATCACAATGTTGGGCGTGTTCGTTTACTTGTGCGAGGCCTACCTGGGGATTTCAGTCGACTTGGAGTTATTCCAGTCATGGATATTAAGGCGTCGCTTGCTGGTAAGGCGTCATGGGGACAAGGCGTTGCCCCGCCTTAGGCTGTAAAGTCTTATTCTTCTGGAGAGGAAGAGGAGGTGCCTCCTCCCCGGCGCTAAGGGAGGAGGCGGCGCGGTTGAAGGGGCATGGAGGGAGAGGGAGAGTCGGAGAGGGGTGAAGGGGCGCGAGGAGAGGAGAGCCAAAAGGAAGAGGGGAGGGGGGCAAGACGACGCAGCCGGCAGTACTACCGAGGGAAGACCAGAGGAGGCACGCGCGGCGGCCTTGAGGAGGAGACCGAGGGGCGCCTGAGGGAGGAGACTGAGGAGACGGTGTGGCTCAACGCTGCTGAGGGAGGAGACTGAGGCGGCGGCGCTGAGGGAGGAGGAGACAGAGGAGCGGTGGCGTGGCGTGCGATGGACTCTGCCAGGCAGGGGAAAAGAGGCAGTATGGGCAATGGGCAGGCTCGGCAAAGCAAGGGGGGCAATGGGATTTTCAGGGCATTCTAACCTTCCAACCTGCTGCCAGGATCTTCTGCGGCCTTTTGGCCCACCGCCTTCTGCCTCTAACCAACCGTCAGATGCTCTGTACTGTCGCCTTAGGATGTGTGAGGGGGGTGGGTCGCCTCGCCTCGCCTTACCGCTTAAAAGGTGTGAGGGGGGTGGGTCGCCTCGCCTCGCCTTACCGCGCCTTAATAACTATGATTCCAGTACTTCTACGGGATGACCAGGCTAACAGGAATCGCTGGTAGCTGTAGTATGAAGCTCCACGACGGGAAGTCAAATGAGTACATTCAGATGTTCACCCAGTTGTCGTGGCCGGAGTGGAAGAATAGGTGGTTCTACTGGGAGAAGCCGGAAATTATGCCGAGAAGATTCCTTCCTGGGATTCGACTCCCAAGGATCTCGGCCGAATCGCCGCTTACATTCAAGCCATCAAAGACTTGAAGGAGAAGGAGCTCACCGGATGGTATGTGGTAAAAGATTTTATCGCACGCCATATTAGCCCTCTGAAGAAGAGGGCTCATTCCATGTGGAGGTACTCGCAGCCGCAAGACTTGACCAGAGATTACGAGAAGGGTAAGTAAAATTTCTAATCTTAGCCTTCTTTCTGTTGATTTCAAACTTGGTTATTAAAAGTTTACTTACTCCTGCAAATCTCTCACAAGCGGAAATTAACGCTCGAGTCAAACTCATTTGTGAGAAGTCCTCGCCACCCAATGTGGTGGCTCCTCAAATCCTGCAGTCCTGTCCGCAGAGGACAAGATGGAGCGCCTAAAGGTAATCAAGAATTGATTTCATCTTTAGGATCTTGTAGTCGTAGAAAAATTTACGACTGGGTACTGATCGTAGAATAACTTATGACCATGGGATCGTCGTAGAAAAACTTACGACTATTTAGTAAAATTTCTTTTTCTGACTTCTGCAGAAAGTAGGCATGGAAGACCGTCAAGACAACGAAGAGGTCGAACTGATGGTCGTCGGCGCGGTGGCGGAGCAAGTCGAGGCTCCTCCGGCCAAAAAGCGTTGGCTCGTGAAACTCGCCGACAAGGGAGGCGCAAGTTCAAGCTCTGCTGCTCCGACCGGGCCCTTTGCAAAATTCGTTGCAGACATGGCTGCTGCAGAGAAGGCAAAGGCGGCTGAAGCACTCAAACACAAAACCCCTAAGATCGAGGTACCCTTCTACTACGACAATAAGACTTTCGTAGTTTCTGTCTCCTGTGGCTTTGTCAAGCAACAAGAAAAGGAGAACTGAAATAGTTTTATGTCTTTTGTGAAGGAAACCGCTGCACCAGCAGTGCTTGTGGTCGAGGACAGTGCTGCCCATGGGGTGGTCGAGACAAGTCTCGGCCATCCGGAGAGCCATGAGGCTCAAGGAGCAGTAGTGCTGGTCGTGGCTGATCTCATTCCTCAACTCGAGTTTTGACCAGACGTGGTTGAAGAAAAGAAATTGAAGAAATCTTCTTTAGAGAAGGTTTCTTCCAGATTCAAGATCAAATCTGTCACACGAAGGTATGTAAAAAGACAAAAGTGTTATAACTACATTTACCTTTTACTTTTTACCATTTGACGTGTTTTCCTTTTTATGATCTTAACCTGACTCCTCCAGCCCTCAAGGATGTTCCTGTTGAGGAATCCACTGCTATTTCTCTGGCAGTCGGAGAAATTACAGTGGCGGTGGTCGAATGGTCATCCACCGTCCGAGTGGTGGAAGCGGTTGTTGCTGCCGAAGCAATTGCGACCACGGGAGTGGTCGTAGAGGCCGAGGTGAAAACAACGTATGATGTAGCGGAGGCATCAGGCCAAGGCGATGGATCGTTGGGCTACCGTGCCGGGAAGGAAGTCGCCGTAGACGTTCCTCTCGGTCCCAAGAAGGAGATGCCATCAACGAATCAGAAGAAGAAGAATATGTCGACTTCTTTTCTGAGTTCTTTGACCCAGCTTATGTTGTGGGATCTTCTGCTTTTAGATCTCGTAACCGAGTTTCCCACCCTAAGGATATTCCAAATAGAGGGAATATTTTCGACGACGAGCGTCCCCAAAAGGTGTGGTGAAATCGGGTTAAAGAGATCGACGAACTGAAGAACCCCACCAGAGTATTCTCCATGTTTGCTCGAACGAGCATTAACGTAAGTAGTTGTCGCCCAACATTTATATATGTGGCTTTTCTCGCTTCTTATTGTCTTTCTTTATGCAGAGAGCTCTAGAGCAAGTTGTCACTATTGTAGAGTACAACCTACAACTTGTGCAGCTACGACAAGAGAAAGCAGAACTCTGTGAGCAGGCAGAGAGATGGTAAGTTACTGCTACTCGTAATCGTTTATGTTTCGACCACTTGCACAGTGCTTATGAGGATTGTTGTAGAAGAACTTATGACTAGGTACTGGTCGTAGAAGAACTTACGGCCAGGGAATTATCATATAAAAAATTACGACTAGGTACTGGTCATAGGAGAACTCACGACCGCTTATTCTTTGCTCATGTCTACTCTTTTTCTCTGTAGGTTCAAGAGCGATGAGAAGACCTTGGCTGATTCGCTCGACTACGAGAAAGTCGAGACGAAAAGGTTAAAGGAAGAGAAAGAAGCCCTTTTGAAGAAGCTTCAAGAGAAAAACTCTGCAATTCAAAAGTTGTAGGGACGAATAAAACGGTAAATGCTGAACTTAAAACCGCTTATGACCTTCTTTTCTTTTTCTAACTCTTATTCCTTGTTAGAAAAAAAAGGTCGAAATAGGGAAGCTCGAAACCGAGGTCAAAGAAAAGACCCTGGTTGTTCACGAGATTTCCCGGATCGACAAAGAAAAAGATCAGAGGTCAAGTCGTGGAGGAGCGCTATGCAAAGAGCACTACCTCTCATGACGATGAAATCAATAAGCTAGATTCTCGACTGGCAGGTAAGCAAGTCTTTACCTGCGACCAGTTTTGTTTTCCTTTTAGAGTCATTTTATCTGACTGGTCTTATCCTTTTCAGAGCAAGCAGTCGAAATAAAACAACTCCGTAAGGCTTCGACTCGTAATCAGGAGGAGATGAAGTCGATAAAGGTCAACCTTAAACACAACATTTCTCTCTTGAATAATATACTCGGTGGGCTACGTGCTGAGGCGATCACTCCTCGTGAGGAAACGATGATTGCTCACACGAGTACTATTGGAGAACAAGTCGGGACTTTGCAACAGTTGGTGACCACTCTGAAGACCAACCAAGCTGATTCGATAAAAGAGGCGGTCAAAGGCAGAATAAGTTTTGTTCTAGCAAAACTTAAAGCTCATGACCTCAATCTTAATCTGCAACCAATCAAAGCCGACTTTGTCTGCTCTGAAGCAGAAGCGGAGCAGTTGATGGAAGATATGCAATCGATCAGCAAGGAAGTCACAGAGGAGATGCAAATAGGTCTCCCTCGTCAGAGTAGTTTGTACTATAAACCTGTAAATACAAGTTTTTGTTGTTGATATATATAATCATTTCTTCTTCCTGCAAATCATCTTGTTGAGTAGTTAGTAACTCATAAGATAATGAATGGAAAAATAAATTAAGACTAAGAATTGAAGTCATATTAATAACTTTATCCTAGCCCCTGACTATTTGCTTAGTTTATTTACATAAACTAGGTAAATAGTGTGAAAAGGGTTTCTTAAAAAAAAAGAGAGGTTTAGCTAACTTATAGTTTTCGATCACGATTATCATGCACTGGTCGAAAGAGTAGGAACAAGTCGATACTAGGAAGTTCGTTCTAATGGGTAGGACCACGTGCAGAAAGGAAAGGCTTCGACTAGGTGATGTTACCTTCTCCGACCAGGTTAATCAAATCAAGAACGGCAACTTGAGTTAGACAAACGTTTGGAGTACCTTAGCAATTTGTTTGACCTATTCCGGTGCACTTGGTAGATTCGCTCTGGTAGCAAGAGTTAGAAACAGGACAACGCTAGGAAGTTCCTTCTAGTGGGTAGGACCACGTGCAGAGATAAAAGACTTCGACTAGGTGTTGTGTCTTTCTCCGACCAGTTTGAACAAAGCAAGTTTACCAAAAGTAGTCAAATAAATTACAAAAATGTACTCTTTTTAGAGTATTTTTAAAAATGAATGAAGAAATAAACTAAGGTACAAAGAGTTGGCTTTGAAAATATTTCGACCATGTGTATTGAACACGAGCTCTTTGTGTTGGCAGCAAAAAGGGAGGAACGAGTCGATACTAGGAAGTTCCTTCTAGTGAGTAGAATTGCGTGCAAAAAGGAAAGGTTTCGACTAGGTGATGTTACCATCATTTCGACCAGTGTAAAAAAAGACTGGGTACTGGTCGTTGAAGGACTTACGACCAGGGTATTGTCGTAGTAAAACTTACGAATAGGCACTGGTCATAGGGAGACCTACGACCAGGGAATGGTCGAAAAATTATCAAAGCGCTACTCAAAGTAAGACAATAAAGATAAAAAGATCCTGATGCTTTATTGTAGGGTTGGTCAATTACATATAAAATTTGTGTAACTGGTCGATGTTCCAAGAATTAGAGAGAATTCGACCGTCTTCCATTGCTAGTCATACCGAACCTGGTCGCATAATTTCGACCACTGTGTAAGGACCTTCCCTCTTGGGGGAAAGTTTATTCTGATTAGACTGGGATTGAATTTTCTTCAATACCAAGTCACCTACAGTAAGGCTGCAAGGTTGGATATAACGATCGTAGTATTTGCGCAGAGCTTGCTGGTAGACTACTAAACGGATTAAGGCTTGATTTCTCTTCTCTTCGAGCGGATGATTATCCTTTCGAGGGATAAATTGTACCTCGAAACCGAAAAAAGTGCTTTTCAAGCTTTCGAACTTCTGATAAGTACCGAGACATGGTCAGGTTATAGCACTGGTACTATTTTTGACCTGGTTCACGACTAGTTGAGAGTCTCCTCTTACGAGTAGTCGTCGAATCGCGAGCGCTTTTGCGGCTCGTATGCCAGCTAGCAAACCTTCATATTCTGTCACATTGTCAGTGGCCTAAAAGTTTAATTGAATGACATACTTTAAGGTCTCTCTGGTAGGAGATTCCAGAACCACCTGAGCCACTTAAAGTAAGTAACCCGTCAAAGTGCATCGTCCACTGGTCGTGGGTATCGTACTGGGGATCCTGAACAGGTTCAGGATTTGTCCATTCGGCGACAAAGTCTGCCAAGATCCAGGATTTAATGGCTATTCGGGACACGAAATGGAGGTCGAACTCCCCAAGTTCTACTGACCATTTATACATGCGTCCCGCTGCTTCCCTATTCTGGAGGATCACTCCCAAGAGAAACTCAGACGGCACAATTATCTTGTGCGACTGAAAATAATGTCGCAGTTTCCTCGAAGACATGAGGCGTGCATATAGAAGTTTTTGGACTTGACAATAACGCTCCTTAGGCCCGTGCAAAACTCACTTACGTAGTACACTGGTCATTGGACGTTTTCACGTTCTACGACTAGTACTGTGCTCACTGCCTGTGGCGTGGCAGCTAGATAAATTAAGAGCGTCTCTTCTGGTTTCGGAGAAACCAAAATAGGAGCACTCGTAAGATATCTCTTGACATCCTCAAAGGCAGCGTTTGCCTCTTCCGACCACTTGAAACCGTCGTGCTTCCTTAGAAGTTTGAAGAAAGGTAGTCCTTTTTCTCTCAGTCGTGCGATGAAACGACTTAAAGCCGCCATACACCCTGTAAGTTTTTGGACTTCTTTCTTCGTGGTTGGAGGGTGCATCTGCACGATGGCCTTTATCTTTTCAGGATTTTCTTCGATCCCTCATACAGAGACCAGGAATCCAAGCAATTTTCCCGAAGAGACTCCAAACACACACTTCTCAGGATTGAGTTTTAGGTGGTGTTTTCTGAGGTTGTCGAATGTCTCCTGCAAGTCCGAAACATGATCAAGCCGTTTGATGCTTTTTACGACTAGATCGTCAACATAGGCTTCCAAATTTTGGTCTAACTAAGGTGAAAAAGTTGATTGCATCAAGCGTTGAAAAGAAGCGCCAACATTTTTTAGACTAAACGACATTTTGACATAACAAAATATACCAAATGGTGTAAAAAACACGGTCTTTTCTTCATCTTCTAAACACATATTAATCTCATGGTAGCGAGAATATGCATCTAGAAAACTTAATGTTTCGCAACCAGCAGTAGAGTCAACCAACTGATCGATACGAAGTAAAGGGAAATTATCTTTTAGACAAGCTTTATTAAGATCAGTGAAGTTTACACATATTCGCCACTTACCGTTAGACTTCCTAACCATTACAGGGTTGGCCAACCGCTCTGGGTGGTCGACTTCTCTTATAAAGTCTGCTTTAAGTAGCTTGTCCAGTTCTGACCTTATAGCATCTCGTCGATCAGGGGGCAAATCTCCGTAATTTTTGCTTTACAGGTACTTTATCAGGCCGTAGAGCTAGCCTATGCTCAATCACTTCCTTGGGGACTCCGAGCATGTCGGACGCTTGCCACACGAAGATATCTACGTTTGCCCGGAGGAAAGTGATGAGGGTGTTTTCCTATTTGGGGTCGGAAGTATCCCTGATGCGAATAGTCTTCGAGGGCTCCTCTGGATCCAGGGGAACCTCCTTGGCTTGGTCGTTCGGCTTAGGTATAGCTTTAGGCTTCGACTGCTTGATCGAAAACTGCTCTTTTTCTTCCCGAGTTGGTATCTGACCAACCATCTCGAGGGATCGACGGTCCCAAGTATGCCCCATCTTCTTATCACAATGAATTGTGATTACTCTTTTGGAACCTGGCATCTTAAGACATTGGTACCCATAATGAGTTGCCATTAAGAATTTTGCCAAAGCTGGTCTTCCGAGTATGGCGTTATATGCCGTATCGAAATCGACCACATCAAAGGAGATCTTCTCTGTCCTAAAATTACTTAGTGAACCAAATGTTAAAGAAAGAGAAACTTGACTAATGAGTTTGGCCGAAGACCCCGGTACAATACCATGAAAAGAGTATCTTATCGGTCTTACCTTGGTCCTAGGTACTTGCATCTCGTCCAAGGTATTCGTGAACAGAATGTTTAATGAACTACCACCATCAATCAACACTCAATTTACTTGACAGTTGTTGATGGTGGGTTCGACCACGATCGGAAAGCGACCTGGTTGAGTTGAAGGGATCGGGCAGTCAACCTTCTCGAAAGAGATGGTAACTTCCGACCACTTCGGCAATTTATTGACAAGAGGAGGGTCAATGAAGTTTACCTCGCATTCGACCACCTTAAGCTGTCGCTTTGACTCGAATGCCGATGATCCCCCAAAGATGTGCTCGATGGTGTGCTCAGGATCTTGAAATTGCATCTCCTCATTGTCGTCCGACCGTGTATGACCACTAACTTGCCCTACCTCTTCGAGGGTAGGAAGTGGCCATTTGCCGTTGTAGTAGTCCTCGAGTTTTCGTTGGAAAACTCGGCAGTTGCGAAGGTCATGTCCTTCCTTTTTATGAAAAGGGCACCATCTAGGCTTATCGTTCTTCCGTTCGGGGCACTTACCTTTACCTCGATCGGAGTATTGTTTAGAACTTCGTGGCTCCTTATCGCTTATGGCTAGGACCTCCTTAGAACCATTGGCTTGAGTCTTTTAGCCCTTTGTCTTGTTCTTGGATTTCTTGGCCTTTTTATCCTTCTTTTTGCTACCTTCGCCAGCCTCTTGAGGATACTTGTCATCTCGATCGATGATTTTGGTCCACTCGACTGCTTCGTCAGCAGTCGCGTACCGATCAGCCATCTCGAAGAGTTCCGCGACAGTAGCCAGAGAATGCAAAGCGATGTCCTCTGTTATTCTTCTGCTGCGGACTTCCCACTTGAAGGCTCTGATAACAGATGAGTCAGAAACCTCAGGAATTGAATTGCGAACCTGACTAAAACGCCTGATGAATTGGCGTAATATCTCGTGGTCGTTCTGTCTTATCCTGTGCAGGTCGTCCTCCTTCCTAGGGCGATGGTAGGTGCCTTGGAAATTGGCCAGTAGAAGGTTGCAGAGGTGTTGCCACGAGTAGATCGACTCGAGTGGTTGGTTTAACAACCACGATCGAGTGGACCCTTCGAGCACAGTCGGAAGGTAATTCGCCATTACGCACTCTCCTCCTCCTGCCGCTCGGACAACGGTCGTGTAGATTTGAAGAAACTCGATGAGATTTTGAGACCCATCAAATTTCTCCATGTTCCCTGGTCGAAACCGCGGCGGCCAGTGAACTGCTCGGAGGTCAGGCGAGAATGCTCAACATCCGGTAATCACATCATAACACCTTCTTTGTAAGAAAGAAGGGTTGACGTCGCTAGGCGATCGTACTCGACGATACACGGCAATGGTGAATATGACTTATGATAAGTCTCGATCCTACGAGGGTAATACTCCTCGTATTTTGCCTGCTGTTACAGACCCCTGGGTCGGAGTGGTGAATGATCACCTCTCCTGGGAGCCATTTGATCATCAGGTGTTCGAGAAACCCTTTTCCGGTTTGGGGAACGATGCAATTTGCGTCGATCTCCATGCGGTGAATTATTCGAACGACTGGAAGCTGATGGAGTCGTACTGCTACGACTTCTAGAGTGATGTCGGTGAGGACGTTCAAGCTTGTTCATCGTGCTTTGTAACCTTCGTGCAATCTCTTCAGTGAAGAGGTCGTAGCCAGACGCTCAGGCAAGTTCTCAAGATGGGTTCTCAAGCAAGTCGTTGATATGTTGAAGTTTCTAAGCTTCTTCCGGCTGGTATTGAGTGCGTCCAAGCAAATTTCTCTGGGCTGCAACCCGTTTCCGTTGGATTGTTTCATAATCATCCATACTTGATCCTTGAGCTTGCTTCAGTGAAGTGCGATGATCTCGAGAATTTCTCGCACGCTCATCAAAGTATTGACTATGGTCATCGCCGGAGGTGTTCTTGTCATTGCCACGAGCGGTCGTAGGGTGTGATTGTCGGGAAGCATCCTCAGTCCTGCCTCTAGGAGAGTTATTGCTACCTGAGGGAAGGACGAAGACCTCCTGTTGATGATCTCCACTTGCGCTTGAGGCCTCCTCGCTTGAGGAGTAGTCGAATGACACCATCTGGCAACTTGGAGCAAACCCCTCCACGAAGGGGTATTCCGGGTTATAGTCGTCTCCGTCCGTAGGTGAGCCCTGCGTTGGGATGGTCGAACTCGCAGGAAGAGCATATTCGATCGCATCTTTGACTGGGCTAGCCGGAGAGAGAGAACTACCAGGTGTTGATGAAGATCCGGAATTACGACTTCTAAGAGTTGTCGTGCCAGGTCGGCTGCCTCAGATAGATTTGAACATTCAGAGGGAGAACCCTCGTCATGCTCTGAGCTTGCCTTGGGATAGTCCTTGATGTGGTCGGATTGACCCTTGCCCTCTGAGAAAGCTGGTTCCTCATCTGGACATATCGTTGCGGGGGATAAAGATCCCTCCTCAACTCCATCGATGGGAGGTCTCCTGGAGAATGATCCCTAGGGAGAACCCTCGTCATGCTCTGAGCTTGCCTTGGGACAGTCCTTGATGTGGTCGGATTGACCCTTGCCCTTTGAGAAAGTTGGTTCCTCATCTGGACATATCGTTGCGGGGGATAAAGATCCCTCCTCAACTCCATCGATGGGAGGTCTCCTGGAGAATGATCCCTAGAGGCGACATCACCATCGGATGATGCATCACTCGGCTCGTAGTCGAAATCGGCATACATGTCGATATCTGCATAGCCAGCCAAGTCGAACCAGTTCTCCTCGTTCCACTCTCCTGCCATGAGAGTATGAGAGTTTAGAAAAGTCAAAGGAAAGCTGATGACTCGAGCTCCCCACGGTCGGCGTCAGCTGTCGGTGTTTTAGAACCGAACTTATATAAAGATTATTTGATTCAAGGGTTCCCTAGGCTCAAAATCACGCAGAGAGGGATACACATGCATTTTTATACAGGTTCGGGCCTTCTCCTAGGAGAATAACTGTTATTTTCTTGAGGCCATTGTGGTAATTTCTCAATTAGATAAAAGAAGTAAATAGAAAAGGAAAGGAAATTGAGGAGTGGGGTCGGATGTCATTGAGTGGAAGGAGAGATAAGGTCCCTTATCTCCATCCTGGAAAGCAGGATCTGCATGGATGGGAACCTCATCTCCTTCTTGAGAAATGGCTCAACCCGGTTCTGGTGAGAGGAAATGCAATCGTGTGTGGCGCAGGAGGCGGGAGCTAAGCCGGGCTTCTCGGAGCTGGCCGTTCGCCGCCACTGCGTCAGGTGCAACGATTCTCCTCTTCATAAGGGGTCTCTCTCTCTTCCTTTGGGGAATCAGAGAAAACACAAGTTCAGGTTTTCCCCCATTTTTCTTGGATCAACGATTTCCTGCTGGTTTCGGGCCTCTGATTCTGATGGGATTTGGATCTGACACTTGATGGTAGTTGTGGAGACTATCTTTGTGTCAAGATTTTGATCTCTTGTCTTGAGTAAAGGCCAGTGCTGGATAGATCTTGAGGAAGGAAAGGGGATTGATTTCATTCGTTTTTGGGTGCTCTGCTTGTTGCTTCTGGCCAGAGCATCATTTTGGAGGTCTTGTGCGGCATCATCCCAGTACCTCGGCTTCATGTTTTCGGCGTGTCCCGAAGTGCGAAGAAAGACATTGTATCTCCATCGACCTTGTCATCTCACCGCGGCATAGCAGGGCGCTAGGTTTTCTGGGACAGCGTCCTTGTGACGTGCCTTGTCTATTGATCTTCTCGGTGGTTTTGAGTACCATCGCAGTAGTGAGTATTGCAACCTTTCGTGCACTGTCTCTTTGTATATATATGTGGTATGCTAGCTGAATTGCTTGATCTGTGATTGAGTAGTTTTTCTCTAGTCCGTAGGGATATTGCAAAGAGGATTGGTTGGCTCTGTTGGATCATCTCAAATTGCTCAATGATAATAATAGTCTTGAACTGAAATTTGTTAAGATATCTAGTTCAATTTTGAGCCCTAATAGAGTTCTTACTGCTGTCATATTATCTTTAGTATTTCAGATTCTTTCTGTAGTGATTAAACCGATCAATTTGATTAGTAAGCTTGTTGTTTCTTCTGGTAGCCGAAAGGCTTCATTTAACTGATCCTTGGAGCTTCTTTTACTGTAAGTTGATAAGTGATCAGTTATCTTATAGACTGGTAGAAAGAAGTCTGTGTTCTTTTGATGGACTACATTTGACAGAAAGTCCAAGGTCTGAATGCTGTGCATGAGACTAATTTTTGTCAATTCAGTAAAGCTTTGATTTAGGGCTCAAAGTCTGATTTCTAGTTATTTTATCAAATTTGTGAAGAGTTTAGACTAAAGTGCTGTGATGGACAAGGTTAAACCTTGTGCAACTAGCATTCTGAGAGTAATATACAGACTACTAAATCTTTGCTTAATGTAGATTTTAGTTGGTCACATATTGTGTGTAATGAGCATTTTATTCCTTTTAAATGACTTGGAGAATCTTCATATGTGTATGTTGATTTGGTCATTTAAGTGCATGTTAGATTATGCTTTACTGTCATTTATTATTGCTGGAATTAATGTTAATTATTTGCTAAAACCGCATTTTATACAACAATAACAACCCTACTCCTGTATGTATGTATTGAGTATGCCGGATTACAAGATCAAGAGAAAGACTAGAGTATAGTGTCTTGAGCTCCTGATTGTGTTTCTAATTGCCTCTTAATCTCCCTAATTGTCCTGATGATTCCGCCTTTTATACAGTCCTTGAAGCACATCGTTGCATCTCCAGTCTAAAGGCCGCCTTAATGTTCCAGATTGTGGAGCCGTTACTGGAGGTTATTGTGGGAGTAGTAACGTTCCCACGTTGCCAGGCAGTTATCACCATAACAGGGAGTTTAAATCGTGCTATTATTCCAGAGAATAACAGCGTAATTGATTGCTCATATTTTTGGATACGGTACAGAAGATTCCCTGATCGACTAGGCCCACATGTCTGTGAGCCCTATCGATTAGGGACTGATCATAGAAGAACTTACGACCAGGTGGTGGTCGAAGAGGATCTTACGACCACAGACTGATCGTAGCAGGACTTACGATCATGAGATAGTCGTAGAAGGACTTACGACTATGGGGTAGTCGTAGGAGGACTTACGACTACTAGGTAGTCGGATTCTCCCTTATGACTATTAAGGAGTATACTCTAGAGTTATATGACGTCATTATTATCTATAATATGAATTATAGATAAATGATTAAATGAGGATTATTATATCCTCGTCACTCCCTAAAGCCTAACAGTAAATCATCAGAAGCAATTACAAAGAGATTGACGGGCTACCTCAGGATCGTAGTCTTAGCTGCATACCGTACCGTCAGGGTTGTACTACAACCACGTCTGCCTCATCACCAATTCTTTCTTGGTCTTACATCTTGTAGCATGTCTAAACAAGTGCCCCGTTCCACTTGTGGACCTTACAGATAATTCATTGCGATAAAATTTTGCAAATAGCATATGGTACCTCATTTCCCTGTGCGTCTTGCTTGGTTATTCTGTCGAAATTCTCCCACACTCCCGATGTAGACGGTCTCGACCTCTTTGCCTCGGTTGGTGTGGAGCCTGATGACAGAACTTCGTCTTGCTCTTCCGGTTGGTTTGAGGCAGTCGCAGCTATCTCTATGGATGTAATTTACTCCGGTGAAAGTCCATAATCAGCAAGAGCAAAGCTGTCGTAACTGTCCATAATGAAAACTGCAAAATCGAAATTAACGCTATTATTACTTTCATGTTAGTATAACAAGCACTAACAATGAAAGTATGAAAAAATAGTACTGTACCTCTTTTGCTGATTTACTGCCGAAAATTGAATTTGTCAAAATTTGGCAATTTTTTTTGAATTTTGCCATATTAGCTCAACACGAATTTGAATTTGCACAATATAATTTCAAAGAGAGAATGAGGAATGGAGGGGTGCTGAATGAGGGGTATGGTGGCTAGTTATAGGAAAAATTTCGGGTTTTTTTTAGTTTTCCCACTTTTAAAGATCCAAATGATCAACAAGGTAAAAAAACAGGCAAAAACGCCCAATGGCTGAATTTTAGTCGGCCCATGCCATGCCGAGCACGGCCCACGAGCACATTTTCACCATTTAGCGCTTTCACCATCACATACTTTCACTACTACCTTACCTGCCCTTTGCTGTCTTCTTCCCCTGGTCGCTCATGAAGTCTTTGCGTCTTGATCATACTTGCCAGATGCACCCTTGGCCCTTCCTCACGACCTCACCTCCTTAAGTGCCGGCACCGCCTCCTTCTCCAACGTCAGCTCTGCCTCTTCCTCGCCTCGACGCCTCCTCTCCTCCCGACTCCCCTCTTCCTCTCCTCCCTCAGAACCGACGCCGCACGCTCGCACCGCCTCGCCTCCTCTCCTCCTGGCTCCCCTTTGTCCGCCTCCCTCCGCGCGCCTCCCCTCTTCCTCTCCTCCTTCAACGCCGGCGTCGCACCGTGCCTCCCCTCCCCTCCTCTCTGGACCACGGCTCTCCTCCTCCTTCTCCCTCCACGCCGGCACCTTCCTCCGCGCCAGCGCCGCCCTGCCTGATCCTCCCGGTCCCAACTCTCCCTCCAGTGCGTGAGCCTAATGGGCCGTGCCGGGCTTGCTGGGCTCGTAAGTCGTGCCTTGTTACGGCTAGACACTGTTCGTTAGACCAATCCACCGTATCAAGATAGTGGCCTAAATATGGTATAGCCCATGCTAGACCGACACAACCTATAAAATAGTATAGACCGTGCCGTCCCTACGGTGCCATACCGCCGCCGGCCGGGACGGCCGTCTGGCCAGCTCTACCCATATGCCCACATGTCAAGGACTTGTCGCGTCTGCACGTTACCTACCGTGTGGACGTAGCACTTTCCCCAGAGGCGACCCATCCCAGGCGTTATTTAGGTTCAGGCCTTCAGGGTTCTGGCGGCGGCGGCTACTTCCTTCCGCCTCTTTCGAAGGTTTGGGTTTAGTTGAGCGGAGAAGCTTCTAGATCTTTCGTTAGGAGTCGCCATGAGCCGATCGGGGCAGCCGCCGGATCTGAAGAAGTAATCTTGCGGCACTTTTCCTCTGGAGTTCGATTTACTTTGCTTGCCTTTCTCTATTTTGTTGGGATTTTAACCCGAGTTTTCTTTCTGCAGGTACATGGACAAGAAGCTCCAAAGTAATTAAGTAAGCGGATCCCAGAGTTTTTAGCTCCCATGTTTGTTGTGTACTGCTAAAACGCGAGTTTTTAAAAAGATTTTGGGACTGTATATGCGCTGGTATTACGTAGTATTCGTTTCATGCTATTAAGAATGAAGATTAGCTGATGTGTTGGGTAACCAGTGTTCCCCTAGACGCTAGTCGGGCAGCTGACTAGCGCCTAGCACCTAATGGCCTAGGCGGGGCTAGGGGGCTGCCTAAGCGGGATAAATCGGCTAGGTGGTCTAGGCGGAGGGCTGCGCCTAGCGCCTAGGCGGCACCGGGGCGGTCTAGGCGGGCGCCTACGAGAACACTGCAGGGTAACCGAGCCTGGGTTGCAAGAATCTTATATTTATATTGGTTGGCGTTGCATATGACTAGCAATTAGTACCTGAAATAATTGATATGCCCATTTAGAGAAATATATGTACAGTGTTGTTATTGTCTCACGTTGTAGTGTTGGTGCATACCTAGCTGTACTAGTGTTATCAGCGATGTCGAAAATGTTTTGGCTGAAGAACTGCTCTTTCTGTTAGTTAAGTTCACGCTAATTCAGAAGATTTTAAGGTCTCTTGAACAAATTCTGATTTATGAATACAATTATCTGTGAATATGAATATGTTAGTATTTTGCTAGGGATATGTTCTGGTGGTCAACTTTTACTTTGCAAATTTTGACATTGGTGATTTAAATGCCCTAAATGATGATATCTTATTAAAGCTATGGATTTATTGTCCAAATGAAGCTTCTTTGTCATAGTTACTCTGATAGGGCATTTACTGTTCTGTTCTATTTCTTAGGTATAATATTTATTCCAAGTTACACATTCAGATATTTGTCCTTATTGTGTCATTTTCAGTGTTGTGTACTCTTTGGATCTTGTTGTCTTTTTTGGGTCATATATATATTTATTAAACTGTTGCTCTGTTAAGTAAGCTCCGTATTCTTTTCATGTATTTGTTGGTTCTCCTTGATCAATATTGATGGGCTGACCTAAATGATGAACTTATTAGAAAAGCTATGGATTCGTTTCCAAGTGAAGCTTTTTTTGTCATAGTTACTCTGATAGGGTGGCTCTAATACTGGGGCTAGGTGCAAAAATGTTTAATTTGTTCACCCTTCAACCCTTTGAGAGAGGAAAACAGCTCTAACCCACCCCCTAGTCAAAGGCCAAATGGGACTCTATGTTAAGTGTTTTGGATGGAGATTTTATCTATACAAGCTAGTAATGTTGTTTACTTTATGGGTGATATATTTTCTCTGGCTCAGCTTACGTCCATGCGAAAACAATAAACATCATTTTTGCTGCTAATTAAACACTTTGTCTAATTTGCACCCACATCAAACTTCAGGGCTGGATTTGTACTTATTCTCCTTCTATTTTGTTTATTAAACCTTTTGCTGCAAATTAAACACTTTGTTTTGCACTGTAGTTGACCATGGTTTGCTAAATTGTGACCATTAATGGTATAGGTACCTTGAATGGACATGGTGTTTAGACAAAGCTGTCGATGGCATTAGTAACTCACATGGGCATGGTGTTTAGATTAAGCTACTTAAATACTTTTGTGATGCATAAAATTGGGTCTATCCATACTTTTGATTTTTTAAAAAGCAATATTATCTTATTGGGGACATTCATTTCCTCATTTTTATACCTGGAAAAAATGAGTGCACTTTGATCCAATTTTGTCCCTTTGCTGCTTAATTGTTTTGCCCATAATAATCCTCTTAAGTGATGTTGAAGTATGGATGTAGTATTTTTTTTTGCTCTGCTTTGATGGGCTATTCACTCACTGGCTCTCTTCTCAATTTTGTCAATCAAGCTGAATGCAAACCGCATTGTCACTTGCATGCTTCAAGGATTTGATCAGTTCATGAATTTGGTCGTGGACAACACAGTGGAGGTTAATGGAAACAACAAGAACGACATAGGGATGCTTGTGAGTAATTTGCTTTGGTCTGATCTCTTTGTTCTCTTACGATTAAGACACCAAACCACCTCAATCAAAATGTTCCCAGCCAAATTATCATTGGAATGAAAATATTTGTATCAACTCATTTCTTGTTAGTTCTAATTATACAATCCAGTACTGGTGATGTAACTACTTTTGCAGGTAATCAGGGGAAACAGTGTTGTGATGATTGAAGCCCTTGAACCAGTTGCCAAGCCTCAGTGAACTTTCAGGTTACCTAATTATGGTTTAGTACTTGAGCTGGTACTGGTAGTGTCAAGTCATGGTTTAGTACTTGAGCTGGTACTGGTAGTCTAAAGTCAAAACTGATGTATATGCCATAGGACATGTTGTATCCTGACCTTGTTAACGTGCGAGCTTGAGCACATTTGTATAGTTCATCCTTCAATGTATGGACTGCTCGCAGTGTTATATTGCTGGCATTCCATGCTATTCTGCTGTGGATTCAGGTCACCAATTGTAGAATATTTGTTGTTTTTATCTCGTATGAACTGATGTATATGCCATAGGGCATGTTGTATCCTGACCTTGTTAATGTGCGAACTTGAGCACATTTGTATAGTTTATCAGTCAATGTATGGACTGCTCGCAGTGTTATATTGCTGGCATTCCATGCTATTCTGCTGTGGATTCGGGTCACCAATTGTAGAATATTTGTTGTTTTTTTTGACGTGAATATATTTGTTGTTTATATCTCGTATGAATTGTCATGGAAGCACATAATTTGGGTGGTTGGTATTTTGTCCACATTTGTTTTCATAAAAAGGAAAAGAAAAATTGGACATGAAGCTCTCAACGGTTCTGATATCAACTCTTATCGTTTGGTTGCCGAAAA
Source organism: Phyllostachys edulis (assembly GCA_036346405.1). Classification (NCBI taxonomy): domain Eukaryota; kingdom Viridiplantae; phylum Streptophyta; class Magnoliopsida; order Poales; family Poaceae; genus Phyllostachys; species Phyllostachys edulis. The sequence goes on along the minus strand of CM070557.1, from coordinate 52,882,449 downwards.
AGAACTTTAACTCCTGTTCCTCTGTAATATTTTATTTGCACAAAGTACTGTTTTCTTTGGGATCTCTAGTTCTCTACTACCATCGAGATACACTTAGATTTGGCATTAATTTAGAATAAAATAGTTAGTGGTTATTTGGAACGAACGATTATGTCCCTATGAACTATTATATGGCTCATTTCAAAAGAATTAGGAGGAAAACTTCCTTCGAGTCATGTCGAATACAAAATCTCTCCCAAGATATTTCTTTTGCAACTCATCTTTAACACTAATTATGTATTCTTTCTATGTGTTTGTAATCCAATGTTTTATGCCTGTATACAAGTTTTTCATGCTTGAGATATAATTTTATTCTCCGGAGCCTCTCGGCGAAGCGCATGTGGAGACATTTTTATCCTCCAAAAACCAAATTCCTTGGCAAAGTTTAACAAAGATATAAAAATGTTACAACACTCCCTTATCTTTATAGTTGCTGCATACATCAACTGCTCATATGCATATTATTATCCATGTAAAAGATATTACCACACTGTATGCTAAACTTGTAATTGTGATATAAGCCTATACTATAATATAATGTCCTAAAAAAAAATCCACTACGGGGCTTCTAGCCCCTGCTTCGAACACATAAAATTTACATATTTTTTTTCAAAAATTTGTACACTTTCTTTAACATTTCTATAAAATTCGTCCATTCCAATTGGGGTATTATTACGTGAACGGCCATTGCTTCCCAAAAAACCTGTAGGAAGTGAGGCAGTCCTGTGAACAAAATTGAAAGAAACTCAGGGTCTGAGATTGAAAAAATTGCGAACAAACCCTAAGTCCCCAACCGTCCGATCCCACTCCCATCTATATATTCGCACTCGCTCCCCACAATTCACATCCAAATCTAGGGTTTTAGCCGCCGCCGCCGCCGCGCTCGCAGCCCCCGCCGCGCCAACCCCTCCCTGCCCCTCCGTTCTCCAATGGCGACTCACGCGCAGATCAGCAAGAAGCGAAAGGTGCGGCTTGGAACCCCTCTCCCTTGTAGATCCCCAGTTCGGGCTGCGTGGCCTGTAGATTTGATGTGTGATGTGCCGTTGCTCGCTCGCAGTTCGTGGCGGATGGCGTGTTCTTCGCGGAGCTGAACGAGATGCTGACACGCGAGCTCGCGGAGGACGGCTACTCCGGCGTCGAGGTCCGCGTCACCCCCATGCGCACCGAGATCATCATCCGCGCCACCCGCACCCAGAACGTCCTCGGTACGTGCATTCCGGCGCTCCCATTCTGATCTGAGCGGCAAATATTCCATGCTTTTTTTTGTTGGTTTCGATGCCAAATCTGAGGTTTCGTTGGCATTCAGGCGAGAAGGGCCGGAGGATCCGTGAGCTGACGTCGGTGGTGCAGAAGCGCTTCAACTTCCCGGAGAACGGCGTCGAGCTCTACGCCGAGAAGGTCAACAACCGCGGCCTCTGCGCCATCGCGCAGGCCGAGTCCCTCCGCTACAAGCTCCTCGGCGGCCTCGCCGTCCGAAGGTTGTCCTCAAACCCGCACACACTGAAACTGGTGTTCTTAGTGCATAGCGTGTTAGCATGTCATCTTCACAGCAGGCTTGACTCCTTTCCCGTTCCAGACCTGTGTTTGATGTTGACGAAATCAATCGCCGCCCTCCATTGCATTTCATAAGTAGTGGATGGATTTGCTACTGTTCCATTGCTAGCTGCTTTGGAGGGATATGAACATATATAGCCTAATGAGTTTTGTAGAGGTTATGGTTCTTGTGCTGCTCTGTGTTATACTGTTATGTCATCTATAAAGCAAATAGGTCACTCTATGCCAACTTTGTGTCGGAAGATGACTAAATTACCCGTGCCAACCAGGTTTCCTCTGCTGGGAAGCTTTAATAATGGGCTTCTAATGTGTTAAACTGGTTGGCCACATTACCTGTATTGGATTTTACAAGTTCTTTTTTTTGTTTGGATTTGCTAATGGGATACTAGTTAACTGAATTCTCTTGTTGCTTTTACCTGTATTGGGTTTAAATCGTTTTTTTTCCTTTTTTATTTGGACTTTTCAATGACTAAATCAGCTCTACATTTGCCAGGGCATGCTATGGTGTCCTTAGGTTTGTCATGGAGAGCGGTGCTAAGGGCTGTGAGGTATCGGGTCTTGCAAAGTAATATAGTTTTTATTTGATCTCAATTTAACATGTACTGAGAAGCCAATCTTGGTTTCCAGGTTATTGTGAGTGGGAAGCTTAGGGCGCAGCGTGCTAAATCCATGAAGTTCAAGGACGGATACATGATTTCTTCTGGTCATCCTGTCAACTTGTATATTGACTCAGCTGTGAGGCATGTTCTTCTGAGACAGGTTCGATGCTCGTCACTGCATCATATTTTGTGCTGTAGATAAATGTTTTTTCTCTGATGTTCAATTTCATACTTGCCTTCAGGGTGTGCTTGGTATCAAGGTAAAGATTATGCTTGACTGGGATCCAAAAGGCAAGCAAGGGCCAACTACTCCTTTACCTGATCTTGTTACTATCCACCCCCCCAAGGATGAGGATGAGCTCTTAAGGCCTCTTGCAGCAGAGATCCCAGTTGCTTGAAGTACCATGTTTAGGTGAACACTCTGGTTTTTTAAGCTGTGTAATGTTTATTACTAACATCATCCTAGTAAAGAGTTAATACTTTTTAAAGTTGCAAACATCAGCAACCAATATTAGCTTTCAGCTTTTTCCTAAATATGGTATTGGTAATGATTTCTTCTTGGTGCTCTGTATGATGTATTGTCATTCTCGTCATATCTTCTAGATTAGGAATCTCATCTTAATATGGTGATGAAGAAACCACAATATGAGTTTTGATTTTTCTTGTCTTATATTATCCTGCAGGATAGTGTGTATCGGCTTTGCGCCTCTCTTATGCGTCTAATGCCGAAAGTGTTTCCTGCTATACAAATCTGAGGAAAGTGGGCAGTTGGGTTAAGCTTTTCTGCTTTCTCCAACAATCATTTTCCTCTCAAGTAACCCTGAAACATATTTGCGTAATTTTACTCCATCAATGTCTTTCCATCATCTGAAAATAATAGTGTCGTTTTCTTATTCCTTGCATTGCTGTCTATAGCTTTTACATAGATGCATGCTTATATAACAGAATTACAGTTTATTGGTAGCACAATGGCCAATACATTGTATTTTTTAGCTGTGTTGCACAAAAATTTGGTCTTCGTTTTTCTGTTCTCCATTGCCCTGCAGGACAGTGTGTATCGGCTTAATGTTTTTGGATATGCATTTCTTGCCGAAAGTGTTTCCTGCTATATCAATCTGAGGAAAGTGGGCAGTTGGGTTAAGCTTGATAATTTGCTTTCTCCAACAATCATTTTCCCCTTATGTAACATGAAACATATTTATTTGTTTCTTTTACTTTGTGTAAAGGGTTTTCATGTACGAAAGTGTTTGTACCGCTGATGTGTAAATGTTGGGAGGGAGTATGGAAAATGGAATGTTGGATTAGTGTTGGGCTAGGTTGTATTACTTTTCTCAACTGTCATTCCTGCACGCATATCAGTGATTCCTATGCTTTTTATCTCAGGTATGTGAAGTCCACTTTGAGGCATTGTTTGCAGCACTGATTTCTTGCAGCTTGAACCTGTTTCCTGCTAGATCAATTTGAGAAGAATGGGCAGAGTCTCGACAATCGTTTTTCTGATATGTCATCTACCTATTTTATTAGTCAAGTTAAGAGCATTTTTGTCTTGTTCACAAAGTGTATATATTCCTGTTTAGTTCATAGTTGGTACTCACGTCTGTTTGTGCAGTTGATTGCCGTTTCTTCGTGCCTTTCGTTGTCTTCCTTTCAGAGTTTGTTGTGCATATAGTGGTGTCGCTTTAAACCGCAGGATTTTGTATCGGCAGCATGCTTCGCTCTGTGCATTGCTTCCGAGCGATCCTGCAAAATTCATCCATGGAGGATGGAACTTCTCTAGCTTTCTGCTGTTCTTGTGGAATGCATTAAACCGTCTTCCACAAATAACTTAATTTTGTATTTATTTTTTAGTTCTGCAATTCGTTGTTTACCTTCCTTTTGTCTTGCTCTGCATTTGGTTTGTATATTCGGGCGGTTCTCATACTTGTTCATGATCCATTCAACTAGTCTTCCCATCCTTCCATTTTTTGAGACATCACGTGCTGATCAGGAATCCACGTCTGTGGAAACGTTAATCCTGTGGTAATGCGTCAAGATATTTCACCTTAATTCATTAAACACGAAGATGTCAAATTTTTTAAACAAAAATGCAACACATGCCTACAGTGCCGTGTATGGCGGTAGGATCCGAGTCCGAGGACATCAAATGCATTTTTATCCAATTGCTTTGACGCTTCAACAGCATCGTTTTGCCAGCTTAATCGGAGCTGTCATTTGGAGGCTAGAGGGTGATTTAACAGAATACTCTTATCAACAGTGAATGTAAATACGAGTGTGGAAATTGTACTCTTCTCATTCGTTGTTGAAAGCTGTCTACTCTTCTCCTGCGTACCTACATTTCATATGTAAAGAGTACAGTGTGGTGTATGCTACCAATGCTATAATTCGGCACCCATGTCCGAAGTATATATGGAATCAGCATCTATGGCCACACCCGATTAAGATCGTCTGGGGACGGCCGCGCTAAATTTCTAATGCAAATCCTTACATGTTCCAAGAGTATACATGAACAAAGAGAATAACACGATCAGATCGTAAACAACTCTCGGCCGCATGCTTTGCTGTGTGTTCACTATAGAAGCGTTCTAAGCAACTGAGGTTTATCTAAACGATGGTCAATCAGCAGCATGCATCGGTGATCTCTGCATAGTACACGAAATGAACGGCCCAATCTCTCACCCAAATATTAAAATAATACAAAGGCCAAATTCCTCATTTAACCCAGCTAAACAAGAACATCTACTTCAAACCAAATGAAGTTAGGGATACATTGTACAGGCAGCCTAGCCCCTAAGGGCACAACTAATTAACCAAGTTAACAACATCCTTACAAGTTACAGCCATTGCAACAAGAATAACTGCTCTACGCAGACTGCTCTGCTCCTACTGCACGCGAGGCGAGGTCATCTCCTCTGCTCTCGCCGCCTGACGAGCTTCTAGGACGGGCGTGCTCGCTTATTGCTGTTGCTGCCGTTGCTGCTGTTGCTGCACGACGGGCACTTGTACTGCTTGATGTGCTCCGCCTTGGCCGGCGTGATCCTGACGCACTTGCCGTGAAACCACTTCTCGCAGATGTCGCAGCAGATCCAGAACTCGTCCGCGCCGTAGTTCTCGCCGCACGCGCCGCAGAGCGTCTCCCCGTGCTCTTCTTCGCCGCCACCGGCGCCGCCGTCCTCGCCCTCCGGGCCTTCATCCACGCGGTCTTCCTCCTTCATCTGGGGCTTTGGCTGCTTCGCCCGAGGTTCAGATGATTTCTGCTTTCAAAGAAATAAACAGATTGGATGAAAAAAAACGAACAAGTTACATAAACAGAAGACAAAATCACGGTATGGGAGCATCTAGAGAAGAATGAGCCGTACCGTTTTATTGTTGGGCTTGGGTTTGCTGTTGCTGTGGTTATTATTGCTCGGTGCCTTGGTTTTACTCTTCCCACTAACAACTTCAAAAATCGTGGGAAGATCATTAATCATACCAAACAGTCGCTTCCTGCGTAGTTAGCAGCAGGGGAGTGTCAGCAACACATATCAGGTCAAACACTGGTAAAAACTAGCAAACATCCCAGAATCAGCACTTCTCATGAAGATATGCCATTAACATTAACCAAAGAATCATGTACAGCATTTCCTTCAATACCCAAAATACTCTCCAAAAACCTGACATTACAAATATAACCAAAAGTTTACCAACTTGAAAACATTTTTAAACTTCAACGCCAATGAGGGCCAAGCAGATCAGTTGGTTTCTTTTGATAATCCTAGGTCTTGCAAAACATGGCCTAATGTTGCAAAATGACAAGAAGCAATTCACAGCACTACCGTACCAGGTTCAAGTACATGTTTCCAAGCCAAATCTTCTATTGCTTTATGGAATATTCCGCTTCAGGTTTGTGTAATTTTTGTTGTCTGCAATGTACTACACTACACCTATCTTTCAGTGAACCAAACGATTCCCAACAGACGACAGGCCTATGCAGGTTTTATTTTAAAACACCATGTTTAAATAATAGTCATGTTGTAAGCTATGATTTCTAATGGTACGAAATTGGGTCAGAACTACACAAATGGAAGAGAGAAAGTACCAAAACTGGGTAAAAACAACAGTAAAGATTCCAGAAAGATGGAATAGAAAGTAACCTGTCATTTTTATCAAATCCAAAACGAGCACCAAAGTAAAATGCAACAGAAAGTAACCATGCGTCACTGTGTACTGCAACCATGGACAGCCAATCTTTTTCCTGCATTCCATCTCGTGCGAAGTTAATGCCCAATGCTGGCTCTGGGAGCTCCGGTGGCACCTCTTCTGCAGGCAAATTTACTTCCCAATGCTCATTGGGAAACCCATAAAGGCACAAGTTTTCCTTTTCTGCAGAGGAAAACACATGGTCATGTCTGGCTGTACAAATATATTGGTCCACTTACCAAACATGCGTAATTGATTATTTGCCACTGATGTAAGTATGACATGTGGTCCCGGACCTATATGTCATACTCACATGCAGTGGCAAATAATAAAATTCATCCTTTTGAAGTGGCAAATAATCAATTATTCCTTAATTGATCACATGATCAGTAGACGTGTAATTGAAAAAATAGAAATGAAGATGCTCAGAACTTAATTAACTCAGCTAAGCTAAAATATGCATAAAAGCCTTTTGAAATAAGTGAACCCCCACAGGTAAGTTTCAAACATATTTGAATAAACAACAGATGCAACAGATCATATAGATATTAAAGAAATTAAAAATGGGTTGTATAAACACAATAATTTAACTAAGGCTTCAATCACTCACAAGCCTTAAAAATAATTTGCTACTATTTACTGCATGAAAAACTATTAGATCAAGCTGGTACGTAAACAGGTGCTATGGCTTAGGAAGAAAATGATAGAAATTTGTTAAAAAAGGTAAAGCCCAAATCTTTGAGACAATCAGTCAGCGGGGAATGAAAATGGTGACTTCCCCTATTATTGGGATATAGACCCCTGTATCACCATCCTGTGGAAGTTTCCAATATATTTTCACACAGTATGCATGCCCAATGACACATGGTGTTAATTGCCCCAATCACCAGTGGGGAACAAACTAAATGCCCAACTCCCCACCCCAGGTCCTTTTTTTTTTGCAAAATTTATCTCCAGCAGTTTACCAATGAAGTGAATGAACTTCAAAAAGCCCATCCAATTCTCCATTAGCCTTAGCTAAACTATAACTCACCAACAAGTGGAACTTGTCAGCGAGTTTCTCCTTCCCTCCCTCCAAGCCTCCAAGGCATATATACAAGCTCAAATTAAGCATCTTTCGAGCTTACTGAAAGGCTATTGTTTCAGTGCACCATTTTCTAAGGAGAAAAGACTAACCAAAATCTCCAACAATCACTATGATTCCACTAGCCAATTCATGGAAATTAGCCATTAGGTCGACAACTTGTAATTTGATCTAATTCATCAAACAAGGATCTAATCCACAGAGACAACTTGAGAATTGAGGATCTTCGTAGCAATTCTCTCCCTGAGTCCCTGGTCTCCTCCACATACCAAAGTAAGGTGTTCAGAGCATTGATGAGGCTTGCAGGCTGCAATGGTAGGCAGCACACCATATTGTGCAGAGAGCGGTGGTGGCATAAAAGAAGAAAAAGGAAAAAGGAGAGACTGACAATAAAGCCCATGTTGTCAGTAACACTGTAACACAACAGTTGAACAGAGGCTAAATGGAGAACTGGATGGTTTGGTATGCTGTTGATTATGGCTAAAATGTTGGGTTGGGGGGGGGGGCAGATTTCCAAGAAGGCCTTAAAGGGGGTACTGCAGATTTTGTTATAATTTAGGAGGGAAGTTACGTATTTCCCCATCACGAAACCATTTTCTCATCAAATTACACCATCATCCAGTGGATCCCAACAACACTGCTATCTGCTCTATGCAACAGTGGAACTGTACCCATGGGTAGCCAAGTTCAGTAGTTCAGTAACCACCATGGCCCATGGGGGTTAACTACTCTACTCAGAACACGACCGCTACCTTCTTCTGCTGTATGCACCAAGCAATTCGCAAAGATGAGCACCTGTCATTGTAGCCCTGTAACCAGTCCTTCCAAGTCAAAAACTACATCAATCATTATTAGGACAGACTAATGCTGAACCCAACAACCCAAACTCCAATAGGCACCCCCAGTAGCAGCCTACTCCCCACCTACCAAGCAGGCCCCACTAATGCTGAACCCAACAACCCAAACTCCAATAGGCACCCCCAGTAGCAGCCTACTACATCTACATAAGCGGCGCCTTCCAAGCCATCTCTTTTACAGCCAAACCAGCTTAGAAGGGCATTTCATTTTAGGAATAATTGATTATTTGCCATTGAAAAAGGGTGAATTTTATGATTAGCCACTGCATGTGAGTATGACATGTAGGACACAGGAACATATGTCATACTCACATTAGTGATAAATAATCAATTACGCATATTTGGTAGTGGCAAATAATCAAATCTCCTATTTTATGTAAGCATATCACAGTCACACTACCGCTGTACCACGTAAAATGGAAGATAACAGGAAGGTCTCGGGAGTTTCCCGACCTGAGCGATCAATCTTGATCGACCCGTAGAGTAGTCAAGCTCTAAGGTCAAGTTTTTGGATTGATCTGAACCGTCCATTTCTGGTCATTCGACTACGAAACCTTCCACCCTCTCCCGTCGACAGGACGCTCCTTATTAAATCCAACAATTAAGGCCCTCTACTTCAAATTCTGAGAGCGTCACGTACGACGCATATTCTATTACTAGTACTCCTACGTGGTTGCGCACTGCACACTCGTATCCTTGAATCAATCATTGGATTCAAAATAAATTAGAGATTAGTCTAGTAGTTCTTCAGTATATACAGCAAAACTCAGTTAAGCATATGCCTAGCTGAAAACCCGAATAAATTGGACAGAAATTCTGGTAAAACACTCATCCCTAATGGAAAAAAAAAATGCAAAGTGCACACTCGTATCCTTCAATATTTGGATTTAAAAACAAACTAGAGATTAGTCTTGTAGCTCTTCAGTATATACAGTAACACTCAGTTAAGCATATACCTAGATGAAAACCCCAATAAATGGACAGAAATTCTGGTAAAACACTCGTCCCTAATGAAAAATGCATTACCTGTAAAAAAATCGACGCACAAAGCAGCAAAACCTGAAGAAAAAAACAACGAAAAGGAACGCAGCAACTAGAAGCAAGAATTCACTCACCCGGGTCGCATTGCCGGAAGAAATCCTCCACATCTGCAGCAAAGAACAAACGACAACCAGTCACGAGACCATCCGAGAACCCAGACAAAAAAAAATCCCACAGACGGCAGGGGGAAAAAACGCAACCCTGCATCTAAAGCTTCTCTCCAATCTTTGGCCCGGGAAAAAAAACCAATCTCTGTGTAACCGCGAGCGAATCGGTCACACCTACCGTGGGTGAGCGCGCGGATTAGGCCGGCGCGGCGGCCCTTCAAGTCCCGGAAGACCTCCTCCACCGTCCGGGGGTTGTACTGCGCGTCCATTTTTGGGGGTTCGAGGATTCGTTCGAGCGAGATGGGCTCTGTGCTTTATTTTGACATTTTTTGTTTTGGGGGATCTTTTGGAGCGGAGGGTTTAAAAGAGGAGAGGAATGAGAAGGCGGCGGACGCGAGGGGAGGGAGTGCGACTTAACTGGTGGATTGGAGAGGTGGGAACGTGTCCGTGTTGGGTGGGGCCCATAGCACATGAGACATCTACCAAGTGAGGAAGTTGCGTCAGGGTACACGTATTTTCTTTCCCCTTTTCTTCCGCAGGTTTTACGTTTTTCCAAGAGGGTTGCAGATTCTATAACAATAGTAGGATGAGAGAGAGAGAGAGATGAAATAGTATGTAACATAGGCTAACATGTGTTAAAAAAATTAAATCTAACATTTTTTAGATGAAAACTAATTTATTTATTTTTTCTAAAGGTAGGTAAAACCACGTCTATTTTGGATTAAAGGTGGGTATCACACAGTTATAAACTTGCAAATTTTACATGAATTGAACCGTTTTCTGTGAAATTTACAAGGACTAAAATAGTACGCACATGTGTGTTTTCTAATTGGGAAAAAAACATGTTCTGTAAGATGCCACATATTGGTCTTTGATTGAGATTGTCCATGGCCTTGAAAACTTCATTCAACTTCATGCATATCCATTTTTCAACTTCATGCACTTCCTAGACTATAGCAAATGATTACAAGTTACAGCAACCGTCCCTCTCAAACAAAATTAGAGCAACTCATTGCATGGATGCCATTACGACAAGGAAAACAAACAATCTAACCAACTGGCCAGCAGCCAGAGAATCTTCTGATGTGTGATAGCCGTAATACTAGGGGGGCAGAGATTCAATTCCCATTCACACAATACAAACAAGCAAATTCAGTTCCACAAATGGCACCTGTATTGTATGTGGACATTAAACACACAAAGCAGGGCTACCCATCAGTTTCATAAATACAAGGCCAAATCGACTCAGAAATAGCTCCCTCACCACCATTTTTGCAAAACTAACCCCCAAACAAGCGCGGAATCACCGCTCATGGCCGCGCCATGGATTCAAGCGCCGCGAAGAAGCGCAAGTGTGGCGTCGGGACCGAGCCGATGGCGCGTGGCGGAGCGCGGAAGGTGGCGGAAGGGCCCTTCATGCGCGTGAGAGCACGGAAGGCCCTCTTCCGTGGTCACCGGCCATGAAGCGGCGGACACGCGCCTTCATGGCCGCGCTCAATGCCGCGCTTAAAGAAAAAATGCCGCATTGCCGATCGCCTTCCGCGTCACCGAAGCGGAAGGGCCACGTCTTGCGCTCCACGGTGATTCCGCGCTCGTTTGGGGGCTAGTTTTGCAAAGACGGTGGCAAGGGAGTTATTTTTGCATTTGCATGGCGCTAGGGGGCCAAATCAAAAAAAGATTCGAGTTTGCCTTGCACATATCTGAAGGAAAACTGCCTTTGCCTTTGCATTGCAACTCTCTTTCTTGATATTGCTGTCATTTTGGTATAGCAGGCAAAAAAGAAAAGAAAAGAAAGGCACAAGAAGCCAGATTGGTAGCAACAATCAAAATCACAAAACTACATGGTTGAGCCAACGAGCTTACAACCTATGTATTGAGCTGTCACACGCCAAGGCCAGATTTTCTGACAATATGCTACTACAGTTCCAGCAAATTGTAAGTACTAAAATAAAGCCAATTCATACATCAAAATCACAAAACTAAATGGTTGAGCCAACGAGCTTACAACCTATGTATTGAGCTGTCACACACCAAGGCCAGATTTTCTGACATATATGCTACTACTAGTTCCAGTAAATTGTAAGTACTAAAATAAAGCCAATTCATACATTGAATATAACAGGAAATCATCAGTTCAAGGCCAAATCGACTCAGAAATATATATGTTGTTCCAGAGACAAATGTAGCAGCAGCGCAGGATGGAGAACAACCTCAAATGATATTCACAACTTTGGCTGAAGTGGAATGGAGCAGAACAATCACCTGAATTAATGAGCTTCAATTCATCAGTGATTGAAATTGCATCAACATCAGAAAAACTGGAGCTTGGAAAAAGAGGGCAGCTTAGATGTTCCAAGTTATTCGGCAGCTTCATCTAGAGAGAGATTGAATTCGTCAGAAACAAGCTAAGATAATTTGAACATTTGCAGTCAGCAGCATGAATAGTATGTGGTTCCAAAATTTGAAGGAAATGAGACAAATGATTGCCAGCATTCGATACTGACAATAACATTAGTAAAATTGCACAATGTACTCAAATACTCGAATAAGACAGCAAAACATATCCCTACATGTACAGCGATTAGCAAATCATTACTGAAGATATCCTGGAAAGTTTCATACAAACAACGATGTTAATCTTCACTACCTTAAATATTCGAGTTGGTGGTGGTGGTGGGTGGTCAGTCTGCCTCCCACCACCTCCCACCAGTCCACCTCCCCGCTGCTGAGTACCAACAGGTGGGATCACCATCATTTCGTCTACTCCCCAAGCCACGAGAAAAAAAAAGCAAAACATCTCCGGCCTGCTCCCCTGCCTTGCCACCACCTCGACGTTGGCTCACCTCTGCCCAGCCACGACGGCTGTCCCTACGTCCTCACCGCCACATCCCTACTCACCGATGCCCCGACTTCCACACCGCAACGCCTCCGCTCCGAGGTTCTCGCCGCCGCCTCCCCTTTCTCCTCTTCGGCTTGCATCCATTCGGTAGTGAAGGAGAGGATGAGGCCTGGATCCGGCCACCTCCAGCAAAGATGACGCAGGCCGAGGTGCAAGTCGGCGGTAGCGATAACATGCATGCCAACAGCGAGCAAGAAGTCCGCATCTAGCTGATGGCATGGACGAGGCCCAGATCCAGCCGGCGGCGTGGACGAGGCCTAAATCTGCCAACAACGACCGCAGCAGTGCACATCAGTGCAGATCTGACTGGTGGCAACGCTAGTTGGCTGCCAAAGCTCAGTGACGGCGGTGCATGGGGGCCGTGGCGTTAGGTGGTGGCAGTGCTAGGGCGTATAGAGAGGGGGGAGGGCGGAAGGGAGGAGGAGAGAGAGAGAGCAGGCGGCGGCGGCGGCCACGCAGGCGGAGGAGTGGCGCGGTCAGCTACGCGCAGGAGAGAGAGAAAGGAGTCAGGTAGGAAAAGAAAGATACGAGAGGAGAGGAAAAGAAATTAAGAAAGGGGAAGAGAAAAAGAGAAAAATTCAAGAAATTTTAGAATTTTCATGAGCACAGCAGTGAGAAAATTTCTGAGGTCCGTCTGCCAACAGTTTTTTTCTTCTTCCTATGTTGAGTATAGTGGTGGACAGCTGGATGCAATGGGAATTTTGTGCATGGTACTAACTGATAATATACAATTGTATGATGTTTTTCATGGGATGTCATGTGTTATTTGAGATTTTTTAAATATTTATTTATTAATAAAAATAGTTATTACACCAATCCTCGAATCCTGTGTTGCCAAGTTTTCTGTATTGGACACCCCAATCCGAGTCAGATTCTAACACCCCGTGTCTGCGCCCCTCCTCATTATCCTTATCCCCAATTGGCAGTTGGTTAACACCATCGCCCTCTCTTCCACGCAGCCTACATCCCACGCTGCCGTCCACTATTGGTTGCCTCAAGGAACATATGCTAGCAGTCCCATCAAGTGACTAGCTCAACAAATGACTGGAAATTGGTAGCAGGGGCGGTTTCACAATGTAAAGTGATGATGGTTGTAGTCTGTTTAAGTGGTTTTAGAATATGTAATATGATTCTATTTTTTAATCCGTAGCAATGCATGGGCATTTAGCTAGTTAGGATTGAAAGTTCACCAACCCAATACAAGATGCAGAGTAGGGAAAGAATGTCAGACAACACATATAACCTCCGAGTGGTACAAAAAAACATGCATTCAATTTACATAGAAAAATACTATATCTGTCAGCATCTGAGAAGTCCAATTCAGTAAGCACAATACGGAACTTTAAAATAAACTAATCCCTGTCTCCAAAGATAAGAGAAAACATGATAACAGAACATCCCCTCCCCTAACAAAATTATGATAGATAAGATCATAGGCGGACTCTCTATGGGCAAGGGTGTTCAGCTGAACACCTATTTTCTTTTGCAAAATATGTGGTATATAATAGGTATATTAGATGTATATGTTATTAATTAGGCCAAAATTATATATTTGTGTCCGCAAATGAATTCAGTCAGTACTCTTCGCACCTCGTGCGCGGGCCATGTAATACATTAGGCCCATTTCCCTTCTTACTCCAGCCCACCAAACTCTAACCTCTATTCTCTCTCTCATCATGTGGCTGTTTGTGTTGGGGGGGGGGGGGGGTTCGGCCTCCGAACAAGCGGAGGCGTGAGGCGGCAGCACACCTGCACGGGCGAACAGAGATGCGACGCGAGCAAACGGGTGGCAGCGCGACAAACAGGGAGGAAGGGAGCGGGCGGCACCAAGAGAGCAACGCGGTGGCCGGGAGGGAGCGTGGCGGTGGGAAGGGAGCAACATATCCAGCTCACCGTCATCGTCCTCTCTCTAGATCTAGGTGTGTTTCGCGCGCACCACTTCTTTTCCCTAGCTCTGCTCTGCTCCAGCTCCGGTTCTTTCTGGAGTCTAGCCCATTCCTCTGCTTTCTTGATTCTTTCCAATGGATGTTGTACAAAAATACAATCTTTGCCTTGGACAATGAATAGATAGTTAGACCCTTGTTACATATGTTTACATGCTAATTTTTGCTCTATGGAAGAAGCATTCTTAGATGGGGTTCTTGCTGACAGGAAAAGAGCAGGATCAGCAAGGTATACAACTGTCATTTTTTTTGAAAAAGAAAGCAGGGGCTCTACGGATCACTGTTAGAGGAAGAAAATAAGTTTTAGCAGTCTAACTGCTACAACCCAGAACAGAAAAAAGTGAGAAAACAACAACGATTAAGCACCAAGCACAGCATTTTTTTTTTTGAAAAAAGAAGACAAGAGCTCTACCAATCACTATTAAAGGAAGAAAATAAGTTTTAGCAGTATAACTACCAGAACCCAAAACAGAAAAAATAGAGAACAACAACGGCCAAGCACCAAGCACAAGTCTTGGTCGTATCCTGCAAAAACAACATAACTCAGCAAAATATGAAGCTTGGAGCTAAAATAGTTATATTCCTAGTTTCCACCTCTTCAACTGTAATTGATATCTATAATTTGCTGTTTAATTCATATCATTATGATTGTCTTATATCGTCCATTTCCTCATATGAAATCATTAATTTATATATTTTTTGTATTTTATTATATATACGTGTATCGTCGTATCAGTGTTTTTTGGAAAATGATATTTCACGGTATCGACGTATTGGTATCGGCATATCTGGACAACCTAGCTCCGAAGTCCGAACACCCATCCTAAAAATCCTGGGTCCGCCACTGGATAAGATAGACAATTACCGTCATCAGCAATTTCACTTTTGCAGCTGGCATCACAACTCTGTACTTCTGGAGCATATTGGTCCAGGAACAATTGGATTGTCCTCCAGTAACGATCCCCTCCAGAAATCCAGGTATCCATGTGCATACCACTAGGAAAATCAACAAATCTACAGTTGCTGTTATGTTCAAGAGCCTTGTCATATAGCAACCTCATGTGTGAAGGGGGGACCAGATCATCTTGCAATCCAGAAAGGAAGAGAATGGGTTGTTTGACCTGCGAAGAAAATAGTCAAGCAAGCATGAGACAGGCCGGTATAAACTCAGGCAACGAATAACACACACGGTCTCAATTAAAGAACTAGAAAGTGGAGAATAACATATACAAAGATTTGAGGCCTTATAGATTTAATAGCTTATGATTGTTTCTGAAGATGAGACAGAGAGTAGCTGAAATTATGTAGCCAAAGATCTAGGTCCGAACTTTGAACTTAGCATAAATTTCAAAAACGCAGGCCAAAGGAGCAAAAATAAACTGTTTGAATCACCTCAGAAATTGATATCCAATATTCTCTCAAAATTTGGAATCTACACTCTGATTTTCCAAAATTAAAAACTAAAAGAATGGAAAGTGGTAATAAAAGAATGAAAACAATATACCAGGAAGTTGATTTAAAACCGCCCCAAAACTCACCTCTGCAACAATATCAACTGTACTCCATGGAGAGCGAACAAGACAGTTTAAAACTTTTGGACCTTTAGAAGAACTGCCACCTATGAACCATCTTAAGAAGGGCAGCATGATAACAGCCATATCCGATATAGATGTAAAAGTATTTTCCAATATTAGAGCAGACACCTGCAACATAGAGCAACACGCATCATGATTGTTACTCAATTGCAAAACCCATAATTTAATGCACTTCTGTAGATTTTACTATATTATGGCTTAAATCTCAATGACCTAATCATATGACTGATTCACAATCATAAACTCTAAGCGTCTGCTTAGTAAAGTGTCCTAGATTGATCACACCTGTAAAATTTTGGGCTGGAAATAATTTCCTTAATGAGTGAGAGATATAGGAGCTGTTTTGCCGAGTTCTAGCCAATCTAGATGGAGGGGGAAAGAAAGATCTAGGAGGTTTGTTTTTCCCATGTTAAACTTCTGTCCCCACACTGCCTTACAACATGCTGCTGTTAACCATGGAAATGTGCCATCATTTGAATTTCAGCATAGTAATCAACATTGTACATTGACGTCAGCCACCAGAGCACAACAAAAGGACTATTTTTCCCACTATATATAGTATGGCTAGTGGCTACAAAAAGAAGTTCGAAGCAGTTCATTGCCTGTGGGAACTCCCTGATAGTACTAACGAGGCCATAATCTATCTATGTCAGGGTCACATGCAGTGGCTGACTGGCTGCTGAGGTCAGTCTCCGTCACGTATAGGGGTGAAAACGGATCGGATGGTTTCTGACCGATCCGGACGAAAACGAATTTGATTTTTCTCGGATAGTTCTCAGATCGGAAACGAATACGGATTTTTTTTTTGTCAGAAATGAATACGAATACAGTAGCTATAGTATCCGTCGAATACGAACACGGATTATCTGGAATATAAGAAGGCCGGATATCCGGCTTTTTAGCCCAACAGGCCAACCCAGCCGGTCCATCATCATTACGGTTTCCTTTCCAGTTTCCTCACTTCCTCTGTTCGGCTGAGAATCAATCATCATTCCTCACTCCTCAGGCGGCATCAGGCCGATTGCCCAACTCTAGAGTGTCCATTGCGCGCCACGACCGCCTCACGGCCACCTCGCCCACCTCCGCCTCAGACTGACTCGCCTGCGGCCACCGCCCTTGCCGACGCCTAGTCCGAGAGCTGTAGTCCCCCAATTATGTTAGTTGTATTGTAAGGAAAACTACATGTTATAGCAGTCTCCGAATACCGAATGAATTGATGTTGTACAATAATGGGACATGGCCCTCACAATACCTTCTCCAAATTTGCAATGCAATCATTGTAGTCTCTCGAGTTAGTTCATCGCAACTTGTAGATGATTTGACGAGTCCTTGTTCCGATGAGTCCTTGTAATGCTAGTTGTAGACTTGTAGTTGCAATGCAATAGTTTGTCTCACTCAATTTTTACCGTAGTAATAATAGTGAGTATTGTTAGTTGTATTCTATCAGTTATAGTAATAATAGTGAGTATTGTAGTAATAATACAACTAACATAACTATCAGTTATGTTAGTTGTATTCTAAGGAAAACTACATGCATGCTGTAGCAGTCTCCAAAATACTGAATGAATTGATGTTGCACAATAATGGGGCCTGGCCCTCACAATATCTTCTCCAAATCTGCAATGCAATCGTTGTAGTCTATCGAGTTAGTTCATCACAACTTGTAGATGACTTGACGAGTCCTTGTAATGCTAGTTGTAGACTTGTAGTTGCAATGCAATAGTTGGTCTCTCTCAATTTTTACCGTAGTAATAATAGTGAGTATTGGTCAATTCATTCAGATTTTCTTTGATGTCCAACAGCTTGCCAGTTCTTGCTATCATTTATAGCCTGCCTTGTCCATTGCAGCCATGATTGGTGATGTGAACATATATATGAATGACCCTGATGATTTTTCATTTTTAAATTTAAGCTTCTTCAGTGCTAGTGGAAGAGAAAGATGACGAGATGCTGCTGACCTACTGCTTGTTTAGAAAATGGATATGTGATGAACTAAGTATACTGCTATGCATATTTTTTTGGGACACGGTACCTAAGTATTATCGAACTATATATGTCATTAATGAACTAGGTGTGATGAGCTAAATTTTATGTATGTGATGACCTAAGTGTGAATGTGTAATGACTTATGAGTTATGAGCTAAATATGGTAAAATAAGTATCATGTCTGTGATAAACTAATTAATGCAGCTTGCAAGCGCCAATGTTATGTGTAGTTGCTGAAAATATGAATAATTCATGAATGTTTGGATCAAATAAACTAGTTATATACTTCCGTTAATTTCTGGCGTACAATTTAAGGGGTTTTTACGTTTTGAAAAATATTTGTGACCGTATTCGTTTCGATTCGTATTCGCTCCGTATTTGTATTCAACATTATTTGTATCTGGGAAAAAAATATGAAAACAAATATAGCAAAGCCATTATCCATTCGTATTCGATCCGTTTTCACCCCTAGTCACATACATCAGCTCGTCTTTTCTCTTCAAGTCTTAATATTCCATCCAAATATTGTCTTGTGGTTTAATTTAAAACATGGCATGATTTCATTAAAAAATTGTATTCCTTTTGTGAATCTGTGTTTGGAGAAGATATTCTAAATTTCTAATCGTCCCTTTTCCAACAAAAAAAAAGTTATTCGAATTTCTCCAAAGGGTAATTATTTCAAGCAGACTGGAATAACCTGTGCAAAGTGGAGTAATAACCAAGGATAAAAATCCCGGAGGTTATCGGAATTCCCGGTGGGAACCGGGATCCAAGAAACCGGCCGGAATTCTTCAAATTTAAATTCAAATTCAAAATCCCGGTAGTTAGATCCCAAATTCAAATTTCAGTAGTCGAATTTCGAGCGGGTTTTTTCCGGTTACCGGCCGGTAACGGGATAACGGCCGTCGGGCGGTATTCTTCAGTGCTGGGGTTTTGATCCTTGGTAATAACCATAATTAAGTGTCATTTCATGTTTCCATATCATGCAGCAATACACTAATACTAAACACCCCCCTATATTAGACTTGTCAGATGAGTTGGCAAGATGAGTTACAAGATGGAATAATTAAGCCATCTCGGCAGCTCGTAGAATGTGGCGGAGCAGGTTTACATTCCACCTGAGTCTGTTCTAACTCCATTAATCAGCGACAAGATCTATAGCAGAATAATCTTGGAAAAGGTCCTTTACATCATGACTGAAAGGAACATTAAGTCTTAGAACATATGCGCATTGGTCCACAAGTTACTTAGGCATTAAAAAGAAGTGCAGTGGAGGATACTAACGTCACCAATCCAACAGTGGAGAGAACAAAGGAAGCTATTTCTCACTATTCTGCAGTAATATGACTAAATAAATTGGTGTATCAGTAGTACCTTGTCAGGATTGTTTTTTGCAAGCACTGCTCCAACAGCACCTCCTAAAGATCTCCCGAAGACAGCTATCCTAGAAGTGTCAATATCCTTCCTCTGAACTAGATGATCAAGTGCAGCCTATTAAACAAGAGACCTGTAAGACAATAGAGCAGACAGAACCACAAAAGTAAGAAGAAAAAAACAAATGAAGGAATCAGCAAACCTGTGCATCATTTGTGATGCCTTTCTGAGAAGGATAACCGTCACTCTCACCATACCTACAAATACAATTCAAGTTTAGATGTATTAATCAATGGAAGAAACTGAGCATGTTAGAACCCACACGATATCGAGAGATTCAGGCAAGAAGGATGAACAAAGATAACAAAACAGGTTCATACTGTGGAGAACCATACCCTCTATAAGAAAGCATAAAGACATTGCACTGTAGCCGCTGCATCATTAGTCGAACAAAATCCAAACGATGTGCAATATCTATAAAGAGTAAAGGTTTTTAACAGAATATAACTCCAGTAAAATATGAGCCATCAAATGAAGTATAATTTCTGTGTCTATAAAAAGAAATTCAGGATACTGCCAGCATTTTCTTGGAAGAACAGAATGGTTGGACCTGCATCAGAAAAACACTCTATGAAACAAGCAGCAAAGTGGGAGCAAAAAGGCTGTGAAGTTGTGAAAAAACTGAAGATTGAACAGAGTAATGCCAAAGCATACACACAGTATAAAGTTCATGCTGTCATAGTGATGCTCGAAATGATAGGGGGGGGGGGGATAGAACCGCAGAACAGGAAAATTCATTTGTCAAATCCCATTCTAAAACCTTTCATTCTCATATAATTAAGCATCACGGATACCTAGTTATAAAATAATATCAAGATCATAACTTCTCTTCTTAACCTGACATAATATCTCAAAACACCAGCAAATGATGTGGTCGACCAAAAAATAGACAAGAACACAAACTGCATGACTCACTTGATGCATAGACAAGATCAGCTGGTTCATGGTGGAAATGTAGTAGTAGATACCACTAGCTAGAGGACATTCATGTTACTAGTAGCTAGCTTTTACGACTACGTACATATGTATTACATCGATTGATCTAGCTTGAATCATTGTATATTCATGCATGAATGTAAAATTTAATTTTGCAGCTAGCTGGCAGCTGGTCCGGTTGTGGGTAAGGAGCCGAGGAGTCAACATCTGAGGTGATCAGGAGAAAGCTAGGTTCAGTGGTGGGCCTCTTTTCGTGGGAACAAGAGCAAGGGTGTTGACCTGTCAATGTATTTTGGGCATACACGTGGCAATTGCCATTTTTCTCGTCCACAAATCACCGCCAATATATTTCCCTGCCTCTGGTTTCTTTCAACTAACTCTAAGTTCACATGAGTTCTTTAGGTAGTCATGCATGCCGTTACATATCGTTGGAAAGCTTAATGAGTATACTTCACAAAACTACACAGCTTTCAAAACTAAGTATTAAACACATAAAACTGTACAGCAGAAACCTAAACCAAGAAACATTATGGTGCAATGTGATTGGCCAATAACCATATAGAGACGAGAAAACAACACATCACCATAAAAATTCAAGCACGAAAACTACAAATATGGAAGTTTAACCCTATTGCATATTGAATGTTTATGAAATTTGCAGAGTCTAGCACATTAGAGAAATACTAATACTAAGCACAATGCCATTGCACCCCACACATACACCAGCAAGTACCAACTACAAAATCGCATATAGCTGGAACCTGTTTTCCCACTCAAACACATTATGAGATCAGCCGATCAGTTCATTCACCGGACTAGAGAGAACTGCGCATCAAAACTAACAAGGGGGGATTTATTATTTGCCCTCAGCTTAGATCGGTATTCAGAAACTACACCCATTCCCGATGTAATGCATTTTTTACCCATCACTTAGTCTGTTTCTTTGTTATTTGCCTTCTTTGCGTTATTTTAATCATTTCTGCCCGTTTTCCTGTTACAAGGCTCATGAAAGTACCCTTTTACCCTCGGTCGGGCCAGCCCCCGTTCCCCTCGCACCCGACCAAACCTGCTCGCACCCAACCCTTGTTCCGTGCTCAAGCCCGCCGCCGCCATGACCGCAGCCGTCGCATGGCCGGTCTGCACCATCTGCTACGAGGATCTTTGCCCGCTCCAGGCGGATCGATCGATGCAACGCACCAGCACAAAAAAATCAGAACAATCACATCACATTCTAACCAAAGCATTCACGAATCACACCAGTAATATCAAGAACCAGATTTTTTCTTGTATTCCATTCCACCCAGATTGTCCATCAATACACTCATACACCTATCTGATCCAACAACCATCATTCAATAAGCAAGCAGTAGGAACAAAAACCATCAAATCCACGTGTAATAGCGACGCATCCCATTTGAACCGGCCAAAATACGCATTGGAGAGACGAGCGCTTCGCGGAGAAAACTAGGAACCAACTCCAATTTGCGCGATCCAGAAGCTACCGATGCTTCGAACCGACTCAACTAGCACCATTGGAGAAGAAAAACCATAAAACACACTGCTAATCCCCCTAACACACTCTCAAATCCACACTCCAAGCGGCAACGAAATCCACAAAAAAAACTCGCAAAATGGAACCAATCTGACGCCCGAGGCTTCCGACGATTCGAATCAACACAAATGGAACC
Organism: Phyllostachys edulis; assembly: GCA_036346405.1. Classification (NCBI taxonomy): domain Eukaryota; kingdom Viridiplantae; phylum Streptophyta; class Magnoliopsida; order Poales; family Poaceae; genus Phyllostachys; species Phyllostachys edulis. Next base: position 52,860,511 of record CM070557.1, on the reverse strand, counting down.
AGCAGCCGTTTGCTTCTCAACGCCGATTCGATCGCACTGAGGCAAACGGAGCGGAAACCGAGGCGAGCAACGGGTGGTTGTGAGGGTGGTGGTGGGCGGGGAGTGGGGGCACACAGGACAAGAGGACGGAGGTGTAGGGGAGGCGGCGGGAGGAGGGGCGGAGTGGGAGGCGACGAGGCAGATGTTGGAACGAGCACTAGGCAGTCACGCACAAACAACTGAAGAAAACGATGATTTCGCTTCTCTGAACCTTTTGTCGAAGAACAGCAGAAAAAACGAAAACAAACGAGAGAAGACACTGGACACCGAAAACAATTGAGGATTCAATTTGCGTCGCATCTGGTGTACGACTTTTCTATTTTCTCCTTTTTATAGACTTTTGAAACGTGGTACAAACAAGTTCCGCTCGGTTTTTCTAATTTGAAACCGAGTCGGAGACAATGAACTTTTTCCGACAAAGCTACAGTAACTGAATAACAGAGTAACCTGAACTTCTACTGAAAAACCAGATTCCGACTGAAACTCGGCAATCCAAACCAAAAGCTAAACAAGGAAAGAAAACAAAACTTGAATTACAAGATTAAGCCAACAAATCATCCCTAATCTTGTTGTTCTACTTTAACATCTCTGATTCCTCATTTCTGTCTCATCTCCGCAAATTTCACACGTCTGAGCAGTTGTGAATATATCTGCTAGCTGATGATCAGTGCTAGTATACTCCGCATCAATCTTCCCATTTTCGATGCATTCACAAAGAAAATGGTATCTTGTATCAATATGTTTGTTGCGATCGTGATATACTAGATTTTTGCAAAGTGCAATGGCAGATTTGTTATCAACCAACAATCTGACTTTTCTTGACTCTTGCTTCATGAGATCTCCCAACAGACGACTCAACCAAACTCCCTGACACGCCGCTGATGCTGTTGCAATGTACTCTGCTTCGCACGAAGATAGGGCTACAATCTTCTGTTTTTGAGACGCCCACGTAATCAAACTTTGTCCGAAACGCCATTCCACTAGTGTTCTTCCGATCATCTATATCACCCCCCCAAATCACTATCGCAGTAACCCATGAGCTCTCTCTCTAGATTATCGCACTTCTCATAGCAACACTCGAAACCTTTCATGCCACTGATGTATCTTAGAATGTGTTTAACCGCTGTCATGTGTTCTGTAGTCGGCGATTCCATAAAACGACTTACAATGCCAACTGAGAATGCAATGTCAGGCCTTGTATTGACTAAATATCGTAGACTCCCGACAATACTTCGATATTCGGTCAAATTCACAGGAGAACCTTCACTCTTCTTACTCAATTTCAGTCGATTCTCCATTGGAGTCTAGCAGAATTGCAATTTTCCATCCCTAACAAAACTAGCAGTTTTTCAGCATAACCGGTTTGACACAGAGTGATGGCTCCTGCTATTTGCCTCACTTCTATGCCCAAATAATAACTTAAGAGTCCAAGATCGCTCATGCTGAATAACCTCTTCATTTGGTTTTTGAAATATGATATATCTCTAATATTTGATCTTGTGATTATCAAATCATCTACATAAACTCCAACCAACAGAAAAGTGTTACCTTTCTCTCTTCTACATACTGCATGCTCGATCAAGCTTCTCTCAAATCCTAACGACACCAAGGATTGATCCAATTTGAAATTCCAAGCTCGAGGAGCTTGTCGAAGCCCATATAACGCCTTATTGAGCCGTAGCAGCATCTGCTCCTTTCCTTCTTCAATGTATCTGGGAGGTTGCTGTACATAGACTTCTTCTGCTAATTCTCTATTGAGAAAAGCAAACTTTACATCCATATGATGTATCTCTCATCCACCATGAGCGGCTATTGCAATCAGTAACCTTACTGTTTCCAATCTAGCCACCGGTGCAACGATTTCCTCGAAATCTATACCATGACGTTGAGCATATCCCTTTGCAACTAACCGAGCTTTATACTTGATAATATCTCCTTTGCTGTCATTTTTTATTTTAAAAACCCACTTTAAATCAATTGGCTTTCGATCAGCAGGTAGTGTTACTAGATTCCAAGTTTTATTTTGTTCAATAGATTTCATCTCCTCTTGCATTGCAATTCTCCAACACTTTTCTTTAGCTGCTGTTTCATATGTTGTCGGTTCTTCCAGAGCTAGCAGACATAGACCTAAGTCTTGTGATTCTACCGGCTCAGTTGCCTCGTAGATCTCCTGCAATGTACGAAAACACATTGGTCTTTCTTCTAAAAATTCAGCATCTGTCAACTCTGATGATGATAGCTCCGGTTCAATTCCTGATAATGTATTAGTTGTAATGTCAATTTGAGGACTTCCTGGATCTAGAATCTCCTCTCCATCCACATGTGCCTCTGGGTTAATGACTCCACTATTGGCCAATTCAAATTCAGGATATACCGTGAATGAGTGTTGATTATTCACTACTTCATCACCCTGTATACCATCAACAGACCAATCCCAGCATCTTTCTTCTTCAAAAAACACATCTCGACTAACATGTATTTTATCGATTTTTGGATCATAGCACCTATATGCTTTTGTTCCTGGTTCATAACCGAAAAACACCATCTTGATGCTTCGATCATCCAACTTCTTTACATGAGGTCTCACTGTCTTGACATGAACCACACAACCAAAAGTCCGCAAGTGATGTACACTAGGCTTCGTGTTGTGCCATGCCTCATATAGAGTTTTGTCAGTCAAGCTTTTCGTTGTCGAACGATTTAAGAAGTAAACGGTTGTCATCACTGCTTCTCCCCAAAACTTTACCAGCACACACATTTTCATCAAACTACGAGTCATCTCTACTATAGTTTGATGTCGTCTCTCCACCACACCATTATGTTGTGGTGATTATGGTGTCGTGAGAAGCCTTTTGATTCCCCGTTCATCGCAATACTGCATAAACTCTTTAGAGGTAAATTCTCCACCTCGATCTGTCTTCAGTGTCCTCAGTCTCTGCTGACTTTCGACCTCAGCCCTCTCTATGGTAATCTTGAAAGCATCTAATGCTTGATCTTTGGTCTTGATGAGACACACCCACATATATCTAGTATAATCATCGACAATAAGCAAAAAGTAGTTATTCCCTGCCGGTGTTGTCGGTGAAATCTGACCACATAGGTCACCATGTACTAGCTCGAGGATTTTCAGCTCGATACACAGAGAACTGAGGAAACGATTTTCTGTGTTGTTTCCCAATAAGACATCCCTCACATATTTGCTCGACTTGTTGAGTCTTCGATAGCCCATCTACCATATTCAACTGACACAACCTTTGTAAGGAACGAAAATTCAAATGTCCATACCTCGCATGCCACCTCCAAGCTGTACTTGTTGTCTTTGTCATCAAACACACAGGTTGTGTCAGTCGTAGCTCAAGCAAATAGAGTCTATCCCTTGAGCATTGTACATTTGCTAGTAATCTTCGATCACGATCAAGAATTGACAGATACCCATCTTCAATCGTGATCTTACACCCGATTTCATCAAGTTGTCCGAGACTGATTACATTGCTCTTTAGCCGTGGTATGAAGCATACATGTGTGAGCATCTTGTGTTCTTGATTTTTGCATTGAAACAGCACACTTCCTTGCCCACGAATCTCCACAACCGAATCATCCTTGAAATTTACAGAGCCTAAGATCGTCTCATCAAGTTCGACAAATTTTTCTTTTTCACCTGTCATATGGTCTCCAGTATCTAAATACCAAGCATTAGTAACCTTCTTGTTTTCTGTTTTCATATCAGGCTAGACTTTTCCTTCGTCTAGCACAACCTTCTTCGTTGTTGCTTCGGTGAGCTGCACTACTTCGCACGTTTTCACCATGAGCGGAGCAGGTTCTTCATCTCCTTGCTTCTGTATGAGATTTGATCGCTCCCTCCTTGGTTGTCGGCATTCCGAGGCATAATGTCCATAGATATCGCAATTAAAACATTTAATCTTCGACTTATCTGCTTTCTTGTATGGCTTCTTGTCGGTGTCGTCACCTCGACCGCCTCGGCCGCGTCAGCCGCCCCTTTTCATGCCTCTGCCAGCACAATCGAAGCTCTTCTTCTCTTTTGCAGCCAATGATTCCCATTGTCCTCGAGTCAGTAGCAATTGCTCTCTACTGCCATCGCTTCTTTCAGTGTGTTTTCCTTTAAGATTCTCCTCAAACGCCGAGAGACGTCCTATAGCTTCTGATAGGGTAATCGTCGTCATATCGCCCCACTGTTCAATCATGCCAACGATCGAAAGGAACTTATCAGGAACTGCATTGAAATTTTTTTTTGACAACAGCAGATTCTTTCACTTCTGTGCCGAGCAAACGTATCTCACTGACTACACTTATGAGTTTCTGTGAGAAAACGTTTATGCTTTCGGTATCTTCTATGATCAAACGATCAAAACGTCGTTTCAAAGTCTGAGCTCTTGCCTTTTTGACTCGATCTTCATCAACTCGCATTTCTTGCATAGCCTCCCATGCTTCTTTTGCTGTGAGTTTTTCTGCAATTGCCAGCATTACAGAATCCGGCATAGCCTAGGAAATTGCCGCCAGAGCTCCTTGATCCTTCTCATCTTCTACCAGCGCACCGCCTTCTATTGCTCCCCAAACACCAAGAGAACACAATATAATTCTCATTTTTACGGCCCACAAACCGTAATTTGTGTCGTTGAGCAATGGATACTGAATTGGTGCTCCAATTCCCCTCGCCATTGTTTTTCCCGCCGATGCTGTCTCGTCGTCAATCTTCAGTTTTTGTGATTGTGACTCCTTTGGTGATCGATCTCCTGCCATCACCCTTAGAATAACCTAAGCTCTGATACCAACTGTTGGAACGAGCACTAAGCAGTCACGCACAAACTACCGAAGAAAACGATGATTTCGCTTCTCTAAACCTTTTGTCGAAGAACAGCAGAAAAAATGAAAACAAACGAGAGAAGACACTGGACACCGAAAACAATTGAGGATTCAATTTCCGTCGCATCCAGTGATACGACTTTTCTATTTTCTCCTTTTTATAGACTTTTGAAATGTGGTACAAACGAGTTCCACTCGATTTTTCTGATCTGAAACCGAGTCAGAGACTGCACTTTTTCCGACAAAGCTACAGTAACTGAATAACAGAGTAACTTGAACTTCTACTAAAAAACCGGATTCCGACTGAATCTCAACAATCCAAACCAAAAGCTAAACTAGGAAAGAAAACAAAACTTGAATTACAAATATTAAACTAATAGCAGAGGGCGCCGGGGAGGCACCTCCGTAGAGGAGGAGGGGGAAGGGCGCCGCCGCGAGTGGAATGGGAGGGAGGAGAAATGGAATGGAATGGGGAGGAGATGCGCACGGGCTGGTGCGACCGAGGGTAAAAGAGATATTTCACGTGGCCGGTGGCCGGTGGCCGGTAACGAAACAGACCGAAATGATTAACGAGGGTAGTTTCTGGATACCGATCTAATTTCTAATCCGAGGGCAAAATAATGAATTCCCCCAGCTAACAAACCCTAGACATTGATTAAGAGCAAATCCACGGGGGCAGCGGAAGAAACAGTTTGGTTTCTATTAATAGAAATCGGAAGGGTCTCCTTCTGTTATTAAAAAAGCAGATTTCATAAATATTGGGCCTTCCCATGCGCGAACAGCCCAGATCCTACCAAGATCCACCAATCCAAATCCTGATCAAGGAAGCTAAGAGATGAAGCCGAGCCACACAATTCGGATCAAAACGAAGCCTTCCATCCCAGCCTCGAAGAGATCCACCAGCTAAGGACCCAAGAAACCAAACACCACCTAACAAACCTGGAAAGCATTGGACATTGGGGAAGGGGAACCAACAAACCAGAAGAGGAAGCATTGGGGATTGGGGAGGGGGAGCTTGCCTCGGCAGGTGGGCGATTGGCGGATGAACCACGAGTGGAGGCGCACGCCGTCGGCGGCGCGGAGCCAGACGTCCTCGTAGATGAGCCCGAGGCGCGCGGGGTTGATGGGGTACGCGCGCGCGAGCCCCGGGAGCACGGGCACGTAGACGAGGCGCTCCTGCAGCGCCACCAGCGCCGTCAGGCCCGCCGCCGCCAGGCCCCCCGCGCCGTACGCCAGCGCCTTCAGCCACCCCACCATCTCCGCGGCCGTCGCTCGCCGGTGGGAGGCGCTTCGTCGGGCAGGTGGTGGTGAGCGCGGCGGCGGCGAGGGGGCGAGGCCGCGAGGGGCTGGTCTCTTGACTCTGGTCGCCGGGGTCCGGTTTGGGTTTAGTCCGATGGGAAATGGGTCTAGTTCGAACCACAGTTCGCTAGTGGTGTGGCGGCACGGCCTGGCCCAGCATGGGCCCGGTTGGGCATGGCTGGCCCGGTTAGGTAATCATGCTAGACCGTGGGCTCGATCACCGGCTTAGGCAAACGTCATGTTAGGTCGGCCCGGAAAAAAAAAAGGTAAGAAAATTCTAGATTATGTATATATTTTTACAAAAATCAAAATAAATTTATATATACTTATAAAATGAACGGTATAAAATTAAAAAACTACAAAATAAAACCATATAAGTATTAACAAATGAAAATAAAATCATATATATATATATATATGTGTGTGTGTGTGTGTGTGTGTGTGTGTATTAAAATAAACGAACCTATGATTAGGCTAGGCCAAGCACGATGGGCGGGGTGGCGACCCAAGCACGGCACGCGGCTCTTGGTCATGTCGTGCTCGGGCCAAGCTAACAATCCCGTGCTTCGGACCAAGCCAAGAAGCACGACCCATCCGCCCATCTCTAGTTCGTGTGCCTATCTAGTCCTAGGCGAGAGCAACCAAGTTGACTCTTCAAGTCTTTTACTAGTGCCTTTGTACACTTTAAACATACCAACTTCACATAATTAAATTTTTTTATCTCGCATAACTGCTTTTAAGACTTAATTTGCATTGTTGCTTCCCTAAAACAATTGCATTGTTAGTCTAAAAAAACAATCTTTTTGGAAATCGATATCAACAACACAACTATTATGTGCTCCATTTTTTTAGATAAAAGAAGAGAAAGATCTCTCCCGGCCTCTGCATCCAAGATGCATACAACCCATTTTATTAAGAATTAATGTAGTACAATGACCAAAGCTGGTTAAAAAGTGGCTGGAAGCCTTACAACCATAAGACGATTGAAAATTAAACTCAATCGTTACAAAAATCATGTGACTAAACCGTCACCCATGAAAGCTTAAGATTTACTTAGCCATAAACTCAATCGGCGCTTCCATTAGCGTTGTCTCCTTCTGATCCAATTTCTATAAAGTTGCCCAAGCACTCAACCAATGCTCACTCAAAATGATAACCTGCAAGGGGTTAGTGATAGTCTTTTTATCAAAAACAACATCATTCCGATATAACCAAATAGACCAACATAAGGCACTAGCTCCCACTAGGAGTTGTGACTTTAAAATTTTGAATCTTAGGCTAACCAATTCCCAAGCATGTGCACTATACTGCAGGAGGAGGATAAATTAAACGCACATTGAGCCACCCACCATGCAAGGCGTGCAAAGGGCAATCAATAAAAAGATGTTGAATAGTTTCCTCTTTAATACAAAAACAATATTTTTGCTTTCCTCAAATTTCTTTTATCTGAGTTATCTTTAGTTAATACCACCCTCTTTTGAGATACCATAAGAATATTTTCACTTTTAATGGAATTTTAATAAACAAAAAAAAATCCTTAATGAGAGCTTGATTAGTTCCAATTAGTGCCCCATAGAAAGATGGTACCAAGAAAAGTCCAGACTTATTCAGATTCCACCTGAAAACATCTTTTTGAGTGCTCAATGTTAAATTAGCAATTCTCAAAACCAACTCATTCCAAGCATGTAACTTAGGTCCAATAATAGGTCTTTGAAAAGAAATATGAAAAGGATCCGATCTCAGTATATTTGAAACTATATCATCCTTTCTTCTCACCACATTATAAAGTATTGGGTATTGATTTTTCAGAGGAGTGTCTCCTAACCATATATCTTCCCAAAACCTGGTTTGCATTCTATTTTTAACGTGGAATGAACCAAATCGAAGAAATTGGTGTTAAATTTTCATAAGACCCGACCAAAACTGGGAAGTCCCAGGTTTAGTAACCACCTGCGAGAGACTCTTATCACTCAAATATTTCCACATTAGCAAAGATTGCCAAACCCCTTCTTCATTAAGCAACTTAAACAGTCATTTCCCTAGTAAATTTTTGTTTTTTGTGTCTAAGTTCTGAATACCTAAACCGTGTTGCTCTTTAGGTGTACACATTAAACTCCATTTAGCAAGTCTATATTTTTGTTTATGACTATTACTTTGCTAATAAAATCTAGATCGATAATAATCAAGTATTTTAATAACCTCTCTGGGAACTTCAAAAAAGGAGAGCATAAACATTGACAAACTGCTGAGTACCAAGTTAATAAATACTAATCGTCCACCAACAAACAGCTTTTTCTTTTCCACCCGCTAAGTTTCTTTTCAACTCTATCTTCAACTCCTTCCCAATCACAATTCCTTAATTTCCTGAAGTGAATTGGGATACCTAAGTACCTGAAAGGAAATGTATCCACTTCACAGCCAAATAACCTAGTATATTACGATTCAACTTCTTTGGCATTACCAAAACAGAAAATCTCACTCTTGTGGAAATTAATCTTTAAACATGATAATTGTTCAAAGACACATAGAATAAGTTTGAGATTTTTTGCCTGTTCTAAGTCATTATTCAAGAAGAGGATAGTGTCATCAGCATATTATAAAATTGACAACCCATCATCAATCAAGTGAGGAACTACTCCCGATAACAAACCTTCTTTTTTTAGCTCTTGAAATAAAGATGGCCAGCATGTCCGTAACAAGATTAAAAAGAATTGGAGACATCGGATCACCTTGCCTAAGACCCTTTTGAGTTTGAAAAAAGGACCCAAGATCATCATTAACTTTTATACCAACACTCCCTTCCTTAACGAAATTTTCTACCCAGGAACACCATTTAGGTGAAAAACCTTTCATCCTCAAGGTTTGAAGTGAAAAAAGCCATTTTACTTTGTCATAAGCTTTCTCAAAATCGACCTTAAATAATATTCCATCCAAATTTTGGTGATGTAACTCATGGATGGTTTCATGAAGGATGACAACTCCATCAAGAATAAATCTCCTTTGCACAAAAGCCGACTGGGATGATCTAACTACCTTTTGAGCTACACCAAAAATTCTATTAGTGGTCACTTTAGTAAATATTTTAAAGCTAACATTTAGAAGATAAATAAAACTATCTTGATATATTTGCTTAGCATCCATTTTTGGGGATCGATGTAATGATCCCAAAATTCAAGCTTTAAAGAGGTAGAAAACAACTATAAAAATCATGAAACATGGTCATCGTATCATTTTAATGACCTCCCGAACACTTGATAGAACTTTGTTGGAAAGCCATCCGGCCTAGGTGCTTTGTTATGTTCCAGTTGAAAGATTGTCTCTTTCACCTCCTTCTCACTGAACGGTTTTGTAAGGAAATCGTTTTCAGTATTCGAAACTTGAGGTATATCATTCCTGAAAGCGTCAATCATTAATAAATGATTGACTTCGGATGGTCCAAACAGATCTTTGTAATAATTGGTGATATACTGTTTTAATTGCACATCACCCTGGATTATCCCCTCATCTTGCTCAAGCTAAAAAATTCTTTGTCTTCTGTGTTTACCATTCACAATCAAATGGTAAAAATGTGTATTTCGATCTCCCTCCAAAAGAAATTTCGCTTTGGACCTTTGATACCATTTGATTTTTTTTCCTCTCTTAAAAGATGTGCCAATCTTTCATTAGCAATTTTTTTAAGATTAAGGTCTTCATTAGACAGACGCAAAAACTCAGCCTTTTATCTAATGTATCAATTATCAAATTGAGTTCTATTTTTTCCTTTTTATAAGTCCCACTGTAGTTTTTAGCCCAACCACGAAGAAATTGTTTAAGCGATCTAACCTTACATTGCCAAATTTGTAAGGAAAAATGACCTCTATTTTCCTTTTTCCACACATCAGCAACCATTTCCCTAAACCCTTCCATACACAGCCAACCTAATTCAAATTTAAATAGAGGTTGATTCCCTTTATAAGAAGCCACTTTCGTATTTAAAAGTAACGGCGTATGATCAGATAAGGACCTTTGTAGGATCAAGGATAACCGACTAGAGGGGGGTGAATATGAGTTTTTAAACTTTTTAACAATTTAACAATTTTAGCCAATTAATAACTTAGTCTAAACAAGTTACACTACTAGCTAAGCAATTCAACACAATAAACAAGCTAGAAATGTAAATGCAGAAATGGTAAAGACTAGAAATAACCACAATGACACAACGATGTTTTTCCCAAGGTATGGCTGGCCCGGTTAGGTAATCATGCTAGACCGTGGGCTCGATCACCGGCTTAGGCAAACGTCATGTTAGGTCGGCCCGGAAAAAAAAAAGGTAAGAAAATTCTAGATTATGTATATATTTTTACAAAAATCAAAATAAATTTATATATACTTATAAAATGAACGATATAAAATTAAAAAACTACAAAATAAAACCATATAAGTATTAACAAATGAAAATAAAATCATATATATATATATATATATATATGTGTGTGTGTGTGTGTGTGTGTGTGCGCGCGCGCGTGTGTATTAAAAATAAACGAACCTAACAGTCAGGCTAGACCGGCACGATGGGCCAGGGGTGGCGACCCAAGCACGGCACGGCTCTTCGGGTCATGTCGTGCTCGGGCCAAGCTAACAATCCCGTGCTTCGGACCAAGCCAAGAAGCACGACCCATCCGCCCATCTCTAGTTCGTGTGCCTATCTAGTCCTAGACTGAGAGCAACCAAGTTGACTCTTCAAGTCTTTTACTAGTGCACTGTACACTTTAAACATACCAACTTCACATAATTAAATTTTTTATCTCGCATAACTGCTTTTAAGACTTAATTTGCATTGTTGCTTCCCTAAAACAATTGCATTGTTAGTCTAAAAAAACAATCTTTTTGGAAATCGATATCAACAACACAACTATTATGTGCTCCATTTTTTTAGATAAAAGAAGAGAAAGATCTCTCCCGGCCTCTGCATCCAAGATGCATACAACCTATTTTATTAAGAATTAATGTAGTACAATGACCAAAGCTGGTTAAAAAGTGGCTGGAAGCCTTACAACCATAAGACGATTGAAAATTAAACTCAATCGTTACAAAAATCATGTGACTAAACCGTCACCCATGAAAGCTTAAGATTTACTTCGCCATAAACTCCAATCTGACGCTTCCAGCTAGCGTTGTCTCCTTCTGATCCAATTTCTATAAAGTTGCCCAAGCACTCAACCAATGCTCACTCAAAATGATAACCTGCAAGGGGTTAGTGATAGTCTTTTTATCAAAAACAACATCATTCCGATATAACCAAATAGACCAACATAAGGCACTAGCTCCCACTAGGAGTTGTGACTTTAAAATTTTTTGAATACCGGCTAACCAATTCCCAAGCATGTGCACTATACTCGCAGGAGGGGATAAATTAAACGCACATTGAGCCACCCACCATGCAAGACGTGCAAAGGGGCAATCAATAAAAAGATGTTGAATAGTTTCCTCTTTAATACAAAAACAACATTTTTTGCTTTCCCTCAAATTTCTTTTATACAGGTTATCTTTAGTTAATACCACCCCTCTTTTGAGATACCATAAGAATATTTTCACTTTTAATGGAATTTTAATAAACAAAAAAAAATCCTTAATGAGAGCTTGATTAGTTCCAATTAGTGCCCCATAGAAAGATGGTACCAAGAAAAGTCCAGACTTATTCAGATTCCACCTGAAAACATCTTTTTGAGTGCTCAATGTTAAATTAGCAATTCTCAAAACCAACTCATTCCAAGCATGTAACTTAGGTCCAATAATAGGTCTTTGAAAAGAAATATGAAAAGGATCCGATCTCAGTATATTTGAAACTATATCATCCTTTCTTCTCACCACATTATAAAGTATTGGGTATTGATTTTTCAGAGGAGTGTCTCCTAACCATATATCTTCCCAAAACCTGGTTTGCATTCTATTTTTAACGTGGAATGAACCAAATCGAAGAAATTGGTGTTAAATTTTCATAAGACCCGACCAAAACTGGGAAGTCCCAGGTTTAGTAACCACCTGCGAGAGACTCTTATCACTCAAATATTTCCACATTAGCAAAGATTGCCAAACCCCTTCTTCATTAAGCAACTTAAACAGTCATTTCCCTAGTAAATTTTTGTTTTTTGTGTCTAAGTTCTGAATGCCTAAACCGTGTTGCTCTTTAGGTGTACACATTAAACTCCATTTAGCAAGTCTATATTTTTGTTTATGACTATTACTTTGCTAATAAAATCTAGATCGATAATAATCAAGTATTTTAATAACCTCTCTGGGAACTTCAAAAAAGGAGAGCATAAACATTGACAAACTGCTGAGTACCAAGTTAATAAATACTAATCGTCCCACCAACAAACGACTTTTTTTTTTCACCGCTAAGTTTCTTTTCAACTCTATCTTCAACTCCTTCCCAATCACAATTCCTTAATTTCCTGAAGTGAATTGGGATACCTAAGTACCTGAAAGGAAATGTATCCACTTCACAGCCAAATAACCTAGTATATTACGATTCAACTTCTTTGGCATTACCAAAACAGAAAATCTCACTCTTGTGGAAATTAATCTTTAAACATGATAATTGTTCAAAGACACATAGAATAAGTTTGAGATTTTTTGCCTGTTCTAAGTCATTATTCAAGAAGAGGATAGTGTCATCAGCATATTATAAAATTGACAACCCATCATCAATCAAGTGAGGAACTACTCCCGATAACAAACCTTCTTTTTTTAGCTCTTGAAATAAAGATGGCCAGCATGTCCGCAACAAGATTAAAAAGAATTGGAGACATCGGATCACCTTGCCTAAGACCCTTTTGAGTTTGAAAAAAGGACCCAAGATCATCATTAACTTTTATACCAACACTCCCTTCCTTAACGAAATTTTCTACCCAGGAACACCATTTAGGTGAAAAACCTTTCATCCTCAAGGTTTGAAGTGAAAAAAGCCATTTTACTTTGTCATAAGCTTTCTCAAAATCGACCTTAAATAATATTCCATCCAAATTTTGGTGATGTAACTCATGGATGGTTTCATGAAGGATGACAACTCCATCAAGAATAAATCTCCCTTGCACAAAAGCCGACTGGGATGATCTAACTACCTTTTGAGCTACACCAAAAATTCTATTAGTGGTCACTTTAGTAAATATTTTAAAGCTAACATTTAGAAGATAAATCGGCTTATACTGATATATTTGCTTAGCATCCATTTTTTGGGGGATCAGTGTAATGATCCCAAAATTCAAGCTTTAAAGAGGTAGAAAACAACTATAAAAATCATGAAACATGGTCATCGTATCATTTTTAATGACCTCCCAGAACACTTGATAGAACTTTGTTGGAAAGCCATCCGGCCTAGGTGCTTTGTTATGTTCCAGTTGAAAGATTGTCTCTTTCACCTCCTTCTCACTGAACGGTTTTGTAAGGAAATCGTTTTCAGTATTCGAAACTTGAGGTATATCATTCCTGAAAGCGTCAATCATTAATAAATGATTGACTTCGGATGGTCCAAACAGATCTTTGTAATAATTGGTGATATACTGTTTTAATTGCACATCACCCTGGATTATCCCCTCATCTTGCTCAAGCTAAAAAATTCTTTGTCTTCTGTGTTTACCATTCACAATCAAATGGTAAAAATGTGTATTTCGATCTCCCTCCAAAAGAAATTTCGCTTTGGACCTTTGATACCATTTGATTTTTTTTCCTCTCTTAAAAGATGTGCCAATCTTTCATTAGCAATTTTTTTAAGATTAAGGTCTTCATTAGATGACGCATAAAACTTCGACCTTTTATCTAATGTATCAATTATCAAATTGAGTTCTATTTTTCCTTTTATAAGTCCCATCGTAGTTTTTAGCCCAACCACGAAGAAATTGTTTAGCGATCTAACCTTACATTGCCAAATTTGTAAGGAAAAATGACCTCTATTTTCCTTTTTCCACACATCGACAACCATTTCCTAAACCCTTCCATACACACCAACCTAATTCAAATTTAAATAGAGGTTGATTCCTTTATAAGAAGCCACTTTCGTATTTAAAAGTAACAGCAGATGATCGATAAGGACCTTTGTAGGATCAAGGATAACCGACTAGAGGGGTGAATATGAGGTTTTAAACTTTTTAACAATTTAACAATTTTAGCCAATTAATAACTTAGTCTAAACAAGTTACACTACTAGCTAAGCAATTCAACACAATAAACAAGCTAGAAATGTAAATGCAGAAATGGTAAAGACTAGAAATAACCACAATGACACAACGATGTTTTTCCCAAGGTATCGTAGACTTGCCGGTCTTCAATAGTCCACGTTGAGGAAGCCTGACACCTCAAGCCGGCTCCACAAATTAATCCTTCCCTCGATCACTATGGTTGTTCTTCCTCCGCTCCAGAGATGGTGAACACCGAACCACTCATAAGCTTGCACCGGGCCTCTTCACAATCTTCTTGAAGAGATCACCGTGCTCCACCGCCAAGCCGTCTAGAAGTCAAAGACACTTCAAGAGTAATAGATCAACAACCTTAAGCAGCGACACTCAAGTGCAAATGGATCAACTAGGAGAATGAATGCACTTGAATGAAACTCAACAAACCTCACAATGAATGCACAAGAGAATTTTGGAGTTGAGTGAATGCTCAAGGCTCTCAATGCTCTATAGATGTTAAATGGACATTAGCAACTTTGTCCTTGAGCGGTTGGGGGTATTTATAACCCCACCAACAAATATGACCATTGGGAGGAGTCCCCAAACTTTCAGAGAAAATCGGTACAACCGCTGTTCAAGTTCTTGGACAACCGCTCTTGTGACGAAACCGTCTGCAAGCTATAACGATCGCATTTAATGCTCGACATAGCCGTTGGAATTTTCCGTGATGACGACCGCCAACTAAACTTTCGGTACAACCGCATCGCCGGTCAGTGCCAGTATGACGAGCGGTACAACCGATCTTAGGGTTTCCAAAACGCTGAAATTACATGCTCTCTGGAAAAATCCAACCACCATACAAAAATCAGTACGATCGCATCACGGTTCAACCGTTTCATAGAAGCGGAACGACCGATTCTCAAAAAGGGTTTCTGAGCCAAAATGCACTTGTACTATTTTTATTTAACCACCAACTGAAAATCGGAATGACCGCAATGCGGTAGTACCGCTCAAGGAGCCGGTCATGCCGCATTTGCGCTCAGTTGGCTGATGCCTTCAAAATCCGGTACTACCGCCAAGTAAAGCGCGGTCATACCACACCAAGCGGTACAACCGCCATTATAACTGCGGTACTACCGATTTCTGACAAATGCACTTAAGGCTTTCAAATTCAATTTAAAGTTCAAATTCAAATGCATGCATGATCCTAAATTGATCCATATGACACAAGAACATGCTATCAAGTTACTAGTCATGATCCCTCTTAATAGTACGATATTTAGCCTATAATCCGGTCTTCCAACCAATTCACCTAAGACAGGTAAAATACAAAAGGATCTTAGACTACTTGTACCTTGTCTTTAAGCCATGTAAATTTCCATATTGTCCTTTAGCATGTATCTTTGCGTCAACAAGTTCACCAATGGGATTAAACCTTGTAAATACTCAATAAACACGTTAATCTCATATTCACATATTATCATTAATTACCACAACAATTTTTAGGGGCCTAGATGCTTTCAACCTTTCAAGAGCAGTGAATGTGACCAACGAAAATTTATGCTCCGAGACTGTACTCATTAAAACTCTATCCAGCTTTTTAAAAGTTGGATTAGCTAACGAATTGGTCCAAGTATATTGTCTACCAGATAAATCAATTTCCCTTAAGTCCAAATTATTAATCACAGCGTTAAACAAAAAATACCATCTATACTCGAAGTTATCCTTATTTTTTTCGCCCGAATGCATGATGATATTAAAATCACCCCCAATTAAAATGGGATGAGGTTCTTTCCTACAGGCATGAACAAGTTCATTGAGGAACTTTTCTTTAAATTGAGTTTGAGCTGCACCGTAAAAAACTACAAGAACCCATTGGAAATTATCAACTCGATTCTTTAAATGAAACTTACATAGAAATCACCAGCATCAACAGAACCAATATCATAGACCTGAGGATCCACCCCTAAAAAGATACCACCCAACCATCCTTGTGATGGAGAACAATGCCACAAAAAATTCCGTCCACCACAAAGATGATTAAGACTAGACCCCAAAAAGTCTTTTTTACCAGTTTTAAGAACGGCCACAAAATCTAAATGCTGCTCCTTAACCACTTCACAAATGTAACGATGTTTAGCCAAGTCTGCCAGACCTCTGCTATTCTAAAAAAGACCTTTCATTTTAACTTTAATTTGATCGGCCTAAAATGAGAACTCTTTCCTTTCTTCTTCCCAGAGTTGGATGGCCTCTTTTTAGTTGTTACCAGAGTAAAATTAGAGTGGTCGTCCTCCAAAAAATCATCATCTAAATCATTACATAAATGATTAAGAGCTAAGAAATCGTTGTAATCCTGATTCTCAGCCTCCAACTCCTCAACATCTATACTTCCTTTATTTTTTAGTCTCCCTGATTCAAAATTCTTAATACTTTTAATAGTGCTAGTAATCTTTGCATTATCACGACCTAAAGAAATTCCAATACCATCAACTTTTTCAATAACTTGCTTATCAGTAAAAGGAAAAAAGAAAAATTTATTACCAGATGTCCTTGGATCAAGTTCGAGATTACCAACTTTTGCTGGTTGCGTGGCCTTTTGGACCGAGTCTTCATCACCGGACTGCTGCTTCTTTATACGCTCACTCTGTCTAGGCTCCATCGGCTCATTCACATGGATCACATTTCTGTGCATTGAATCAACTTTAACTATCACAGAATCCTCAAACATCCCTTGGTTAACCTCCTAACCAGCTATCAGTGGGAATGAAGCCTCCTCTGCATTGGAGTCCGCAGTGATACTCCTGACAAAATCTGCTTCAGTAGCACAAACACCAACCGACGTGGTAATAACTTCCATCATCGTTTCAGGTGAGACGATAATGCTGGTAGCGTCGCCCCTCATCATAGTATTCGGAGCAACAGTCCGCCCCATGCAACTGTCCTCAGCAGCCTCTAACTCTTCTTGGAGCACCGAACAATCTTTCAATACAAGGCAAACACTAGGCACCACCTCAACAGTTTTTGGAGTATTCTTTTGTTCTTCAGGTACACAGTCCATTGGAATGTCCGCACTCTGCTCCTGGACGTTCAAGATGAACACCCCATCCCTTCCCGCAATAGCCTCGTTCTTCTTTCTGACCGCCCTCGGTGTAACCCAGACGGTGTCCGATGCTAGAAGTCCCAAGGTAGTCCCCCTAGTAATTGAGGTAGACTGACCCATACGGTTACCAGGAGCATTCGATTTAGAATCTGAGTTATTCTTCAACCTCTTAGCATCTCTATCTTCCATCTCAACATCTTTTCCTCTGCCTAATTTGTCCTCCCCCTCATGATTCTCTCTCCGATCAATGTCTTCATCAACACCATCCACCGTAGCTTCTTCTACTTTGAAAAAATGTATAGACATATTCACCAACCACAATCTCTACAATAGGAGGTATGGCCTCTATATCCAGCACTCCTACCGGCATACGAACCAAATCCTTCTTACGCACATTTTCCATGTCCACTATCATTGCTATGCCGATAATTGACCCTATAGCACAAAGGCTCAAAAAGTCACGTACTTCATAAGATGCTCCTAGAACCTGAACCCATACCTTCTGAAGCTGATACTTGGGTGTGGGTTTCGGGTTCCATTCCACGAAATGCAACACCACCTTATGCTCTTTCACATGTACGTTACCAATAGCCGCCATACGAAGCAAATCAAGCCTAGTTGGAAAATACACCAAAAACACATTTTCCCCCTGTATCTCCACCTTTGGCTGCCAATTCATTGGAATTAATCTTCTCGGCCCGATGTCGGAAGGTCTTGACGGTGATCACTGTGATCCTAACTAGCCTCGTCTTATTGGTCTCTTTCTTCAGCTTCTTCATCCCAATTGTTGGAATATGATAAAATCCCAACCCATCAGCACCGAACCCACACAGATTAGCAATAGATCTCGGCATTAACGACAATAGACACTTATTCGCCAAATGATCAGTGCCCTCACAGATATCACATAATATACTTGCTTTGCAACTAGCAATTCCATGCCCCTTCCCTTTGCACTGAAAACAAATAATGTTTGAACCATCACCCGCGGAACCGGCGTTGACATGGGAAATATTGCCCCCACCGAATTAGCCACGTCCCCCACCTCTGACATTGCCATCACCGAACCTCCCACGGCTGATGCTGAGCGTCCGAGCTTGATGTTGGTTAGGGCCAAAGACTGGGGCACGTCCCTCCCCCCAACGCACCACTAGGCCCAGCAGCTTGGCCACTAGCACCTCCACTGATAGAGAATCGTCCACCGTTTCCAATGTCCGGGAACTACCCACCACTCATCGCCTGGCCGCAAGCACCACCGATTACGTGAGCAGCACCAGGAACCTTTCTCTGACCACTTGCATGACCCCGACCGAAATCCATGGCACTGCGCTGGCACAGAACATCAATGAATGATCGAAGATCTCTGTCAGTCGTCCCAGTCCAGCCGCCGACAGAATTGATTGGTTTTGACTTGATAGGTTTTTGCTTTGCTGCACACCAGGAATGCTAAAAGAACCTACGGCACCAAGGTAAGCCTTTTTGGGCCTAATCTGAAGTGGTCAAAGGTGTAGTCATGGCTAGCCCAATGACCACAGAGACAGACGTACTTGGAATGTGCATTAAAACGGGCGAAGACTCCGGGCCATTCGAAGTTTGAAAAGGCATCCGAGCTGGCTGATTTTGACTAGGAACCAAATCAGATGGAATTGTCGGGATCGTCGCTTTCTGAGAGGGCAATAGAGCTAGTGAAACCATCGCTCCATCGTCATGGCACCTCGGCCAGGGAGATTGAACTCGGCGAGCACGATCCATGGTGTCGCCCACCGTCAACGGAAGCGACAAGCGAGGAGGCGGGAGAGGCCCCTACTAGGGCCGCCCAACACCAGCACCCGGCTCGATCTGGTCCGGCAAAATAGTACCCCGCACTATGGCGTCACCATAATGCAAATCCATTGAAATCTTCAAGGAAGACCCTTGGCTAGAGCCCCCTACCTCCCACCTACAAAAACCTATGAAAACCAGATGATATGGAGGATTGAGCTCCAATACCTTGAGAAGCTGTCACGGTCGACCGATGAACAACCTTCGATTCTGCTGCCACCTCCGCCAAAATGATATCCACATCATCAGAAGAAACTGCCCTCTTGCAACTTCCAAAACCTTAATCCAATCGCATCGCTAACTACACGATGAACCTTCAAAAATGGCACTAGGACCTCACTGGCATCAACAACTCCGATGTCAACATCAGCAAAGTTTGATGTTCCCATCGCCCCCTCAAAAGAGTGGCTCCTCATCCCCATGCACGCCCTGTAGCAACCCACATGATCCTAATACGTACGACTCATGCCTTTATTTCTCTCTTGCACTGTGCTTAGTAATGGGAACCATACTACTCATGATCAACTCCCTCGTGCATCTTCTGAAACGTCACCCACGTCTCATGTGCCGTCTCCTTGCCGATGAGTTGTCGCATCATGGAGTCTGGCACCTTGCCGATGTGCCCCATTTGATAAGAGAAAACGTAACTCACTCACTCACACAACACACGTTAACGCAAGACCGACGATGATGGAGTCAGAAATGGAACTCAATACCTCCTTTGTGTTGGCACACAAATGTAAGTATGTTAATATTATTGTTCTGAAGAACTTATTTGTAACCTGATTAATAGCCGATGGAAAAGTGGTTGTGAAAATAAGTTGTAGCTCATAGACAATGATCAGTCCATGGATTACATAAACTTAAACCATGATGAACAAATTCTTCATTTCAGTATCTGATAGAGGTAGTATGATGGATACATTAGATGGTGTCATGAATCAATGTAATGCTCAACATAACCAATGACCCATCATTCTAAAAGCATAGGATACTACGAATGGTTAAGGATATAAGCTTTTGGTCTCTTCTGCACATTGGAAAAGGGGAAAAGATACTTCTCCCTTTCGTGCTCCTTGTTGCTTGTCATAGAAGCATTGGCTAGGCTAGGGTACTTCGTAGTTCAACAAATTGGCTATGCAAATGCAGCAGACAAAAGAAAGAGGTGTTGAACGAGAACAATGTTTCTTCATCCATATGCCACAAACTCGCAAACACAAAAATGTTAAAAAGATAGGACAGGAACGTTGCCTTTTGCCGCTGTCAAGATAGATCGACATCCGTATGAAAGTATGGACCAATCCTACAAAGTTAATAGTGGCTTATTCTACGGAAGGATAGCAGCAAAATATACAAAATCCTATTAGATGGCTCGTGTGTTCTAGCAAAGTCTAGAAATCTATGAAATGTTTGCGTGTTCTATCCTAACTAGATAAAACTTGCAACTGATACAATGGTAATAAAATGGGATCCGGGTATATGTGAACATGTCAGACCCCAAATTTGTAATTTAGGATCTTCTGTGTTCACAGCATCAGTCCCTGGACCAGTAGCTAGTACCAATAGTTACATCATTAGATATCAAACACATGTCAAGAAAATGTAAAGCTATTGCATAATAATAAACAAATCGTAAATATAACTTACGGCTTTTGCCTTTCAGAATGGCCGATCGGGTCAAACACTTTTAAAGAATTAGTAGCCGAAGTGGAATTTAAAGTGCAACACGTGGAACCCTCATGATATACTCACAGACAATCGACTAGGACCCGACCTAGTCCTTGGCCTTCTTGTCTTACAGTTTTGACGAACGCGCATAAGTGTCCATGTAGTCGTCTTCTTCTATATTTACTGAACAATAATATATTGAGCGAACACGAGTACACAACCGTACTCACGAACTAACACACAAAATGCAGTTATATAATAAGCAATACTGATCAAAGGAATAACTTGTGGTTCTTTTGTTTGCATAAAGACACTTATTGAAATAGATTAAGTAGTAACAAATCCTGAGACCTAGCATTTTTAACTAATACGGGTTTAAACAAAGTTGAGTTTTGCTGTAAAATACTAGTGGAGGCTCCAACCTCCTATATCACTGAGTGGCTTTATCCACCCAATTCTCATGTTCTTTCTCAGGTCACATCCCGTACTTCCACTGGTTCTCAACTAGGTCATCTCAAATCTCTGGGCTCCAATCCATCTTTTCATCCCACTCACAATTTTTTTAATATAAAAATGAAAGCTACTTCACCCATGACCGTGGGCAGGGCTATCCAGATAGTTTTTTACACTCTACAGAGTTTGTACACTTTACCCACGAGAGATAATTAACTTATAATGTCCGTCTAACATACTTCCATAGGTGTGCGACTAAAATGATTATCCCAAGGCCTTTGCAATACCCCATCTCAACGCAACCCCGCCCGCTAGGTATCACCTCCTTGAGCCGCGGTCCTGGGAGGTATCCCACTTGCGCCATGTGATTCAGTGGCTCCCTTACCCTTATCCACACCACACACCCACCAATGGAAAAACCATGTCGAGACAAACAAATTAATCAGCCAGGTCGTACCCATTATAGACTTGTGGTTGCACTGTTTTTATAGAAGAGGTCATCACAAGATCTAAGTCCTTAATTGACTTGAGCGATACTTTCTCATACCACTCTGTCGTGCTCTTTACCAACACCCATCATGCTTTCCAGCCGCCCAAGTCGAAACATGTTTTTGTTTTTTTTTTTTAAAAAAATAATTTTCAAGTTCAAAATAACAGCCAGGCTCCAACCTCGACTGTCCAAATCCAGTTTCAAGTTTTGAATGATGTCGGGGCAAATCATTGCCCGCATACCAATGTACCTTAGCGAGGCTAAGCATGACACTTAGGTACATACTAAGTAGCTAGTATATATACCATTAGTCTAGAGTGACAAAGGACAGTGTCAAAGTTCAAGGATTGGAAGTTTATACGCAATTATCATTAAGGTAGTAGCTATGAGCTACATCAACATATTTGTATAAATTGTAGCAATGCAATTTCATAATTTAAATCAAATATAGTTTGCATTTAAAAGTAGATGCAAAATGATCAAAGTGTTAACTCGTCTTGCTCAATGTTCTAATAATCGTCTTGCTCAATGTTTTGATAATCTGGTTTTGTTCTTGCTCCTGCTCGAACTGTTGCTCCTCTCGGGCTTCGAACTTCTAATTACGCGTATTACGATCGAACGCGAGAACATCTGAAAGCAACCAAATGAAATCCAATAAATCTAAAGGCAAGTAAACCAAGGAAACACTTCAAATGAAAGTCAATTAACCCAAGAGTGTTCTAAGCGAGAACTAATTCAAACGAAACTAAATATACCTAAGGGTATCTTGAAAGACGAAAGTACTCCATATGAAACTAATTATACTTAGTGGAGTTGATGAAGGAAACACTTCAGACGAAGTATATCCAAGAAAGTTGATGAAGGAAATACTTTAGGCAAAAGTAGATAAACCTAAACTCTATTCGTTTGCTCTAGTGGTGGGGTTTTGGGTTGATAGTCAGACTTAGAGTTAGGTAACCATTTGATCCGGACTGAGGGCGAGAGGGATCGGGTTCTCAGAAAGTTCGCTAGTGTAGAAAGTTCTGAATCCATTGAGGGGATAATATTCCTCATCGGTTACCTAGATGAGAGAGATCACCCGGTTAGGTAGGACTCTCTGATCCATCTTCGGGTCATGAATTGTCCGACTACTGGGAACGAATATCGATGGATGATAGCTAGAGTCTATATGAGGTTGATTGGTGGTTGAACTACTATCATCCACTTGGGAACATACCGCTGCTACTCATATGCGACGGCTAGCTGATCTAATGATTTCCTTTGTTATCATTTCCTATTTATCGAGGAAGTTCCATGAAAGTTAGGTGAGACATATGCGTAGGTTCAGGGTTCACATAGGGTAAACATAAGTCTCACCAACACATGAGACCTAGTTCACTTAATGATTCCTTTTATTATTTTATATTTATCAAGGAAGTTCCATGAACCTTAGCTGGAACTTCCAAGCATTGGCTAGACATCAGTCTTACGTCTTTAGTGGTGTATGCGGTTCAGGTTTCATCCTTGCAGTGATCTTTACTTTACGTCTTTAGTGGTGTCTGCGGTTTAGGTTTCATTCTTGCGGTGATCTTTACTTAGTCTCATTACTTGCGTGGCTTGACATGCACTAAAGTAACCTATCACACTAGGTTGATCCTTAGCTTCAACACCTGCTAAAGACGTACTACTTCTAGTTAAGTAGATAACTATGATATGAGGTCTATGGGCTCTTACCTACTAGTCCCTATTTGACGATCAATCCTATCATCTTGATTACTATTACTAGTATGAAGCTAGGTTGTATCTACCGCTAACCTTCATTAAGGTTTACCACTACTATACTTTACTCGACATTTTACTAAATGTCGATGACACGCTAGGTTGTTTAATCAATCACTAGCATGATCCATATATGTCAATTGGCATTCATGCATATACATATACTTTTATTCCCTTGTTTATTCTATGTAAGTATATGTGAGCATATATGTCTCACTACATGGTTACTATACTAATATTAACCCTAGACATGATGTTGCTAGATCATAGTATACAACCCTATGTTCATTTGGGTATTCCTAGACATAAGGCTATACGTTAATGGTACCTGATCATTATCCAATTGCTTTACCATTTCGATTAACTATTTAGTTTAAATTATTATCTTTATTATTACAACAATGGTTCAGGGCTTACTAGTGTTTGATCATGTGTGTATGCATATGCTTAAACATGACTATATCATCTTAGGTTCTAAGAGGATGCCGATTAATATCGTATTTTAAGTCTGAATAGTAATGATAGCCTAATTAACCTTATAATGAAACTTGTATGGGTCTGCCTTTCGTATTATCATTCCATTCCAATCATCCATTTAATTATCCCTTTAATTACTTGATTTATACACTTATTGTCACTATATGAAAGAACAATATGTTAATTGAATATCTATAAACTAATTAAACCCCTAATGTCTCTAGGCTAATCACTTAAATTAATCACTAATTATATTCTTAATAAAAGGGGCCCATCTGTCATTCACATACAGAGAGAGGGTGGGCTTTAGAGAGCTGTTGAGGGGCCCACCTGTCATGCATCCACGAAGAGAGAGGGAGGGAGTCACAGGGGAGCAAAACAAAGGAGGGTGGCCTAGCTTGGGCGGCAAGTGAGGCGCCAGCGACCGTGGATGGCAAAAATGGAACGGGGAGGCCAAGGCGAACCCACAGTGGTGGGCCTTGGCTTGGCGATCTTGGCGCGGCGGCCGGAATGGGGAAGAAAGACGGGCGGCAGCGCATGGGTGAGGGAGGAGCGGATTTTGGGGTGAGCACAAGCATAAGGGGGCTAAGGGGGTCTCACCGGAGTGGGTGGTGGCAACGGGGAGGAGCCGAGGTGGCCCAACGACCGTGACCCGAGGCGGTGCAATTAGGGGTGGATAACAAGCCAGCTCGGCTCGGCTCGTCTCGTTAAGCTAACGAGCAGAATACGAGGCTCGACTTGGCTTGTTAAAAAGCTCGAACTCGGCTCGTTAAGAAAGTCAAGAAATCTCAGTTTGGGGCTCGTTAGACTCGTTAGGCTCGCTAAAAAAAGGAAAATCAGCCTAATAAATTTTTTAGAAAGTCAAGAGATCACAGTTTTGGGCTTGGACCTCCTTGGACCGTCTAAGGGTTGCTGGGTTGGGCTGGTTTGGTACTACTGCTCAACTGTGCTTGTTTTTTAACGAGCTAAACTAGTTTAACGAGCAACTCGCGAGCCAGCTTGAACTCGGCTCGTTAAGAAAACGAGCTAAATTGTTGACTCGGCTCGTTAAGGGACCGAGTTCGAGCCGAGCCGAGCCCTTAACGAATCGAGCTGGCTCGCGAGTTTTGAGTTTTTTTTCCACCCTTAGGTGCAATAGAGTTCACGGAGCGGCAACGACCTAGGGGTATTGGTCGGAGTTAGGGGCAGGGATGGACTGCTCGAGGTGAGGAGGTGCTCCGAGTGAAAAGAATTGAAGGGAAGCTCGCCGGGGAAGGATTGGCAACAACGGCAACGACTTCTGGCCGGAATCGAAGAAGATGGGAACGCGCGGTGCTCCGGTGGCGAAATCCCCAAATTGGCTCAGGGGAAATGCTAGTGGGGTTGGGTATCATGACGTGACGCGGTTGGCCTTGGACGGAGTTCACCGGATTGCTGGGAACGACGAGGTGGGCGCGGCGGTTTATGAAATTGCGAGAAAAGTCCTGAACGAATAAAATTATGGCAAATTTGCACAAGCAAATCACTATGTCGGTAGGCTCCACGTAAAATTTCATAATTTTTTGAAGTCGTTTGCTATATTTTTAAATTCTTACGAACAGTCAAAACCTTAAGCGGCATGAACCCTAATTTAACACTACCCTTAGCCTAATGGACATGTGGCGGCCCGTGGGCGCTAGCTACCGCACGGCGGTCGTGCGGCAGCACCACTGCACAGCGGCCGTGCGGACAGGGGCACATGGCGGCCGGAGAAGCGCCACTGCGGATGGGGGCCAAATTTGTAAAAAAAATTCTCAGATGACCATTCCTGTAAATACAAAGTCGAAACGTGCCAATACGACTAAAGAAAATCTAGATGTTGCACATGTGTACTATACGTGAAACCTTCTATGTTCAACAAACAAATTTGCTAGAAGCTCGTATAATCGTGGAAAAAGTCATGACATGAAATAGCAACATCTCTGTTATAATTTGACATGTTTTTAAGCATTAAAAAAAAAGGAGTGCCGGTCAGGTCCACACTCCGAAGCTCATCGGTCGCGATCATAATAGTTGCATGACAGCGACGGAAGAAACCAGCACTAGTGTCTAGCTTGTAGGTGCACTGGGCCATACATGACTAGGGATGGCAATAGGGTTTTATTCCTCATTTCTCGATGGAGAATTCGCCTATTAGAAGGTGGGTTTGGGACTACTTCATTCCTCACGGGGATACTAATATGAAAAAAACATTCCCCATCGGTTTTGACGGGGTATTGTTTCCTACTCCCCATCCTCATTGCTGATGGGCCCCGATAAGGTGATAACACAAACATATAGCATAACCCATTTCATGACCGAAAGATGCATCATTCTGTCTTTGCATCTTTGCATAGCATAAGTCATAACCCTAAGTCCCTAACCCCATTTCCCATTCACTCCCATGTACCGCAAATTTCCACATCCATAGCTTGAGAAATTTCTCTTTCTGCGGTAAAATTCGAAATAAGCGATCTACAGCAGCGACGGATGGGGGCGGGGATAGGTCTCGATAACTTGATGGGGACGGAGATGGGGAAGAATAATCTTAGATGACGGGATGGGAATGAAGATGGGGATTTTTTCTTATCACGAGGATGAAGATGATCTACCACTCTCCGACGAAGAATGACCCCGTTGCCATCCCTATACATGGCAACCAACAAAAGAAATGAGTCATCCTCACCACCATTACATGTGGCGTCCTAGCACATTGAGGTGTTGGTAGCACTGATAATAAACCAAAACTCATGACCATTTTATCATCTACAATGACGGCATCCAAATATTTAATTCCAACGTCTCCTCTCATCTTTAGATAGAGAAACCAAATAGTCTTAGCTCCACACGGCATGGTACACGGATAATTAAATTGCGTTCTTAAATTTCGTTTGGGAATAAGTCATTTTCTCGTGATTCTTAAATTTACTTATAGAGTAGAATTTTATATTGCTGTAAATTATTACGGCAGTAGTTTAGCGTACTTCTGCACACTAAATCGATCAAAAAAAAATTAGTAATTAAATAAGAAATATTCATTCATCCAAAGACAGTGATATTATGATACAATACAAAATACTTTTCTAAAAGTAGAAAACACCATAAATCGACTACTAACAACAACCAAATTTAACACGGCCAACTCGAAAGATATCGTTTTTTAGCTGTTACCCAGTACGCTACCACCATCTTAAAGCTATGATAAGAAAATTGTAGGACGTAGCATTGAGAAAGAATACATATCATCTGATCTTGGTGCACCTATCAATGTATTCAAGGTAGGTGACGTGTGAACAGTGGAGAGAGAAAGCCCAAACATTTTTCTTTATTTTACCGGAACAATAAGAAACTGGGAAAAAACAGAAAATAAGTTATACAATAGGTCGCATACTTGGCAGCGGAGGAGACGGTCCCCTCTTCTTCATGCTTCGTATTTCTTCTTCTTCGCCCATGATTTTTCTCGGTCTCAGATGGATTCACTAGAGAGGGCATAGGAAGAGGAACTTGAAGGGGAGATAAGGGAGAGGTACTGTTGTCATGCCCCCTCCGAGAAATCCCCAATGAAGTTCTTGCATGCACCATTCTGACTGGTAGCTGTCTCTTCTGTTTTCCTTTCCTGGAGTGGTTTCTTGGCTTTTGATTACGACATGCCATATTCTTACTCCGCTGCTGATTTGATTCAATTCTTATCCCTCATGCTTTTCCCCATTTGTTTTCTTGGTCTGCTTCTCGGAAATTTGGAGTTCTTTTTCTGTGATTCTTGGTTAGTGCTGCATAATTTTGGCTCTTGACCATACGCTTGCTTGGGATGAGATTTAGCCTGATTCGACATCACAAGATGTGTGCTTTCTGGGAAGTCAAAGCTCCCCTGTTGGCCACTGTACTATGGGATGCGTGGGAATGGTGTTTTATGCCGTGGAGTGGATGAAATCTGACCTCCCTTTTGCAGGATTTGGTGGCTTGAAGCTACAATTTTGTGTGAATTGTGACGGTTTCTGGTGATTCTGATTGACTTAGCTGTGTCATAATTGTCTTCTGCCTTGAGAATAGGAAAACAGATGTTAGTACATATGGATAGTGTCCAATTAAGCTTGACAATGTGTGAAATTGTTGATGGGAGCTAAATGATTGCTGTGCTATCTTTGGTTTAGCAACGTGATTTAACTTTCTCATCAATATTGTGCTTGTTAGGTTTGATTAGACCAAGTTAATAGGAAATACCAGAAAGTTCTTCTGAGACTGCTGGGATTGAAAATTTGGACTCGGCATATTCCACTGAAAGTAGTCTAGGATTTCTCTTCGTGCTCTGCATGCGATAAATGTAAATCTGAGAGATATAGAAGTAGGACTGGGTTGCCCCGAGGGAAGAGAGCAAGCATTATTTCGAGGTAGGAATTCTCAGGACCATGTGCAAGTCTGAAAGAAGCTAAAAGGAACCCCGAATGGGAAATAACATGCCTTGCTTGATTGCGAGAGGAATTATCGCCGTGGAAAATAACATTACCTGCAGTCAGTTCTTGGATAATTTTATTGAAAATCGAGGGCTGTAAGTCCTTGTTGATAGTATGCGTTATACATAAATTTGGAAACCACCATTTGAGGGCATTGTGTCTATTTTGTTAAATTGGCTCTAGGATGATGCTTCTTACGCTAGATATGCCCCAATTGTAGATACGCTGGGCATTTCTGCTTGTTCCCTTGGATCAGGTAGTTTCAGAATTGTATGCCTGTCTACTTGTGGCAGGATGATGTTTCTTCTTTGGAATGGTTCTCTTTCTAGGTCTTTTATTTACTTTTATGATTCTGATATTTCCACTTATTTATCCCACATGTTTTCATATGTATGTGTGATTGTTTGTCTGGACTCTGGTGTGTTGTAATATCTTTGTCTAGCGCACTGTAAGTGACTGCATAATCAAACTCTTTTTTATGATTGTAAATCAAAGTAATAGGGGGTTGCCATCGACCAGTCTTGTTTGTTACCATGTCATTGTCAAGTCGTTTGATTTAATGTTGGCAATTTGTCATGAAGGTTGCTTGAGGTGCCAATTCATCTGGTTTCTTAGAAGTACCTGAAGCAAAATGTTGCTTGGAGCTAAGTGATACCATCTTATAATGCTAACGCTTTTGCGAGAAATGGAGGATCACCCAGTCCATCCTATGTCCAACTATGTAAGTAGTTGCTATTTATGGTGGAACCCTGAGGGTTACTGGCTTCCTACACAAATAACAAACTTATCAGCTACCTTCTACATGCGTAGGATTTCCTGTCAGGGAATGGTTATCAGATGAAACAGTTAGGTCATAAAATCTACGATCAAGACTCTTCATCAACCAAGTCTGGCCGGTCTCACCAAGAAGCATCTGCAATGAGTGACAGCAGTCTAAATGAGCAACAGACTTCGACACAATCTGGTAATGCATTATCTTTACCCACATTGTCACACTAGTAATCCAGTTTCCCTGTAGTTTTTGCTCTTATGTTTGTAACATTTTCTTCTCTTCAACTCCCTCTCTTTTTCTTAAACACATTTGGGATGCTGCTTCTAGGTCTGCCATTATTTCACTAGGGATGTGGTGATAGCTCCAGGTTGAATGTATTGAGATTCCTTTAACAATTCTTTACAAGCTTAGGTATGTTGTAGTGCTGGTAGCTCATGCTTGTTGTAAGTTGTGACAAGAGCTACTGTGGTGTTAGACAACCTTTTTCAGTTTATGTGAGCTCTTTGTTAGTGCTTCCGCGAATAATCCTCATTGGGACTCAAGAGTAGAGTTGAGTGATAGTTCATATGAGTGGAAACTCAAAATTTTGTCACCTGTCTTGTATGTAATGCATGTATTTTAATTTTCCCTCACTCCTGTTACTATGCTTCTCACCAATGGCTTAACTCATCTTTTGTGAATTCTGAAATATCAAAAGTTCCGATGGGCCTTTCACTTTGTTAGTGACTTGTCTCTCTAATAATGTTCCCGGTGCCCAAGTCTTATTTATAGTGAGGTGAATTATTGCAATTAGACCTTCATACTAACAGTTGGGTTGCTTTTTTCTTCAGACAATGATGATGGTCATGGGAAGCACGATCAGGACACAAGAAAGTCAGTATTATCCTTGGGGAACCCAGAAGCTGCTTTTTTGCCTCCAAAGCTCGACTACAACCAATCCTTTGTAAGTTCATGTCATCATGAGAATTGTTGCCCTCTTAAATCTTATATGCTGCTTTCAGTTGACCTGCTACGTTGTGTTCTAGGCCTGTATTCCTTATACCGCTGATGCTTATTATGGTGGGGTCCTGACAGGATATGCTTCACACGCCGTTGTAAGTTCACTCTAGCCTTTTAGTTTTCACACCACATTCTGTAAAATCTTTCACAGTTCAAGGTGATAAGATCATACAATAATTTTCTCTTCGATTCATTTGTGGTTTGTTGAGTTTTAGAGATCTCATTCATTCTGGTAGGTTGGCAATTATGACTAATGATTTATGAAGCCTTGTTGTGAAGGATATTCTTTCTGCCTCCTTATCGTTGAATTCGATTATTGTTCAGAAGCAAGCAACACAAAATGTCAAAAAGAGTGCTTTCAAATGAGAGAGACGAGTATGCAAACAATTATTTCGCCCTTTTTAGATTAAAGGCTTCGGCCTTATTGATTGGATCAGAACTAAAAGTGGAAACCATTTGAGCTCATCTGATAAAAGACGTTAAGGAATATGATTATGTGAAACCATATTTCCATCCTACAACAATTTTGGCTGCTTGCACATACTAGTTGTCATTCTTTATGGCACATAGTTTCATGCATATTGGCACATAGTTTCATGCATATTGGCAAATCCTTTTCTTTTTTTTAAAAAAAACTTTTGGCCCTGCATCAACAATTTTTCATTTGTGTATTATTTACCCAGGTTCATGGCCAGCTAAATGGTACAACAAACTCTCAGGTGCCATTGCCTGTTGAGCCTGCAGCAGAAGAGCCAATATTTGTTAATGCAAAGCAATATCATGCAATTCTTAGAAGGAGGCAGAAACGTGCTAAATTGGAGGCCCAAAATAAGCTGGTGAAAGGTCGGAAGGTAATACTAAGGAAGTTTCATTTATTTGTTCCTGGTACAGTTTTCGTAAAAGAGATGCTTCTGCTAGTCCTTTGGTACTTGCTTACTGCTGCACCCATACATATATTTTGGCTACAAATTCATTAGGCCGTCTTTGGTCTTATTCAGAGGGCTATCTGGACTCTGGAGTACATTCTAGTGCTATTCATTGATCAAAACTTTGCCAGAGGCATTAAGTACAAAATTTCTGTTTACTTAACTTTCTTGTGCAAAATATCAGTTGAAACATGTGCCGCCAACAATTTCCTTAAGAGTAACATGGGCACACAATTATTTTTTCTTTTGCTATTACTAGCTTAAGTATATACTATGTTCTCTGCATCTTTTTATAAATCTCTTGCTCCTTTTAATTTGAAAATTGCAAGATTAATTTCTTCTGCATTTTAATTTCTGAAGGCACTTACGCAGCTACTTAGAGCTATACGTTTTACCTGACAAATACCTGTTATAACAATGCCCCTTTCATCTCAGCCATACCTTCATGAGTCTCGGCATCGTCATGCCATGAAGCGAGCTCGTGGATCAGGAGGGCGGTTCCTCAACACAAAGCAGCTCGAGGAGCAGAAACAGCAGCAGCAGGCAGCAGGTGGTGCAAGCTGCACAAAGGTTCTTGGCAAGAACACATGCCTTCAAAGTGGCCCCACTTGCGCACCTTCAGCATCCGCTCCCTCGGATATTGCAAATGTTTCAACCAGCAGCAAAACGCTGCCTAACCAGGAGCGCATCCGCTTTCCCTCAGCTGGCTTCCGTCCCATAGTGAATTTCAGCGCGCAAAATGGAGGAGACGCAAAGCTGGCTGCCAACGGCATGCACCAGCGTGTTTCCATCATGAGGTAAAGCATCATGCTGGTGCACTGCCGGTGGCAACTCATCCTTGGCTTATGAATACATAATGGAAATGTAGTTTCAGTCTCAGATGAACCAATATGTATCTCTCCTTTTGAGCTCCCTGTAATTAAAAGCACTGATGGACTGATGGCTTCGTTTGTGGACACTGAATTCCTTACCTGGTGTATCTAGTACTGAAACTCTGATGTGAAAGGCCGAAAGCCTCGAACTATGCTGTTATGGTCCAGTGACTTGTGTCTTTTGCTTTGAGCCTGCTAGGCTGGCTTTGCAAATCTGCATCATCTTATTTGAGTACCTGGCTGCCTGCTGGTTTCTATCAGCTTTTGCATTGGATGTGACGACGTACCACACATCTAGGGATGGTAACGGGGCCATTCCCCGTCGGGGAGTGGTGGACCATCTCCATCCCCGTGATATAAAAAAATCCCCATCCCCGTCGTCGGGTACTACTCTTTCCCGTTTCCCGTCCTCGTCGGGTTATCGGGGCTCCATCCCCTTACCCATCCCCGTTGTCGGTACTGCCATATCTGGATTTCGGCTGCAGCAAAGAGAAATTTCTCAAGCTATGGATTCATAGATACACTCATACTATCATACACATACAACTAAATCATGAATTCATCATTCATGGATACACTCATACACATAAATTTCTCAAGCCTCCCAAACAAAGACAATGAGACATACACTAATAGAGTAATAGTCTGATAGTCTAATACACACTCAGTTGATAACTTCATATGAGCAAATAGACATCACATACCCATACTACCAGTCTGCCATACACCAAACTGAAACTCACACTCACACATAGATAATACTTTAGCCTCCCATAGCACCACAAATCATTACAATAACAGTTCATATGAGCAAATAGATTAAGAATAGAACAACTTGAGCACTTGACCATTGTAGAAGGAATTCCACATTTCCACTTGAGCACTTGACCATTGTAGAGGGAACAACTCACAGTGTCATCTCCTACACATAACACAAGACATAAAATAGTTAGGCATTTGAAATGTAAGCACATTCTTTGAAATTGTTATTTATTTTCTAAGTACTCCACCTGCAGCCCTTCTTGAATGTCTTGAAGGCAAGTCCAGAAGTTAGAAGGCGCTCCCTTTTCATCATCTGTAAGATACAAAATGTAACCATTATTTTATTTTGTTGACAACTGAGAATATAAGTATGAACTCTGCTATATACATACCTTCATATTTGTTTCGAAGCCAATCTTGCGAGCACATTAATGCCTCCAACATGTCAGAAGTGAGGCGGCTACGATGCTCGCTAAGAATTCTCCCACTTGTGCTAAAAGCAGACTCTGAAGCAATTGTGCTTACTGGAATAGCAAAGATGTCCCTTGCTATCATCCTCAAAGTAGGATAGCGTGTCCCAGCAACCTTCCACCAATCCAATACATCAAAATTTTCCATTGTATTTGGAACATAATCATCCTCCAAGTAACGATCTAACTCGGATTTACGCCTAAGAGATTCTGGCATTTTCTTAGCAACACGTGCATTAAAGATTGACATAACAGCTGGAGCTTCCATTGCAGATAGTGGGACTGATGATTATGTATTATCTTCTTCATTAGCTACTCGGTATTCATCCATCAAATCACATAATGAGGTAGTGACTTGTTGAACATGGTTCTCACACTCTTCAGTACTAATACCAAGTAGCATTTCATAGCAAACCAGGAACATTTCAGACTTAAATCGAGGATCAAAAAGTGTAGCTATGCCCATTAATCCTTGAATGTCAGACCAATACTTATCAAACTTTTGATCCATGCTAAGCATCATATTTTCTATAGTTAGGTTGCCACAAGTTGACCAACGCCTCATTTGCATTTTGATTTCACAAATTTTGGGGAAGTAAATGTTAGCAGTAACATATTGAGTTCCAGAAAATATTTCAGTGATATCAAAGAACAACCGTAGCCTCTCAACAACATCGTGACAAATGACCATTACGTATCACTAGGAGCACAAGTATATTGTTTCTCAACACGCTTCGCACGATCAAAAACAGCCTTATAGGGTAAAGCAACACTAAGCATAGTGACGGTAGAGTTCCATCTAGTTTTGCAGTCAAGAGCTAACTTTTTTTATTATTTTAACTTCACAAACTTAGCAATTTCCTCAAATTTCTCCACTCTCTTCGGTGTGGCAGTCCAAAAAACTACACTATCACGAATGTGTTCAATTGCAGGATGCATCACTTCCAAGCCATCCTTCACAATCAAGTTGAGAATGTGTGCACAACAACGCATGTGAAGCATCATACCTTTTAACATAAGCTTACTCGGCCCAATCTTCTTCACTAACAAATCAATTGTCTTGTCATTTGTAGAGCAATTGTCAAGGGTCACAGTAGATAGCTTCTCGTCAAGATTCCAAGCAAGCAAGGATTCAGTAAGTTCATCAGCAATAACTTTTGCAGTATGTGGAGCTGGGACATAAATGAACCTACAAAAAGTGTAAAAGTTAGAACAATAATAATGAAAGTTCATGAGCAACAGGAACAAATGTTGGACAGCACTACAACAAGAAATTATCTCATGACTATACTCCTAAGCTTCCGTAAGTCGTCGATAAAATGGGCAGTGATAGCCATGTATCCTTTCTTTTGGTTGTCAGACGTCCACATATCGCTAGTGATAGTAACTCTTGATCTATTTCCCACCATGTACTCAATAGCCTTCTTCCTTTCTTCTTTGTATTGGTCCACAATGTCCTTCCTAGCAATTGGTAAATGACAATTAGGAATTGGAATCCATAGCAAATTTGGAAATCACAATTGACAAATAATAATTTAAACATTTCATACGTAATAGTGTTCCTTGACACCATCTTAAATAGGGGCTGAAGAGCGGTAACAAATCTTCGAAAACCAGCATGGTCAACTATACATAAGGGGTACTCATGCAACACCATCATGGCCGCAAGCTCCTTTCTAGCAACCTCTTGATCAAATGTGTAGTTCTCCACTGATACTTTCCCTTGCTCTTTAGAACTAAACCTCAAAGAAGATTGAGAAAATGACTTCTTGTTTGCTGCCATTTTGCTCTTCCTATATGGGCATACCTTCAAATGGTCGTGAAGATGTTTAGTTACTTTTTTCGGTTCTCCTCCAAGCTTCTTGAAACAATGATTACATTTTGCCTTAATTCGACCCAAGACTTTCACTCTCTTGAACTCCTTCCAAACAACCGAAGTCAACTTTCTCTTCGAGCCAACAGTGCCATCTTCGTTTTCATCATCTGAAATTTCAATCTCCTCCTCATTCGTATCCACATCCACGGGTGCTTCTAAGTCATTAACAGACTCAGGAGCAGACTCTCGCTGTGAAGAGGGTGTGGCTCTCGTGGATGATAGTGCTAGAGCTAGGCATTGGCTACTAGTTTCAGTAGGAGGGGTCGACATTATAAATCTGGATATGTTAAGATATTAAGCATTAGTGAAGCTCGTATACACAAATCTGGACATGAATCTAACACAAGTACCACAAGCTCATATACACAAATCTGGATATGATCATATGAATATAACAGATGCTCATATATACAAGCTCATAGACATATACACAAATCTGGATATGAATGTAACAAAGCTCATATTAATACATTTTGCTCGTATACCAGATATCGGCGTCGGGCTGTTGGGAGGAAGACCGCGTGTGCGTCGGCGTCGGCGTGGGAGGAGGTTAGTGTTGGCACAGAGGAGATCGGCGTCTGCGTCGGAGGAGGTCGGTGTCAGCGCGGAGGAGATCGGTGTCGGAGGAGGCGGCGGCGTCAGAGGAGGAGGCGTCGGCGTTGGGCTGTTGGGGAGTAGGAGCGGGAGTGCGGGAGGAGGAGGAGGCGTCGGTGGAGGCGGAGGCCGGGTCGGCGGAGGCAGGGTCGGCAGAGGAGGCATCGGTGGAGGTGGAGGCGGAGGCCGGGTTGGCAGAGGCGGGTCACGTGGAGGCGTCGCGGCGTCATGAGGCGGGGTCAGCAGAGGTTAAGGCGGGCCGGAGGCGAAGGAGGCGTCAGCGGAGGCGGAGGCCGGGTCAACGGAGGCGGGGTCAGCGGAGGAGGCGGAGGCTGGGTCAGCGGAGGCGGAGGCCGGAGGCGGAGGAGGTGTCGGCCTGGGGGAGTTGAGGCCTGGGGGGCGGCAGCGGGACTGGATGGGAACGAAGATAGGAAATGGGGACTAGGGTTATGCACTCAGCACGGCTTAGGGTCTTAGGGAATAGGAGGTTATGGGCTGGGCTATGCAGTGTGCACTGTGTTATCGGGGGCCCATCGGGGAACAGGGATGGGGAGCAGAGGAATAGCCCCGGCCCCGCCAAACCCGATGGGGAATGTTTTTTTCATATTAATATCCCCGTGGGGAAAGAAGTGGTCCCAAACCCGCTCCCTAATAGGTGAATTCCCCATCGGGGAATGGGGAATGGGGCCCCATTGCCATCCCTACACACATCACGTTGGGCCTCTAGAACATGAGCTTGCGACAGGAACTTGAAAACGATATCGATTAGTATAGGAAAAATTAGATATATGTGATCGCAAAATGTACAGTTTTAAAATATGACATTGAAGAGTTTCTTTTTTTGAAATATGCCATTGAAGAGTAGTCATGTTTAGAGAGATGCCATTATGTACAATTTCCATCACTTTTGTACGTATTCAGACCCCATACTTGACTACGTATTTTTGTATAGACGAAAATGCCTCACCTATCATGTCCATTACTATCGACTAGGCCCAGTCCATTCGGTCCCAAATCCATTCCTCGCCTCGATTTTGCATGGATCAATATTCTGAAGATAGCATGGTGTACATAACAAGTTATGGCCACAGATGTTAGGACCGGGTTCAGTCAGTAGTAATGGACAGGGCATGTGGGGGCATTTTCGTTCATACGGAAATACATAGTCAAGTACGGGGTTTGAATACATATAAAAGTGGTGTAAATGGTACATAATGACATATCTCCAAACATTATCATTCTTCAATGACATATTTCAAAGAAAAAAACTCTTTAGTGGCATATTTCAAAACCATGCAATTTGCGATGGCATATATCTAATTTTTCCATTAGTATATGATCAACACATTTCTAATGGAACTACCAGAAATCAATTTTTTCCTGACAGATTTTGTTGTTCCTGACGGCCGTGCTAGCCCCATCAGGAGAAAAAACATCTCCTGACGGTTACGCCTCCTAATGCGACTGGGCCGAGTTTTCTTAATGGCATGTGTAGAACCGACAGGAAAAAAAGTTTTCCTGACGTCTCAGCACAACCATCAAGAGAACCTTGTTCGTGAGGTTGTTTAGCACAGGTGGCGCGGAAGGAAATTTATGGCGCAGAAATTAGGCACGGTGGGCTGTGAAAATTTTGTTGTTTGCACACGAGGGACTTGGCGTGGCAGGAAATGAGTTGGCGTGTAAATGATTGAGGGTCACGTGGGGCAAGTTCACTCGGTTGGATAATAGCATGATAGAAAAAAATAAAATCACAGAACTCCTTCTCTATCTCTCTCCTTTCCCCCGTCCAGCTGTCATCTCTCTCCTTCCCCATCTTTCTCCCCCCTAAAGCTCTCTGCTTCTCACTAGATCTCCCGGCTACCCTCTCCAATCCTACTCTCTAGCGTGCAATACCATCAGCCATCCATTCCCCTGTCAACTCATCCCGCCTCCCCTAACCGTACACCCCAAAAAATCCACCAGATCCACAATGCCTATGTAGAGAACTGGTTGCTAGGTCTTGTGCGGTGGTTGTCGGGATTCTTGGTTGCTGCCATCCATCCTCCATCGCCCTGTGTGCTCCCCTCCACTGCGCCCCTCTTCCACTACCATAAGCCCCCCGTGGGATTAGCTCCGGGCTGCACGCGCCTCCATCTACCATCCCCATTGCGGTGAGCTCCCCTCCGATTCTTGGTTGCTCTTTATTGCAGAAAAAACTCAATCTTGGTTAGATATAAATCACTAGGAATCTAGGGCTTTCTGCTGTTAAGCATTTATGCAATTTATTTGATTGTGAAGCAACATCTTGTTCGTATTTTAGCTTTGGCTCAATCAATTGGAGAGCAATCAGTCTTCCGTTGAACTGTATACAAATATTGGTGTTGCTTGCATTTTACAGAGGTTATGAATCTTTCTTAACCCCAAAAAATATTGTCTTTGATGTTGAAATGACCATTCATTCTTGTTGGAGTAATGGAGGTAGTTCCATTTGATGGTATCGGTGCTTTCTCTTATAGTTCAGTTTTGGCTGCAGGTTTTGAGTTCTTTCTTAATTCCATTGGTGATGCCATCTTTTCTCATGCCGACCCTGCTGTGTGCTGACCCCCCAAGTCCTCGACATCGACAACTTGGGGTGAACACTTCCCTCCCCAAAGGTGAATCCCTTCATAAAATTTAGTTGTTCTTCTATGAATTCTCTTACTTATTTTGGTCATCATTCGAAATTACCAAATACACTTGTTTGGGACTGCAAATTGTTAAATCACAATTATTTTTGTTAATTGTTATTACTATTTTATGCATGCAATATTATTGGCTTCTGATTATTGGTGTATGTCTCGACATATCGAAAACAATTGCATGTCTCCATTTTTTTTATTATCATATGGCATGTGTATGTCTGGTGAGTATGATTTCTGTGAAATTATTAGATGCTACTTCTTGGGATTTTGAGTGTTCATGGACTAGCAACTGCCGCATTTACCTACTTTGCTGGTAGCATGTAAGAGGGCTTTGATAATAGTCTGCTTGTTGATTGTATGATTGGTGATGTATATCTATTATTAAGGTTATGCTTGTTCTAAAACCGATGTAGTGGACCATCTTTGTTATACACTAATGTTATGCTTGTTAACTTTTCGTTGAATTTAAATAAAAATATTGAGTAAAGTCCATTAGATGTTTTTATCTTTGTGTCATTAGGTCCATAGACTTTCAAAGTGTGTCCATCTCAAACATAGCCCTTTGTTAGAAATACAAAAGTCTATGGAATGTTCTTTAAGGACTAATTTGAGACCCAAACAGTTTAGGGACTGACACACTTTGAAAGTCTATGGACCGGATGAATAAAAAGTTTAAATACTTTACTCAAAAATATTTTTGTCCTGATTCCCAAATTATATGACAATCCATAGAACAAATCATCGATGGCAGATCGTGAGTGGATGTATAGTGGTTGGAAGCGTGGTAGACCATCAAATGAATGGGTTGAGAAAACAAATGAATTTTTGGATCGTGCCTTCTCTACACCTAATTTAGTCGAGGTTGATACTATTAAGTGTCTGTGTTCCATGTGTCGGAATTATATTAGGCACAAAAGGCCAAAGATAGAGTTGTATTTATGTCAAAATGGGTTCAAGGAAAATTACTACAGTTGGATAGCACATGACGAGAGGCGTGTCAACCAGCGTGATGATGTTGGGCCTCAATTACAACTTGAGGGAATCGGTGAAACAGACCGGATGGACGATATGCTAGTTGACTTAGTTGGTGACCACCCACCATCATTTGATGATACACCAACAGCCTCGGCCCAAGCTTTCTATAGGATGGTTGCTAGTGCAGATGAGTTAGTACATGAGAAAACGTGCCTAACAACCTTCTTTTCTTCTCCAACACATATTACATTCTATTAGTTTGTCATGTTACTGCAACACAGTGATAGTTTGGTGCCTCTGTCCTGCTGTATCTACTTATATGTTTGTTATTACCATTGCATACTTGATGCTTCTGTGTGCACTATTTTCTATTTCCTTGGTCACTTTGAGAGTGTTTTATCGATGACAAGTAATCAATCATCATCTTGTTCAGACTTAAGTAGACCACTACATGTGTATGACACTAACTAGTGATGTTTGTTTTTTGTCCATAGTGTATTTATTCAGTGGGAGCAGATCTTGAACATGAGGCTGAATGGGAACAACTTGAGGAAGAGGCTGACCGTGTCTTTGAGAAATATGCAGCCAACCAATGCAAGAACATGATGTACCAAGCTCGTGTGGATGTAGTGAAATACTTTCACAGTAAAATATTGGGGCGACCTATCAAGGATCCAGTGGTACGGACCAAAGAACTTACTTTGGAGCAATACTTGAGGTGCAAACCTAATTGGTTCACAGATGTGGCATGGTTGTCACTCTGTCGTTATTGGTGCTCTGCTGAGTACAATAAGAAGCGGAAGGCAGGACAATATTCATGCAAGAAATCAGAAGACATTGCTCAAAACAGGGGTGGTTCAAGACCACTTGCGGAGACAATATAATATCTGTTTAGTTTGGCACTTGTTAGATTATATGTGCTTTATATATTATTGGTGTGGCTAGTATGATTTGTAGGATATTTCAGTGAGTGTTGACACCATTAATTGCAATACAGTTAATGCAATCAACTTTTTGCCACTGTGTAGAAAGCCAAGTATGGACCTGAGAAGGCCAGTATCATTAATGGTTATTGCTGCATGAAGTCTGGCCTTAAAAATTGTGATAGCGGTGGGAATAGTGGTCTGATCCTCAGTCAACAGGGCCAAAAATGTATTGTATGTTTCAGTACTTTGCTACTTTTCTTTATCCTCAAACTTATGAGCTTGGCAACCATGAAAGCTAATTTCTATTGTTTGAAAGGATGATTACAACGAAGGCCTCCAAGGTGCATATCCAGATGATTAGCAGCAACGACCTTTTGATGGAAAAGTTATGTATGACACATCAGGTGGTATGCCCCATGGCCGTATGGCTATAGCATATGGTGTTTTAAAGAAGGTTGTCGTTGTGGATGCTACGAAGTCAAGTAACATAAGGCCATCCAACTCCATGGCATACCAAAATCTCCAGGAACATTGGAGGATTCAGTTGATAGCAATCGGACCTTAAGAAAGGAAAATGTAGTTTTAACTCGACGTTTAGATCATCCTGGCCGTCTTATCGAGGTGATTCTTTTGCTTCTGTATATATGTTTCACTTGGAGATGGGAGGTTCAAAGATGATCCTCAAATTTGTACTTTATTTGTAGGTGCTTTATGGCAAGCTTGAAATGGAGATACCAGATGACGTTCCTGAGCAACAAGTACATGAGATGGTAAGCACATTATCTACCATGTTCTATATATTATAATCAGTGGATTGTTACATGAATATGTTTTCTTGCCATTCTATTTTCCCCCTGTAATTCTCCCAAATGTTGTCACAACAAATGTGAATATATTGACGAGGATTGTTGACTAATCGATTATC
Organism: Phyllostachys edulis; assembly: GCA_036346405.1. NCBI lineage: Eukaryota > Viridiplantae > Streptophyta > Magnoliopsida > Poales > Poaceae > Phyllostachys > Phyllostachys edulis. The sequence goes on along the minus strand of CM070557.1, from coordinate 52,819,230 downwards.
CGGGTATATCTTTATTTGCTTATTTATAGATAAGCCAGATTTTTACTAGGCCTGAGTTAATCTTCTGGCCCAAGATCAATCAAGCAGTCGGAAGGTGGGCCTAAAAAGTATTTCCTTTGACCGTTCCCGAAACCTCTTTCGAAGGCCCAGTTGGATCTCCTCTATGGGTTCCTTTAGGACTTCTCTTGGACCTTTCCAGGACCTCTCCAGGACCTCTCTAGAACCTCTCCCCCACAGAGGAGGTCCTAGAAAGCAGTTACCCATGTGTGGTTAATAACAGCAACACGTGGAGATATTGGCGATAACGGTCATCACGAAGAGACGCGACTTTTGGCTTGAAGAGACGCAACTATTGGCGCAAAGAGGCACCACTGAAACCAACTGCCAACGCTTGTAAAACTATAAATAGTCCAGCATATGCGCCCTTGTAACATAGATCCACATCCAAGCCCTAATCTGCGTGTATTCATAGCCACTTTCCCTATAATCAGAGCATACTCTTTGCAATACACATTCACCATTTCGAGTCCTTCGACGAATAGATAGTAATATCTATTTGTCCTTTATATTCTTGTTTGTCCGTTCTGTGACGAGAGTCCCAGACGTCGACAACTGGCGCCGTCCGTGGGGAGCGTTGTCATCATCTTCGCCTACTCAATTCTGGTAATGTGTCTTGCGCTTTGCTGATGAATCACATCTTTCCTGCTTGGAGAGAAGAAAGCATCCTCGACATCTCCGACTACGATGACGACATGGAGGAAAACTTCGTCCTCGTATCCGACAATGCCTATGGTTCCTCCGGGGCCATTGCTAAGGCACTGTCGCCCACCGAATCTCTTGCCTCCGCTGGCTCCATGCCGGTCGTGCCTTCGTCCACAACACAAGTCCCGCTGTGGACGAGTACCATCCCGAGCCTGTCTCCCTTAGAGGAGGAAATTCGGAAGATTCCTGGAGCCCAGCGTTTTGTGATGATCTCACTGGCAGCCTCCACACTAAAGGCCTGGAGAGAACATCCGGGGAGAATCTTCTATTTACCCTACAATACAACTCGTCCTCTTCCTCAGAGGACGAGGGCATGTTCACCCCTTCATCCTGTTCCGGCGGTCGTCAGGTAGCCGCCATCGGTGACAATCAACCCAGTCCCGGCGATAATCCCGAAGCATCAGGGCAACGCCAGGAGCGAGAACGGGAATGCCTCCAACGAGAGGAAGAGACCTGACAAGCCGAGATACATGCCGCCACACAAGTGCACATCTCGCAAGTTTGCGAACATTACTACCGAGATGCCCCTGGCTCCTCAGCGAGGGTGCCACTGTCGTGAGCAACGATGGTAAGAGATCTAAATACCTTACCAACCCCCATACAAGAGAATTCCCCTGCAGAGTGCATTTGCTACTTAGCAAGCGCCATTGCATGTCCTCCAGAAGGATTAACTCCGGAGCAAGGAGTGCAAGTAATGCGTGCAATTGCACAAGAATTACAGGATGCGGCGAAGAACATTTCTACCCGATCACCTACTGTGCTTTCCCAAACGGACTCACGCCTAGAAAGATCCTCGATTGGACGACGAAGGCAAGACCAAAATTATGGTGCTCCTGGCTATCACGTTCAAGGCCGAGGTGAGCATATCACCCTTTTTTGGGACGTAGTAGACGTCCCAGATCTCCTGTTGATCATGATAATTGTCGTAATACACAACAATGTGTTGAACCTTATGCAGGGTGCAAAGCTTTTTCTCCCGGACTGAGAAATGTTACCTGACCGGAGAAGTTCAAGCCTGAGAGTATAGAGACTTCTGATGGAACGCAAAATCTATCAGAATTTCTCCAAGTCTACACTACCACCATTCAGGCTACTGGAGGCGATGATAAGGCAATGGCTAATTATATATCCACAGTTTTAAAGGGTTTCACCAGGACCTGGCTATCAACCAACCTGAGGGATCCATATATAACTGGGAGATGCTTTGTAATGCATTACAAAACAATTTCAAAAGTTGTTATGCAAAGTCGGGGAAGGAGGATGATTTACATCGACTCCGCAAACCCCCGAAGAAAATTTACGACAATTTGTAAAACGTTTCATAGAAGTCCGTAATGCTATCCCAAATGTTTCTGATGACTCTGTGATTCGAGCTTTTAAATAGGTGGTGAGATATCGAAGGTTCACAGAAGACCACAACATCAATCCGCATAGGTCCGTGTCAGAGATCTTCGACATGGCTGATTGGTACTCTGATACCCATGAGGCAGTAGAGTAGAACCCAATGGTGGATAAGGGAACCACCCCTCCTCAGCTAGGCCTCGAGGACATCAAAGAAAAGAAATCCAAGAGGTCTGAAAGCTTGACGAGCAGCAGAGGAAAACCTAAGAAGAAGGAGAAGGTGAGGTCCAAACAGTCCACTAGGGAGGTCGCAGTAGTTGACCAACGGCCACTCTACGATAAGAGCAAAGGTCCTTGGACCAAAAGGAGGCAAGGAGGTTGTCCAAATGACCAAACTGCCCCACGATCTGCGAGTACGTCTAGGAGCAATGAGCGCTGGTGCCCATTGCATAAAGTTCTTGGTCATGACCTCCGCAACTTCCGTACTTGGCAGAAGCAAATGGAGGACTACTATGATGGGAAAGGTCCAATGCCTATCCCACTAGAAGATAACGGACCACCAGTGGTCCAAAGCAATGATAAGGACACGAAAATACCGTTTCAAAGGACGGATCACCACGTCAACATCATTTACGGGGGTTCAGCCGCCTACATCTCCAAGCGGCAGTACAAGGCGGCATGGAGGGACATCAATAGTGTTGAAATCCCACCTGGTCGTCCAGAATACCCCAAGTGGTCAGAGACCTCCCTGACCTTCACTAAGGAGGACGTCCCTAAATGTATGTCTACTTCTCGTAAATTACCATTAGTAGTTTTCCCTACCATAAGTAATTGCAAAGTAGGGAGAATATTAATAGATAGTGGTAGTTCTTTAGACTTGTTATTCATTAATACTCTAGATGAGATGCAAATTCCTCGTTCTAAGATTAAACCAATGACAAGTCCCTTCTATGGGATAGTACCGGGTATGTCTGTTACACCAATAGGGCAAGTAGTTTTACCAAGAACTTTGAAGACTGACTACTAATTTTTGAACTGAGTTAATCACTTTCGAAGTGGTTGATTTTGAGTCTGCCTATAATGCTATTTTGGGAAGATCGTCTCTAACAAAGTACGGGGCAGCTACACACCATGCCTACCAGAAGATCAAGATCCCTGGGCCAAAGGGCGTGATCGTAGTGCAAGGTGACCAGGCTGTCGCTCTTTTATGTGATTGTAAGTCGTTGGAACTTGTCGATCGATTACCTCTAAAGGATCTTACTTTAGAGGATAAAGTAGGGAAAGCCGCGAAAATCAAGGCAACTCCTCAGCCCAGCGAGAAAGTAAAGGTCGTACCACTCAGTCCCGAGGACCAATCCAAGACAGTTCGGATTGGCGCGGGACTAAGTGAGAAATGGGAAGACGAGCTCCTCACCTTCCTCCGAACCAACTCGGATGTCTTTGCGTGGAAGCTATCTAATATGTCCGGAGTCCCAAGGGAGGTGATTGAGCATAGGCTAGCCATTCAGCCTGAGAAAAAACCGGTCAAGAAAAGACTAAGACGTTTCATCCTGGATCGTCAAGAAGCCATTAGAGCAGAGCTCGATAAGCTTCTTGAAGCTAGCTTCATTCAGGAGGTTGATCACCCCGAATGGCTTGCAAACCCGGTCCTGGTCAAGAATTCTAACGGTAAGTGACACATGTGCGTTGATTTTACCAGTTTAAATATTGCTTGCCCAAAGGATGATTTCCCTTTGCCTCGCATTGATCAATTAGTTGATTCTACCGTAGCTTTCGAACTGATGATTTTTCTTGATGCTTATTTCGGATATCATCAGATCAGCATGGAGAAAGAAGATGAAGAAAAGACTGCCTTCATCACTCCCTTCGGCGTCTACTGCTATGTCAAGATACCGTTCGGGTTAAAAAACGTTGGGGCCACGTGCCACCGTTTGATGCAGAAAACCTTCAGCAATCAGTTGGGGCATAACTTAGAGGTCTACGTAGATGACCTCGTTGTAAAAACTAGTAATAAGAATGACCATTTGAAGGATCTCACAGATACCTTCGAGAATGTAAATAAACATGGAATAAAACTTAATCCCGAAAAGTGTACTTTTGGGGTTAATTCTGGGAAATTGCTTGGTTTCCTTGTTTGTTCTCGTGGGATTGAAGTTAATCCTGAGAAAATTCGAGCCATTGAACAATTGCGACCACCTTCCACTGTGAAGGAGGTCTAAGCCTTAACTGATCAAATGGCGGCTCTTAGTCGTTTCATTTCTCGATCAGGAGAACGTGGTTTACCTTTCTTTAAGGTTATCCGCAAGAGTAATAAGGAGTTTCAATGGTCCGAAGAAGCTAACAAAGCCTTTGAAGGCTTAAAAGCTTATCTCTCAAATCCTCCTGTATTGGTTTCGCCTTTAGAAAATGAACTTTTACTAGTTTACTTGGCAGCAACGCCAAATGTGGTCAGCGTAGTGCTTATTGCAGAAAGAGTAGGGTCTCAACGACCCATCTACTATGTAAGTGAGGTCTTACACGGATCAAAGGAGAGATACCTTGAGGTCCAAAAACTAGTTTATGCTCTTCTGATGACTTCCAGAAAACTGAGACATTATTTTCAATCTCACAAAATCACAGTACCTTCGCTTTTTCCTCTTAAAAATATACTTCATAACCAAGAAGTAACAGGTCGCATAGCCAAATAGGCAGTAGAACTTGGGGAGTTTGATCTCCATTTTACTGCCCGAATAGCCATAAAAAGCCAGGTCCTGACTGACTTTGTGGCTGAATGGACGAATACCGAGGATCAACCTCAAGAAATTCCAGGGCCAGACGATCACTGGACATTGTATTTTGATGGCTCCCACGAGCTTAAAGGCTTGGGGGTTGGGATTTTATTGATAACACCACAGGGTGATTAACTCCAGTATGCCATACAGTTTCTGTTCCCTGCCACTAACAATGTGGCAGAGTATAAAGGATTTCTAGCTGGGCTTCGAGCAGTCAAATCCCTCGGTGTTCGTCGGCTTTTAGCAAAGGGAGATTCGCAATTAGTCGTAAACCAGGTATCAAAGGAATACAGCTGTTTTGATGAGATAATGGCTCAGTACCTGGGTGAAGTGAGGAAGTTGGAAAAACACTTCAAGGACTTCGAAGTCCAACATATACCACGTAAGGAGAACTCCTTAGCGGACCAGTTATCGAAATTGGGTTCCTCACGAATGCCTGTTCCAACAGGTGTTTTTCTTGAATACCTTACAAAATCTTCAATAGAAACAGGTTCGACCACCTCAGAGGTCGGGGTCATCGAGCAAGATGCGGAGTGGATGCAACCAATAACCACCTATCTTGCATCAGGGACATTGCCCGATGATCCTCAACAGAAGGATAGGTTAATTTGAAGAGCACGCATGTACAAGCTGGTCGAAGGATCATTGTATAGAAAGAGAGCACATGGTGTTCTTAAGCGTTGCATATCCCAAGACTCCGGAATAAAGTTACTAAAAGAAATCCATGGGGGGCTTGTGTGGTGCACATGCATCCTATAGAACATTAGTTGGCAAAGCTTTTCGGCAAGGCTATTACTAGCCCACCGCTCTACAAGATGCCATGCACCTTGTTAAGATCGGTGAGCAGTGTCAGTTCCATGTCAGGTAAGTGCACCAACCATCTTAACAATTACAAACCATTCTCTTGTCATGGCCTTTTTCGACTTGGAGCATTGATATAGTTGGACCACTACCGCAAGCACCTAATGGGTATAAATTCTTGTTTGTGGCCATCAATACATTCACTAAGTGGATAGAAGCTGAGCCAGTCGTTCGTATAATGGCTACAGAAGCAAAGAAATTCCTTGTGCGAAACATTGTTACAAGATTTGGAATACCTAGTCGTCTTATCACAGACAATGAGAGCCAATTTATTAGTGATGTGTTTCAGGATCATTGCGATGAAATTGGTACTAAAATCTGTTTTGCTTTCGTGGCACATCCCCAGAGCAATAGAGCGGTAGAAAGGACCAATGGTCAGATTATGCAAGGTATTAAAAAGAGAGTTTTTAATTGCCTTAAGGTATACTCAAAAAGTTGGATGGAAGAACTTTTTTCTGTCCTATGGGCATTGCGTACTACAACCAGTAGAGCAACTGGCGAAACACCATTCGCACTAGTCTACGGTGCAGAAGCAGTGCTACCTAGTGAGATTCAGCTAGGTTCCACACGTATAGACCTCCTAGATCAAATAAATCAGGAAGATTTACGTGAAGATGATGTCAATATGCTAAAAGAAAGACGTGATCGTGCACTATTAAAATTGGCTACCTATCTGCAAGGGCTGAGACGCTACTTTAATAGAAGGGTTCGTCTAAAAACACTTCATGTGGGAGACTTGGTCCTGAGACACATCTAGAACCAAGCCAACTTGAACAAGTTGTCCTCCAGATGGGAGGGTCCATATACTGTAGTCTCTGTCGCTAGGCCAGGATCAATTAGATTAGCTATAGAGAATGGTCGTGTTTTATCTAACACATGGAATATTGAACATCTTCGAAAATTCTATGTATAAGTATCTTTTTTCTATATTATATAAGTTCAGTTGTTATTTTTATTATCATTATTATGTTAAGTTTTCAGCATAATTTTTTTCGTATCATTTCGCATATATGATCACCATCTTTTGTAAGTGCCTATGGTTGATCAATTTCGCTCATGGATCACAGTGTTTTTACTTATCAAATGACCATCAGTATACAATTAGGAAATGACAACTGTCTGGGACCTCTTCTATAAGCCAATTCTCATTGCATAAGAGCCCAATAGTCTGACTTCATTTTCCTGAATACACACTGGTTCGGATCATTGGTTCTGTAATAGATATACCGATCCTAGCATAATTGTTTGCCCAAAACACTTCTCCCATTTCCGGACATAGTGTTCCAGGAGGGGGGCTACACATAGTAGAATATACAGCTTTCGACTTGCAAAATTTTAATTTGCAAAATAGTTAGTCAGCTTTCAACAAATAATCGTATTTATCATACACCAAATTTTTTTCATTATCCCATATAATTTAAAACAAAACATCTGTATCATTACAATATCATTTTTGAACACTTGAGCCAGGAGCACTTGAGGGAAGGGCAGGAGCACTAGCTTCAATATTCCTGATGATCTCTGCCACCACTAGTGTGATCTTGGCTTGAGCCGCAATACCTGCTTCTTTTGTCTTGAACTTGGGCGCAGGGACAAGCTTCAGAAGATCGACAGAATCACCATAAAGGAGGTCTATCTTCAACAAGACTCGGTTTAAAGCTTGACCCATTGCTCTCGTTAAAGATTGATATATAGTGGTCTTCATAATAGGTATGTGTTTTTGAATATATGTAATTTGAGTATAAATGTCATTCCTAAGGTCGTCCAAGGTCATCTTGGTTGCGAGAGGAGTTACCGGAGTCTTTAGTTGCTCTGCGATTTCTCGTAGAGAAGCCGAGATCCGAGAAAAGCTATTTTCCGTAACCGTAGTGATTTCCTTGCCCGCCTTTATCAAGGTTTCTACCTTTTTTTCAAGCTCTTGTACGGTAGTACGACTCCGTTTCTCCACTTTCTTCAAGTCTTGAATCTAAAGATCTTTGTTAGAAGAGGTGTTCTGAAGATCCTCTTTTGTCTTTTCTTGTTCTAAGAAAGAATGAAAAAGAGAATAATTTTTTTTCATTGCAAATAATAGGTCAAATGCTCTATGAGAAATAAAAGAGATGGTTATTTACCTCTTTTCTCCTTTAAGAGCATCTTGTTCTGTTCAAAGAGATTATGACTTTATTTAGATTGTCTGCTCACGATCTCTTGTAACTTTACATTTTTCTGAGTCAAGAGGCGGATCTCTTCGGTCTTCTCTGCCATGACCACCGCACTCGTCTCAGATCTTTTCTCTGCCTCAGATAATTTCAATCTAAGAGCATAAAGTGCAGATTCAGCACTTTCTTGTCTGGTTTTCGCCAGTAAGCATTCCCTTTGAAGTAAACCAAGGCATAAGTTAATTATTTAGTTGAGTCTTACGATTGAATAATAACTTCCTGTACTTCTCTTTCTCCTCTGCAAAAGTTTTTATCTTCTCTACCATGTCAATGTTGACTCTTCAACACCTTTTGACAGATGTCATGAGGTCTTGGAGGTCCTTCTTTTCGGTTCTGGAAGAAGAACTTCCCAAAGGAATGTCATCTTCAGGTTGATCCAATTGAATCAGACGAAAGACTCCTCTGGTTGGATCAATACTGGTATTTTGCAGCTCCTAAGACATCTTATGAGTCAGATTTATACTGATAAATTCAAAGAAAATTATCAAGATAAAAATCTTACCAAGGTATGACCATCTTTATCTTGAGTTTCGATGGTCTCAGGGACCACCTCCTCTGAACGGGTGATCTCATGGACCACCTCTTCCATCCGATCCTCTAGAGAGGACCTCTCCTTTTGGACCTCCATGTCCAGCGGTGTACATTGGGACGTCCCAGTAGTCATCGCTAGGGCATCTTGGACCACTTCCTCAATGGTCCTAGGAGGTCCTTCCATTGGCAGAATTTTCTCTGCCAAGGATTCCTCTACTGCCAATACAATTTGTGGTGAAAATTGTTCTTGAGCAGTCAGTTGTCCCCTTTTTGGGTCTGACAGCAAAGAAAGGCTAAAGAGAAAAGAGAGAATTAGTCATTTTAAGCCAAAATTATAAAATCATAATCGAAGAACTTACTCGATCTCGAAGCTACTTTCGCTAAAAAGCAACATAAAGTCTTCATTCACAGTGAAAGTAGGATCTCTCCTTTGCTCTGACGAAGAGGGAACCATGGCCAGGGAGGTCCTTGGCCTTGGAGCCCTTTGAAGAGGGACCTCCTCTTCGGACTCTTCTGACGATCCTTCACCCTAGACCACCCCAGCCAAGAAAGTTGATATAGAAGACATTAGCTAGGGGTTAGAGATATATCTGGAAATAGAAGTCTTAACTTTTGTTTTCAATACCTCTCGGGTAGAAGATCTTGGAGGAGTTGGAACTGATAAAGAGGTTTTGGAGAAGCTAAAGTTGAAGCAGGTGTGGGTTTTATCTTCTTTGGTGCAATAGGAGGTCTGAAAGTAATCATTGCACTCTTCGCCAAAGAAAGAAAAGAGCTCGCACCGACATCTGAGATGGGACGTTTCTTTGATGTCGTCTGTCCAGAAACATATAAATTAGACATGAGCAGATTCACTTCTTATGTCTAGTTAATTTCTATGAATACTTACCACTGTCACTACAAGATGAACACCCATTTACCAACGCATATATGCGTTGGTAAAAATCCAAATAAGTATTGCTACGATCTATAGCAACGCATTTAATATGCGTTGCCATTGAGCCCGTTGCGAGGGTCTATTACAACAGATAAACAAGCGTTGGTAATATATATAAAAAGACGTTGCTACTTCGCAACGGATATAGTCACGTTGTAACTACACTTATATGCGTTGGTACTTATCATGCATGGATGACTTTTACTATTTTGACAATGGATATAATCATATTGCCACAACGCATAAAAGCGTTGGTACTTACAACACACATAACTTTTGCCATTTTGGCAACTTATATAATTAAGTTGTTACAACGATTATAAGTGTGTACAAGTCGAAGTAAAAAAAAATCATTATTGGTCGTAGCATGGTAAAAAAGAACACTCATATATTAAAAAGAAATTGTTGCATTACATAGATAAGCATCCACATAAAACATGGTATAAATATTTTGCTTGAACTTCATTTCCTAACACAATGAAATCTAAATGTAATGAAAATCATCTGCCTCTATCACCATCCTCCACCTTCATTCAACATAGCATCCATTTATCTTCGTAGTTACTATCACCATCAGAAAGACTATGAGCACGTCCCAAGTTACGGTGATGGAGATTGTGGTTATCTACTCTTCCTGGTTCCAAGATAGAGACATCCTATTCTCTGCCAATTGTGAAGTCTTGAGTAGCCCTTTTCGCACCATTTGAAACTCCTTTAAACCGTCGAACAATGTCATCCATGGCATCATCAACATTAATCGTTGATGCAAAAGCAGATAAACTTTTTGTGTGAGAAAAGACTAAATCTGAAGTTCATAATTGTCAAGAAAAATCAAAAGAACAGAGATTCATACCGACCAAGGTTTTCATAACAGAGGTGGACTTTCCAAAGTGAGTAATTCTACAAACCGGAAAAGAAAATGAAGTGCTAAGAACATCGGAGAGTAGCGAAAAAAGATGTATTCGTTCTTTTAATTGTTAAGGAGAAGGCTTATATGGATTGGCTTGGCTTGAAAGTACACACCTTTGAGGATGCACTAAGAAAATCCTAAACTTCATGTCGTTACGCAATATTAGCTATAGACACGAGATCCTATCGTTGAACACAAATGATTATTGTCAATACATTTGAAGTAAAAGATGGGGATAAATGCTTTGGAGAACCAAAGCATACTTGAAGGTATTTGTCCAAGAGAATGCATCGTTGGTGCACAAGGTAATCATCAATACTAGATGAAAGAAAACTCTTTGGAGGCAAGTGCAACGAGTAATTAGGTATCTCCTTCATTGTCTATGAAGACGCTCAAAATTTCGGTATCTGCAAACAAAAGTTGGAAGTCGGACCACATATTCTAATTAGACGACTTTGTACTATTTCAAAGTCATTAGAAGTCTACTGAATATGCTAGTAAAAGCATGCCTTCTTTTCACAAACCGTGTCTTGTTATCTCTGCATCACCACAAAGAATAGAATAAACCGCAAAAGATTTTGAACCAAGTTTCTCAAAATATGCACCCACAACCTCGCAAATAAAAATGCACAACCGTAACTTGAGTCACATACAAGCTGTTAAGAAGGATATAACCTCACATAAATGATAAATAATAGCATGTTGCATCAACAACGACATGATTGAAAGTAAAATAGAAAAGTTAGACATGACGTAATTATGTAAGAATGGAACATATTAGAAAGTAGCATGCAAGGTAGTAATTATCAGACCAAACTACCAACAATCTCATACAAATTAAACAAAATATTGTGCATATGCTGATTCTCATTGGACACCAAGTACTAAAAGTAATAGAACCACATAAGCTCACAAGCTATCAATTAAATGCTAAATAGGAAAAGGAAATGACTCACATAACGAAGGTTTCTCATGAAAGGATGGAAACAGAAACATATATGGCAAGCAATAGCGAGAACACAATTACACAGGCAATGATTGATTTCCAACAATAAGAAGAGATAATTACATAGCAAGTGAAACACCACCCCCATATACATAACGGATTAACATCAACTTGCAAAACAACAAGATCAGCAATCAATATGTCATGTGATCGTTATCAATGTCTGAAACTTTCTCGAAATCAGCCATCGATATGGCCTGTGATCATAATCGATGTCTGAAACTTTCTCAGAAGAGATAGTTCCTACTATTAACAACTGCATTTCATATAGAAATAATTCCAGTGATCATTGGTGAGTACCGAGTACTAATAACAAAATATTATTAGATAGATTAAAGTTATTCTGATATTAAAAAGAGTGGCAGTGATAGGATCAGCAAAACTTACCCGACATCTTATTTTCGGAGCATACAATAGTACCTCACCATGTGAGGCATGACCAGAACCTTTGTCATCATGATTTTTCCTATAAAAGGCATCAGATGCCTTCTCAGCAAGAGCACATAATTGCACAGATGCCACAACATTGATAAAGACATTATCCTGCAGATTATTCACAACATGATATCCATCATTAGAGAGCTAGGAGGAGGAAAAACAAGTTTACTCCTGCATGTTTTAATGCATAAGTATTCCATTTTAGTGAGAACAGAGAGATTTCAGATAGATATTTCTCAATGGGATAGAATGAACGAACAATACTGTCAATACCAGTGTCAACAAAGTAGTAGAGCACAACTCACTGAGAAACTGCTTCAGAACTAGCGGAAATTGCATCCTTCACATCTCTACTAAAAAACAAACGGGTGAAGCATCAAAATATGAAATCGTGTTCTTTAGGATTACCGGGCTTCTTGGAGGTGAGCGCAACTTCCTTGCGGTGGATGAGGGCATTGATGAGTGAGGACTTGCCGAGGTTGGAGCGGCCGAGGAACTGAATAGCTTGACAACCTCAGATTTTCTTCAAATCGATATTTGATTCACTGGCCAAAACTGTAGGACAACTAAATTACGAGCTAAGTGTACCAAATTGCAAAGCCGGATCAAAGCACAACGGCCAGTCATCAAATCGACACACCAAGCACCTAGAACTGACTAAAGTTGTCTAGTCAAAAATTCCAATCGGTGGCAACTAAATCACTCGTCGAGAATGAAGAGAGCACCCTCGAAATTTGGCGAGTGCAACTCAGAGACAGACCATCGCGCATGGCGTTGCCACCAAACATTTGATTTATTGGAGCCACACGATGGGTCGAGGGCTAGAAACGAAAACAACATCGATGGAATTGAGGCGCGAGGCGGAGGAGATCTGAGGATACCTAGGCTAGGGCGGGTGCGGGAGACTGAGCCCTTGAAGAAGGTGACGGCCTCGGCCGCTAATCCGACTGTCGCGATCCAGATCCGCAATGGAAGTAGGTGTCGAACGCCGCCTCATCGCGCCAGTGGAGGGGGTCGAGGTGGGCGGATTCACGGGCCGAGGCCGAGGAGGTGGGGCGGCCACCGGCGAGGTTCATGGCGAGATCGGGAGAGAGTGTGTTGTGTCTTGTGGCGGCGTCTGATAGAGCAAGGTGAGATATGGGGAGCGGCTCGAGGGCTTGGAGGAGCAAGGTACGGACTGTGGAGCAGCCAGCCAGGCGTCGACGGCGCAGTCGGGGGAACCAAGACGAAGGAAGGGGATCTTTTTAGAGAAGATGAAGCAGAAGGGACTAGGGATGAGTCAGGATAAGATGAATTTAGATGAGAGTAGTTTTATTTGGAGGTGGGAGGTGGTGGGCCGAGCAGTTCATGCGTGGTGAATAAGTTGGTCCAACGTATGTGTTTTCTGTTACGAGTTATGTGTTGTTATATGCATGTTTTTCTTGTAGTGTGTGCAATCTTTCCTAAGTGATAAAGTCGCCCCAATAATGCTTGGGGGTTGCTCTTCTATATTGATCGGTTCCTTTTCTAGAACCTGATCCTTTAACAAGACTGAGGTCTTAGTTAGGACCTCATCGTTTGAAAGAGCTGCAGCATAATAAAAAATTACTTTACTTTAACTATGAAAGTTCAGTTTGAGTAAAAAGATGAATAAGATGTTACTATTTTCAGGGACATCGCAATTGCAAGATAGCATTTCTTTCTTCTGAAGGGGGAAGATCTTGTTTTTGAGGAAGTCATGGACGATCTTTCGTCCAGTTAGACCCCCCTCTACCAGGTTAATTTCCTTGTCTGCAGCTCGGCTTTTGGTAGACCACTTGTCGGGACCCCGAGTAGCAACCCGATACCCTCTGTGCACACTGGACCAGTCCCATGATCAGTGGCTGGCCCGCACAGTGATCAACAACGATGTCATCACAACCATACAACTAACTATAGAAGAAGCAGACAAAATAACAATAATATAAGCAAAATACCTTACGGTCAAGGTTGTTACAGAGGTGCCTCGCAGGGCTACAACAAAAGAGATCACAGCGGAAAGAAAAGAACACGTGGAGGCTATTCGACATGCCCATAGGCAATCGAGTGGAGGACGTCCTAGCACGAGAGGTCTTCAAAGACCTTCTCTTCAAAGAGCTCGGAGCACCCCGGGAGGTCTTCTTCAACTGCTGATCAACCAGATGGCACAAGCCATGAGTACTTTTGAATGTACTCAGCAAGCCGTAGGGAAAAGTATGTAGATACTATTTATGCAAGGCTCAACAAGGTTAGCTTTATGGTTACTTTGCAGAAAGTAATGTTGACTTGAAATACGATAAGTAAATTGCAAGGCACAAGTTGAAAGATTAGTACATAAGTAAACAAGTTCTTTGAAAACAACTCGTGACCACCCTGGTCACTTCCCAGACCTCTCACGACCACCTTGGTCATGAGCCAGACCACTCGGAACTAGCCAAGACCAACAAGTTTTGAGAAAATCTACCCCTTGCGTGAAATCACCAGGCATGTCCATAACCAGGGACATGGCTATTCGAATAGATTTACACTCTGCAGAGGTTGCACAACTTTACCCACAAGACACGACTTCTCTAGTTTGTCTGGCACCCGTCGATGCCCCTGCTCACTACCTTAGGTAAGCAGGCTAGAGCATGTGACAAGGCCTTTACAAGGTTCTGCCTTGACTTAGTTCCGCTCGCTAAGGTTTCGCCTTCCTGGCCCTCTCCTACGCCAAGTGTGCGTGTCCATCCCATGTCTTACACACTTCCATCAAAACGGAATCGAATCAAAGTATTACCAATTAGTTGGCCAGGACCACCCCATAATGGTCTTGTGGTTGCACGGTATGGCCCGGATCGAACTCTTACAAGGTTAAGTCCTTAGTGGGTGCTCAGGCGAGACCTCCTCATCCCAATGTGCTTTCTGCACCCCCTTTACCGCACGATCACTCGCCCAAGCAAAAAAATTTGGGTTCAACTCGGCCAATGACCACCCTAGTCATGGCACAATAAATTTTAATAATGGCAACACATGCCAGGACAACGCTTGCCAAGACAATAGGTGCCACAATTCCATATTCGATTAGTCAAGTTTAACATCTTTGAGACAAGTGATTGAGACAACGTATAACTAAGCAGGTCTAAGCAAGATACGCACCCATATTGGTTATTACAAGGAGGTCCAACTAAGGTTACCCAACCTACAGTGGTCCAAAGGTACATGACAACATGTATAACACAAGGATTCAAGGAGTCATACTGCCAAGTAGGTGATTAACTAATTCTCAAACTATTTTTATACAAATAGCCATGCATGTTGATATAAAACAAAGTAATTTTACAAACTAGGTTCAACATGATCGAAGATCTACGACTTGCCTTCGTTGAAGAGTGGAGATGCTTCGGTAGAGGTTGCCAGGTCCAAGAACTCCTCAGCAAAGCTGGAATCTACACGTGTGAAAAAGAGCCAAATAAATATAACGAATCCAAATAAAACCAAAACTACCAAACTAGAACAAAAGAGAAACACTGAAACAGAAACAAACTCTCGGGAGGAGGTCCTGAGGAGGTCAAGGGAGGAGGTCCACAGGAGGAGGCCCTGAGGAGGTTAAGGAAGGAGGTCCACAAGAGGAGGTCCTAAGGAGGTCAAGGGAGGATACAACTACTCAATGTGGTCGTATAGGGACACAACTACGCAACGTGGTTGTAAAAGAGATACAACCGCACAACGTGGTCGTGAGAACAAGAAGAGGACAAGGCACAGAGGAACTCACCCAGACACAAAGAGAGCGAGAGAGAAATGACTGGAGAAGAATGGTGAACGACGCAGGTGCTCCGGCGAACTCTGCGGTGGCGAGGAGGTCGAAGAAGGCGCAAACTCCAGCGGCTCCTTGGCGAAACTTCAAGCACGGTGAATACAAGGTGAGAGCAAGGGAGAGCTGGGTGAGGAAAAGGTGATGATAGAGGTCTGCTCATGCTTTTATAGCCAGGGAGGACGGGAAAAAGCAGCTGAGAGACTCTGAAGCACATGAGGTCAAGGGTAGGTGAAGGAGGAGATGGAAGCAGGTCGGGGAAGGGACAAGAAAAAGAACAGGTACTGCAAAAAGCGAGAGCATTCAATGCGACACAACAACATTTAATGCGCAAGGAACCTTGCATCAGTAGTGACACAACGGGAGGAAGGAGAAGGTGAACAGAGTTGACAGGTGGGACCGGTCAAAACTCGAAAAGATGGTCCAACCAAGGGGAGGTCGCGGTCAAAGGGGAGGTCGTGACCCAAGGGGTAGTCTTTGCAAAAAGGCCAAGAGGGTGGTCTTTGCAAAAAGACCTTAAAGGGTGGTCGCAACACAAAGGGGTGGTCTTTGCAAAAAGACTAAGAGGGTGGCCGCGGCACAAAGGGTGGTCGTGGCATAAAGGGGTGGTCTTTGCAGAAAGGCCAAGAGGGTGGTCTTTGCAGAAAGACCAAAAAGGGTGGTCGCGGCACAAAGGGTGGTCGCGACACAAAGGGTGGTCACGGCACAAAGGGATGGTCGCGGCACAAAGGGGTGGTCTTTGCAAAAAGACCAAGAAGGTGGTTGCGGCCTAAGGGGAGGTCATGACCCAAGGGGTGGTCTTTGCAAAAAGACCATCTCTAGGATCACCGGGGAGGTCTAAAACGAGAGAGAGGTCCAAACCACAAAGGAGGTCTAAACCCAAAGGGAGGTCCCAACGAGATGAAGGTCAAAAAAAGACGCGGCGAAGTGGGGCTGTCCGATTTTGATCGGGCGGTTCAAAAAGAGGTGAACGTTCGGACCAATTGAACGCGTCAACCAGATCGGGCCGTCCAACATAGATCGAATGGTTCAAAGCGAAGTGGACATTTGGACTAGCCGAACGTGCCAACAGGATCGGGCCGTCCAACGCAGATCAGACGGTACGCGATGAAGGGGCGCAGAGTAGGGCCGCGCGGGGAGAATGGAACGGATGGAGAAAAAGGAATTCAACACCAAAGAACTCCAACCAACTCAAAGTGAACAAACTCGAATTAATTGAAATTTGATTTAGTCATTTTAAACACTTTAAATTCCAAAATCTCAAGTTAAGCTTTAGAACTTCAACAAAACCAAATGGTTATTTTTATTTTCGAAAATCTCAGAAAAAGCCCAGAAAATTTGGGACGTTATACCACTCCGGTGGTGCATTGCGATTGTAAGTGATCCTACTTTCTTTCGGAAGTTCGAAATAAAACCAATCCTTGCTCTATATCTGGCTGGCATCTTTGGTAGCCAAGAAGGGGAACAACCTCTTGTTAACATTTTGAAATTTAAAATAAAAAGAGCCCAAAGCACCATCACCTTTCTTGTTGCGAATGATTTGATAATAAAACCTAAATAGACGCAGACTAGGGGCTATCCCTAAAAACGCCTCAAACATGTGGGCAAAAACACTAAGTACCAGAACTAAATTTGGTACAAGGTGAACCAATCCAATTCCATAATGATTAAGAACTTCGATCAAGAAATCACTCTCGGGCAAGCGGAGGCCTGCCCAGAGGTAGGGCACGAAAAGTACCGTGAAACCGGCCGGAAGATTTTGTTCAATCCCCCTCCCCAGTGCACGCTACTCGATAAGAGCCTTCTCCGGTAGATGCTCGTCTTGCTCCAATCCTTCAAGCTCCTCCGTTGTTAGCATTGGCGATTTCCATCCCGCCATTGCTTTGGTTCAATGGCGGACTGAGGGATCCTTCTTTTCGAATGTTCGTGGAAGATGAAAGGTACTCGGTGAAAAGGAAAAGTGAAAAGCAACTAGGGTAAAAATATGCCTAAGGAGATGTAAAAGATCCATATATATACCCTTGGTGCATTTAAAACCCATTACTTCAAGGATGTAACAACTGCGCCTCGATTAGCGGTGGCACGGCAAGTCACGTTTGGTTAAGGAGGTTGTTTCGCGCGTCAGAGATGTGTAGGAAAAAGTAGTTGCAAAGTTTTTTCTTTTTCTTTTTCTTAAAGTTATCTTCATCCCGTATCCATCGTGGGTGGAAAGGTACAAAACTGCTTAAACATAGAAGTTACTTCGATATACATCTTGAAAGAAGATTACCTGATCATCGGGATTTCCTTCTATCAATTCCTTAAAGACTTTAATCCATGAAGCAAACTGACTGTCTGACCACCTTAAACAAAGGTGGTCGAAAAGTCAATTTGGTCTATGGATGATTATCTATTGTATGCTCCATCCATAGGAAGAGAAATGCCAAAGCAATATGAGTTCTTACTCATAAGAAGCTTTGAGGATGAAAATCTAATGGAAATATCTAAAGGAATGTTTTTTCTTCTCACCCTTCTGGTGACTATTTATAAGACCAGTAACCTACGATAAAATTAAATAAACCAGATGGAAGTTTAACAGATAAGATTTTATTAGAGTTTGTTCCTAATAAATCGCTGAAGACTAAAATGTATTTGTCCCTTCGGGAATTGCTTTCATAAATATATATGACTGACGCTCTTGCTTCTTAAAGGAAATAGTATTTACAACTCAAGTAAAACTATCTTCTTGACCAAGTCCAGTTCTGGTCAAAAACCTCTTCAAGTAAGTTATTTTCACTTGAAGTTGAGAGGCTAGCTGACGATGATTGTTGACTAGTCGATTATCCAGGTATATCTTTATTTGCTTATTTATAGATAAACCAGATTTTTACTGGGCCTGAGTTAATCTTCTAGGCCCAAGATCAATCAAGCAGTCGGAAGGTGAGCTTAAAAGGTCTTTCCTTTGACTGTTCTCGAAACCTCTTCCGAAGGCCCAGTTGGACCTCCTCTATGGGTTCCTTCAGGACTTCTCCTGGACCTCTCCAGGACCTCTCCCCCACAGAGGAGGTCCTAGAAAGCAGTTACCCAGGTGTGGTTAATAACAGCAACACGTGGAGATATCGGCGATAACGGTCATCACGAAGAGACACGACTGTTGGCTTGAAGAGACGCAACCATTGGCGCGAAGAGGCACCACTGAAACCAACTGCCAACGCTTGTAAAACTATAAATAGTTTGGCCTATGTGCCCTTATAACATAGATCCACATCCAAGCCCTAATCCGCGTGTATTCATAGCCACTTTCTCTATAATCAGAGCATACTCTTTGCAATACACATTCACCATTTCGAGTCTTTCGGCGAATAGATAGTAATCTCTATTTTTTCTTTATATTCTTGTTTGTCTGTTCTATGACGAGAGTCCCAGACGTCGACATATATCATGAAACCTTTTCAAAACCAAACAGGAAGTATCATATTGTTGTTGTTTTTTAGTCTAGTATGCTTTTGAGCTGCATATTACACTTGGCAAGGCAGTGGAAGAAACATTATATGTTGTAAATAAGTAGCAGAATCACAGTTGTTGGTTCGTCAAGTTCCTTTGATGCAATTTAAACAACACACTCAACTCTTGGTATAGTGTAGAAAGTGCTTTAATAGATTGAAAATTGAGGCAAAGGGGCATATTCAAAGGGATTCAGGAGTAGTGTGTTACATCTTGGAACGCGCGCGCGCGCACACACACATATATATATGCAGTGAATTAGTCAAGTTTCAGTTCAATATGAGTGAAATACGCTTATCTCTCATACAAGATTCTTTTATTCCTTTGTTACATGTAGGAGGGTGCTGTTGTAGATGGATCATCTCATGCTTCAGCCAACATCAACAACACTGACAACTCCAACTTTGGGGATGTGGCCTAGCCCTTGTTGGATGAAGAACTCTAACATGCATGAAGAACTGTGGCTGCTAGGGTCGATTTAACTTGTCGGATGAACTCACTAATGTTTTCTGCCATGAACTTGCTTCTTTTGTTGCACTAACTTGTTGGATATGGCTGGATGTACGGCTTTTGTTCCTTGAACTTGCTTCTTTTGTTGTATAAACTTGTTGGATGGCTGAATGTATGTAGCCAAGTCATGGTTGACTTTGGCATTACTTGTTGAATTTATATTCATAATTGGCATGACAACTATGGGTATATGTAAGTAGACAGAAATTGCTTGCATGAATGTGATTGTGATGTCTGATGAATCTGGCTCAGAAATTGCTCGCATGAATGTGATCGTGATGTATGATTAATCTGGCTCTATATATATTATGTCACATGTTGTGTACAAAGAGATATGGCAATAATATGTATATAGTCAAATATAATGGTAATATATTCTAGTGTCAGATAAATTTCAGGTATTTCCTGACAGCAAGACATGGCTTGCCTGACGGTTGCCTGGATCATGGCTCTAACCTTGGAGATTTCCTGACAACAGATAACCATCACGAAATATCATACTAATTCTTGACGGGCTTCTCCAGCCGACGGGAATGATTTTCTGACGGTAATTTTCGACGGCCATACGTCGCAATAGCGCACGCCCAGCCCCGACACAAGTCTCGATGTCCAGCACGGTTTCGTCGACCTTGGAGATTTCCTGACAACAAATAACCGTCACGAAATATCATACTAATTCCTGACGGGCTTCTCCAGCCGACAGGAATAATTTTCTGACTGTAATTTTGGATAGTCATACGTTGCGAAAGCGCACGCCTAGCCCTGATGCAAGCCTTTGACGTCCAACAAGTTTCCCCGACGGTACCCGTCAAGAACTATTCTTGACAGCTCGCCGCCAAGCAAAATCACTTTTCCTGACATTGCATCTCTCACGGGTTATTCCTGATGGTAACCATCAGAAAAGATGGTTTCTTGACGGTTTTCTTAGCTTTCCAGATGGTACCTACCCGTCAGTAACAAAACTGATTTCTGGTAGTACAGATTTTCTAAGTGTGCGTTTATTTAGGGCCTGAAACAACCCGTGGCATGGCTATCTTATTAATACGTTACAAAAAAACACTTGAATCGTCTGATTCCTCTTTACCGAGGAAGCCTGTGCTCGCTTATTTTGAGCACGGGTTTTTCTGGTCAAAACGTATCTTCTCTTTATCACTTTATCACAAGTGAACCCCCAGAAAAAGGAAAACAAAGCGAGATCAGCAGCATACATTTTGTTTGACTTGACCTCTTCAAATTTAGGAGTTGCTCGGCTGGGAGTTAGGAAGTCCAGGTTGAATGACTTGGGAGTCTTTCTTAGGTCACACACTACAACAAGTTCATTGGAAAAGTTTAGCTTCTGATACCAAAAGAGTAATAGTTTGGGCATTTAATCTCTACCTTTACAGGCAGCAGTATAGACATGTTAGAATTTTTCCTTCTGATACCAAAAGAGTAATAGTTTGGGCATTTAATCTCTATCTTTACAGGCAGCAGTATAGAAACGGTGATGTGTCAGGCAGAAGACAAAATCTGAGAATTAATCACTTGAAAATTAAGTGTGACGCCCTTAAAAAGGAGGGTCAGTGACACGCGTAAGTACAGAACGAGTTCTTGAGCTCAAATTTCTAGAAAACCTGAGCACATATCGGGTTTTACAGAAGTTCTTAGCCACATTGCATCAATTTACAGGCCCATTGGTAGACAATTTACAACTTGGACAAAAAGTTATGAGGTGAAGTGAAAAATGGGTCTTGAAATTTAAATGGAAGCATTCATCCTCAGCACCATTTCGAGCCTCTCGGCCTTGCGGTAGTCATTATCAGTAAGAGGTCCAGCAGGAAAAGCCGTAATTTCCAGAACTAGGTGAGGAGTAGGAAGCTCATCAAACAAAGCTCTTACATTGTAGCAGCATACACTCTCTCCGTGCGCACTTTCCCTCCTTATTTGACAACCCTGATTTAAAATTTACAACATTTAGTTACGAGAACCGATTTTGGAACAAGCACAAGAAACATTTCTAATATCTCTGTTTTTCATATGTGAATGTGAAGCAATATATTAGGAACCTATGAGACAATAGGGCCAGAGAAATGTTTTTGCCCTCACTCAAGAAATGAAATCACCTTGTGACTAGAAACATCTACAAAGTGGTCATCTTCAGACAGAGCTGAAGCAATTTCTTTAAGAATGCGTCGGCCTTCTTCCTTTGAACGAACTCGGTAAGTTCTCTTGAATGTGCCTTTGGTTGTTGGTCTCCATTTACTAACTAGCTTCCTCTTATCCTGAGCTTCTTTGTCACCTGATCAACAAGAACAAGCACTAGATTCATTCACCTCCTTGTGTATGTAACCATAAAAAGTAGATATCAGCAGGATCCTTGTCCATTAAATCACACAAAGTAATGAACTAAATATATTCCATCTACAATATTTCCACAAATTGTGTCCTCATCAAAATTCAAGACATCAAGCCCTGAAAAACACAAGACATCATTGACACATGTACAACTTTGGACCCAAACTTTTCCAATGTTTATCAAAATCATTATACTTGCCATGTAAACTGATTTAGTCATACTACTTGGGTTATGTTCTGGCTCTTTTCTCCTAGATAAAAAATATATGGAAATCTAACACTAAAGGCACCACAAATGCACCTTGAAGTCCCTATTATATTTATATTGAAAACTGAAAAGAGAAACATTCTGATCCTGATTTGGTGAGATTTGACACAGAAAATGGATTCTTCAACCTTTTTAATAAAGACAAAGGTGTTCCATTTCAGGAAATATAGTCACACTCAGAACTTGGAATCAGAATTAACTTCAGTTTCGGAGAAGTAATTTAACAACAATATATGCACTGACATTTACAATAGGTTAAAAGGACCACTCGCTGATTGAAAAAACAATACCGATCAGTCCTCCACATCATTACACAGATGCTTAGAAAATGAAAATTTTATAGTGATAGTTTTGTCAAAGTGATAATTAACAAAGAAACCCAATCAAAATGTTAGATTTTACAAATCCATGTATTTTCCCCCCAATTTGAGAAGTCAGCTCCTTTCACAGTATTAAGTCTGCAGAAACCCCCATGAACATTCTGTTTAAAGCCTCCCAGAAGCTCTACCCTCAATCCGCAAACACGTCAAACATTCTGATTCTCATTCCAATAGCGAACAAATCCAATCGAACATGTTCCGGTTTCCCTAAAAGTATCAACTCAAGTACCCAACACATGACCCCCATGACCATGTGCAACTTGTTATCTTTTTCTATATCTCAATGTTAACAGCCCTCTAATCTACGACAAGACCCTTTCTCCTACCCTCACAATGTGTCTTCCACATTTCCAGTCCCAAATTGACAAAACCCATTCAAAGATGGGAAAACTGGTTATCACCATGTACTTTGCTCATTCGTAGCTAGCAGAAAGCTCACTATCCAACAGGTTCTAAAAAGAAAAACCTTTTCTTATCCACAATCCACATCCTCCTCATGCCAAACTGTATAATTCTTTCACACAGTATTCACGTTATACTAAACTGAGCATAAACAATTAATGGATTTAAAAAAAAACATAAACAATTAACAGAGAATAATAGATAATAAATTTGAATGGAACTATGCAAAACCTGAGGCGCCGCCACGGAGCTTCTCCACCCACTTGGAGAACCCTAGGTCGTTGTCCCAATTGCCGTCCTCGCCGCCAATCTCTGCGCGTCACGCAAACATCAAAACCCCGCCTTTCCGAACCAAAAAGCACGAATCGAACCAGCCGTGTTCGCGCGATTACCGTGGGAGAGGAAGGGGTTGCATGGGGAGCCGGCGAGCCCGGCGTGGAGGAGCGCGTAGTAGAGGCAGAGCCGGCCGGCCCAGACCAGCACGGGGCCCTCGAGCAGCGACGCCGCGATGGGGCCCACGGCGCCGGCGGGGGCGAACGTGGCGGCGCGCCTGGGCGGGGAGGGCGGATGGGGAGGGGAGGAAGGGGTCTTCGCCGCCGCCGGCGCGCGGAGGGAGAGGAGGCTGGGCACGGCGGCGGCGGGGGCGTGGAGGATGTAGGCGAGCATGGCGATTGGAGGCGTTATGACTAACTGGCTGCAGTGTGTGCCTGCTGGTGTTCAATGGTTTAGTTCAGTTTTTTCAGTTTTTTCGGCGGGTCTTACTTACAAATCTAACAAAAATAATATTTATCTTTTAACACATTGAGTGAATCAATCAATTAAAAGATAGTGATACATACAGGCATCATATTAGTGTAACATGATAGAATAAGAACCTTGTGCGACAATTTTGAAAATGAACAGCAAAAAATATTTTCCTACAGTTTACTTCAATACATAAATAACTGACATACTATCATGTAAATTAAGTACAAACCAGCCAATAAAGTAGACATCACATATAAACATACAAATCATTAAGTCCAAACCAACAGGATGATATACATTGCAAGATATGTTTATTTCTGCCTCAGTTCTCTTAATCGTGAAGGCCACCCTTCCGTTTCGTGATGCTTGGGGACCGAGATGATCTGTTGGTTTTTGACAACTACTTATCCTCTGGTTTTGCTTGCTGTCTAACAACTTAGAGGAAAGCTCCGTGGTGGTTTCAGGCCATAGGGTCCGCTTGGCAGGAACAACAACTTCCAAAGGTGGCTCAATTACCCACTTATAGGGCTGAAAAGGAAAAGCTTAATGTGTTTAAGAATAGGAGAGAAATAGAGAAATATGAGCAAACAGTTAAATAGTATGATAATCACAGTTACTAGGTTCGAATAACCTTATATTTGACTCTTTTTGTTGGTTTCAGTAAAATCAACATTTTTTTTTGCCTTCTATTGCTAACATTTTTATGGAAGAAGCTTCCTATAGCACACAATTTTGGATAACACTTTTCTCACATGGGGACCCGATCTTTTTGTTTTTCAAGTGATTTTGTGCACCCGGTCTTCACCAAGTAATTGGCTGAAATGCTAGATAACATGCAAATCATCATGTCCAAAATTTCAAAGCTTTTGTTGATAATGATATATTGAAACTTCTCTGTCACACCATTGCTATGTGGCACCATGTCAGTGGATGTCGTCAAACTTTTTCATAAAAAGATCAACAGTTATTAAATACCTAATCCTACACTGGCTCTAACATGCACCAAAGAAGTGGTGGTTGTCCAACACGTGTCAAGCACGTGCGCACACACACACACACACATGCTACTTGGTAGAACTGTCGGTGCAACCTAGGTATACACTTGTGCACTTTCACTAAAATGGAAATACAAAATTATAGTAGAACAATAGTCAATGCAACGGAGCCCTTGAACTAAGGCCAAAGAGGTGACTAACCATGTCATTTAACTTGGATAATTGACCAGAAGGCCCAATTCACAGATCAAATGAGTTGAGAGGCTTAATTTCAACAGCTAGGAGTTCAAGGGCTTGAGTCTTGACCATACAATTTCAAAGGTAAAGGAGCATCTTGTTTGTTTTTGTTGGATAAGTTACATGGTTGGAAAGTGCACAATACCAAAGCCAGCATAGTGTAGGCTTTGATTTGCTCATTTGCATCCCGTACTAATTTGTTTCCTAATGCAAGAATACATGTTAGTCAGTTCAAGTGAATATCCTAAGAGTTTTGATATCATAGCAAATTTGCACCAGACATAAGATGGACATAACTATTGCACACGCTTCAAATGGACAGCTGAAAACTCTTGAACCTTTCAGGCTGAAAGGTTCAAGAGTAACCAAAGGTAATCATTACGTAACTTGGATTACATCATAGTAAGACATCACTAAAGCAACCATCAATAAAAGGGGAAAAAATACCCACAGCTTGATCAATTCATGAAGGCGAATATGCACTTGTTGCTGCTTAACAACAAGGACATAAATCTACATTATAGGGTGTAAAATACAGGACAAATAGACCCCACAGGAAGACAATAATGAAAGACTTCACTACTCACAAGGGTTTGAGATAAGGGGATCCATTGTCTCCTTTGCTGTTAAGCTCAAGAGAATGGGCTGATCAAATGGGTGGTTTCTCACTTAATTCCACGGTGGTTCCTTTACTCCAATATGCAGATGACATTGTCCTAATGATTGAGTGTGAAGAGAATTATATTCTTAACCTCAAATTCCTTTTGTATTATTTTGAGTGGATGTATGGGCTGAAGATCAACTATCATAAGAGTGAGGTGTTTGTCTTGGGGGTGGACGGAGTGGAGGCTACTAGAGTTTCTAATAATTTCAATTGTAAACTTGGGCAACTTCCTCTTACTTACTTAGGTATTGATATTGGGGATAGGCAGTTGAACAAGAGATCAGCAGGAAATATTATTAGTAAGTTGGACAAAAGACTGGATAATTGGAAAAACAATCTTCTCTCCTTAGGGGGCCGACTGATATTTGTAAATAGTTGTCTCAGTAGCTAACCCATTTAATACAATGGGATTTTACAGATTGAATGAGGAAACTCACAGGAAAATGGACTCCATCAGATCTAGGTTTTTTTTTTGCCAGAGGGGCAAACGATAAGTTCAGATATCATATGGTCAGCTGGAAGGCAGTGTGTAGACCAAAGGACTTTGGTGGTCTGGGGGTGATCAACACCAGATTGATTAATGATTTTCTTTTGTGCAAATGGCTTTAGAGAATTAGTATGGCTAAAGATGAGATTTGGTTTAGGATTTTAAAAGCAAAATACTTCCTTAGGGGTGATTTTAGATATTCTTTGTCTGTTAGAGGATCGCGGTTCTGGAAATCTATTCATAAGGTAAAATTCATGTTCAATTGGGGGGTGAATTGCCAGATAGGCAATGGGAGGATTATTTCTTTTTGGAATGATGTTTGGCTAGATGACTGCCCTTTGAAAATCAGACTTGCTAGATTATATCATATCTGTTTAGAACAAGATATCAAGGTGGCAGAGTGCTTAATGAGTGGGGTTTGGCAAATTAAATTTGTCAGAAATTTTGGGAGGGAGGAGGAAGAACTATGGAGAAGTCTTAAAGAAGTTTTGTATGGGATTGAACTTAATGTAGAGAAGGATAAGGTGGTGTGGTGTCTGAAAAAATCTGGTCATTTCACCGTTAAATATTTGTACAGACACTTGGCTTTTGGTGGGGTCACTTATAGGAAAATACAGAAGCTTTGGTCAAGTACAATCCCTCTCAAAGTGAAGATCTTCCTTTGGCAGACCTATCAAAATAGGATCTAAACTGTGGATCGGCTCAGAGTTAGGAAGTGGAAAGGGGGGTGAATTGTATTCTTTGTGGGATTGAGGAGGACGCAAACCATGTTTTCTTTTCAATGTGTTCTGGCAAAGTTCGCTTGGACTTGCATCAGGGAGACCCTAGGGTGGAAGAGATGCCCGAAGTCTCTAGATGATTTCCATCTGTGTTGGCTGGAAGATTGGGATGCTAACGATTATCATATTGGCTTATTCAGCTTTGTAGCTTTGGCTTGGATGCTCTGGAAAATCAGGAATAAAATGGCGATTGAGAAGACTTTTCCTAAGCAACCAACTGAAGTTGTATTCAAATTTGTGTCGTGTTTGCAGCGTTGGCGAGTTTTAATAGAAAAGAAGGATCGTCTGAAGCTTAAAGGTTTGATGATTTCAGTGGAAGACTGGATGAAAATGTTTTGTGTGCTGGAAGGAGTCTAGTTCTTCTTTAGAGTTTTGCAGTTCTACCCGTCAGCTTTGTTTTCCTGTTTTCAGTTTGTTATTGTATGTTTGCTGGACTTCTTTGATGTTATCGGCTGTGGCTCATTTGTAAGCTGGCTTCCCTAGTTTGGTATTGGTCGAATTATGCTATGTAAGAATGGTTACTAGCTTTCTATAAAATCTAGGTCTATTTCCTTGATTAAAAAAACTCCGGCGGCGAGGCTAGGGTTTGGTTGGTGAGAGAAAGAGAGTGAGGGGACTCGGGTGAGTTCTGCTGGAAGCGAATGGAAGGGAGCGAGGGGAGTTGGGGGATTCCCCCCTTTTGCCTGATGGCATTTGTGGGGAATTAGTCCTCAACTCTAGGGGTATTTCCGAAACATGGGTTGCGAATCCGCGCGAGGAGCGACCTCCCAGCAACTCCGCAAAAATGAACTACGCCCGCTCCTGATTCTCAATTTTCCAGAGTCGAAGTGTTTGGCACAGCTCCAAACGAGAATCCCAGAGCTGGATCTATACCAAAGGGGCCCTAAATACAGGCATGCACCATGTACCCAAAATTAACAATTTCGAACATTAGTATACATTAAAAAAAGTATATTCAAATTCATTGCAGCAAATTGGTGCTTGAGCATGGACTTATTTGAATGTTTTCAAACTTACCAAACTTTAGGTTGCTTCACTTGCATTGCATATGACGTTCCCACTTCATTTTTATTGTATTTGAACGTTTTTTGGGGGGAGAAAATTGTTTTTGGATGTTGGTGAATTCCAAATATCTAACATTTTGATTTTCTTTCTCTTCTCGTGGCAAGATTATGCATGTGGTCATTTCAGATAATGGCAAAGGACTGAAGGAGACAGAGTGCGACAGGTAGGACTTCAGGATAATAATTTTCAGGCACCATAACTTCCAGATGACACATGACGTAGCTCTATTGGGTGTTTCTTGCCGTGAAAATTTTGGTTTTCGATTGTAGCTGATTGTGAGAAACATTTCAAGAGAATCCATGGCGGCCAGGTGCGGCCCAGCCCAGCGAGGCCCAGCCACACAACCAGTGAGGCCCATATAGGCTTCACTTCAACAGCAAGACAGAAATTTGCTGCTCATCAATCATGATATACTTTACATGACACTCAAAGAAAATGATGCTAGATTCAGCAACTCAAATAGGGTCATCAAAATTATCTGTAATATTAGCAGATGAAATTTACAGCTTCACAGATTCACAATTAGACATGAACATTGTAGATGCAGAGCAACTTGTGTCCACATCAGCCGGTGTGTATGTATGTGTTTGAGTGGTGGCTACTGTGCACCTTCCCCCTCCCCCTCCTCTTCCTTCCACACTGGAAGGATCCCTTGGCCAGCCAGCCTCTTGTGAACCCAGAACACCACATGCTTGGGAGTAATCCTCTTCTCATCGATCAGGAAGGGCTCGATGGTGCTGACTTCTGTGCCGTATGACGACAACGAAAAGCCCTTAGGCCCTGCATTATTCATCAAGATGAGATTGCTCTATTACTTCCTATCAATTCAGTATGCTAATGATGAAGTACTGCAAACTGTGTTCTTGTTTACAGCAAAAGTAGCTGGAAATAGAACTACTTTTTATACCTAGGTATGTTCTATAGTCTTTCGATTATGGAGTGATCTAGAATGGTAAATTTCAACGAGGAATCCAAAAGTTTGTAAGGAAAACAGGAGGCACGATATATTGTTTATGCAATTGCATTGGAAGGATTGCCCTATCAAAAGTACTGTCAGCAATGAAAACACACAGGATAGAATGAGAGGTGTATCAGGTAGTTTGTACCTGTGAGGTCTCCTTTTGGAAAGAAGGCCCAGAAGTAATAGGGGATTTCATCCTTTATGAAGGAACCCTCCAGCTGCAATTCATCAACACTAAGGATTAAAGAGTTCGCCAAATATTTCATTGGAGCTATCTCAAGTTTCTGCATTTCTGAAGCCCAAACTATGTTAGCACTGTGTGTGGTGCTGATGGTTGGGGAGTGATGTAGGTACGAAAACTATTAAAAGTTTCTGCTTTGCAATTTTTCCCGTTTGCGAAAGAGCAATGCTCGTGCCTACATACCACATAGTGGATGCACAGAATGATAAAAAAGCATTGTCCATAACATTGAAGTAAACTGTTTGGCACAAAGTATTGAATGATGTTAGAGCATGTTCTGATTAGATTACTACTCTGCTATTGACTGTGAATATCTGAAAGGCACTATTGATCAGTTTGTGCTTCTCCATGATAATGCTCCAGAAATCCATAAACTGCGCAGCCACTTTTTTTTGAAGGGGTGGGAGATTGACAGTATGCCAAAACAGTTTCATAGTAACTTTGTTGCTGCTGAAGAGCTAAAATTTGGCAATTTCACTTGCTGTCTGACACACATATACTTCAAAGGACTTACAGTTACAGGTCTATTTTTGGTATATAACTGCAAATATAGTGCACACAATTTTCTGTCATTTTAGTACACATTAGTTTTGATTATATCTGTTGTTCTTAAAGCCTAGCTGCTACTACGACTCAACACTGTATTACTCCCTCTCGAATTCACAGTTGCTACTTTTGTCTTCTTATTTCACAATTTACTTTGCTTAGATGCCAGGTCTTTACTACTCCAGGGTCTAAATGAAGTCTAAATTAACCATTAAATTATTGACTGACATCATTATGTGCAAGCTCTGGTGCAGTAAGACTTCCACTGTTCTCTACAAACATTATATAAGACTTCCACTGTTCTCTACAAACATTATATTTCTTACTGCTGGTGGCCTGGTGCTAAGAGCGTCGACAAGCATTTTAGTCTTAGAAAGAGTATCCATGATGTTGAACATGGTTTTTGGCATGCTTTGGTGCAATAACGCTCAAACCCATGAAATTGTTCCCTGCATGTTCATGGAACAATTTTAGTTTCTTTTATATCTACAACAACCCAATCCATTGAGCATATTGTACTATCAAAGATCAAAATCCTTGAACACCATTGAACATGCCCTCCAAAACAATAGGATAGGAGAAAATTACTCTATTCCATTCCTTTCTTTCTGCATGAAAGAGTGCATTGCATAAATCAAATTTATCTTGCTAACCACAGCTTAACACATTCATAATACGAGTACTGGTTTGATCTCTGGTCTCAGCTATGTCGGTTTCTTAACGCTGGTTGATTAAATAGCAAAACAGAGCAGAAATGTCGATCATTATCATTCGTTATCGCCTAAAACTTTTGTGCAAAACTGACAATGTTGGCATCACATTGTCATTTGGATATGCTGTGTCAGTCTTAAGGGGATTCCTAGATCATTGGCAATGGAAGTATTCAGAATTGGGCCGAATCAGATACTCAAGTAAATATGCAATAGCAAGCCTACTGAATGTAAGTACACATTACTGGCAGCATTGACCATTACTTGCCTTGTGTCGCATTCATTGAGTTATTGACTTACTGTTCTGCTAAACTGCTTATGTTACAGTTATTTTGTGGGAGCTAACTACTGTAAGAATCACATCACTGCTGTAATAACCAACGACATGCTTACTGCACGCAAGTAGAACGTACCCACTGCCACAGTATCATCTGTAACTTTCACTCAGTGAATAATAATGACTTTAAATGTTTGTATTTCTGAACTGATCACTACTCTGTAATTCTCAGCAGTGTAGTCAGTACTCACCCTGTTGTCTTGGAAGGAGAGCTCGACTCGGGACACGTCCTCCTCCGCCTCCAGAGCTGCCTTCAGCGGAGGGATAACCTCCTCCTGCATCATCTCCGGCAGCGGCTTTGCAGGGGCCTTCTTCGGCTTCGCCGCCGGCTTTGCCTCGGCCGTGGCTTCATTCTTGTCACCATCTGCCTCCTTCTCACTAACTGCATCAAAATAACCGAAAACTTTTTAACATTAACTGCCGTGGCTTCCCTAATCACCGCAGCAAATCACTGCATGGTGAGCTAAACATTGGACCACTCAACACTGATGTCTTTGCCAATGTGTGGGACATTAAGCTAGCTAATGATCGAGAATCGGGGTGGTACCAGTGGTGGCGGTGGATGACTCCTTCACGGCGGAGCAGGAGGCGACGGCTCGAGGGAAGGCGACGACGAGGGGCAGCCGCTTCCCGAAGAGCGGGACGGTGGGGCACTTGCAGGCTGCATGGCCCGTGAGAGGGCTCAGCCTCAGCGAGTGCAAAGGCTGAGGCGCCATGGGAATTGGCGCGCCACCAACTATCAGATACGGTTTTTGCAGCCAAAAAAGCCGGTCGCGATTCACGGCTCGTGGAGGCCGGGCAGCACGCGAAGTTGGGTGAGCTGATTCGTACGCGAGATCAAAAGTGTTGGAAGGAAGAGGAATCGAGGAGAGGATGAGGGAGCCGGTTAATTGGAATTTGGAAATGAGGTTTGGTTGTTCGGTCACTGGTGGCTCCTGTCCACTAGTTCAGTTGGATGGTATCGGTTTGGCGCCGGTCTATCTGCATTCGGCAGTGGACGGCCTTGCGCGGCGCCAGGGCAAGGAGCACCAGCGCAGCACGGCGGCCTCTGAGCCAGCCATTTCGTTCATGATCCGACGGATCTGCTGGTGTGGCTTGGAAATCACTCAGGCCGTCTGACCAAAATCGCAGGATCTTTGCCATTAGCTTGGTAGTCAGGATGTATAGCGGGGCGGGGGGCTCAACGCGAAGATGACAAGTTAGCCATATAGCCTCTCGTAAGTCGTAACTTACACATTCATGTCGTTTTCTCACTTGCACCATCTGTTTTTAATGTTACCGACCAAATCTTTAAAAGGAAAAAAGAAATGAAAAAAATGATATTTACTCCACCTTATATGCATTTTTGTTTATTTCAAACTAAATCCTCCGGTATAAATGAAGAGCACTTTGAGATGCAGATAGATGGGTCACGACGCCCTTTTTTTATGAGCCGTCCGATCTTGCACCTCGATTCTTCTCAGCCGCACGATTTCTTTTTTGCTTTGCGTGCCATTCGCTCGCTCCATCCACGAGCAGGGCCCACGGGCATGACTCACGCTGCTCAATTCTTCCGCGCGCGCCCACGGGTCACTCGCGCTTGATTACTATGACGCGGGCCCCACCGGTCGCTTTTTTTTTTGGCTGTGCGGGATACGCTGCGTCCTTCTGATTGGGCGTGTCCAAGGACACGCCGGACCCACTAGTATAAGTTAATATCTCAAATACAACATATTTCAGGGCTTATTCAATCATTTTTCTCTTTTGGACAATTTTGTCTCTGCCTTCTTCTCCCTATTCGGGACGCAACTACGGCTCGGACGTATGGTGGGAGGTCCAATGCAACACATGCGAAAGAACGGTGCAACATTTTTTTGTTTGTTGCAACATATCAAACAATCATATGCAACATTATCTCAGAATCAAACAAACAAGCATTCTCAGAATCAAAACAACACAAACATTCTCAGAATCAAACATTCTCAGAATCAAACACACAAACATCTTGAGGACGCCAACATATCAAAAAAAAAATAACATCTCAGGATTCGTATGCAACATTTTTTTCCTCATGTGCAACATTTTTTTCATCGTGTCACAACATTTTTTTTCACACGGTTGCAACAGTTTTTTACAAGGGTCGCAACAACAACAAACACAACAAAAATCTTTGATACAAAATACCACAAATCCATACTGCAAACTAGAACTAGAAGGCCGAATTGGAATTAGAGATATAATTACAAAGAGGAATGAGTAGCTGGGGGGAAATATTTTCACCGGAAGTCCAATGCACTCTGGAGTGGTCAAGTGGCAGGGTCGGGTCGAAGGTGGAGGCCGAAGCCGCAGAGGATCGTCGCCCACCTCGGCTCGACGGCTCCTCCCACCTTGTGTTTGGAGGCGGTCCAGGCGGAGAGGAAGGGAAGGAAGCGCCGAGAAGAAGAGCCCTGGCGAGAGAGAGGCGGTGGCTCTCACGACCAGAAGGGACGATGCAACGGCGTCGCCGCGGAGCCATCGCGTCGAGGCACGTGCGACACTTGCACGTAGGTCGGTCGATGCAGTGCAGTGCAGGCTCCTCTCGCTCGTTGGACCGAGCGTAGCATTGGGATCACCGGCGCCGCGAGGGGAGCTCCGCAAGGCGGAGCTCGAGAGTGGCCGAGGGAGGGGGTGGAGGCCGAATGGGGATGGGGATGGGGATGGGGATGGGGATGAGCGAGGGGGATGGAGGCCGAATGGGGTGAGGATGAGTGAGCTGGGGGTGGGGGTGGAGACCAAATGGCGATAGGGATGAGCGAGCTAGGGGATGGGGGAAAGTGAAGCGAAAAGATAAGGAACGAGTAGTTGGGAACGCTTGCGCGTGGGAAAAAGTGAAGTGGATGAGAGTGTGTGGCTGAGAATCGTCTGATACGTTCGGACGTAGGAACAATAACGCTAGCCTTTCTTCCATTCTCTTTTCCTTCTCTGGCCGCCGTCGTCGCACCTACGCCACCTCCTCATGGCTCTCCTCTTCGCGCACCACCTCTCCCTCCCCATGCTCGCCGCCCTGCACCATTTCTCCCTCTCCCGCTCACGTGGCGACGAGCTTCTCAACACTCGAGCACCCTCCGCCCGAGGTCCCGCTCCCACGACATGTACCAGCATCGTAGCTTGGAGATCTTGGGCTGGATCTGCTTGTGCACTAACTCAAGCTCGGAATGGCGCCTCATGGCGATGGCGTACAAGCGCAGGTGTAAGGCGACGCGGAGAGTGCTCAAGCTTCATGATCGGCGAAGTCTTGAAAGAAGAGAGCTTCACGCGCGCAAGCCGCCATCGGCCTTCGCCTTGTCCGCAAGACTCGCGCCACTGTCACATTGTTGAAGAAGATCACGACGGGTCGACCATGGCTGGTGCAAGGAAGAAGAATAAGAAGAAGACGGTGGAAAAAGAAAGACAAAATTGTCATTTTTTCTCTTAAAAAGGGCAAATTATCAATTGACTCTTGAACTATGTGGCAAATAATCTATCGTGGAAAACTTAGTCTCAAAAGATCGAAACCTCGTGTAATGTGATCCAAATGGTCAATTTTCCCAAAAGGAATTCCCTACCTCCCCTTGAAGTTACACCAACATGATAACTCATTCTATTCCTATGATTAAATTCATTATGAACACTACATATACTAATTCTTATAGAATTTCTGTGTTTCAAACAACTATATATACTACTCGTATTTCTTATAAAATTTCTGTGTTTCGAACAAACCAAGTTCCGAGGAATTTTCTTTTAAGGAGCTATCACTAAATCAGGCATATCGGGGATAGCGAGACGGTTGCGGGAGAAAGGCGGAGTGGCAAGCCCACAGACGAAGCAGGCGGAGGCGTCACGTAGCCGTGCCCGTGCCTTCCTTGCGCCCCCCCACCCACCCACCCGCCCACCCCCCCCCCCACCCACCCCCACCACGTCAGTGACAGTAGCCCCCTCGGGCCTGGGCCCCACGCACCACCGAACCAACCCCCCGTCCCGGCCAAACAACTTTTGACTTGTCCACCCATCCCCTCTCCCTTGCGCTCCGATCCGCGTTCGGCCGCCGTGTAGACCCGGTCCACGTAGGCGCATGACACCCGCCCATAACGTGGGCCCACAGAGCCGGTTGCCAAGGCGGACGGACACAGGCAGCCCGCGCCACCGCTACGCTCGCGCCGTCCGATCTCTCTTCCCCTTTCGGTCCAGGCCGTCCGATACTGCGGTTCCCTACCTACCCACTGCCGATGTCACGGGCATAGCGTGCGGCGTGCCCGCCTGCCTTCCTCACCGATCTGGAGACTGTAGACACCACATGGTCACACGAGCTTGGCCATACCGCGCGCGGGCCACGCAACCCGGTTGCCGTACGTGGTATGGACCCGGTCCACGTGACACTCCGCTGCGCAGAGCACTGACCAAGCAAAAAAATTTAAGTTAACTGCTCACAGTAACTTTCAAGCTTTTCTTTTAAGTTCCCAGTAACTTTCAAGTTTGATGCATCCATTTGCGTAAAAATTTAGGCCCAAGCCCTTATTCACTTGGTCGCCGCCGTAGCTTAGCGACGAGGAGGGGGGTGTCTAGGATGGCTTCGGTTTTCGTTTAAAAAATTCGAAAACTGTTCTAAACGAAGAGATTTTCTCACCGGTTTTTTGAGGTCGAAAGTCATGTTATATGTAAAAAAACCGAAAGCTGCCACATGGCAACTTCCTACCACCTCTTCCGAATTTGCCTCCAAAGTTGGCTGGTATTTATCCGTTTTTGCTATTCCATACTTGCATTCTGGTCACTAGTGTCATACCTCATTCACTCAACCTTCAGTATTGACCACTGACCGCCCAGGAAGCTCTATTAGAGCATCTAATAGTGTATTTATTATCATTTCTTAGCTATATCACGTCAACAAAATACTACGTGGATGAGAGAAGGGAAGGAGAGAGAGCACATATCATCTCTTCCTGAAGAGACTATCGTGCACGTCAAACAATACATGATACATTAATCTACTCTAGTTGACATGTAGGTTCATTTCAAAAGAAAATTATAAAATATAAATATTGAAGAGTGTACTAGAGACTATCTATTGAAGATGTTATCTCTAAATATGATGTAATATATGTTAGAAATAAAATTATCAATAAATATTAGAGATGCCCTTAGCATCCTAGAAAATGTAAAGTGGAGTCTCTACAAAGCTAGCTTTGGACAGCATGAAATTCAGAAAACAGCGGGCTGTGTAATAATTTTCTGTTTCACAAGGATGTCACCTTATCCTGATATTTGTTAAACATTGGTTCTATGTATGCAAAATTGTCAGAAGAAGCTTTACAGCTCATTTTGGCTCATAATGAGTAATATTTAGCCAATTGGACTCTGATGTTCTTTGCAACGGTCCTACTTTCGTAATTTATGTGTTGCGTGATGGTTCAGTAGTGTCTTACATTTGTCAGGATAGTGAGGTGTTTGAATGTGATTTTGACAATCATTTGCAATTTGGTATGCTTTTCTTCAAACTCTTTATTAGAGATATGCAAGATTTTTTTTATCATTATTCTACTTTTAAATATTGTTCCCAGTTTTATCCGGTCTTTTAAAAAAATTCTTAATTATTTGGGCCTATATCACATTTTTTCTAAGCATTTCTTCAGTTTTTGCGATTATTGTAAATTTCCACCTTTTCGTATTTTTTACTTTTTTTTTCCCTTTGCGGATCTGCTAGCATCTCTCATTTTGGTTCCTTCCATAGAATTTTCTTTGATTTTTAATCATCGTTAATTACAGTTAATGGTTGCTAATTACGATAGTTATCGTTAGTTACGGTAATTTATTGTTAATTACCGTCACTTGTTGTTAATCCTCGTCAATTACCGTTAAACGGCATCAACAAGACATTACTATCCTAAAAAGCATTTCAGTCATTTCACATCTCAGAAGTTGCCATCAGACTACCTAAAAGCCATAGACAAACATCAAACCTCTTCGGCTCTGCGGCACAGGACAAAAACTGTTTTTCATAAATCTGCAGCCGTAGCCTTTAGGGCATGTACAATAGTACAGACAACTGTTATCTATAGCAACTCTCCATATCACCTGTAGACAGCACTAAAAACAACTCATACAATGGATTATAGTGATACAGTCGGCTACAGTATTGTAGACAACACATAATCTTTTAATGCTTTTTTTATTTTTGTGCTATAGTCGGCTACAGAATTGTAGATAGCATATTTCTCTTTTTATCTACATCAACTTAAATTCTACGTAATAGCGTAAAGACTGTAGACAGTTAATATAAGTTATGCGTAACCCTAGCAAGCGATATTGTTCGCCATAATTATCGGCCCCGGCACGGTGGCGGTGCTGGGCCCAAAATACTCCACTCACCAGCACGATCAATACCAGACCTGACTGACTTGCGGGCCCATAAAGCAGCGTGGCCCCACAAGCCGCAGTCCGCATCTAGGCGCGTGAGACTTCTTTATTCGTTCACTCCTATTTATTGTCGGCCCGGAGACGTGTCAAACTGGCCGACGTGTCAAACTAGGGGAGCCGATTATTCAATTCGGTGGGGGACAGAGCAGGGGGCAAAGACGTAAATAAACAGCAGCTAAATAAAGGAGGGTCGCCCTAGAACGGGAAGGGATTAAGGGAAGCATCCAATGGAGAGGGCATCCATCCAAACCCGCTCGAATATCCTCGAGCCGCTCGACGACAACGCGCTCCCCCTCCCTCCCACGTCTCACACCACCACCGGTCACGTTACCCCCGCCCCCACCACCACGGCACGGCACCACTTGCGTTGCGCCCTCTCCCCTCCACCCCATCCAAGGAGCAGGAGGCAGCTGTACTCCTCAGTCCTCACCAGTCACCACCGCATCAGTCACCACCCAACCATTTGATTCTGCATTTCTGCTCCATCGATCCATTAACACCAACCGCACCCTTCTCGGAAACCTCTCTTTACTCGCGCGTCCACCGCTAGCGCGAGACGAACGACGCCACAGCTGCTCGTGGGCCCTGCTTGCCAGTGAGACGGAGCCCCGGCCTCCCGATGGACCATGAGAACACACGGCGCAACCACCGTGAACCGTATGGACACAAGGCACACGGCGCTGCTGCTGCGGCCTCTGCCTCTCCATCCAGAAATTGCTAAACAATTACCACCAAAAACCCAATTTCACCTATCTCAAAGCACGCGGCGCCCGCGCGGACGACGGGAAGGCGAGCACAGCAGTAAACAGTAGTAAGAGGCACAGTACAGTTCAGCCAGGGCTAAGTATAAAATTTCAAGCGGAGGCAACGGCTACTAGGGGCATTTGAAAGGGGGCCATTTCCCGGGCTTTTCCTTTGGAGGGAAACTACAGCTTGAGCATTGCCGATCTCTAGCCAATACGGCCAATGTAACAGAAATTTCAAAGGCTGGAGGGAAACCCTGGGGCTTGTAACTACCATTTGAAATTCAGGAGGGAAAAGGGAATCAAAAGAAACAGGGGAACTTAAGTACTGAACTGAACTTGACTGGCTACTAGTTGCTACACAAGTCTCTCCACTTTTCCCTCCTAAAATCTGCTGTTTGAAGAGGAGGATGGATGAAGAAGCTCTCTCAATTCATCGAAGTCTTTACACGAAAAAGGGCTAAGAAAAGGGGAAACCCACCATTTCTGTTTGCTGCTGCTCCTGCTTGCTTACTTCTTTCTAGCTGGGAAGAAGAGGGTGAGGGAGGGGGGTCCATGTACATTGGCTGCTTGGTCAGTGATCCTTGAAGGGCCTCAGGTCCTCGACGCCGTCATCGCCGCTGCCTGATGGGTCATCATCCCTCTTCCTCTTGGTGCCCTGCGACGACGAAGGCTGGTCTGTGACTCCATCATCGTCATCATCGACCTCCTCTCTGTCTTCATCGACATCATCTGCGTCAGCTGCGTCGAAGTCGTTTCCAATGGCCATGGCTTGAGGCTGAGGCTGAGGCTGAGCAATTGGTTGAACAAGATATTCGGTGTCTTCATCCTAAGGAAATGATAAATTGAAAGAAATTATTAATTAGAATTGTGTTTCTACTTTCAGATTTAAGTAGTGCTACATAATACAACTAACTAGAAAGATAAATACTCGTGTATCAACTATCAAACAGTTCACTAAATGTGAACGCCCAAACAATCAAATAAATTACTCTATGCGAAGGACCAGGACCAATTTAGGATTTAACAGACTATGCAAAAAAACAAATTCTAACCAGGGAAGATAGCATGGAAAAAAATAGCATACACGACAGAGAAATTAAAAAAACGATAGCATAAACTATATATATATATATATAGAGAGAGAGAGAGTACAATTCAACAATGCTTTCAAAAATTGGTAGCCATGGTATACATCATCAATCTTCGGGCATCAAAAAATAATTCACCAATAAAT
Source organism: Phyllostachys edulis (assembly GCA_036346405.1). Lineage (NCBI taxonomy): Eukaryota > Viridiplantae > Streptophyta > Magnoliopsida > Poales > Poaceae > Phyllostachys > Phyllostachys edulis. The sequence continues at coordinate 52,780,154 of CM070557.1, read as the reverse complement.
TAATGAACACCATAACCAGAATAAACGGATGAAACAATATTAAATAAAAAAACAATATGCTGATATAACCCTTTGAAGATGTTAGCATAACAGACTATAAAATAACTTGAATGATAACTAAGTAACTAGTTTACACTGTAAAGGAACAAACATCTCATTCTGTATCCAAATCCAACAACATTTTAAGGAGATCAAGAACGTAATGCAAAAAAGAACGCACACTTCATACAGAAAAACTAACAGAGCATCTAATGCCTACACAAGAAATAGGCACTAAATGAAGCTCAATTTCATGCGGAAAGGATAAAAGAGCACAAATTTGTAGAGAATTCCTTAATCAGGGGCATATAAAATGAAAATATGCATAAGCTATTACATCAATTTGAGCCCAAAACAAAGATCACATGCATGTATAACATCTAGCACTGCTAAAATAGAAATACCTACAGAAGATAAAACTAGAAAGATTTCAGATTTTACCCCCATGTGTGACATGTGGGTCCAGGGCCCACATGTCATAGACACATAGAGGAGCAAATTCTTAAATCCATCTATTCACTGGGGCAAATTCTGAAGTATTCCAACTAGAAACTATAACGGTTTACGAGCTAAGCAGGTAACGTACATGTGGATAACAAATAGCAGATACATCAAAAGTTCATGTGATTCCTTGATTATAAATACTTCAAAAGCACAAGCTAGACATCTACCAAGTTAATACCTTCCGAAATATAGGGCTAAAAGATAAGAAATTAAAACTTCTTTTTTGAGATAAATTAAACTCCCTAGGATTTCTATCTTACAACATCTACCTAATCATATCTGACATACCTATTCCTCACATAACCATCTTTAGAGCATAGATAGAGTTTTCACATCAATAAAGATTGTGGATGTATCTGCAGTGACAGCAAACAAAGTACTGATACACAACTCACAAGAAAATATCATACAAACATGTTCACTGATAATCACAGAGCACGCAAATCTAAGAGTCTTCGTATACAGCATGATTTGGTTAAACAATTATTCGTGCTATACCAAAGTGTGAAACCTCCCCCCAAAAAATAGGTGATTACGGATGGCAAACCTAACATATGAAGTTTTCTACTTTGGCGTGTTGCACACATAAACTGGAGTCTAAACAAACATCCACATAACTAATGCATGAACTAGTACATCTCCTAATCGAAAAAACTAATCACAGTTCAAGTACCCTGCAACAGAGTAAACTGGTCAATAGCAATCTTGCTAAATAAATTACTAGAACAATCGCCAAGCCACCAATTCAACATGCAGAAATTGCAATAAATACCATAGCACTTGAAACGCTTGCGGGAAATCAATGTGTTATACCTCATCATCGGCATCATCATCATCGTTCCCCACATAAACCCTATCATCCTCCAATCTCTCCTCATCCTCCTCTCCAATCTCGCCGTTCTCGTCCTCATCTTCCCCTTCTCCTTGCTCATGCCCATCAATCTCTTCTCCAACAACGTCCCCCACCGCCATGGGAACCCTCCCACTGCTCTCTGGCTCAGCCGCCTCGCCATCATCCTCGACCTCCTCTTCTTCATCATCGTCATCCTCATCCTCCTCCTCGACGCCATCTTCTTCCTCATCACTACTCGGTGCATCACGCACCTCCACAACAGCGTCTTCATCATCATCCTCCTCATCGATCTCCTCCCCCAAATCATCCTCCTCATACTCCTCGTCTTCATCGTCGTCGTCATCCTCCACATCCTCATCCTCCTCATCCGGGGCTCCCCCGACCGCCGCGACCCGGAACCCGTTCGCTCCGTGGTGGTGCTCGGCTCCCCCGTTCGGGACGACCTCGTCGGCATCGCTCTCATCCTCGTCCACATCGATAACCCCGTTCACCTCCACCGGGTGCGCCGCCGCGGCGCCGCGCGAGTGGGAGACGCCCCCGTTCGCCACCTCGCCGCTCCCGGGGTCCTCGTCCTCGTCGTCGTCGTCGTCCTCCTCGCCGTCGCCCTCACCGTCCCCGTCGTCGTCGTCGTCGTCCGACTCCGGCCGCTCGTTCTCGTCCGCGTCCATCTTGTCGAGGTACTTGAGCGTCCGGATCATGCCGAACACCCTGGATCTGTAGTCCTTGACCCGGGTGACGGGACACTCGTAGAGGTCGAGCGAGACGAGGCGGAGGCGGGCGAGCGGCGCGAGGTCGTCCACGTACTGGATGCGGTTGTTGCTGAGGTCGAGGTCGCGCAGAGAGCCGAGCCCCGCGTCGACGAGGTGCTCGAGCCCGCCGGCGATGCGGTTGTCGGACAGCGTCAGCCGCGTCAGGTTCCGCAACCGGGGGAACCCTGCGAGCGACGCGGCCCCGACGCCGGCGATCGAGAGATGCTCCAAGCTCTGGTGCTGCTCCAGTATCTCCGCCGCCGGAAGCCGCCCGTGCATGCACTTCACGGCGCCGTCCAGGGTCAGGCTCCTCGCCGGCGATGAGCTCCCCTCGCCGCCGGCCTGCAGCGCCGCCTCCACCGCCCTCTCCCACGCCTCGTCCATCCTTTTTCCCCCACTCTCTTAAATTAATATTTTTTTCTCCCTGGGGTATTTGGTTGCAGAGGGGATTTGAAATAGATAGATTTATACGGGGAGGGTGTTTGCCTCGCCATTGGAGGAAGAAGGGGGCGGTTCATGGGGTGTACCGTGGACTCGGCGCAGGGACGGTGGGGTGCGGGGGTTGCCCGGCCGGCCAATGGGAGCGCTCGGATCGGGGGCGCGGATCGATGACGTGGCGGGATCCCAGAGGCGTGTGCTTCTTTTGAGAGGAGCGGGGCAGCGCAGCGAGAGGCGTGCTGGGCTGGATGATGCCAAAAGCATCTTTTTCTCGGCTCTATTTTTCATTTTCTTTTTCTGCGTTTTCTTTGACATCTTATTCTTTTAAGAGCGAGATATTATCTCAACCCATATATAAAGGGGAAATCAATCATTTACCCATATTTGATGTGCCTTTCTTTTAAATTATTTGCCGGTATTTTTATTGCGCTTGATAATTTACCACAAAATTGGAGAGTCAATCGATTATTCGCCCTTTTGGATAATTTTGCATATGTCTTCTTCGTTCTCATCTTCTTTGGTTCGGCCATGGCAAATGTGCCGTCCTCTTCCCCTGGGCCATCAGCACTCATTGGTGATGTCGCCTCCTCCGTGGGTCACCACGGCCTTTCCAAGCTCTATCACTGTCATGCCTCCTTAGCTCCTATCTAAGATTGCTTTCCCGGAGCCAGCAGGAGCAGGCGGGAAGGCAGAGAGGAGGAGGTCGGCTTGCAGAGGAGCACGCCAAAGGGGAGGAGGTCGGTCAGGTAGGAGGAGCGACCGACGGCGGGGGCACGATCAGAGAAGATGTGGCGTGAGAGGAGAACGGAGATGGCTTCAAGGTCGGACAGGGAGAGGGGCTCGGGCGGGGACTTAGAGGGTGACGCGGTGGTGCAGAGGCGGCGGGCGTTAGCTCGGTGGGCGCGCGATGTTGGCGACAACACTGGTTCTGCATGGCCAAAGCTTGGAAAGAAGCAAGGAAGAACATAAAAAGAGAAAAAGAGGAAGAAGAAAGGGGAAGAAGACGAGGACAAAAGTGTCCAAAATGGCAAATAATCATTTGCCTCTCCAACTTTGTGGTGAATTATCAAGCGCAACAAAAAAAACTGGCAAATAATAGAAACTACATCAAAGATAGGTCAAATGAACGGTCCCCCTATAAAAGGGAGTTTCGTCGTTCACCCCACCTCTCCGAAGAAATGAATTGAAGGAAAAACCCACCACACGGGCGCGTTGACAAGTGGGTTGTAACATCCCAATTTTCTGGGCTTCTTAAAAAATTTCAAAATTTAAAAGTAACAATTTGATTTTATTAATTTGCTAAAACTTAACCTGAAATTTTTAGGATTTTAAAAGCAATTTAATGTGAATTAATTAAACTTCAATTAATTCAAGTTGGTTTAATTAAGTTTTCTGGATCTTATTTGGATTTAAAAATCAAAAATATTATTTTAAGACTTTTCTTGGATTTTGTTGGTTTTTAAAAGAGGTTTTCTTTTTAACCCTATGTTAAAAATAATTAATTGCAAAAATTAAAAGCAAGAGTTAAGCTGAAAATATTTTTATTAAGTTCTAAATAATTCAAGAGATTTCTGCGTATTTTTCTTGATTTTTTGGACAGCTTTAACTATTTTCTAAATAGGTTTTTGCTTTTCTGGTATTTTCTAAATTCAAAAATCCTTAAAATTCCCTTCTCTTTGTTTGGGCGAATCTCTTGGTCCATTTTCCTCACTTCTGCCCACGCTGTTTGCTGCCACCAGCCCCTTCAGATTGGACACCGTCCGATCTTGATCGAACGACCACCAAGCCCTGCGCCCTTCCCCGCTTCCCCCTCCCCACTCTCTGACCAGCGGGTCCCGCCTGTCGGTCTCCACGCCGCGTCATCTTCCTCGCCTCGCTTTTGCCCGTTACCGCGCCATGCCGCCCTCGTCACCCTCGCTAATCACCGCGTCGTCTCGTCGCTTAGCCACGCCATCGCCAGGCCACCCTTTTCAACGCGCATTGAATGCCGCGTTTTCCGCCGCCGCCACTGCCCTCTTTTTCCTCCCTTCTACCTGCCCCCGTCGCCTCCAAGCGGCCACGCCATGCCCTGACCCACGAACTCATTTCGCCAGGCACCCATGCCGCCGTATTTCTCCTCCTCCACATGCCGCTTATAAATGGCGCCCGAGAAGCCCTTGACCTCCTCTATCTTTCCCCTCAAGTCACTCCCTCTCCTTCGTCCTCAATCGCCCGAATTTCAAGCTTATAGCCGCCAAAGCTCCTCCATGACCATTAAGCGCCACGGAAGCTCTCCGCCGCTTTCGTCGTAGTCGCCGCCTCCACCACCACCGCCACTTTGGTGTGCCCTGGATTCACCGTGCGCCCCTCTTCACGTTGCCGCCATCCGCCGGGCTCGCCATGGCACGAAGCGCCGGCGAGCCGAGCGCCACCATCGTTGTTGCCGACGTGGCTCCACCTCATCGCTAACATGGCGCCACCTCACTGCCACGTCAAGGCCACTGGCGCCACCTCACCGCCTCGATGTGGCCACACTCGTCATCACTTGTGCAGCATCGCCACATACATCAAGCAGCCCCACTCGTCAGCGGCTCAGCGTTTTTCCGAATTAAAATAAATCCGGAAAATCCGAAAATCCTTTTCTTTTATCATTTCATGTATTTGTATCTTCCGAAGGCCATAACTTCTCCGTTCAAACTCCATTTCAAGCGATTCAAATTTTTAAATTCATCTAAAATCAAGATCTACCTATCTACACTAAAATTATTTAATTTGGAGTCTATTTGAATTGTATTTGAATTTGGTTTATTTTCGCGTGTAGATTCCGACGACTTCGGAGAACCGGGTTTCGACGCTTCTCCGCATTTCGACACCGTTTAAGAACAACAACTAAATAAGCAAGGCAAGTTACATCCTTTGATCATATTTGAATCCCAGTATTTTAAATTATTTAAATTCCGCTTTAAATTATTATTGCATGCTTATTTAAATTCAAGTAATTTAAATCCCTGTTTTAAATTCCGCTTTAAATTATTATTGGATTATCAAAGATGGGATTATAGAAATAAATTATTAATGAATACCGGACTAATGAATGATGGATTATAGAAATAGATTGTGTTAGATGTTGGATTTCTGAATATTGGATTATAGAATTATTATTGAAGATTGGTCTGATGGATGTTGAATTATTAGAAAAAGAATATTGTTGGATTATTGGATTATGACTCCACTGTGGATGGTTGACTTACTGATCTCATACTTGACAATTCTCAGACATTGCATCCCTCACCTTGACACCTTAGATAAAAACTCTGGTTAATACATTAGTATGACTAGAACATTTTGAAAAACACTATGCTTAGACAAAGCTTAGACCAAAAGGTTTACTTTAGGGAATTAGCCAAAAATTCAATTATAATTTGAACAATGTTATGGTATGTCTATACCATACAATCTTTGAAATGTTTAACTTGTAAAATAAAATAAAAAGTGGTTTGGACTTGAGCGAAATGGATGTTTGGATGGGTGCATGTTCATGCACGAGATCGATTCATTTATATGATCGAGGTCCATAGGTTTTATGGAAAGTCGTCCAAGTCAATTAAGAACCGGTCTTTGAGCCGTATCTTGCTAAGCCACATCGTACTACCACATGTTCTGAGAATGGGTAGGAGACCTGGCTAACTAATTTGCAATGTTTCACCGTGGTCGTTCCATCCTGTTTGTGTGGGTGGTCTTTTACGACCTACGTACATGCATTCCCACCTGACGCAAGAGGGGCTAGGAACTCTGCGGATTTCTATCCAAAGGGGGCGAAACCTTAGCGAGGGGGTGTAAGATCGAGGAGGCTGACTAGAGGGGGGTGAATAGGCGTTTAAAAAACTTCTTTGGCTAAAACCAATTTCTAATGCGGAAGCTAATACAGATACGATTTTGCACAATTAAAGCCTGAATCAACTAGGTTCAACTAAGTGCACCAACAACAAGTCTAATGATAAATATAACAATCAAGCATAGACTTGTAAGCAATTCAATTCTAACAAAGACAATAGCACAAGGTAATGAATAACTATTGCAATCATACACAATGAATAAGCAATTTAATTATAGGAATATAAATTGCACAAAGTAAAACAAGCATTCATACACAATGAATGTAAATGCAATAGTGAGGCAAAAGAGATCACACCAGAAAGACACGTTGATGTTTTACCGTGGTGTTCGGAGACTTGCCGGTCTCCCCTAACCATTTGGACCGGTTCCAAACCGAACTAACACCTCGCTCCACTAAAATTGCTCCTTCCTCCACTCCGGAGATGGCGAGCACCACACCACTCACAAATCGCTCGGGTCTTCTCACAAGCTTCTTTGAGAAGATCACCGACGACGACGCCACCACGCCTGCCTAGGTGTCAAGAAACACCAAGAGTAACAAGTCTACAACTCTCACTTGAACTAATCAAGTGTCAAAGCTCAATGGATACTAAATCCACCACCTAATGCAACACATGCACTAGGATTTGCCTCTCAAAGCTCAACAAGCGCAACACATGCACAAATGAGAGTAGAGAGCTTGCTCTTTGCTCAACGGAATGTCTAGGGGCACTAGCACACCTCCCACACACGGCCAAAGTGGGTATTTATAGCCCCCACACAAAAACTAGCCGTTGTGGAAAAGTCTGCTGAAAAAATCGGCACATGCGTCAGATTGTCTAGGCTCCAACGGCTATAAAACTAGCCGTTGGACCTCGTCGATCATACTGCCAACCAAGACCTTGGTCGATCGTACCACCAGATAACCGTCCAAAAGCTCATGATCATACCGCTCCACAAAGGAGCAACAAATGCAGCTAAGTCCCAAAAACATCGGTCCTGGAAAATTAGTACCGCCACATAGAAATCGGATCAACCGATGTGCGGTCATACCGCACCAAAATCCGGTTGAACCGCAGCTCGGTCGTACCGCCCGTAACACATCGGTACAACCGATTTCCCTGAGAAAACAACAGTTTGCATTCAAAACAAATTCAATTGCAAAACACATTTGACAATTGACAAGCGATGCAAACAAAGGTTCAAAAGCAAAATTCTCAACAAGTTGCAAAACACATTTGCTAACTTTTAGAATCACATCACAAATTGCACTCCGCTTCAACTTAGTTTGCAAAACACATTTGCCACCAAATTGACGCGCGATGCAAACAAGGATTCACGTGAGATTCTCAACAAGTTGCAAAACATATTTGCCAACTTATAGAATCACACTACAATGAATAAGGTACATGGACTTACACCGTTTGCAAAACACATTCGCAAACGAAAGTCACATGCTGTAAGGATTATCCATGAGCCACAGCTATTTGCAAAACACATTCGCAAATATTGGCAACATGTTAAAGTGAGCTAGAGCAAACACAATGAGCTATCAACACATGACTAACTCAAGCTACTAGTCAAGACCCCTTTTAATAGTACGGCAACATATACTAGCAATCCGGTCTCCCAACCAAACACCGAGACCGGTAAAAGACTAGGAACACACCCTTAGCCCTAGCTAGTCATACCTTTGCCTTGCGCAACCACTTGAAGCTTAATGACGCACATCTTCACTTCAAGTCCGGGTCCTTAACTTGAATACTCATCAACACATGATGAGTTCTTCACTTGACCTTCATCAACACATGATGAAGCTTTGCTTCGGGATCTTAACTTGACACTCATCAACACATAATGACATCCTTCACTTGATCTCCATCAACACATGATGGATCTTCTCTTTACTTGATGATCAACTCATGATCATCTCTTCTTCTAGAACTTGACATGCATCAACACATGATGCATCCTTTACTTCAAGCTCTTGATCTTCAATATCATCAACACATGATGATTTTCTCTTCTTCAAGAATCTTGACTTGATGATCAACTCATGATCATCTCCTTTTCTTGAACATCATCGACACACGATGATTTCCTTCACTTGACTTCCATCAACACATGATGGAACTCCTCTTGACTTGATGACAATCCTCACACGATGTCATCCCAAGTTTTTATTATCATGGAACCTAACCTGCTTATCCAACTCATGGAAAATGTTAGTTCCACAATATGATTATCATTAATTACCACAACATATCATTAACTCATAATGGTGGGACAAGATACCACAATCTTTCCCTCTTTGGTAATTGATGATAATCACTTCAATAACAAATAATTGAATATAGATTGGTATGAGTATATAAGCACTACATAAGTTGTATATACTCATATGAATATATATACCTACATAAGTTATATATAATCAAAGGATATATGAGCACACATGTCTCATATACACACATGAATATATTAACTTCACAAGTTATATATATTCAAGGATGTGTGAGTACACATGAACTACACAAGTTATGTTATACTCACATATAAGTATATTTAGACTACATAAGTCTTATATACTCACATGAATATATTAACTACACAAGTTAAATATATTCAAGTATATATGAACTACACAAGTCTCATATACACACATAAATATATTAACTTCATAAGTTAAATATATTCAAAGATGTGTGAGTACACATGAACTACACAAGTTATGCTATACTCACATATAAGTATATTTAGACTACACAAGTCTTATATACTCACATGAATATATTAACTACACAAGTTAAATATATTCGAGTATATATGAACTACACAAGTCTCATATACACACATGAATATATTAACTTCACAAGTTAAATATATTCAAATGATATGTTTCAAAGTAAAGATCCCAAATATAAGTGGACAAAGGAATATAGATCAATACTAATGAAACCTCAAAATATAGAATAAACTCCCCCTACATGTGTGCATATACGAATGTGTAATGGAAACATATGCACATATTCAAGATAACCTTTTGGTGGAGTTCAACCTATATTTTGGATCTAAGGAATGCAACAAAGATATAAGAATACAAAGTAGAATGCATACCTCTTTTGTTCTTTATATCCAAACGAGACTAATCATGAGATATAACAATAAGAGAGTTAGTCTCACAAATAGATTTGTCATTATAAATGCATACCTGTTTATCCAATGAATTGGATTCGTCATTAATCACATACATGCCTTCATGGTTTTCACCTTTATATCCAAATAAGACTACACAATATGTATATCAATAAAAGTGTTAGTCTCACAATTAGATTTGTCATTAATCACCAAAACTCCATTAACACATAATGGCAGGTCTAGATCCTTCAGTATGATCATGTGGAATGACGATTGTAAAGGCCTTGCACGTGCTCTAGACTGCTTACCTAAGGTAGTGAGCGGTGGCATAGATATATGCCGGACAAACTAGAGAACTCGTGTCTGTGGGTAAAGCTGTACAACCTCTGCAGAGTGTAAAACTATTCGAATAGCCGTGTCCACGGTCATGGACATGCTAGCAAAGCCACTCCAAGTTAGATTTTGATTTTGATTTCAAAAGACTTTATTAAATGGTTTTGGATTTCTACCCAAATGGAAATTGGGCGGGTAGCCTTGTGATAGGAGGGTATCCTTCACCACTCGTTGATGAATGTTATCTGACTATAAAACTTGAGAATTTAGAAAATAAATTTTAGTTATAGAATATCTGCTTTGGAACTTAGTACCGGTATTTGGAAAGAAAACATTGCTTTATGCAAAACAGCCATATAAGCATTCCTTTGTTATACCTCTGCATGCATTATAATTATGTTATTGGGTGTAACTTACGGAGTACATTCATTTGTACTCACTCTTGCTTAATAAAATGATGTTCAGAAGAGAAGGACTCTACACCTGCTGAAGAACTCGACGGCTAGGCCGCTACCCCAGTCGATTGCCTGTGGCAGATTAGCTGGGCTCTACTGCTTCTTGTTTCATCTTCCGTTGTGTTCTGTATTGTGGGCTCATAAGCCTTTCTAGTAATCAACTTTGATATTTATTATTAAATCCTTGCGGTTATGGTTGTGTTACCATATTTGTTTACTGTGTGAGCTAGCCACTGATCATGGGACTGGTTCAGAAATGCACAGAGGATTTGGGGTGTTAATCTCGAGTCCTTACAAAGTGGTATCAGAGTCTTTCTATTCTTACCTTCTTCATGATATCCTTTCTTACCTTGATCTCCCTTCACCATTTTATAATGTTAAAAGGATCCTCTTTCCCCTGTAAGTTTCTATAGATGGTCAACACGTTTTACCGTTACGTTGAAGGCCACAAGACTTGAAGCTATCAAGGAAGTATCATCATCTCCACCATCCAAGGATGACAGAAAAGATTAATCGAAGATCGTGAATCAAAGATCGTTTTGTCAGCCCAACCGTATATCTTAAGTGTGCTAAGACTCATTCTGTGTACTGGGTCGCTTCGCCCGATTAAAAGTATCGATCGATAGAACGTTGTAAAGATATTAAGTCCTTCGGACAAGCTTTTGAGTTGGTTCTTTCGTTTGGAAATGTTGCTTTGCTCTATCCCCTTTTGATCTTCCTTGTCTCTTCCCTATCATTGGTCTCCTTCCCTAACCCTCTAGGGTAACCAACATATGGTGAACACTAGTCGCTCTAAAAGTGGAACCAATGCCAACAATAATGTCCTTGGGAATGTCAATACCGAAGGAAACCAACGACTGACAGCAGTAACACTTCAGAGTTTGAATCAGTTTTTCGTCACCCAGACTCAACTAATGCAACAGATAATGCAACAAATGAATGACAACAACGTTTCCTTAGCCACTGCTTCTACAACACATGAAGAGTGTTCCTACGATGAGTTACCCAAGGTTAGGGGTGGAAACAAATCAAATACGAATCGAATAGTCTCGAATACGAATACGAATACATATTTTTAAAACGAATATGAAGCCGAATATTCTCGAATACGAATCGAATGTCATAACGAATACAAATTCGAATCGAATATATACTCAATTCGGTCAAATACGAATATCCTACAACTTCCGTGAGAAATCTTAGTAGAACAAATTTATGTAACGTATGTACATGACTACACGTCTACAGTAAAAAAAATCTTAAATCACTAGCACTCTACAGTGCAGTGCCAGTGTGGCACTAGGCCACTGCCCACTAGCCCGAGCCGGTACTAGGTAGCCACTCGGCCACTCCAGGCGAATCATACCGGTAGGATTAGATGGTGCAGATTCCTGTGTTTTGGTTTTGTCATGTCTTTTGGTAAAGATGTAAACATGAATTATGTTCTCTTTATAAGACAAACCAAACCTCATCGCTACTCGTCTTGGTGAAAATTAACCATGTATAAATAGTCGCTAGGTACATGATTGAGTTTTCCTATTTTCAGAGTTCGCACAATTTATTGCATTGAGACAATTTATTGTAATTCAACATATCGTAAAGAATATCGCTTCCTCCCCAACGCATCGATGATACTTAAATAGATCTCCGCTCACCACATGCATACGAAAATTTCCTCGCTCAATGTTTGAAAAAGTTCAAACAAAAACACAAATCCACCATACACTTTGATTCTTCAAGATATTGAACTTTCCATCAGAAATATCGATGACCTAACATTGAACTATCCACTAGGAGTCTTGTGGGAATATGAGTTCCATGTCCATCAGCAGAAATTTGTGATACCATAAGAATATATATTACTCATAAGTCATAAATAGAAGGAAGACGCAAAAACTTCACCCTTCTGCTCTCCAAAGAATCAGCAGAGACAGGGAAGATTCAAGATAGAAACATGTTTGGACAACTCTGGAGCTTTAATGCCTTTTGGCTCTTGACTACTGAATCTCCAGCCATATAGTATCCGAACACGGATACTATCCGAATCCGTATCCGTATTCAACGTTATTTCTCATACCACATCCGGATTCGTATCCGTAAAAAAAACCCGGATAGTATCCGGATTCGGATTCGTTTTCTATTCGAATACGTTATCCTTTACCGTTTACATTTTCTCAAATATGAACATCGGATAAAACAGATTATCCTTTACCATTCTCCATCCCTACTAGGGATGGCAACGGGGCCATTCCCCGTCAGGGAGTGGTGGACCATCCCCATCCCCATGACAAGAAAAAATCCCCATCCCCGTCCCGATCCCCGTCGTCGGGTACTATTCTTCCCCGTTCCCCGTCCCCGTCGTGTTATCAGGGCCCCATCCCCGTCCCCATCCTCGTCATCGGTACTGCCATTTCTGGATCTACAGTGGCAAATCCATTGCACAACAGAGTACCAGAACAGATCAGCAACAAACGCTGGAAGCACGAGAGCAGGAACAACATTGCTGGAAAACATGAGAGCATTTATACATACTGCACAGCAACACTTAGACAACTAACACGATAAAGAACATACTAGCAAGCAGTAACCATACATCATTGGAGTGGTAGAATTGCTGGGCATCTAACAGAGTCCAAGTGAATCACATTTTCACAGAATGAAAAAACTCTGAAACTAAGTGTTATAAGCAACAACCCAAACCAATATCCAACTTTTTGTAGCAAATTGATAAGGTTATCCATTATCTGGTCTAGTATTAGCTTTATTTTGCTTTGTAAAGTTCATACTTTATACAGAATAAACATAGCGCAAAAAACATGATTGACCTCTTACTTCTTCACCCTCAGAAACAACAAAAAAAAGTGATAGAAACAATTGTTGAGACAATAGCAATGCAGTTCTTATCATTCATCCACAAGTTATATATACCCCGCGTGTTCTTATTGTTGGCGGAGGCGGAGGCGGAGGCAGAGGCCGGGTTGGCGGAGGCGGGGTCGGCAGAGGAGGCAAGGTAGGCGGAGGCATAGGTCGGGTCAGCGGAGGCAGGGTCCGCGGAGGAGGCGGGGTAGGCGGAGGCGGAGGTCGGGTCGGCGGAGGTGGGGTCATGGAGGCGAGGCTCATGAGGCTCGGGTCAGCGGAGGAGTCGGGATTAGCGGACGAGGCGCTTGCAGAGGCGGGTCCTTGGGGAGTTGGGGCTGGGGCATCGGCTAGGAGCCCGGGACCGGATGGGCAATGGTGGGGACTGGAGTGGATGGGAAATGGGGATTAGGGTTATGCAGCGTGCAACATAGCTTAGGGAATAGGATGCACTCGGTTGGGCTGGGCTATGCACTGTGTTATCAGGGGCCCTTCGGGTAACGGGGATGGGGAGCAGGGGAATAGCCCCGTCCCCGCCAAACCCAATGGGGAATGCTTTTTTCATATTAATATCCACGTGGGGAATGAAGTAGTCCCAAACCCGCCCCCTAATAGATGAATTCCCCATCGGGGAATGGGGAATGAGGCCCCATTGCCATCCCTAATCCCTACCCAAGGTTAAGCCACCAGAAGTCTCTCGTAGTGATGATGTAAGCCACCTTCTTCCTGAAAGTCGCCACCCATGGAAGTATGTTCTCTGTTACAACTGTGGTGAACCGGGACACTTTGCCTACGGATGCCCCCCAAAAGGAAAGCCAAGACAAGAAATCCATTGTGCTAAGTGCAATCGCATCGGACACCGTTTCATCAAGTGTTCCAGGAGAAAGGAAATCATGTATCAAGTCTGGAACTGCTGTGGCAAGGAAGGGCACTTTGCCAAACAATGCCCCTTACAAGCACTTCGGGCACCACAAGAAGTCTCGGCACTGGAAGACAGATCAGAAGAACATGAGACACCACGCCCAGCGGCAATCAATTGCTCAAGCTGTGAAGGCGAGGATTGTTTGAAGACAACATTGACCCCTGTAGCATAGCAGCAGTGTGCAAGTTATCAAGCCGCTCCCATTCAAGCCAAGGAAGGCAGGACCATGGTTTCATCTACCAGGCTATCTCAAGAATCAAAGGAACTAATTTTCAACAGTATCAATCCCAAAGCACTCAATCTAGAAGCTACCTGCCGTCAACAGGAGAATGGTCACAAGAGAAAAATGGTAGATCAAGTGCAAAATAATGCGAGAAATTCCAAGGCTCGTGTGATTGGCGGACGGTCTCTCCAGAACAAGATGTCAAGGGCCAAAGTACAATGCTTCAACTGTTGGGATATGGGGCATTATGCCAATCGATGCCCAGAAAGGCATTTAGCACTCACCCCAAACAGCCTTCTAGAAGCTACTCTAGTCACAACATTAACACCAGCAGCAGGGAGTAAAAACAATAGAAGGTACTTGTCACAGTTGCGAAAATACAGAAAATTAGGCTTGACAATGCCTCAAGAGACAGTAGCGAACCCTCCGGCCGGCTCTTACACCCCCAGCTCATTTGTTGGAGGCCAGTCACAGAAGAACCCACCTCATGCCACATGCATCACGTGCTTTACGAAACAGTAAAATCAGCCCGAACTCAAAATCACGAATTGGTCGAACTTTTGATCCACAACTCCAAACTTTACGAAACTTGAAACATACCTTCTTTAGGATGTCAGGAACCTATTCCAATCAACGATCGTGAAGATCGTTGCCAAAGTTTTGACCTTTTTCCGTTTGAGTAAAGGTTGCTTCAAAACCGAGTCAAAACCAAAATATGATCTAAAAACTTGCTCGTGGGTAGAGAATGATCAAGATGATCCTAGATACATTCTCACATGTCACAGCAAGCAAGATCTAGGCCAAAAACCAAAGAAAAACCAACAGATCAAAGAAAGCCCCAAAATCACAAAATAGTGAGTAAGAACAAGAAGAGACTCATCTTGTGAAATCTTGCTTTGATTGATTTGAGATGATGTTGGTTTACAGCCACTCCATCCAGAAGGACAAAGGCTCAACTCTTGAGCACACAATCAATCCGACTCCCTAGAACCCTAACCTCTCCACTATTCTCTCCTAGTCCTAAAACGCAAACTAGAGTTTTAGATATGAGGGTTGGGGGTGCACAACCAGCACCCTCCCCTATTTATAGTGGAGACTAGCTTCTAGAAGGATTCCCCTAATGGGCACCCGTTAAGGCCACACACAAACGGGTTTCACTTACGCACGTATTTTAAAGTGCCGTCTTCATCTCCTCTTGACTTAAACCACTTCTCCTTGCGCCGTCTTGCGCCGCGGGTTAGTAAAAGGTCACCAAGGCGGTATTTAGGTGAAGTTACCAAAATACCCCTTCTTGATCCTCTCCGAAGACCGAGTCCAATCTTCATGAAGCAAACCCATACTTCGCCACGTGTAGGTTGATAAACGGCTCTCTTCATGTCAGCAAGTCTCTCCCATCCGGCTCCCACCGAAACCACCATGACACTTGCACCGACCCCCGCGTCGCTTAATGCAATCCGTCGCACCGAACTTTCCGTTCGGTCATCCCTCTCCATTTTGCGTCATGCTTGAGTCTTCTGACTTCACCCAGCATCCTTGATCGTTCTGAACCTCAACTCTCCAAGCCTAGTTCCGATCATCCTCGCCGTTGACCGTCGTTGACCTCCAAGCTTCATGCACAACAGTAGACAAAGAAATCGATTCCGGGAACAAGTTCTTCGCAACACATATGCACTGAAACCCATTAGCTTGACCTAACCAAACAATCATCGCCGCCAAGATGGCTGACGATCAAGTCAAAACCGGCCGATCGCCACCCATGGCGGTCGATCACATCTGCTATCGGTCTGACCGCCACCGCCTGGCCCGACCACCCAACAAGGGACTTAGCTAAATTTTCACCCTAGAAATCCAAAACTCTCTAGAAAATTCAAACGAATAGGTCTTTTCACTCGAAGCTCCAAAAATTGTGAGACTAAGTGTAGAAGAATCTCCTCTCTTGCCTACACCCTCTATTTTCAGCCCAGCTCCAAACTCGAAAGTCCTATGGCCAGTCAGACCGCTACCCATTAGCCGGTCTGACCGCCAGCCACTTTACCCGAGGCTTGGCCGGTCTGACTGCCAGTGGTGGCCGGTCTGACCGCCACCTTGGCCGGTCTGACCGCCTGAGGCGGTCAACCTTTGAACTTCGCCGAAAATGAGTGTTTCGATAAATCTTCAACGCCATTGCCAATTGTACCATCATCCCAAGATCGTGAGAATATCCCATGATATCCACAATCTCTCTCTTGATGAACACATTGGCAATTTCGCGCAATGGCACAACTTGGTCCAAAAGCAAGAGAAAGCAATGGAAATGACCAAGTTGGATTCAGATTAGCATAGGCAAGTGAGATCGAGTAAACGAATGCAAGAAAGCTTCAATTTCCAAAGAGGAGTCAAAATTCTCACTTAAGGTCCATATGAAAGAACAATTGTTCAATTTGACCTTTGATCATTGTGAGGTTCCAAGAATTGCAATTCAAGTTCAGAAATGGCAATAAGATCATAAGAACGCAAATTAAATGCTCCCCCGCACTATGATCATTATTTTTTAGAAAATTTTATTTTTTCCCTTTTTCTCCAAATAGCTCCTACTTTTTAACATTTTTGTTACATCTTCTCCCCCTTTAACAATGGAGTCATCAAGGAATCACGTCTTCCTCTTATCCAGAGATGACAAATGCAGAAATGAGGAAAAAACATAAAAAAAAAGCATACATGAAATGCAATGGAGTGGCTTCATTTTTTTTAATTTTCAATTTTTGGTACAAGAAACTTTGGAGATTACCCAAAAGAACAAGCTAGCATTTATACTATTACACAATACATATCAAGCCTGAAAGCGCTAGCAAGATCATGTTAAGACATATATATCAAAGCTAAGCTAGAAGGCTCAAGATAAAGCGATGACTTTTTAACAATTTAAGCAAAGCTTCAAATTTAGCAAGTTCATCAACAGGAATCCTAAAGTGATAATGGCCATGTCAAAATATCAATATGAGATCAAGAAGCTAACAACGACCATTCTAGAGACAAAAAGTCCTAAATCGAATCATTTTGCTCAAATAACCTGAATCACCCATTTTTTTACAACAGTTTTTCATTTGCAATGAATATTAAAATTGATTAAAGGTCTACCTTAGTGAAGAAGATCCTGGACTAGGAGCCATCTACAAACTCTTCTTAAGCTTCAACCAGGGCGGCAAATCTTGAGGTTCATGTCAATTTTGACAAGCAGTCCCCATGAGATCGTCTGTATCATCAAACTGTCTCCAAGTTCATGTCTTTGACTTGTAGTCTCGTGAGAGTAGTTTGGCACAATTTAACCACATGAGAATCTTGAAATTTGTTTTTTCATTTTGCACAGGACCAGTTATTGATTCACAGGGGAACAAGAAGCTCAAGAAATGTTCAATCCTAGATTCAAGAGTTAACAAAGCAATTTTTTACGGGGCCAGTGTCACAAAAGGATCACTAATTATGCAACTAGCTAAGAGATCCACAAATTACAATTTTTAGTTCAAATTGTCTTAAAGTTCTAGCTCATTTAGCAAAGACTTAGCTACACATGTGAAATCATGATAATTCTAGCAAGTCAAAGAACTAGACATGACATTGAGCAAGAATTGAAATACTAAAGCTCAAGAGGGTAATAAGCAAAACTTTATCAATTTAAAAGACAAGCAATAAAGCTTATATTACAATGCATTTTTTTTGTGATTTTCATATGAATGCAATATGATACAATGAGATGCAAGAAAAGCTTAAAAAGCCTAAAAAGATAAAAAAGATCAGTAAGTTCAGAAAAAAGATCAAGGAAAGATCAGATGAACAACGAAAGCTCGGAAGAGAACCAACTCCCCCTCAAACTAACCCATAGGGATAAATTACCCCTAACTCACTCCTCAAGGTGGCAAACCTTATTGGATTTAAAGGCTTGGTGAGGATATCAGCTAACTGAGCCTCGGACTCAACAAATTCTAGCACAATATCACCCTTCTCTACATGGTCTCTAAGGAAGTGATGGCGAATGTCTATGTGCTTGGTCCTAGAATGTTGCTCTGGGTTCTTAGCAATATTAATGGCAGAAGTGTTATAACAGAGAAGAGGAACAGTAGCAAAATTTAACCCAAAGTCCTTAAGAGTGGACACCATCCATAAAATTTGACTACAGCAACCAGCGGCAGCTACATATTCAGCTTTTGCAGTGGATTGAGCAACAGAGGACTGCTTCCTAGAGGACCAAGAGATGAGAGAAGTGCCTAAGAAGTGACAAGTGCTCGAGGTACTCTTCCTATCTAGCCGATGACCCATAAAATCGAATCGAAAAACCCGAATGGACAAAGAAGAAGAACAGGAATATCAAATGCCATACTGGAGGGTAGAGTGAAGGTACCTGAAAATGCGCTTGACGGCTTGGCGGTGTGAAGTCCTTGGAGACGCCTGAAACCTCGCACAGAGGTAGACCACAAAGTGGATATCCGGTCTTGAGGCCGTCAGATAGAGGAGAGGGCCAATCATGCTGTGGTACTCGCGTTGATCCATGGCCTTTTCCTCTTCCTCTTCCTCTTCTGATTTCCTTTCCAACGAAATTTATTCTTTTTGTTTCTCAATGTGTATATCAGATTTACGTTTGAAATTTTGCGGTATGATACATTGATGTCATCTCAATGCTATCAAATGTTTTCGAGATTTTTCATGACTATTTGCACATTGTTTTGAAGAGGAAAAGCACCGGAGGACCCGAATAATGAAAAAGTGCAGGATATGTTCTCGGCCAGTTACTTGTTTTACCACTTACCACGTAGATCCAACCACATAGATGGAGGTATGGAGCCACGCCTACCCCGATCGAGCCCAACCCCCTGCCAAAACGACCTATTTGGCCTCAAACTATACATGCCCAGATGGGTCGTGCCTCTGAGGCCGGCTCGAAGCACGAGACTGTTGGCCCAGTCCACACTGTAGATGGGTCGGACCGGCATGACCCGAAGATCTGTGTCGTGCTTGGGTCGCAACCCCGGCCCAGCACAACCTGTTAGGCCTGTTCATATACATACATACATACATACATACATATATATATATATATATATATATATATATATATGTGTGTGTGTGTGTGTGTGTGTGTGTGTGTGTGTGTGTGTGTGTGTGTGTGTGAGAGAGAGAGAGAGAGAGATTTTATTTATATTTCTTAATATTTCTATTATTTTATTTTATTTTATTTTTTAATACTTATAATGTTTTATTTTTATACAGTTTGTTTTATAAGTATATATAATTTGGTTTTGTTTTTTTAATTAGGTATATTTTCTAGTATTTTTTATATTTTTATGAGCGCCGGCACCGATCCAACACGACCCACACGCCGACGTGTCGGTGCACGACCAAATGGCCGAGCCAATGGGTCGGCAGCGTCGGCATGGCACTACACTGATTACCTAGTGGGGCGACCGCCCATTTGGACACCACTAGCTCAACCTCACGAGCCCAACCTCGCAGCCACATGCCACACGCGCATCCACCTCGATCGCCCAGTCCCACACCACCTCCCCACGCGTGGCGCGCCCCGCCTCCGCCTCCGAGGGCTCGCCCATGGCCACTCCCGCTGGCTGCCTGCCTCTTGTGCCCCATCAAGTGAGCTCCCACACCTCACTACTGCTCGCCACCACAGCTTTACTCTTGCAACAACCCCGATTTTCAGGACCGTTAAACTCTTCACAACCGCCCAGGATGTGCAATTGCGAAGTAAGCAATGTCTTAAGCAAGCTTCTGATTACAACAAAAGACAACATTTTATTACACAAGGATAAGGCTTAACAACCAATTTTAACATGGACACGGGCATCCAAGCCCAAAATTTAATATAATACAAGACAAAAGAACTTCAAACCACAGGCACACTTAAGCGTGGTCGAGACCTAATAACAGTAGTCGCTGCCATCCGTGGGTCTACCAAAATCATGTTCAACAAGATCCTCTGCATTTTCCCAAGTTTCCTCTGTAGATGATTTGCAGATTGCAAGAATGAGTACAACTTCCGTACTCAACAAGCCACATGGAAAAGCTAAATAATTACATGTAAGGAGTTCAAATGATGGTTAGGGTTTACCTTAACATGCATAAGTGGATGCATTTAGCAGTTAAAGCAGTTTATATTTAAAACAGTAAAACAATAATAAATAATAACATCAGGGGTTTCTCAACAAACTCAATTACCAACTTAACATCTCAAAAACTCTACTTATGCCTCTGTATTGGAATCACCCATAACACAGCTTCATTAACCTGAAGCACGGCGTATTCGAATACCTTTAATTATATACTCTGCAGAGCTGCCCAACTTTACCCACAAGATATCTCATGCTCATACTGTCAGATCATAGACACGCAACACGTTATCATGCGACTGAGTTTGGGATAACAAAGCCTTTTCACTGCTAAACCCTTTTTAGCCTCTACCCTAGAGGTCTTACTCGTCTGACCCTCGGAGACCACCGACCAACAATGGAATGCGATCTCGAGGTCGACAGTCCATACTGCTTGTGTAGATCGGCGAGTGTCCTTACCGGCCCACTCCTGTCTCACCCCAATTCCTTCTGCTCCATCACACAAGAGTAGTTGACATCCTGTAGATATTCAAATGGAAGATCAATGTACTAAGCCAGGGAGTAATGACCACACCTGTGGTTGAGTGGGTTTTTGTCTCTGTTTCTTTGGCACAAGGTTCTTGTCCTTACTTATCTCTAGTGAGAAAATAGACCAACATCAACTCGTGGTTGTTCACCTGCTTGATCTCACTGATGACTTACTTTTAACACCAGTCTATTGGGTTGTCCAACTTCTTGGACACAACCCTCAACTCTCCACCAAAACCTTTGGTGAACCACCAATACTGCTTTTCTGGATTTAAGCACATGTGTGTGACAAAGCTACTTATATAGCTAATAATTTATGTGAACTTGTCAAGGTGAATATGGCTTACAAAGGATTTTAACCTTGTCAAGGTGAATATGGCCTACACGTGCTAGGTGGGTTTGTATGTGGGGTAAATATTGTCCGATGTCCTCTAGAGTCTGGTTGTCAAAATTGTGACCTAACGAGAAGCAATACAATAAAATAATCCAAATAAAATCCAGCTCGACAAGGAATGAGCTGAGAACAACATGCAAATAAATAAAAACATAAAAGAAACATAAAAAGAAGGTGGTGTGGGAGGGTGGGTATTTATCTAGTGTGTAATTGGACTGAACGGAGTTGAGATTTGGATTCACGGGCTCGAAACGGTAAAAAAATGACATATAATGTCAAATTAGGGTTTCAGAAATGAAAAATTGTCGGATAATGAATAGTACTATAGTACTATCTGCGTACGAAACGGATGCTAACAGTAATTTGACATTGTTTTTTTGGACTAGGACCAATATTTTTTCTAGAAATGAACAGTAACCGAATTGCATTGTTCATGGGCTGAAATTGAATGAATAGTATTTTGTTTATTGTTCACGAGTGTGACCAATATTGGGCTAAGTCCAATACTCAAATGGGCTTCGGCCCGATCTGGCCAGGCCATAAAGGCCTAGCCCCTGGCGGTTTGAGCCGCAAGGCCGAAAGGCCCACGCGCTCGCCCCAGGGCAGAGGAGGCGGAGGAGGCGGCCGGTGTGCATGGCGATAGTGGAGTGGTCGGTGAGCTCTGATGGGCCAAGGTGAGTTCATTGATGGCTTTGGTGGGGCTTGGGGTGGGGTGTGGTGGCTTGGGCCGGGCGAGGTCTCTGTGGCGGCTCACTGGTTTGGGGTGTGGGGGAGGTGGGGGAAAGAACCGGGGAGGGCCGGAGGGGGAAGGGGAGGGGAGGAAGGAAGGCGGTGAATTTCACCTTGCGAACTCAACGGGGGAAGAAATGGAGGCGGCGGCGGGAACTCGAAACCCGATCGGCGCTCGGGGAGAAGGAGTAAAGGGAGGTGCAGAGGTAGGAAGTGAGTGAGAGAGTGAGTCGGGGGTGGGCTTTTATAGGGGGGGGAGGCGGTGGTAGTAGGGATTAGGCGAATGGGGGCGTGGCGTGTGGGCGGCGGCATGGGCGGCCACGCGCACGAACGGCGAGGTGGCGGTGGTGAAGGCGGTAGAAGCTACGGGAGGTGGTGCGTGGCGCAGGAGGTGGCGTTGGTGACGGAGGGAGCGAGGGAGGCGGTGACGACCGGGAGGATGACGCACGGGCGTGACGCCGGGGAGAAGAAGGGGAAGGCGCCGGAGAGAAGACGCCTCCGGCGAAGGCAAAGCGGATTTCCTAAAGGGGAAAGCGGGAATGGGAGGAAGATTTCCGAAAAGGGAAAGATTTCAAAATTCAAACAAAAGCTTCAAAAAATTTGAAAACTCTGAAATTTTCGGGTTATTTCAACTCTCGCACATTCTTCCCTTCTCGTCTCGGTGTTAAGTTTCTTCTGCTTTGATTTATTGGATCACCGCTTGTTTATAAATTCAGTTCCTACTGTTTCCTTTCCCTGTCGTAATATTTCAGCTATCCGTGGACTGTAAGAGAGGAATGAGTAGATGAGAAGAGTTGTGAAAACTGAACAGTGTGGAGCTGGTATTTGGGGATGGCTTACAAAGGCATCCCACTGGGAATGACATGGACTCTCTCTGTCCGTTTGAGACATGTCCATTTCCCCATCACGCCCCTGTTTGTCTCTTTCTGTCTGTTCTCTCTTACTTTCTCCCTCCTCTTTACTCACCTGAGCCAAGCCTTCGGAAAACCGGAAAACCCTAGCAATGGTGGCTGAAATGGAACCGCAACCCTAGTCCAAATCCACCGTCTTCAAGCCGCAGGAAGAAGATAGCTTGAGAAGGAAGGCCGCGGATTGAGGATCTGGAGCAGCGGATCTGTTGTATTCTAAGGGCAATATTGTAATTTCTCATTTGAGAAAAGGTGGATTATAATAGAAAAGGGATTGAGCTAGGCCCACTTGTCTTTGAGATGGGAGAGGAGATAAGATTTGGAGGTGTAAGCTCAATCGGCAGGAGTTGTTTTCGTTGGCCGCTTGACCTTCAGCCTCCCCGCGAGTAGGAGCGATGCGTTCTCTTCGGCCTGCTCGCGAACGACGCAGAGGACGTGGTACTTGCGAGCGGCTCAGGCGCGATTCGCACGGGCGGTTGGTGGCAGCATCTCTCCTTCCATCTCCTTAAAAGGCTCAATCTAGAAGCTTCTTTCAGATGCAGAAATAGATGGTGAGTTCCCCCAATTTTTGTGTGTTCTTTCTCCTGATTTGATCTCGTTTTGGGGATTCTGCACCTCCGAGCTGCCGTGTGTGACTCGGTGCCGACGGTGGTGAGCTCCGGTTCTCTCGGTGTGCATCCGGCCGGTTCCTTGTGCCATCTCCTCACTGATTGGTGCTGTGCTTGGAACTCGGCGATTTGTGCACTCGAGTGGCTCGGCTTTGGTCTTCTGTGGACCGATCTTGGGAGGAAGGTGACCTTTGGTTTGATTGCTGACTGGTGTTCTTGAGAGTACTCGGCCAGTGCTCCTCTGTTGTATCGTGTGGCACATCCTGTACCTCACTCCATTCTTTGGTTTGCTCCAAAGGAAGGAGAGTGGCATTGTATCTTCGATTACCTTGGCAATAGGTTTTCAGAAACGTCGTCTATTAGACGTGCCTTGCCTTGATCTTCACGGTGGTTTTGAATATCACCGGCTTTGTGAGTATCTTTTGACCCAAGTTCGGTTCACTTTGATTATATATTTGTGGGCTATTCTGTTGTAGTTTCATGCTCTGTGAGATATATCAAAGTGGATTTTGTGGGCTTGATATTGCTTTGTGATTGAAATGGTCTAATTCTGAAATTGGTAGAAGTACTAGTTCAATTTTGAGCTCTACAAGATTGCTTGCTGCTGTCAATGTAATCACCAGTTTGTATGCTGCTGTCAAATTGTATTTAGAAGTTCCAGTACTTCTGTAGTGCTTTATCTGATCACTTAATCTGCTATCCTGTCTTTTTAACAGAAGAAAGTTTTACTTGATTCTGTTTTGTTTCTATATCTTAACTACTATAATTTTGGGTTTACCCCGCGCAAGCGGGGCAATCGTCCACCAAAAGTCCGAAAGCAACGCACGCCGAAAAACTCGTCTTTTCCCCACCCACCGTGAAGTCACAAACCGCTCCCACGCCCACCTCCCTCCCTCCCTCTCCTCTCCTCACCCACGCCGCCCTCCTCTCCCATCCGAGCCGCCCGGTCCTTCCACGCTCTCTTCCTCCCCTCGCCCGAGACGCCACCGCCCCTACCACCCACGCCGCCCTCCTCTCCCACCCGAGCCGCCCGGTCCTCCACGCTCTCTTCCTCCCCTCACCCGCGACACGCCCGCCCCTGCCGCATCCGCGCTGGATCTGGTCGCTTCCTCCCATCCACCGACTCCACTCCACGATTCTCCTCCTCCTTCCTCCTATTCTTCGCCTCCTCCCATCCGCCGATGCCGCTGTTTCAAGGCCCTCCGCCGCCAAGCCCGCCAGATCGTCATCATCTGTGTGGCGCTGGCGACCAGGGTTGCCATGTACCATTGCGGACTTCCCGGAGGCGGCGGCCTCTGGTGGCGCGCTTCGGGACAACGTCCGGTGGCTGGCAGCGGTGGGGCCCCATGAGACGGCGTCGGGCCCTCCGCGTGGCGCGCGCTCCTCTAGGACGACCACACTGGTGCCATTGTCCCCATTCTCGCCGTCGAGGAGCTCGTCGCATCGTCGCCTGCGCCGCTCTGTGACTGCTGCCACTACGCCGGTGAGTATCCTCACCTCCCTCAATGGCTTCCCTCCACATCTGCACTGCCCCTAATGTTACGGCTCCTCATGCCATCGCCGCCTCACCCGCCAATTCGTCGACCCAGACGGCGAGGTAGCATAGCATGGGCTTGGTGGCGGTGCCTCATTCGCTGGCTCCCTCTCCGAACAGCTTGTGGCCTCGCATGCCCAAACCGCTCCTCTCCCATTCTCCACGCCGCTGGGTCATGATTGGTAATGACATGTGTTCCATCGATTTTAATTCTTTGTACAATTATCTGGCGAAGATTTTGAACAATGACTATACTCAATTGGTTATAATTGCATTTCTGCGATAAACACATCTCGTTTTTTTCACATGTTACAAATTATTAAATTTTCTTGATCGAACTCGCCATTATTTGCCGTGGATCATGCATGCCTACTCTTTGAACGTCAAGCACACTAAATCTGTTGAGCATATTGAAATTTGTGAAGGTTTATTTAGGTTTGTCAATTCTCTCTGCATATCTTTGTTAAGAGCCTCAAAGATCAGATATAACTCGCACTTCGTGCAAAAATGCAAACATGGCATTTGATGGTGTGCTTGAGTATGTGTCTTGTATTGCAATGGTTATGTTCCTCTAGTTTCATTTGTGCGAGAATAATTGAAAAGACTATTTCTCCACCTTTCACGATAAAATTTGTCAAACGTATATAAAATCCCCATAGCACCGATGCTCACATGATGGACGATCACCGCCTCTTTGCCGAAAGAGTTTTTTCCAAATGCTTGCCGCTTGTGGACCATACCTTCATCGTGACACACAATTATTTGAAGGTACCATCAAATCTTTTATCGCTAATTTGTCTCAGATAGTACCGCCACTATCATGATATACTTGATGCTAGCATATCGTGCATGACCGGAGATTTTCTCCGGTGCATTTATGTCATATATTATTGATTTGTTTTGTCATATTTGTACAAAAAACTACCATATCACGAGTTTTCCATTTCATCAATTGTGTTCATGACCAGGATTTCGCAAAAATGCCATCCTTGTTACCTAGCTATAACAAATCAAGAATATATTTTGCAACTTATAACACAAAAGGTTGTCATCACATCCTTTTAGAAAGCATTTGAACAAGCTGTCCTATGAATACTTTTGCTTGCAATTTTGCAGTTCCATGTGAGGCCTCAAGTAGCAAAAAAAATGTTGGAAATGATTTACTTAATATTCCATTCTACATGTTAGCTTTTCAGGTTTGCAGAGTACTAAAAGCATACTATCTCTCATCAAAAGAATCAACCCGTACATCAGGTGTAGTATCTCCGGAATCTCGGATTGAAGAAGCACTTGGGTCATGTGTGCTTCCTTCATTGCAGCTTATACATGCTAATCCTGCTGTTGATATGGAGATATGGGGAGTTCTTTCCCTTCTTCCTTACGAGGTTTGTCATGTTGCTTCATGCTTTGTTTTACTGCCCTATTCAGTTTTAAGCAATTTGGTACCATTCATGTTTAGGTCCGTTATCGTTTGTATGGTGAATGGGAGAAGGACACTGAACAAAACCCAATTGTCCTTGCCGCAAGGCAAACTGCAAAGGTTGCCTACTTATTCCGTGACTGAGGTTTTCTTTTCTTTCATCTTAAGCTTTAAATTCACCAAAGATTCTTATTTTTAATTAGTTTGGACACCGTAAGGCTCTTAAAGCGGTGGCTAAGGAAAATCTAAAGCAGCTTGGCCGCATGGTGGCTAAACTTGCTCACGCAAATCCAATGATCGTATTTCTGATAAGCATCCAACAGTATCTTGAACCAACTTATGTGCATATAATTGCTAATTGGGGTAAACTTATTCAAAGCAAGTGTAAATCTGCAGCTTATCTCAAACATAATGTTTCCTTTGGAAATATGAGATATACCTACTTCCATTTGTACTAGAGATGTTGATTTTGTTTTTGTTTTGCAAATGACTTCGCTTATTCTTTTTCCCTTCTCTCGGTGTTGGAGATGGCCAACCATTGCTACATCTGCCGATAGCTCCATCTCCATCATTTGGCACTTCTATCCCCATCGATTTTTGATACCAACCTGGTTGCTTGATACCATGTTATACAATGAACCCTCATTCATTCATTGGGCCAAAAGGCCAATATGTACAGCCTACATGAGTGGGCAAATAAGCAAATAACCCCTATACAAGTAACTAATCACTCACCTTATACAATACTCTAACAGCTTGTATCCGTCATATGTTCTTTTAGCCTAGATGTTGTGCTTACGAATGCAACCTCTGCTTTGTTTTGACATCGGCTACATCGACTCTTTGTGTAGTATTTACGCGATGGGTGTGATCCGTGATTCATTTCCTTGGCCGTGACCTATCTAGATCTACTCTAGCTTTGTCTCGTTAGCACGCACTGAAAGCACTGCATCATTTGATTGTCGGTTTAAACAAGGTCTACCTCTTCCATACAAGATAAAAGATTAGACGAGAAGCTTCTGCAAAATTAGTAGAAACTTGGTCTCTTGAATTATCGATTGATTCTTGTTTCCTAATTGTTCACTGACTTACAATGAAGTTCAGAAAGATCCAATTGCCTCTGTTTGCTGACGATAACTATTGCACATAGATTTAGGATAAAATAGAAACGGTTAAAGGAAGTCCCAAATTATCCTTGCAATAAAATAATAACATTTATACTACACATGTTATTCTTGCAAACTGCTCAAGACTTTGCTCTCAAAAAGGAGCAAACATTTATACTACACAAGTTGTTTCTGTTGCAGACTGATCAGAAGAAGCAAGCTGCTGTAGATGTTCAGAGTAAGCACCTACAGGTGAGGTGGACGATCATTTACCCTTTCTGCTCTATAGAGCACTGGATAATTTTTTTTAAGGTATTGGCACATTTGGCCCTCCTACTTTTGTCGAAGTTTAATTTTTGTTTATCTACTAGAAAGTAGCTAAAGTTGTCGGTTTAAACAAGGTCTACCTCTTCCATACAAGATAAAAGATTAGACGAGAAGCTTCTGCAAAAATAGTAGAAACTTGGTCTCTTGAATTATCGATTGATTCTTGTTTCCTAATTGTTCACTGGCCTACAATAAAGTTCAGAAAGATCCAATTGCCTCTGTTTGCCGACGGTAACTATTGCACATAGATTTAGGATAAAATAGAAAGGGTTAAAGGAAGTCCCAAATTATCCTTGCAATAAAAATAATAACATTTATACTATACATGTTATTCTTGCAAACTGCTCAAGACTTTGCTTTCAAAAAGGAGCAAACATTTATACTACACAAGTTGTTTCATTGCAGACTAATCGAAGAAGCAAGTCTGTCAGAGATGTTTAGAATAAGCACCTACAGGTGGGGTGGACGATCATTTACCCTTACTGCTCTATAGAGCACTGGATTTTTTTTAAGGTATTGGCACATTTGGCCCCCCTACTTTCGTCGAAGTTTAATTTTTGTTTATCTACTATAAAGTAGCTAAAGTTGTTCCCTTTACTTACAAATATTTGGTTATTTAGGACTTGTTTAACTGGTGTTTGATGCTGTTTGATGGTTTGGGCAGTGACTCAGAGACTCAGATTAGGGCCCAGTAGGCTGAGTTAACACAAGTGGAATAGTCAATTTTAGCCCAAGGATTGTGTTGAAAGTGCTTTCCTAACCATCTTGACTCCCTAAAAAATTCGTGCACAATCCTCACACTTCCCAACTTTCGTCGTCTCACTACCATGCATCTCCATGCATCAGATTTCAAACGTTTTATGTTTCCTTTTTTGTGTGTCCCCCCCAGTTGGTGGGAGGTACTTGTCATCTTTTGATCAACATGTTTGCTATGTTGCTCTTGTTATTTGGTCATGGAAAAAAATTACTTGATAAAAAAACTGGTTTTGGTGCTCTGCTTAATCCCAATCAATTTTGGCTGTAGAGATGCAACTTTTGATAGATAATAGATTTTACTATTTTAGGCACAGAAACAACTGTCTTTTCCACCTTTACATAATCATGTTGCAATCCTCATCATCTATTTCGGCATGCTTGGTGTTGCTCAAATTGGGGATGTGTCATCAGCATTTTGACATGCCATGTCAATGCCCTGTCAGCCAGATCCTAAACAGACAATAAACTGCAATATATGGATGGCGTTATCAGCGTTTTGACATGCCATGTTAACCAGATCCTAAACAGAAAATAAACTACACGTAGAGGGACTAGAGCTTCACTGACAGTAGAGGGACTTAATGTGCGATTTATCCTTTATCTAATATATACTATTTTAAAGCAACTCCATTCCTTCTATTCTTGCACCGATGGATGTAAAGTATACCATACCAAGGATCATTTGGAGTTATTAATTTGCCTTTGAGACCGAGTATAGGTCAGAGTGCATCGATGAATGCTCTTTATGGGAACACGATAAGCTCCACTTGGTAGCGATGGGATGTTCACACGTAAACCAATTCGTTATAGCCTTGTAGATTGCCGGTGCAAATACTTCTACATATGAAATACCAAAAATGCTTGTAGGAAACAATAAAATGTAACCCAATTAATATTCTGATGAGTTGAAGTTTCAATATATCGTTATCAACAGAAGCTTTGAAATTTTGGACCTGATGATTTGCATGTTATCTAGCATTTCAGCCAATTGCATGGTTGTACACCGGGTCCTCAAATCATTTGAAAAACAAAAGGACCGGGTCCTCGCGTGAGAAAAGTGTTATCCAAAATTGTGTGCCATAGAAAGCTTCCTCCTGAAAAATGCTAGCAATAGAAGGCCAAAAACTGTTGATTTTACTGAAACCAACAAAAAGAGTCAAATATATGGTTCTACGAACCTAGCAACTGTGATTATCAGACTATTAAGCTGTTTGCTCATATTTCTCGATTTCTCTTCTATTCTTAAACACATTCAGCTTTTCCTTTTTAGTTCTACAACTGAATTTGTTCTTTTGCAGGTGGGTAATTGAGCCACCTTTGGAAGTTGTCGTTCTTGCCAAGCGCACCTCATGGCTTGAAACCACCGCGAAGCTTTCCTCCAAGTTGTTAGACAGCGAGCAAGACCCGGAGGATAGGCGATTGTCAAGAACCAACAAATCATGTCGGTCCTGAAGCACCACGAAACGGAAGGGTGACCTTCACGATTAAGATAACTGAGGCAGAAATAAGCAGAATGTATATCATCATGTTGGTTTGGACCTAATGATTTGCATGCTTATATCAATGTATATCTCTGTTTAATGCATGATGTCTACTTTATTAGTTGGTTTGTACTTAATTTACATGATGGTGTGTCAGTTATTTATGTATTGAAGTAAACTATGGGAAAATATTATTTGCTATCGTTCATTTCCAGAATTGTCATACAAAGTTCTTGTTTTATCGTATTGCACTAATGTAATGCCCGTATGTATCATCATCTTTTAATTGATT
Organism: Phyllostachys edulis; assembly: GCA_036346405.1. Classification (NCBI taxonomy): domain Eukaryota; kingdom Viridiplantae; phylum Streptophyta; class Magnoliopsida; order Poales; family Poaceae; genus Phyllostachys; species Phyllostachys edulis. Next base: position 52,749,614 of record CM070557.1, on the reverse strand, counting down.
GATTCACTTCATGTGTTAAAGATAAATATTATTTCTATAAGATTTGGAGTTCCGTTGTAACGCACGGACACCCTTTAACATCAAAGATCTTTATGTAAATTGATAAATTTCTGGATGTTACTATTTATGGTGCACGGAATGAAAAGAGATTGAGTAGTAAAAGTGGAGATATTTTTTTGTCCTTTTGATAGGGCTAGAGCGAAGAGCGGTAAAGGGTAAAGGTAGGTTGAGAACCAAAGATTGGGAGTAGCCTGACATGTTTTCAAATTCCAATGGTATACCATTTGGTCTTTAACATAACTGGGTTAAACATTGACACAATTTAGCACTTGTGGTATTATTTTTTAAAGATCCGTTGCAACGCACGGGCAACCTACTAGTCTTCATTAAAGGTCTGTTGGCTTTTGGTTTGAAGTAATAAATAAGTGAGTCTTGTTATAGACTTCTATGGACTGCAGTAGTTGATATTGATGGTTCTTGGTGATCTATGGTTGATAGATAGTAATAGTTTGAACTTCTTATACATGAAATTGTTCTGTCAGTCTAGTTAAGCATTGGATAGAGCTCAAAATCTGAATTTTAGTGTTCTTATCCAATTTATGAAGAGAATAGACCACAGTGCTGAGATGGCCAAGTTTGCTTCTTGTGCAACTCGCCATATGAGAGCTCACATTAACTTCAAATTTCTGTGCTCTATGCTGATTTTATTCATATACATGTGGTATATGTTTAGCATTTCAATCAATTTAAATAACTTGAATGATTTACATTTGATTATGTTGATTTAGTCTTTTAAATGCTGTCGGATTAATGCTTTACTGTTTCGAAATTATGCTGGAATTAATTATGATTATTTGCTAATGTTGCACATATTACAACAATCCAGAAAACCTATATTTGAAGAAATGGCTTCATCGTCAGATGTCGTTAAGCTGGAAGTATTTGATGGTGCTAACTTTAAGCGTTGGCAAGCTAAAACCAAATTATGGCTGACTGACCTCAAACTTTTCTAGGTCGTTTCAAATCCTCCAATATTCCCTTTGGAAACCGCTGAGATGATGCGGTGGGAGGATGCAAACAATTCAGCCCTAGCTAGGTTGTTAGCAGTCTTGTCCAATTGGCTGTTCAACGTTTATGTCACTTTCACTAATGCTAAACAACTTTGGGATGAATTAGATGAGAAGTATTCCGAAGGGAATAATGGTAACGAGTCCTTTATTACTGCTGCGTACTTGAACTACAAGATGATAGAGGGACGATTGGTGATGGAGCAGCTCCATGAGCTCCAACTCCATGTACGTGATCTTAATTAATACAACTGTCTCCTACTTGAAAGTTTTCAGGTAAATATCATTTTGGCTAAGTTACCGCTCTCGTGGCGTGACTTTGTGACCGTTGACGACATGTAAAGGAGCGCTTGACACTCAACGAGCTGTCAGCAGCTATCAATGTCGAGAAGTGGGCAAGAGCCGGTGACAGCAAAGGTAAGACTTAAGTCCAAGCTCATCTAGTGGAGGTCAAGAGTGCTGGTGGATCTGGGAATCAGAAATTCAAGAATCATCCCAAAATCAAACTTCAACATGCATCCAAAATCAAAGAAACAGGGCAACAACTACAACCACTACTACTTGAATGTATTCCTTGCACCCCTCCAGCCACAGATGCACAACCCCCTGAATCTAGTCAACCAACTCGGACATCAAATGAACCAACTCCAACTCCAACTTTGAACCTTGATGATGAGGAAATTCAAGTCCCTGATGCACAAATAGAACCCACTCTGACTCACATCATCTGTTGGATGAGCATTACCACATCAAGGTGAAGTACGGTAGGGTCTATGCTGGCAAGGAGATGGCACTAGAGAAGATTTTTGGCAAGTGATTTGAGAGCTACCCCATGTTGTTTGCTTACAAGGAGGAGCTCCCTCATCCAGTCGGTCCAGGATTTATAGCTATGGTCAAAATTTCTGGCACAAAAAATTCCCTCCATGAACTTTCCTTCCAGGCGCCAACATCAATTATAGGACAACGGCAATTGTCAAAACCACTAGGATTTCAGTGTCATTTTCATAATTGCTCAAAGGGTACCAGCGGTCATTTGTCCTAGTCAAACGGTTTGACTTGACACCACTCGACGTCGTCACGGCTCTAGGGTGCCGGAGGGTGACATCAGTGGCAATTTCCGAAGAAAATTTGCGAAGCAGTGGCATGGAAAGAATACACGAAAAAAGAGTGGCACAACCCGAAAGTGCAAGTGAGATAGTGGCATGAAACGAAAAAACCCAATAATATATCTATTTTTGATGATCTTGTAGTTGTAGGGTTCACACTTCACAGGTCACATTTGAAAGTCAATACTACAGATAGTAAGGAAAATGACAATGTTTATGAATTTGTGGGGCTTTTCATACCCCCATTATAGGATTAATATATGGGGCATGCTTAGTGCTTACATGACGATGATCAAATAATCCTCAATTAATTGTTTATCTATAATTGTTATTATAGATAACAATATCTTCATATTGTTCATAAGTATACCCCTTACTGTTCATAAGGGAAGCACTTAACTGAGTGGCTGTAAGCTTTTCTATGACCACCCCATGGTCGTAAGCCTTTCTACGACCGAACTATAGTCGATAAAACCTACAGACATGTGGGTCCAATTGACTAGGGACTCTTATACGATGTGTTCAATACATAGAGCAGCTAGCATACGTTGTTATTCTCCAGGATAACTACACGTATTACGTCTGTCCTTGACGTAACTGCAAGACGATGTGAGGTGTAGCTTCTCTGACAATAACTACCATCAATGTACGCCATCAAGCGCTGAGGCGTTTCTTGGCATGGAATAATTGCCACCCCATTACGTGCTATATAAGGGCTAACGTCGGAGGAACCGGAAGCCAATTAGAGACAATACACAGAAGTGGTTAAGTCTTAGTTCCAGTTATTTCTTCCCGGTTGTAAAAAAGCTCAGTCAATACAGCAATACAGGAGTAGGGCTATTATTTTCCTAGGAGAAGGCCCGAACTTGTCTAGATCCCTGTGTCTCTTTCTGCGTGGATCTAATTCAAGGGAAGCTCCAAACATTCATTCGTAAGATCGATACTAGATATCGATATTACCTTTCTCACAACTCTCACACTTGCCTTGACCTTGATGGATCCAAAAACAGGATGTGATTTCTAGAATTTGCTTGTTATATTTTTTGCTATTCATTTAGTATTCTGATCCCAAGCTTTCTATGAGCATGCTCACCCCAAACTTGCCTGAAAGATATGTCATATGTTTTGAACTTTTATGTCAAAAAATATGTTTTGAACTTAGTGACTGGATTTTGTTGATTATGTAAACAAAACAAACACATGTGTGAGCTTAGTTATGGGGTTTGATCGTATGGCATAGATAGTGGCAAATTTATACTTGAAGCGAGGTGTGTTGAATTACTCATCGCATTATGGTCATGGAACTCAAAGTGTTTAACAACATTGAAGATTTTTCTTGTTTGATCAGTCAGCTGCTGTTGTGATTGGACTTGTGAAACATTTATACAACCCAACATTTGTAGCACATTTTCATTAGCTTTGTAGTGTTTGTTAACGCCTCTTCTTTTGCCAAGATGTTTCTTTTCATAAAAGTATCACAAATCATGTTGCACTAACAAGAAGTTATTACTTAGGCATGCAATATCTGCCCATATAAGTTGCCAATTGTCAAAGTTTAGGTGTATAGATTCTATAATATAATGCAGTCAACACATCTGCAGTTGGCCCATTTCTGAATATACTGTAAAGAACTCAACAGTACTGCTAGCTTTTGTTGTAGATTTATATGTAATCTACTAGAGGTGAACTTATTTGTTCACTATTTATTTCATAGGTGCTTGTTAAATGTCGGCATGATTATAGGAACCAGGCCTACCATTTTGTTATCTGTGTTAATTAACCAGATCATAGATGGTGTGTGCCACCTGTACCAGTTGGTTAGTACTGTCACTAGCAGGTGTGTCTATTGGGTAGTGAAATTAACCGATTAAGCTATGGCGTTGCCTCGCCGCGCACCTTAAGCGCTTTGGCGGTAACACCGGTAAGAAGGTAGTGAGTCGCGTCGCCTTATCACTTCAATAACGATGGATGGCATAGCATTGAACTTATTCTGGTGCAATTTAGTTAAAACAACTCATATACTGATACCAGATTTTGAGGTAGCAAAAGGTTATGATGTGACATACTGCAATGAGGCAATCAAACAGCGGGCAGCTTGCAAACGGCTCCACCTAGTTCAATCAACCAAAGATGCCCTTAATCATATTGAACAAAAAAAATACTGACAAGGAATGGTTGGTTCTGGGTAGTAGTATGCAAGTTTTTTGTTTCTCTGGTAAAACATCTTGATTTGATGGAGGAATTATATATATGCTTAAGAAGCTATGTTTTTAGCCAACGCTTACTGTTTTCTCTCCATATCTTTTGGATTCCATTTTGTGCAATGCATACAGTTGATTAGAAACAAATATTAGCTACTTCCAAGATTTCCACTGATAGTTCTTTCAAGGGCTGTATTTTGGGAGTTCAAGTGTTCTTTTGTAACATTAACTACTGTACTACTACTTCATGAATTTCTTCCAGAATGATGTGGCTATCTTCTTCATAGGTATAATAGCTTGGCACGATTCTTAGTGCCGGTTGTCGTGATTCTGGTTGGCAACCCGTCAATCTATATACTATATGGGAATTGTATGATCTTCATTGGTTAATTTATTAACTTAAGGGGCAGAATGTGCAACACTACAATTTCTCACAATTCCTGCTGTTGATGAAGAGAGATATTCTAGTTAGCATATATCTTTCTCTTGTCGCAAATTCATGACATTACTTCAGGGCATACCGTTTTTATCTGGTGTTAGTAAACTATGGAAGAAGTTCACCAATCCAGCAGGAACGAAAACCCAGATTTCATGAACCATCTCGTTGGATTGTCACACTTCGTGGTTAGGTTTTGCTCATGTCATGGTGCTTTAGTGTAGTTAGGATCTTGGATTGTGCATTTGTGCTTGGTCGGCGATAGTGATGACCAATGCAGCAGCAAAATAAAGTGCTGAACTTGTGATTGGTTACATGCCGTGTTCAGTATTTTATTTGTCTTCCCAAAACTCTTCAACAGCTTGCCTAAGTGCCGCATGACACTGAATGCATGCTCTTACATTTTCTCTGCAGAATTTGTTGTTTTTATCACTTTCTTATTGGGCAAGTGCACCAAACTTTGACTGTTGAAATATTTTTCTTAAAGCAGCAACATTATGCCAGCGTGAAATTTTCAAATACACTGCATTTGTTTGTTTCAAATTACATTATCTAGCTGCTTGCATTGAATTCCATTTAAAGTTAAAACTTCGTCTATTTTAGGTTTAGTGTTTTTTCCTTTCATGGCACCTTCCTCATTCTCCCACCAAAAGATTCCGTCAATAATAGCTCTATAGGCATTTGGTTACTTTTTCTCAATCCAAGTCCCTGTTCTAATTCATATTTCATTCCTTTCTGTTTGCATAATCAGAAAAATCCCGAGTACATACTTCATTCATTTCTGTAATTCTGTTTATATATTCAGAAAAATCCTGAGTCAGGGACACTATTCTTGGTAGTCAACCAGCACCTCCTCTTGTTGGCACCTTGACGGTGAGGTTAGAAGGGAATGCACTGTACAATGATCCATCATCCTCAAGGTGGACCTGAGGTATTATTTTGAACCGTCTTGCTTGACTTAAGAAGCAACTTAGCTTTCTGATATACAGTGATTTGTCTGGTAGCGCCATTATTCGGTTGGCAACACTGACTTATTCTCTTTGCATGTGTGTTATTGCATTGTATTACAAGGTAACACGGAAGAGTTTGATGGCGAGGCTGGCAAGCTGGGAAATCCTTAATGCTCCTGATGCAAGTGTGCACATTTTTCTTCTCTTCACTTCTTCAGTGAAGCAGATGAATCATGAATGACAAACGAAGCTGAGCTTGTCTCCAGAAACCAGAAGGCTGCGTGCGTAGGGGGGAAATCGCAAAAGAGAGAACCGTGCCTCAATACTTTCTGATATGAACATCAAAGACCAGTAAGGAATCTTGCTTTTCTTTTGTTTTTTTTAAAGGTTTGACTAAATTTCTGAAGAATATGCAGAAATTGACAGAGTTTTTTCTGCTTCCATTGCGAAACCCTTTGGAGAAACCTAGTGTATGCAGGTGAACTAAATTTCTCGCTCCAACTCCAACATATACAAGGGGAAACTTGCCATGTTGAATTGTGACTCACTTCGCCTTTGGCCATGGATTTTTGGCCCAGCCGATGCTTTGCTGGGGAGATGAACTCGCATATTTGCATGCCATGTCTTGTTTAAAGCATTCGACGGCCAAGAAGTTGTTTGGATCAATCAAGACCCAAAGCATTTTGCTATCCGACTGAAGCACCTTGCAATCCTGAATCAAGACTGAAGCATGTCGCCGTCCTCCAGAACTGCACATGTAACCAAACTGTGATAACCTACAATTTTTTTCTTCTTTATATATCTGTGTTTGAACATGGCTCCACAGCATGAAAGAAACTCTGTTGGTTTCATTATCTCAGTACCATGTGATCTGTTAACACTCTGAATTCTGAAGGACTGTAGCCTGTAGGTCACCGGACATCTGCCTCCTCGATGGCTAGTTGATCTCTTCAACTCGAGCTACCCAACCTATTAGTCCCGGGCCCACACTGCCAGCCTCACCAGTCAGTTTACTCACTTCCTAACCGATTAACCGACACGCATCACTCTCTCCACCCCACTGCCTGGTGCCACCCTCGAGACCGGCCGGAGAGAGGAGCCATGAAGGCCGTCGCCGACCACCACCACGGCTTCCACTCCTCCCCGCTGCCGCCGGAGACCAAGATCTCCATCCCCATCTCCGCTGGCGGGGGAGCGGAGGTGGTGCTGCTCGGGAAGGGGCGGTACAAGGCGTGGGCCCTCGCTGCCATCGCGCTCCTCGCGCTCTGGTCCATGTTCGCCGCCTCAGTCTCCCTCCGCTGGTCCTCCGGCGACCTAGCCTACTCCTTCGGGGACGCAAGCGATCCCCTCCTCGACGACCTCGACCCCCTCGTACGCCCCCCTACTTTCTCAGATCTTGCCGCTACTCGGTCCTGATCTGTTCCTGACCTCCGACGTGTAAATGTGTGCCAAGAACGGTCTGACATAGTGAGAAAAGGAGATGCATTGGTTGATTCTGGATTTCATAGTGTGGATGAAATGGGTTTATGTTTGAACAATCAGATGTTTTTAACTGCAACCATGAAAACAGATCAATCAATGCGCAACGAATTGATTAAATATTTTTGGGTACGTAGGGAGTTAATCTGGCCATACATTTGCATCTTTTCAACTTCTGGAAGGATTAGTTTTGTGGTAAGAAAGTGCTATACACTATGCTTTCTTATCGAATGGTTTTTTAATTGTTACGTTACATAGATGAAGAACCATCTGCCTTTCTCCTTGATTTGGGTGTTGGTAGCATATTTGAGTAGTGTTTCATCTTCATAGTTGATACCGGCAGCAGAAAGCTAAGCTAAATATGAAAAAATGAAAGTACATACATTTTTGGGTTGTGAATGAAATACTGAAGTTTGGCTAATCATGAATTGAGTAGGAGATGGAGGAAAGGGAGAAACTAGTGCGCCGGATGTGGGATGTGTACACGCGCACTGGTGATCGGGTACGGCTTCCACGTTTCTGGCAAGAAGCATTCGAGGCTGCATATGAGGAGCTTGCTGGTGATGATACGCAGGCAAGTGTTGTGGCCGTATCTGAGATTGCTCGCATGTCCATCCACAGGCCTGAGCTTGAGCAGTCAGGGAATAAGAATTAGGTATGAACGGATCGATCCTTTCGCTAATTTGGTTGCTGCATGGGAGTATTGTTTCCTTTTGTTTGAGATATGTGATCGAACCTTTATGTTTGCTTTGCTCTGTGAGCATTCTGTTTGTCGTAAGTGTGATTATCAGCTCTGAAGTGGCTATCAGTTATCATACGATACATGTTTATAAGTTGATGAAGAAAAGTAAATCACGGTTGCTAGCTTCTGCAACTTTTTCTAACTTTTCTGAATTTCATCGCTTCAAGTAAAGACCAAAGTTGAGATAGATTATAGTGTTGATGCCACACAATCAGGGCTGTGAGTCGATTCCATTTCTGTCCCCATTTTTAAGGTTCTTGATTGCAATCTGCAACTTCTCAACTCTTAGAATTGATTCAATATTGGATCAACTATAAGAAGCTCCTAATCCTATGACAAATGTTGTGCCAGTAATTATGCATACATGGGATGTTAAGCTAGATGCCATATGGTAATTTCTATAATAAAGTGGAGCACCGTGCAAGGTATCTTTTAGTCCTCAGCAATTCTGACAAGTGAGTATTGTGATTGAAGATCATTTTCATTTTTGTTTATATTTCTATTCTTAGATGCAATTAATGTGAAATTCTGGTTTGTTTATGTAATCAATACTAGAGCATAATGAGTGAAGGATGAAACATGTGGTCATCATCTTGCCTTTAGCTATAATATCATGTTGTACTGGTATAGTGGTGTTCCATTTCGGTTTTCATGCAACCTTACTTGCTTCAGTGCATCACTCGCTAGAGTACCATTTTCATGCAACCTTGCTTGCTTCAGTGCATTACTCAATCACCCGTCACAAATTTCTAATCTAGTTCTTCCTTAAAAAAAACTTATATTCTATTAATCTGGTTGAACTGTATGTGGATGCTGTGAATGTTTAAATATGAGGATATATGTTGAATTTATTTGTTTCTTATCATTTTTTTTTTGCATGAATGGAACATTGGAAACATTTGGAGAAGTGGGAATGGTAGGTTGGAGGCGAATAAGTATAGGTTCATGTAGATTTTGACATCCCACTTCACTTGAAGTTCGCATGCTAAGTATGATCGTTGCACCAATTCAAAATTTCAAGCTCTGCTGTCTTTATTCACTTGGTTTGTCAGCTGATGTAAAAGTTGCAGTTTTCAGTGTAGTATGCAAAGTTAAGCAAAAGCTTGATAAAGCAAACCAAACCCCCATCTCCCTTGTCAAGTATTTTGGAATATTTTAGCTACCCAAATGAAAATAGCTCCAGTTCTGAATCTTCTGAACATATTGAGAATGATCTCATTTCACAATAAGTTTGTACATCGGAATCATTTGTATGCCAGTTTACTTGCTGAAAAATAAGAATCATTTGTACGGGTGCACATATGATTTATCCTTTGCCCGTATGGCGACTAGAGTTCTAGAAACTTCTGGATATTTCCACAAAAAACGATGCAATAACTTATGAAACGCTGCCTGAAATCTCTACGGGCAGCAAGAAACACAACTGCGAAGTGCAAGTGCTTGTATTCAATTCAGTCCTCCTTTCTACCAACTCTGACCATTCAGTCCATCTTTTGGGCACGACCAGAACTTGAACTTATGTTTTGAGTTCCAGATTTTACTGCCACCACTTGTACAAAGTTGTCTGGACTCTGACCCTAGAGGCTGACTTTGACTCGAAGATGTAACGAAGAACAGCCGTGCAAAACTGGACTCGCCGTGCTTATTTATAAACGAAATGTCAGGAGCCGGAGTACTCAAGACTTGATGTGATCGTAGGCCGTAGCTATGCTGTGTAACCGGGCGAGGACCTGGGCCTCGGTGACGCGGATGAGGCGCCGTGGTCGCGACGGCCGCGCAGCTGAGCAGAACCAAGAAGAACGAACAGGGAGACAGAGTTGAGACGATTTCTGTTTTTTTCCTATTTCTCAATCATAAAGTGTATCCTCTTTAATAGAGATGCTAACAATTGTAATCCCAAACGAGTTCGAAACAGAAACGGAAACGCAATGAAGTAATTCCTATCTGATTCTACGAGACAGAAAAGGAAAACTGAATAACACTACAGCTAATCCGAAACTACGGCTGAAGCAACTGAGTTTGATGGAGCTTCGATTGCTGTCTTTGGCTTGCGACGACTGTACTAGGTGCCCCACATGACACGAAATCACGCGAAATCGTTGCGAATAGACACGGATTCGCTTAGTTTTGTAGTAGCTCACTTACAGATTCCATATAGCACCCTGTTTGTTTGCAGAGTGTTGGAAGTGGCAATAGCCATTTGCGAGAAAACAATCACAACAAGCACATAAGAGATGAGAATTTGTTTACGTGGTACGGTAAAGTCTACGTCCCTGAATTGTGGCGGCTCCATTCGTACAAGGAGTTTTTTTTTTCTTCTGATTAGGGTTACAAAAGGTCGACGGTATATATTTATACCCCGATTATATGTACTACTCGGACTCATAGTCCGTACCGTTACGTTGTGCTTCTGCTTTCCAGACATAGCCCTTCCTTGACCTTGTTATATATAAGCCATAAACAACACAGAGCATTGCCGTCGAACGGGCTTACTCGCACTGCAGATTTCACCAAACGCAGAGGATCACCTAATCGTCAAAAGAACCCTAGCGCATTGACAAAATGACAAATTTGAACGGTGTTAGGTTCGTACATAATGCTTCTTGGCCTAATCCGTTAGGAAGTTGAAACAATACTAACATTGACGCGTCATCTCGTCCAAATCTTGCTCGTCTGATGCAGCGTTTTGTTTTAGAACGTTCTGCCTACTCTATCCGGAAGCCAATGTAATTTTTCTTTCATCATAAGTCACAAAAAGTAGTTAACAATTGGCCATGACAAGAACTAGGTAAAAAGGTTAAGAGAGAACGTGCATGCTTTGACTCAACCGTTCTGCACTAACTACTTACTAACTATCCCATTCAGCCTTCCTTCTCCAAACTCCCGTCACAAAAATTCCCCCAAACAAATCTTCCTCTCCCTCGTGCACAAGTCGTGACCAACCTTTCCATTTCACCTCTTTAGATAAATTAAACACGAACAATTATTCCATGCCCTACTCAATTACCCATTAGCACGGGATATGTTCCCACTAATTAATCATAACAATTAATCTATAGTAACTATCACCCTTACAAACAAACAAAAAAAACTCTATGAAACAACATCACCCTAGCTAGTGCTATGCGCAGGGGAGGATCTAGTCCTCCGGCTGGATAAGCTATAGCCCGAAGCCTATAACCAAAAGTTTATAAAATCCCTCTTAAAAAATTGCCAAAAATTCAAAGGAATAGAAGACTTAGATCAGATAAAGTCGGTCCAGCCCAAGGCATGACCCATCTCTGGCTCCGCCCCTGGATATGCGTACCAAGCACCACCGACAACAACCCATTCCACGAAATCGTTACGAACTGCCACGGACAAGAAGGCTCCATTACCTTGCACGACACATATATATGCACACTTTAAGTGACGGTTCGAGACGATTTCGTGAACGAAATAGTTTTTTTTTAAAAAAAATCCGTAGACAAAATCGTGTACACAATCCCATGGCCTCACTTTTTGCCCTAATTTTCTCTCTTTGGCACACCAAACAAACATGGTTTGTGCAGAGAGAGAGAGAGAGAGAGAGAGAGAGGCGAAGGGGAGCCCAGACCGGCCGGCCGGGCGCTCCCCATATTTAATGGCATCATCACTTACTCACGCCTCCAACGTCTTGTTGAATTCTATCATCATCATCGCTCTCTCATGCCGTGTGATGTGTAACCCTCGGCACTCTATATATTCCCGGCTAAGTCTAAGCTCCCCCGTCTCCCAAACCACGTAGTTAACTTGTTCTTCTACGTGACAACGTACCTGACCCAAGGCTAGGAGGAGTCCGTGTCCATGGACGCGGCGGCCATAGCCATGGGCAAGCACTATTACTTCTGCACCGTGCTGCTGCTCCTCCTCGCGGCCGTGTTCACCACGGTTGACGACGTGGCCGGCGCCGGCGACGGGTTCATCACGTGGGAGGACCTCAGCATACCGGCCGTGGCCGCCCCGCGCAGCACGTCGGACGACACGGGCGGCGGCGGCGGCAAGGCAGGCGTCGCCGCCGGAGCGCACCGGACGATCGTCGTGTCGCCGGACGGAATGGGGCACTCCCGGACCGTGCAGGGCGCCGTCGACATGGTGCCCGACGGCAACAAGAGGAGGGTCAAGATCCTCGTCAGGCCAGGCGTGTACAGGTGATCGATCGTCGTGTACACAATCCCCACCACTGTTCTTGCTTAATTGTAACTGCCTTAAGAGTTAATGGCCATTAAGTTACAATGTGTTCTTCCTCCTAGCTTTGAACAATTAACCAGTTCTTTGTGTTTGTTGCCTACTAGTAGCAAATTTCCAAAAAAAAATTTCTCTCTATCAGTGTTTGCAAACTGGAAGCAACTTAGTGTAATGACATTTAGCTTGTGAAACTGGTATATGCAGGCTTAACAAGTAGAGTATGCTAAATTAGTATGTTGCTTATAAGTAGGTATGATATCATATATTCATACTATGTAGAAATTCAGACAGGATTGAAACTAGTATAGTTGCTTCTGCATTTTGTTCAGAAAAAAAAAGAATGAATTGTAAGGTGTAACAAGCTAGGTGCTGCTTGTGCTATGGTGGATGGATACAGGGAGAAGGTGACGGTGCCGATCACGAAGCCGTTCGTGTCGCTCATCGGCATGGGGACCGGCCGCACGGTGATCAAGTGGCATGCGAGGGCGTCGGACATCGATTCGTCGGGGCACCAAGTCGGCACGTTCTACTCCGCTTCCGTCGCCGTCGAGGCCGACTACTTCTGCGCAAGCCACATCACCTTCGAGGTGCGTAGCGTAGCTCGCTCCCTGCAAAAAACGCCACATCAACGCCGGTGCTCGATCTTGATCTTGCACCAAAGTGGTAGACGGTGTGATCCTTTGTTTCACATGGATAAACACATTGTGATATGCAGAACTCTGCGCCGGCGGCGCCGCCGGGAGCGGTGGGCCAGCAGGCGGTGGCGCTGCGGCTGTCCGGCGACAAGACCATGCTGTACAGGTGCAGGATACTGGGGACTCAGGACACGCTGTTTGACAACATTGGGAGGCACTACTTGTACAACTGCGATATCCAAGGCTCCATTGATTTCATATTTGGGAATGCAAGGTCCTTGTACCAGGTAAAAACACTCTAAACTGTTACTACATATTTATGATGCCTAAATTATTTTCAAGGTTTTGATATGATTTTAGGTAGGGAGTCGTTCTACTTCCAAGAGAGAGATGAGATAATTCTTGATCTTTTTTTTTTGTAACGAAGGAAGCATGATCGATTTCTTTGGACACCCTGTCCCCCTAAACATACCCCTATTTTGCCTTCTAGACTGCTAGTTTTATGTTGATACTATCACCTTACTATCTTCATGTCTTCCATTCGTTCGATCAGAACTGTTGGGTTCCTTTCACAAATCCACAATTCAGGCACTCACCAACCCTGCCATTTCATTCCTCACAGCAAGAGCTGCTTTGGCCGTCGGTTTCTCACTTTTTGTGCGTCAAACGAGTAGGCACTCTGGTAGTCTAGTCTAGTACTCTAGTGAGGCACACAGGTTAGCACTTAGCTTAGGCCAGCATTAGCAATAGCTCAGTGGGATCGGGTAGTTAGGCACTTAGCTCCAGCACAATGCCCCCAATGCTCTTACACAAATCTGTGCTCAAATATCTTATCAGCTATGGTGGTCACATTCTCTTTGTACCCTCGGCACAACTGTCATCGCCCAAAAAAAAATCTGAGTCCAAGTGTCGACGAACGCGACGTTACCTGATGTGATGTGCCATGACATGACACGGTTTTTGGTCTGGCAACGCCGCAGGGATGCAAGCTGCACGCCATCGCGACGAGCTACGGCGCGATCGCGGCGTCGCAGCGGAGCTCGCCGGCGGAGGACTCGGGCTTCTCCTTCGTCGGCTGCAGGCTCACCGGCTCCGGCATGCTCTACCTGGGGAGAGCCTGGGGGAAGTACGCCAGAGTGGTCTACTCCTACTGCGACCTCAGCGGCATCGTCGTCCCCCAGGGATGGAGCGACTGGGGCGATCAATCAAGAACAAAGTAGGTGAATTTTCTGGCATTTGTTCGCCCATGGAATTGCAATTACAATTACTAAACCTGATTACCAAACTGCATGGGAAGTTGGTGGATGGTTGCCTGGCAGGTTCACCAAACAATCTTGTTAAGGAAAATCCATAGCATGTGACCAGCTTGCCACCGCCGGTTTTCCCAACCTTGCAGAGGATACAATCATAGTATCCGTCAAAAACTAACATTCGGTTGAATTTATGTTTTGATAGGACGGTTCTGTTCGGGGAATACAGCTGCAAAGGGCCTGGCGCGAGCTCGAGGCAGAGGGTACCGTGGTCGCGAGCGCTCACCTACGACGAGGCGCGGCCATTCCTCGGCCGGAACTTCATCAACGGCGAGCAGTGGCTTAGATTGTAGATCCTTGCGATTCTTCAGATTGCGTTCTCTTCACTGTTGCAGATAATGTATGTGCCTAGTAGCTAGTTGACAACTTGACATGTACGATGCACCATGTGACAAACTTGACACGCCCATACGTAGTAAGATGAGATTTGTTAGCCCTGTCAACCATAGCAGCCAAGAGTTTGCATGGATGAAGGAACAAGGCAAATAGGCGATGCATCATGTGATTCATGTGGCACGCTCATGTCAGGGACATCAGGCCAAACATAACAGAAAATGATGAGATCATGGGGTGGGATTGGCACCCGGTACAATTTTTGACTTCAGATCCGGGATGCCATAAATAGATGATGCAGAATTTGGGAAAGACCCACTCATTTCGCAACTTCTTCAGATCAACATGCGCAACTGCAAGGGTACAATTTTTGACTTCAGATCCGGGATGCCATAAATAGATGATGCAGAATTTGGGAAAGACCCACTCATTTCGCAACTTCTTCAGATCAACATGCGCAACTGCAATTCATAGGATTGCTCGCGATAGAAATCGGAGTGAATCATATCAGTGAACTGCTTAAATCATTGCAGAGATTAAATGAGACTCTTCTAGCACAAGCAAACTAGGACAATAATGTTATTCTCAAACAGATGAACAACTTATGCACTATAGTTGGGGGGAAACACCATAACAGAAGCAAAGATCAATCAGATTGCTATACAATGTGACTGGGAAGGGTGACATTTAGTTTGCAATCCGTGTCTGGTGACAGAAATAAGACAACTAGCAACGAAATACAGAAACTAGGGGAAAAAATACATGTATGAAAAGAGACGACAATACTCTCTAATATCAGCAACCTAGTAAAACCCCTCCACTGGGGTCTCATTACCATATCTATAGCTATGTACACAAGTCTAGTCAGGACTCAGGTTGAGCTTCCCAAACTTCATGACTTGCCAACATCTACGCCTACTTCCCCATTGCAGTCCTGTTCGGCATCATCGTCCCTAGGCCGCTTGCCTAGAATTGTTTGCTTCTCATCCTCTGCAAAAGCAGAGGCCTTATCAGTCAAACTAACCTCAGTTTGCTTATCAGCTCCTGCTTGTTTATCTCCACTGGAGTTAGCTCCTGTTTGTTTGTCCCCACTGGAGTTCACTTGTACAGCTGCAAGCTCTTGGTCAGACATTGCAGAACTGCCAGAGTCTAGCCCCCCAGCAGATGTCACGTTATCAGGTTGCCTTGTTCGGACACCAACTGAAGGTATTCTTGACAACATGTCTGGCTTCGATTCAATATCTACCCAGCGGTTCTTGACCCAATCTTTTGAAATTCTTGTATTCTTTAGCTGGCATACCCGAAAAAAGTTTTCACCTGGAACAATAATATTAGTGTCAGCATCTTCCTTTTGTTACAACTTACAATAGTAACTTGAAGCAGAAATACAAGGGAAAAACTAGGGTCATTGGTAGAAGATGAGGTACATATAGTTGCTAGTTTCTTTCTCCATGTAATGGATTGCTTCCACACATTTTCAAGCAATTCTATGGCATAAGAATATAAGATAAATGAAAATGTATCAATATATGACTTCTAGGAAGCCAATATTTTTACATATTTACTTACACTTTATCTAAAGCAAAAGTCTTATACAGTTAATTCAATGATATGCCTCAAATTTTTTATAGCTATCCAATGCAGAACAGAGAGTATCCAAAGAATACCACACAATCCTCATATGCAATCAAACATGGTATGACGATAACATAACAAAGAGAGGGATTCTACTTTTCTAGAAGATTCACAATTCAACAATCTTAGATTCACAACAAATAACGTTGCAAAATATTCCAGAAGATTCACAACTTGGGGTTTTAGCCATAGCAGAAAACGGCACCTGGTACATGAACCATCTAGATTCTAGATTTTACTCTTATCTTGCGCATTATAATTCATTTTATCAAGAGAACTTTTGGTTTTCCGTAGGGACGGAGAACAGAAAGGGGAAACATCATCTCAGCAAGGAAAAGCACCTGGAAAATATATTTGCAGGCTATCAGCTGAAATGTTGTCTGCGCTGACTACAACTCCTTCCCACCAGCCGCTAAATTGCCAGGCATCAACGGCAGTTCCAGGTAAAAGAGCAGTACCATCAACCAAACTATTTTGTTGAGGACATGGTCTAATTCTGAGCCGGTCTGGGCATCTCAGCCCCAGTTTATCAGGAAGAGCCAATGTAGAGGCAGGTACCCACTCCTACACAGAAGCATACAAAAATTTTGATTGACACAGCAAGAAATAACCTCATCCTTGCTATCAAAGAACATGTTTTATGTGGGCACAATAGCATACATAATGACCTTAGGCAAAATAAAAGGAGTAACAAAATGCCAAATATTATTATGTATCTTCCCCTTCTTAGCTTAAATTCATACTAAGAATCTAAGACCAGTAGTCATACCTCCAATCTCCCACAATCATCAGCATTTTGGAGATCATCATATTGAACCTTCAGTTTGTTATGATTAGTACATGACTTCAGAACTGTACACCTGAACCAGCAGCCTACAATGCCGCTGTCCTGAGACAAGACCTCTATTCTGTCACCAACATTGTAGGATGGCATTGGCTGATTCTGGGGCCCTATAAACTTGACTGAGAGAAGTTTTCCGGGAGATTGCTTATTACTTAGCTTCTGATAAGATGGTATGGAGTCTGCTTGTGGGCCTCGACAGATTTTGGTACCCAAACATTTTGAATAAAGCCTCTCAAACTGCTTCGAAAACTTAGTCTTTCCAGGTGTCCAATGTTCGACTACCTTTATGATATCAGAACCATCATTTTCTTGCTCAGGTGAAACTTTTAAGGACAAAACAGCAGCTTGGCTAAAATATCCACGCAATGTTCTCAAATCAAAATGCTTAAACTTATTTTTACTGTACTGCCGAAAGCAGAAACGGATCCCCACCAAAGAAGAATTTGGCAATGCATCGGCACATTTTTCATAATGATCGGGAGTTAAAACAGTTGCAATATCATCAACACACTCCACACTGATTACTTGAGAATAAGGAGTGATAAAAACTTCGCAAGGATGAGGAGGAGGAGGAGGTATAGCACAGGCAAATTCCTGGTTTTGATGAAACCATCGCACTTTAACCTTCTTCTGTCCCTTCTTATCTTCATACATGTCTTCCAAGTATGCAAGATAGCGATTTTCCTCCTCCGACATGACAAGCACAAAAGAGTGGGTCTGCAAAATGAGATGCCATATAACATTCCAAAAACGATTATAGGTAACAAGGTATGTACACATTGTCATGATAAAACTTACAGAAATTGTGGTTCCATTACGACAAAAAGCTTGATAGTGGTGAAGCTGCTTGCCACAAGTCCAGAACGAACCAGACCACATAATGTCTGAGCTGCAGGCTTTCCCCTAACAAAATAATTAAAAAAATTATAAATATGCTCACAAAAGATGAAGAGAAAATATCAAAATATGCAAATTTATAGGTGATGCCTTACCAGACTGTGACACATAAAGTTACCAGTTTCACCATATCCATCTAATCCAGTGTCATTACCCATACGAGGTCCAAATTTTGAAAAAGCTGAAATGAACAATAAGCAATTATTAATTAGTAATTTAAAAATGCCACCAGTTAAAACAAAGTAATACAGATGTTGATACAAGTTATATGCTGAACAGGAATGACTTGACAGGTAGTCAACATTTTGCAGTAAGAAAGGCAACCAAGAATTGCAATGGATATTTATCACTCAAAAGTTAACTTGAACATGGAATTGGCCCTGTTTAAAAAAGCTTCATCTTGAACTTGAAGCAAACTTAAGTCCTTTTTGTAGTGAAAAGCTGAAGTGCCTCTGCAGCAGCTTCTCTCAAAAGCTGTCAATATGAAGAAGCTAAGAAGCCCATAAAGGTCCACGGTTGTTCCAATGGGATTTCAGTCTACCAAATGGAAATCAAATGCAACGAAGAGATTATCTTCGATTACAACCAGGCATACTTATCAAATGTTGAGCTTGTTTCGCTTGTTTTGCCAACACTGAGGGCACCCAGTCACAACTACTGCTCTCAAGAAAGGCATTTGTCGAAGCAAGGCCTACGCGTAAACAGCCAGTCATGCATCCAAGATTCCTAGAAGAACAGAGTTGATTACATCTTGAACTTGGCATGACTCGGCTTTCATCTGTTTAACTTGCCAGCCTAGTCCAATGTAACATTTTACCGCTAGGGCAGGCAGGACCAACCCAATACCCAACTCAGAAAAAAGGGGCTTTTCTCGGGCCTAGCCCAACTTTTGCTTAAGTTTAGTCGAAACTAGAGGCATGTAACTTTTACTTTGAAATTATGGCACTAATACGCCTTTTTACCTAACCAAAACTTATGAACCAAAATTTTCCTTTTTTTTGGTACTAACTGAGTTTTTGCTTTAGTAGTTACAGCCCCTAATCATCTCAATTTCAGTTTTCCTCGGAGTAGAAGTGATTACAACTTACAAGTGTGAAGTGACACATACCAAGGTTTTATGCCCATCATTTGTAATACAAAAGAAGAGGCAAAAATATCACATCCTTATACAACGAAAATTTAAACAAATTTTCTCCTAAGTTAATTATCCGAACACATATTTGTTTAGCTAACTAAATTCGAAACATATCCAAATTCAGTTGGATGCTCAGATGGCATTTTCATACAAGGATGGGGAAGGACACATGATTGATTTTATCCAACCTATCTTCACTGCTATCACTAGTAAGTGAGATAATGGTTGATAACAAGCATTGGTGGTTTATATCTTTTGCAGTAAATGAATCAAAATATTTGATGGAGTACAACTGAGTCATAACTAGTATGAAGAAATATTATTAATGACTGGACTGGTAATAACCCCAAAGGTCTATGCTTTTGTTCTATGTTCCTCAGAAGGAGATTTAAATTAGATGAGTTCAGTACATTTGACTCTTAGTGTTGTTTAAAGGTTGTTCCCGGTGGCTGGTAGTATTTATGTATAAACAAAGAGGACGGTTATGGTACAAACACCTGTTAGCTACAAAAAGTGTCTCAACCTTCTTCTACTTTAACAATTTTGAATTTTCTACTTCTCCTCACTCCCACTTGTAAAATGATGGTGGAAAAGAGTGTTTGTAAAGTGCATAAAAAACATGTTGCCACATATCACATGTTACAACAGCAACTTGACGGATAAACTGGGGCGGATCCAGCATACAAGGGCTGGGGTGAAGTGATCCCAATGCCATTTAGTTTAACCCATGAAGAAATTAATGCTTATGATGCTATTACAAAGTATCATTACTAATTCATGCCTATAATGACCCCGATGTACCCATGGTGACCCCAATGGCTTATTTTCCTGGATCCGCCCCTGTGGATAAAGTACATAGACTAACACATCAACAAGGCGCGTAAATCCAAATTTATACGCTAAAGAATATTACCAGTTAGCATATATGCATGTAACTGTATTTTAATTTGAGACAAAAATTGGACTGAAGGTCCTCAGCCTTGTCTCACTGTGCCATTTAGGTATTTCAACTTGCATTTTAGTTTGACAGGCCCTTGAAGGCTTGAACTTGTCTGATTGTGCCTGTCACAAAACATGCTTCTATACTAAGGATGGATGTGGTAAGCTATCTAGACAGAATTTTCTAGAAATTCAAAATATTGTTGCTAAGTTTCATGGCTAAGTGCCTACAATGAACTCACTCCAAATCATCATTAGGTCCCAAAAACACTACACAACATAATATGTTAGATTAAAGAAACACTAACGGATGGCATACTTAGCGCCAGCCGAATTCATGTAATGAGTGATAAAAACAGATGAGGCGACAATTACTTGAGGTGAGGGTCTTCGCTGGAAGGAAGGATGCGAGCCAATCCACCACCTCACGGCGCGACCGCCACTTGCGCGCGAACAGCCCCGGCCCACCGTCAACACCACCGCATCCCTGCGCCCCGTGGAAGTCCTCTGACACGACGTAGAGCATGTGGCGCAGGCTCCGCTCCGTGCCAACGACCGCGAGGTGCGAGGCGCCCTCCGCGTCCTCCAGGTAGTAATGCACGACGCGGCTGCCCCTCTCCTGCGACACAAACTCCTCCCTCCACCTCACAAACTCCGGGCCGTCCTCCCTCGCCATCCTTGCAGCACCACCACCAAGGACGCCCAGCCCGGAGCACTACACAAAAGAAGGGGCGTTTCGCAACACGCTCATGCCCTTTCAGGGGATTATTTGAAAAAGAAGATGACTTTAGGGTTCTCGGGGGAAGGAGGGGAAGCGGGTCTCTCACAGAAACCCCGGAGGACACAAGAATTGCACGGGAAGCTTCAGATTAACCAAGAAAAAGAGGGGTTGGGGAACGGCGGCCGAGAATTTCTTGCAATCCCCGGACAGGACGAGATTTTCTAGGGCTTCAGAGGGATTTGGGGGCAGTCCTTGCAGGCCAAATCGGCTTGAACCGGAGGGGTTCAGGCTGAGCAAGAAGCCCTCCATGGAACAAAAGGCAGCAGCACCAAGCGGGTTCTTGGGCTGACTTGCGCCAAAGCAAAAACCAGAAAATTTTCGAAATTACTCCAAGAACAAGCGGCGGCGGCGTTCTTGGAAACCAGCAGCAGGGTGGGCGAACGGAGGGAGCGGACGAAAGACTTCTCTCTGGGCGCCTGCGCGCGCGCCTCCCTCTCCGAGAAGGCGAGGAGAGGAGGCCGCGAGAGAGCAGGAGGTGGGAGAGAGGAGGACAGGTGGGAAGGCGAGGAGGATGGGAGGGTGAGGAGAGGGGGACGAAGCCTTGAGAAGGGAATTTACTGTGTTTCCCTCTCTCTCTATTTTGGTCTTGCGGCGAGGGAGCGTTGGAGAGATGGTTGGTGGTTTTCGTCGCGGGGTGGGGTGAACGTAAAATGTCTCTGGGTTTCGTTCGTCTCGTAAAATTCGACGGAACAGAGTCAAAAACAGCGGTGAGCTGACGTATGAGTTCATAGTTTTACTCGGGATGAATTGCACTTAGGTTATCACCGTGTTTCTTTCGGTTTTGGTCTTAGATATAGAAAAATTGTACAAATTCAAGCATGGACAAGGACAACATTTGAAGCGTGAAAATACACGAAGTTTCAACCATCCTTCATGAGGCTAGTAAGCGTGACAAGAATAAGTCATCGATATTACCTAGATCAAACACAAGACATACGAAATCAAAATTTCAAATTTTCAATATTGCCTTGTTGTGTGGGTGAACAAAAGGACCATTCTATAGGGTAAGTTTATACGGCTAAAATTTGCCTTTTTAACATGAAAGTGGGCTACAATCCATTGGGCACAGGAAAAGCTCCTTGTGAACAAAGGTAGCATGGCTATATGTGTACTTTTTTTTAGAACAGGACACAGCTTTACTTCATTACGGAATCAAAGTCGAGTTACAATTGGTCCAAATGCAATTTTTTTTATTAAAAAACAGCTAGGCAGAACATCCCATTCGTGGTGGCTATATGTATACTTGGTTAGTACTAACATAAACAATAAACGTGTGTAACAATTGTAGGTAACATACATGCAACACATGTATACCAAGAGCTTGAACATGCTCCTTACAAAAGAGAGCATGAACATCACAACCATATGCTGATGTAGTTTAGTGCTTTTTAGAATTGAAAAAACCAACCAAATCCACTTTGTCAAATTCACTATTTTTTTAATGAATAAGCTCAATGCCACACCCACAGATAGAGCTAGCCAAGCAGTAGTACTCTTTGGTAAAGATAAAACACGACATTTCTTCTTTGCTCAAGACTATTCACTAGCAAACTACGGCTGTTAGGCACAACACTATTTTAATATACATATATAATTTTGTTTTCATTTATTAATATTTATATGATTTTCTTTCCATTTTTAATACTTATATAGTTTTATTTTGTAGTTTTTAAATTTTATATAGTTCATTTTATAAGTATATATAAATTTATTTTGGGTTTAAAAATATATTTTTCGGGGTTTTTTTTTCAGTTTTTCTTGTCTTATGAGCTAAATGATAAATGTTTTAACGAGCTAGCTATTTGAACATCAATAAAATTCTATTACATTTTCAATATGATTGTCTCATTTTTTCAATTTTTATGTCTACTTTTGAATTCTACACATTTTTCTAATTTTTTTAGTATTTTTTAAAAAAAATTGAATTTTTTCATTTTGTCAGGCTAAACGGGCCACATTTGGCTCGATGGGCTAAACGTGCCGTGCTGGTCCGACACGGCACGAACGGCCGATGGGCCATGCCTGGACCGCCACTCCGGCCCGTAGGCAGGCCCGACACAGTACGATTAGTAGTCGGGTAAAACAGGCCGAGCTGCATAAAGCTAGGTTAAACGAGCCGTGCGGTGGTGCAAGTCATTGCTTATTAGCTCTGCCCACAGAGCTATCAGTAGGTAGTAGGCTATTTACAGAAAACACCATATAGTAAGGATACGTATGTAATTTTACCTTTTAGCTTACATGAATTGTGTCATATGATAAATATTTTGTTTCTAAATTTTATAGGGATTGTTATGCCACCACAAATAAGGCAAATAATTATATCTTTTCTGCAAGAAAACTTCCAACTGGATTGAGACTTATGAATTGATCACGGCATTGCCACGAGCATAAATTGTAAAAGAATGGAAAACGCAAAGATACTTGCCGAGTGCAAGAATAACAATATCTTTCAAGCTAAGAAGTTCTGGATATATATATATATATATATATATATATATATATATATATATATATATATATATATATATATATATATATATATATATATATATACATTCAAATAAATTTAGACCAGCTGAATTATTCGATAGGAAATCAATTTGAGTGACATAAACAGTGTGAAACGTAAAATGTGTTAAATCATCAATCCAGTTCAACTCAATTAATAAATTTTGATCAATACAATAGATGTTTCAGATATTTCTTTTTCAAAGGCAACTGGTGCGAAGGGCCATGAAAAATGAAAAAAAGAAACAAAGAAATGAGATAACTAGAGGTCTATCACCAAGCTGGAACCAATGTGCGAAGGCCATTCCACGCCACAGACTCCCTCCCCCCTCCCACATCCCAGGCACCACCACCGGCACGGCCAAGCGGAAGCGGCGGCGGCGGCACAAGATGAACCACCTCTCCCTTCTCCATCGCGCCCTCCACCTACCCCGCCTCCCTTCCATACGCCATGGCTTAACCACCGTCGTCCAAGCTCGCCACCCTTCCCCTAAACCCACTCCAAAGCAGCAGCGCCTCACCATGACCATACCGTCTCAAGAAAGCATCGAAGCAGCGCCCAAAAAGCAGCTCCAAGAACCCGCGGCGGAGGAGGATGGAGGCCGGACGTGCGCGCTGCCGACGTGGGCGCTCATCGGCGGCATCACGGCCGGCGTGGCCGCGGCGCTCGCGCTCTCCGCCGGCGCGGGCCCTGCGGCGGCGCTGGGGCCGGAGGCCCGCTGGTGGAGGAGTTCTGGGACAACATGCGGCGGTACGCGCTGTACGCGCTGACGGTGAGCACGGGGGTGGCGTACACGGTGCTGCAGCCCATCGTGGAGCTGCTCAAGAACCCCGTCACGGCGCTGCTCATCCTGGTGGTCATCGCCGGCAGCGGGTTCCTTGTGTCGCAGGTGCTCAACGCCATGGTCGGCAACTCCGACTTCATCTACACGTACGAGCAGTAGTACGCCTGTGCCAGCCAGCGGATGGAATGGATGTATGCGTCCGTGGAAGTGGAACTCGTGTTGAACGTTCAAGGGCGCGACGCGAGCATGCAGTCGTGTAACTAGATAGCACTTTTTCAGCTAGCACAGGTGATCTATGACTAAGGTTGCTTGCTCAATATGTTCTTATGTTTGTATTTTATCGGTCTATTTGGTGTTAATATCGGGCAACTTGGCTACTCTCCTTCGCTTCGATTTGCTGTCCGCCTTGCTGTAATTTACCCCAGGCACAAGGATGAATGTATGTGTACTTGTGTAGAGAATGGGATAGAATATGAATACAGGATCGGTGTCACATACACGGCGAGCGGCGCGGGACGCATGGCAAGGCAAAGGCACGGTGAAACGGGACGCTGCAGCGCGCAAACAATGCTCGCTAGGGGAAAATATCGTCCGCCGTAAAGCAACGGATTGGATCCGCGAAATTTTTGCATTTCTGGCACTGTAGTTATTTTTAATTTTAGAAGTAGTTCTCTTCTGTCATAATTTATAAA
This sequence comes from Phyllostachys edulis, assembly GCA_036346405.1. Classification (NCBI taxonomy): domain Eukaryota; kingdom Viridiplantae; phylum Streptophyta; class Magnoliopsida; order Poales; family Poaceae; genus Phyllostachys; species Phyllostachys edulis. The sequence continues at coordinate 52,724,933 of CM070557.1, read as the reverse complement.
ATAGCCTCTACACAATACTCCTACCACGGATATCGGGGGCGGCAGGCGATCTGCTCCCGGCGCAAGGGCAGTGGCTCGCCTCCGCCTCAAAGGCAAGTAGCCTGTCACCGATGGTGGGCGCGGCAGGTGGCGGCCCCAAATTCCATTTTTTAAAAAAAAAATTACATAAAAATCCAATGAGCTAATGAAGTTTATTGCATTCATTAAAAATATTTTTTGTTTTTCAGAATTTTACAATTAAGCTTTAATTAATCCAATAAAATAGAAATTGTTTATTTTATTTGTACTTTATAGACCAAAATTCGTATAGTGGAGTTTAAGCATCATACTTTATGGAGCTTCTACAAAATGAATTTTTTTTAAATAATCTATTTTTATTCAGAATTACAGAAATAGTACCACTTAATTCTTTTTGTCAGAAATAACCTCGTGTCGCCGTACGGTTGGGGGACTAGGTATAGTTGCCCAACCAGTGTGCGACACATATCCAACTCGCGGAACAGAGGGGCGACTTGACGGGTTTGGCTCCAAGTCGTCAACCCGTATGGCGACTTGACCCTAATCGCCCAACCACCGAGCGACATGCATTAGCGTCGCCCTATAGTGGAGTGACTTGACTAAGTCGCCCAACTACTGGGTGATTTTATGTGTTAGCTGTCCTATTCAACAAATCCGATTGGAATAATTGTGTTATAATAGATATTGTATTTCGTATGTATTACATTTAGCAAATCTTATTGTATGATGGTATTTTAAAAAAAAACAAAAGTGTAGCGACAAGGGTGATACCACTGTTTGTTATTTTCGTAGAATATCAAGGGTACGAAATTTGTCAGGCTCGCAATAACATTTTGTGATCGTCGTATATTGTTGTAGTGCTCTAAATTTCTGAAGAATTTTGTGAGGACGATTGAGATAGTATTAAGTCGTAAGTAGGAAGGTAAGTGATATTACGATGCGCTAGGGAATAACACGGAAGAATGGAACGCGAAAAGACGAGGAGATTTGATGTTGCGAATGAAAATAGACTTTATAATGAAGCTGAGAATAACATGGCGCATAGGGTTTTGTTACGTCCATAAAAAACATCATCATACACGATGCAACAAACCGAAGTACTCCTACGATACATATGCGCCTTTTTGGAATGAAAATAGATTCGTCCTTCGATGGGGGACTAGTACAGAATGGTCCGTCCTATTGCATGGACCGGGCCCATTTTCCCTTCCTTGCAAGCTCAGCGTTGAACTCCTCGCTGGCCTCTTTGGCCTTGGCCGCCATTTCCCTCTTTCTCTCGCGAGCCTCGCGCTCTCTGCGCCTGCACGCCTCGAGATAAGCTTTCGTCTCCCGACGTATGCGCTCATTTTGCTCGTCGTTGTGGCGTTGCTCCTCCCGGATCTCGCGGTCTCTTTTGTCATTCCACTCGTCGAAGTCGAGAGACCACTGGTCATGTGGGTGGATCTCTTGGTCGATCCACTTGCGGTAGCCACATAGCGGATCCGGAGACTACAGGTAGACAGGAGAGGTTGTTAGTGCGTACTTTGAAAGAGAAATAGTATGGGAACATACTGTAACTGGTCCTTACCGGCTGCCGATAGCTGCTTGTGTCCCAACGTCGGTCGAGATAGTCATTGGAGTAGTTCGCGCAACCCCAGTAACGCATGCCCAGGCTAATCCGGTGCTTGGACTTGAAGAACTTGCATGGGTCCCTGCACCAACAAAGGGGCGGCGTCTCCCCCTCTGGCGGGTGTTGCGGCGAATGCTCGGTTGGAACATTCCGGAAGACGCTGCTGTTACGGGGGGTCTCATTGTGAAGAGCTGCCAGCCTGGCACACGTTTCTTGTTCGACCCGGGTTGCAACAGCCCTTGCTCGCTCTTCCCAGACCCCAGCATCCCTTGCTAGTTTGCGGATTTGGTCCCATTGCCTCTGCCTGTTGTCCATCCCGGCGTGGTGAAGGAAGCTCTCGTGTAGTGTTGTGTTTGGTTATGTAGTGTTCTTTCCCAGTTCTCTTTCACCTCCTTTTATAAGCCAAAGGGTTAGCATGGAGTGTTGTCCTTTGGTCTTCTCGCTGAAAAAAGTTGTTCCATTATGTCTTATCACTCCGCAAGGCTGTCTCGTTTGGCCTTATTACTGCGCAAAGCTGCCCCGTTTGGTCATGTCACTACGCAAAGCTGTCCCATCTGGTCTTATCACTTCACAAAGCTGCCCCGTCTGGTCTTGTCACTGGGCAAAGCTGTTCCGTCTGGTCTTGTCACTGCGCAAAGCTGTCTCCTTTGGTCTTGTCACTGCGCAAAGCTGCCTCGTGTGGTCTTTTCACTGCGCAAAGATGTCCCGTGTGGTTTTTTCTCTATGCAAAGCTGCCCCATGTGGTCTTGTCACCGTGCAAACCTGCCCCCTCTGCCAGGAGCGATAGGTGACCTGCACCCTCTAGGGGCGCCGCCACGTCGTCGTCACGTTGCATCTTGACCAGTCACTCGTTGTCCGTGTACGACGAATCTTGGGGCTGTGTAGCATCGTTTTCGCACAAAGCTGCTTCGTTGGGTCATGTCGCGCAAAGAGCTGCCCTCCATGTGGGGCGCGGCAGGGACCTGCCCCCTGTGCTAGGCACGGTAGGGACCTGCCTCCTATGCCAGGCGCGATAGGTGACCTGCACCCTCTAGAGGCGCCGTCATGTCGTCGTCACGTTGCGTCTCAACCAGTCACTCGCTGTCTGTGTATGACGAATTTTGGGGCCGCATAGCATCATTTCCGCACAAAGTTGCTTCGTTGGGTCACGTCGCGCGCAGAGCTGCCCTCCGTGTGGGACGCGGTAGGGACTTGCCCCCTATGCTAGGCGTGGTAGGGACACCCCCCTCTGCCAGCGCCAGATGGGTGACTCCGCACCTCACTGGGGCACCATCACGTTATGTCTCGACCGATCCACTTCATCGTCCGTGTCTGGCGATTCTTGGGGCCACATAGCATCGTTTCCGCACAAAGCTGCTTCGTTGGGTCACGTCACGCACAGAGCCGCCCTCCATGTGGGGCACGGTAGGGACCTGCCCCCTGTGCTAGGCGCGGTAGGGACCTGCCCCCTCTGCTAGGCGTGGTAGGTGACCTGCACCCTCTGGCTATTTAAATGCGCGGCGCACACTCATTCTCTAGAAGCCTCAGGTCTTAGTCGGGAAATTTTCACACTCGGTCGATCGTTCCTCTCAGAAATCTCTCCCTCTTTGTGAGGTGCCTCCCTCTGTCGGAGCAGGAGAATTAGTACTTAACCATTTTGTTTGTCCTTTGTTGGCACCATTTGCCGAAGTCATTACTAATACGATGCATGTTTGAATTTGCAGTCTTCCGTGTCTGAGGTTAAGAGTCGGTAATGTCGTAACGGTAAGTTCATTTCAACAATGTACGTATGGTTTTTGTGTTGTGTTTTGGTTGAAATATTGTCTTATTTTCGTCAGAAATGGAGACACTGTACGTGTTCCACGTTAACGTGCGTGCCGGTCCAGACAGAGTTGATATGTCGAGCTGCCAGCGCGCCTTGTTAAATGTTCCCAACCTGGCACACGTGGATTTTCTTGAGCTACGACGGTGCATTCGGCAGTTGTTCGATAGGCACATCGCCAAGAACAAGATAGTAATAGAGGTGGTCATCGCCGCCACGGTCCCACCACACGGGCAGATGTTGTGGGGCCTAGCGAAGGTGGCCAGCAGTGCCATGTGGGCACAATACATGGAGATTGTTAGCAATCCTCACGCTCCGATCTATCGACGACCTATGGTGTATGTCCATTTTGTTTATCCTGCTCAATCCTCTGGGGCGCCATTGAAGGGGGCAGCGATGCTCTTGTCCCCCTCTTCGGTTTGTTGACAACGGGAGAGGTCTCGAGAGCGCCAGACGTCGCTAGGCAAGATGCTCCAGTTGATGGAGATTCTGGTAGTTTACAACCGAATGAAGGTGTGGATAAATGGCGGGGGTGCTCGTGTTGATTGTGACGATATTATCGATGGCATGTCCGAGGGCACTGCCACCGAAGGTGAGGACAACTTTGACTCGCAATCCAGCGAGGACGAAGCCGACGATGAGGGTGGGATCGTCGGTGGCATTGTTTCGACCGACATGGACTATGTTCCAAGTCGGTTGGATTGGCAAGCGGCCTCTTCCCTTGTTCTGGCCCAAAAGCACGAGTCTTTGTGGGCCTTCGATGTGGACACCCTGCTTGTGGGGCAACATTTCCCACACAAGGCTGCCGCCAAGCAAGCTGCTGCGTCTGAAGCCACTCATTGCTCATGCGGCCCTTCTTCGTCTGCCTGAAGGTGGAACAAAATAAATAAATTATAGTACTGACATAACATATAAGTACAGGACCTACAATATTATTAAGCAATGCAATGTACTTACAAGTGACTACGCCTCGCAAGCGGTCGCCCTAAAGCAGGGGGGATCTCCTAGTGCAGCTGGATCTGCCTCATCACCCGTTGCAGGTTGTAGGGCTCAACCATGTGGGAGAACACCTGATGACAAGTTGTCCTCCAGTACGACACATCTTGGTGGCATAGCAAGCTCAAGCCGTTGGACGCTGTGTCCTACACGAAGGCATCCGTTTAAGGAGCCCATATTATGTCGTCCTCGTGCAGGGCCTCGAATTCGTTGTGGAACTAGGGGTATATGCGGTGCGCTCTCTCTCTAGCCCACCCCAGTACTACCACAGTCCATCGGGATCCCATGGTCGGGCCTTCCACGGGATCCTCGTCGTTCGCGCCCACCGTAGAAATGATGTGTGCGCGGGTAAGGGTGGACTAGGGAGCGGAAGTACGACCGTCCGACCGTGAAGTGCTCCCACGACCACAGTTGTAACAGCGTGTGGCAACTCGAGAGCACGGGCTCTGTACTCATGCGACGCTGCGAAGTGTCGCCTGATCATGCATATAGTAGCACAAAGATGCAGTTGAACCCCAATCGCTTCAAGTCACGTCCTCATCGTCAAAGTCCACGATGGACTCCACAAGGTGAATATAACTCGGGTACACCATGTCCCCCTGCGTGCTAGAGAACATGACCCACCCGAATATAAACAACAAATATGAAATCAGGTGGCATGGAACCACCTCCTTCGTTGCGTCATTTGGGCAATGCATGAATCATCGCAACCAGGCATGTGGAAGCCCTTAGACCTCTCGGGGATAGGCTGCCCGAAGCGATGGCCGAGACGTGCCTTCCAGTCCGGTGACCTCTGAGGGGGAACAACTACACGGCCTCGCAACGGCAGGTTGGTAATGAAGCTGATGTCTTGTAGTGTCATGGTCATCTCCCCCATCGGAAGTGGAACGTGTGGGTCTCCGGCCACCAACGATCAACCAGGGTGGAAAGAAAGGAGGCATCAATCAGGAGGCTTTGCCCCATGTTCAGCATGCGGGCGAACGCAATCAGTCCAGATTGACGAAGCCTCGAAACATATCGCTCGTCCAACGGCTAGATCTCCCTCGGTCCCCGTGTCACCAGAGTTGGCGGCCCATCACCACCGATCCAAGCATAACAGCGATGCTGGGCGTCCCATGCCTCCTCAAGTAGGAGTGGTAGAGTACGCACCATTGCTACAAATAGAGAACAATTAACAATCAATGAAATCTAAGTACGTACTTAACGCTAAAAATTGCAATAAGAAAAAAAATACGTACTTAGCTAATCTAATTGGAACGCGCGCTGCGGCTTATGAGAAATCGTCGGCCGCACGCGTTCATTTATATAGGCAGAAAATAGACAGCGAATGACATCAACGAGACACGATATGAAGCGATGTGACGTCGACGCGATTTAAAGAAAAAAAACAAAAAACACATACAACCAAAATGGCTTTCGTGCATGCACGAGGGTCGCCATACCGATCTTGGGCGACCACTGCCGCGCCCACCACCGAGGCGGTGCACCGCCACGCCCGGTCTTGAGGGCAGTGCCTCTCAGGCTGATCTTTGAGGCGGTCGCTTGTCACGCCGCATCCGGCGATAGAGCATGCAAAGGCCAATTTTACAAATTACGGTGGAAGAGGACTACTTTTAAATTACAAATGACTATAGGGCCAGCAATGAAAAAAATTCCGGATCCGCTGTAATACAAAGGATCATTGTTGCAACAAGTATTATGGAATATTGAGATATTTAATGCAGCGATTTTAGTGAAGCAACGCTGTAGCTTTAAATCTGACCCTTCCCTTTTTTATCAATAGGTGGAGATTTTCTCCTAATGCCGATACATTTCCCGGGGCGATGCTCCCATGCCTCATCAGCCCCAATACACTTTAATTTAGGGCTTATTTGGATTGAGACCTGGGTTCCATGCCTGGAAAAAAACTGGTGCCTAGAGGTAGCCTGGAAAGTAGATGATTTTTTCCTGGCCAGCTAAACCTGAAGATGAGTTGTTTGGTTGGAAGCCTGTGCGTGAAAATAGTGAATGGAAAATAGACCGACGGATTGAAGATACAACGATGTGGATGGAGGCATGGAGCTGCCTGGCTCCAGGCGTCCGTTTTTAACGCCTAGCTGGTGAGACCTGGCCTAGCTGGTAGTCTGGCCAGAAGCAAACCAAACAGGTGCGAGTAATATCATTTCTTCTTGGCGCCAAAGTAGTTGGCCAGAGAACAAAGCAAACACGCCCTTAATACCAGGATTTGCTTCTCTAGTTCCTTCTATTCTCCATTATTCTCTATTGAGTTCTTCCATCCAGATCTATATTCAGTGGTTGAACTTACGGGGTTGTGTCACTTAACTCCCTGAATTTGTATTTTACTTTTAGTTCTCCGAACTTACGATGTTGTGTCACTTAGCTCTCTAAACTTATATTTTACCTTTTCAGCTCCTTGAACTTGCGGGGTTGTGCTACTTAGCTCTCTGAACTTTGTGTTGAAGCGAAGTTCGTCGGATATGATGTCGGTGACTTCGTCCCCTCCGAGTCCGATGGACTCGTCACCGTCCTGTTCCAATCGTGTTCATCGTCACCATCACCTTACGCCAACAAAAAAGATTCTTCGGGTCCGAGAACACACCATGCTCATGTCTTCATCGGAGCTCTACCATCGCAGCTTGCCGCCACCCTCTCCTCCTCTGAGTCGGTAGTGAGAGAGAGAAAGGAACATTCCTAGTGCCAAAGTAGGGGGCACTGTACTTCTCTCTCACGGTGATTCGCCAGCTCAGTCTTTTCTATTAGCAAATGCCAAATGGACTTCGTGCAGGGTAAGTAGCTTCTGCTCTGGCACTAGGAATGTACTTATCTCTCTAGCGGCCGACTCAAAGAAGACAAGGGCGAGGACGGCGGCAAGCTACGACAGTGGAGCTCTGACGAAGACGCGAGCACGGTGCATTTCTAGGCCCGAAGAATATGTTTTTGTCGGTGTAAGGTGATGGAGACGATGAACATGGCCGGAATAGGGCGACAACAAGTCCACTGGACTTGGAGGGAATGAAGTTGTCGGCATTGCATCCGACAAACTTCGCTTCAACGCAAGTTCAATTAGCTAAGTGGCACAACCTCGCAAGTTCAAGGGGTTGAGAAAATAAAATATAAGTTTAGTGAGCTAAGTGACATAACCTCGCAAGTTCTGAGGTTGAGAAAGTAAAATATAAGTTCACAGAGCTAAGTGGTATATGTCGACGTCTCGAACTCTTGTTACAGAACGGACAAACAAGAATATAATAAAGGAATATGGAGAGTATTATTTGTTTGCCAAGGGACTCAAAATGGAGAATGCATATTGCAAAGAGTGTGCTCTGATTATAGGGAAAGTGGCTGTAAATACACGTGGATTAGGGTTTGGATGTAAATCTATATTACAAGGGCACTCAGGCCAAGCTATTTATAGTTTTACAAGCGTCGATAGTTAACTACGGTGGTGCCTCTTCACCCCAATCGTCGCATCTCTTCCCGTCAATCGTCGTGTCCCTTTGTGATGACAGTTATCGCTGATATCTCCACGTGCAACCGCTATTAATTGCACGTGGGTAGCTACCCTCTAGGACCTCCTCTGCAGGGGAGAGGTCCTAGAGACGTCTTGGAGATGTCCTTGAGGAGGTCCCGGAGAAGTCCTCGAGGAGGTCTTGCTGGGCCTTCAGAGGGAGTTTCGGGGACGGTCAAAAGAAAGACTTTATAGGCCCATCTTCTGACTGTTTGATTGATCTTGGACCCAAAAAGCTAACTTGGGTTCAGCAAAACTGTGCCTACTTGTTAATAAGCGAATACAGATATTCTTGGATAATTGACTGGTCAACAATCCTCGTCATTACAACCTAGTAAGGTCAGATACCTACCGTGCATTTTTCTCTGTTCATCGTTTTTTTGCTACTCTATTGGTTGTTTCATATTGGAATCGAGGAGAGACATAATAGTATTTCAATATTGTACGAATAATGTTCCATGCTCAGTTTATTTGGTTGGTTTAGTTATTTATGACTACAAGTCCGTTGCCTAAACCACACAAATGAAAGCAAAGCAACACATTTGGTTTTCACATTCTGCTCATCATTCTGAAAGGTGTCCTTGATGGCATCTACTTTAGCTTCGAGCCTCAAAAAGAGACACCCTTCGCACGGAAAACCTTAGGTGTGTAACTTAATTATTCGTAGGTTTCTTATATTTGCGTTAGGAAAAATTAATCTCACTCAATTGACGTTGAGTTTATATCTTTGAAATAATTATAGGTCTTGTTTGTTTGGACTTTTTCTTTGGTTTTTTATATAAAAAGACTAAGCCTAAATAACATTGACTTAGGGTGCATTTGGTTAGTGGGATGTGGTTGAATGGCATGAATGAGATTGTCTTGGATGGGATCGTCCTGAATGAGATCGTTTAAGCCGGTTGTTTGGTTGGTGGAATGAGATGGTACTAGATTGTGTTTAGTTAGTTGTACAAGATGATACATATTTTCTCTTTCCTACTTCCCACTTCGGCCGAACACGTCCTGCTGCCATTCCTTTCTTCTCCTTGCTTTCTTCTTCTCTCCCTCTGCAAATCCATTACTCCTCCTGAGCTTCTTCGGTTGGAGTCGGGCGCTGCCTCCTGTTGGTCCCACCAACGCCGCCTCCACCGCCACCACCTGCCGCTGCCGCCGCCACCTTCTCCTGCGCGCCTTCGACCCGACCGCTCCTCCCCGCGGCTTGCTCCTCCCTCGGCGCCACCCCGACTTGGCCGCCTACCTGCGCGGCGCCTCCCCGCGTCATGGCCGCCCCCTCGGCCCAGCTCAGGCTCGCCCTTAGCTTCCTCGCACTGCGCCACCAGCGCTGCCTCCGGCCAGTCCCGCCGGCGCCGCCTCCGCCGCTGCCACCTGCCGCTGCCGTTGCGCCTTCTTCCGCGTGCCTCCGGCTTCTCCCCGCGGCTTGCTCCTCCCTCAGAGCGCTACCCCGACCACCTACCTGCGCCGCGCCTCCCCGCGCCATGGCCGCCCCCTTGGCCCGACTCCGGCTGCCGCACCTCCGTGCCTCCGGGCCTGCCCGTGTTTTCCCCCTTGCAGCTCGGCCCAGAGCGTGGCTCGCCGGGGAAGGAGGTCGGGGCAGAGGCGCGCTTGGACGAGGCGGAAGGTGAACGGCGTGGTTCAATCGATTTCAATAAACCAATCGATACAATATTTCAATGAAATATTTCCTTTAATTGAATGAATTAGTCCTGGATCGTTTGGAACCAAACGCAGGAACGACCTTACCCTTAGGTACCATGCAGCTCAAGTACTGGATGAGTGGGCCGGGGGCACATGGAAGTGGACTTAGGTACCCTCCTGCATGTTTCAACCAAACAGTTGGCCTTCGCCAATTTCATTGGTTTGGATTCAAGATCCATGAGCTGATGACTGATGTACAGAGCTCGAGTATTGAGTAACAAAGGCCCAGATATTAACTGCTGCATTAGTGCCAAGCCTACCAAGGATATACGGAATGCAACAGTCCCTACTAAGGTTCAATCCTCTTTCATCACCATTTTCGCGTTGGTAAGTACGAGTTCTGTGTGTGCTTCGATGCTCTCTAGTTCAGACCTGATGCGCAGGTCTGGTCCATATCCCTCGCAGTTCCATTATAACTTGCTCACGACTCACGAGTCACTTCTGCAGTGCTCAGCCTCTTCCGTTCTTCGTGATACCTTTTTTTAAGGCTGTTCTTTGCGATACTTAATGGCGCCATGGACCACCAATGCATGATTGATTAAGCTAGTATCGAACATCTGAGCTCCGTCGCTCTGGAATCCATGCAGGGTCGATTTGAGAGTGTCCTTGATGAGGTTTAGTTCATTAGTTTATCCGAAACCCTCGGCTTTGTAGGCTGTCCCTTGCTAGTGCTAAAGTTCTCTTGTACTATTTTCTAGAATCCTGCTTCTTCTTGGCTGAAGATACTTATGGTGCATGCATTGAGATAGTCCGGTACATGTACAAAGCACAGTTTATTAAAAGTTGCTGCTTGCTTTGAGTCACCAACTCGTAGTACAGTACAGCTACCTGCTCTACATCTACATGTAGTTGTTCCATTTAGTGAATCAGGTAAAAAAATGTTAGTGGGTAATGACCCCATTGTTCATCTGAAATGAAAGTTTCGTCTTCCGTGTTTCTCTCTCTCCCATTTGTACCCTTTTGTTGTTCTTTGGATACTGACCAAACCATTAATCTTTGTCTGTTCGTCGCAGGAGAAACAGTGCTCACTCCCCCCAGCCCCCAAATTTCTCTTTCATATTTGAGTGGTTACAACCAATCGGAATTTTTCATGTTGTTTAATCAAGGACAGCCAATCATCGCCCAGGATTATGCTTGCTTGTGCTATAACCAATCCAGTAGAAACAAGCATCCTAGAAGAGTGAGGTGTAGGCAGCAACTAAGCCACCTTTGGAAACCATAATGCCCCTTTGTTTCAGCATGAATCGTGATCTAAAATCCCCCTAAATCATGACAAGTTGACCGCACCATATGCATTACAAACACACATAAATCGAAGGTGATCAGATAATTTAAACTCACGAAGGTGGAGAGATGTTTTGCGTGCAGAAAGAGATATGTTCAGTGGATGGGACATGTACGCAGTATGCATATATCTCAATTTGTAGAGATGGACGGGCAGTCGGGTACTGCTCCTGAGAACGAAAGCGCAACAACACATTGCACATCAGAGTTGAGAAACTAGCAGTAACATCTCCATCGACGATTGCAATCTGCAAGTGCACGGAGGAGGGTATTCAATCAGCGGAGTGATTCCAAGGCCATGCAGGTATTGGAACTGCGCTCACAAACGTTCAAATTAGCAACGTGATAGCCGGAGCTGGAAGCACCGACACCAACTCACAATTGAGAGAAGAAGAAAATGTTTTGCAAGGAGCGTGTTAGGCACGAGGACGCACATGCCGTAAGAACGAGCGCATACGTGCACGCCGCCGCCACCTCCGCGATCTTACCGCGCGGCTCGGTGGTTGGCATGGCCGCGTGACAGTGGCACGCATACATGCCCGTTGCCCGGCTCGCGAGTTTCAACGCGAACAGCAAGCGTAGCGTTTTGTCGTCTGCGCCGTTAATTCACCCTCGTTTCACGGGTGTTTTTGTGCGTTGGGCTCGGCACGACGTGCGCGCCGCTATGTGCACTGGCAGGCGCCACCGCCCGCGCGGCACAGTGTTTTCCCTCGCATGCTGGCAATGTTCCTCTCGTAACTGTGCTCCGTTTTTGGGCTTATGATTGTTCGAGATTCTTCATGTGAGGGGAACAGAGAAGATCAGCAGAGGAAGCTGCGAGTTCCGACCACCTTGCTTAAAGCTAGCAGGACATAGGAAGGTTCCAATGGTTTTCTACGAATGGCAGATGAGTTGTGTAGCACTTTGGAGAAAAGGCCTTTTCCCTGTTCCAGATTGCCATGCCTAGGGTATTATAAACCTAGTAGTACTATTTATTCTGGCTGGTGCCCTAACCCCATCACGTCTGCCTTCATCCAGTTATGTGTTAAAAAATGAGCAACACTTAACACGACGCGGTAAGAAATAAAAGCCTTTTCAGAGCCACAGAACAAGAACAAGAACAAAAAACAAGAGGCTGCGACATGTACCCGTATGTTCTGTTCTATTCTTTTGGAGTAGAGCACTAGAGCTGAAGCACATATACGAAGTCTGGTGAAACACGTGACGTCCCTGAAATTTTCTTCTTCTGAAATGTTGCTTTCAAGTCATCTCCATTTACTACCATTTTGTCGCCATTTCGACAGATTGATCAGAGCGGCACTGGCACGCTCCCAGTGCCGCCGTGGCTGCAGGAGCGCGTCGCTGCTGCTGCGTCTTCGTTTCCTGTGTGCCGGGAGCCTTTATTATTTTTTTAATTCTTTTTCAAAACTATTTTAAAAATAGTATCTTCTTAACTTTATTTTTAATTCGATCTCTTCGATTACGTTATGATCGTAGTGTGCGTGATCAAATCGTCTTTGTCACACCACCGATCCCTTTGAACGGATCCGTTTTTAAGAAAATTACACACCAAGAAGAGGGCGTGGCGGATAATTTAATCACATCGTAATCGGTAACGCGATAAGACAAAGATTTGTGTTATAATTAGGAATAAAGTTAATAAGATTATATCTTTAAAATAAATTTATTTAAAAAATTAAATAATAAAAAGAATTCGTGTGCCGCTCGCTACCGTCCACGGCAAAACCCCATCAAAAGTCCAACTCGGTCACGCTGGAACGCCCGCCAAGCGAGGTGTCAATTTCGGTGCCTGCCTCGGCTGGGCTGCCTGCCCTGGCTGTACGCATTGCACAGAAACACTTGGCCCTCCTTTCCAAGACAAAACAACAGAGACTGGCACACATCACTGCCGCTAACATTACTTCACTTGCTTAAGCCATACTACTACCAACGCAGAGGAGAGGTCCACCGACTGACAATACTTGCACATGCTGCACAGCTAATAAGGATCTAAAAGGTCCGCGAGGACCGAGGGCCCACCCGTCGGTGGCTGGGGTTGGTGCTTAGATTAATTGAATGTGCGTGCGTCCGAGTGCGAGAGATCATCAGGTTCAAAACGCCGCACCCACCACCAGTCACCAGTCACCACCCCACTCTTCTCTTCCTTGTATCCCCTTGTTCCTCGTCTCTCCCTCGGCCTGAGTCCAGACTGCCAAGGCGACGAAGCCTCAAGCGCCATTCATATGGCAGACAAGGTAAGAACGCCGATCATTCATGGTGCCTGCTGGCTGCTGCTGCTTTTTTAGTCTCGATTTGCCGCATGCGTGTTCTTGATCTTTCGCGCGCTGATCTTAAGTTCTGTTTGGTAGAAGAAATGTTCGTGCTTTGTTGGAGAGTATTGTGCAGTGCAGGTACACTTCAGTGGTGTTGATCTATGCTTTCTTTTTCAGTATCAGCTCGCTCCTTCCTTCCTTCTTCAATTGGATTTATGGGCCGTTAAAAAAATGGATTTATGGTCAGAATTGAGTTGAAAAGTTTTTTCCTTCGTGAAAGAAAGCGTTTTCCTTTAGAGACAAGTGTCATGCTTGATAGAGATTAGAGAAGCTTACAGGTTTATTAGAGAGGATAGCTTGATGCACGACGTTTTTGTCTAAACTTGAATAGCTGATAAAGTTTCAAGCACCCAAAACAAGAAGTATGACAAATGAAGTGCATAACAAGCAAATATCTCTGACCAAAACTCCTTTCCTGCTAAGATCAAGGCACACGTTCTTTTCTTTGTCCGATTTCTCGCATCATCTTTTGAACAAAACTACAAATGGAGACCACGCTCCTAATGTCCTTTTCACATTTCTATGTACACTTGCAAACATAAAGACTCACCGGATTTTTCTGAAATGTTTCTTTCACATTCCTAAATCCTCCTAGTTCAAGTTCGCCCACTGATTTTGTCAGAAGTAACATAAGTTATATCAGTAGTAACCAACATTAAGTAGAATATTAAATCTTTTCCAAACGCACTGGTTGAAGGATTGGGTAAAATTTATTATTTTTCTTTTACCGTGCAATCAATTCAATACGAGTTCGTTCATTTTTTTTATCTAGTAATTCAGATTAGTTAGGATTTAGTTATACTATATTCAGTATGAGTAGTAGAATCCTGATGGATAGAATTATAATTGTCCAGAAGAGGATCACACGTCAGGAGTAGTATTTTCAATTTATACTATGACCGTCTACCATCGGTAAAACATACTATGTACAGTAAAATTTATCTTATGGAAGGAACTAGATCATTCTATTAGGTACAGTTGAGTCCTTATTAAGAATTGTCACCTGAATCCCCCGATCTACTTTTAATAGTACTGCATTTACCATCATTTAATCCCCCCGATCTCATCGCAGATCTCCACGGTTGTCCTCAAAGTTGACCTTGAATGCGAGCGATGCTACAAGAAGATCAGAAAGGTTCTCTGCAAGATCCAAGGTACAGTACGGTCACTCTCATCACCAATCACCAATGCACAGTTTGCACAGACTAGTCGTCGTTTTGTCACGGAACCCGGTAACCCTCACTGACATGTGGGCCCACCCCTCTGGCATTACCGTTCACCATTCCGTGGTTGGGCCCGCATGTCAGCGGATGTTGCTAACCTCGTATGTTACTGCGCAATACTGCATTGTGGACTGAAAAACGTGTACTCCGGTAACTTGAGCTGACGACCACCATCCATGCATGCATGACTGATCGTCTGATTGGCTTGTACAGACAAGGCGAACATCAAGACCATCTCCTTTGACGAGAAGAGCAATGCCGTGACGGTTTCCGGGCCGATCGACGCCGAGAAGGTCTGCAAGAAGCTCTGCTGCGAGGCCGGCCGGGTCATCAAGGAGATGCAGATCAAGGGCAAGGAGAAGGAGTCCAAAGACAAGGACGGCGATAAGCCGAAGGCCGCGAAATCGGGAGAGAAGGCGGCCGGCAAGACGGAGAAGAAGGACGGCGGCAAGCCGGAGAAGGATGCCAAGGCAGACAAGGCCGCCGCGAAGCCGGAGAAGAAGGTCAAGTTCACGTTCGACGACGCGCCGGCCGCGGATGCGAAGCCCGGGAAGGCCATGCCGGCCGGCATTGGCAAGGCCGACCTCGGCCCGCTTCTTGAAAAGATGATGGCCAAGCAGGGCCCCGAACCGCCGCGCGGCGAGCCGATAGCGCCGCCGATGATGATGCCGCCTGTGGCAGCGGCGCAGGGCGTAGCCGTGCCGTCCATCTGGCCGGCGCCGGCCGGGTCGGTGCCCTGCTACAGCTACAACCCGGCGTACGATCAGTCATCATACTACGGCGGCGGCGGCTGCCGGTGCGGCTCGTGCGGCAAGCCGGCACAGGCCGGGGGGTACTGCGGCGTGCCAGTGTACGACCACCAGGGGTGGTACTACGGCAACCGGCACCCGTACTACCAGCAGCAGCAGCCGTGCTGCGAGGACCCCAACGCCGGGTGCAGCGTCATGTGATGGCGATCGATGCCATGGACAAACAGAAGAGCAATCAGTGTGTGTGTGTGGTCACTGGTCACTCACTCATGGCCTGTGTTAAAACCGTTTTTTTTTTTTTTTTTTGTCGCGTCCGTCTTGTTTATGCTATGCCTTTTTCGTTTATTTAGGTGTTGAGTTGGGCATGTGAACAGTTGGGTTGAGTTGTGATGTTCTTGGTGTCTAGCTTCGTTTCTTGTGCCCTTTGTGATAAATGGTAGTGAGAATATAGTAAGTAGTATATTTAGATGAAACAAGTTGACTACTCTTAAAAGTTGATCTCGAACATGAACATACCATTGATTATTATATTTGAGCGTTGGCTTACGATCTTCTGAACAGAAAGCTCGTGCTGCTAAAATCCAAAAGCGTCCAGGACGAGTCGGTGACTAGTATAGAAGTTTGCACGTCAATTTTCAGCCAACTACCAAAGAAATCTGGCATTACGTTCTGAATAATGAGTGGTGGCTACGGTATGTGATGGGTTGGAAATTTGGAATTGCAAGAATGTACCCCCTCTTTAGGAGGAGCACAATGACATGTATTAGAATTTTCTCTCCGTCGTCCGATCTAAAATAAACGGCACATATTAAGCGCTACGGTACCCAAGAAACAGTAAAAGTGCCACAACGTATTTTGGTAAAGCAGATATTTCACTGTTTCAATAGCTTTCTACGGTGCTACTAATCAATCTAGCAGCCATGAGTGGAGAGGACTTACAAATGCTGCCTCCCGAGAACAAGAACTCATGCCCATTATTCATCTATGGGGTGTTTGGTTCGAGGAATCATCTGTCCTAGTATGGATGAATTTTTGGTCGAAATGGCGACTTTTTGCCTCGTATTTGTAGGAATGACAGTCTCCAAATTTTATTTTGCAAAAAAAAACCTCCTGCCACATGACCACCGTGAGGTTAGGTCCTCCCCGGCCGCCTCATACCCCGCTGTCGCACGGGCACCGTGCAGTGAGGTTTTTTCTTTCTTTCTTAAAAAAAACACTTGCCACATGGCCACTGTCTCGCAGACCACCCACCGTGTGGCAACAAGACCAGTAGCATCCCCTTTTTTCTTAAAAAAATCATTTAAATATACTTTTTTTGTATGGATTTTTAAATATATCAAATGAGCTCGGAAATTATGACTTTTTTGTGGAGCCTTCTGACATAGTGTACTTGCTTGTTTAATTTTTTCAAAATTTTATTCGTTCTGAATTTTCTCGAAAATTCATTTAAGTATACTGTTTGTAGGATTTTTTTAATATAGAAAATGATGTCCAAACATTATGATTTTTTTGAGGCTCCTTACACAGTGGACTTGATTGTGTAATGTTTTTCAGAATTTTATATGTTTTGAAAATGTCTAAAAAAATTAAGGGTTTAGGTCTCGAAAATTATGGTTTTATGTTTCCAAAATTAGAGTTTCATGATTTCGTGTGACTTGTAATGTGTGAAGCTTAGTACCACATGGACCACTCTAAATAAGAGACACTCATTAAGAGTTTAGGCTAACGTCCGCCTCCCTCCTCCGTACGTCTTCTTCAATAGCTTGGAGGTGAATGGAGGGGTCGACAGCTTTCAGCTTCGCCAAAGCAAAGCTGACTCCATTAGCAATGGCGTCTTTCATGATCTGGGTATAGTTCTTCCGAGTAGTCTTGAGCAGATCTTGGAAATCTTCGAGTTGTTGGTCAATGTAGTTTATCTTCTCCACCGGATCTCTTAAAATGGGTAGGCTTGTTCTGTTGACAATCGAGCCGCCGATCTTACGAAATAAAATAAAGAAAAATGACACAGATTTCTTGGGAGAGAATGTGACTGCTCTTTATTGATATGGACTGGCTATTACAGGAGGTGCCTACGACCAGGCGGAGGACTAATCATAGTTACACCAAGTATGATACTTGCTATGCTTGAAATGATACGGGTAGGCTACGATAGCAACAATTCAAAATTTCTACCACGTAAACCAGGAAGCCAAGCAAGAAGATGATCATAGATCGTTACCACTAGACGCGCAGAGCAGTGGAAGAAGTGTCGGAGCAGCCTGGTCCGACGAAGAGCGCGTCGATGTACTGATCGTAGTCGATCGTCCAGCGTCCAGCACGTTGATGCAGTGGTCGTGGTCGATCGTCTCCTCCAGCACCTCTGCAGTTCCTTGCGAAGATCGCGGATCGTCCTTAAGCGCAATAACGTAGAAGCGCTTCTATGGTATCCACACGTCCAGGGAAGGAACAACAAAATGACGCCAGATGTGCTAGCACCAAATCGCACGGCAAGGCTCTCAAGAAGATGGCGGCTAGGGTTTCAGTAGGGCAACTCGTGTCAACCCACGCCTACCAACAGCCTCATGCATCTCCTTATATAGGTCCGTGACGGATCCTATCTATACACGCTTACTTAATCGATTCGTCTCGGTTTGTTCCAACCTGTTAAGTGTGTGACCCGTTAGGTTCATGTGTAGTTCGGTTGTGACTCGAAATCCTTCCCTACCACGAGTCGTAGCGGTTCCTAGCGTAACATAATGATTCCCTAATACACACAAATTATATCGGACGAACCTTAATGCAATATGATCTACTGACTGTGTCCTCATCACTTACGACTGTGTCCTATTTCTATACGACGATTAAGATTTGATCACGACCAACTCGTAACTCCTTACGACTTGGTTTCACCACTCTGTGATTACGTTCACCGCCTACGACTTGCTTGTATCTCCATACGACCGATCCAGAATCGGTCGAACTAAGCTTACCTACTCATGTATTCTCCTTTTGCCTCACGATATCTGGTTGAACTCGGGTGAGATGTTGTGTCATCCATGGATCGCTCAATGCTTTCTCGATCGAGTGTCGGATAACCTTATGTGGTCGAACTCTTCGACCATCGATGGCATGGCCATGCACTTTCTTTATCCGACCACTTCGAGGGGCCGAGATATCTCTCTGTTATGTTAGGAGGGCAAATTCCATATCCGACCGATCACATCCTCTGCATGTTTCATAGCATACCCGAAAGCTACCTTTATAACCACCCGATTTAGTAGCGTTTGGCAACCCATAAGAGTGCTATTACACATGTAGGAAACCATGTCGATCTCGGGTCTAATGATTATACATCATCATTGCTTGAGACCAACTAACGACACATAGAATCATAACAATCTCAATAGTGTCTCAAGGTGGGTCTTATCCAACACCATGTTCTCTAACACGTGTCCACATTATTGATTCGATATCCCTATATCCATGACCGTGAAACATGGTCATCAATCAATACATGTGTCGATCGTAGAGTCACTAGTGTTCCACCGGTGACTTTCGACTGTGGATACTTTTAGAACGACATCATCATAAGTTAAAAAGAGTTTCACCAACAAGTCACATACTCATTAATCTTTATGACCGATTTATTCATTCAAGGAACAAGATAACATATTATCAAATATTGTGAACATAATGAAATATAATCATCTCTATGATTGCCTCTAGGGCATATTTCCAACAATGCTATCTTATCAGACTTAAAGCATGAATCTAATGATGATTGCACTGCTATATTCTGATGCCCAATGCGATATCAGATGATCCTTCATTCTCGTCTACGCTCCATCCTATATAACTTCCAAAGAGGTGGCAGTTGCTCCTGGAGAAGATGTCTATTGTGAAGCATTGCAGCTGGTCGGAGCGAGGCTATGGTTGATAAAGTATCAACCGCTTTGCAGTTAAGCGTCTGTGAGACACTCAACCGTTCGGTGGTTGTTTGTCGGTGTCTTGAGATTATCTAACGTCCCAGATCCTATTGTGGCAGTGGCTCCCGACCTCGAGCTCGGTCAAGTGGAGGCGGTGGCGCACGCGGCTTCCTCGAGCTCATTTAGATCGCGACAAGCATGGCGATGTGGGCGACGATGGTGGCCAGGGCGAGGCCTCTCCATCCTGGCGCAAGAGAGATGACACAGGCTAGGTGGTGGCGCAGCTTGCCACGACGACGCTCCCCTCCTGGTCCGATGGGATTGTTGATAGGTGGGCTGGTCCAATTGTTTTTTCTCTTGGTTCCTCTACGAAATAAGTCCATTTTACATCCCTGAACTTTGGCGAGAGTCCAAAAAACACCTTGAACTACAAAACCGTCCAGTTTACACCCTCGAACTGCCAATACCAGATCAAGTTGCACCCTACGCTGGTTTCATTGGTGGTTTTAGATGACGTGGCAGCCACGTCACTGGTTTTGGATGACGTGGTGTCCACGTATACCTATTTGGGTGATGTGGCATCCACGTGTCCTCTCTCCACTCCATGGGAGCAGTGGCGCCGCGGGGCCAGCTAGGCAGTGAGAGCAAGGGGAGGATCGGGCAGTTCACTGTGCATAGGGCCCATGGGTTAGTGAGAGCAAAAGGGGGGTGATTTGGACATCATTAAGACTAATGATTCATTAGGGTTTTAAACTTCGTCATTAATGCCTAATGACGGGGGCGCACGAGCGGAGTTGGCGGGTGCGTGCGGCTCTGGCTCGTCGCCGGTGGGCTAGGGCGCGGCTAAGCACTAAGCACGGAACGGGAGTGGCGAGGTGGCGAGTCAGGTGACGGGCGGCGGCGCGGGTGGATGGGTGTCACCGGCGGTGGGTGGTGTAAAGCGGCGGCGACTTCGGTGATGGTGGGAGAGGTCCGTGGCGGCTTGGGCTAGGGAGGGTGAGACAGGCGGCTCGTCGAGCGAGCCATTGGGCTCGACGGGGAGGCCGGAGAGGGAACGTAGGCGACGGCGGATGCTAGGGAATGCGGCGGCCGGAGGCGGTGAAGAAGCCCAAATGCGGCGGCTGTGGCGTCGGATCTGCGAGGGAGATTGAGGGGAAAGGCTCCTGGTGGCCGGGGGCTCACGGTGACAGGGTTGGTGGCGCCGGAGGATGGCCGGAGCAGCGGGACGGCGGTGGAGGCGGCCGAGGGCTCATGAAGACGTCGAAGCAAAACCATCGCCGTTTCGTTTCGGTCGCCCTCCATGCCACCAACCCCGTCACCGTGAGCCTCCGCCCACTAGGAGCCTTTCCCCTCAAACTCCCTTGAGGATTCGCCACATTTGGGCTTCTTCACCCTCTGCCGCCGCCCTCAAAGATCCGCCGCCTATGTTCCTCTTGGCCTCCTGCCGAGCCCAATGGCTCTGCCGACAAGAGCCGCCTGCTCACCCTTCCTAGCCTAAGCCGCCACCGACCCCTTGCCACCATCATCGAAAGCCCACGGCGACACCCATCCACCCGACGCCGCCACTCGCCACGCTCGCCACTCGCCAGCCCCCGTTCCGCTGCTGCCGCCAAGACTCCTAGCCGCGGCGATGAACCGAGTCAAGACGCGCCCAAGCACTGCGCTAATACCGCCGCGCGTGGCATGTTCGGACCGTGGAGAGAGACACGTGGATGCCACATCACCCAAATAGATACACGTGGGCGCCACGTCATCCAAAACCGATGACGTGGTTGTCACGTCATCCAAAACCACCAATGAAACCAAAGTAGGTGTAACTTGATCCGTATTGGCGCTTCGAGGTGTAAACCAAACAGCTTTGTAGTTCAAGGTGTTTTTGGACTATCGCCAAAGTTCGGGGTGTAAATGGACTTATTCCTTCCGCTACCAACTGAGGTACTGAACGTTTGCTTAGCTCCGGTTCAAGAATGTGATTTAGTGTGAAGCACCGGTACCAAGTGCCTCTCTCATCTTGATACTGGCAAAAAGAGCACATTAGAGATGCTCTTACAAGCGTGGCAAATGGCAAAAAAGCCCCACAGCTTTTGACGGAGAGAAACAACTTATTGACGGCTTACTGCTGCCACAAACTTAAACGGACACAACAATGTGCTCATGAGTAGACTTGTTCATGGGCGGCCTGACCTGAGCTCAACACTATTCGGGTCGGGCTCAGGACAGGAATTTCGGCCCGAAAGTCCGAAAAATTGAATAAAAACAGTAAAAATCTATTGTTTTTACTTCGCGATGAATTAAGTATCACTTTTTTTATTCCGAAAATGATTAAGATAATATATTTAAATCAAAAATTAAAATTTTGGACTGAGTCAGATCAGGCTCGGATCCACTAATTTGAGATGGGGCTTTCCGAGCCCGGTCTAGTCCGGCGTTTGAACAGCTCACACATGAGCCGACTGGATTGCGCACTGCATACATGAGTACGTGGCATGTACGCTCAGTCAGGCAAGGGATGACTGACCAGGCCAGCGTCGTCGTCGTGGGCCGGGCGGTGATACGGCGGAGGAGCTCGCGGTGGGCATTGGACAAGGCGGCGCGCGGCGGAACTCGTCGTTCGTCCGGGGCCGGATGGTTGATCTGGATTCTGGAGTGTGCGATTCTTGAGAAGTCCGGAAGAGAGGAGTGGTCAGCCGCCCATGCTGATCTTCTGCAGATCGTGGGCCTTCCTACGGTGGACCTCGCTACGTGGTTAGACCACTCGGTCCAAACTGAGTACGTACATATCCTCACGTGGGCTCTCATCTCCTGTCTGTTCAGTAACAGGATACATACGCCAAACACAAACCTGTTCCCACGATAAATGCAATTCATTGAATTGTCGCGTACAGTTCCATTGCCGTTAGTGTCATATATGCTACGCTATGCTTCTCCCAAAAAAAGATATATACTACTCTACTATGCTAGTGGTATTGTTTTTCGAAAATAGCTCGTTCACAAGTTTCACATAGTGGAGCACAAACATCCAATGCAATCAATCATCTCCTGCTCAACGTACTGCAGATCACTGTGGAACCAAGCTTTTTTCTTCACATCCTCACATGGCCCCTGAACTCGTGTCTCACTCGCGAGCATAGTTCTGATCACCAGCAGCACGACACGATGGATCGACCACTCAGCAAATTTAACCACACACAACACACTCAATCATCAAACTACTAACTGAAGAGCATTAGGAACTAGAACTACTGGACTAGAACAGAAGAAAAGAAAACAAGTTCAGCGGTAAGCTAGTAATCCAGGACGCGTGTCCATGTAACCGTGTTCCACCTCAAGCCTACGAGAGTACGAACTACTCGCGGTTAGAGCGCGCGTTTCCGAGGTGTTCGGCGCGCCGGTTCACGAACTCGGCCACGTCGGACACCAGCTTCTTGCTGTCCGCGAGGTCCTCGAACATGTAGAACGCGTGGATGCCGTCCGGGAACTCCGCGACGCGAACCTCCTCCGCGCCGGCGGCGCGGAGCGCGTCCGCGTACTCGCGCTGCCTGTCCTGGTGCACGTCCCACCCGCCGACGCACACCATGGTCGGCGGGAACGCGCGCCACTCCCCGGCGCCGCGCCGGATCGCGGCCGGCACGTTGGCCGCCTCGTGGTCCCGCGTGGCGCCCGGCGGCAGGAACGCGCTCCACAGCCACGCCAGCCGCTCCGGCGCCCCGAACGGCGCGTCGCGGAGCCTCTGCTCGGACGCGGTCGGCGCCTCGCCGCCGAAGAACGGCTGCACGACGACCAGACCGGCCACGCTGCCCGGCAGGCGGGCGGCGACGTGGTGGGCGATGTTGCCGCCCGCGCTGTCGCCGGCGACGAAGACGGCGGCGGGGAGACGGAGCGCGCCCCGGCGCCGGCGAGGGCCCAGCGGAGGGCCGCCTCGCCGTCATCGTAGGGGCCCGGGAAGCGGTGCTCGGGCGCGAGGCGGTAGTCGACGGAGGCGACGACCGCCGGGACGGCCGAGGCGAGGCGGCGGCACAGGGCGTCGTACTGTACCGACGCCGCGGAGTGGAAGACGAAGCCGCCGCCGTGGAAGTACACGACCACCGGCAGCTGGTTACTGCCGTCAGCGGCTGTCGGAACGAACAGGCGGACGCGTAGGTTGTCGGAGACGGCGTGGTCGGAGGACGACACGCCGGCGACGTCGGGGGCGGGGGCGGGCGGGACGACGCGGTCGAAGAGGGAGAGGAGGAAGCGGTTGACGGTGCCGTCGCGGCGGAGGGACACGGAGTGCAGGGTGGAGACGGCGCGCGCGAGCAGGCGCGCGCGCCACGGTAGCGGGGGCTTCCCCAGCGCAGGCGCCGGCGGATCCGACGACGCCATCTCTCTCTCTCTCTCTCGCCTTTCGGGCGCGCCCCGGCGAGGTGAGGCGTTCGTCGGGCTAGTGATAAGAGGTTAGCGAGCGGATGCGGGGTACTTGTCGTGCTTTACTGTCTGCGAGAGACGTTTAAGCGCAAAGACGACGTGTGTGCGCTGGAAATTTGGAGTCTTCGCCGGTTGCAACGACAATCAGGTGTATCGTGTATGTCATGGTCCGTTTGACGGCTTGAGTTGGCTCAGCTTAATTCGCAAGCTTCCTGATAAATGGTTGAAACGCTTTGGATCGGGCGTAGGCGTACGATGCAAAAGGTAGCATCGAGGCTTCTTCCTACTCACACAGTCACATAATAGACGTCTTTCACTCATCCAACCACACGAGCTCCACTCATTTCGTTCTCTCCTTCCGAGTCAAGCTACATAGATCACTGCTATCCGAGGCTTCGACAAGCTCTGGTTGAAGTGGCTCATCTCTCGCTGACCCATCATGGCACGTCCTCGCACTTATGTGTTCCCTCTCTACGCGGCATCGGCGCGGATAGCAAAGTCTCCCAAGGTCGACTGGGGACCAGGAGGTAGTGGTGGAGCGACGAGGCCTTCCGAGCTTAGTTGTGGTCTAGTCTTGCCTCGATCCGAGCCTACCGCCGACGAGATGGTGGTGCGACTGAGCCCCCTCTACCTCCTCTAAGCTCATTGTCAAAATGGACTCGCTCCTGCAAGATCTGAGTTCATCGACGACAGGGCACACCGCAGCCACATCAGGGGCTTGCCGCGGCTAGCCAGAGCACTTGGGCTCGCTGTCCCGCGTGCTTCGCGGCTAGGGAGCACTGGAGCAAGACCACGGTAGTGCGCCGTCGCCTCCTCATTCTCCTTTGAGCTCCCCTCCTCTTCGAGTAGGTTTGTTGGCATTGTTGCAGGCATTTCTTCAATTTGTTGTAGCAACCTTTCCCTTTTGCTGCAAGAAGTGTTTCATTTTTTTAGGATCTGTATTTTGCAAATGTTGTAGCATTAGATTTTTATTGCAGATGTTGAACTAATTTGTTACTCCCTTCGGAAGAGCCCTTCACAGGGGTGGCGCCACTCCTTTGCTAGTGTCCAGACGCCTACAAGTATGTCAAATCAACCGATGAGTGGACTATTGGCAGCGCTATTGGTGCTGCCCAAACTACTGCGCGGACTACCCCGACCGCAGGTTTGACACGCCAAGTCACAGACAGCAGGTAATGAAATCGCATTAAGTACACACAACTTTTTTTGGTACCGTTACGCCGTAACCACGTCTCTCTTCCCACCGCAGTCTCCGTCGCGCCTATGCGACTTCAGCCACTGGATCGACGACAAGATCTACCCCGACGATATGTGGATGCTGCTAACACGTAAGAGCTGGGCCAAGGGGACTGCGAGAGCCGTGAAAGACGCCTCGAAGAGCTATAGGTTGAGATGGAGGAGAAGAAGAGTCACGTGTGGCTGCACGAGAAGCAGGAGCGTGCGCATGCTAGGCGACGCGAGGGCGAGAGGGCGCGGAAGAGGGCCATCGCGGCAAAAGCTAAGGCGCAAGGCGAGGAGTACAACGCCGAGCTGGGCCGCAAGGGCAAATGGTCACGTTCTACGCAGTAGTTCGACCATCTTCGTCCGTATGTCGTATGTATTTCTAATTCCCTAAAGGCATGCGTGTACTGTCATTGTTTTGTTAGTCTGCGTGCCATGTAACCCCTTAGTCGGATCAACTGTCGTGTTGTTATCGTTGCACAATTTCTTCAAAGTCCTCCACCGTGTATGAATTCCCTAGCGCATCACAATATTACTTATCTTCATACTTACGAATCATTGCTACCTCAAACGTCCTCACAAAATTCTTCAGAAATTTACCTTACTATAACAACGTACGACGGTCACAAAATGTTATTGCGTACAGTGTTCCTCCCCTGGACTTGTGGATACCGTAGAGGCGCTACAACGGTTACTGTTGAGCTTAAGGATGATCCACGATCTTCGCAAGGATTGCGATTGATTGCTGGAAGAGACGATCAGTACCGAGGGCGATCGACTACAACCACTTCATTGACGCGCTCTACGTTGGATCAGGCTACTCCAACTCTTCTTCCGTTGCACTACGCGTTTGGTGGTAACGATCTATGATCTTCTACTTGCTTGGCTTCCTGATCTACGTGGTAGAATTTTTGAATTGCCAGCTAGTGTAGCCTACCTGTATCCCTTCAGACTGGAGTAAGACCACGGTAGTGCATCGTCGCCTCCTCATTCTCCTTTGAGCTCCCCTCCTCTTCGAGTAGGTTTGTTGTATGCATTTCTTCAATTTGTTGCAGCAAGCTTTCTTTTTTGCTGCAAGAAGTGTTTCGTTTAGTTAGGATCTGTATTTTGCAAATGTTGTAGCACTAGATTTTTGTTGCAGATGTTGAACTAATTTGTTTCACGAGAATGATTTTGTGTTACGGTGGGTCTATGGCTTTGTTGCAACATCTTATTTTGCTATGGGGTGGTGAAACCATTTTTGTTGCGTCTTTGAGAGAGAATGTTGCAGTATTGTAACACAATATATTTGTCGCATCGGATGAGGATTTGTTGCAGTTTTACTAAATAATTATTACGTCTCACCGATTTTTGTTGCGTCAGATTGGATGGCTGAGATTGACTATTTTAAGTTAGATCCGACGGTGAATAAAAACATGGCGCTAGTTGTACTCTTCATTGCCACTACATCTAAAAATATGATCAGAGGGCCTGGTTCTGGTTGGATAATTCATGTTGGGCTTGAGCCGTATCTGGCCCAAACCAGGCGGGGGAACAAATATGATCCACATCGAAGTGTCGGGCTTGGGCCTTGGAAATTTCTAGCCCAATCAACAATCATCCTGTCAAGGATAACTTCCACATCGTGACTCGTAAGTACAGTCTGGTTTTTTCTTCGAATCACAATGCACAATACAAGACAACATTCTTTTTAGGTCTAGAAGGTCCTCTATACTTCCACAAAAAAAAAAGGAGAGTCTCTCGCATTCCAAATAGAAAGAAAATCTCTTGTGTATGGTGTATTAATTCTACCTTTTGGTAAAAGGAAAGAGGCCACTGGCCACATCCGCCACTTGATGACCTGACAGCCGACTAGGAATGGTTTCTTCGAGATCATAGCTAGCTAAGCCTAAGTTCCACGAGTGAACGACTAGTGATCCTCCCAACCAGGTCTGGTGGTGTGCAAGTGCAAAGATCTATTACAAGTCAACCGTCATCTTTGTCGCTAGCTAGGTAGCCGACAGGGCGCCATTTGAAGCACTAGCGACGACGTATTCTATATGGCCGAACCCATGCACGATGCACGATGATTTTCCCGTCTTTTTCATGTCCCCTCCAATACGCCAATACACGCAGATACACCGTACCAAAGCATGCAATGATGAGCTGCACCTCTCCAATGGGGAGCAATGTTTGCACACAGCAAGCAGATTAGATGGCCGTGTGTCACTGTTGAGACGATGAACCGGCCGTGTGTTCATCGCTATTTGGTTGGTTCAGTGCCCGTTGGGCTCCTAATTATGTACATGTGATCATGTAGCTAGGCTTGGATCCGAGCTAGGAAACTTCGATCGATCGGGCGTGAATGTGGCATAATAAGATGACACGACAGGCATGGTACAAGTTTTGACAAGATGGAAGATAATGCGGTGAGATTGATAGTTCGACATTGGAAAAGCTTTTGTGAGGTGGTCGTTGCTGCGGATCCGATCGACGATCCTCACGAAAGTTAGTTTTGTATGGTACCTATCAGAATGTTGAACAAGAAAGCTAGGGCTAATGCTCTAAATATCTCGTACCCTCTTTGTTTTTTAATACATGACGTTTGATCAAACATGCAGTCAAACTTATATAACTTTGACTATTACTTTTCATATAATTTTGTTAGTAAAAAATTATAAAATTATTATATTATGAAAATATTTATCATGACAAATCTAATGATACTATTCACTCATGATCAATCTAAATAGTTTTTCATATATTATTAGTCAAAGTTGGATAAATTTGACTGCACTTTTGGTCAAACATCATGTATTTAAAAACGGAGGAAGTAGCAAAGATGATTTGTAAAGCTAGTTCACCCCCAGCACTTTGAAACTAAAAGATGCTATGTTTGGAACGGAGAAATCTGAAGAGATCCCGTACAAGTTGTACTCCTTCGGTCCACAAAGCAAGTTATTTTAGAATACGTGCAGTTAAAATTTGAAAACTTTGGCTATCGATATCTTTTTAAATATTTAGATTAGATACATGAAAAATATATGTGTAGATTTACCTCGAAAAGTATCTCCATAATATTATAATTTATTGAGTTTTACAAATATACCATAATAGTAATTAGTGACCAAAGCTGCATTTTGAAGATCATATTGATGTCAAAAATTACTTGTTTTTATGAAACGGAGGAAGTATTGTTTCCCGTGAAATTGATACGTTCCAAACAAGCACTAAAACAAACCCACCCACGGGGCTGTGGCGTCTTGTCCAACATCAATCCACTGAGTTGTAGAAGGTTGAATTGTTTTTTTGAGAGATATAAAGTTGAAGTTACTGTCAACTCAGCCACTCAGCCAAAAACCAAAAAGAATCATAGTCCATAGACAGTCAGTGTTAGTGTTGGATCTTTGAGGGTGATTTGGTAATTTCTTATTCTGAGAAAAGAAAAAATGGAAATGGAAAAAGAAAATTGGAGGTGGGGCCCACCTATCGGTTTTGATTGGAAGAAATAAGGTTGGAGACATATCTTCACGTGGCAGTGGTGCGGTTGGGAGGGCGAGCAAGGTGGCGACGCAGGAGACGCGAGCTGGCTCGGGCACTTCGGGCACCGACCGCTCGCAGCCACCACATCGCTTGCTCCGGCTCTCCTCTTCAAAAGACCACCTCCTTCTCCTCTTCTCTTCACCCAAAGATCAGTGAGTTTTCAACCCTTTTGAAGTTCTTCTCTTCCTCCGGATTAGGCTTTGGCTTTGGGGCTCTAGAGCTCCTGCGCCGTCGTGGTTATCCTGACGTCATTGGTGGTGAGCTCC
The DNA here is from genome assembly GCA_036346405.1 of Phyllostachys edulis. Lineage (NCBI taxonomy): Eukaryota > Viridiplantae > Streptophyta > Magnoliopsida > Poales > Poaceae > Phyllostachys > Phyllostachys edulis. The sequence goes on along the minus strand of CM070557.1, from coordinate 52,696,423 downwards.
ATACATTCTCCTTGCGCATCTCGCTGGTTCCTTTCTTGCACCCTCACCTCTGTTGGGTGTGCTGTGAGAGGACTTGGCGCCTGTGTAATTGGAGCTCGAGTTCCAGTCGGTACTGGCTTGATCTTGGTGTGGTGGTTGATTCGGTTTTTGGTGATTGGTGCTCTGTTGGTGCTTTTGGTCGGTGCATCTTGACTGTGGTTCTTGTGTGGCATCTCCTGTACCTCGTCTTTGTACACTAGTGTGTTCCCGGTTTGTGAAGTTGGCATTGTATCTCCGTCAACCTCATCTAGTATTCGCGGCACAGCGGTGTTGGAAATATACCCTAGAGGCAATCATAGAAATTATTATATTTCGTTATATTCATAATATTGGATAATATGTTATCTTGTTTCTATAATAATATCGTTAATATTTATTATCAAGTATGTGACTTGATTGTAAAACTCTATATTTCTGTGATAATTATTCTTAAACGTTCTCTAGTCGAAAACATATGAGAACACATATGGATAGACTAGCATATGTATTGGTTGATGACTATGTTTCACGGGTCACAGATATGGAGATATCAAACCAATAATATGGACACATGTTATCGAACATAGTGTTGGTTTGACCCACCTTGAGACACTCTTGAGACTGTTATGATTTCTTGTGTTATCAGTTGGTCTCAAGCAATGATGATGTATAATCCTTAGACCTGAGATCAGCATGGTTTCCTACAAGTGTAATAGCACTCTTAGGGGGTGCCAAACGCTACTTGTAACTGGGTAGTTATAAAGGTAGCTTTCGGGTATATTATGAAACATGCAGATGAATGTGACTGGTCGGATATGAGATTTGCCCCCTCCTATCATAACAGAAGAGATATATTTGGGCCCCTCGTTGTGGTCGGATAAAGAAAGTGCATGACTATGCCACTAGTGGTCGAAGAATTCAACCGCGTGAAGTTATCCGTCACTTGATCGAGAAAGTATTGAACAGTTCATGGATGACAAATTATCTCAACTGGAGTTCAACCAGATGTCGTGAGGCAAAGGGAGAATACACAAGCAGGTCGTTCAGTTCGACCAGATACGAACTGGTCATATAGAGATACGAGCTGGTCGTAGACTGGTCGAACACAGATACGAGCTGATCATAAGTGATAAGGACCCGGTCGTAGATCATATTGCATTAAGGTTCGTCTGATATATTCTATGTGTGTTCGGGAAACATTATGTCCTGCTAGGTACCGCTAATGACTCGTAGTTGGAAAAGAGTTTCCGAGTCACAACCGATTACATATGAACTTATAGGGTCGCACACTTAAAGGGCTAGGATTTGATTTGGATGGTGATCCGAATTCTTGTAGGCCACGAGTTCCTAATGGGCCTCAAGTTCGAGACCCATCATGGATGCCTATATATAGAGGGACGGTGGCATGTGGTGGATGATCCTCTTTTGAAGAATTCCCGAAACTCTAACCGCCACTCCTTCCTCATCCAATACCACGCCGCCAATGCTAGCACTCCAGCGCGTGGTGTCCCTGTCCTGTATGTGTGGATACCTTGGAGGTGTTGTTACGAAGCATCAACACTGGGACGATCCACAACTCGTGACGATCACATGAGCAGGAGGAGAAGGCGTGCGACGAGTACGACTACGACTGCATTAACTCGCTACATCGACTCTACTTTCGCTACGAGTCGGCGCGTCTAGTGGTAATCTCGTGGTCTTTTACCAGCGTAGGTTCCTTGGTTGTGCGGTAGAATTTTTGTTTTGTGCTATCGTAGCCCACCCGTAATCCTTTAAGCGGAGCGATTGGTTTTCTGAGACAGTGCAATTCGCGTGCCTTGCTTGGTTCTACTCGGTGTCTTCGAGTGTTTTTCTGGTTTTCCATTTTGTGCATCACCTTGCCTATGTGTTGTACTAGTCAAAATCTGAAATTGGGATTAATTGGATTGATACTAGTACTGAGAGATATTGCTTAGTGATTTTGTGGGCTCAGATTAATGCTTAATGAGGATGATTGTCATATAATGAAATTGATTTGCTAGCTAGATCAGACTTGAGCTTATTGCTTTGCTTACTGTTGTCAGTTCATCTCATTCTGGTGGCTCTGTCATTTTTTAGTAGTTCGGTTGTGAGTCTTGTGACTAATTGAACTTGATCTTATTCTGTTATCTATGTGCACTGTTAGATGGTTCAGTTGTGAGTCTTGTGACTAATTGAACATTTCTGTGCACTGTTATATAAACATTGTCCTGTTGGCCGAAAGGCTAAAGTGCTGAATTGTGATTCTCTTGCACTATTAAGTAATTTATATCCTTTGTTGGCTGAAAATATAACCTGCTGTTTTGAGAAAATTCTTGATATATTAGTTAAGTAGTATTTTGAGCTCAAAGTCTGATTTTTGGTTGTCATATTCAATTTGTGAAGAGTATAAACAATAGTGGCGAGAAGGCCAAGATTTATCTTGAGCAGCCCGGCATGTGAGAGTAATAAACAAACAATCTAAATTTAAGTATTATGATTTCTTTGATTTCTTTGGTTGTTATATATATATATATATATATATATATATATATATATATATATATATATATTTTATCCTATTTAAATGACATGAATATTCGCATGCTTATATGATATTTCTATCATTTAAATGCCGTTGGAATTATGCTTTAATTATCATTAATTATGTTGAAATTAATTCTGAATATTCACTGAAACCGCTATTTTTACAACAGTCAGGTCAACTGAAATCCTAAATCACCGTCCCAATGCAAGACAAACGAAGACTAGCTGCATGGCTGTGATTACCGGTTGGACCGGGCAACCCGGCCGGCCGGCCGGCCGGATTCGTCGATCTCAACCGCATTAATCCGCCGGCGCCGCCCACGCATGCACGACCTCACACCGGACGCCAGCCGCCCCCGTCACTCGTCGGTCACCCTATATATCTCAAAACCACAGTCACTTCACACAACCCGTCAAAACCCAATAAACTCACTAGCTAATCAATCAGTCCGGTTAATCAATCGTCTAGTTGCCGTGGAAATTAACCTGGGACACCACAGCCTTGTGCGGCAACGAGGCTGTATGACAATTCAACGAACCTGAAGCGGATTAGGATCCTCTGCCACCCTAGGGCTCTATTTGAAAATCATAAAATTTTCTTGATTCTTGTAGGAATTATACAGTTTTATGTGAAATTCCCAAACACGGCCCAAATGAAAGCTGATTCAACTGAAAGCTGATTCTAAGCGGCTTTTTTTATATAAAAAACTGAAAGCTGATTCAACATCTCTACAGAAGTGTGAAGTACACAAGTAAGCCATATTAAGAGACTGATTTGCAACGGAAGTACTAAGAATGTTGTTTTACAACTTTAGTCTCTACGAGATCATAGTTCATGCAACCTTATCGACAACCGACAACCCAAACAATCCAGATCAAATATTGTACAGCGTGTTTACTGTCAGAATAGCATAGAGCTCCTCTGCAGTGAATAGAAGTTAACATTCTGTTTGTAGTCCTCACGACAGCAGTGCAGGCATAGGCAGGAGACTCCTGATGCATGCCACCTGTGCCCGGCACCGACACGTCACTTTGGACACGCAGCTACTGGCTAGTGGGCCCAACTTTCTTGCGTCTGCTTCAGGTGCTTTGTAGCAACAGAGAACAGATTCTTGTTTGGTGCCTACTGCTTTTCCATTGACAAGATATGGCTAAGCATGATTGATTCGCTGGGTTTGGGGAACCGACAAACCAACTGCATGCGCACAAGTTGTCAGTTCAGGGAGAGGAGCATCTTGGCCGTCCGTATTGACATGATCGGAATCAGACCAGATCGCCGGAGAACAACAAGAAGCACGCGTCGAGACTGTCTGTTGGTCCGTCGGCATAAACGTGGAAGTTCGACTTCACCGCCCAGGAATCGATCCCTGGATGCACATCTTTACCACAGTGGAAAAGCGCGTGCATGCGTGGTATTACGTATCGTACATTTGTTGGAGTTTTTGGCTGACTCGTTCAATATTCGAATTAAATCCTAGTAAAATCTCAAATGCTCATTCATGTATAGTAAAAAGTGATAAGCTTAGTATCATATTGCTAGTCTAGGTGGAAGGAGACGAATATATAAGGTGGAGTTGGTCTTACCTAGCTGAAGCATGTAAAAGAAGAACACACGCGCTCGCTCGCTTGCCCTCACCTTCGTCGGAGCGATTATCTGTAAATTACGGTGATATTGTTTAATATGGTTAGACCTTGCTTTCTAGAAATAAATCATGTGATGATGTTAATGCCTACTTCCATTAGTAGTGTTCTTGTTCCAGGCTTTGCCTTGTTAGCGCATATATATGAGATATAAATATTTGAATTGATGATCATACTATTGTTCATAGTCCAAATATGCCTAGTATATATGCTGTTATTGCATCAATTATTGTTTTAGAAATTAAACTAATCACAAAAGTGTGCATATACCTAACAACATTCACCATTGTAATTGAAAGAAACTATGCATGCCTTAGATGCCTTGAGCATAACGTTTTCAAGTAAAGATGGCAACAAATAACGAATATGACCTAGGTAAAAAAAAAATGAGCGGGGCATAAGTACGTGGGCTGTCGAGACATCTCTGCTGAGCTGAGCGAGAGCATAAGTAGTCAAACATTGGGCTACTACACTAAAAACTGAAATTTGAATAGGGGTTAGCCCCCCCCCCCCCACTCAGTCTTCTTTGGATCCGCCCCTGCTGTCTGTTCCATATCACAATCAGCTCCTGTCATAGCAAGGGCAGACCAGCGTAACGCATGTGCTACAATTTGCTAACTAAAATCTCACAGAGGCATGTAGCCAGTGGTAGACCCAGATTTTCCGAGATAGGTGTTTGAAGTTAATAAATTATTGTTCAATAGAAAAAGAAAACGTTCGTGATAGTAAAAATCAAAGTACAAATTATTCATATTAGAGACAACATCTCAACTAACTTAGATAAATTACAAAATAATGAAGAAAAAACATTAAATTGGGAATTTGGGATTTGGGACGTAGGAATTCGAGAATGGGGGATGCGCTTGTATTGTTGTCGATATGTGCGACCTGCCTCACCAGCCTGGATGTCACCGCGCGCTCCCTCCTCGGGACTCCGACTCCTAGGCGGCCCAGCCAGACCCCATTTGGCACTCTTCGACGCCCACTTGTTTGGCACTTGCTGCCTTGCTTCTACCTTCTAGCCAACGTGTCGTCGAGGCGAAGTCGGAGCTCAGGAGTTGCCCTCACCTACTCGCCTCGCCACCAAGTTGCCTCACCTGATGCAAGGTTTCCTAGTGGAATCACGCAGCACCGCTGCCTAACGGCGAGAGAGGCCTCCGGATGGATTAAAAGCTATTGGGCTGGCCGCAGGGACGCACTGTACTTGATACAAATTAGGGAGGGGGAGGTGTGAGGGTGGACTAAAATCTATTATAGGTGTAAATATGAAGTATTTGACTCAATTATTAGCGTGTATATCTAATATATATTTAGTACATGGTGTTTGAGAAAAATGGGATTTCAAGTATGTCTTAGCTAGATCCGCCCTTGATGCAACCCTACCTTTTTCTCCTTAACTAGGAAATCATGGCAATCAACATCACTGTAATGACACTCTTCGCTTCGTGATACATGCTAAACCACAAATTTCGGCAACCCATCCATGTTCTACGCGAAAAAACTTATACTAGAGGATATTTTGTTGAAGGGGGATTACAAGCACTTGTTACAGAATGATACCTCCCATTTTAAATATAAGTTGTTTTAGAATTTATATCGGTCAAACATTTTTAGGTTCGACAGACAATACGTAAAGAAATACCAAGATTCACAAACACGAAATTAGTGTTACTAGATTTATCATAAAATATACTTTCATAATGTATAATTATTTTTATTTAAAACAACATATTTTTTTATTGAAATTGATGATCAAAGTGTCACTCTAGAGACGGTGTGAATATCCCAAACAACTTACATTTAGAATCAGACATTTGAAATCAGAGAGTATATAAGTTAAGCACTATAACGTAGGAAATGCGCGAAAATGGGAGAGCACTTGCACTTGACTCGATGCCACTTGTCAATAGTTATGTAGGCTTGACCTGGTGCTGTTGGGTTGCAACATGGTCTGCTAGCTTTTGCATCACTCGAAAACGCTCTTCTTTTCAGAGTAGTTGGTGGTTAGTGGCGAAAGGCTAAGGTTTTTATTTTGGATCTACACTTGCTTAGTGGTGGCCCGGGTGACGTGGTATGATTTTGGATGGGGACAGGTCGAAATCGTCAATATATGGAGATAGTGAGCCTACTGCACAGCAGCGCGTCTCTCTCTCTCTCTCTCTCTCTCTCTCTCTCTATATATATATATATATATATATACGCGCCATATTTCATGCGGTAAAATATACTAGAGCTAATGGATATAGTTATGTACGTAAAAGTGTCGTTGATTCATGAATTATACCATCTCAGAGGCAAAGTGGACTATACACAAATCCAGCACTCCAGATCGTTCATACAAATAGTATAGGTAGAGAGAACTTTGGTGATACAAAAGGTTTAGCAATTTTTTCACGAGAAAATTGAGTATTTGCCACTTTAAAGATTGGTCTTCTAGCATTTGCTACTCAAGATTGCAATCTAGGATTGTCACTCTAAAAAAATGGTTGCTTCATTATTTACCACTTATGACCATTTTACTCCTCTTCTTCCTCCTCCCTTCATCTTACTCCCACTCCACAACGGAGTACATGACCGACTCCACCACGAATGCACTCGATCGGAGCCAGAGCCCACGCCACAGGTAGCCTCGCCCCGCTCCCAATCCGAGCGATCCACCGTGAGCCGAGAGCGCAGGATGGCCCACTCGGCGACGCCGGGCAGCCGCTGGTGGTGTCGCTCAACTGCCTCGATGACCCCTCGCATCGCCTCTCACCAGTTGCCTCCGTCCACGTGGAGGCCGCCGCCGCTGTGCTGCTCCCCTCCCTCGCCTTCCTCTCTCGCGCCGCGCAGCGCGACCTTTGTCTCTGGCAGCTCCTGCTCTACCCCGGCTCCCCCGACTGCGCCACTGATGTTGCCATGATCGCCGAACTGGGGCTCCACCTGGTCCACGTAGACGCCAACCACGCCGATGAGGTGGCCGACATTGTCATGGCGCTCTTCCTCGGATTGCTCCGTCAGGCCCACTTGTTGTCATGCCACGTTTCGTCTGCCCTAACCACCATGGTGGAGTCGGCTCCGGCCGAGGGCCTCTGTAGTGGAGTCGACCATGTACAGTGTGGTTGGAAGGGAGAGTGGGAGGAAGAAGAGGAGGGTAAAATGGTCATACCTGGCAAATAATGAAGCAATCATTTTTTAGAGTGGTAAATCCTATATTACAATATTTGGAGTGACAAATTCTAGAAGGCCAATATTTAGAGTGGTAAATACTAGATTTTCTCTTTTTTTCGTCGTGGAGCAAATGTAACTTTTGCACACAAAGAAACACGAGACCGGAGACCATTGTATCAATAAATTCATTTTTTTTAACAAGGCTAAACCCAGCTAGAAAACAAATTGAGAGAATTACATCATAGTCTGAACAAGAAAACAGGCTGAGGATACCAGCAACAAAAGGAGCACGCACTGAGGAACCACCCACCCAGTCCCAAAAGCACACAAAAAGACCAGAGTCTTACAGACGCGCAGCGAGAGATCTAAAGGAGCTAAACACAAGAAACATAATAGCAGATTGCAATTAAGTTCTATCTAAAGCCCAAAACCTTCTCAGCCAAGCCTCCGCCATAGCCAACATCTCTTCTAGCTTCTTTTGATCATCTTTTCTGATTAGAATGTGTAACCGCTGTAAACACGACATAAATTTAAATATAACTTCAGTTAGTTACTTAGAAAAAGTCTTCTCAATCACTTCTTTTTCTTAATTTTTCGAAGCGTCCAAGCGGAACTGTAAAACTGAATCTCTCGTAAGATATTTTCTGTAGAAAGAAATTGAATATTTTATATACATCTTGTCCTCAATGACTTTGATTGAGATGTGACTAAAAAGGCGAGCAGCTACCAAAATAATAGAGACAGGTGACAGTGAGCTTATTACACCGAGTTAAAAAAGCGTCGGAGGTACGTTACACTCCTTTCCTACCACAGAGCTGTGCTCCGAGCGGTCCACGGGCTAAAACCACGTCAGACTCACCTGCTCCACGTTTGCACCCTACGTGGCAGACCTCCCATGGTGGTAGACTGGTATGGACGACCCGCGCGGACCGCGGCACTGGATCTCACCTCCCCTGGCCCACCCAGACGGCCCGGACTCGGCCAGCGTGGCGCCGACGGACGGCATCGCGCGCGCCGGCTGGCCCATACTTATCGACAAACAAACTGTCCATCTCGCGCCACGTCGCCCCCTCGATGCGTTCTTATCCCCACGATTCATCTGACGGATCCTGCCATCCTCCACTCACCCCTCTCAAACCCCTCTCCTCTCCCTTCCACCTCACTCCTTCCTTCCCCTGCTCTTCTTCTTCTTCTTCCTCTCCCGACTCTACAAATCCTCTCGTCTCCCTCGTTCGTTTGCTTCATCTGTGTTTGATGCGTTTCTACTGGTGTTCTTGTGGTTGTTGATTTGGAACGCAGTGAGTCTAGTTTCGGTTAGGATCGTTTGATCAGCCTCGGAGTTACTTTGACCGGAGAAGGGAGGGAGGGAGGAGAGGTTGGTTGCTCTGTTTCTTGGCTCGGTCGGCGGGGATGCCAGACTCCGACAACGAGTCCGGCGGGCCGAGCAACGCGGAGTTCTCGTCGCCGAGGGAGCAGGACAGGTTCCTGCCGATCGCGAACGTGAGCCGGATCATGAAGAAGGCGCTGCCCGCCAACGCCAAGATCTCCAAGGACGGCAAGGAGACGGTGCAGGAGTGCGTGTCCGAGTTCATCTCCTTCATCACTGGCGAGGCCTCCGACAAGTGCCAGCGCGAGAAGCGCAAGACCATCAACGGCGACGACCTCCTCTGGGCCATGACCACCCTCGGCTTCGAGGACTACATCGAGCCGCTCAAGATCTACCTCCACAAGTTCCGCGAGCTCGAGGGCGAGAAGGCGGGCGCTGCCGGGGCCGTCGGCGCAGCCTCCTCCGGCTCGGGCTCGCAGCAGAAGGAGCTGTCCAGGAACAATGCCGACGGCTACGGCATGTACGGTGGCGCTGGGGCAGGCGGCGGCGCCGGTGGCGACATGATGATGATGATGGGACAGCCGATGTACGGGTCGCCGCCTGGCGCGTCCACGGCAGGGTACCCGCAGCCGCCGCACCACCAGATGGTGATGGGAGGGAAAGGCGGGTACGGCCACGGCCACGGCGGCACCGGCGGCGGATCCTCGTCGTCGTCGGGGTTCGGCAGGCAAGACAGGGTATGACTGTTCCTGCTGCATGAAGAGAGGAGGCTTCGCTTCTTGATTGGTGTTGTTGGTAATTGGAGGTGGTGCCGGGTTAATTAATCTTTTTTGTGCTTTTAATGTGCTGAAATGAGTTAATGATATGCTTAATACTACTACTAGTTGCCCTTAACCTCTTGATGATCCCATGATCTGTACCATTAAAATTAAAATGAGCTTTGGGTGACTTGTACATAATGGTGCAATTTGACATGGTGCTAATGAGGTAGGTATCTATCCCTAATGTTCTGTGGTGGCCAACTGGCTATGCCTGTTTTTCTACTCCTTTTCTGGCTGGATTATAGTACTACGTGATTGGTGCTTTGCTGTGGACATAATTTGGAATTTAGGGTGTTGACCGTGTGATCTCGGGTGTCGGCATGGATAACCCCTTGAAGAAAAATCATGTATCTGAAATGTAAAACCGAGTCTTCGAAGTTATAGTATCTTCTACTAATAATATACTAGTCCGAGACAGTGGTTTGTTGAAGGACAAGGAACTTCGTCCGGTCATGTGTAGGATTTAAACCCTGATCTCTTCTTGAGAGAGCATCCGTGTGCCTTACCAATTGCTGTGGGCATAATCAGAGTTTTGTGAGATATGACACATGCGTGCACGATATCAAAAACGAAGTAGATGAATCTCGTATAGAGAACCGAAATAGCGACGACGAAGCAACCACGACGAGAGTGAAAGATTTGGCAAAGCCAACCGCAAATTCCTTAGGCACTACCTCAAAAGAGTACAAGGGATCATTGCTCTCACAATCATCTTGAACCTCTTAGGACTCTCGGATGCTTGCCTTATACAAAAATCTAATGCTACAGAATAGATTAGGCTCTAATCCTTTTGTGCGCCATCTCCTTTGAATGATTTCCTCTTCTTTTTGTTTTTCCTATGACCATCCCTAATATTTTTGTATAGTCCTCTAGTCCTCTAAAGTGAAGTGCTTCTAACTAGTGGATACTAGCCAAAACATAAAATAAAATATCCAGAGGCTTCATATTCCTTAATGTGCAAGCAATGACATGCAAACTGCTGATCTATGATCAGTCACCACCTCACTCCTTTTTCTATGCAATGCTAGCATAAAGGTTATGCAGATTAAGCACATACGTATGCTCAAGCTGTTCCCAGACCAAATGTTTTTGTTATCCTTGATGGCATGGCATTGGCATGGATGAGCAAGCAGTTAGTTGCAGTTAGCTTTCATTCACAGGCAGCAGGAAAGGGCCAAGGCAGAAAAGGCAGGGAGGATAAGGATGGATAGCTCAATGGAGCAATGGGTGGAAGTTTCCACTGGCCTTTTGGGGGCAGGGGCGAGCCTGGATTCCATTGGCCAGGGAAATATCTCCTTGGCTAATTGGATGGCAGGTACATGCTTGCTTGCCTTGGCAGTTGACACCATCTGGGGCTTCTTGCCTTCTTGTGTGACTGTGTTGAGTGTTTCTGTGCAGGGAGGACCACCTCAATTTTTTTTTATTAATTAACTTTTTTTGTATTTTATTTTAAAGTTAACATCCAACGCACGTTATTTTCAATTCTAACTCCTTTGGTCACACCACGGGTGGTGGCGTGACAAAACAACATTATCACGCGTTAGGATAAGTCCTCAAAATAGCACTTTTTATCACACCACTGGTTGTGACGTGACTAAATAACACTGGCACGTCACTTCCAGTGGTGTGACAAGAGTTTGACCATAAATGGGCTGGCGTGACAGTATTATTTTGTCACGTCACGGGTGGTGGCGTGACCAAAGAGGTCAGAATTGAAAATAAAGTGAGCCGGAGGTTAACTTTAAAATAAAATTCAAAAAAAGTTAATTAATAAAAAAATTTCTTCCCGCGGCAATCAAAGTTGAGCCATTCTTGCCCATGTAAAAGGGGGAAAAAGAATGGGCTGATGCAAATGGGGAAAAAGGTATACATGAAAAAAAAGCGAGAGTATACCACCGTAAAATTACGATGAACATTTCATTTTTTATGAGAGGATATGTATCAGTAGTGAGAGGCCAACCGTTAAGGCCTAAGGTCCCGTTTGGAACATTGGATGCGTGAAGGGATTCTTCATGATTTGAAATATTTCATGTGAAATTTCTGTAAAATTCTTGTGAAAACCCTGCAATCGAAACGGCCTAACAGTCGCATAACCTTCCCGGCAAAAAAAAAAAAACAGCCGCTCGGCTTTACCACCCCAGGCCCCCGGCACAGCACAACACTAGTACTAACGGAGTCCAGTGGTCAACGCCACCAAAGCAAAGTAGCCAAAGGCAGTCGTGTACAGATCGTAGTGGCTACAGGCTTGCAGCCATTGCACGAGGCGTAGCTGGGCGGCAACCTGCCGGAGATATCCACGGTACGCCCATCTCTGGTTTCTCCTAGCAGCAGCAGTGGAGTCATATCATCCAAAAAGGTGCGCGTACGATGATAAGCAGCTGCTAAATGTATGGCCCGCCTATCACATGGTGGTCAACAGCACGTCAGCACCACCTTGTGCGCAACATGCACGCATGGAGATGGAGTCAACTTGGACGGCAAAAGCCGGAGATTTCCATCCATCATACATGCATCCATCGCCGTGATTCGGCTTGTGGTGGGTAGCACTGGCGGATGGAATCGTATAGCCCCCGGCAGTGCCGTTCCTGAGGGAGGCAAAAGCCGGAGATTTCCATCCATCATACATGCATCCATCGTCGTGATTCGGCTTGTGGTGGGTAGCACTGACGGATGGAATCATATAGCCCCCGCCTCTGGGACCAATCGATCTCGGCGCATGGCACGGACGAAGTCACCAGGGCAGTGAATGAGAGGCATGGCTATCAAGGTTAACGAGCTATTATCGAGCTTCATTTGAAATTTACGTAGTTCGACTTGAAATTATTTTGTTTATTGTTTAAGTGGTCATTTTAAAAGCGAGCTAACGAGCTACTAGTGAGCCGAGCCTCATTAACTTTGATCATTCCAAATTGATCTATTTTAATTTTAACCAATTAACAATTATAATCAACTCAATTTTGATTCGAGCCCGTACCAAGCTTTTTTTCCCGGGCCACAAAGGAGGTCAACATGAATCGTGCTTGTGCATGAGCACGAAGCACGACACGCGTCGTGTCGTATCCACGGAGCGTGGGGGAAAGGAGGCGCCAAAAAGGAGGTCAACGGCTGGGCATTGATGCGACCACCGCCGCTCGGGCAAACCAATGCCTTACGCCTCTGGGCGGGGCGTGAGGCAGCCTCCTGCCACGCGGGCGCCAAATGTGGCTGGCCGCTGCGCGAGCGCGCAGTCGCTCTCACGCGCCCGCGGGTGGACGCTTTCCGCACGCCCGCGAGTGCTGTACAGCGGCGTGGATGGTTGTGCGTGCCGCGTGATCCCATTCCCACCGAGACGACGGTTTGTGATCCTTGGCGCGCGCGGCGTGGGGAGCGGCCGCCGCGCGCCCGTCGGATTCGACGAGCTATCCAGCGTCTCGTTCATGGACGCGCGCGCAAATTTACACTGGCATTGGAGCGCCTTGCTGTCCTGCGCCAACGACCCGCTTGACGTCTCCCATGTAACGTTCTTGCACGGCGTCAAGGAGGAACAGCTTTTCTTGATGGTTTCAGTCCGTTTCTTCCTTTCCTTTCTTGAGATGTTTCAGTCCGTTTCTGGAAATCTTTTTGAGTTTTGAGATACGTCTGGAGCATGGAGTTCACAGTCACGCATGTAGTAGAGGCTCGCAGGTCACAAGAATTGGTTCTGACTTAGCATGAACATATAAACATGCATGGAGCTGGTGGTTGTAAAATGCCATCAACTTCCATATACACGTGAACCACACAGGATTTATAATTGGATTGAACTGTGTGATTACACTTGCATTCCACATGACAACCAAATAATTGTTTTTTTTCTCCCAGTGGATAAAGGCCTAATGAAGAAACGAATGTTGTAGCTACTTCGTCAGAACTTTTTTTTAAAGGCGTGACAGGAGAGCTGCCAACATTGTATTAAAGAAGTAATAAAAAATACAAATATTCAATTACAAGACCAGGTCCAAAGAAACGAATCCGCAACGAAAAAAGGAAGTAAGCTACCTAAACACAAGTAAAAACCTCCTGACCACCTTTTGCCTCTTGCGGTCCTAAAAACTCCTCCACTTGAAACTAATCTCCTTCCTCCGGTGCCTGGTGCTTGCTCTCAAGCTCTAATCTGAAGCACCGCGTGGCTCCCCATTGTAGAGGCGCTAGGCCTGCAGTTGTTGCATTCCAGCCGATACGTAAGCTTCCAACTTACTTGCCCCACTTAGGATCCACGCCCGGGCTTCTTCTTTGATTATTGCAACCAACCCATTGACTTCATTTATCTGATGCTGAAAAATTCTGTTATTTCTTTCTTTCCAAATTTGCCACATTGTCAATATTATTAGGGAGTTTTGGCCACTCATACTCATTACCGCTTCTTTCTGCGATCTTTCCAACCACCAGTGTAGAACTGACTCATCTACGTCCTCTTGGGACGGTAGGATACTGCTGTGTTGCGCCCAAGATGCTATGGCAATCCAAACCCGTTTCGAGAAAGCGCAATGAAGGAGCAAATGTCTTATCGTTTCTGGATTGTTTGTGTAGAGTGAACACCAAAAATCATTTTGCAGGTGCCTAGTTGTTAGAATATCCGCCGTTGGTATCCGTTCCTGAACGGCTAGCCAAACAAAAATTTTACATTTTTGTGGTGCCCGAGCGTTCCAAATCAGGCTAGCGTAAGGCTTCTCTATGGAACCCCAGAACTGAGCTTGATACGCTGATTTGGCCGTATATGTACCTGTTACGGTCCATTTCCACGTGATATCATCCGGTGTTTCCGGTGAAAGTGTGACCTGTGCCACTAAGGCAAACAAGCGTATGAATTCCGGGATATGGAACACTGTGATCTTTCGTCTCAAGTCTGCGATCCAAGTATTTCCATGAAGTGCCTCTCTCACTGTCCTGTTTTTCCTGGCCGCTATTCGAAACAGGTAAGGGGCCTCCTCCCTGAGGGGTGTACGCCCCAACCAGGCATCCTTCCAGAAACTTGCCTTGTCCCCGTTTCCAAGCGCGATTTTTGTTGACACACGAAAAAGTTCAAGGTCCTTTTCATCCGTTGGGAGTCTCATCCCATTCCATTGCTTTCCAGGTTCCTTCTAATGATACCAAAGCCAGTGAAGATGAAGTGCTCGACAAAAGGAGGGTAGATGTAGAACACCAAGGCCGCTGTATTTTTTTGGACGACACACCGCATTCCAGCTGACCCAGCAGTTTCCCCCTCCTGTGTGCAGATCATTTCCGCTCCAAAACCAAGACCTGCGCTTCTTATCAATCTGTTTCCGCGTCCAAGCCGGGAGGTCTGCTAGAGTCATGTGGTAAATGGGAATAGAGGTGAGGACTGTCTTGAGCACCGTGAGCCTACCAGCTCTGGAAAGCATTTTCTTTTTGTAACCCGCCAGTCTGGCTCCAATTTTATCTAAAATAGGCTAGAAATGCACTTTCCTCAACCTACACAAAGATAGCGGGAGGCCTAAATAAGTGCAAGGTAAAATTCTCCTGACTGCTGGAAATTCCTGAAGGATGAAATCTAAATCAAGATCTTGGCAATGGATTGGGACAACCGCACTTTTGTTAAGGTTAATCCTTAAACCGGTTACATCACCGAAGATGCTCAAAAGCTCTTTAAGGGTATCCACATCTTCCTTGATCGGTGCCAGAAAGATCATCACATCATCTGCATACATCAAAAACCTTGCCTTGACCATCCTTCCACTCAGTGGAGAGAGCCACCCCTCCGTTGTTGCTGCATTTAACAAATGCTGAAGCGCATCAATCGCGATGATGAAGAGAAAAGGTGACAGCGAGTCCCCTTGCCTTAAGCCGCATTGATGCCAAAGTCATGGCCCTCTGATCCCATTCAAAATGATTGAAGAATTTGCAGTGCCTAGCAGCATAAACATTCATTCTCTCCATCTTGGCCCGAACCCAAGGTGTTGAAGAGTGTGAAGTAAGTAGGGCCACGAGACCGAGTCAAAGGCCTTAGAGATATCCAGTTTGATCATGAGAGTGGGATTCTTGGATCGATGGTAACTACGAGCTAACTTATACCTCGCTTGCAGATCAACTTCGATGAGAACCTTCTTCCGCTTCCAAATAGGATCTTTTGTACTCAATTACTCCCTGCACACGCAATAAATCTCTCAGACCAAGTGATTTTACATTAAATGAAGTACGATGGAGGGTGGTCAGGTAAATTTAGCAAACATAAACCAATAATCTTCAGAATTAAAACCGCTGCCTCCTTCTCCAAAACCTCATTATATTCAGTACATGTCAATGACTGAAAAAAAATGAAGAAACCTATCAGATCTAAAATGTTGATTTTTTCTCTCTCTCAACAATGAGTTCAATACAACAAATAAACTTACTTGGATACAATTCGGACAATCACATATTCCAAGGTACAAAAATTAAATGTTTGATTTGGAACTGTAGAGGCTTAGGTAGTCTAGTGGAGAGGAGGTTTCTTAGAGAAACTATCCTAGGCATGAAGCTAGATTTTATTGGTATTCAGGAAACAATTAAGAGTGGTTTCTCTCAAGATGATCTGAATTATCTTTGTGGGGATCAAGACTTTTTCTGGATTTGGTCTCCTCCTAGAGGAAGATCAGGTGGCATTTTGGTGGGGGGCTGCCTTGAACCTTTTCAAGGTGATTAAGCCGCATAAGGATGACTATTTTGTTAAAATATCTCTCCAAAAATAAAAGCGACAAGTTCATGTGGGACTTGGTTGTGGTCTATGCATGGTCCTGCACAAAGAGGGGGTAAGGAATCTTTTCTGGTTCAGCTAGCTCAAGTCCTGCGTGAATCAACCTTGCCAATATGTTTGGCCGCCGATTTCAATATGATTAGGAAAGCATCTGAGAAGAATAAATCAAGAGGTTGTAGTAGATAGAGTTTTCCTTTCAACTCTATAATTGAAAACGCTGGACTGCTGGAGATTAATCTCAGCGGTAGACGATTTACTTGGAGCAATGATCATGAAAATCCTACTTTTGAATTGTTAGATAGAGTGCTTGTTAGCATACCATGGGAATGACACCATCCTATGGTCTGCACTAGGGCATTACCTAGAGTTTTATCAGATCATGCCCCCCGTCCTCATAGACACAGGGGAGAGCTGCCATCACAATTTTGTTTTTAGATTTGAGTTTGGCTGGTTCTTGAGGAATGACTTAGTTAATGTGATACAATCAGTATGGGAGCAACCAACTAATTGGCTGTCTCCTTTGGATGATTGGCAAAACAAATTGAGAAAACTCAGAAAGGTTTTAAACGGTTGGAACAGAAATGTACAAGGACAACACAAGAAAAAGAAAAAGGAACTTTTAGAACAAATAGATTCCTTGGATAAACTATGTGAACAAATTGGGCTGGATGCTGTGAATAGAGCCTACAAGACGCGTTTGGATGCTCAATTGGCAGAGATCCTAAAAGAAGAGGAATTGAAATGGTTTCAAAGGTCTAAAGAGAGAAATCTTTTACAAGGGGATAATAATACCAAATACTTTCACGCTAAAGCAAACGAGATAAATAGGAAAAATACCATCTTTACACTACAGCAAGATGAGGGGGTTATTGAGGGTGAGGGGGACTTGATGAGGTACATTACCAAGTATTATAAGGATCTCTTTGGGCTGCCTGAGAACACTAATTTCCAGATGAACATATCGGACATCCCCCAGCTGAACGAGCAGGACAAGTTGTCCTTGACTCAGAATTTCAGCATGGAGGAGTTGAAAGAGGCTGTTTTTTTTTTTGCATGGAGGTGAATAGAGCCCGGGACCAGATGGTTTCCCGGCTGAATTCTATCAGAGATTCTAGTCCTTGGTGAAGACTGATCTCAAAACTATGCTGGATACCTTTTTTTGTAGGCATGATGAATATTTCTAGACTTAATCATGGCATGATCTCTTTGATTCCAAAAGAGAAAAATCTCAGAATTTTAGGCCTATCTATCTCTTGAACGTTGGTTATAAGATTCTAACTAAAGTCTTAGCTATCAGATTATCCAGAGTGATTGATAAAGTGATTCTTCCGATTCAAACAGTTTTTCTTAAAGGCAGATATATCATGGAAGGGGTATTAACCTTACATGAAACCTACATGAACTACATTGAAATAAAAAAATCAGGGGTTCTGTTCAACGTTGATTTTGAAAAAGCCTATGATAAAGTGAAATGGCCTTTCCTCTATAAGACTCTTAGTATGAAAGGTTTTCCATCCCAGTGGATTGATTGGGTTCTAAAAGTAGTTAGTGGTGGGCTAGTTTGTGTCAAAGTTAACAATGATGTGGGCCCCTACTTCAGAACTTACAAAGGTCTCAGGCAAGATGATCCTCTTTCACCTCTACTATTTGACCTAGTGGGGGATATCTTAGCTCTCCTAGTCAAGAAAGCTCAAGATTTGGGGTTGATTAAAGGTCTGAATTTCCATTTAGTTGATGGTGGTCTGGCTATCTTGCAATTTGTGGATGACACTATCTTTTTTGTTTAGGATGATGTAGAGAGTGCAAAAAATTTGAAGTTTATTCTCTGTCTATTTGAGCATGTTTCAGGACTAAAAATTAACTTTCATAAGAGTGAAGTTTTCTGTATTGGGTCAGCAGGAATGAGGCAGGATATTCATGAGGAAATGTTCACATGTAAGGTGGGAGATTTACCTCTAAAGTACCTGGGAATTCCTGTGGATAGGAAGAAAGTTAAAAATCTGGATTGGAAAAGGATCGAGGACAAATTTGAACACAAACTGAGCTGCTGGCAGGGGAACTTTTATCAATAGGGGGGGTGGTTGGTGTTAGTAAATTCTTCTCTTAGCAGTTTACCTCTGTACATGATGTCTCTGTACAAGCTTCAAGTGGGGGTTAGAAAAAGAATGGATTTCTTTAGATCTAGGTTTTTATGGAATTCAGATGGAGATAGAAAGAAATATCATTTGGTTCGTTGGCCATTGGTATGTCTGCCTAAAGATCAGGGTGGTTTGGGTATATTAGATCTGGGAGTCATGAATTCAGCCTTGCCGGGTAAATGGCTATGGAGGTTGGAGAACGAGGATGGCCAATGGAAGGAGATCCTCAGGAGGAAATATCTCAGCAAAAACACATTGGCTCAGGTGGTACCTAAGGTGGGGGGCTCATGGTTTTGGAAAGGTGTTCTAGGGATAAGATATATTTTCTTGTCTTGTTGCAAAACAAAACTGAGAGATGGTGCTAGAATCAGATTTTGGGAGGATCTGTGGTTGGGTGATGTACCGTTCTCAGTAAAGTATGCAAGACTCTATAATATTACCATTTCCAAACATATTACTGTGGCTAAGGCTTTTAAACAAGAGTTTAGAAATATCAGATTTAGAAGGATGCTGTGTGGAGAAGGACTTATTATGTGGAATAAGCTCCTAGCAGATTGCAAGGGAGTGATCTTGAAGAAGGAATGTGATACATTGTTGTGGCTGTGGTCATCTTCAGGGGCCTTTTCTGTTAAATCGTTGAAACAAAGCATCCTAACCAAAGATAACCTTATTCACCGGGTTGGGTAGGTAACAAAGAATGTATGTTTTGTGGGGCTAAAGAAAGTATTGACCATTTGTTCTTGCTGTGCCCTCTGTCGAGATATATTTGGAATATCATGAGCTGTACTTTTGGCTTGCCTAATCCTCCAGCAGATACTGCTCGGTTATTCGCTACCTGGGTAGGGAAGTTTGCCAAGAAGCCTAGGAAGTTGGTGCTGGTTGGTGTAACAACCATCTTGTGGAGTATGTGGAAAGTGTGCAATATGGCGTGTTTCCAGAATAAGTGGCCTGCGAAACCTATTTCAGTGATACATACCATATGTCGTTGGATTGAATTTTGGTCTAATTTGTAGAAGGAGGAAGAGCGAGAGCTGCTTCTCAAGGGCGCTAGAGCAATTGGGAAGGTCGCCTCTGAAGTTTTTGGAGCTAGAAGTAGATGGGTGTCGTGGACTAGCAGATTAGCTGATGGAAGCTGTTGAATGTAATGCAGTTCAAGGGCCTTCTGAACTTATATCAAGCCATGCTAGTTTGTTCTTAGCTTCTTTGTTGCTTGATTACAGACCATCTGTGTAATCTTGTTGTCAGCTGAATTCCGTAATTTGTTTCCTTTAATGGAAATGGGGTGCAAGCCTTTTATCAAAAAAATAAAAATAATCAGACAACCAGCAACACTAGTGTAGTTGCATGTCGAAACAAGTTCTAACGCAGGAAGTAGAAGTTCCCCAAAGAGCATTCTGACCTACATGAGTAACAGAAAGATAAAGGATGCAAACTTCAATCTTTATTGAATCAACTAATTCATTCGTACATACTAATCTATTTCCAACATAGTAATCATTACTGGTAATCTTTACACCTATATTAGACTCTTGTATATGCTATTTCTCTAATCACCATGCATTTTGAGCTAGCTGATGTCCATCATTGAACAATTTACCTGTGATGCTTTGCCGATAGCACCAGGGTGTTTATCGTAAAATAGAATTCTTTTTTGGAATACCATGGGTTTCATGAGGATTCGCACATTCTGTTCCTGGGTCAGAAGCACTACACACATCAAGTACATGCGCAAATCCGTGCACAATCAACCCAGACAATTAAAAGAACAAAATTACTGAAGGATGTGATTTTTTTTACAAAAATTAATGCGCTAATAGCATTAATAGGTGTGCTACAAGTTGTTGGCAAATTATAAGAGGGAAGTTAAAAGTACTATATTGTTCTTTCAAATTGTTGTGATCGTATGTCAATCAATTGTCTTTCAAAAATTGTCTAATGTCTACCACAAACCAAGTTTTTTGGGGATCAATGATTATGATAGAAATAAAATAAGGAACTTACAGAGGCACTATATTCAAGAGTGCATGTGAAGCAGCATGTGAGCCACCACCAAACAATTGCTTCCTTTCCTCCACAGTTATCTTTACTGACTGGGGAATTCGTACCCAAACAGCATGTTGCAGCATCATACAAAAATGTGCTGGAGAGTTCATGTTAGATCTAAATAACGAGTTGTATTAGAGTTGAACTCTACTTTAAGACTATAAATAAAGGGTGTGAGATTCTACGGGATACACACAACAATTAACCCCCAAAATACCACATGATATCAGAGCCGTTCCCCACCACCCAACCCTAACCCTAACCGTACTCACCTCAGATCCAATCCGCCGCCGTTCGTGGTCGTCCTCGTCGTCTTTGCCTCTTGCGAGCCATCGCCGCGTCGCCCCGCGGGCGAGCTCGCTCGTCTCGCGCATGAGCACGGGCTACAGCTAGGGTGGGTCGACGAAGCAACACCGGCATCGCCGCCTCTGGTCACCGCCATCGCTCTTCCTCGCCGTCCCTCGCACCCGATCTGCCATTGCCACCCATTGTCGCCACCTCTGGTCACTGCCATTACTCGCCTTCACCTCTAGTCGCCGCCTTTGGTCGCCCTTGCCTCTGGTCTCCGCCTGGTCATTGCCTCACCTCTTTCGGTGGAGGAAGAAAGGAACCGAGGAAGAAAAGGAGTGTCGATGGTAGGAAGAAAAGGAGTGTCGGTGGTGGGAAGAAAGAAAGAAAAAAGGAACCGATTAGGAGTCGTGTCAGTGGGAATAAAGAAAGAAAGAAAAAGGTCAATTCGGTTTGGAGAAAAAACAAATTATTATGTTACAGATCTGCATGCTTTGGATAACTATGAAGGCAATCATCGAGGTCTGGCAGAACATTGATGCGTGAAGAATTGCTGTGATCATGGGAGATACGCGCGACATATCTTGATAGTGATTGACATTGCTCTGGTTGTTTGAGAAGATGACCCCTAAGGAAATTGAGGTTGCGAGGAAGGAGGAAGAAGCCGCAATAAAGGTGGTAGAAGAGAACATGAAGGCAGTTGTTGAGATTACTTCCCCGCTAGTAACCCAAGGTGACATGAGAAGCATGTTACATGACCTCTTCACGCCAGGTATGATAGGTCTGAGGGCTGGTGTAGGGTCATCTGACTTAAAACTGGAGCTGATGCCGAATGATATAAAGTTGTACGGAAGTAAGAATTACCTGAGTTGGTCTAGAAGAGCTCAGCTAATTCTAAGGATGAAGGGGGCAGAGCAATACCTGCGGGAGACTTGTGTTGAGCCTACAGACAAGGTGAGCATGGATTGGAGGATGTGGAACATGACCAATTCTGTGGTGGTAGCTTGGTTGCTAACTTCGATGTCTCGAATGGTGGAGATGATGCAAAGTGCACTGGCAATGTGGAAGACACTAAGCAAAATGTACTTTGGGGCAGGAAATGTGATGATGATGGTGGAGTTCCAGGGTAAGGTGGAGGCCCTGAAACAGGAGGGGGAAGACCGTCCAGGAGTATCCTAGTGAACTGCAGCAACTGTGGGCGGATTTAGATCACTATGATCCACTGTAGTTGACATGTGCTGGTGATATTGAGGCTGGTAAGGTGTGGCTGCAACGCAGACGGGTTACACACTTTCTAAAGGGACTGAACCCAAAGTTTGAGAGTAGAAGGGCTACCATGTTTCACTTAGCAAAGTTTCCTATCATGGAGGAGGCTATTTCGGCTATGGTTCAGGAGGAGGTTCGACTACGACTAATGGGGGACAACAACCCGGTCAGATCCACATACGCCATACCTGATGATAGGGAGTGCTATAACTATGGGATGAGAGGACATCTGATTCGTGCTTGTCCTTCTCTACAGTATGGAGGTCAAGGTGGAGTCGTGGAGGCCGAGGTGGAGATCATGGTGGTCGTAGAGGTGAAGGTCGAGGTCGAGGAAGGGGCCGAGTTGGACCCAGGGCTAATGTGGCCCTGATAGAGAAAAACACGTCTGTTACTCTAACAGGCGAGCAATCTATGCAGTGGGAGAAGTGACAGCAGGGAAAGGCATTGGAGATTTATCATGATTCCACCTCCTTTAGTAACTTTGCAAACTACGTCTACGTGGGTGAAGCTACTCAGGCACATGCACTTGCATCCACACATAAGCACTCTCATATTGATTGGATCATAGATTCAGGGGCATCCAAGCATGTCACAGGTTCACTTAGTGCTTTCGCATCTTACACCAAATATACTCATTCTGAAACTGTCCAAACAGCTAATGGAACCTTCCAGCTTATTCAGGGTGTAGGATCTGTAGAGTGCACATCATCTATTGCTTTATACTCCGTTTTGCATGTTCCCTCATTTCCAGTCAACTTTCTTTCAGTCAGTTCTATCATCGACCAATTCAAATGCACTGTCACATTTGATGAGGATTCGTGTTTGTTACAGGAGAAGAGAATTGGGAAGAGGATTGGGACTGGAATACGGCATAATGGGCTGTGGTACATTGATCAGGTTGATGCGGCATTGGCTGTGGCTATAGGAGGAATCGAGGGAGAAGTTTTATTACATCATCGTCGCTTAGAACATCTATCATTTGAGAGTTTAAGTCAGTTATACCCTGATTTGTTCAAAAGGGTAGACAAGAGTAAACCTGTGTGTGATGCTTGTGAGTTTGGAAAGCATTCACGGTCTACATATAGTAGCATTGGTCTTCGGAGTTATGAACCTTTTATATTAATACATTCGGATGTTTGGGGTCCGTGCTCAATTACTTCTGTGAGTGATTTTAAGTGGTTTGTCACATTTATTGATTGCTATACTTGTATGACTTGGATTTATATGATGAAACACAAGAGCGAGGTCCTTCGATATTTTTATGACTTCTATAGGATCGTTGCTACTCAGTTTGACGCAAAAGTTCAGATTCTTCGATCAGATAATGGAACTGAGTATGTCAATAAGGAGTTCACGGCATATCTCTCAGACGAGGCGATACTTCATCAGACTACTTGTCCAGGAACCCCACCTCCGAATGGAGTGGCTGAAAGGAAGAAACAACATTTGTTGGAGGTAGCACGTTCACTCATATTTAAGATGAATGTGCCAAAGGGATTGTGGAGCGAGACAGTAATGACGACAGTGTATCTCATCAACCGCATGCCGTCTCGAATACTTGGGATGAGGTCTCCAGCTGAACTTCTTTCGAGTCAGCGAGAGTTCAAGGTGCCTCCCAAGGTGTTTGGCTATGTGTGTTTTGTACGAGATCACTGACCAACAGTTGGCAAGCTGGATCCACAAGTATTGAAATGTATCTTTATAGGCTATTCATCAAGTCAAAAGGGCTATAGATGCTGAAACCCAGTTGAATGAAAGTTATTCGTGAGTATGGATGTGACACTCTGGGAGTTTGAGTCTTACTACATGAGTGGAGGTACTATTGATCAGTTTTTGGAGTTCTCTCCTATCACTGAGGGTGACAGTCGAGAGGAGGAGAACAATGAGAGTTAGCGAGAAGAAGAAGTCATTGTGGAGACAATTCCGTGCCCAAACCTAACAGAATATGCGAGAGATCCAAAAGAATTGAAGGTTTATCAGCGAAGACGCTTTGGGAAACAGGGGAGAAACAAAGAGACAGACAGTTAACATCTGAGCCACCAACAGCGGAGCTTTTTGAACAACAGGCATTGCCACAGCCTGAACAACCTTCTGAACAGCTAACCTTGCCAGTTGATCTAGTCCCAAATCCCTCCTCGGGTCTCTCTCCATCAGGTTCCTCACCTCTCCTTGGGGTGAGTGGTAATGTTCATTCTAATCACTCCCATCTAGAGTTACCACTTGCACAACATAGGGAAACTAGAGCTAATGCAAAAAAGCCTCCAGTCTGGTATGACTTTGAGCATGACATTGCAAATTTCATCTCATATTCTCATATCTCACCTGCATACAAAGCATTCATTGAATCTCTTCAGACAGTGCATGTTCCAAAGGATTGGCGAGCTGCTAAGCAGCATCCTAAGTGGAAGGATGCCATGAAGGAGGAACTTAGTGCACTTTAGAAGAACAAGAAATGAGATCATGTTCCACTTCCATCAGGAAAAAGGGCAGTAGGATGCAAATGGGTGTTGAAAATTAAACAAACTCCTGAAGGCAAGATAAAGAGATACAAGACACGGTTGGTTGCAAAAGGTTATAGTCAAACATATGGAATAGACTATGATGAGACCTTTGCACCGGTGGCGAAGATAAGCACGATAAGAACATTGATCTCCTGTGCAACTAACTTCGGATGGCCCCTACATCAGTTGGGTGTGAAGAACGCTTTTCTACATGGTGATTTACAAGAGGAGGTATACATGAAGATTCCTCTAGGCTTTGAGAACAGATAGACTGAGAGTAAGATGTGTAAACTCAAGAAGTCTTTATACGATCTAAAGCAGTCTCCAACAGCGTGGTTTGATAGATTTAGGCGTGCAGTCTGTAGTATGGGCTATTCTCAATGTAATGGAGATCATACTGTATTTTGTAGGCATAGAGGATCACATATCACTATATTGGTAGTCTATGTTGATGATATTGTGATTACTGGAGATGATGCTGAGGAAATCAAGTCCTTAAAGAAAAAACTGGGAGAGACATTTGAGGTGAAAGATCTTGGACCTCTTCGATACTTTCTTGGGATTGAGATTGTCTGTTCTTCAAATGGTATAGTACTCTCCCAGAGGAAGTATGTCCTTGATCTGCTGGCAGAAACAGGTATGCTTCGATGTCGCCCTATTGCTTCACCTATTGATAGGAATCACAAGTTATGTGCTGAGTCGGGAGATCCAGTTGACAAGAAAGCTTATCAAAGACTTGTTGGGAGTCTCATCTATTTGTGCCATACAAGACTTGATATTTCATATGTAGTGAGTGTGATTAGTCAATATATGCATGATCCCAGAACAGGACACGTGGATGTTGTCTATCGAATCTTGCGGTATTTGAAGAATAGCCCTGGGAAAGGCCTTTGGTTCAGGAAGAATCAACATCATAATGTGGAAGGGTATTGTGATGCTGATTGGACGAGCAGTGTGGATGACAGGAGGTCAACCTCTAGATATTGCATCTTTATGGGAGGTAACCTTGTGTCATGGAGAAGCAAGAAGCAGGGGGTTGTAGCTCGGTCTACTGCAGAGGCAGAGTACAGAGCAATGGCGTTGAGTGTGAGTGAAATGATATAGATGAATGGTTTATTGTCCGAGCTTCGAATATGGAGGAATAATCTCTTGGTGTTGCATTGCGACAATAAATCTGCAATCAACATTGCTAACAACCAATTCAGCATGACCGTACCAAGCACGTTGAGATTGATAGGTTTTTCATCAAGGAAAAGCTCGTGGCAGAATATTGAAGTTGAAGTATGTCAAGTCTGGTGAATAAACAATTGGCTGACTGTTTTACTAAATGGTTAGGTCTTAGAGAGGGTGCTACAATATGTAACAAGATAGGCATGATTGATATCTTCGGCCCATCTTGAGGGGAATTGTTGGAGAGTTCGTGTTAGATCTAAATAACGAGTTGTATTGGAGTCAGACTCTACTTTAAGACTATAAATAAAGGGTGTGGGATCCTAGGGAAACACACAACAATTAACCCCTCCCCCCCCCCGAAATTCCATAAAATGCAAGTGTAAGAATCATTGGGGGGCATCTCGATGTTGTCAGATTTTTTATTGCTTGATTTCCATATGCGATAGAAGCCAAACCATTTAGTTGTCACCTTGCGATCATTTGCTTGAGCAGTTGTCTTCACATAGGTAGTTTTACATGTACTCATTGGAAGATAAGCCTTCAAGATGTCTTAGAAGAGCCAAATAATCATTGAGAACAAAAATGCCAATACACTAATAAATCATGAGCATGTCAGTGAAAGGGAAAGTGCACGGCTTGATGATGTTAAAAGATTTGAGTGGACTCAAAAGTGCGATCATAGTATTATAAAAGGAACATTTATTCTATTTAATTTGGTTAGCTCAAGCAAATACAAGCTTGTCCCAAAAAAGGGAAAAAGAAAAATGAGGACAAGACATAGATTGATCGAAACTCACTTTAGTTCAAATGAATCAATGAACAGTAAAAATTGATAACATTGACATGTAATGGAAAAGAAGATGGCAAATTGTCCTCAGATTTACTGAACTAACCAGGGTCTAGAAAATCAAGATAGAAGAGATTCAAACTATGTAGTGCTCAAAAGCATTGCAGGGGAAAACTTAATAATACGCAGAATGTAGATGAGTTCAAGTGTTATAATGCTTCTGAGAAATACCAGCTTTAAGCCTATCAAAATGGCTGTTTTTTTAAAAGTAGCTTACTAGAAAGTCCACTTGAATTGAGAAGTTCAATCTGCCTTGGATTATGGTGTTACAAAGATCATGTAGAAACTCTAGGTTGTTAGTCATAGCCTATTAAGATGAGAAATGTACTTAACTCATATTGACACATCCGTTATCCTTATGCATGTTAGTCTTTGAGTTTTTTTGTGGCTAAAATAGCGTCGTTGGCGTGCGCAATAGAAAACTACCCCCCCTCGCATCAAAGGCAAAAATAGCACATTGTCCATGCCCTAGAGGACCAGATTTACCGAGGATGCGACACATGATGAATCCAGCCCCAAGGACACGGAAATACCTTCGTCCGGCACCTAGGGGAAATAATTATACGGAGAATAAATGTGGAAAGTATTTTGTGCATGCTTTTAAAATTTTCCTCAAATCGATTATTTCATTTGCATACAAATAGTAGCCTTAAAGGAATTTTCGATAAAAATGCAAAACATATAAAATTATGGAAAAATTACACAAGTAACTAAATTGTGGAAGGAGACTTAAAAAACATAAATTTTAGAGCTTATTTGCTATATTTAGAAATTCCTACAAACATTAGATTTAAGGAATTTTTGAGACAAATTCAGAATATATAAAATTCTAGAAAAATTATAAAAGCAAGTACACTATGTCGGTAGCCTCCAAAAAAATTATGAGCTCGTTTTCTATATTTAGAGAATATTACAAACAATACTTTTTTGAAAAAGAGAAAGAATCCGTGCCCCAAGGGCATGGAAATACCTATTTCCACGCCCCTGGGTCCAAACGAAGGTATTTCCGTGCCCCTGGGGCTGGATGTGGTATTTCCACGCCCTTGGGGCTGGATTCATCATGTGTCGCATCCTCGACAAATCTGATCCTCTAGGGCACGAACAATGTATCATTTTTGCCTTTGATGCACGTGTGGGGCTAGTTTTGCTATTGCACACGCCAACGACCCTATTTTAGCCAAAAACTCGTTAGTCTTTCAGATTTGGGGTGTAAGCTGATTTCAAGGAAGTGGACAAATGATCCTATTATCTAACTGATTAGCTTGTTGCCTCAAGTTTCAATTGCTAGTTTAGAAAAGCGTGAATTGAATTGCTTGATATACTAAGCTTTGTAGCTCACTGAAGAACTTATCAAAGTTGCAAATAGCAGCAAGCCAAGGTGCACTGCCTCTTGAGGCTTGCTGAAATATGTGAAGAATAGGTTCTTGAAGAAAAACTGTTTTATATGTCAGTTTATTTACTAAGAACCAAGGTGTTGGACCGAATTAGCGACTAGAGGGGGTGAATAGGAGCACATCTTTTTCTTTCCTCCGGTATTCAACTTTCCTTTTCACTCCAATAGCTATGAAGATCAAAGCCACTAGATCACAATGGAAGTCTTGCATTGAAACTGAGAACCCCAACACCCAGCACCGATCCGACCACTGGTGAGGCCAGTCTGACCGCCGGCTGCAAATCAGCAGCCCGAAGGATCAACAAAACAACTCAACTTTTGATCCCGTGATCCAAATCCGCTGAGATTTTAGACATAGATTATCAAGAAGGTCAAAAACCTACTCCAATCAACGATCGTAGCCAAGGTTCCACAAATTTATTGAATAAGGTCAAGAAGGATCAAAACCGTGGGAAAACCTAAACTTGATCCAAAAGCTTGCTCGTAGGTGGAAGATGGTCAAAATTACCTTAGATCAGATCTCACAAGTCCTAGCAAACTAGATTACAGCAAAAAAATCCGTCCAAAACCCTTGGAACACAAAACCCCCCAAAATCACCAAACAAAGAACAAGAGATAACTCATCTTTGGGGCAAACTTGAATGGATTGATTAGAGGGATTATAGGTTTACAACCACTCCACCAAGGAGGACAAAAGCTCAAACTTGAGCACCCAATTCCTCAATCCATCTCTCTCAAACCCTAGCCTCCTCTATTTCCTCCACTTTTCTCAAATCTCAAATTATGGTTTCCAAGGCTTGGTTGAGCAAATCATGCACCGACCCTTATATAGTGGAGGCTAGGTCTAGAGAGAAAACCCTAATAGGCACATGTTAAGCCCACACACAAACGGGTCTACACTCATGCACGCTTGTCAAAGTGGATGACGAACCAGGTCTCCTGAATCCATATCTTCGTGATCTTCTTCTTCTCTTGATCTAAACCGCCTCTTCTTTGGTTTCTCCAAGGTCACCAATCCGGTATTTTGGCAAAGATACCAAAATACCCCTTCTCGATCCTTCTCTGATCCATGACCGAGTCCTATCATTGTGAAGCAATAACATGCTTTGCCACACGTAGGTTCATCAATGAGTCTCTTCATGTCAGCAAGTCTGTCTCATCTGGCTCCCACCAGAACCACCATGGCATTTGCACTAACCCCCAAAAAATTTCATGCAATCCGTTGCACAGAACTTCCCGTTTGATCGTTCTTGTCCATCTTGCGTAATGCTTTAGCCCAACCACTCCACCCGACATCCTTCATCGCTCTGGACCTCTGCTCTTCTAGCATAGTTTTGATCATCCTTGTCGTTGATCGTAGTTGACTCCAAGCACATACACAACAATAGACCAAGAAATCGATTATGGGCACAAGTTCCTCGCAAATTGATCCACGTTAGCCAAAATATGCATCATGTAACACTTATGCACTGAATCACATGACTTTGGCCAAATCCACAAAGTTCAACACATCATTGTGCTTGAACTCGCCCTGGCCGGTCAGACCGCCAACCAATGATCGGTCAGACCGCTTTCCAAATCCTAAAAACACCATCTTTGGACTTTTCAGCAAAACTTTATCTAGTTTCGCGTCCAGTCTTTATTTTCAATGGCATTTGGTGCAAACACACACTCAAACACTCCCACACAAATGTTTGATGTGCAATCCTCAAAAGTTGTCATGGCCTACCATGGTAGGTTTGACCACCACCCTTGGCCGGTCAGACTACACAGTCTCAGCCGGTCAGATCGTCCCCTAGGACCAGTTAGACCGCCTCCAACCTCACACCAAACCCAACAATTTGCTAAACCAAGGTTTTGATCCTCAAATACCTCGACACTGATACCAATTGTTCAGCACTAAGATTAGGACCATACCACAAGGTCTGCACAATCTTCCCCTTGATGAACACATTGGTAATCTACAAAAAATACAAATTGGAGGTTATTTTGAAAATACATTATCGATTTTGCAAAAAGCCTCAGCTTAGCCCATAAGCAAGAGAAAGCCATGAACATGACCATGTTGCCTTGAGGAATGCAGAAGCAAACTAGTAGAGGCAATGAAGTGCAGAGAAACTTCAAATCTAGAGATGGCTTAAAAAATTCACTCGATGCCTATATGAAAGAACAATTGTTCAATTTGACCTTTGATCATAATGAGGTGATAATTTTGGAATTGAAACCAATAAATAAACAAAAGAGCACAAGAATGCATATGGGATGTTGCCCCTCACTAGGATCTACCATTTTTTATTTTCTCCTCTTGAATGCATGCAAAGCTGTTTTTCAGCATTTTTGCCATAATTTCTCCCCGTTTGACAATAAAGTCATCAATGAATCATGTCTTCCTCTCATCAAATATTTATGTTTAAAGATTCAGGGAAGAAACATAAGAAATAATATGCATGAAATGCAATAGAGTGACTTTTTTTTTGACTTTTTTAGTTTTTAAGCACATGAAGCTTTGAAGATTACCCAATATGAAGAAGCTAGCATCTTCTAATGCACAAAACATATCAAGTATGAAAACTAGCATATCATGAATGGCAAGCTACATATTGACATCAATTCATATATCCAAGAGCCTTTTAGTCTAGTGAATAAACTGAAATCACTAGAGGATAATCTGAATAGACTACAAAAGCATGAATCAAGCCACAACAAGTATGTAATCATAGGTAATGAAACATCCATTGACTACTAGAAGGATTACAAAGCCCACAACTTGAAATAACTTCCTCAATTTTATTTGATTTTCAGTTTTTGCTCTAGGCGTGTAATAGACCGTTTGCAAGCAAAGATATGACATTTTTAGCATGAAAAATCTATAGTGGGGTGTATCAGACCAATGTTGAGTCAAGAGTGCTCTAGACGTGAAATAGAACTTTTGCAAGCACTCCCTTATTTTTCGTTACCTTTTTTTATATATAACTTGATGTTTTTGTGAAAACAAGGAATTTTTCCCTAAAGCACTAAAATTGAGCAAAATCCATGAACTGTCTAAGATTTTTTTTATAACTTCAAGATAGATTCAAGATAAGCCAAGTAGTCCAAGTAGGCACTCAATGGCATGAACAAGATCTCAAGTGATATAAAAGCCTGGCTCGACTCATACACAAGCTGAATATCGATATCACTTGGTAATTCTAGATTAAGCCTAGACATTCTAGCTCTAGATCACATGCCAAGGCATCAACAAGTAGCTCAACCAATTAACCATGCTAAGACAAACATACAAGCTATAGCATGACATCAATAAAAAGCTAGCTACATCAACAGGGGTAATAAGCAAAGCTCCATCAAATTAAAAGAGAAGCAGTAAAGCTATATTACATAAGAATGCAATATGATACAATGCATGAGATACAAGAAAAAACAATAAAAGCCAAAGACAGATCAAAATGATCAACTCCCCCTCAAACCAACCCATAAGGGTAAATTACCCCCCCGCCCCAACTCACCTCTCAAGGTGGCAAACCTAGTAGGATCTAAGAGCTTGGTGAAGATATCTGCTAATTGAGCCTCATACTCCACAAACTCTAGCATAATATCTCCCTTCTCAATATGGTCTATAAAGAAGTGATATCTGATGTGTATGTGCTTGGTCCTAGAGTGTTGCATTGGGTTTCTGGTAATGTTAATGATGCTAGTGTTATCACATAGAAGAGGCACACTATCAAAAGCTAACCCATGGTCCTTAAGAGCGGAGGTCATCCACATAATTTAGCTACAACAGCTAGCAACAGCTACATACTCAGTCTCAGTAGTTGACTGTGCAATAGAAGATTGCTTCCTAGATGACCAAGAGACAAGAGAAGTGCCTAAAAAATGACAAGTGTTTGATGTGTTCTTCCTATCAAGTATACAGCCAGCAAAAATTAGAATATGAAAACCCTCTAATGGACAATGATGATGAGTAGGAATATCAAAAATCACATTGAAGGGTTGACCGAAGATATCTGAAGATGCACTTGACTACTTGACGACGAGAAGCCATCAAAGAGGCTTGAAATCTTACACATAGGCACACTGAGAAGTGGATGCCCGGTTTTGAAGCTGTCAGATATAGGAGGGAGCCAACCATGTTGCGGTACTCGCGTTGATCCACAGCTTCACCATCCTTATCTGGATCCAAAGCAGTCAAAGTAGCCATTGGAGTGGAAATTGGCTTGCAATCACCCATGTCAAATGTTCTCAACAAGTCCTTGGTGTACTTCGTCTGATGAATGAAAGTCTCTTTTTTGCATTGTTTGATTTGGAGCCCAAGGAAATAATTTAGCTCGTCCATCATGCTCATCTCGAATTTCCTGGACATGGTCTCAAAAAAACTAGACACAAGAGTATTAGAGGAGCCACTGAAGATAATGCCATCCACATAAATTTGCACAAGAATGAAATCATTGTCATGCTTGAGAATGGATAGAATTTATTTATTTTGCCCATTTCAAATCCATTATTTCGCAAGAAGGTCTTAATCTTATCATACTAAGCTCTAGGGGCTTGCTTAAGACCATTCAAGGGTTTGGACAACTTAAACACATGCTCAGGGTACTTAGGATTTTCGAAGCCAGGGGGTTGTCTAACATACACTTTCTTCTCTATGAAACCATTAAGGAAAGTACTATTCATATCCATTCGATACAACATAAAACATTTAGATGTAGCAAATGCAAGCAAGATGTGAATGTCTCTAATCTTGCTACAGGAGCAAAGGTTTCATCACGGAGTCGTTTTATTTCGATTGCTTGCTCTGAAAAGAATAAGACCAGTCAGATAAAATGACCTCAAAATGAAATAAAACTGATCACAGGTAAAGTTTTGCTTACCAGCTAGTCGAGAATCCAGCTTCTTTACCTCCTCATCGTGAGAAGTAGTGCTTTTCATATGGCGCTCCTCCCACGATTGGTCATCACGGTCTTTTTCTTTGGCGATGCGGGTAATCTCGTGAAGAACCAAGGTCTTTTCTTTGACTTCGGTTTTGAGCTTCACCACTTCGACATCTTTTTCTGAAAAAGAATAAGAGATAGAAAAAGAAAGGAAGGTCGTAAGCGGTTTTAAGTTTAGCACTTACTGTTTATTTGTCCCTGCAACCTTTGGATTGCAGAGTTTGCCTCCTGAAGCTTATTTAGGAGGTCTTTATTCTTCTCACTTAGCCTTTTCGTCTCGGCTTTCTCAAAGTCGAGTGAATCAGCTAAGGACTTCTCGTCGCTCTTAAACCTACAGAGGAAAAGAGTAGACATTAGCATAAAACAAGCGGTCGTAAGTTCTTCTACGGCCGAAACCTTATCGCAAGTTTTTCTACGACAACACCCTGGTCGTAAGTCTTTCTACGATCAGAACCTAGTCGTAAGTTTTTCTACGACAGTACCTGGTCGTAAGTTTTTCTATGACCAATACATAGTCATAAGATCTTCTACAATAATCCCCGTAAGTACTGTATAAGTGGTCAAAACGAAAAACGAATACGAATACTAGTTACTTACCATCTCTCTGCCTACTCGTAGAGTACCGCCTTCTCCTACGCAGCTGGACAAGTTGCCTGTTGTACTCAACAACAGTGACAATTTGTTCCAAAGCTTTCTATATAAAGAAAGACAGTGAGAAATGAGAAAAGACATATATGTAAATGCCCATCAACACGTACTTACATTCATGGTCGTTCAAGCGAACGAGGACAACACCCTACTGGGGTTCTTCAGCTCGTCGATCTCATGGACTCGGTCCCACCACACCTTTTCGAGACGCTCGTCATCGAAGACATCCTCTTTGTCGGGAATGTCGTTAGGGTGAGGGATCCGAGCACGAGATCTGGGGGCAGAAGATCCCACGATGGGAGATGGGTCGAAGAACTCAGAAGAGAAGTTGGCATATTCTTCATCTTCTAATTCGGTAACGCCAGCTCCTCCTTGAGGACCGGGAGGAACGTTTACGACGACTTCCTTCCCGACGCGGTGGACCAATGATTCATCGCCTTGGCTTGATGCCTCCGCAGCATCAGTTGCCGTCTTTGCTTTGGCCTCTGCGACCACTCCCATGGTCGCAGTTACTTCAGGCTCCACGACCACCTCAGTGGTCGTAGCTGCTTCAGCAACAACGACACCTTCCACCACTCGGACGGCGGACGATCCTTCGACCATCGCCACCATCATTTCTCCAATTGCCGGAGAGATGGCAGTGGGTTCCTTGATAGGAACATCCTTGATGGCTAAAGGAGCTGGGCTAAGATCATAGAAAGGGAAACACGTTAGATGGTAAAAAGCAAAAGGTAAATGTTGTTCTTACACTTTTGTCTTTCTACATACCTTCGTGTGCCGGACTTGATTTTTAATTTGGAAGAAACCTTCCCTAAGGAAGATTTCTTCGACTTCTTCTCAACCATGTCTGGTCGAGACTCGAGTTGAGGAATGGCCACGACCATGTCTGGTCGTGGGTTTTGAACGAGCACGATTGCTCCTTGAGCCTCCTGGCTCTCTGGATGGTCGAGACCTGTCTCGACCACCTCAAGGGCAGCACTGCCCTCGACAACAGGTACTGCTGGCACAATAATTTCCTTCACAAAAGACATAAAACTCTTTCAGTTCTCCTTTTCTAGTCGCTTGATAAAGCCACGAGAGGCAGAAACTGCGAAAGTCTTGTTGTCATAATAGAAGGGTACCTTGATCTTGGGGGCTTTGGGCTTGAGAGCATGGATGTTCGCTTCAATCATCCTTACCTCCTCTGCGGCAGCCATATCCGCAACAAATTTTGCAAAATGCGCAGACGAAGTAGCGGTGCTCGAACTTGTGCCTCCCTTGTCGGCAACTTGAACGAGCCGACGCCTCTTGGCCGGAGGAGAATCAAACTGCTCTACTGCCATGCCAACAACCATCAGAATGACCTCTTCGTTGTCCTGACGGTTTCCCATGCCTACTTTCTGCAAGAGTCAGAAAAAAGAGATATTACAAAGCGGTCGTAAGTTTTTCTACGACCATCATCTTGTCGTAAGTTTTTCTACGGCAATCCCCTGGTCGTAAGCTTTTCTACGACCGGTACCTAGTCGTAAGTTCTTCTATGACTACGAGTTTCTAAAGATGAAATCAATTCTTGATTACCTTTAGGCGCTCTATTTTGTCCTCTACGAGCAGGACCGCAAAATATGAGGAACCACCATGTTCGATGGTGGGGACTTCTCGCAAATGAGTTTGACCCGAGCGTCAATATATTCATGCGAGAGGCCTACAGGAGCAAATAAACTTTCAATAAGCCAAGTCTAAAATTAACAGAATGGAGGCTAAGGCTGGGAGTTTACTAACCTTCCTCGTAGTCTCTGGTCGGGTCCTGCGGCCCCGAATACCTCCACATGGGATGAGCCCTCTTCTTTAGAGGGCCAATGCAGCGCGTGATGAAATCCTTCACCACGTGCCATCCAGTGAGCCCCTCTTCCTTCAAGTCTTTGATGGCTTGAATGAAGGGGGCGATCCGACCGAGATCCTTGAAAGTCGAATCCCAAGTAGAGATCTTCTCGGCCGGCTTTCCGATGAAGGAGAGGCTGTCCTCATTGGTTATCTCCCAATAGAACCACCTCTTCTTCCACCTCGGCCATGACGATCAGGTGAACATCTGAATGTACTCGCTTGACTTCCTGTCGTGGAGCTTCAAACTGTAGCTATCAGCAACTCCAGCTAGACGAGTCATTCTATAGAAGTACTAGAACAACTCCAAGTCGGTTGGAATCCCCAGGTAGGCCTTGCACAAGTACACGAACATGCCCAACATCATGATGGAATTGGAAACAAGGTTCACCAACTCCACACCGAAGTGTTCGAGTACAAGGGTGAGGAAAGAGTGAGCGGGCAATCGAAGGCCACACTCACAAAACGCCTGGAAGACAGGGATTTGCCCAATCACCCTCGACGGCCAATGCTGCCCAGTAGCCTCGATCCACTTCACAAACTGGCTCTTTGGAATCTTCTCGGCGATGACCAAAGCCTCGATCTTGGTCGCATCCATCTTCGTTTAGGCCCACTGGGAAGTGGCTCCGGCCATCTCTCTCAAGGGACGGAGAATTGGATTTGGAAAGATTTCAAGGGGACGCTCGATTTGGTCGACGGCGGAGATCGCAAGAACTTGAAGAACAGTAAGAGCGATTTGGGAAAAGATAAAAAGTCTAAGCCTCACCCATGGTAAGTATTGATAACCGCACGTCTGAGTTAAAGACGTGACGACCCAACGGTTGCCACCGCTTCGGGAACCGCTCCAATAGACAGGTCTGTGAGAGTCGATTCAGATTCTTAAATTTGTCTACTCAAGAAAACCGAGCCTGTCTTCACACCTCAAGCGAAATTACCTTCTTGACCAAGTCTTTTTTGGGTCAAAAGCAACAACAGTCGGAAAGAATTTACTTCCGACTACAGTACTGCGACTATTATGTGATCGTAAGATCTTTTACGACCACCCCATAGTCGTAAGTCTTTCTACAACCTTCTTGACCAAGTTAATTTCTGGTCAATTGAAACACCAGTCGAAGAGATTTTCCTTCGACCATCTCTCTACGACCATCTACTGGTTGTAAGATCATCTACTGCTCCTTTCCCAAGTAAGTTATTTTCACTTG
Source organism: Phyllostachys edulis (assembly GCA_036346405.1). NCBI lineage: Eukaryota > Viridiplantae > Streptophyta > Magnoliopsida > Poales > Poaceae > Phyllostachys > Phyllostachys edulis. The sequence continues at coordinate 52,659,926 of CM070557.1, read as the reverse complement.
AAGTTGGGGGGCTAGATGACGAGGATATAACAATCCTCATTTAATTATTTATCTGTAATTCTTATTATGGATAATAATGACATCATATGGTTCTTGAGTATACCCCTTAATATTCATAAAGGAGAAGCTGGAGGTCGTAAGTTCTTCTACAACCACCCCATAGTCGTAAGCCTTTCTACGACTACCCCATAGTCGTAAGTTTTTCTACGACTATGTCTTGATCGTAAGCTCTCCTGCGATCAGTTTATGGTCGTAATCTATTCTACGACCACCACCTGGTCGTAAGCTCTTCTATAACCAGTATATAGTCGATGTGGCTTACAGACATGTAGGCCTAATCGACCAGGGAATCTTTCGCACCATATTTAAGGATATGGGCAGTAAACTACGCTGTTATTCTTTGGAATAATGGCACGTATCAACTCCCGGTCATGGTGATAAGTACCTCGCGACGTGGGAATGTTACTACTCCCACAATAATCTCCAGTAACGGCTCTATAATCTGAAGCATTAAGGCGCCCTTTGGACTGAAAGAACAGCAGCACACTCCGATGCTCTAGACACAAGAGAAACCTACTGAGACATACGAGCTTGACATCTTGGTCCAAGATTGAGTACTTGCCTCCCACTTCAGAAGATTCGGTACTCGATGGTGCAGACGCATATAGGAGACTTCGTTCTCCCCATAACGCACATGCCGGTCCACAAGTCCCATGTTGCATATGGGTTGTAGACGCTCTTGAGCCACAGTGAGATGACGCTGCGTCTCCCATAACTCATGCACAGTGCAATAATGGATCTGATCCATGGTGTGAATCAATATTGCCAGCTGTCGCACTTGAGGGTCTTCCCCAGACCGAGTCCTAGCAAAAGTGTTCACTTCTGCGCCACGTGCTTGCATAGGAAAGTGGTAGTATGGTGGCTGAGCTAACTCCGTCAAGTCATGACGAAGATGGCTCAGTGCCACACGAGCCACTTCCTGCAACGCCGTGGCCTCAGAGGTGCCACGCGCCTGGAATCCATATGGATACTCCCTGTCACACGTCTGGCAACGATATTGATCACTGCCAAATACTCCTCCATCCCTGGTCCTTGATCCCGATGGTAGATGGAGTAATAGGGTTGATAAGTGAAGTTCGCTCTTCACATTATATCTCTAGAAGTGCCGGGTATCCATCCACATCTTCAGTTTGGGTCACCCTAACCAGGTACTGACGACGCATCCAAGGACAGAATGGCAAGATGAGTTAGTTTTGTAAATCGAAACAAGAATAAGGTGAGAAATGATACTAAGATGGATGAGGAATAAAAGATATCCTAACTTAGTTTTTCTCAAATTAGTTTGATACTTTGAAGATAGTTTTAGACCAATGGATTGGCTAAACTTAACGCCCATGCTATCTCTAACCTACAGTCAGTATGGCTCTGATACCAACGCTGTGAGGACCCCCGGGTTATCCCCGTAAGACCGAGATTAAACATGGTCTTAAGGACATAACTCTAGAGCCTCAAGTAAATGGATTCCAACTTAACTCGATCTTAGTGAAGGCTTAACTGCAACCTAGAGCTCCGGCGATCATGCGCGCAGCTCCCATGCAAGCACTACATGATTGTCGGTTCTCCAACAAGTCAAGCACCACACTTAGTGAGTTAAATAGGAAGCCACGAACAGCGAGTATGCAATCATATTGGCTCCCAAGATCAGCGACCAATATGATCATACTCTCATGCAACGTTGATCACATCCATACAACAACATACATAGATAGTTCAAAAGACATACAACATAATAGTTAAGGTTTACATCTATTACAAGTGGCCGACCGGCCAAACTCAAATAAAAGTCTTAAGTAGCAGCGGAAGCAAGTAAATAAACCAAAATATCCAGCATGGTATGCCCCATAACCCATCGGCAACCGACTGGGAGTTAAATGATAGCACTACTCGGCAATGTCGCCTAAATCGACACTAACGAGCTCAACGGGCTCAAAGTCTTCCTCACCTGAAATTGCAGCAACCGGGTTGAGTACAAAGGTACTCGCAAGTCTTACACAAATAAAAATTAGTCATGCTAGAGGTTGTTCCAAAGGATGGCTCATATTGGCTTAGTTTTGCAAAAGAGACGCAACAATTTACAACCTACACATACTAGTTTTTCAAGTGCCACTTTGAAATCAGATTTGAAGTAGAAGTAAAGCATGTGAATAAGTAGTAAATTGAATAACAAATGAATCATACAAATGACAAAGTGGCTGTCCACTTTGATACAACAACATACATGAATATCCCATTCATGATTATACCAAGTTATAACCACAATTTTAATTCCAAGTCTAACAATAGCAACCATATAACTCAAGTGGTCGCCCATAACCGTGGACACGGCTATTCAATAGATTTATATCCTGCAGGGGTGTACTACTTTACCCACACGACTTGATTAGCCCGTAAGCCTCCGGATGCCTCCGAATATAGCATACTTCCTATGGTATGCCTAAGATAAACCAAGACTTAGTATTTTTCAGCAAGTTGATATCATTGAGTTGAATCGCCCAAACGCGACGTAACCCGTTTAAGTGTAGGCTAGCCTCCTACATCTAAACGACACGCAAGTTGTGCCGGAAGTGCCAACCCAATTAATAAAGTTTAAAGAGGGCTCACCCTCACAATAAAGAATTGCAATCGGCACCCTTATGGAGCGATATATGCGATGGAACACGTATACGCCCTCACACCACCAGTCATCAACTCAACAATACCAACCCCTTACTTAACTAAGCAGCGCCCATACACCGCGTGTGATAGCACGAGTTTTACTTGAATCAAAGATGTTACCAAAGTTCGGTCCTTAATTGTCCAGACAAGACAAGCCACAACCCAAAGTGTGCACGAAGGCACCCTCCATAACCAATCACTTGTCCAGACCAAAAGCTCATTTAAATAGACAAAATTTAACTCATAAAACAGATACGAAGATCTGAAACAAAAGTATAAATTGAAAGTTGTGTGTATCCCATAATTGTCGGGTTATTCCCGACAATCGGCTACCGTTCTAGACTTGCATGGCTAAGCAAACCCGAACATAATATACTTCACACAATCCTATCTTAAGCATTTTAGTACTGGAATAATTCATGGATAACCACAATGACAAGGTAATAGGATGTATCTAACTATTCATCACAAAAATAGCGATATTATCAAAAATAGCATGCAAGCAATTACCATTGCACTAACTTAACAAAACTGGGATCAAATATGATGCAAAAGAAAGTTCAAATGATGCTTGCCTTTTAGGGAGTTCACTTGCTCACTCTCGGTTACATACTCACTTACTTCCGGCAACTCGGAATCTATAGAAAGACGATATCGAATAAACATCGAGAAAAGCCGAAAAATCAAAGTGCTCAAAAATGCATGAATTTTATACAGTAGCTAGATGATGATTTTAGATGAATTTAGGTGAAAGAATTATTCTATTTGGATTTAGTATGTGAGAGTTATAGCAGTTTGAATATCAGTTTTCAGAAAAATTCCAATGTAATTGTAATCTGTTACTGTTCACCCGAAATTAATTATTTGGCCAAAATTTGCAGAGCAGTGGTGAGGATGAGGATTATATGGATGGATAGGGAATATTAACATAAGACCAAAATAACTTGGTTCATCTCATTTGGAGTTTTTATGAATTAGTTATGAATTTTTAAAGTTAAAAGCATTTTCTAGTTCAAAAGTAAAACAACTTTGGATCACTCTCCAAAAACCATATTCTCTGAGGCAGAGACATATTTCAAAGATATTTCAAATTAAAATACATTTAAAAATAAAATTATCAAACTTGGTTTCACTTGATTTAAAGTTGATTTGCACTAGTTATAAATTTTTGAAATTAAATGAATATGCAGTGCATAAATAATTGTATTCCGGATTTTTCCAAATCGTTTAATACATTTTGCGTAGATGCTAACCTAGCCTCTATCATGACAAATGAGGCCTAAGTATTTCATTTCATTTTTCCATTTAATTCCTAAAGTAAAACATCTACCGGCAAATCTAATATTCTCAATATCATTGACTTAACAAATTCTTCGGTGTTGAATCCCATCACATGCATAACACTCGCTGATCATATTCTCATATCTTGATCTAAATCCCATACTAACCTTCACTAAGGCATAATCAAGGTAGTCAATCCAACAAATAATTCCCGAACTCATAAACTTCCATCTACACAATCCATGTTGTAGTTATATGAAATCCACCAAGTGATAAGCATATTACCATGACTAAACCCATCAATCATTTTCTGATATATCATTTAAGCTAATACTAACTATCTAGCTCTACTAGTATTTCTTCGGCAATTTACATTCGTATACACCAAAATTTCCACCGATCGAGATTTATTTGACTTACCGATACCTAATGAGCTTTACAATTTAATATCACATCCAACATTTAGTAGCTCACTAATAATTCAACTTACATCCATCTCACCGGACTAGTTGTGTATGACAACTACCAATCCAATCACATATACGCCTTACCGATCGACTATTAATCATTTATCTACTAATCCAATAGAGGGTACAAATTCACCAACTCGGCACAAAAGGACTTATCTATTAATTGCATGGCAATCCAATTAGTTATCCGAAATCAAATCATTCATTCTACTATCACCCAAATCTAGCATAAATGACTTACAAAGCTATCACTTAAGACATCCCATCAATTTACTCATGATTAAATAAATCATCCGAATCAACATCCATATCTCATTAAATATCATCCGATCAAATAATCAACTCATATATTTAATCTAGTATCTACCGATCAACAATACACATATTCCGCCACAACAATCTAATTATTCCCATCCACCAATATATCAAAACATAATCATGCCTACGCACAAATACGACCTAACCGGGGAATTATACCGGTCTTAATTTACCAAAACATTTTTACAATTAAACATGCATATATAGATGACATGCACATGACTAATATGCAACATGCACGACTAATATCGTAGCGCGGTAACAAAAATAATACGAAGGTTTTACCACAACGCTAGGCGTGCGTATCGTCGCCGGGCGATGCCTTCTCGGCTCCGCATCCACGTCCACCGTAGTCGTCGCCGGGCTCGTCCGTGTCCGCGTTCGCATCCCTCGCCGCGTGTTGGGCGCGCTTGCGGACAGCGCTTACCGCTCGCTTACTTGGCGACCACCTCGCTGCCATCTTCGTCGCTCCGCCGGCCTTCGGTTGTCGTCGAGCCCGGCCGCGTGCATGCATGGCTCCAGCTGCATGCACCGCCGCTCGGCCTTGTCGGCTCGGTCATCTTGGTGCCGTCGTGCCGCAGCGAGCCTCCGTGTCCTCACGCCTTCGCCCCGTTCTGTTAGAAATGATTTGTGCCGCGCAACAATTAATTGTAGCTTTTTGGTTTATGCTCCTTTTATTCATGCTGAATACATAGATGTTTAGTTACGTGCAAAAGGGCCCGGTACTGCGTGAAGACCATTCCATGATCTGGATGGATCGAGAGACTGTGTGTGCAAAAGAGCCATGGACTTGACGAAGCTGAAAGTGTGGATGCAAAGCTCGGCATGGCCTTGGAGCATGTCCTCGGTGCCGAGCCAGCCACAGCACCGCGCCACTGCATTGTTGCCTCCTGTGGTCGCGCAGCACCACCTCCGGCTCCAAGGGCTCGCCGTGCTCATGAACCACCGTCTTCATGCATTGCAGCTACAGCAGTCGCCCACGTCGCCTCGCCGGGCTGCCGCTACTCGCCGGCCTCCTAGGGCTTCCGCGCCGTGTGCCACATGGACCTCGGCTCGGTCGCAGCTGCTGCAGCGTTGCTACATGCGTGTGCAGCTGGTGCACAAGCTCCTTCGGACAGTGCTATGCACAGTGCATCACTCCTCTTCCTCCTCTTGCAAAATGCTCAAAAGAGCTTGCATGCGAAAATCAGTGGTATGGATGGGGAGCTTAGGTGATGGTGATTATGATGGCATAGCATGCAAAGCTTGGTTTTGGTTCTATGGATGAGATTGGAAGGAGAGAAGTATTTGAGATGAACATGTTCTAAAGTGTTGCTTGGGGAGTGACTAGAAGTGTGTTCCCTGTTGGCGAGAGGGAGCAGCGTGAGAGGAGAAATGAAGTGGGGTGTTGCTCTGTTGGCTGGACATTAAAGAAATAGGGATGGAGATGGAGATGGCAGTGGTTGTCTCTCGGCTGGGAGTAAAATTTGGATGAATAGTGGACAGCAAAAAAAAATGGACAGAGAGAGTTAAAGAATATTTGGGCTTAGAAGTTTAATTCCAAAAATCATAAAATTTTTAGGGGAGGTACCTGACATAATGTTGGTGCTTAGATAAAATTTTCAGGAATTTATTCAGAGTGTGATGCTCTCTAAAAATCTTTGAAGTTCCTATTTGCTCGGAAGAAGAATAGCGATCTGATGCTTCCTCTTTTCTCCGCTCGCTCCAACGACCTTGCATGTGTGAACTAACCGCCAAATTGAAAGCTCTCGAGACGCATTTATCGCGAAGCGGTATAACATGCATCGTCGGATTCTTGATTTTTTGGTTGTGATTGCGAAGAGAGAAGTTAGGAAAAGAATAAACACGCAGCTTGTTTTATCTGCTATTTCTTTTTCTCTTTTTGAATTCGCTCAAACGCCATGCATGCGAAATCGAATTGCAGAAATGGATTGGTCGTGCGATAACGATCGCGATGGTATGACATGCATGGCTCGGTTTTGAGTTTTTGGATGAGATTAGAAGGAAAGAAGCGAAAGGAGTTGGCAGGGAAAGAAAAAAAAGGAGATGACCGGAAAAGATGGAACACGCAGACGTTTAGCCTGCGGTCGGTCGAGTCGAAAAATAAAACGACGATACTAATGCATGCATCATAGTATGATTTTTGAAATGCATGTGAAAATAAGAGATCAATACAATAAATTTTAATTTTAATTTTAATTTTATATATATATATATATATATATATATATAGTCTTTCAAACAATTCGGTTTTATAAAATGCAACCTTTTCATTAATTCAATTTGATTTTCTAAGCAACATTTTGATTAACACCGGAAATTTTTTTTAAAACCTAGTCAAATGTCTAATAGATCACCAAATTAAATATTAACATCTGGATTCTAAAAATCGGGATGTTACAACATCCTTGAGTCTCAACATATCAAATATGAATCGAATAGTCTGGATACGGATACCAGATAAAACGGATAATCCGAATCCTATTAATAGCTTGTTCATGGGTTCTTTGGTACTTGACAATAGGGTCGATAGGGTCATGCGCTCACACCAATTGTGGTTGTACCATTGTAGCCGGCTTCTGATGGCTTCCTGCGAAGTTGCTATGGGCCTGGTAACTCTGAATGGGCCAAAATCTATAACTCTGGATGTGCTGCAAATGGGCCCAAAATAATGCGTAAATGGGCCGTACATGGGCCCAAAACAGGACGTTATCTGAGCCGTAAATGGGCCCTACAGTGTAACGTATTTTGGACCGCAAATCATGTGATAATTAATGGGCTCAAAGATATAACTCTGGATGTAAATGGGCCCAAAACAATATGCAATTTGGGCTGTAAACGGGTCCAACGCTATAACGCACCTGCACCAAAATTGACACCTAATAACAAATGGGCCAAGACGTAACTGAAATGGCCCAAAGCTATAACTTTGGATGGGCTGGTAATGGTCCTAGAACAATGATGTGAATTGGGCCGCAAATAGGTCCAAAACAATGATGCAAATTGGGCCGTAAATGGGTCCGCCACTAATTTGGTCCGTAAATAGGCCGAAACCAACACGTAATGATAAATGGTCTGAAAAAGTACAACGTAACTATGAATAGGCTCAAGGCTATAACTTTGGATGGGCAGAAACAATACATAATTAGGTCCGTAGATAGGTCCTAAACGGTACGTAATTTAGGTCGTAAATAGGCCCAAAACATTACTTAATTTGGCCTGTAATTGGCCCAAAACGATAACGTAACTTAGGGCATAAATAGAAAACTATAAGGTAAGTTGGGTTGTAATTGAGCCCAAAACTATAAGTAACTTGAGCCGTAATTAAGCCCAAAACTATAAGGTAGCTTGGGCCGTAGTTGAGTTGAAAACTAAGGTTTTAGGAGACGAGAGCCCGACGGAAAAATACGAAGAGATGGTGGTGGGCCACAATAGAAGTACCATTTGATGGGAAAAGGATTGAATGCACAGTGCATGGCATCAATGTGATCTTCACTATCCATCCGATAAAAAACCAAAGGTCTAAATATTTCGCCATTGCTACAGTATTGTTTGTACACTCACAAAAAAACTATTCACAGAGAGGATCCGGATCCCCGTTTGATGGCGTTGAATGGTGGATGTGAGGGGAAAGTCGTGTCGTAACTTGCCTCTTGCAAGAGGATACGCTTCCCTTAAAATTTGGGCCCTCGGCGTACGATAATAGCTTGGGCTTAGCCGGCGACTCGGCCCTTGCGTGAAATTAGAAGGGCTTGACATAGCTTCACGAACTTCTAATACTGAGCATGAATAAAGTCTATGAGATTGAACAAGAAATGGCTAATACATATAGAAGTCGATGTAATCTACTTCACTGATCCATTGCGTACCATCCGTGAGGTTGGGACTTGGGAGGTTGTCCAACTAGCCCTAGTGTTACCTTGGCAGGTCAACCCCTGCTCCATGGAAGATCCCGACTTTCTTATATTACGAGTCCAGTGGCATAGCCACATGTGGATCCTAGCTTCTCTATATATTATACACCTTAAAAGTTTTTGTGAGTGCTTAAGAAAGAGAATTTAGAGAAAAGGTTAGAATCTTGAGTAGAATTAAAGTTAGGCCCGCAGTTTACTGTATCAAATTTTGTGTTTACAAATATATAGTTAGGTGATGTCTTTGTCTTTTTTTTCTTTCATTTTTTTACCAAAAACAATTCCCACAGAGCATGGACATTTTAGATTTTTGTGGTAAGATGGAGACTTTGGAGGAGGCATATCTAGAATACTTTGAAGAAGTAGGCACATCTATACCATAGATTATACATCCGACAACAGGGGAGTTAAGAGTCTAAGAGATGGTGTAGCATTTTCTTGAGGCTTTTTTAGTCAACTTTGTAGAAATTGAGTAGAATAGTTAGATTAGACTAAAGTCTAAACATTTTGTTCTAATATACAACGAGACCATACAGGGTTGAAATACTGACTCTGCCGTTGTACCGTGTTTATGACACGGACTTCTAAGCCTGTCATGGCGGCCAGTTACACTGAGGGCTTGTATAATGGTATAGACAACTGTTGTCTATAGTGCATCTCTATTTCATCTATAGACAGAACTAAAGACAGTTCCTACAATAGGTTGTCTTTTTATATATCTCTATAGACAACTCCTTTATGTATAATATGTCTTATTTCTCGTGTTACAGTCGACTACTGCATCAGAGACGGTTCAATTCTCTATGCTCTCTCTCTCTTATCCCACTACTACGAAAAAGGCCTTTACAGCGGTTCCGCGCCATCACGCAGGCGGTTAGTGAGCCGTGCGAGTTTATGGGTCGATAATGCTAATGGTCATCACAGAGCGGTTCTCGAACCGTCAGTATACATACTATCACTGCGATGCGTCAGATGCAACCGCTCGTGATAGTCGACTACCAGATGGTGCGTAGATAAAACCGCTGCGGATGAGTCGACTACCACCGAGCGATGCGTAGATAAAACCGTCGTGATATTCGACTACCACGCACGGTCCGTAGATAAAACCGCTCGTGATAGTCGATTACCGCGCACGGTCCGTAGATAAAACCGTCGTGATATTCGATTACCACGCACGGTCCGTAGATAAAACCGTGCGTGATAGTAGACTACCAGACGGCAGATGCGTATGAAACCGTGCGTGATAGTTCACTATCACGCAGCGGTTTCATATCTGATCGCTCGCGGTAAGTCGACTATCACTGACGGTTTCATCTGCACCGTCTGTGGTAGTCTTTTGCATTGCTTAATCTATTTCTGTTTATTGGCTAGCCTCAGGAAATGCTAGCCATGCCCTCTGAAACAAGCACATCCAATTCTCATTCATTTCAGAAGCACATCAAAATTGCATTCATTTCGGAAACAAGCACACATCCAATTCACAAATCAATTAACTAAAATTAACCATTAATGTACATTAATTTACACACATGTACCATTATGTTCAATCTATCTCAATCAAGTTCAATCGCTACCTTGTGGAAACTCCCATTTGGATTTATGACACGTCTGCTCAGAATGCCGCAAGGTGTGATCGAATTTTTATGAGCTCGCTCTGCTCCAACGCAGCTTTCAAATGATGTTTGCAACTTTGTCGATATGAAGGTTAAATTAGGGCTTATATAAATTGGTAAGTATATATGAAATAATTGTTGAAAGATTGACAAACCCGAGGATCATTGGTGATCGCGAACCGATTTAGTAGTTGCATGTTGTGGCAAACATAGTATCCACAGACGCTATGCCCTGCCGATCGCTTTGTGTAACCGCAAAAATAGAATTGGTTAGTTCAAGAGGCATTGCTACGAAGTGTTATATAGGATTAATGTGTACTAGCTAGCAAGTACCGGGAATGTTTGATCATGTTGCGTCCTTCCTTGATATTCCATCCTCTAGCATGTAACACGTCGAACACCCTCGTGACTCCAAGAAGTTAGCCTTAGCCATTGCAAAGGAAGGAAAGACTACAATAGAGTTTCTATGGAGGAAATGTGTTTACGATGATTAAACTCCTGATAGTCGTGAAGTTGTGACCGCCCTCTGTAGGGAATCTAGGTATATTACGATTTCCGTTTTGGTATAATTACAATTAGAATCCAATGGAACCTACACAGTATGTCAAGATGGTCATTAAACCTAAGTTCGTGTTGCTTATAAAGTACAAATCAACATTAAGTATAGCCAGAGTGCAACACTACTTACTTACGGTTGTGGGGCAAAAGTATGAATTCCTTGTTGCGGTGAGCCATGAAAAAATCTATAACGTAATTCTCGATTTAATGTTGCATTCGCCGTGATGCTTTGCTCGGAGACAACGTGTGGGTCGAGGAAACCTACCGGTGATTTCCTTCTTTCGGCTTCACGATCATGTATCTATTATACAAAAGCTAGGAGTTATATATAACATTTATCGATATTACACGACCATTGACCGTGATTGTACACACTTACAGTGTCCAGCATCGTATGATTGAGACGTCGAGCTCGTCGAGGTTGAAGAGACAGAACAAGTCGTCGAAGGTCACCGTGAAGACAGCGTCTTGATACACGTGGTTAAAATGATGCTCCTTGAACTTGACGGTGACACCCGAGCATCGTTGATCAACCGGCTTGTTGGACTGTTCCATGTACCATGCATGCAATTCCGCAATCCAAATCCTAGGGTAGGGTCGTCTAACTTCTCGAGCAACGGCTCGCTTTGGCTTGTATTTCCGGGCCAACGGCAAGAAGGGGATATCAGGAGAAGACTCGATCGTCTTCGATTTGCCCTTGCCCTTGCTGCCTCGCTTTGTATAGGTCGACTTCACAAGAGTCGATTGAGCACGAGGTGTAGATGCATGTGATGCAGCGGGCCCTTGCCATGTCGGTCTGAGTAGCCGGTGCGATCAAGTCCGTGGAGTTGATGCCGCTGCAGACATTCCCTGAAGTTGACACCGAGCAGTAGCTCGAGCGGATGTCCTCCTTGGGCCATTTGGATGAATGTTCCAACGGCTTGCCCTAGAGTCATGACCTCATCGTTTGGGGGAATTTTCACGGACGGCCTCGAAATTGGCACAAACACCGCCCACATTCACTTTTGCGAAACCCGAGCTAGATTTGCACTGCACCAAAGCTCGACATCGATGGATACACCGCCCCAAGCAAAGATCTAGGGCAACAGAGACATATCTCACTTGGAGCTTGCACTTCGTAGCCACCTACGTACATAACGGTACAAAATTAGCTACTCCAACAGGCTTATGAATGGATTGAGCATTCCAGAGATAATAATTATTACCTGGATGTCATCGACGGAAAATCTGTCATAACCTATTGTGGTAGGGTTAGGGTTGGACGCCAGACTACTCGGATGTTTGGGGGGCTAGCTAGCGGTATAGTAGGGCGAGGGCTTCCAACCGACTTGGCATTTGCAATCCCTAATCCTTTCCTCAAAAGTCTCTTCTTTGCTTTTGCTCGAACGCATACGAATCCTTTCCTCAAAGGATTGGTGACTTTTCACCGACCTCCGCTCGATTTTTTCAAGTGAGCTCATCTCGAGGGATGCACGAAGATCCTCTCATAGCTTTGCATCGTGCTCGGCTTTAGCTCTCCTCCTACTCGATGCGATCCTCTGTCGCTTGGAACCATTGTTCCCATGTAACAAAAACACCGGCGCCTCTCGTGCGACTTGATGCTCACTTTGTTTCCTAGGGCCGCAGAGAGTATATCTTTCTCCCTATCTCGCCTAGAATGAGCCTTGGGAAGATTGTGCACTCGGCGTTATCGCAATATAGCCCGACATGTCATTTCACTTCCTATGAAGTTATGGAGTAATTACAAACTAGGTAGTTCGATATCTTACCAGCGTTGGGACACTTCACGGTCTTGAGGGTTTGGAAAGTACACTTCCCGTAGGCGAATAGCTAACCTCGCAAATAACCACCGCAGGCCAAGCGCATCGCTGATCTCGAAATAACAGGAGAGATTCAAACCGCTTTTCTTGCCTGATCCCTCCATATCGGGGCTTTACCCGCATACCCAGCCGTGCCGAGTCCGTGGGGGTGCTTGTTTTTGCTGGAGGGCCGTGTCGCCAGACTTTCACTCTTAAATTCATCTGTCGTCTTCTTACGCCACAAACTCGGCCCAGACTCTTCCAATAATAGATACTTGTGGAAGGCGGCTTGATCCTTCTCCACGTAGTTCTTGACAAGCGTGCTCTTGAAGTTCTTCCACGCTTTGCGCTTGTAGCAACGCTGTCGTCAAGACGGAGTCCGTGAGTTCTCACCGATCTCGAGCGATGCAAGAATTTCCGTCGGCCAAGTTTTCAATGGTCGGGCACCACCTTCCACGAATCGTAGGTGATCTTGACCCGTCCGTGCAACTATTCCGACCATTCTCCGAATCGGCGCTTGCTTTCGGCGAGGATTGATAGGGTCCCTGGTCGATCGACCTCCGTGATGGTAAATCGGCCCGTGGGCCTTTTCGATATTCCTCTTCTTCTACCGCGGTTGGATATTGTTCCAGAGGATGGTGCATCATCGGACACATGAGGCGGCTCGACTCGAAATGAGCGGAAGACATCTTCACAAGAAATAGAACATCATGTGAACAAATGAAATCAAGATAAAGCTAAGATTTAACATTTTGATATTGCTATCGATGTAGAGTAAGCATTCCAATTAGAGCTCAAGTACAAACCCGATTATCAAAACAATTTCAAGACAAGACTATTATCATCACAGAGCATTCATCTCAAGCCCAACACACCACATTGCAATGTATTCGATGGCGATATCAAAACAAATACCATATGAATAATCGACTAGAACAAATACAAATTCCTAAAACAAGTACAATTATCATGAAGGACCATGACAGATTATTGATAGAAATAGTTAGGGAAAGGGGCATGGGGTTCGATCGGTAACTTCGGCATTGGTTACCTTTAGGCGTCGAGGAGAAGGACGAGGAGGCGAGCAAGACGGAGCAGCGAGGGCGAAGGCCGGAGGCGCCACGGCTCGGGAGGAGGAGGAGGCGGCGGCTCCTGGGCGGTCAGGGAGGAGGCTCGGCGGGCTCGGGAGGCGCTTGGCCGGGGAGGAGGCGGCGTCGACGGGATCGGGAGGAGTAGCGCCTGCTCGAGGAGGCGTCGAGGGCGGTGGCGGCAGGCTCGGGGAGGAGGGAGCGAGAGGAGTTGAGAAACTTAATCGTTTGAGAGTGGCGGTAGCGGCAAACCCTAGCTAGAGTCCTAATGTAAATAGGGATGGACATCACAGACGGTTCTAAATTAGAACCGCTCAGATATACTACTATCACTGACCGGTTTTAATAAACAACCGTCTGTGATATTGATGAATCATGAGCGGTTTTAATAAACAACCGCTCGTGATATGTGATTATCACGAGCGGTTCTAATTTAGAACCGCTCGTGATAGTAGCATGAGCGGTTCTAAGTTAGAACCGCTCGTGATATATGATGTATCGCGAGCGGTGTTAATAAACAACCGTCAGGATATATATATAGCATGAGCGGTTTGATAAACAACCGCTCGTGATACATATGTGAGACGATCGTAGTTCAAACCGTCGTGATATTATTTTGTATTGGTTAATATCTAGATCGTTACGCTTATTGGCTAGCCTCGGAAATGCTAGCCATGCCCTCTGAAACAAGCGTAAAAGACAACAAGTACATGTATATACATCCAATTCACATTCATTTGAGAAACAATCACATCCATTTCACGGTACAAATCTCAATTAATTAACTCAAATGAACTAAAATTAACCATGATCATCGTAATGTATATAGTACATATACACACATTGTTCAATTAATCTTTAAAAATTAGCCCTTCATGATGATCGACGCGTATGTAGCTAGTTTCGTCATGTTCTTCTTCCTCGACCCTTATGCCGCTTCCAAAGGAGGCAACTCGTCAAATTGATTGTATTCTTCCTCGTCTACTACATTCTCAACTCCGACAATCCTCCTTTTTCCATGAAGAACTACGTGGCGCTTCTTATTTGCCGGGTCGGTAACATAGAAGACTTGAACAACTTGGTTGCTTGATCTGAGCGGTTCGTCTTTGTATCCGACACGTTCGAGGTCCACGGTAGTGACGCCAGTGCTTGTCGACCTTCACCGTGGGAGATGGACCCAACAACACCAAATAGGGGATCTTGAAAAGCACGTGGTCGAGCTCCCATATCTCCTCTATTTGCCCATAGTAGGAGCTCCTCACCCATCGGTACTAAATGCATCTATCACGGACACCGCTGCTCGTTAGTGCTTTTTATATCCCGAGCTGCGTATAGAATGTGTACCCATTTATGTCGATCCTCGCCATGTTACAATCAGTAAATGTTGGCCCTTTTGCCAACCATGTCAAGATATCACTTGACGAGCTCCTAGCAAGTCGCTCCTTCAACCATTGGTTGAACCGCTGCATTGTGTTGTCTCGTGATCCAAACATCGCCGCAGCGGATTACATTGCGAAGCACGTCCTTGTCTTTGGTCGATATCTGAGGACACTTCACCATGTGTTGCAAGACGCAGTGAAATGGGCTTGAGCATACGCATCCATATTTGGAGTGATTGCTTTCCTTCCGATGGTCCCGATACCCTCGAGCCTCCCTCATGGCGAGATCGAGGCACACCCATCGGTTCGACTGAGCCATGTAATCGAGGCGTAACTCAATGACCTCTTGGTTGCATAACCTTCGACGATCTTGCCCTCGCCGAGATCGATTTCGTACATATGACTTGAGAATTCCCATGAACCTCTCGAGCGGGTACATGCTACGTAGGAACACGGGCCCGCACATCTTTATCTCCTCACAATATGAACAATGAGATGGACCATGATATCGAAAAACGACGGAGGGAAATACATCTCAAGATCACATAGTGTCGTCACCACCTCGTCTGCAGAGCATCTAGTCCTTCGAGATCAATGACCTTCGAGCAATTGTGTTAAAAAAATAACACGACCTCATGATTGTCTCTCGGACCTTGATCGGCAAAATACTTCTAATTACAGCAGGAGCATTTGTGTCATCAACACATGACAATCATGAGACTTCATGCCAATTAACTTCAAATCTTTTATCGAAACAAGTTTCTTCATGTTGGCGAATGCTTGGGGCGGAACTTTCACGCCATGCAAGCACCGCGATTCGGTTCTCTCGGCCTTGGACGAGTGTAACAAGCGGGGAAGGTACGTTATTCCTTTATCGGTCCTTGTTGGTGCTAACTCAGGTCGATGTCCATATCAACCAAGTCAAGCCGTGCGTTGACACCATCTTTTGTTTTGTCACGAATGTTCATGAAGAGACCAATCAAGTCATCACATACATTCTTTTCTACATGCATGGCGTCGATGCGTTGGCGAACTTCTAGGTGCTCCCAATAAGGTAAGTCCTAAAATATTGATCTCTTCTTCCACATGTTCTTCTTACTTGTCCTCGATTTACATCCCTTTCCAAGCACAACATCTAAATCCTTAACCATATCATAGACCTCTTTTCCGCTTAAATGCCTTGGAGCCGAATTGTCCTCCTTCTCTCCGTCGAATTGTTTCTTCATCTGCGGTATGGGTGAGCCCTCGAAGGAACCTACGATGATGCATGTACACGGTTTCTTGAGTGATTCACCACACACTGGGTATCATCTAAGCGGTGAGTATGTGCTTTGGCCCTTTTGTACTCGCCCGACAGATTAGCAAGGGTAGGATAATCATTTATGGTGCGAGAACAACAAGGAACGTAAAGTGAAGTTCTCTCGTTTGTACGCATCCCATACCGCATGTACCCTTCAATCCACAGATTTTTAGATCTTCCATCAATTGTGCTAGGTACACATCAATATCATTCCCGGTGTTGCTTCGCCCTTGGATAAGTATCGACAACAAAATATACTTCCGCTTCATACACAACCAAGGAGGAAGGTTGTAGATCTGAGCGTCACGGACCAAGTGCTATGTCATTTGCTCATATTACCGAAAGGATTCATTCCATCATACTCAATCCAAACCTTATATTCCTCGGTTCCTTTTGAAGTCTGCAAACCTCCTATCGATGTTTCTCCACCGGGCGGAATCGGCAGGTGTCTTAACTTTCCGTCATTCTTACGCTCCTCGAGTGCCAATCTGTGCTTTTGCATTCTTTGGGTTCGCAAAACCGCTTCAAACGGGAATTACAGAAGATACCACGCCACCTTAGCAGAGGTCCTTTCTTCACCTCGATTCCTCGTCGTCATCGATTGCTTCTTACGCTTGTATCGGGATCGTTGCACACCGACATACATGCATGTTTGTATACTCGTTACGGTAGAGGATACAATCGTTCGGACATGCATGTATTCTTTCTACTTCCATTCCCAATGGACAAAGAACCTTTTTGGCTTTGTAGGTGGTTTTGGGCAACTCATTTCTCTCCGGAAGCATGTCCGCTAAGAGACCTAACACTCAGTGAAACTCTTGTCGGACCAACCGTTGCTTGCCTTCAATTTCAGCGGTTTAAGCACGGATGACAACCTTGTGTATTCGACTTGCAGCAGGGAACAAAGGTTTCTCTGAGTCCTCCATCACGCCCGAATTGAACATACTCCCTCTCATCACGGTTCCTTCGCATCGCTGGCATCCGATCTAGATTGTCATCGTGCGGCCTATCCGAATCGGAACCACAATCGACATTCGCGACATATCGTTGACTTCTGTATAATATGCATATCGTTGACTTCTGTATAATATGCTCTTCACCGGATCGGTCCAACATGTATAACCCTTTTGAAACCCCTTCAATCAAGTGTGCTTCGATCTGCGCTCGGTTGTTAAACATCTTGATTCTCGCAGCTAATGCATGGACAAGACATATATTCCGCCCTTATTCAACATATCCTCCTCGGCGGCTCTTGTAAAAGCAGACACGCCATTAATGTACTCTTCACTCACACGGTTCTCGGTGTACATCTAGCCGGTCCATCACACGGTTCGTATTGAAAACCACGAAAATAAATAAAAGGGTGATGACTTTCAAAGCGTATTTTCGAGGCTTAATTATGATTTTTTTCATTTTTACATTTTTTCGATTTTATTAACTTACATATGGGCCCTACTTGTCGCTGACTCATTTTTATTTCATGATTTTATTTATAAAATCTATGGCGATCCCACATGTCATAGACTCGTTAGTTTATTAACTAAATGATTAAAAACAGTAGGATTAATTAATTTGAAGTTCAAAGCGGGCTTAGGGGTGACATCGCATTGCTATATAGTCGTGGCTCTCGGCTCTAAGGTCTCGCCGAGGCTAACCGACGATCGATGTCCCATGGGCGCTGAAACTAGCGATTTGGCGTGCGCTGAAACTACTCAAATTAAAGGATGCTTATGCTTGATATCTCACCTCGATCACGAGGAAGGTGTCAATGAAAGTCGGGGAAGGTCCAAGGCGCGGTGGGTCGTCGACGGTGAACAGAGGCGACGGCGGCAAGCTCCTCGGCGACAATATACAACCGAAATGGACGGTAGGCTCGGTGAGGTGAGGCGATGTACTCAAGCCGGGCACGCAACGGCGATGGACCTATCGTGGCGCCTAGAGATATGGAGATCAAGAAGACTATATCTGTTTTGGCGGGGAGGCGGAGCTATATATATCGTCGTGGTGAGTTAATTATCACGGACGGTTTTAACAAAACCCGCCTGTGATATTGGGCAATATCACGAGACGGTTCATGTTTGGAACCGCTCGTGAAGTATCACAGACGGTTCTAAAACAAACCGCTCGTGATATTGTGTAATATCACGAGACGGTTCATATTTGGAACCGTCGTGAAGTATCACGACGGTTCCAAACATGAACCGCTGCGTGATATGACATCTTCACGCAGCGGTTTTAAGCGCGAGAATAACACGGCGGTGGGTAACAAAAACCGCTCGAGATTGTGTTTATCTGAGCGGTTTCGATGAACCGCTGCGTGATCGGCGCCCAATATTAGCATTTCTGTAGTAGTGTCCATATCATCTAATGTCCTATGTGGCAAGTCTTATAGACAGCTAACGTCAAGCTATTGTACATGCTCTGATGTTTTGTGCGAGATCACCAGGCAACAATCGGTACAGATACTTTGGTATCTCAACACCTTTCAAACGTATTTAGGTTCAGCAAGCACATCATAAACCTGTAAACCACGCCTATGATATATATATATCCGCCACGAGTCGCACGAAGTCCATTTTTAATTAGGGAGTTGCTACACAATGCTATACCATTGGAAGCACTTCCAACTGTATAGCAAAGTTTCGTGGGGGTTTAATACAGTGCAACAAGTTTCATATAAGTTTCAACGATGCAAAAGTTTCATGGAAGTTCCAGTTTTAAACGGTCGAAGTTTCAAGAAGGTTTCAACAAAAGTTTCAAGTAGATTTCATCAAGTTCTGCAAAAACTTGAAGAAGTTCTAAAATCTTTCGAGGAAGTTAAAAAATTCAAGCAAAAGTTCCATCCTTGTTTCATAAAGTTTCACTAGGTTTCAGATAGTTTTAAACAGTTTCCAGAAAGTTTCAGTGCATTATGAGAGTGTTTCAGCGTGTTTTAATGAATTTCAAATGAAAACTTGTCTTATACAAAAAACAGATGAAACTCCATGAGACTTGGGATGAAACTTCATAAAACACATATGAATTAGTTTCATCCAGTTGTTTGGGGGTTAAAACTTCATGAAACTTAATGAAACTATATGAAACTTCATGAAACTTAATGAAACATCATGAGACTTGGGCTGAAACTTTATGAAACTATATGAAACTTGATGATACACGATGAATCTTGCGATGAAACTTGATGATACACGATGAAACTTGAGATGAAACTTCATGAAACCTGGGATAAAACTTAATGAAACTGCATGAGACTTGGGATGAAACTTCATGAAACACATATGAATTAATTTCATCCAGTTATTTCGGATTAAAATTTCATGAAACTTAATGAAACTACAAGAAACTGGGTGAAACTTGCTCTACAAAATATGAAGAAGCAATGATACTGGATGAAACTTAATGGAACATATCCCAAAATAACTCCCAAAATTCTGCTTGCTTGGTTGCTGATTAGACCTGTTCGATGTATGTGCTTCAGATCTTGGTGTCTCTGACCACCGGCGCGATCCCGGTGCAGAGTTACAACTGGAAGGCGACGGCCGATCTCATCACCTCTCAGCACGAGGAGAGCTGATGCGGGTTTGCCGACTTCTCCTTCCACACGATTAACTCCAACGCCACCGGCGCCGCCGAACAAACAACTTCTTTCCCTTCCTTCAAGGTAGGTTCATACATACACACACAGATCGATCCATTTAGCCTGGGCTAGCTGTTACAGTAGTAGTAGCTCACCACAAGAGTGGTACATGCTTCTGTTGTGCAAGATCAGCAGATAGTGGAAGTGAGCAAGAGCGTCTCGGTGAGCAACAAGAGCAGCGGCAACAAGCTGGAGGACGGGTGGCGACACAGAGAACAGGGGCATCGTGGACGGGGACGACGGCGGCACGCCAAGGTGCGGCAGCGCCGGCGAGGAGCGACTACCGGTTGAGGGTGGACGAGGACACGGTGGAGGCGGAGGCAGTGGTTGCAAAGGACACCTTGGGGTGGTTTTAAGGAGAAGAGGATTAGGAGAGAAGGTGAGCAAGAAAGATAGAGACAGGAGTGGGAGGTCGGGGAGACAGAGAAGTGGTTTGATGTTTTATGATGCATGTGAAGGCCAGGTGATCGAATGGTCGGAATCTATCCCGTCTTTTTGGATTGGAACTGCAACAACGTTCCTTAGTAGTTCTCTATTAATTAACGCACACCTTCTCGATGGACCCAACATGCATGCATGGCCACCATGAACTCACCTCGATCGTGAGATCCTCCCAGAGAAGCTGAGGATCTGGGGTCACATGCATTTGATATTTTAACCCCTTCGCGGCAGCTCATGTCTATAGCCAGCGATGCTTGTTATCAATGAAAACTATATGAAAGAGGCCACTTATGAAGCAAGCAATTCCGTATCTTTTTTGCGCTAGCACTTCTTTCAGCCTGTTCCAAGCATGCCGCCTACTGGCGCCGTCGCAGGCCGTCCCGTTCAAGGACGTCCTCGTTGGCGACGATGCAGTCACCGTGCGCCAGCCTCCTCAGGAG
Source organism: Phyllostachys edulis (assembly GCA_036346405.1). Classification (NCBI taxonomy): domain Eukaryota; kingdom Viridiplantae; phylum Streptophyta; class Magnoliopsida; order Poales; family Poaceae; genus Phyllostachys; species Phyllostachys edulis. Next base: position 52,638,976 of record CM070557.1, on the reverse strand, counting down.
GAGTACGGCGACGTCGTCGCCACCCTCCCGAGCAAGCTGTTCGTGATGTCGGAGAGACTGAGCCACTGTGAGTAGACCTAAGCCTATTTAGTGCCAGGACGTTACTACGTTGATTAGAACTTGACCATTGACCAGCATCAGGATCAAAACAACACCATGCGGGAAAAAGCGCATGCGCCTAGATGAATGGAGCGGATCCACCTGAGGCCTGAGCAGAAATGGAGTGGTCACCTCACCACCACAGTTCGCCGCTTCTCTGCCCGTTGCCACCTCCAAGGTGGTTACGGACCCTCCATGGAGGATTCCGTTGGGCTTTGTCGTCGCCGTGCGCCGTGGCGGGCAGCCGGGCACTGGGCAGCATGGGGATATGGGCTAAAACGTCGATTGGACCCCGGCCTGTGATCCTCTGTGGGCTTGTGGCGAACGATGCTGGTATTCGGGACATTTCCTCTGACTCGCCCTTGAAGATGGGCCAGCAGGACGCAAAGTTGGGGGACAACTACGTGACGCGCCCGCGGCAAATAACCGCGCGCCGCCCACCTTGGCCCACGGCCTTATAGGTTCAAATAACTTGAAATGATCATATTTTTTACGCAGCCACCCGCGCACTCAATTCGAGATTTTTTTTTAGAAATCCGAAACTTGAAATGATCATATCTTTTTACCCCAATTCTCGATCTATCCTTTACGATGAGATCTTCAAAACTATATCCCACAGGTATAAATTTATACTTGGTAAAATGTTATCGTTAAACATGTGTTCCAGTACATAAAACAAAATGTTCCGTACCTTACCTCCCAATATTCCATTAGTTTATAGTCGATATTCCAACACGCATATTTTGAATTAAGTAGCGGAAATTAACCCACTCCAACACGCATATTTTGAATTAAGTAGCGGAAATTAACCGAGTGGGTGTTGAATGCTCCTGATGTTCCAGTGGTTCACTATTGTTCCACGTATTAAAGTTCTGTGTTCCACGTATTTAGAGTCTGTTTGGTTGGTGCTCTGGAGAAGTTGTCTGGGTATTATACCTGCCTGTGACTTGCCTGGTGTTTTGTGCTAAATTGCCTGGTCAGTCACATGTGAAAAACAGTGTAGTGTTTGGTTGGTGTCCTGGATATGTGCCTGAGTAGATACAAGAGCCAGGCAGTGTTTGGTTCATAATATGCCTGAGGAATGTGACAACTCATGTGATCCTGTATACGTTTACAGTTTCAGTGATAAACTTATAATATGGCAGAAAAACTAAATCGAATTAGCCCCTATATACACTTTAATTCTCAAATAGCAACATACCATCCTCAGAATTGATTAAAATGGAAACAGACAGTGTTGGACGTCAGTTGAGCTCTAATTTATTTATTTTAAGGTTTAATTGATATCCACTGGTATATTGATTTCGATATTTCTTTACAAAACCACCACATTATTGATAGACATTTTGTCAAAAAGTTAATTGAAGAAAGTAGGTGAAAGATCCAATATCCAATCTTCCTAAAATGCTTGCCACTTACACTTCTTTCACCAATGGGAAAGAATTGCAAGTTTCCTTCCACTTACAATATGAAGTATGGTTTAGTTGAAACAAGAACTATGTTTTGCAGAGGAAGCATGCCACGCCCAGGAGGGCGAGGCTGTGAGGCGAGGCTCAAGGCGGGCGAGGCCCTGTGGGCTCGGGGAGGAGGAGGCGAGGCCATGCTCGGGCCGAGGAGGAGGGCGAGGCCATGGAGGCTCCCAAGGAGGCGGAGGCGAGGTCAGGCTCGAGCGAGGGCGAGGCGAGGCATGAGGCTCCGGGAGGAGGAGGGCCGGGGAGGAGGAGGGGGAGGCGGAGGGCGAGGCCAGCGTGGGCTCGGGGGGAGGAGGATGGGGAGGCCGGCGGGGAGGGAGATGGGGAGGAAGGGATCAAGAGGGGAGCGGCGGGTGTTGGAGGAAGCGAAGAAGCTAGGCAAGGCAGCAAGGAACGCCCAGGCGTTCATTTTGAGCGCCTGGCGCCTAGCAGCCTACTTAGGCATCTGAGCCAGGCCTATATTTCCCAAGTCTCCAACCAAACGAGTACCAGGCAGATTTCAGGAGGCGCCCCGGCCAGGCCAGGCCATACAAGGTCCCAAACCTGCATATCAAGGCAATTAGCTAAACAATTTTCCAACGATTCTTATAGGATGTTCCAATGGTAAGACAAGGTGAATTGACCACCTGCATATCAAGGCAATTAGCTAAACAATTTTTTTTTTTAAAAGTAACATAACAAATAGTGGGCAAATATACGTCATTTTAGACATTGACACGATTTCCAAGACGACACTTTAACGATAGATTTCTACGAAAATATGTTGTTTCAAACAAATAATAATAATTGTACATTATGAAAGTATATGTTATGATAAATCTAGTAATTTTTTAGATAATGGAAGAGAAAAACTCTCTTCCGGCCTCTGCATCGAAGATACACACAGCCCATTTATTAAAAAGACATAGGTACCAACATGATCAAAGTTGTTAAAATTGGCTAGAAGCCTTACGACCATAAACAGGCAATTGAGAAATAAAAGATCATTTGCCAATCCGGTGACTACGCCGCCACCTATGAGAGTTGAGGAGTTGCTTTGCTACAAACTCCAATCTTAGGCTTCCATCCACCATATACTCCTTCTGGGCAGACTTTTGTAAATTTGCCCAAACACGCAAATTTAATCCACACAAGAAGATAACTCGCAAAGGGTTAGTGATCATCTTTTTGTTAAAAACAACATCGCTCCGACAACACCAAATAGACCAACATAATATCAATTTTATATTATCAATCGTAATAATTCTCTGATAGTCAAACCTAAAATTATTTGACTGGTATTGATTCTAAAACTGAATCTATATCGGAGGCAGTACTAATTAGTAGTGTTGGAAATTGGAATTGAGTTAGCCATTAGCTCGATGTAGTCAAAAGATCCAGCATGTAAGTTTAAATTCAATGGATAAACACCTTAAAGGCTGGAGCTTTATGTCATTCATTGCTGGCCAAAAGTTTCTGCGCCGAGTCCCGATGCACGAGGAAAGAAAAAAGAAAGGAGAGAGGAACGAATTTTTTTTGCGCACTATTTAAAGTAACATTAGCAAAAATGACGCTCTTATTGTTGTAATTATAAAAATGACGCTCTCGTCCGCACGGTTATCATGCAGACAAACCACGAGGCAACATGTGACGGCTCGTCCGCACAGTCACGGTCATGGTGCCATATGCCGTCTCGTGATTTATCCGTACGATGATTGTGCAGACGAGAGCGCTATGTTTACTATTCGACTGCGTAGACCATTAGGGATGCAAGTGGGGCGGGTCTATCCGCTAAGCCACCGGCCCGCCCAGCAAAAGTAGCCAGCAAAAAACCACTTATGTTAGCAGTTTCTAGTAGGCCGGCCCATGTACACCGCAGGCCGTCAGGCATCGTGTACATGAGCGTGGGTGCGAAGCGGTTGGCATCGACGCGGACATCCTGCTTGCCGAGGTAGTACTCGGCGACCTTGTCCCAGCCGCTCCAATGTACGGACTCGGGGTCCTTGATGACGGGTGCTCCGCCGAGCATCTCCAAAGCGATGTGCTCTCCTCGGTCGCGATGTTGTACTCGAGGTACCTCAGCCCCATGTCCGCCACCGGGTCACCGAAGTCCACCTTCGCCATGTGCTCCAGCTTCCCGTACGGCACCACCTGGATCACCACCGCGTTCGCCGACAGGAACACCGTGTTCATCAGCCCGGCGCCGTGCACACCGAGCAGAACGTCGAACGAGTTCACCGCCAGTGCGAACTACTCCACGCACACGTCGAATTTTGGGTCCATCACCACCACCTCGAACCCCACCGTCTCCGCCACCTGCACGATCTCCGGCACATTCACGAACTTGTGGTAGTGCCCGCGGTGGATCAGCAGCAGCTGTGGCTTCTTGTCCGGGTTCTGCTTCAGGCTGATGTGTTGGATTTAATCCTTCCATTAAAGTTTTCAAGTCTTACTTGAGTCATAGAAACTAGAAAGTTCTGATTTCGTTTCGGAATTGTAGTGAGTTTAGTTTTGAGTCAAGTTCAGTCAGAGTTGTATTAAGTTCAGTTTTCACAGTTTTCTGTTTTCGGATGTAATCATCCAAATCGGTTTCGTATCCGAGTAGATTTCAACATTGAAGTTGTCTATCTTTAGGCTGTAAGTTGTGTATAAATTGAGGAGAAATTTGAGAAAAGGGTGCGCGATATTGGCACCACAAATTGAAATTTCTCTGTTCTCTGTTCTCAGTTTAGCTACTATTCATAGTTCGGCAATTCTCGTTTTAGTTTGAACTTCAGACATTCAGTTTGCTAGTTTCATACAATATGATGGGTGTGGCACAGGGCAGCACGTACGTCTCGCGCAAGAACCTGGCGAAGTCAGTGGCCAGCGCGCACTAAGTACTAGCTACTAAGCTTGAGCTACATGTTGCAGTGCGGGCTGCTGCCAAACCCACCAAATTGATTGGGGCATTGTATTGTGGGCTAGCAGCACTTGTAAGTGACTCAATGGCCAGCACGGGTTGCTGTGGGCTGTTCGCAACCCGCCCCACTTGCATCTATAGACCATGGACGCCAAAGATTCAGAAAAATGGAGCACGAGTAGCATTCATACGTGGGCCAAGGTCCGTCCGTACCGTGACTCGCCTGGAATCGGTCCACGAGTTCAGTGCGCGCGTTAGTGAAGTGGGCCGAGGTGGGCGGCAGGAGTCTATGCGCCGCGGTGCATAGGATTCCCAGCAAAAAGTTGGGTCCCTGCCGCTGGCGGCCGGCGCATAGCCATGAATGTACACGTGATAACAATCCCATGGCACGTTCAAAATGAGAAAAGTTGATGTGGCACACGTTGTGAATGCAAGGATCAAGTATGGGTGTGTTTGGTTGGTTGCATAAGCTTGGGCTAGGCTCCTCAAGTGCAGAATCTTTTTAGTTTTGCTTGTTTGGATGGTTGCATGCGTAAAACAACCTGGCTGAGCAGATGCAAAAAGTGACTTCGAGCCAGGCTGGGCAGAAACACCCAATTTCTCTGTTTCTCCATATGCAAGCTCTGCTAATGACGTTATTAAGAGGTGATCAGTACATATTAGGTAGTATTAGAGTGGATTAAAGTAGGTTAAGGTAAAATAAGGTTATTAGAATATATTAAGACAAAAATTAAAGACATGCTAACATTTTCTTTCCACCGTCTCTTGCATCTACGCTTGCGGTCAACGTCCTTATGCACTCAACCAAACAACATCTCAGCACAGCCTGGCCCAACAGAAATAGTCAACCAAACAACCCATATTGTATCCACACAGCCTGGCTCGCTTCAACCTGGATAACCTATACGGGCCAGGCTAAGGATATACAAGGAACCAAACACACCCTATATGTACAAGTACTAGCTAGTATCAAATATAAGGTACCTTGCGCTGCATCCGTCCGTTGAATTTATGATATTTGTCATCTGTTTTTAGGTATTTGGTTTGATATAATGTAATCTGACACGTAGTGCATGAAATATCATGAGCACGCTTTACCGATTTTTGTGGTGTTAGATGGATTAGAAGCAACTTTCTTCAAGAATATATGAAGTCGATAAAAGTAACCAGACGTACTGAGTATTTTTGTACTGCTAATATCTGTGCATGTTATTAACGTGTTATAGGAAACCAACTACTACTGCTAATTGACAAAACATACATAAAGGGTGTGTTGGTTCGGTAAATCAGGGCATACATGCCTGGGATGGTCCTAAATATGCTCTCATCCCTGTGTTTGGTTGAGTGAACCGAACCAACTCGTCCTGTATAGGGTCATGCAGATTTTGATAATATTCCCCAAATATGTTGTACCGAACGGTTCCATAAAAACAGGCGAAACACGTAGTACAGGAACGAGCGCGTCCCCTTTGTTACCCTCCTCTATCCGTGTATATGTCACTGACCAGTGGGTCATGCCAATTAGTGGATAGTTAAAATAATTAATTTAGTTAAATATTCCTTTTGTAATTAAGGTAAATTTAATAATCGTACTAATATTTCAATAATTAATCGTGCTAATACTCCTCTGTGTATATAACTCATTCAACTTCATTCCTCAAACAAAACACCATCTGAACCATCTGATACCATCTCATTCATGCAACCAAACAAAACCTTGAATTATCTCATCCCGCTAACCAAACACACAAATTGTATCATACCATCCGGGATCATCCCATCCATCTTGTACTATCGCATCACGTTCATCCTAGTTCACCTAGGAGAGAAAACGGATCGAATACGGATGGATAATGGTTCTGCCATATTTGTTTTCGTATTTTTCTCGGATGCAGATACAGATACAGATACTGATGAGGACATCCCGCTGATTGGACTTATTACACTAGCACGAGCTAAAAAAATTAATCAACAGGTGAACTCGCTCCTACTTAATTTTAATTTTGATTGTAATGAATATATGTTACTGCCTAATAGTCTCATAGTATATGTGTATAGTTTTATACGTATAGAAGCATGGGAGACGACATCGGACCGAAGGAGCAAAGATGATGTGCCTGCATGACATGCATGTGCTAAGTGCATGTGCATGAGCATGCATTCGGGAGAAAGCTAGCAAAGCATGCATGCGTGAGTACTCAGGAAGAAAACTAGCAAAGCATGCATGCATGTATGTGTATTAGGCTGCTCCCAGTGCTCCACCCTAGCTGGTATCTTAAGCCTACCATGTAGACAAAATGATGATGTGGCACCATAGTTAATGAAGAGAGAGGATACTCTAATATCTAATCTGGATACCGGTTCGGTCTCGAAATCCAACGCATAAAATTTATTGTGATTGATCCCATGCGGTCACAATGTATTGCTTTAGTACATGCCACAAGTAGGCTACAATGCTCAAATACTAGTAAAGATCATGCATGTAATTAAATGAAACAGTCTAAGATACTACACCATAAGAAACCATGCATTAAAAAGATAGTATCCTAACACTCCTCATGTACTAAAGAAACTGTACTAAGATACTCAGTGGCGAATCCAGGATGAAAATAGAGGGAGAGCTCTACTATTGAGGCTATAACACAACATAAGCATACCAAAATTATATCTACTGGCCTTTTGCCATTGGAATACTAATTTCATACATAAATAGAAAGAGAACAAATTGAAAATATACAATACAATAAATTTAGTACCTCGTTAATGGATAATGTGCCCCCAAATGTTGCATTATTTGATAAATATTTGTGCAAAGTTCGTTTTTTCATTTTTGTAAATCTAAGAAAAATTAAACAACAATCAGTCTATCAGTTAAACAACTATTTGCATCAATTCATCAATCACAAATTAAACAACAAGTTAACAACCACCAATTAAACATTTGCATCAAATATCAACAATCAATCCATCAATCTTGAAGTCTACCTACAGACATTTGCAATAGATTAAAAAAAAGGGATCTAAGACTAGGAGAGAAACAACCTCAGTACATCCCCAATCGAATTTTGAGACTGAGTTACTACCTCTGCCTCCTCAATCCTCCATTCCTCCTCACTTCTTGTCTTCCCCAGTCCTCCTCACTCGCCGTCGCCGATGCCGCCAGCCGCTAGGGAACTAGGCGCCAGCCACCGACCGCGACCTCGCCCCACCCGTGCCCGGCCTCCGAGTCGCCGACCAATCTCGCCTCCACCTCCCCCTCCACTCCTGGGTCAGCTGATCGCCTCCGGTCTTCGACCTTCCTCCGACCTCACGTGCCGAGTGGCCGAGTGCTCGAGTCGCCAAGACGCAGTGGCAAATCCCCAAGCGCCGTCGCTGAGTCGCCGACCATGAGACGCCTCCCCTTCGCCAAGACTGGCGCTGAAGTCGCCGACTGGCGACCGCCTCCCGCCCTCCCCCTTAGACCTCAGTGGCTCAGTGAGTCCCTCTCGCCTCTTGGTCTCTCCGTCTGTCCGTCTCTCTCTCGATTCTCGAATCTGGGAGCTGGGGCTCTGTGTGTGTCTGCGTGTGTGTGGGTGCGGCTGAGACATAAGAGATGACCGACTGGGCCTTAAGCCCTTAATCCATCATCTGCCGATGGCCCGACGCTCGATTGGGCCTTAAGCCACAGGTTTCTTCAACCTCCCGACCTCTGCCTCAGCCTTTCTTCAACCTCCGTCGCTAGCTCTCGCCGACTCGCCGCTCACCGGTGCTCAGCTGCTCAAGTCTCAATGGGTACTAGGGGTACGGTGGTGGGAGGAAGAGGTACTTGAGCACCCACAAGCACCCACGGTGGATTCGCTCCTGAAGATACTGTTTATTAAGGGCAGCCTTAGTGACTTGTCTCATGCATGTGCTACGTGAATGCATGAGAAGGAAGGGAATTAATGATGAGGCCAACAAATCAACTATTGTTGCATCTTTTCATGGGACCCACCATGTTCCATTCAAAGCATGCACAGCATACAACAGTGGGCCCCGCGACAAGCTTTCAGCCGTATCACCAGATTTGCTTTATTTGAGGAGTCTTCCATTTTAGGTAGAAAGAGTCTGAGTCGGTTGCGTTGCGCTCTGGAGTCCGAGACGGTCACGTGGCTGTGTGTGTTTGAGTCGGGCTTCGGCCATGGATGTGCGTGTGTGTGGGAAGGCCATATAACCCAAGCCGCACCATCGAAAAAGGGGACGTGATTTTTTTTTCAGATCAATATACTTTTGATTCTAAGGTTTAAGTAATATTGTCTCCCACTAGAATAGGGAGTTCCAATCTGTTATGCCGTCCGGTTGTTCTTGTGACTCCTTGTGTTTTACAGGAGCCGCGACACGTCTACTTTGTGTGATCAGGTAGACAGGATCACGAGCGTGTGGTTGGGCGAATCCTTTTATCGCAGGTTGCTGTTTTGACAGTGGTTGGCGCCATCGGTTCGTCAGGTTGCACGAATCTAAGTTATCATCGATCCTACATCGTAAAGATCAGACATCCCCCGTATCATCTTCGTATCAGAGCATCAGTTGTCACGGTAGGATCAATTTACCCATAGTTAGATTTATTTTCTTCCCTATACACAAAAAGCTACAATTTGTTTTTCTAAACTCTAGCTTCAATCTATTATTTCTTGTGAATTTTGTTAGATTTTAATCCATTAAAATTTTTGTTTAGTGCTGATCTTAGTGTTCTTTGAGTTGCTTAATTGTTGAGTCCAATTATTTTTCTTAAAAAAAACAACCTACCACACCGTACTACAGAGCGCGCGGCGGAAATTATTTCCGATCTGCGTTGCGATCTGTGACGTTTGGCATCGGCGTCGCATGAAAAGACTCATGAGCTCTGATGCGATCTCGATCTGATGCCATATTATGTACAAGTTGCAATGCATCATTCTGTTTGCTACAGTACACGAATTAATGTACAGTGCGCACAGAAAACTGAACGTGCGCAGTTTTTTTAACGCGATAGCACGGGAAAAAAAACAGTGATTGCTACATAGCTGAAAGTGGGGTTTTAAGTGCTGCTCTTGTGACAATTTGATTGGTCAGATAAAAAAAAGAGAAAGAAAGAAAGAAAAGAAGAAGAAGAAAAAAAATACTTTGCCGATTACCTATTGTGAGCACACCCTATCATTGGCAAATTTTAGATTGTGCTATTTATTTGTTTTGAACAATCTTATGTCATATTTTATATCATTGAGCAACTAACTAGCGTCTCTCCATAACTTGTGCAATACGAGCTAGTTATTCATCACTTATATTTTTATATATTAGCTCATTCCTTTGATTGCACTAAGTTCCATCATCTTTGCGTGTGAGTTTCTTCGTTCTTCGCTTATATCATAAGATTAGCAGCTAGGCATTGAATTCTAGTTTGGATTGTTACCTAGCTTTACAATATCTAGAAATTTCAGATTGCGTAGATAAACACTTTTCCCTTCAAGCTCCACAAATAAGTCATTGCCTAACAGTGCTTGTGCAATTGAATTCGCTTAATCTATCACCTTGTGTTGTCTACCGTCACCAAAGTGCATGCAACTCTTCAATTCCATCAAGGACGCATAAGAACTTCGGTCGGTAAGAGAAGGTGAGGTTGAGTGATTTCCACAAATAAAAACTTCCACATCCACATATATAGTTTTTTCTTTGTTTGCACTAACCATGTCAGGGAAAGAAGGAGAACCAGCATATGTTACACAAGCTGACCTTGAGAAGTTCATAAATGATTTCAACACTCAGTTGAATGACAACATGATCGTCTTAAGGAGGGAGATACTAGAGGAGCTTCGCAAAGAGCGGGGCCCAGTTGGTGTCCACGAAGAAGGCGTTGAGCGTGATGAGACCGATGAGGAGAGGGCTGCACGATTCACTAGAGAAGCTCAAGCGGGTCGAGTTACTGCCAACGCGGTTTGACCACCCCTTCCCGGGCGTGGGGAGGTGTTTTTGGGCGCTAACCATGGCCAAGGGAGAGGTCGTGGCCGTGGACGCGGCGGTGCTGCCCACAATGAGGACTTCGACGACGACGTTTGGTTATACCGCAATGATAACTATCAACGTCATGGTCGTCGTCATGATGACCAGCACGTGGAGGAAAAATTTGGGAAGCTCAAGTTCAATATTCCCAAATTTGAAGGCGCTTCCGATCCAGATGCATATCTCACATGGGAGCTCAGGGTAGAGAAGATATTCCGGATGCATAATTATTCAGAAGAAAACAAGCTACACATGGCGTCACTTGAGTTTGATGGGTATGCGTTGATTTGGTGTAATACTCCGTTTTCGTTTAGAAAGAATTAAGTTCGAATTTGAATTTTAAAAGAGAAAATTTCCGGCGTTTCATCTGTTCTTCCAGATTTGGGCCTAGGCCTTTGGCCAGCAGCCCCAAGAGGGGGCCCTATGGTCCAAGGGGGGGCATCCTTGCAGCCCAAAGGGAGGGGCAGCCGTGGGGCCCATGGCCCATTAGTGGCCGGCCAAATAAAAGGGGGGAAACCCTAGCACCCCCCCACTTTTTTCGTCTCCCTCCCCCTCCTAGCCGCCACCTCCTCCCTCCCTCTTCGCCACCATCCAGCAAGGAGCCGCCCTCCTCCACCTCCCTTGCTGCCGCCTAAGATCCCGGTGCTCGCCCCATCTCTGGAGCTGCCCGTGGTGCCAATCCTTCCGCTGCCTCCTTGAAGATTTGATTGGAGCCTCGCAAGGTTGCTAATCAAGACGGCGGGGGACGTCACCACGGTTCATCCTTCGTCTTCCTGGGTGCTCCAAGGGTAACAAGCATTGTTTGTCATCTTATGATTAATCGTAGAGTTGAAACCGATTAGAATCGTTTGGATCAAAGTCGTTCTGCAGTAAGATCGAATCTATCTAGTATGTTGCGCGGGCTGTTTTGACATCTTAGAAGCCAAATCAGAGGAGATGATCTCCTAGAGATATCTGGGTCTTGTTCTGAAGTTTCTGTGGCCGCCGAGTTCACTTGATTCCGACGTTCGAGTCAAAAGATATGATAGATTTAGTATCTGCTGTCCAGATTTCTGACGAGATTAAACTGTTTTGTTATTTCGTAAAATATGAAAATGTAATCAGAATAATCTGGGTTTTCACCCAACTAGGTTATTGTAGATAATTTGATAACCTTTCCAGATTGTTAAAGAACGATCAATTCGGAGTTATAGATTAAAAGTTATGATCATTTTAGTACTGCTGTTTATTCTGTTAGACAGTTTCTGTGCTGAAAGTTCACCTGTCTGTTATCATAATAATTTTGCCGAATTGGATCATCTTGTCAGCTAGAGTATTGTAGATTTATCAGTTAAGAATCCATATAAATTGGACTCACCTCATTCGGAGTTCCAGATCAAAAGATATGTTGTTTACCGTGCTGCTGTCTAGTGGCGTTATTTGACTGAATGCGTTGGTTTTCAGTTTAGGGTCTCTAGTTAAAATCTTGAATCGCCGTGGAAGCATTGTAGAACGTTAATCAGTAGGGTCGTGTTCATCATATCCTTATTTTAGTTATTTGATTGTTTAGGTGGTGAAGCTTCGGGTTTAGGAGTACCACCTTTGCCGGCTAACGTGTCGCATCGCGAAATGCAAGTATTTGGGTTATAGTATATTTATGCTTGTTTGCTAAGATTGTTTGTGACTTGCTCGTAATGGCCATACATGGATGTAATGTGATGAGTTTCAATTTATCTTGGTGAATGCAAGTTATGGTTAAAGTTTCCTTTGTATGTTGTTAATGCTTACATGTTATTATGTACACGTTGAATCCTTATGTATGAAAGATGATGTCTTAGTACATATGCATGTTTTAAGCATGATTGAGACTTGGTCATGTGGTGACCAAGTATAAATAGTTGAGGTCCCCGTCATGTAAATGACGGGCTTGAGGTCCCCACATTCGTGGAATGTGGGCAATGAGTAAAGAGGTCCCCATCATGAAGATGATGGGCAAAGGTCCCTATACTTGTGGAGTATAGGCTCTTGGTCCCTGCGCTAGAGGGCACAGGCAAGGGTATACATCGACGGTTGTATACCCCGTATTACCGGTAAAATGCGAAAAGAGATAAAGTTTAAAAGGTGCATTGCATTGGTCGCATTACATAAGCATGAAGGCTATGTTTAGTATAATGTTTATTTTGGTATATTGATGCTATGACTATGAACTTAGCTTTAGCCTTGTTGATACTTGCTGAGTCTTTGGGCTCACTCTTGCTTTGATGTGTTTTAGGTACAAATGGCAAGAACGGCATGCATGGGAGGGAGTAGTTGTTTGAATGAACTCACTACCACTCACCCTAAAGGCGTCTACCATTTAGTCTTTATTCTAATAATTAGCAAACTGTTTGAGATTCGCGTATGATTGGTTAAATGTTTCAGTTTAATTGTAATAAGGAGAATAGCAAGTTTTGTTTATGCTCATTAGACTATCTTGCATGCTTGAATGATCTTGGATATTGAGATTAATGTTAATTGATATAATTAATTGTTGGAACCTCGGTATAGTTAACTATACAAAGGAGGTTCTGTTGAAAAATTTGGTAAAGAGTCTTAGTAGTAATTGTTTAATTTAATTTTAGTAACATTCTAGGCTCAATGCTGAGCTGGGGTGTTACAGTTGGTATCAGAGCGGGCTGTAGGTCCGTGGTTCAGGAAATATTAATTTTGACACACTAAGCACAGTAGGATGGGAATGGGCAAAGCATTGCATTTACGTTTCCGCTTTATCTTATTGTTGATTGTTGATATGTATTGAGTATTATTGCTCTTTTATCGATTATGAATATTATGTGTGGGGATAACCCATGTTGAGAGGTTGAGGTCGTGGTTTTGACCCTGGGCTTTACCAGGCTATACCACCGTTCGTAGTATTAGAATAGTGTGAATATCTAGAAGGGTTGTTCTCTTCCTTGAATTTGATTTGGTCAACTCTTATCTTGTGGTGATTGATGGGTTTTTCTTGGGTTATTAGTTCATCCCAGTTGATGGGTTGCTTTGAAAAGGATTGTTATGTTTTCTTTTGGCTTAATTTGTCCCGTAAAGAAATCATTGTTTTCCCAACCGATGAGTTATTCTTGCGGTTGGTGAACTCGGTTGATTGTCAAGTTGACATTTGTATTGGAGTTTTGATCTTTCTCATCGGAAAGCATGACCCATTTATTCGCTTGATGTATTTGGTTAACGAAAGTTTCTTTTTGCAAGTCCTTTAGTAAGTGGAGGCTTTGACTCGATGTATCTCTTTTGTGTATTTTGAGTGATGAAGATTAATGGGTCTCTTTTATGAAAGAAGATGTTAAACATTTTAGTGTTGTGTTGTCTTGGTTAAGTGAGGGGTTATAACCAAAGCAATTAATGGATATGATATGGGTTATCAGGTTAGGTCTGCAGTGTGTGCATGATTGATCCTAACAAAGATCCTTGAAAGGAAAGTGATTAATTTGAAAGTGTCTTATAGTTGTTCTCGAGGAGTTGTGATTAAGAGTATGGTTATACCTAGTTGTAAACAATAGAGTTAATAAGAGGTGTAGAACATTGATGTAATTGAGTCGATGATTAAGAGTGATACTTTTGATAAACTTCCTTGGTAAATTAGATTAACGTGTCTCAATGGATTAATATAACCTTTTGGGATGGTTAAGTTCAAAAGGAGTTAGATTATTGTCTTAGTGGGTACTAATCTTGGAGTAACCTTTTTGTGGATACTTAGTGATTATAAGTAATTGCTAGGTGCAAATAATGTCTATTAATGTTTGGTGATGAGCATCACTAAGAGATAAATTGTTGGGATTTAATGGATGAACAATATTTACATGATGGTAGAACTATCAGATAAAAGTATGTCTTTGATGAAAGGGTGTGGGAATAGCCTTTTAATTTGTGCAGTAGTTTTCCTCTAAAATAAAGTGGTTGTTGTAGTGAGAATATAAGATTTTGGGTATACACACAATTGAGGATGAAATGATAAAGGGATCTGTAACATTTTGGTAAGCCTTTGGGGGCTTAATAAAGGAAGAGTTGTCGATAACGAGTCTTGTTAAGGGTAGATTATTCTTGATGTTAGTAAGATTATCTGCAAGAGATTGTGACTTGTGTGTGTGGTGATGATTCTTTTAGAAATAAAGTAATTTGATCATCTTTTGTAATTTCGATTTAGTAAAAGTGTTTCGAGTTTTGCGTTTGTGATCATTTGGACCTCTTGAGTTATGTGGTGATTGAGTTTGTTTCGAGCAAAGTGACATGTTGAAAGATTTTATTGGTTCTTAAGCGGTTCCTGTGCTTTGGTTTTTAAGCGCTTACCTTGTTTAAGCTAGCAAAGTGATGTAGTAATCACAGAAAATAACTTTCCTTGTTAAAGGAAGGAGTGAAGTAAAAGTATTTGAGATTTAAGTTGTTTCGCAACTTGCAGTTTATTTGAGTGTGCTTAAACCTTATGCATTTGTTCCATAAGAGTTTTTCAATTTTCAAAGGGAAGTACCCTTCTTCTCATTTGTGGTTTGGTATTCGCTTTCAGTAGGGCTTGAGCTCTCAACTATTGACTTTCCCTTATGTTTTTTTTGAGTACTTTGCCTAAGTGACTATTTTCCTTGGTCCTGTGTTCACTGTGGGTGGCACATGTTTTCCTAGCTGTTGAAAATTGATTCCATTCGCTCTTTCTTTTGAGAAAGAATCAACTTATTCGTTTCACCGGAGTCTTTTGAGGTGTTTAATAATTGTAGTTGTGAAACTTTGGGTTGTAAGTTATTCGATGAGCATTGGAGGATGAAATAATTTTGTAGAATAATTCTTCGAGAGAAGGTTATCTCAATAGAAGAGTGTCTTTGGAGGTTAAACTGATTGCATTGTTACAACTAGTAGAATCTATAGTGAGACGTGGTCCAAGTTCTTTTGTTCATTTCAATGAAACACAGAATTATCCAAAGTATGGAAATCTTGATCAATGTATTAGAGTGTCGCGGTTGAGTACCTTGCACGGTTGTGCAGATGAAGTATGACGGTGTTGTAATGAGAGTAATATTAGCGAAGTAATCTGATCGTTAAAGCGATTAAAGAGATAGCCGAGATTGTTGGATTATTGCCAGGAATGTCTTGGTCTTAGTAAGTAACTCTCTACGAGTTAGAGTCTTCCTAAAGATAATTGGGTCGAGGAAATGTTTTCGTGTTGATGTTAATGCGCGAGTATGTTTGGATTGTGAGAATTTTAGGGATTTAATCTGAGGTTTCCCCTATCTTCTATATGAAAAGTTCATTGTAGGAGTCTTGGAGTTTAAATTTGGGCTTCTCATTTTATGCTAGGACTTTTGTCGTCCAATGATTATGTGTAGAGGAAGTAGATTAAGGGTGGATTTCGAACAGTGGGATGATCATTGATAGAACCCTTTTGATGAAGTATATGAATGTATGTGCTGAGGATTCCGAGTTGTTTACTCTTAAAAGATTGAGGTGATGTGATTACGTGTGAGATCTATTCTGAGATACATTGGGAGTCAATTGTCAAATTAATTATGTTAGTAGAGGAGTTGTTGAGAGAAAGTTTCTGTGGAGTCGATAGAGCCTCTATACAGAGGTGTGGGTGATATATTTCGACTTGAGCATAGCATTGAGAATGCCAAGTTAAGAAGAGATGAGTTAGTGTGTTATGCGATGAATTGGAATTCCAAGGTTTGAGAGAAATTTTGTTTCTAAAGGAGAACCTGAGAAACGGTTGTTTCCTCGAGTAGTGCAACGTTTTGTTTTATTCCCGTTTGAGCAATGTGTCATTGACGGTTGTCTTTCGCAAATTGAGTTTGACTTTATGTTTGGCATGTGTGGTTCTTATAAGTTCAGAAATATTAAAGGAAGTATTCAATTTAGGTATTTGCGAAGTTTCTCTTTCGGTTTAAGGGTGTTTATTTGTAAACTGCATATTTGGAAAGTGGAAGGAATTTCGTGACGAATCTTCGCTTTTGCATTTGACCCTTTGGTGTGGAGTTGATTTTCTTGGTTGTGATGAAAATTGCTTTTTTCATTTGGGATCTGCTTTGTTAAGGGCGGTTTAAAGCGAGTTCATTGTGTGTTCCGTTAAAAGAGGAACTCCTTGTTAAAATGAATAAATCGATGGAGAATTGGGACGAGTGTTCCATGTGTGTTGTGCATGTTGTGTGCTTTAGTACCAAGGGGAAGTTGGCCCAAGGTACATTGGTTTGTTTTCGCTGATTCTGGAGATTAGGAGGTAGATGAGGCGCTATGGCCATCTCGGTCCATACTGTGATGTACGCAACTTTGGCATGTCTGGTGCCGAGTGAGTACTTGTGAGATCTAGAGTTTGGATTTTCAGATTCATCGTGTACCACCGAGTAGTATCTTACTTTCAAGTCTTATATGATGAATGTACCTGGAATGTTGGGTTGAGTGTTAGATCAGACGTCGTATCACGTCATTGTGTCGTGGTCCTCAGTCCTAGAGAGAGGCCACTTGGGAGTTGGAGTTTCACATGCGTGAGCATTATTCGGCTTCGTTCGCAACGGTTATCTGTTTACCGTTGTTAAGTTCTAGTCGCGGTTTACCTTCGTGTAGATCGGCGTTTAGATTCGGGGTCGAATCCTGTTAAGGGGGGTAGAATGTAATACTCCGTTTTCGTTTAGAAAGAATTAAGTTCGAATTTGAATTTTAAAAGAGAAAATTTCCGGCGTTTCGTCTGTTCTTCCAGATTTCGGCCTGGGCCTTTGGCCAGCAGGCCCGAGAGGGGGCCCTATGGGCCAAGGGGGGCATCCTTGCAGCCCAAAGGGAGGGGCAGCCGTGGGGCCCATGGCCCATTAGTGGCTGGCCAAATAAAAGGGGGGAAACCCTAGCACCCCCCCACTTTTTCCCTCTCCCTCCCCCTCCTAGCCACCACCTCCTCCCACCTCCTCCCCTCCCCTCTTGCGCCACCATCTAGCAAGGAGCCGCCCCTCCTCCACCTCCCTTGCTGCCGCCCAAGATCCCGGTGCTCCGCCCCCATCTCCTGGAGCTGCCCCGTGGTGCTAATCCTTCCGTTGCCTCCCGCGAAGATTTGATTGGAGCCTCGCAAGGTTGCTAATCAAGACGGCGGGGGACGTCACCACGGTTCATCCTTCGTCTTCCTGGGTGCTCCAAGGGTAACGAGCATTGTTTGTCATCTTATGATTAATCGTAGAGTTGAAACCGATTAGAATCGTTTGGATCAAAGTCGTTCTGCAGTAAGATCGAATCTGTCCAGTATGTTGCGCGGGCTGTTTCGACGTCTTAGAAGCCAAATTATAGGAGTTGATCTCCTAGAGATATCTGGGTCTTGTTCTGAAGTTTCTGTGGCCGCTGAGTTCACTTGATTCCGACGTTCGAGTCAAAAGATATGACAGATTTAGTATCTGCTGTCCAGATTTCTGACGAGATTAAACTGTTTTGTTATTTCGTAAAATATGAAAATGTAATCGGAAGAATCTGGGTTTTCACCCAACCAGGTTATTGTATATAATTTGATAACCTTTCCAGATTGTTAAAGAACGATCAATTCGGAGTTATAGATTAAAAGTTATGATCATTTTAGTACTGCTGTTTATTCTGTTAGACAGTTTCTGTGCTGAAAGTTCACCTGTCTGTTATCATAATAATTTGGCCGAATTGGATCATCTTGTCAACTAGAGTATTGTAGATTTATCATTTAAGAATCCACAGAAATTGGACTCACCTCATTCGGAGTTCCAGATCAAAAGATATGCTGTTTACTGTGCTGCTGTCTAGTGGCGTTATTTGACTGAATGCGTTGGTTTTCAGTTTAGGGTCTCTAGTTAAAATCTTGAATCGCCGGGGAAGCGTTGTAGAACGTTAATCAGTAGGGTCGTGTTCATCATATCCTTATTTTAGTTATTTGATTGTTTAGGTGGTGAAGCTTCGGGTTTAGGAGTACCACCTTTGCCGGCTAACGTGTCGCATCGCGGAAGGCAAGTATTCGGGTTATAGTATATTTATGCTTGTTTGCTAAGATTGTTTGTGACTTGCTCGTAATAGCCATACATGGATGTAATGTGATGAGTTTCAATTTATCTTGGTGAATGCAAGTTATGGTTAAAGTTTCCTTTGTATGTTGTTAATGCTTACATGTTATTATGTACACGTTGAATCCTTATGTATGAAAGATGATGTCTTAGTACATATGCATGTTTTAAGCATGATTGAGACTTTGTCATGTGGTGACCAAGTATAAATAGTTGAGGTCCCCGTCATGTAAATGACGGACTTGAGGTCCTCACATTCGTGGAATGTGGGCAATGAGTAAAGAGGTCCCCATCATGAAGATGATGGGCAAAGGTCCCTATACTTGTGGAGTATAAGCTCTTGGTCCCTGCGCTAGAGGGCACAGGCAAGGGTATACATCGACGGTTGTATACCCCGCATTACCGGTAAAATATGAAAAGAGATAAAGTTTAAAAGGTGCATTGTATTGGTCGCATTACATAAGCATGAAGGCTATGTTTAGTGTAATGTTTATTTTGGTATATTGATGCTATGACTGTGAACTTAGCTTTAGCCTTGTTGATACTTGCTGAGTCTTTGGGCTCACTCTTGCTTTGATGTGTTTTAGGTACAAATGGCAAGAACGGCATGCATGGGAGGGAGTAGTTGTTTGGATGCACTCACTACCACTCACCCTAAAGGCGTCTACCATTTAGTCTTTATTCTAATAATTAGCAAACTGTTTGAGATTCGCGTATGATTGGTTAAATGTTTCAGTTTAATTGTAATAAGGAGAATAGCAAGTTTTGTTTATGCTCATTAGACTATCTTGCATGCTTGAATGATCTTGGATATTGAGATTAATGTTAATTGATATAATTAATTGTTGGAACCTCGGTATAGTTAACTATACAAAGGAGGTTCTGTTGAAAAATTTGGTAAAGAGTCTTAGTAGTAATTGTTTAATTTAATTTTAGTAACATTCTAGGCTCAATGCTGAGCTGGGGTGTTACATTTGGTGGGAGCAGGTGTTGAACCAAAGAGAAGATAATAGAGAACCTCCAATTGCATCATGGGCTGAAATGAAGCAAGTGCTGAGAGCACGTTTTGTTCCTAACACTTATAAACGTGATCTTTTTAATAAATTGTAGAATTTGAGACAGGGAGGTCGCTCGGTGGAGGAATACTATAAGGAGATGGAGCAAGCTATGATTAGGGCACATGTGCACGAAGATGAAGAGCAAACACTTGTGCGTTTTCTGTTTGGCATAAACAAAAACATTAAACGCATAGTGCAATATCAGCCCTACAATACTATTGTTGATTTGGTGCATCAAGCGACAAAGGCGGAGAAGTAGTTATTAGAAGATGTAAAACCAGCACCAATGACAGCATTGTTCAACTTGAAAGCTCCATCATCTTCATCTAATGCCACCAAAACACGTTTCAGTTTGGGATGAGGTACATCTTCAGCTAGTACTAGTTCAAATACTAATGCTCGTTCTTTCTCGATTGCAAAATCAGCATCTATATCAAGTGCGAAGAAGGTGGCTCCATCCCCTACATCTTCAATTAAAGCTACAACAAACAGTAGAGAAATTCAATGCTTCAAGTGTTTGGGGGCATGAGCACATAGCTAGGGAGTGTCCCAACAACCGAGTCATGCTTGCGACAGAAGATGGAGAATATGAAACTATGAATCCGCAAGTGAAGATGAGGTTGAGCTCAGTCATGAAAAGGAGGGATATGAAAATGCATCGGATGATGGGATTGATGTGTTGAGTTATGAAATAGGAGAGGCACTAGTAATCACTAAAAATTTGAGCATGCTTGCACAAGAAGGAGATGCATATCCGTAGCGATTCAACTTGTTTCAAACACAAGCCAAGGTAGACAATAAGGTAATCAAACTTATTATTGATGGAGGTAGTTGTCATAACTTGGCTAGCGTTGAATTGTGTGAGAAGCTTGGTTTAAATATGCTGAAACATCCACGTCCATATCATGTGCAATGGTTTAGTGAATGTGGGGATGTAAAGGTTCAGTTTGTGGTGCATGTTACTTTCAAGATTGGTGATTATGAGGACACCGTTGAGTGTGATGTAATGCCTATGATCGTGTGCCATTTGCTGTTAGGAAGGCCATGGCATTATGATAGAAGCGTGCAACATGATGGCCGTTCCAATAGATATGCTTTTAAGTGGAATTCAATGACTCCTAGTCAAATACAAGTTGAATTCCAGCAAAAGATACTTGCTAAAATTGAGAGTAAAAAGAAAGAAAAGAGTGATTTCCACACATCGGTGAGTGAGAGCCACAAGCCAAATATGAGAGGAAAAAGTAAAAGTGAGGGAGGGTTGGTTATGTTAGCCACGAAATCATATTTGAGAGATGTGAGCAATAACCCATCTAAGATGTACTTTGTGCTTGTGTACAAAGATGCAACTATTTTTCTTTCAACTAACGACTTAACCTCTCTTCCTAGTGGTGTTCCATCTCTTTTGCAGGCATTTGAGGATGTGTTTCTGGAGGAAATACCAATGGGGCTTCCGCCATTGTGCGGAATAGAGCATCAAATTGATCTAGTTCCCGGCGCATCACTTCCAAACCGTCCACCATACCGTACAAATCCGGAGGAGACCAAAGAAATTCAGCGCCAAGTGCAAGGGCTACTTAAGAAAGGGTATGTACGCGAAAGTCTTAGTCCTTGTGCTGTTCCTGTAATTCTTGTTCCTAAGAAAGATGGTACATGGAGAATATGTGTTGATTGTCGTGCTATTAACAATATCACTGTTAGATATCATCATCCTATTCCTAGGTTAGATGATATGCTAGATGAACTTAGTGGTGCTATTATATTCTCCAAAATTGATTTGAGAAGTGGTTACCATCAGATTAGGATGAAACTTGGTGATGAATGGAAGACTACTTTTAAGACTAAATTTGGATTGTATAAGTGGTTAGTCATGCCTTTTGGCTTATCTAATGCACCTAGTACATTCATGCGATTGATGAATCATGTTTTAAGAACATTCATTGGTAAATTTGTTGTGGTATACTTTGATGACATTTTGATCTATAGCAAAACGATGGACGAATACATTGATCATACTAGGCAAGTGCTAGAAGTGCTTAGGAATGAGAAACTGTATGCTAATTTTGATAAATGCACTTTTTGTACTGACAAAGCTGTGTTCTTAGGCTATGTTGTTTCTGGACAAGATGTTGAGGTAGATGAATAAAAAACTGAAGCAATTAAGAATTAGCCTACCCCTGTGAATGTTAGTCAAATCAGAAGCTTTTATGGTCTTACTTGTTTTTATCGTCGTTTTGTTAAAAATTTTAGTACCATTGCTTCCCCATTAAATGAGTTAACTAAAAAGGGTGTTGTGTTTGAATGGGGTGCACCACAAGAAAAAGCTTTTCAAGAGCTAAAGAAACGTTTAATTGAAGCACCATTGCTTGTTTTGCCTAATTTCACTAAGACTTCCGAAACTGAATGTGGTGCTAGTGGAATAGGTATTGGTGGTGTTTTGATTCAAGAAGGGAAACCCGTAGCATATTTTATTGAGAAACTAGGAGGTGCTCAATTGAATTATCCTATGTATGATAAATAATTATATGCTTTGGTATGTGTGTTTGAAATTTGGCAACATTATTTTTGGCCTAGAGAATTTGTTATCCACTCTGATTATGTGGCTTTGAAATATTTGAAAAGCTAAGCTAAATTGAACCGTAGACATGCTAAATGGGTAGAATTCATTGAAACTTTCCCATATGTTGTTAAGTACAAGAAAGGAAAAGAGAATGTGGTAGCTGATGTTTTATCTAGAAAACATGTGATTTTAACTCAATTGGAAGTAAAGGTACCCGGATTAGAGAGTTTGAAAGATTTATATGCTTTTAACCATGAATTTTCATAACCATATTCTAAATGCAAAGATGGGAAAGGATGGGACAAGTTTCATGTTCATGATGGGTATTTATTTCGTGCTACCAAATTATGTGTTCCAGATTTGTCTGTGCGTTTGCTTTTATTGTAGGAATCTCATGCAGGTGGATTGATGGGATACTTTGAGAGAGAAAAGACTTTCATGATGCTGAGCGATCACTTTTATTGGCCTAAAATGAGGCGTGATGTCGAAAGGTTTGTATAGCGATGTGTGACATGCCACAAAGTAAAATCTAAACTTAATCCATATGGTTTATATACTCCACTGCCTATTCCTAGTGTATCTTGGGAGGATATTATTATGGACTTTGTTTTAGGACTGCCTAGGACTAAGAGGGGAAAGGATTCAGTTTTTGTAGTTGTGGATAGGTTCTCTCAAATGACACATTTTATTCCCTGTCACAAAAGCGACGATGCGTCGCATGTAGCTGATTTGTTTTTCAGGGAAATTGTAAGATTGCATGGTATGCCAAAGACGATTGTTTCAGATCGTGATGTCAAGTTCATGAGTTACTTTTGGAAGACTTTATGGGCCAAGCTTGGGACAAAGTTGTTATTCTCAACAACTTGTCACCCACAAATGGATGGACAAACGAAGGTGGTGAATAGAATACTTTCAATCCTACTACGAACGATGATCAAGAAGAATATAAAAGAGTGGAAAGATTGTTTACCGCATGTGGAGTTTGCGTACAATAGAGCGGTACATTCTACTACTCATTGTGCCCGTTCGAAGTGGTGTATGGTTTAAAACCAATTACGCCACTTGATTTGCTGCCATTTCCGCCACATGAACATGCTAATATGGAGGCGTCAAAGCGTGCTGAATATGTGAAGCAAATTCATGTCAAAACTAAAGAAGAAATTGAAAAGAAGACGTGCTACTATGCTGAGAAGGTGAACAAGTCAAGAAAAAAGATGTTATTTGAACCAGGTGACTTGGTTTGGGTGCATCTACGCAAAGAACACTTTTCGAACAAGCATAGGTTCAAGTTGATGCCTCAAGGAGATGGTCCATTCAGAGTACTTGAGAAGATCAATGACAATGCATATAAGATAGAGCTTCCGGGTGATGATTATGCTGTGAGTTCTACATTTAATATTGCTGATTTGTCACTGTTCTTTGGATCGGAAGAATCAGAGTCGATGACGACTCCTTTTCAAGAGGGAGAGGATGATGAGGACATCCCGTTGATTGGACCGATTACACGAGCACGAGCTAAAAAGATTAATCAACAGGTGAACTCGCTCCTACTTAATTTTAATTTTGATTGTAATGAATATATGTTATTGTCTAATATTCTTATATTATGTGCTTGCAGTTTTATACGTATAGAAGTATGGAAGACGACATCGGTCCAAAGGAGCGAAGATGATGTGCGTGCATGACATGCATGTGCTAAGTGCATGTGCATGAGCATGCATTCGGGAGAAAGCTAGCAAAGCATGCATGCATTTATGTGTATTAGTGACTTGTCTCATGCATGTGCTACGTGAATGCATGAGAAGGAAGGGAATTAATGATGAGGCCAACAAATCAACTATTGTTGCATCTTTCCATGGGACCCACCATGTTCCATTCAAAGCATGCACAGCGTACAACAGTGGGCCCCGTGACAAGCTTTCAGCCATATCACCAGATTTGCTTTAATTGAGGAGTCTTCGATTTTAGATAGAAAGAGTCTGAGTCGATTGCGTTGCGCTCTGGAGTCTGAGACGGTCACGTGGCTGTGTGTGTTTGAGTCGGGCTTCGGCCATGGATGTGCGTGCGCGTGGGAAGGCCATATAACCCAAGCCGCACCATTGTAAAAGGGGGACGTGATATTTTTTTTTCAGATCGATATACTTTTAATTCTAGGGTTTGAACAATATTGCTCTCTATTAGAATAGGGAGTTCCAATCTGTTGTACCGTCCTGTTGTTCTTGTGATTCCTTGTGTTTTGCAGGAGCCGCAACACGTCTACTTTGTGTGGTCAGGTAGACGGGATCACGAGCGTGTGGTTGGACGAATTCTTTTGTCGCAAGTTGTTGTTTTGACAGTGGTTGGCGTCATCGGTTCGTCAGGTTAATGCACGGATCCAAGTTATCATCGATCCTACGTCATGAAGATCGGACATCCCCCGTATCAGATACGAATACAAATTATGTCGAATACAAATACGGAGCGAATACGAATCGAAACGAATATGGTCATAGATATTTTTCGGAACATGATAACCCCTTAAATTGTACACCAGGAATTAATGGAAACATATAATTAGTTTATTTGATCCAAACATTCATCAATTGTTCAGATTTTCAGTAACCACATATAACGAAATGTCTGCGTGTCCATTCTTTTCTCTATCATCTCTCTCATTAGTAAAAACATCTCCTACCATTTTTACTCCTTAGCCATCCTCATTTATCCCAACTCGGCCGGTCAGAGGGAGAGAAGAGAGGAGCCGGAGTGAGCAGAGAGATGAAGGGAGAGCTCTGGAGGTAGAAGGAAGAAATAAAGAGACAGAGGAAGAGAAGAAATGGGCTGGAGGTGTAACATCCCAAAATCCATAATTTAGAAATACATAATAGAAATACATTGGGAAAACACTTTGATCATTTTGCATATGAAATTCTATCTATGTTTGAAATTTGAACATTTGTTTAAAAGCAAATGCTAAAATACAAACAAACATGCACTTAAAGGAAATTGAGTTAAAACAAAATAAAAATGGTTGAGAGAATTATTTTGAGCATAATTACTCAGGGAAAAAATTTACTAAACAATTTATATGAATTGTTATTGAGAATAACAAATACATGCAATCACTACTACAAAAAGGCTAATACTAGACTCCTCATCACAGACGGTTGACCAAAACCGTTTGTATTAAATACAATCACGGACGGTTTTGGTTTAACGACCGTCTGTGTTACTAGCTGCGCTAAAAACCATCTATGAAGAAGTAATATTACAGACGGTTCGTGATGAAAACCGTCTGTGAAGTATCATAGACGGTTCTGAACAAGAACCATCCCATTGCTCTAACGTGCTGCGCCGCGCTCACACCATAGAAGCGTTGGCTTTGCCCATCCGTCCGAGCTGCCGTTGCACGCCCAGCGCCACCGACGCGTCTTCGAGCCACCGTCAAGCGTGCTCCGCGCCATAGCACAGCCGACCGCCATGTGCCCTCGGGTGCCACCACGTCGTACATACCACCCTGGGAGTCGAGATCACCCCTCCCGGGGCAGCAGTTAGGGTTTCGAACCTGGAGCTCTAATACCAATTGTTGGCCCAAACCGAAGACAAACACACGCGAACACAATGGAATCCTAGAGCGCGAACGCAAGAACACAAGAATTTTTTTTGTGCCGTCGGAACAACAACAACTTTTCTGATTTTCTCTTGCTTTTGTTTACAAAATCTGATTACTGGGGTGCCCTTTTATTGAGAGCAAACGACTATTCGTATCCGGAAAGGATTCTACGTATCCTGTAGGAATACCAAACAAATTCTAGTATCCATAATGAATACTGCCTAAATACTGTAGGACTACATAAACAAACTCTACGTAAAATCTACATATACCATATGCACAAAGATTACTAACAAATCTGGCATGCTGAAGAACCAACGAAAAAGGGGAAGAGAATTGAGGAGGGTTAGGAATTGTTACCCTGCGGTGGTTACTCCAAGTAGTACATGGGGCGCTACGGGATCACCGTCTTATGCAGAATATGCCTACAAAGAAGATAACAAGAAGAGTTGTGAGCCACTCACACCATTCACAGGCGAAGAAAGCAAAGAACCAAGGAATTGGAATTGGAATTGAAGATGAAATACGAATGGCGTAGGGTACCAACCTACATGCGTATTGTTGTTCTGCGCCTTGAGGAGGGAGGTGATGAGAGTGCCAAGCAGCGAGGACTCCATGAGCCAGACGAAGGCTTTGAGAGAAAACCCCGTGAGGTGCGGCGCCTCGAGCAAACCTGACGATGAAGATGTGCACCTCTTCCACCGCCGCCATCGCACGAGGCTTCCCCTTGTTCCCGGATCGACCCATCTCTATTGATATCTCTATAGTCTCTAGACTCTAGAGCAGAGCAACTATGTAGGTGTGCGGAGCTAGCGAGGTTTCGACGGGGAGGAAGGGAAGGAGGCCAAGGCGGAGGAACAAGAGGAGGTGGTGGGGCGAGGCCAGCTTCGACGACAGAGAGATTTAAAGGGAGGAAGCGGGAGGTGAGGCGATGGCGAGGGTGAGAGGAGGAGGGCGAGGGCGAGAGCGAGAGGTGGCAGTGGCGGCTTCTGCAATGCGAGGGGATTGAGAGGGGAGGTAGGGAGAGGAGCATACACTCGGACGACCGGATCTGCCCCTTGGCGCTGATCGGATGGTCCAAAGGGTCCAGGGCCTCAGCGGAATTTCAAGAAAACATGAGGGCCTTTATACAGTAGATACGAACACAAAAACCCTATCCCGCTAATTCCATCGAGGCCTCGCCGAGATTTGGAGAAGCACAGGGTTTTTTCGCCAAACCGGTGATCTTTCCCCCTTTATATAAGAGAGAGATAACAACCACCGAACCCATGGTCTAGCCGTCTCGGTGCATAATTTACATATCTGATCTTTGACCCGTGTTCACGTTCTTAGAGTATGCTTACCACCAACAGTTCACCTGGTTTCGTCGGCCCCGTGCCGTTCAAGGACGTCGACGACGCCGTCGCCGTCGCCGTGCCGGTGCCCAAACCGAAAGAGTATGACGCCATCGTCGCTGCCCTCCCGAGCGACCTCAAGCTGCGGCTGCGCTGCTACCAGGGCGCGTGGGTGATGGAGCCTTGGGTGCCGGGGATCATCACCATCCAGCGAAGCTTCACGCCGCGCCACGGCGACGTCGTCCTCGCGAGCCCGCCCAAGTGCGGCACCACGTGGCTCAAGGCGCTCGCATTCGCCACCATGGCGCGTGCCATGTACCCGCCCGCCGCGGAGGAGCACCCGCTCCTTCGCCTCAACCCGCACGAGTGCGTCCCGTTCATGGAGGGGCTCTACGCCGACGGGTGGGGGAGTAAGATGGACGCACTGCCGTCGCCGAGGCTGATGGCCACGCACATGCAACACTCCGCTCTGCCCGCGTCAATCACTAAGAATCCCGACTGCAAGATCGTCTACATCTGCAGGTACATAGTTGAACGCTGATCGACTGATCGATGTATGGTCATTCGTAGTAGATGTTTAATTTCCGAATTGCTAATCAACCGGCAGGGAGCCCAAGGATATGCTAGTATCTATGTGGCACTTCGTCAGAAGCATCCGACCCGACATTTCATTCTCCGACGTGTTCGAGCCGGCCTGCGAGGGCAGGTGCTTGAGCGGCCCCATCTGGGACCACATCCTCGGTTACTGGAACGCCAGCAAGACGAGCCCGGAGACGGTGCTGTTCCTGAGGTACGAAGACATTCTGCGCGACCCGGCTAACAATGTCATGAAGCTTGCAAGGTTCCTCGGACAGCCGTTCTCGCGGGCCGAGGAGGAAGCCGGGGTCGTGACGGACGTCGTGAAGCTGTGCAGCTTTGAGAAGCTGAAAAATCTTGAGGTCAACAAGGGAGCCGGTTCGTTCGCCGTCTTCTCGAACGAGTCGTATTTCAGGAAAGGGACTGCGGGGGATTGGGCGAATCACATGACGCCAGAGATGGCGCAGCGTCTGGATGCCATCGTCCGGGAGAAGTTCCGCGGATCAGGTCTCGCTTTCGCCTGATGTGTTTGATTCCTCGTTTAAATAAGCTTGCTGCAATGCAAGCCATCGGCGTTAACTCGTTGTTTCGGCTAGCTTGCATGCACCGGGACGGGGTGTTGAGTATCACTCCACAATGTCAACCTAGTTGATGCCCGGGGAGCTGGTTCGATCGATGTTCGTTAGCTTGATGCCTGTATGTTCGTACTCGTTTGTATTTGTTACTCGTTACTGCTGTTTGTGGCGTAGCAAATAGCAATGAGCAGAGCTTGTATGACCCGCTTAATTGCATGGTCGGTAAATTCAGTGAGTGTGCTTAATAGTTAACACAACCCCAATCAGTGCAAGCACGTGGGATGATTTACCATGCCCGTGCTCGATTCAGTACAAGCACGCATCAGCTACCCACTGATCGAGGATCACTCGTCTTTATCTCTTCGATCAACAAAGCCGACAGCGCTGTCGTTGTACGTACGCACGCACGCACGAGCGACTCAGTTTCAGCAGTCACATCGACACCGGCGGACAGCGAATCTGCTGCGCCACCCCTCCTCATCACCTGTGCGGCTGTTGCCCCTCTCACCCACGTCTATCGACGAAGTACATAGCATGCGCGGTTGAATTTTTTTTTTTGCTGTATTGGCGCAAATTCGCCACGTATATGCCAAATTTTTTTTGACCGTTTTCGCGTGAAATTGATAAAAATGATACTCTGACGTATGGTCACTGTGCGGTGGAGACGTAGGCGGCGACACCTGCGTTGTACGGTCACCGTACGCAATGACGGAACTAGAAAATTTTCAATGGGTGTGCACACTTGATACTCATAATTCTATAGTTTGTACAATGATTTCATAACATAATAAATCCAACACACTTGAAATATTCTTTGCATTCACATCTCGATCCCGAAAAAAGAAATGATGTCTCTATTTCTCTTCATATCTGTACAATCTATATTGACATATCGTAACAAAATTTTTAAATTTTCATTCACAGTTAAGCTCACATTCACATAACAATGTAACATAAGTTTGGAGTATGAACATTCACATAACAATATAACATAAGTATGGCATAGTAGCATACCATTCACAATTAAAATCACTGAGAATCTGAGAGACTGAGACGACATACCAATATACCAGACATAAGACAACCACCACTAGAGACTTGAGTCGGTAGTCCACTACTCCTGTCTCCCCTCTCGGACTCCAACCGACAATTACAATCCAACATACAAATAACAAATTACAGAAAGTTCTAGTCTTCTAGATCCAAGTCCAAGGCTGTATGGCATACCGATTCCTTCAGGCTTTAGTCCTTGCTGTTGTTCACTTGTTCTACTTCTCCTCCAACTCCAAGGCTCCAAAGTACAAATCCAAGTCAAGCAAGCCAACGCAGGCACGCAGCAATGCTCCATGCCTCCATCCATCGGTCGCCTGCTTCCCGCAACAGCCGACCGCCTCTGCGCTATGCCGCTAATCGACCGGCGCCGCTTGCTCATGCCGTCTTGGTGTGGGCCGCTTGTGAGCCTGCTTATGCGTCTGCTCAGTAGCCTCCGCTTCGCCTGCGGCGGCGTGCCAAATAGCTGTCGCGGTGGCAGCTTGCTTCCTGATCGTCAGAAGCTTGCGGGTAAGTCCCCAATGACACAGCGTTGGGGACTTGGGGTCTTGGGGAATTCGGGGTCTGGGGAGGAGAGATTAGGGTTGGGGAGGAGAGGATTGGAGTGGTGACCGTCCTTGGTGAGGTATTCGCATTTCGCTATAAATTTGGACTTTCTTTGGTGAGTTAGCTACTGGGTTGGGCTTTCATCAGTGGCAGACCTGCTGGGCTAAGGCACTGAACTCTGAAGAACTGATCCCTGACCGTTTTTCAAATTTTTAGGGGTGCCAGTGCATACCCGGCACCCCACTTGGTTCCGCCTACCGTCTGACTACATACTGCTTGGCGACAAGATCAGTAGCAAGACCTCCCGCAAGGACACAGTGTGGTAGGCATTGTTCGCTACTGTAGCAATTTGATCTATTTAAGTATATATATATTTAGAAAATTTTAAATATAGAAAATGAGCTCAAAAAATTATGAAATGTTTTGTGGAGCCTACCGACACAGTGTACATGCTTGTGTAATTTTTTTTTCAAAATTTTGTCCATTTTGATTTTTTTTCTCAAAAATGCATTTAAATATACTATTTGTAGGAATTTTATAATATAGAAAATAAGGTCCAAACATATATATATATATATATATATATATATATATATATATATATATATATATATATATATATATATAGTGCTCCTTACATAGTGTACTTGATTGTGTATTTTTATTAGAATTTTATATGCTCTAAAATTGTCTCGAAAATTAAGGGTATAGGTTTGAAAATTAGAGTTTTATGATTTCATGTGACTTAGAATGTGATAAATTTAGTATCACGTGTCTAGATGATGAGGTAGGTCGCGAGCCGCTTGGACTCGGAGCCGGTTGGCCGCGGGAGCGTGAGGAAACGCGCGGCGAGGAGGTTCTGTGCCGTGCCGTCATCTTGGCACGCGGGGAGCTGCACGACATGCGCTGAGCGCGTGAGTGAAGGGTTCTAGGCCGCGCGCGCGGTTTTGGGCGTTGTCTCGCCGAGTTCTTGGTTTCTTACAGTTCTTACGCGCCGCTTGGACCTCGGCGGGGTCTAGGCCATTAGTTGGACTGTCCTGTATAGCTGGGCCGACGGAGCGTAAAGCAACGGGTGACCATAGATGTGGCCTTAATCAATCTGAACCCGGGCTGGCACAATTTCCTTCAAGCTCTTTTTTCTTTTTTTTAAAAACAA
This sequence comes from Phyllostachys edulis, assembly GCA_036346405.1. Taxonomy (NCBI): domain Eukaryota; kingdom Viridiplantae; phylum Streptophyta; class Magnoliopsida; order Poales; family Poaceae; genus Phyllostachys; species Phyllostachys edulis. The sequence goes on along the minus strand of CM070557.1, from coordinate 52,608,077 downwards.
TTCCTTCAAGCTCTCCCACCGCTGGGATTTTCGCTATTTGTTTCAGAGTAAAGGAGCTTTAATTCATTAATCGACATCAGGATTACAGTCAGCTTGTAGACAATGACTCAGGAAATTAGGAACCTGGTTCATCCACAGGCAGCAATGTCGACTAGGCGCTGAGGCTTGCTTGGCACAGAGGTGGGCTGCCAAGTTGGCCTCTGTACGAACAAAATAAATATGAAAGCTAGAGAAATTCCTGCTAAGCTCCTCAATATCAGCAATAATTGGGCTTATCTCAGAGCGAAGAGAACGACGTGATTCCCATAGATTCACGAAACCGAGTCCGTCTCCACGATCACTCGATCACAATTCCAATTTTTCCCCAGTTGAACTCCATCCCGACATGTCAACGCTTCCATTATCAATGCGCTCCCCAGTGTTCCGGTACCAAATAGCCTGCGCTACTCGTAAAGAAGCCGGGCAGTCCCGGACAATTGCTCATGTACCTCCCTGAGCCTCATTAGCAATTAGCATTGAAGGCTCCATCTATATTCAGTTTAAAAATATGGTCAGAAAGCTTAAACGTCAAATATACGATCGACCAATGTCACATGGATTAACAGTGGAGGGAAGGACTAGTAAGTAGTATTTAGTGAGGACGCGATGCGGACCAAGCAGCCGCATGGATCTGTCGCCATCGATCTTGCCTGCAGAGATGTTTGCATCCTGTCCGATGGTGCCGGGCTAGGTGAACCAGCATGTGGCTGTGACAGGCGAGGATGTTTCTCCGGAAGGCGATCAGGGCAAGCATGAGGACGTTTCGAAGCCGGTGTTGGAGGTGGCGGAAGCCGACGTCGGAGGTGTTACGGACGCTGGAGAGGTCCTAGTGGCGGAGCCGCAGTGGATTTATGGGGTGCAGTTGCACCCTCAAATTTTTTTTGTAAAAAATCTGATATATACATCCCTTAAATACATAAAGTATATGATACATATACTAACATACAAACTGTCATACTCCTAACAGCCCATTTAGGATTTAGCATTAGGCCTATTTAGGATTTATCATTAGGCCCAACTAGTCCAGAGGCTTCTTTCGGTTGTATTTCCCCTGGTGCTGGTGTCTAGTGCTTTCTTTTTGCTCTGCCTTTCTCCTCTTATCTCTCTCTCCATTTATTTCTCTTTGTGGTGGTCTTCAGGTCTTGGGCTCTTGGCCGAAGGGCTTGTACAAGGGGCGCCGCCACCGGCCACCGGTTGCTTGTCCTCTGCCACGCTGGCCGCCTCCTGCTGGGCGCCTTGCCACCTCCCCGCCGGCCTCGGTGGCTCGGCCACGCCTCGGCCGGCTCGGCCCGGCCGGCCGGCACAGACATGTGCTCATCGCCATGCGTCGTCACCGGATTCGAGGGTGATGCTACCGATGCCGCGTGTACTGAGGTACTACTATCCGACCCCGTCTTCATCCTGCTCCCTCCCCTTCTCTATGATGTGGATACTGTACTGAGGCTAGTGTCCTATGCTTTGGACCCTTTGGTAGTGCTCTGTGAATGCCTGAATGGGTGATGTTATTGTTTGGCTCACTGAGTTGATTGATGTATGGTTACAATGGCTAATTCTTAAAATTTAGAGCTTAGTTCATAGTTATGGACTTATGGTCAAATGACAAATGTTGTTCTGTTGTAAATGTAGGTTTGTAGAGCACTAAAATATTTTGTGATGTTGGTTATAGTGCGAACATATGATTTGACATATTTGAACTTGTGTACTATGCCATTTGAATTTGTGTTGGAACGGATGTGTCTTAAGTTCGCACCCCTATCGTTAAAATCTTGGCTCCGCCACTAGTCCTTGTTCCGTTTTTGAAGATTCATCGTGTAGTTAGCGCTATAGTTGGATAAAGGTTTTGACAGTTGCAAGAGGATGTTTCTTCCGATGATGAAGGTATCATCTTGGCGGAAGTGGCTACTGAAACAAAGGCTGTCAATCGGCCAACAGTTTTTTCCGACAACGTTCCAAAATCATGTCAAGGTAATGGGGTTCAATCTTCTATCTCACCTAATTTTCGCAGATGTTTGCAGGTTGGAGATAAGGGGGACAAAGGTCAAGTATCATCTTCAAAGATTGTAAATGATCTGGTTTATAGAGATACCCTTGCTGCAGGGTACTCGCCAGCGGAGCTCCATAAGATGGGAATCTCGCCGGGCCGGAGCAAGCCAGATGTGGGTGGTGGTCGGCCCTGGAAGGGGCCTCTACCACCTCCTCGCTTGTCGCCGGCATTGACGGTAGGTGATGTCATTGCAAGAGCTTGCCGATCTCATCTGACCTGGACAGTGTGCAGCGACAAAAGTCTGGATGTTACGCCAGCTTTGGAGGCCTTTCAAAATTTGAACGGCTCAGTTACCTTTCCAGATTTAGTGCCTTTCTTTATTCTGGCTGAAACTTTGGCAGCTATTGGGCCGGGCTCTTCAAAGACTTGTTGTCCATTAAACAATTCAGATCAAGCCCAAAGGAGAGGCTTACCTTGGCTACGTACAGTCTTTCGACGTAACTGGGAATCGACTGCAACATCTTCTCGGCAAACCTATACTGGCGGCTGGTCGGGGACGACATCTGGTGATCGGTGTTCGTTTGTGGAGGTTCTCTATCACCCAAGTGACATGTTTGGACGAGGTTAGAGAAACGTTCCTACCGGCGATGGACGGCTCTCAATTAATGTTGGCGCTGGAGGCCAGTCTAGGCCTGGCTATGTTGTCGGTATCGGCGGTGGGCAGTCATCGGGCAACACAGGCGTTGGCCAATTCCCAGTTAGCGGAAGTGTGGACGGTCAGTTTGCTAGTGGTTCTGCTATGGGACTTGGTGTTGTGGGTTGTGTCACTGGAGTTGACTCTGGCAGTGCCGTCGGCTTCGGCAGCGTGCAATCCTTGGGCATCGCAGGTGCTGGTCAGTTCCCAGCTAACAAAGGTGTGAGCGGCCAGATTGGTAGCGGTCTGGTTACGGGACTTGGCACTATGGGTTGCAGCGGTGGACACAAACCGGGCAACGGCGCTGCAGGTTTCGGCGGTGGGCAACTCCAGAGCATCGGTGGCTTTGGTGAGTTCTCTGTCAATGGAGGTGCGAGCGGTCAGGCTGCTGGACTTGGCGGTGCATTCGGCGGACAGGGAGATTTTCTGGTCGTTGGTTTTGGTGGCATTACCTTTCTTCCTAATTAGCGTCAAACTCGGATGACTAGCAATGCTCGTGGGAGGTTCGAAGACAGCAATAGAGGACGGGGCCGCGGCCGATTCGGTGGGGGCAATCCTTTGATCAACATCGGCTCCACAGGTGTTGACTCTAACATAATTTACTTTCGGTGAAAAGGGAAGGGGCATGGAATTGCTAATTACAAAGCTATTTTAATGTGTGATATTTGTGAGAGTGATGACCATTTTACAAATAAGTGCCTGTTGACGCTGATGTTGAGACCTATTGCCAATTTGTGTGGATTTGGAGATAATGAGTTGGGATTTTATCATATCCCAACATCTGGGACGAAGAAGTTGAAGAAATAAAACAATAAGACAGGGCTTGTTCGGGTTATTCGTAATCCACTATCTGAAGGCCTTTTGATTGCCGAGCTGAGAAGATTAATTCCAATGAATTAGCAGCCACATGTGGAGATGCAGAGGGAAGGTGCTTTTTTGGTTCATTTGCCAACTAGGTATGACGGCTGTTGGTGACGTGCAAGTGAAGGAGCATAAGGTGGTGTTGCAATTCGCGGAATGGAATTTAAAACCCACGCCTAAGTACCAACTTCAGAAGGTTTGGGTTCAGGTTCTAGGAGTGCCTTGTGAAGTTCGGGACTTTCTCAGCCTTTATGCTATATGGTCGATCATTGGCATAGCAATGAGAGTGGACATAGAAAAGGTCCGCAAAAATGACTTGGTACATATGCTGGTGGGAGTTCTGGATATAGATGCTATACCTTCAAGTGTTGAGATTATGGTTGGTGAATATGTCTACGATATTTTTTTCAAAGTGGAGGGGGCGGAGGTGGATCTTGTTGATGAAGACGTTCATTGGCGAGAGGATCATGAGGGGGAGAACAAATTGACCAATGGCAAATATGTTGAAGTAAAAGATAGAGATGCTAAGAGAATGAAGAATAATTTGGATGAGATGCTCATGAAAAATATGAGGGATAGACTACATCATTTTCTAAGGGGACTATTTTGGGGCTTTCGGCATAGGATACTATCTGAGTTACACCGAGGATGGTCAGAAAGGAGTTTGAAGCTAATGCATACGGGGATGGTAGCTTCGGGTTGAACTTCGAGGATCAGGGCTTGGTTGCTAACATAGATGGTCTACACATTGATCAGAAGGAGTTTGGTGTATGTCTAGCAGCGGAAGCTAAGCTAGAAGAAAATAAAATATGATCCTGTCGAAATGATCGCTGAGGATCACGTTGTTGCGGAGGTGGTTGTGCCTTGGTAGGTTGACCATGCGGCTAACCAAGTAGTAGAAATGGCTGATTCCAGAACTATTGCGACTGCCATAGTAAACAACAAGATGGACACAAATACAGATGGAGACTGTCAGGTGACATTGCTCCCTAAGTCCCTAATTATCCTTTCGAGGGATGAATTGTGCCTCAAAACCGAAAAAATGTTTTTCTAGCTTACGCACTTCTGATAAATACCGAGACATTGTCGGGTTAGAACACTGGTACTCTTTCCCGACTTGATTCACCACTAGTGAGAGTCTCTCCTTACGAGTAGTCAGCGAATCGAGAGCGCTTTCGCAGCTCGTATGCTAGCTAGCAAACCTTCGTATTCTGCCACGTTGTTAGTGGCCTGAAAGTTTAATTGTATGACATACTTTAAGGTTTCTCCGGTAGGAGAAACCAGGACCACCCCAGCCCCCGAGCCACTTAAAGTAAGTGACCCGTTAAAGTACATCGTCCACTGGTCGTGGGAATCGTACTGGGGATCCTGAACAAGTTCAGAATTTATCCATTCGGCGACAAAGTCTGCCAAAATCTGGGATTTAACGGCCGTTCGAGACACGAAATGGAGGTCGAACTCCCCAAGTTCGACTGACCATTTTGCCATGCATCCCTCTGTTTCCCTATTCTAGAGGATCGCTCCCAAGGAAAACTTAGATGGTACAACTATTTTGTGCGCCTGAAAATAATGCTGCAGTTTCCTCGAAGACATGAGGAGGGTATATAGAAGTTTTTGGACCTGAGGGTAACGCTCCTTAGGTCTGTGTAAAACTTCACTAACGTAGTAAACCGGTCGTTGTACATTTTCACGTTCTACGACCAGTACTGCGCTCACTGCCTATGGCGTGGTAGCTAGGTAAATTAAGAGCGTCTTTTCTGGTCTTAGAGAAACCAAAATAGGAGCACTCGTAAGATACCTCTTGACATCCTCACAGGCAACGTTTACCTCGTTCGATCACTCAAAACCTTCATGTTTCCTTAGAAGTTTAAAGAAAGGTAGTCCTTTTTCTCCTAGTCGTGCGATGAAACAACTTAAAGCCGCCATGCACCCTGTGAGTTTCTGGACTTCTTTCTTCGTGGTCGGAGGGCGCATTTGTATAATGGCGTTTATCTTTTTGGGATTTGCTTCGATTCCTCGTATAGATACTAGGAATCCAAGCAATTTTCCTAAAGAGATTCCGAACACACACTTCTCAGGATTGAGTTTTAAGCGGTGTTTTCTGAGGTTGTCGAATGTTCCTTGTAAGTCAGTGATATGATTAAGTCTCTTGATGCTTTTAACAACTAGATTATCAACATAAGCTTCCAGGTTTCGGCCTAGTTGAGATGAAAAAGTCGATTGCATCAAGCGTTGAAAAGAAGCGCCGGCATTTTTTTAGGCCAAATGGCATTTTGACATAGCAAAATATACCAAATGGTGTAATGAATGCGGTCTTTTCTTCATCGTCTAGACATATATTGATCTGGTGGTATCCAGAATATGCATCTAAAAAACTTAACATTTCACAACCTGTAGTAGAATTAACCAACTGATCGATACGAGGTAAAGGAAAATCATCTTTTGGACAAACTTTATTAAGATCAGTGAAGTCTACGCACATACGCCATTTGCCGTTTGACTTCCTAACCATTACAGGATTAGCCAACCACTCTGGGTGATCGACTTCTCTTATAAAGCCTGCTTTAAGTAGCTTGTCCAATTCTGATTTAATAGCATCTCGTCGATCAGGGGCAAATCTCCGTAGTTTTTGTTTTACGGGTACTTTGTCAGGCCGTAAAGCTAGCCTGTGCTCGATCACCTCCCTGGAGACTCCGGGCATGTTGGATGCTTGCCACGCGAAGACATCTGTGTTAGCTCAGAGGAAGGTGATGAGGGCGTCTTCCTACTTGGGGTCGGAAGTATCCCGTCGATGCGATCTTGAGGGCTCCCTGCGTCGGAGGAACCTCTTTGACACAGTAGTTCGGCTTTGGTGCGACTTTGAGGCTTCACTTGTTAGTCGGTGAGGTCGATTTCTTCTCGAGTTGGTATTTGACCAACTATCTCGAGGATCGACGATCGCAGTATGCGCCATCTTTTTGTCACAATGGATTGTGATTACTCCTTTGGGACCTGGCATCTTAAGACATTGATACCCATAATGAGTAGCCATTAAGAATTTTGCCAAAGTTGGCCGTCTGAGTATGGCGTTTTATGCCGTATCGAAATCGACCACATCAAAGGAGATTTTCTCTGTCCTGAAATTACTTAGAGAACCAAATGTTAAAGGAAGAGAAACTTGGCCAATAGGTTTGGCTGAAGACCCCGGTACGATCCCATGAAAGGAGTATCGTACCGGTCTTACCTTAGTCCTGGGTACTTGTATCTCGTCCTGGGCACTTGTAAACAGGATGTTTAACGAGCTGCCACCATCAACTAAAACTCGATTGACCCGACAATTGTTGATGGTGGGTTCGACCACGATCGGATATCGATCTGGTCGGGTCGAAGGAATCGGGCAGTCACCCTTCTCGAAGGAGATGGTGACTTCCGACCACTTCGGTAATTTATTGACGAGAGGCGGGTCTATGGAGTTTACCTCATGTTCGGCAGCTTTAAGCTGTCACTTTGACTCGTATGTCGATGGATCCCTCGTAGATATGCTCGATGGTATGTTGCAGATCCTGGAACGGCATCTCCTCACCGTCATCTGACGACTCACGACCACTTGTTTGCCCTACCTGCTTGAGAGTGGGAAGTGGTCCTTTGCCGTTGTAGTAGTCCTCGAGCTTTCGTTGGAAAACTCAGCAGTTGCGAAGGTCATGTCCTTCCTTTTTATGGAAAGGACACCACCTAGGCTTGTCGTTCTTCCGATCAGGGCGCTTACCTTTGCTTCGGTCGGAGTACGGCTTGGAGCTTCGTGGCTCTTTATCGTTTACAGCCAAGACCTCCTTGGAGCCGTTGGCTTAAGGTTTTTGGCCCTTCGCCTTGTTCTTGGACTTCTTCGCTTTCTTATCCTTCTTCTTGCCACCTTCGCCTAGTTCTCGAGAGGTATTGTCTTCTTGATCAATGATGTTGTTCCACTCGACCGCCTCGGAAGTAGTCGCATATCGATCAGCCATCTCAAAGAGTTCGGCGACAGTAGTGGGAGGATTCAAAGCGATATCCTTCGTTATCCTTCTACTACGGACTCCTTGCTTGAAAGCCCTGATGACAGATGAGTCAGAAACTTTCGGAATTGAATTACGAACTTGACTAAAGCGCTTGATGAATTGGCGCAAGGTCTCGTGGTCGTTCTGTCTCATCCGGTGCAAGTCGTCCTCCTTCCCAGGGTGATTGTAGGTACCTTGGAAGTTCGCTAGTAGAAGGTCGCAGAGGTGTTGCCAATAATAGATCGACTCGAGTGGTTGGTTTAGTAACCACGATCGAGCAGACCCTTCGAGCACAGTTGGAAAGTAATTCGCCATTACATGCTCTCCTCCTCCTGCTGCTCGGACAACTGTTGTATAAATTTGAAGGAACTTGATGGGATTTTGGGATCCATCGAACTTCTCCATGTTCACTGGTCGAAAACGAGGTGGCCAGCGAACAGCTCGGAGGTCAGGCGAGAATGCCCGACATCCGGTAATGACTTCTTGACGCCTCCTTTGCAGGAAAGAAGGGTTGATATCATCAGGTGATTGTATTCGACGATACCCAATAACAGGTTGACCCGACCTGTAGTAGGTCTCGGTCCTATGAGGGAAATACTCCTCGTATTCCATCTGCTGCTACAGATTTCCATGTCTGAATGGTGAGCGATCACCTCTCCGAGGGGCTTGTTGATTACCTGACGTTCGAAGGACATTTCTCTGAGTAGGAGATCGATGCGACTTGTCTTTGCGCCGATCTCTACGCTGGGTATTGTTCGAACGACTGGTAGCTGAGAAAGTTGTATTGCTACGACTTCCTAAATGATGTTGGCGAGGTGCTTCCAGTCTTGCCATCGTGGTCCGGTTTTTGTGCGATCTCTTGACGAAGAGGTCGAGTTTCGCCGCCGAGCGAGCTCTCGAGTAGGATTCGCGAGCAAATCATTGAAGTGCTGGAGCTCTTGAGCTTCCTCTGATTGATACTGGATGCGTCCAGGTAGATTTTTCTGGGCTGCAATTTTCTTCCGTCGAATAGCCTCAAGATCTTCCACATCAGATCCTTGAGACTGCCTCAATGGAGTAAGAGTATGTCGAGGATTTCCCTCATGCTCATCAAAGTATTGGTTCTGTCTGTCACCGGTGGTGCCCTTGCCATTGCCACGAGGGGGCGCAGTGCGTGATCTTCGGGGAGTGTCCCTAGCTCGGTCTATAGAAGAGTGACCTTGATCTGAGGGAAGGACGAAAACCTCCCGTTGATGATTCTCACTTGCGCTCGAGGCCTCCCCGCTTGAGGAGTACTCGAGAGACACCATCTGGCGATTTGGAGTAATCCCCTTCAGGAAGGGGAACTCTGGGTTATAATCGTCTCTGTCCATAGGTGTGATCTGTGGAGAGATGGTCGAATTTACAGGAAAAGCATGCTTGATCCCGTTCTCTTTGGAGTTATCCGGAGAGAGAGGACCACCAGATGCTGGTGAAGCCCTGGAATCGTAACTTCCGGAACTTGTCTTACCAAGTCGGACCGCCTTAGGGGGACTTGGACACTTGGAGGGAAAACTCTCGTCGTGTTGTGAGCCCGCCTGGGTGTAGTCCTGATTGTGGTCGGATTGACCCTTGTCCTTTGAGGGAATTGATTCCTCTGTTGGACGTACTGTTGTGGGGGATAAGCATCCCTTCTCAACTCTATCAGTGGCATGGTCTCCTGGATCTGCAGAAAGATCTCTGGAGGCAGTAACACCATCGGATAAGTCGACACTCGGTTCGTAATCGAAACCGGCATCCATGTCAACATCTGCGTAATCTGCCAAGTCAAACCAGTTCTCCTCATTCCATTCTCCTGCCATGAGTGCATGAGATTTGGAAAAAGAGAGTATGTTGACAAGACATTACCGGAAGATCCCCACGGTCGGCGCTAACTATCGGTGTTTTAGAACCGATCTTACGTAAAGATTGTTTGATTCGGCGGGTCTCCTAGAATAGAATCACGCAGAGAGATTGACACGGGTATTTTTATACAGGTTCGGGCCTTCTCCGGGGAGAATAACAACCCTACTCCTATGTGTGTATGATATTGAGTGTATCTTGTACAATCGGGAGAAAAGACTAAGACTATTACAGAAGACAATGCCTGTCTTCCCGGTTGCCTGCTGTGTTCTCCGATTGCCCTCCTCTTTCATCTCTGATCGCCGCCTTTATATAATCGTGAAGGAGTAGCCGTTTCTCCAGGTGAAGAGGCGCCTCATCATGTCCTGTAACGGACGCATGTTTGCAATAATCTCCAGAGTGTTAACTCCTTCATGCCACCTGGCAGTTATTTGTTAGAGATAATGGGGTATTACGTGCTATTACTCCATAGAATAACAGCGTATGTTGACTGCTTGGATACCTTAATCAATTGGACCCACTCGTCTGTAGGTTTTATTGATCATAAGGTGGTCGTAGCTGACCTGGTCGTAGAAGAGCTTACGACCATGGGGTAGTCATAGAATAACTTACGACTGGATAATGATCGTAGAAGAACTTACGACCATAAGGTAGTCGTAGCAAGACTTACGACTATGGGGGTGGTCGAGAAGAACTTCGACCACCGTAGGCTTCTCCTTGTAAATATAAGGGTATACCTAGGGACCACATGACATCATATTTACCCATAATAAGAATTATAGATAAAAGATAAAATGAGGATTATTAGATCCTCGTCAAGCCTGTTGGTGATATGCCCTAGAGGCAATCATAGAGATGATTGTATCACGTTTATGTTTATGTGTTATTGAATAAATGTTATTATGTTCCTTGAAAGAATCATTGGTTATAAAGATTAACAAGTATGTGACTTGTTGGTGAACCTCTTTAACTTATATGATGTCATTCTAAATGAATCTCTGGTCGGATGTCACTGGTCGAAACACCAGTTACTCTACGACCAGCACATGTATTGATTGATGACTATGTTTCACCGGTTATGGATATAGAGATATCGAATCAATAATGTGAGCACATGTTGGAGAACATGGTGTTGGATTGACCCACCTTGAGACACTATTGAGATTGTTATGATTTTAAGTGTCATTAGTTGGTCTCAAGTAATGATGATGTATAATCCTTAGACCTGAGACCAGCATGGTTCCCTACATGTATAATAGCACTCTTAGGGGTTGCCAAATGCTACTCGTAACTAGATAGTTATAAAGGTAGCTTTCGGGTATGTTATGAAACATATGAAGGGATGTGACTGGTCGGATATGGGATTTGCCCCTCCTAACTTAACAGGAGAGATGTCCCTGGGCCCCTCGAAGTGGTTGGATAAAGAAAGTGCATGGCCATGCCACTAGTGGTCGAAGAGTTCGACCACATAAGGTTATCCGACACTCGATCGAGAAAGTATTGAACAGTCCATGGGTGACATAATATCTCATCTGGAGTTCAACCAGACATCGTGAGGCAAAGAGAGAATACACGAGTAGGTCGCTTAGTTCGATCAGTTATGGAGTGGTCGTATAGAGATACGAGCTGGTCGTAGACTAGTCGAACATAATTACAGAGTGGTCGAAACCTGGTCGTAAGGAGTTACTAACTGGTTGTGACTAAATACGAACTGGTCGTATAGAGATATGACCTGGTCGTAAGTGACGAGGACCTGGTCATAGATCGTATTGTATTAAGGTTCGTCTGATATAATTTGTGTGTATTCAGGAATCGTTATGTCCTACTAGGAACCGCTAACAACTCGTGATCGGAAAGGGTTTCCGTGTCAAAACTGACTACACATAAACCTAACGGGTCACAAACTTAACGAGCTGGAACAAAACGTGTTCGGATAGGATCCGTCATGGGCACTATATAAGGAGATGCTTGAGGCTATTGGGAAAAAAAGAGATAGACATGAGTTGCTCCACCGAAACCCTAGCCGCCATCTTCCTAAGAGCTCTGTCGTGCGACTTGGTGCTAGGACACCGGTGTCCGGTTGTTCCTTTCCTGGACATGTGGATACCGTAGAGGCGCTACTACGGTGTTGCGCTTGAGGACGATCCGCGATCTTCATCAGGAACTGCAGAAGTTGCTGGAGAAGACGATCAGCTTGCGAGGACGCTGGATGATCGACTACGACCACTACATCTAATGGTAATGATCTGTGATAATCTTCTTGCTTGGCTTCCTGATTTACGTGGTAGAATTTTTTAATTTTAGTTGGAGGTTAGGGTTCTAGAGAGTTGGATTTGATTTCGTGCTCATGTATTGAGTCTTTGTCCTCCATTGATGGAGTGACTGTAAACCAATACCATATCAAATCAATCCAAAGAAAGTTCTCTCAAAGATGAGTTCATTTGCTTTTTATCTCTATTTGGTGATTTGGGGTCTTTCTTTGATCCGCGAGTTTTTGCTTGGTTTCTTGCCGTGATCTAACTTGCTGTGACATGTGGGAACCCATCTAGGATCATCGTGATCATCAATCACCCACGAGCAAGTCTCTAGATCATATTTCGTATTTGGCTCGGTTTTTGAACCACCTTCGTTCAAATTGAAAAAGATAGGAACTTTGGTATGGATCTTTGCGATCTTTGATTGGAATAGGTTCCTAATATCTTTAAGAATGTGTGGTTCAAATTTCGTAGAGTTTGACCTTACGGATCAAAAGTTAGACCGATTTGAGTTTTGGTTTTTGGGCTTTCTGCAGTAAAATCGGTAATACCGCCCCTGAACAGAGGTATTACCGATAATTGGTAATACCGCCCATAGACAGAGGTATTACCGATTTCTCTCATTTCTTCAGCACTTCCTCGGTTTTGTTTGCTGAGCTTTGGGGATTAGGAGTGGATTCAATACAAGGCTTCCTCTGTGCTTATTCATTGATCTTCATAGCTCTCATAGCTATTGAAGTGATTTACAAGTTGAATCCATTCAAAGTGAAAAATAATTTGAGCTCCTATTCACCCCCCTCTAGTCGCCTATTTCGGTCCAACATAGGTAGATTTAAAAATAAAGGAATTGTAGATGTTGAGGAGCTGAAGGATGAGAATCAGGATTGCATTGATATCTCAGGCCTTAACCACTTTTGTAGTGATCTAGATGATGTTTTGTTGGAAAACAATTTTACTTTGGTATCAAATAAAAACAGGTCATCCAGCTCCGGGAAGAAGAAAGGAACAAATTCTCTTAATAGGACACTCAAATTAAAATTAAAATGAAAGGTCTTTTTTGGAATAGCAGAGGCCTGAGTGACTTGGCTAAACATAGATACATTTGTGATTTTGTTAAGGAGCAATATTTAGATTTTGTGGTCATTCTTGAAACGGGTAAAAAAAGACTTTTCAGTGTCTAGTCTTAATCATCTATGTGGTGTACAGGAGTTTTTGTGGCATTCTTCTCCACCTCATGGAAGGTCGGGGGGTATTCTTCTAGGGGTGGACATTTGGGCTTTCGATATTGGCTGTATTGATGCCGGTGATTTCTATGTAAAGTTTCATTTAAAGAATAGAGTTGATAATTTCCAATGGGTTCTCGTAGCTGTTTACGGTGCAGCTCAACCTCAATTTAAGGATAAGTTCCTTACAGAACTTGTTCATGCCTGTAGGAAAGAACCTCTTCCCATTTTAATTGGGGGTGATTTTAATATCATCAGGCATTCGGGCGAAAAAAAGGATAACTTCGAGTATAGATGGCCTTTTCTGTTTAATGTAGTGATTAATAATTTGGACTTAAGGGAAATTGATTTATCTGGTAGACAATATACTTGGGCCAATTCGCTAGCTAATCCAACTTTTGAAAAGCTAGATCGTGTTTTAATGAGCACAACATGGGAACATAAATTTCCGTTGGTTATAGTCACTACTCTTGAGAGGTCTTTATCTAATCATACGCCAATACTTTTAAATATGAGAGCGGCTTCTTATAAAGGGAATATACCTTTATTTAAATTTGAGTTAGGTTGGTTGTATAGGGAAGGGTTTAGAGAAATGGTGACTGATGTGTGGAAAAAGAAAAATAGAGGGCATTCTTCCTTACAGATTTGGCAATGCAATGTTTGATCTCTTAGACAATTTCTTCGTGGTTGGGCTGAAAACTGCAGTGGGACTTATAAAAAGAAAAAACTAGAACTCAACTTGATAATTGATTCATTAGATAAAAAGGCTGAGTTTTTGCGTCTGTCTGATGAAGACCTTAATCTTAAAAAAAATTCTAATGATCGTTTGACACATCTTTTAAGAGAAGAAGAAATTAAATGGTACCAAAGATCCAAAGTGAAATTTCTTTTGGAGGGAGATCAAAATGCATGTTTTTATCATTTGATTGCGAATGGTAAGCATAGAAGACAAAGAATTTTTCAGCTTGAGCAAGAGAAGATGATAATTTGGGGTGATGTACAATTAAAAGAATATATCACCAATTATTACAAAGGTCTATTTGGACCATCCGAAGTCAATCATTTATCAATGATTGATGATTTTAGTAATGATATTCCTCAAGTTTTGGATACTGAAAATGATTTCCTTACAAAACCGTTCACTAAGAAGTCTATCAGGTGTTCTGGGAAGTCATTAAAAATGACATGATGGCCATGTTTCATGATTTTTATAGATGCTTTCTACCTCTTTTTAGCTTGAATTTTGGGATCATTACATTGATCCCCCAAAAAACGGATCCTAAGCAAATACAACAGTATAGACTGATTTGTCTTCTAAATGTTAGCTTTAAAATATTTACCAAAGTGGCTACTAATAGAATTATTGGTGTAGCTCAAAAGGTTGTTAGATCTTCCCAGACGGCTTTTATGCAGAGGAGATTTATTCTTGATGGAGTTGTCATCGTTCATGAAACCATTCATGAGTTGCATAAACAAAAATTGAATGGAATAGTTTTTAAGGTCAATTTTGAGAAAGCTTATGACAAAGTAAAATGACCTTTTTTTACTTCAAACCTTGAGGATGAAAGGTTTTTCACCTAAATGGTGCTCTTGGGCAGAAAGTTTCGTTAAGGGAGGGAGTGTGGGAATAAAAGTTAATGATGACCTTGGATTTGTTTTTCAAACTCAAAAAGGTCTTAGGCAAGGGGATCCGATGTCTCCAATTCTTTTTAATTTGGTTGCGAACATGCTCGCCATCTTTATTTCAAGAGCTAAAGAAGAAGGTATGTTATTGGGAGTAGTTCGTTACTTGATTGATGATGGGTTGTCAATATTACAATATCCTGATGACACTATCCTCTTATTAAATAATGATTTAGAACAGGCAAAAATCTCAAACTTATTTTATGTGTCTTTGAACAATTATCAGGTTTAAAGATTAACTTCCATGAGAGTGGGATTTTCTGTTTTGGTAATGCCAAAGAAGTTGAATCGCATTATACTCAGTTATTTGGTTGTGAAGTGGGTACCTTTCCTTTCAGGTACTTAGGTATTCCAATTCATTTTAGTAAATTAAGGAATTGTGATTGGAAATGGGTTGAGGATAGAGTTGAAAAGAAACTTAGTGGGTGGAAAGGAAAAAAATCTATCTATTAGTGGACGCTTAGTGCTTATTAACTCGGTACTCAGCAGTTTGCCAATGTTTATGCTATCCTTTTTTGAAATTCCTAAAGCGGTTCTTAAAAGACTAGAGTTTTATCGATCTAGATTTTATTGGCAAAGTGATAGGCATAAATGAAAATATAGGCTTGCTAAGTGGAGTTTAATGTGTACACCCAAAGAGCAAGGCGGTTTAGGCATTCAGAACTTAGACACAAAAAACAAAAGTTTACTAGGGAAATGGTTATTTAAGTTGCTTAATGAAGAAGGTGTTTGGCAATCTATGCTAACAAGGAAATATTTGGGTGATAGGAGTCTCTCACAGGTGGTTAATAAACCTGGGACTTCCTAGTTTTGGTCGAGTCTTATGAAAATTAAAAACCAATTTCTTCAATTTGGCTCATTCTAGGTTAAAAATGGAATGCAAACCAGGTTTTAGGAAGATATATGGTTAGGACACACTTCTCTAGAAAATCAATATCCAATACTTTATAATGTGGTGAGGAGAAAGGATGATACAGTGGCAAATATACTAAGATCGGATCCTTTACATATTTCTTTTCAAAGACCTATTATTGGACCTAAGTTACTTGCTTGGAATGAATTAATTTTGAGAATTGCTAATTTACCATTGAGTTCTCAAAAAGATGTTTTCAGGTGGAATCTGAATTAGTTTGGACTTTTCTCGGTACCATCTTTCTATGGGGCACTAATTGGAATTAATCAAGCTCCTATTAAGGATTTTTTTGGTTCATTAAAATTCCATTAAAAGTGAAAATATTCCTATGGTATCTAAAAAGAGGGGTGATTTTAACTAAAGATAACATGTTTAAAACAAAACTAGAGGGGAAGCAAGATGTGTTGTTTTTGTATTCAAGAGGAAACAATTCAGTATCTTTTTATTGATTGCTCTTTTGCATGTCTTACATGGTGAACTGCTCAATGCACGTTTAAGTTATCCCCTTCTGCGAGTATAGCGTATATGTTTAGGAATTGGCTAGCTGGTATTTCAAAAAAATTAAAGTCACAACTCCTAGTGGGAGCTAGTGCCTTTTGTTGGTTTATTTGGTTATGTCGAACTGATGTTGTTTTTGACAAAAAAATTTTCAATAATCCCTTGTAGGTTATCATTTTAAGTGGACACTGGCTGAGTGCTTGGGAAAATTTACAGAAATCGCCTTAGAAGGAGGCAATGATAGTTGAAAGCGCTAGATAGGAGTTTGTGATGAAGCAAATCATAAGCTTTGCTCCACCACACTAACGCCAAGCTCCACCGCGACCTCACCACACTGACGCGCCTAGGTGCTAGGTGGCAAGTGCATTGTCTTCATCCTCACTTCGCTCCGTCGGACGCGTCCACCGCAACCACACCGAGCTCCGCCACTATGGCCACCACAGTAACACCAAGCTCCACCACGACCTCACCACACTAATGCCCTGCCGCCGCCACCGCGACCACACCTACGTGCGGCTGCGGCCTCAACCACACCCACGTTGGCATCGCCCGATGCCACCGCTGAAGTCTCACATGCACTCGATTTGTGATATCGAAATAATATTTGGGGATGAGGAAGGAAGATTTAGGGGTGAGATTGGTTTTATGGGGTGTTTATGAAAGTGCATTTCATGTTTTTATGCTTTCTTCATCTCAAAGCGTGGTTTTTTAATTTTACATTGTCCTCAGGGTTAGGCCTCCAACCAAACACTATATTCTCAGACTTACTGACCAGACAAAAATAATACCACTTTTTTTAAGATATGAAGCATAGGATGCCAACTAAACAAGCCCTTGGGTGCTCAATGTGCCGCTGTCTAGAGTAGCTCGAGCAGGAAGGAAATTGTTAATTGCTCGCTACCAAAACACACCAACTCTAGGCGGCACCGGCAGCTTCCACACTGTCTTCAGCCAAATTCCTCCAGAAAAACGAGATACTCCCGCCGGCCGAACTGGTACGAGCTGGTGTACTTGATAAACTACACTTGGTTGACCTGACTCAACCTTATCTTGGCACTTCAATTACAAAGCATGAGCGCTGCTTCTTGACGGGCACGCCAAGGTAGCATTGGGCTCATTATAATCACTAACCACACGGTCCAAATTATCCAAGTCAAAAAAGCACATGCATGATGCATCCCCCTTACCATGTCGGCACATCCTACATATACGCACCCAGATGAATGAAACAATCAGTCCGTGATCGACCACTGCACGGCGCCACTTCTCTGCCAGCGTGCGAGCTCTCTGTTTCTCTCTTCCATGGCCGCCACCACCGACACGTCCGGTCTTTCCGGCCCTGTCCCGTTCAAGGACGTCGACGACGGCACGGTCCCGAAGCGTCCTCGCAAGGAGGAGTTCGGCGACCTCGTGGCCGCGCTCCCGCGCAGGCAGCAGTCCATCCTGGAGCTGCGCCTGTACCAGGGCTTCTGGCTGCCGGAGCACTGGGTCCCGGGCACCGTCGTCTTCCAGCGCCGCTTCGCGCCGCGCCCGGAGGACGTGCTCCTCGCCAGTTACCCCAAGTGCGGCACCACGTGGATCAAGGCTCTGGCCTTCGCCACCATGACCCGCGCCGCGTACCAGCCCGCCGAGCACCCGCTCCTCCGTCTCAACCCGCACGACTGCATCCCGTTCCTGGACGAGATCTTCGCCGACGGGCAGGAGGCCAAGCTCGACGCGCTCCCGTCGCCGCGCCTCATGAACACGCACATGCCGTACACGTTACTACCCGAGTCGGTCACCCGCGACGCCGGCTGCAAGGTCGTGTACATCTGCAGGGATCCCAAGGACATGGTGGTCTCCCTGTGGCACTTCCTTCGGCGCGCCCAGCCCGACCAGTCGTTCGCCGACACGTTCGAGTCCGTCTGCGACGGCTCGGTGGCGGTCGGCCCGGTCTGGGACCACATCCTCACCTACTGGCACGCGAGCGTCGCGCACCCGGATAGCGTGCTCTTCCTAAAGTACGAGGACCTGCTGCGGGACACGGGCAAGAACGTGAGGAGGCTGGCCGAGTTCATGGGCCGGCCGTTCTCGGCCGCCGAGGAGGACGCCGGCGCGGTCGTGGCCGTGGTGGAGCTGTGCAGCTTCGACAAGATGAAAGGCCTGGAAGTGAACAAGAGCGGCACCATGGGGGCGTACTGCAGCATGCCGCGCGACGCCTTCTTCAGAAAGGGGGTCGCCGGAGACTGGGTGAACCACATGACGCCGGAGATGGCGACGCGGTTGGACGAGATCGTCCGTGACAAGTTTTGCGGAACGGGGCTCACACTTCCGTGATTTGGATATGTTGACGTGTGTGGATTTTTCGGATTGGTAAAGCAAGCCGATCTGTATGATTCGATATCGGTAGTTTATGCTTGTATCTGTCCCTGTTCTGAACGACCCGAACCCATATTACGGGAGAATACTGTCTTTTCTTACTATTTCCGATTATACAATGCAAATATGCGTCGAATAAAGAAATGAGGGTGATTCTCGTCCATCCGTTCTATTTAACGTGACGTTATTTTATTTATTTATTTTTATGATCTTTGAGATGCTACTTTGACCACTAATTTTTATAACTTTATATTAAAATTACTATGAAGCCATAATATTACAAAAGTATTTTTAATAACAAATTTAATAATATAATATTTACATAGCCAATTTAAATAGTTTTAAATTAATAGTGGTCAAACTGGCGATATGAATTCTTTGATATATGTAAAAAAAAGAAGGGATGTAGTACAATAGTAGCTTGGAAATGACGGACGATGTGTTGATTGGTTCACTCAACTTGTAAGCATCACACAATTATTGGAGTTGAGAACAACGCTCGTTTGCTTTGCTGACTTCGTTGACCACGTAGTCCCAACCCAACGCCCAACGGACAAGGAAAGGGATCTGAGTCGTGCCACCAGAGGATATCGAATCACTATCGACCAACTCATGCAGGCAAGAGGAGAAATGGCATACCTCACGCCGAACTTTTCCCCGTAGCGTAATTTTATTTCGTATTTATAAAAATAGGTTGATCTCTTTTTTTTTTGGGGCAAAAGTAGCACCACGATCGCGGCGACGCGCGTCTTGTCAAAATCCACCACACAGTCACCTCCGCACGGCCGCCGTACGGTGGTGTCGATCGCCGCCATCTGTCAGGGTTAGGGTTAGGGTTTCGGGTTAGTGCTAGGTTAAGTTTTCGACCGATAATCCACGAATTTCGTAGCATTTTAAAAATATAGCAAATTTATTCCTAAAATTATGAAATTTTACGTGAATGCTCGTAACACGTGTACTTTCTTGTGTAATTTTTTATAATTTTCCTCGTTCGATTTTATCACAACACGTGTCAACCCCTCTCTCTCCCGCTCTCCCCCCTCCCGCGCGGCCCCTCTTTGATGGCCACCTTTTCAACCATTTGTGTTATTACTACCGAAATCTCGCAGTCGCTTTTCGCTTATCCCAATTGTGTGTCTCTAACACGGCTCATTCATAGATTCCGATACTAACTCACCAACACTGGACTGCATCAGCATTCCTGTAGAGAAAGCAATGTGTCTAGAAAACGTGGAATGTTGGAAGACAACGAAGGTGCTACTGGCTTGAAGAGACTACTATATGACGATTTTTTGTTTATTTATCGGTTTAATGGTGAATGATGTTCTTCAATAATGTATAATATATATTGCTTTCTGCAGGCGTGCAACTGTGCAAGGCATATTAGGGTTTGTAATGAAGTTGCAATGTACGTTTTTATACAGATAATTGTCGATATTTCAAGTGTTACAAGCATTACATGAAACACGCATGAGTTTATTACAATCGTGATGTAGGAGGAAGGGTATTATCACATGTAACCCGATGAAATAGGATACTCTTTGTTTATTTATCGGTTTAATGTGGATGATATTCTTTAATACTGTATTTGTACGACATGCTAGATAAGGTTGTGTATGAACCAATTGAGGAAGGAAAATACGTGGTATCCGGATCATATAACGATGTACCGCAACCTCCAGGCTAGGTATGCGTTTGAAGGCTAGGGTACATCGTTATATGATCCACACGCCACGCATTTCCCTCAAATGGTGATATACACTTAAAAGAATATATCACCAATTATTACAAAGGTCTATTTGGACCATCCGAAGTCAATCATTTATCAATGATTGATGATTTTAGTAATGATATTCCTCAAGTTTCGGATATTGAAAATGATTTCCTTACAAAACCGTTCACTGAGAAGGAGGTGAAAGAGATAATATTTCAAATAGAACATAGCAAAGTACCTGGGCCGTATGGCTTTCCAGCAGAGTTCTATCTGGTGTTCTGGGAAGTCATTAAAAATGACATGATGGCTATGTTTCATTATTTTCATAGATGCTTTCTACCTCTTTTTAGCTTGAATTTTGGGATCATTACACTGATCCCCAAAAAAAAGATGCTAAGCAAATACAACAGTATAGACCGATTTGTCTTATAAATGTTAGCTTTAAAATATTTACCAAAGTGGCTACTAATAGAATTATTGGTGTAGCTCAAAAGGTTGTTAGATCTTCCTAGGCAGCTTTTATTCAGAGGAGATTTATTCTTGATGGAGTTGTCATCCTTCATGAAACCATTCATGAGTTGCATAAACAAAAATTGGATGGAAGAGTTTTTAAGGTCGATTTTGAGAAAATTTATGACAAAGTAAAATGGCCTTTTTTACTTCAAACCTTGAGGATGAAAGGTTTTTCACCTAAATGGTGCTCCTGAGTAGAAAGTTTCGTTAAGGGAGAGAGTGTGGGAATAAAAGTTAATGATGACCTTAGATCTTTTTTTCAAACTCAAAAAGGTCTTAGGCAAGGGGATCCGATGTCCCCAATTCTTTTTAATTTGGTTGCGGACATGCTCGCCATCTTTATTTCAAGAGCTAAAGAAGAAGGTCTGTTATCGGGAGTAGTTCGTTACTTGATTGATGATGGGTTGTCAATATTACAATATACTGATGACACTATCCTCTTCTTGAATAATGATTTAGAACAGACAAAAAATCTCAAACATATTCTATGTGTCTTTGAACAATTATCAGGTTTAAAGATTAATTTCCACAAGAGTGAGATTTTCTGTTTTGTAATGCCAAAGAAGTTGAATCACATTATACTCAGCTATTTGGTTGTGAAGTGGGTACCTTTCCTTTCAGGTACTTAGGTATTCCAATTCATTTCAGAAAATTAAAGAACTGTGATTGGAAATGGGTTGAGAATAGACTTGAAAAGAAACTTAGCGGGTGGAAAGGAAAAAATCTATCCGTTGGTGGACGCTTAGTACTTATTAACTTGGTACTCAGCAGTCTACCAATGTTTATGCTATCCTTTTTTGAAATTCCTAGAGCAGTTCTGAAAACACTAGATTTTTATCGATCTAGATTTTACTGGCAAAGTGATAGGCATAAAGGAAAATATAGGCTTGCTAAGTGGAGTTTAATGTGTACACCCAAAGAGCAAGGCGGTTTAGGCATTCAGAATTTAGACACAAAAAATAAAAGTTTACTAGGGAAATAGTTGTTTAAGTTGCTTAATGAAGAAGGGGTTTGGCAATCTTTGCTAACAAGAAAATATTTGGGTGATAGGAGTCTCTCACAGGTGGTTAATAAACCTAGGACTTCCCAGTTTTGGTCGGGTCTTATGAAAATTAAAAGCCAATTTCTTCGATTTGGCTCATTCCAGGTTAAAAATAGAATGTAAACCAGGTTTTGGGAAGATATATGTTTAAGAAACACTTCTCTGAAAAATCAATATCCAATACTTGGTGAGGAGAAAGGATGATACAATGACGAATATACTACGATCGGATCCTTTATATATTTCTTTTCGAAGACCTATTATTGGACCTAAGTTACTTGCTTGGAATGAATTAATTTTGAGAATTGCTAATTTACCATTGAGTTCTCAAAAAGATGTTTTCAAGTGGAATTTGAATAAGTCTGGACTTTTCTCGGTACCATCTTTCTATGGGGCATTAATTGGAATTAATCAAGCTCCTATTAGGGATTTTTTTTTGTTTATTAAAATTCCGTTAAAAGTAAAAATATTCCTATGGTATCTAAAAAGAGGGGTGATTTTAAATAAAGATAACATGTTTGAAAGAAACTGGAGGGGAAGCAAGATGTGCTGTTTTGTATTTAAGAGGAAACAATTCAGTATCTTTTTATTGATTGCCCTATTGCACGTCTTACATGGTGGACTGCTCAATGCGCGTTTAATTTATCCCCTCCTACGAGTATAGTGTATATGTTTGGGAATTGGCTAGCCGATATTTTTTTTAAAAAGTCACAATTCCTAGTGGGAGCTAGTGCCTTATGTTGATTTATTTGGTTATGCCGGAATGATGTTGTTTTTGACAAAAAAGACTATCACTAATCCCTTACAGGTTATTATTTTGAGTAGACACTGGCTGAGTGCTTGGGCAAATTTACAGAAACCGCCTCAGAAGGAGGCAATGATAGCTGAAAGCGCCAGATTGGAGTTTGTGATGAAGCAAATCTTAAGCTATCATGGGTGGCGGTTTAGTCACAGGATTTGTAATGATTAATTTTAATTTTCTATCATCTTTTGGTTATATGGCTTTTAGCCTCTTTTTAAGCATCTTTGGTCATTATGGAACATTTATCCTTAATAAATAGGCTATGTGCATCTTGGATACAGAGGCCAGGAGAGATTTTTTTCTTCGATTATTAAAAAATATTCAGTTTAAAAGTATTCTCCGTAGGGGGCTTCCAGTTTTGCTTCGTGTCGGACACCAGGTTGTTGGGTTGTCTTGTGATTTCCTAAGCAGGTTAACTGCAGTATCCTTCACCCATTGAATCGTCATCTTCATAGGAATTGGCGTCTCACCATGGCGACGAGCGTTCCTTGTACTCCGCAAAAGACCGCATACCACAAAGTATAACAGCAGCATCACGAGGATGACAAAACTTGTCGTCAACCAGGTCCTTCGTCCGTGTAGCCAGATGCAACTTAGGTAATTTCACCTTGATCCTTCACGGCAATCCAAAAAACCTTTGCAGAGGTGCATTCCACTAGTGCATGATGATAGTGTGTTTCTTCACGCACACCATATGTCTCGCAAAAAGTGTTTCTTCACATGCACCATATGTCTCGCAAAAACTTAAGGGGTGTTTCGTTCATGTCCTGGGCCGTGTGTGCCTAGCCGGGACGTTGCCAGGGTGTGCCAGGGTGTGTTTGGTTGCCACCCTGGGAAGCTCCCTGGTCAGACAACCCCCACCAGCCCATGCGCACAAAATCGAGCGCCTAGGTGCCATGCGACGAGTGCGTTGTCTTCATCCTCACCTCGCTCTGTGGGACGCCGTCCATCGCAACCACGCTGAGCTCCGCCGCAACGGCCACCGCACCGATGCGAAGCTCCATTGCGACCTCCTCACCACATTGACACCCTGCCACTGCCACCGCGACCACACCTGTGTGTGGCCACGGCCGCGGCCGCAGCCTCAACCACACCCGCGTTGGCATCGCCCGATGCCACCGCCGAAGTCTCGCAGGCACTCGATTTGTGAAATTGGAATAATATTTGGGGATGAAGAAGGAAGATTTAGGGGCGAGATTGGTTTTATGGGGTGTTTTATGAAAGTGTATTTCATGTTTTTACGTTTTCTTCTTCTCAAAGCGTGACTTTTTAATTTTACGTTGTCCTCAGGGCCAAGGTCTCCAACCAAACACCACATTCTCAGGCTTGCCTGACTAGACAAAAATCATCTGATTTCTATGCTACCTCCGGACACCACTTTATTCTAGATATGGAGCCTAGGATGACAACTGTTGGAACCGTCGACAACCCTTTGTGCGAGAGAACAATTGCAGCAAGCACACAAGAGACACGAGAATTTATTTACGAGGTTCGGCAAAGCCTTCATTTGCGGGAGCCAAATCACGACGGCTTCGTCCGTATGAGAAGCTTTTTTCTTTCTGATTTGGGTTACAAGAGGTTGGCGGTATATATTTATACCCTGATTACATGTTCAACTCAAACACAGCACTCCTGCTTTCTGGATACAATTCTTTTCTTTCACCTTGTTATATATAAATCATACACAACAACAACCAAACCAGGGGCGGATCTGGGCCTTGGGCAGGGTAGGTTGTAGCCCGAGGCCCAGCAAAAATAGTAGTGGAAAAAAATTTTAGATACATGCCCCTAATAAAAAAAGTAGCACAAGCAGCTTGAGGCTCCCTCCCACATCGGCCCAACACCCACGCCTCCCTCCCACGCCGGCCCACGCCCACCGCTCCAGTTCCAGTGCTGAAGTAGAGAGAGAGAGAGAGAGAGAGAGAGAGTAGAGATGAAGCAGTCTAGCAGACCTAATCCCATCCACCTCCACAGCTCCACTCCCTCGGTGCCCTTGCCCACCCGCTGCCGCTGCCGGCCGCCCCTCCTGGCTCCCTCCGTAGCTGCACCCTTGGCCCTCCCTCCATGGCTCCACGCCCGGCGGCCGGCGCCGCGCCCTCGCCTCGCTTCGCCTCCGTTGCTCCGTCGGTCTAACCGTCCCCATCCAACGCCACGCCGGCGGCCTCCGTCTCCGACTCTCCGTCCTCCGTTCGTCGCCATCTCGGGATCTTCTTGAATCTTCATTCTATAAGACTACAACAGAGAGGACAAGAGGTGCTCTCATAGTCTCACTGTTGTGCTCACTGTTCAGCTCAGCGCCTCAGCCACTCGCCGCTCAGGTAGTTCTTGCCTTCTTGGCTTCTTGCAATCTTTCCTTTGTGGACGCCGCTACTTCACTGCCGCAGGTGAATGCTCCACCTCGTTTGTGCGCCCCACCGCATTGAGCACTGGGATCCCGCTCCTGGTCATGCTCTGACTCCGCTACAGGCCTACAGCGTCGATGACTTCACCAAGGAGGAAGAGGGTGCATATCCATGCTTGAAATCTTGCTGCTATTAACAACGGGGAGTTGCAGTTTTTCTCATGCACTCAATTTTGGCTTGGTGAACTGCATTGCGTTGTATGTTGTGTTTGGGGGACCCTTTGATCTCGTCTGAGAGGATGTTGTATTAATCTTCTTGTTGTAGGAACCTTTCTTGCTAGAGATCTCTCCTCATACATCTCATCTCATCTCACCTCATTTTATGCTCAAGTAACTGTGTTACTATGTGTGGATACGAGTCTACTTTACTGTGGCGACCCACCCCGTGATGTACCGCAAGAGGTCCGGGAGGACCTTTTTTTTTGCGCTGCGAAGTCACCACGGAAGGATGTGGTAGCACCGCATGGAGCTTTACCGAGGAGGTCTTGGTCCACCACTGACCTCCCAGGAGGTCTTGAGGACCTCCTGGAGGTCGTGGCCGCCACCTACTCGGTAGCACCTCCAGGCACATCACCAAGAGAGGTCCGGCAGGACCTCCCAAAGAAGTCCAGGACCTCCTGGTGGTCCTGCCCCTGTGCATCTGAGCTAGTCCCAGGACAATCAGAGCTAGCTCGCACAAGAACACAAGCCAATACCACAACCACGAGGTCAAACAAAGATGAAGCAGACAAATTAAACTTTATATAATAGGACCTTACGGTCAAGCTTGTTAACAAGAGGTCTGCCACTGAGGGCTTACAAAACCAACGAGGACTTACAACTGGCGACAAGGAGCTCTAGGGCTCAAACACCAAAACACGCAGAAGCCATCCAACAAGCACCACAGGCTGTCGGGTGGAGAACGTCCTAGGCATCTTAGTCATCGAAGAACTCCTCCTCGAAGAGGTCTGCACTGCCCTACACTTGGTCATCCTCATAATCTGCTTTGACACAGGGCTTAAGCCATGAGTACTTGGAATGTACTCAGCAAGTCACAGAGAGCAAAGATGCAATAGTATTCATGCAAGGACTTACCAATGGAGAGCTGTATGGTTAGTTTGCGCAAAGCCAAATTTGACAATAATAGCAATAATAGATTGAAAGGCAGCAAGGTAAAACCATAATACATAATACTTTTGATGTTTTAATAAAAGGTGGTGTGAGCACCAACTCACGGCCACGACCAAAAATTGGGGAGGTCGATCACACCAAGGCAGTCCTCACCCAAAACCCACTCTGAACACCCATTCCAGAGGTCCAACCAACCACTGGACCACTACCCGAGCCAACCTTGACCCCTCCGAGCCGGCCAAGGTCTCTTGAGGCAAAGCCAAAGCATCTCGCGGAAGTGTCGATGGCACAAGCTTTTGAAACATCTACCCCTTGCACCATTTCACTGAGCATGTCCATGACCAAGGACTTGGCTATTCGAATAGATCGTTTACTCTGCGAGGTGTACAACTTTACCCACAATCCACGATCTCTCTAGCGGGATGGGTTCCGGTCACCCTTGCTCACTTCCTAAGGTGAGTAGTCTAGAGAGCGCAAGGCCTTTTACAAAGCTTTGAGCCGACTAGGGCTGCCCGCTAAGGTTTATAATCCCTCCAAAGTGGTCTAGAAATCCACGGGGTTATGGGGTGCCCCTCTTGCGCCAACGAATCACACGTTCAACCAAAACAGCCCCAAGCCATCTCATTGCTAATTATTCAGCCAGACCATTCCCATAAAATGATCTTGTGGTTGCACTAATTGGCCCGATTAAACAGACACAAAGTGAAGTCCTTAATTGTGCTAAGGCAAGACTTCCACAAACCGGTGTGCACAAAGACACCACTACTCACTCCTGCCTTCTTGCCTTAGCAAAACAATTGTATTAGCCCATGCCAAAAGACCACCCAGTCTGGCACACAAATTTTTAACCAAGTGGTCTCACACCACGATCGACATAGCTTAGGCATCCCGCCATAGTCGCTCAACAATGGCACCAACCACACATTTCATAACTTATTAGTCAAGATTATTAGAGATGAAGCATGATACGCTCAAACCACGTTTTCTAAGCGAGGCTATATAAGACCTCGGCCCCCATGTTGGCAAATAACAGAGAACACCAACTAAATTATCCACCCTAAGGCTCACAAGGTGAATCATGACAACATGATGGAGACAAGGTATAAAGGAGGCATAACGACAAGTAGGTAAGTAACTATAGCCCAAACCATTTTCTTATAAACATAGCTATGCATGATAATTTAAACCAAATACATTTGCAAAACTTGGTTCAAGATGATCAAAAGGAGGTCTGTGGCTTGCCTTGGTCAAGCGGTGGAGAGCCTTCTGCAAAGAAGAGCTGGGTCCAAGATCCCTCGAACTCGTGATCTACGTTAGCAAGAAGAACCAAATAAGCAAAACCACACTAAGCGAGAGAACAACAAAAGAACCAAAAGGAACTCAAACCAACTCAGCCAAAAGGAAACCAAGAGGCTTAACACCGCCTCAAAGAGCTCTGAGGGAGGGTCTTATGCAAGGAATAACCGAAGCGAGGAGGCGAGGAAGGAAGAAATGAGCAAAAGATTACAAAGGCTCGCCTCCTGGGCTATATATAGCGGAGTTGGTGGAGTGTACCAAGAAAAAGGTTCAATGACGTGTAGGCAATCGGGATAACTAGGGCAGGGCTTGCCCAAAAGAATTGAAATAAAGTACCTCAGATGTGACTGCATTTAATGTGACCCGACACCTATTAAATGCGCACAGAGTTCTGAGGCAAGAGCAATAATTACAAGGTGAAGAGGGGCTGGCAAGTGGGGCCAGTCAAAAAGGGTGCACCACTGGTCAAAGAGGTGGCCCCACCGCAAAAGGGTCATTCCCGCCAAAGACCACCGCGAGGTCCTGGGCAAGAGGTCCAAGACACTCAAAGGGGAGGTCCTGGACAGGAGGTCCAAGGACTCAAGAAGAGGTCCTGGACAAGAGGTCCTCAAAGCTCACAACGAGGAGGCCACGACACTCGGACTGCACAAGGGAGGTCTAAGGGTCAAGATTTCAAGGGGAGGACCTCAACGGTCCAGATCAAAGGGCGCAGAGAGGTCCTGACGAGTAGATCTCCAAAGGGAGATCTAACGGTCAAGATCTCAAGGGAGGACCTCAACGGTCCGGATCAAAGGGCGCAGGAGGTCTGACAGTAGATCTCCAAAAGGAGATCTAACGGTCAAGATCTCAAGGGAGGACCTCAGCAGTCCGGATCAAAGGCGTGGGAGGTCGACCAGCAGGAATATTCAAGGTTAGGAGGGTGGTCTTTACAAAAGACCAAAGAAGGGCCGAGGAGGGTCTTGGACCTAAGGAGGTCGGAACCTTTGGATCCCACTAAAGGAGAACACAGACGGCTAAGATCTCCAGAGAGGAGGTCCTAAAGGCGAGATCTAACAAGGGAGGTCTGAGCGGCTAGATCTCAACAAGGGAGGTCTGAGCGGCTAGATCTCAACAAGGGAGGTCTGGCTAGATCTCAACAAGGGAGGTCTGGCGGCTAGATCTCAACAAGGGAGGTCTGAGAGAAACAAAACCAAGCGTGGCTTGGGGGGCAAGAGGTTTTGAAACACAAACCCAGTGGGTCCTTGACAGAAAACCCCAAGCAAGGGAGAGGTTTGAGCAGAGGAGATGTGAGAGAGTGCGGATCTCAAAGAGATTCAAACCAACAAGGAAGTTAAGAGAGAGAGAAGAGGCGAACCAGGGGCACAGAAGGCTTGGAGAACCACAACCCGAGGGCGGCAAAGACACCACAGAGAGCCACAACCAAAGAAGGAACACCAACAACGACTTAGTTAAGGTTTGATTAATTCCAATTGAACTCTCCAGATTCAAAAATCTCAGGTTAAGCTTTGGATTCTCAATAAAGCCAAATGGTTACTTTTATTTTGAAAACTTGGCAAGGACTTAAAAGAAAACGGGACGTTACATTTACTCATCACTTGAGCATGTATCTCAGACAACTTGATTTAACTGGAAATCTGCTCTCTCGATGGCAAGTATATAAGTTCCATTACTCATAACCTTGGAGATTTTACTAATTCATGTTATAGCATATTAATATATTTGATTTTGTTGTCACTTACGAGTTAGTACTACCTAGCATTGGTGGCATGTCCCTTTGCTAACGCTGTTCCTGTGCATTGGTAAGCCATGACATCATCACCGTAGCTATTGTCACATCTGTTGAAAGCACCTTTAGTACCTTTTACTCAGTTGACAATACATGGTTTATAACTTGCTTGATGTCTCAACCAGTCAATTGTTGTTATCAATGATTTCTTGCAGATAATGTTAATGTTATGTTTCTTTTGGATGTGCCTAAACAGTTTGGTTCTTTCTCAGGATATCTCCTCTCTTTGTCAAGCTCGCATCGCTTGAAGTTCTCAATTTGACAAACAATACCATGGAGAATGTCGAATGACATTATAGAAAGTCCATCAGCGAAGAATATCGTGTTTTGGTTCTCAACAAGCGTGGTGTGACATGGGAACCGGTATACCGCTTACTGCTACATTGAAGTTTTGTTAGTCCATACCAATCACTTTATAAATTGATATTGACTTATGCGGAGCGAAGTTGAAAAGATTAAAGTCTTATTTGCATGTCTCAATGAACTCCATCTAAAGTCGAACAAGCTGAAGATAATCGCGCTAGTGGTAAGTTAGGTTCTTACAAATCTAAACTTCTTGTTCTTTGTATTTAATCATACCTCTGTTTGATTTATTTTTTATGTTGTCTTTGTAGGTTTTGGTACTTGTCCAACTATTGATGAAAAAATGGTGGGCTAGGTTACAGATAAAATCTTCGTTATTTAGGTACTCAATTTGTATCTCTAAGATGTTATCAAGGTAGTTAGGATCGCGATCCAAGTCTTAAAGTCTTACGACTCTACGAACCCACGACAGCCTGTCGATCCAAGTCTTCTTGCGATCCGATCCTACTCAAGGTAGGTAGGATCGCGATCCTACTTAGAGTCTTACGGTTCTCTGAACCCACGACGACTGTCGATCCTACTCAGAGAGACTTAGGGCAAATTTTTTTAGAGGCCAGGCTTTGCTGATATTTTGTTTTAAAGCAAAATTTGTTGATATTAATTTCTGAGAATGAAACTATAAATAAACAAGGAGCATGCAAAATATTGTATCAGTGTGGTAATGCCAGTACAAATATCTATATTATGGCATGAGCAATCTTGAGCTTGATAATGATAAGCTATTTTTATTCCTGGAGTATGTCTAGCTACTTTTAAGGAACATACAAGTGGTAAACCATATAACAATCATACAAACTTATAGTATAGATGTTAAATATGTGTATTTTTACAAATCCGTAGAATCGCCGATTCTACGATTCGATACTACGATTCGATACTACGATTCAATCCTACCGGAGGCAAATCGATCCGACTCAGGATCTCGACTCTGACTACCTTGGATGTTATATTATCTATGTTTAGCCATGTTTTTCTTATTATATTTTATGTTGAAGCATTTTTTGTAAAATTTCATGTCAATGAAGCATTTGTGGCTTTTTTTATGTCTTGGTGTGGGTATAAATTAGCGTTAGTTTTAAGATGTTAGCCTATTAGAATTTAGCCCGAGGCGTGATCAAATCCTAAATCCGCCACTGAACCAAACAAGCACTTAGGCGCTCAATGTGCCGCTGTATAAAAGTAGCTTGAGCAGGACGGAAATTGTTTATTGCTCGCTACCAAAACACACTAACTTTAGGCGGCACCGACAGCTTCCACGTTGTCTTCTATATATGGCTGTGAGCAGCCAAATTCCTCCAGAAATACGAGATACTAGGTCGTTAGGCGCGCTACACCGCACTCGACCTTGGAATATACGATGTCTGGCTATGGTTTATAGAGTGCATAATATGACACAATGTAATTCCGTATGTATTGTATGGAACATGAGGAGTAGGACTAACAGAGTATTAGATAGATTAGAACTCACTCTATTTGACTTTTGTTTAGTAGTCGTATTTGGCAAGCTCGATACCGACATCCTACACAAATCATCTATGTTGAGATATGTCTAATAGACTTTGTAAAATAACTTAAAACATTAAGAAGAGTGTTTTAAGCAATAGGTTGATGGAAATAGCAAATATGTATTAATCTGGAGAACAAAATCAAAGTACAACACAAAAACGAAGTTTTATGTATACCTGTAAGAAAAGGTGTAATAAAAGAGATGTCACATCCAATGAAGAAAATAATGGAAAATATAGTAAATAGGATATAAAAAGAATAAAAAAAGGCTATGTCTCAAACCTGAGTCTAGATGTTGCATGGTGGACAGTGGTCCAGCCCGATGATAGGCCAACATCTCTCTCTTTTTATCCTTCAGGTGTAATATATTGTATTCAATAAGTAGACACGGAAATTCTCAAGAATGAACATCCAAAGAAGCAATCTTTTATTTTTTAAAATGCCCTAGTTATGTATACCTGCATAAAGATATAATTGAAGATCTTTGGGTTTATCTGTAAACTAACCTCAGGACTATCTGTCAGCAAGTAGCATCGGCACACATCTGTATATAAGATTTTTATAGCCAAAAGGTAAAAAAGGATTAGAACATTAACAACGAAGACCAATAAGTAAATAATCGGGTTTATTTTGATATATGTATTTCAAATGACATGGTACAATGTATTTTCACGAATTTTATTGTGCAACATCAATGAAAGAGCAATATTCGAAAGCGAAAAGCATTGGCCAATGGAATACCTATGTTGGATAAAGAGAGTCGGAATGCATGGTTTAGTTCCTGGCAATTATATAACCGAATGGGTTTAGCTGCAAGAGTAAAACTTAGCTAATGTGCACTACTGCAATATTGCACAAAAGGGGAATTCATTAGCAAATGTTAGAAAACCTCAACACAAAGTAATATAAACGTAATGACAAATTTATGAGAAGGAAACCAGTGGTTTTGATTCTGCAAGCAGGAATAGACTTGAAGGATCTAACCTGACCATTGCTTCCTTCAGTTTAGAGTGAAGGTGTGAATCTGTATCTCTAATACTTGAAGGAGGCCATATCTGTCAGGGACATTATAGTTCAAGGTGAAAAAACTGCAAGTCAATGATCTATGAGTGAGTGAGAGAGAGGAGAGAGAGAGAGAGTTCAACTTACAGGTGTAGAACATGAGGGGCAGGCATATCCTACTGGTGTTGTCTGTGTTGGAAGACCTTGGATATGTGATATAAAGCTTGCCTCAACTGGTAGCTTATATCTATTGGTGCAAAAAAATAAGGCAAAGCTAGGCAGAAGTATCATGCAAAACAGACATGATCGATATGATGCAGTCAAACACCGAAATTGATTTTAATCTCTCTAATGAGCTAATCGTATTTTTCACATTAATCTAGAAGGGTAGAAGGACTTTTTCCTTTGTAGCTCCGTTGCACTAAGAATTGGATAGGTGATGATGGTATTAGACGGAAGCAAGCAGCTGCCAGTACCAACTTTGACAGCAAATTCCATGAAAATGTCAAATGCAGTACAATGCAGTTCGACCCAAACCTAACAAATATTGCAGCATATTTCGAGAGTAAAGCCCATCTCTCAGCATTATAGCAGATGCTGCATAGCACAATACAAATCCATGAAATTAATAACAAAAAAGGAGCGTGGAATCTTGAAACTGAAGACTAAATCAAGGAAAATAGGAATGGAAATCAAAATCATAACATACTCTGAGATAGCATTTCTGGAAGATCGATACAATTAACGATACTTATGGGCTATTGTGTATGATGCATAATTAATAGCCTACTAAGATAGCATTATGAGGTTTCATTTGGTTTTTTTTTAAAGAAGGCAAAGTTAGTCCGAAATATCATGCAAAATAGACATAACTGATACGACAGCCAAACACTGAAATTGATTTTAATCTCTCTAATGAGCTAATTTTATTTTTCACATTAAACTAAAAGGGTAGAAGTTGGTGTACTACAAAATGGAAACATTTAAACTTTAAAAGAAACGAATGGTATGCATTGGTAAATAGCAATCTAGATAAACATACTTGAAGACTATATCAACAGTGCCTGGTTGCAATGGCAAAGAATTTCTCTGAAGGACTTGCATTGCCCTCTTCATTAGTTCAGTATCGCTGTGCTCTTTAGCATGTTGCTGCATAAGGACAACATCATTACTAAACAACTTGGAAAGCGATGAGAGAGTTTATATTCACCGAATACCAATAGATAATGGGCAAAACCAATGGTCGGTGTTATTCCGCAAGCATTATGCTTCCATAAAACCTTTGATCGGTCTGCCCAATTCATTAGAAAAGATCAGATTTTGGCCTAAAGATACGTCAAACAACATGAGCACACGTAGTGGATGCTAACCTAGGTGACAGCATTACCAATAGATTAAAGAACGGGAAGGGGAAAAGACCAGGTTTTGGCCTAAAGATACGTCAAACAACATGAGCACACATAGTGGATGCTAACCTAGGTGACATCATTACCAATAGACTAAAGCACGAGAAGGGGACAATTAGTGGATGCTAACCTAGGTGATAGCCGCATGTAATAATGATCAAACAACATAACATTGATCCGGACCAGACAACCAAAGGCCGAAACTTTTTGACCAAACTCGAGAGTAAGCAGTCAATGACATTGCATGCACTGGTCAACGATATAGATAAATTAAGCATTTCAATTAAATTTCCCTATAGCAGCATTCATTTACACTAGAAGCTCGTTACATCTGGCTTAACGATTTGTTGCCAAAATACCACACTAACCACTGATGAAGACATGACCTCAATATTTACCCATATTTGACAGTGCAATAAAAAGATATGGCAGCACGCTAAATATAAAAACGAATCAATGCAAGCATGAGCACACATAATTTTGCAACAGTTTCAACAAAGCACACCAAGAGCGTCGCCTGTTTCCTAATTCCATACCAGATCGCAAGAAGATCTCCGACTGTAAGTAATACTCGTAATAGCAGTTCTTTGCGTAATATGAGAAAAACAAATTAAATCGTAGCATCTGCCCAAAGATTCGGCCTGTACAGCACACCAAAGTATCCCTAAGATCTCACACGACTGCTAAGATCCCAATTCGACATCCCCAAAACAAAACTTGGCACAAGAACACTCAGATTAGGCAAAAATCACAAGCAAGGAAAACACGATTCAGGCCATACCTTGTTCTTGCAGTAGCATGTAACCTTGCTCCCGGGCGTCATCTTGGCCTGCGTAGAAACAAAGAAACGGTCAAGAACGCATTCCTAAAACTCCAAGAACTCATAGTAAGCCGCGACCGCATAAAAGCAAGATACGCAGGCGGCGGAGACCGAGGGGCGACGGCAGAGGTAGGGGGGAGATGAAGCGAGCGGCGGCAGCTGGTGAGGGAAACCAAGCGGGCGACGGAAGAGGAAGAGGGAGGCACGGAGGCGGTTGGAGAGGTAGACCGAGGGGGCGGCGGTGGAGGAAGGGGATGATTTGAGGAGGCGGCGATGGTGGGAGGGAAACCCAAATCTGCAAGGGGAGAGGAAGAGGGAGAGACCGGGAGGGGAAAGGAGCGAGTGGAGGAGCGGCGGCGCGGGACGTAGCGAGTGAGGAGCCGGGAGGAGAGGAGAAGGGCTCGTGTTTAGAGGCCACTGGAAGGAGCGACAGCGCTAGCGGCGTCGGCGGCGGAGGAACGAGAGTAAGCGGTTGAGGAGGGAGAGCAAGGGGATCAGAAGCGATGGAGGGGAAATGGAGCAATGCGAAGGGGAGCGCGCCGCGGGACCGGGGAGCGAGGACCCGGGATGAGAGAGGCGGGCGCGCTAGGGTTTCCGCCGCAAGCGATACCAGCCGCCCAATGATGACCTGACGAGTGAAGCGTGAACGTCGCTCCACGCGATCCTGTGCGTCTGGAGACCATCCGATGGGCGCCCTATTTCGAGGTGACGTGGACACACTGAGAGTCCGGCATTGCCAATAGAATAGATTCCCCGCCGGCCGAACTGGTACGAGCTGGTGTACTTGATAAACTACACTTGGTTGACCTGACTCAACCTTATCTTGGCACTTCAATTACAAAGCATGAGCGCTGCTTCTTGACGGGCACGCCAAGGTAGCATTGGGCTCATTATAATCACTAACCACACGGTCCAAATTATCCAAGTCAAAAAAGCACATGCATGATGCATCCCCCTTACCATGTCGGCACATCCTACATATACGCACCCAGATGAATGAAACAATCAGTCCGTGATCGACCACTGCACGGCGCCACTTCTCTGCCAGCGTGCGAGCTCTCTGTTTCTCTCTTCCATGGCCGCCACCACCGACACGTCCGGTCTTTCCGGCCCTGTCCCGTTCAAGGACGTCGACGACGGCACGGTCCCGAAGCGTCCTCGCAAGGAGGAGTTCGGCGACCTCGTGGCCGCGCTCCCGCGCAGGCAGCAGTCCATCCTGGAGCTGCGCCTGTACCAGGGCTTCTGGCTGCCGGAGCACTGGGTCCCGGGCACCGTCGTCTTCCAGCGCCGCTTCGCGCCGCGCCCGGAGGACGTGCTCCTCGCCAGTTACCCCAAGTGCGGCACCACGTGGATCAAGGCTCTGGCCTTCGCCACCATGACCCGCGCCGCGTACCAGCCCGCCGAGCACCCGCTCCTCCGTCTCAACCCGCACGACTGCATCCCGTTCCTGGACGAGATCTTCGCCGACGGGCAGGAGGCCAAGCTCGACGTGCTCCCGTCGCCGCGCCTCATGAACACGCACATGCCGTACACGTTACTACCCGAGTCGGTCACCCGCGACGCCGGCTGCAAGGTCGTGTACATCTGCAGGGATCCCAAGGACATGGTGGTCTCCCTGTGGCACTTCCTTCGGCGCGCCCAGCCCGACCAGTCGTTCGCCGACACGTTCGAGTCCGTCTGCGACGGCTCGGTGGCGGTCGGCCCGGTCTGGGACCACATCCTCACCTACTGGCACGCGAGCGTCGCGCACCCGGATAGCGTGCTCTTCCTAAAGTACGAGGACCTGCTGCGGGACACGGGCAAGAACGTGAGGAGGCTGGCCGAGTTCATGGGCCGGCCGTTCTCGGCCGCCGAGGAGGACGCCGGCGCGGTCGTGGCCGTGGTGGAGCTGTGCAGCTTCGACAAGATGAAAGGCCTGGAAGTGAACAAGAGCGGCACCATGGGGGCGTACTGCAGCATGCCGCGCGACGCCTTCTTCAGAAAGGGGGTCGCCGGAGACTGGGTGAACCACATGACGCCGGAGATGGCGACGCGGTTGGACGAGATCGTCCGTGACAAGTTTTGCGGAACGGGGCTCACACTTCCGTGATTTGGATATGTTGACGTGTGTGGATTTTTCGGATTGGTAAAGCAAGCCGATCTGTATGATTCGATATCGGTAGTTTATGCTTGTATCTGTCCCTGTTCTGAACGACCCGAACCCATATTACGGGAGAATACTGTCTTTTCTTACTATTTCCGATTATACAATGCAAATATGCGTCGAATAAAGAAATGAGGGTGATTCTCGTCCATCCGTTCTATTTAACGTGACGTTATTTTATTTATTTATTTTTTATGATCTTTGAGATGCTACTTTGACCACTAATTTTTTATAACTTTATATTAAAATTACTATGAAGCCATAATATTACAAAAGTATTTTTAATAACAAATTTAATAATATAATATTTACATAGCCAATTTAAATAGTTTTAAATTAATAGTGGTCAAACTGGCGATATGAATTCTTTGATATATGTAAAAAAAAGAAGGGATGTAGTACAATAGTAGCTTGGAAATGACGGACGATGTGTTGATTGGTTCACTCAACTTGTAAGCATCACACAATTATTGGAGTTGAGAACAACGCTCGTTTGCTTTGCTGACTTCGTTGACCACGTAGTCCCAACCCAACGCCCAACGGACAAGGAAAGGGATCTGAGTCGTGCCACCAGAGGATATCGAATCACTATCGACCAACTCATGCAGGCAAGAGGAGAAATGGCATACCTCACGCCGAACTTTTCCCCGTAGCGTAATTTTATTTCGTATTTATAAAAATAGGTTGATCTCTTTTTTTTTTGGGGCAAAAGTAGCACCCTGATCGCACGGCCGCCGTGCGGCGGCCGTCACAGCCCACCACACAGTCACCTCCGCACGGCCGCCGTACGGTGGCGTCGATCGCCGCCATCTGTCAGGGTTAGGGTTAGGGTTTCGGGTTAGTGCTAGGTTAAGTTTTCGACCGATAATCCACGAATTTCGTAGCATTTTAAAAATATAGCAAATTTATTCCTAAAATTATGAAATTTTACGTGAATGCTCGTAACACGGTGTACTTTCTTGTGTAATTTTTTCATAATTTTCCTCGTTCTGATTTTATCACAACACGTGTCAACCCCTCTCTCTCCCGCTCTCCCCCCTCCCGCGCGGCCCCTCTTTGATGGCCACCTTTTCAACCATTTGTGTTATTACTACCGAAATCTCGCAGTCGCTTTTCGCTTATCCCAATTGTGTGTCTCTAACACGACTCATTCATAGATTAGATACTAACTCACCAACACTGGACTGCATCAGCATTCCTGTAGAGAAAGCAATGTGTCTAGAAAACGTGGAATGTTGGAAGACAACGAAGGTGCTACTGGCTTGAAGAGACTACTATATGACGATTTTTTGTTTATTTATCGGTTTAATGGTGAATGATGTTCTTCAATAATGTATAATATATATTGCTTTCTGCAGGCGTGCAACTGTGCAAGGCATATTAGGGTTTGTAATGAAGTTGCAATATGCGTTTTATCTGAGATAATTGTCGATATTTCAAGTGTTACAAGCATTACATGAAACACGCATGAGTTTATTACAATCGTGATGTAGGAGGAAGGGTATTATCACATGTAACCCGATGAAATAGGATACTCTTTGTTTATTTATCGGTTTAATGTGGATGATATTCTTTAATACTGTATTTGTACGACATGCTAGATAAGGTTGTGTATGAACCAATTGAGGAAGGAAAATACGTGGTATCCGGATCATATAACGATGTACCGCAACCTCCGACTCGTGTGCGTTTCGAAGGCTATGGTACATCGTTATATGATCCACACGCCACGCATTTCCCTCAAATGGTGATATACACTTAAAAGAATATATCACCAATTATTACAAAGGTCTGTTTGGACCATCCGAAGTCAATCATTTATCAATGATTGATGATTTTAGTAATGATATTCCTCAAGTTTCGGATATTGAATCGACACGAAGGGGCCAGCGGCTGCCGTGGTGTTTCTATCTCCCCGGGAGCATCGGGCCAAGCTGACGTCGGTCCTTGGGGTCGTGCACATGATTTTGACCTTTATATGGGTGATTCGTGCGACGACTCTGCTGATGTAGGTTGCTGGCTTATTTTTAAGCCAGGGGCGAAATCCACCTCTGTAGCCCCACGTAGGTGTGTTTGGCTTCATGCATATCCATTTTGGGCGCCTAGAGGGCACTGCGGATGCTCAACACCAGTCGAACTGGCATGAAGAGGCCAACGTAGCAATGTCGCCCCTGGTCGGGGCTTGTAGACTTTTTTTTGTCTAGCGGCCATCGAGTCATTTCTGCTGCCCTCATAGCGTCTGGTCAAGCCAATGGATGTCCTTACGGCCACGCACGTGATTTGGGCCTTCACAGAGGTAATATGTCTGTTGATTTTGTTGATCTAGCCTGCTTGCTTGTTTTTTATGCCAGAGGCGAAATCCACCTCTATAGCCCTACGTAGGGGGCACCACGAGTGATCGACGCCAGTCGAACCGACATGAAGGGGCCAGCGCAACAATGTCACCCTTGGTTGGGGCTTGCCGACAGCGTTTTTTGGGCTAGCAATTGTCGCAGTGTTTCTATCTCCCTGAGAGCGTCGGGCCAAGCCAGTGTCAGTCCTTAGGGCCGCGCACATGATTTTAGCCTTCACGGAGGTGATTCGTGCGATGATTTCTTCAATCCAGGCCGCTGGCTTAGTTTTTAAGCCAGAGGTGCAATCCACCTCCGTAGCACCACGTAGGTGCGTTTGGCTTTGTACATGGACATTTCAGGCGCCTATGGAGCATCGCGAATGCTTGGTGTCATTCGAACCAACCTGATGGGGACAACACAACAATGTGTGTTGGGCCAAGAGTCATCAACGGCATTTTTTGTTAGACCCCTGGGCGTGGAATACCCGAAGACCCTATGTGTATACTGTGCTAGTCCCTGGATCAGTGGCTAGCACACATATTCACAGTATTTGGTATTTACATTCATACAATCACAACTAAAAGTAAAGAAAAGGGTACTCTACTTAAGTATTACAAGTTATTACAACAACCGGCCGACTGGCCAAATAAAAACAGTTATCAGAGTAAAATAAACAGCAGGAGAAAACATAGTACGATAGCAAAAATCCAGTGGCATGCCCATCTGATCCCGTAGGCAACCGACGAGGAACAAGGCCTAGATAGACCCGTTACTGAACCCTCCGGTGCCGGGAATAAAGAACGCGTCATCTGGTATCTGCTCATCTTCGATCTCTAAACAACAATATTAGCAAGATTGGGTACTTATGTACTTAACAAGACTTGTAGTGTATCACAAAGTTATATTAAATACAAGGCTATCAAATAAAGTGGCTCTACTCTATAAGTTCTTTTGCTCAAAGCCATTTTTATTTGCAATATTCCTAAGTAATAATTTGCAACGAAATTTGAAAGAGAAGTTTAAATAAGTACATGACATGAAGTAAAGAACTGAATAAAATAATAATAACAACACCAACAACCCTACTCGGTTGCGAGCAAAAATATATTCATATTCAGTTATAGACATGGCACTGACAAATTCATGTTCAACCATAGAAATGGCAGTCCTGCCATAGACATAGCAGTCTAGCCATAGACATGACAGTTAACTCAACAAATCAAAACCTCATGTCATTTTCTAAGTTTTGTGACAACAAATTTTGAAAATCAAAACTACAGCCATACCAGCCGCACTAAGCATGCTCATGACCGCGAGCATGACTATTTAAATAGATTTTTATTCTGCGGAGGTGTACAACTTTACCCATAGTATGCGGTATTTTAGTTGCCTCGAATATCTCTATATCACTGCTCACTACCGTAGGTAAGCAGTCTAGAGTTCGCAACGCAACTTTTACATTATCTAGTCCTACCCTTGTACTTAGCCCGTCGAATATTGGTCCTCACCTCACCTGAGTATACCTGTCTCAGTGCTACGTTTATGTCACCTCACTCAGGTATACCCATCTCGGTGAGGCATTCGTCGTTATGCCGGCAATAGAAATTGCTCGCAAGCTACTGCCTACCTCTCATGCAAGGCTAGTTTTCGACAACTTAGTTAGCTGCGACCATCCCACACTAGCACATATGGTTGTACGATTAGGTCTTAGTCCTGGATTTGCTAACTTCAGTCCTTAATCGACAACGGGCGAAAATCTTCACCCTAGCTACTAGTGAGTCACAATCCCCACTTTTTCAGAATACATTATAACTCGCCCGTGTCTAAATACTAAGTTTTTCATTTCATTTTCATAAAAATAATAGAGGTATCACTTCTGGACACTTTTCAAAATATCCCAATTTCTCAAATTAACATATTGTCCATTTATCGAATTTTCTGAAAACCTACTAGTTCGATGCTTGGGTTGTGCGATAACCGCACTCAAAAATTCCCAAATGACATCATATATTTCCTAACCCATATTATAAAGGATACAATAGTAAGGAATCAATATTTCAAGGAGATATAGGCAGCAAGTAGGATTACAACTACCAATTTTCCAATCATAGCATTTTCATACAAAATATACACGTATGCATAATAGATTTTATAAAACAAAGTATAATAAGTGAAATACTGGAATCAACATGATCAAAAGATGTTACTTTCTTGCTTATTATATTGTTTAGAGAGTGAGGTCACTTGATCGTCGATAATCTTGCTCGTGAATTCTGACGCCTATTCGAAAGAATCGAAAACAAAACACAAACGAAGAAATAAATTCAACAGTAAGAAAATCAAAATATTTTTTTTCATATTCTTATAGAGAATGGTTTTATATTAATTTATCAAAAATATTCATTTGATTCCGAGTTTGTATGTAAAATTTATTAGCGTTTTGATTTGCCTCGGTTGTTAAATCTTGAAAATGCATAAAAGTGATGCTGACATTGTATTTTCTGAAATTTATGCTTTTCATCAGTGAGAGTGCATTTATTTTGAACTAAAAATGGATCTTCTTATTTCATGAATTGTTCTTCTTATTATAAGCTATTAGCGGTGTATGTTAGACGATGTTGACTTGCGGTTGATTGTTGTGGATTTGATATTGTTTCATTGAAAGTACCTTACCATAACTTGCATAGGAGGTCTAGCTCATTTTAATAATTCCTTTTGTTATTATTTCCTATTTATAGAGGAAATTTCACGAGTTAGGTTTGTCCTTGGAGTATCATCTAGATACTCTTCGTCTAGTTAATTATCAGCAGCCCGGGGTCCGGTGGTCACATAGACACCTTACCCGGACATGGCTATGTTTTAATAAAGGTATGAGATTTTATGATTAACACCATTTCTAGTTGATCTCCATTTTTATCCTAGACATTAGATATATTAGAAGCTTTACTTGATCTTTAACTTGGTGTATTATCTTATGAATTCATTCTAAGAGCATATTGGTAGGAGTTGACATCACATCATTTTATTCATTTTGATTAACCTTCTTCTAATCTATTGGCATTAGTATATTCATGACATAGGGTTCACTGTTCATTTTGAATAGTTATCTCCATAACTTGCTTTTTAGGTTAGTTTGCTCCTTTTAGAGCAATCTCTAATAGCTAACTCATTCTACAAATTTTCCATTTACTTGCATTTGAAATGTCAGTAGCCTATTGTTCCTTCTAATTAACCTCTGATTATCTTCTCTTTTCAGCATTTCATAAAAAGGATTTTGCTGTGATGTTAACTAATCTTCTTACTAGCTAAAAATTTCAATTTGCTAAATACAGTATTCACTTGACTAATTAGCTTACTAACTACTTTGTTAACTATTCAATTATCTGATGGTGGTTCATTGTTTTACTCTGAATAACCATTTTCATCTCCTGTTTTCTTATTGGGTTGCCTCTGTTAGAGAGGTGTCCAAATGGCTAAATGAACCAATGAAATTTCCAACTACTCATATTAACAGTGTCATTAGCCTAAGTCAATCTTTATTATTTTTAGATCTCCTTCTCTGTTCATTCTATCATTTGAGAGAGTTTGTTAACTAAACTTCTTACAAATTCAATTATCTATTTGCCAAATATATTTGAGTGATTCAACTGTCATTACAAAGGCTTATTAGCAAATGCACTTGGTCTCTAATCATCTTCTCTGTTCAGCATCATTCAACAGAACATCTTTTCTGAACTAAAGTGTTACCATCCAAACATCCTTCAAATCTTCAATTTTGTTAATGCATTTGAGTGAACTAAATGACAGTCATAGGATTTGTTAGCACTAGTTAGCTTGCCTTACAAGGGGGTCCCACTGTTAGAGACTAACAAAGAGAGATGTACACAGAGAGCAGAAGGGAGTAGAACAGGGGAGCTACGGCCGAATTGGGGCGACGCAAGTCACCGACGGTTGGGCGGCAGTGAGGTGATGGCTACCCCCAAAATGGGTTGCCCGAGGGACAAGGGAGCTAGGGCCTAGGGGTGGTCTTGGCACGGCCGGAGTGCACTGGAGCGGGCGCACGATAGTGAGCGGCGGCCGGCCGTGGAGTGGAGATGGTGCGATGGCGTTCGGATGGTGTTGGGGCAAAAATGG
Source organism: Phyllostachys edulis (assembly GCA_036346405.1). Taxonomy (NCBI): domain Eukaryota; kingdom Viridiplantae; phylum Streptophyta; class Magnoliopsida; order Poales; family Poaceae; genus Phyllostachys; species Phyllostachys edulis. The sequence goes on along the minus strand of CM070557.1, from coordinate 52,565,328 downwards.
TGGGAGCATGAGCATCCATGAGGTGCCAGGAGCATGCTAGAGCGGTCGACGAAGGAGGAGATATGCCGAGGCGGGCTAGCGATGTGAGCCGGCGGTGGCGCGGGTAGGTCACCGTGGGGAAGGCAACCGGGTGAGGGAGAGAGAGAGAGTGGGTAGTGGGGGAAGGTTAGGGAAGACCAAGGGATGCTCTAGGTTCAAGGAATCGAAGAGAGCTTCATCGAAGAGCCAATGGCGGTAGTGGAGGCGGTTTTGGACAAGATGATGGTTGCGAGGTGTTTTGATGGATTAAAGGCTGAATTACCTTGAGATAAATGATCCTAGGGGGGGTAAGAACATGATGTGATGGTTAATTAGTGAAGGGACTCACCGTGTTGGCTGGAACGACGAGTGGAGGTTGCGACCGTGTACCGAATGTCGTTGAACTCGAAGAAGAACTTGTGCATTTCCGGAGCTCCGACTGCAAGGAGAGAAAAAGGGAGTGAGGCATAGCAAGAGGAAGTCAAGGTGAACTAAAGGGACATGATGATGAGGTCCGAAGTCCATCAGGGCGGTCGGGGAGCTTGGAGGCGGTGCGGCCATGGCCGAGCGGCCTTTGGGGCTTTGCTCGAGTAGAGCTAGAGGAAGAGGAGAAATGGAGAGGAATAGCTGGGAGATGAAGACGAGGAAGTGAGGTATCACGTGCTTGGCTCATATAGATAAGGGGACGAAGGAAATCGAGTGATTCGGTGGACTTTGCTTCGGAGACGTCGAGGCGGGCAGACAAGACTAGGGCGGTGCAACTGGGCAGCATGGGCTAGGTGTGAGCATGGGCAAACCCAGGGGCACTCGGCCGAAACCGGGGGCGGCAAGCTGCGCTGGCGCAAGTCACCGCACCGTGTGGCCTGGCACAGGCGGTGTTGCCGGCACTGGCTTGGCACCGTGGAGAAGAAGCTCTGGATGGTGGGGCTGGCTGGTCAGTGGGAGAAAGCAATTACTGTCTACAGGATTGTAAAAAAAAAGGCTGATGCTTTAGGTAATTTTTTAGGCATAAAATATAGGTCTAAAAATTATGAAAATTTAAGAGAAGGTTTTTGACATAGTCTAGTTTGTATGGAAATTTTTATGGAATTTTATTTATTCTTATTTTTCTCTAAAAAACTTCTAAGTTTTCTGTTTTCATGCACTTCCATTATTTGATGTGAGGAAATTTGCAAAGCATGTTTTAATTAATTCCCCATTTTATTAACAGTACTAATGTGTTAAGTTTGGATTTTCATTTATCGTATTTTGTTTCAATTTATTTTGATCCTTAATTAGTTTTGTATTACTAGACTTTGATTCTTTAACTTCTTTATTAGGAAAAGTCTTGCAATAAAATCCTAAAAAGCAAATGTCAATAAGATCCATCAAAAGTTTTGAAAAGATCACATTTTTATATATTTTTTTAAAATAAGTCCAAATTTTGGGCTGTTTCAATTTTGGGCCAAGAACCATCAAAACGCTTCTATCTCCACGGGAGCATCGGCCTAAGTCGGTGTCGGTCTAGGGGCGCGCACGCCACTTCGCCTTCTGAGGGAGGTGATTCGTACACTGATTCTGCAGATTTGGGCCGCTTGCTTTTTTTTTAAGCCAAGAGTGAAATCCACCTCTCTAAATGCACATAGGTGTGTTTGGCATCGTGCGTGTTCATTTTAGGTGCTTAAGGGGCATTGTGAATGCTCGACACTGATCGTACAAGCACAAAGTGTCCAGCGCAACAAATGTTGCCCCGGGTGGCACTACTACAGAAAAGGCTTTCACAGACGATTCAAAAACGTCATCACAGACGGTTTCGTGAGCCGTCTGAGTTTATGGGTCAGTGATGACATGAGGTCATCACAGACGATTTTGAACCGTCTGTGATGTATACTTTCTCGAACGGTTTGTGGTTCAAACCGTCTGCGATAATAATATCACGAGCGGTTTCAGACCACAAACCGTCTGTGATAAGCACATATCACGAGCGGTTTCAGCCACAAACCGTCGTGATAAGTACATATCACGAGCGGTTTCATCCACAAACCGTCGTGATAAGTACATATCACGAGACGGTTTGTAACTGGAATCGTCTGTGATGACTTTTCTCTATAAAGGCCCAGCGGTGGTACGCTTGTACCATTAAATCCGGCATCATATATATATTATATATATATTGTTAAGTGATCTCTCGACCACTTTGGGGATCGTCCGCATGACATGAGAAAGATGAGGCGGTAGCCACGGGCAACCTCATTGAGCCCTGCAAATTCAAAAAATATGGATGCAAAGAGAGCGTTAGGACATCCAATTACAGGATTGGGCGTCGCTATGTTCAGAAAGTGTCGTTGATGCGCACGTACTCCGACTGGGAAGTGGCATCATATATTAGCAACCAACCATTCTTGAGCATGTAATGCGTCTTTAAACCCAACAAGAACACTAAGCAACCATTCTCATATTGTTGCTTGGTGTTCTTGATGAGGACTCAATTTATTAATTTCATGAGGTCTCAATGATGAGTGCGTCAGTGAAGAAGTGCTGAATAATACTTATAGAGAAGAGATTATGAATGGAATGGTAGGGCGTGCACAGTGCATGAGAGGTAGAAGAACTTGGCCGGCATGAACAAGGGGACTATTAATATGAACTAATTATCAATTCAATTTCAGCATAAGACTATTGACACCATTACATCACGAGCAAGGGACTATTAATATGAACTAATTATCAATTCAATTTCAGCATAAGACTATTTACATCATTACATCACGAGCAAGGGACTATTAATATGAACTAATTATCAATTCAATTTCAGCATAAGACTATTGACATCATTACATCACACACAAGAGGACTATTAATATGAACTAATTATCAATTCAATTTCAGCATAAGACTATTTACATCATTACATCACGAGCAAGGGACTATTAATATGAACTAATTATCCATTCAATTTCAGCATAAGACTATTAACATCATTGAAGCGGTTCATCGACAAGAGAACAAGACCAAGGGTGTCCAAACCCACCACACGATAGTAGCCCTCGGCATCCATCATGAGCACTAGCTAGCCATTTTCATCCAGAGCAAGGAGGGTAGAGGCAGAGGGACCTTAGTGCAGGCGCAACCACGGTGGCGACCCCACCACCAACACAACCCTCATCCATTTCCTTTACCTTGCATAAATCACACAAACATCGGGACACAACTTAAGGCTCATGCATAAAAATCAAACTCAACAAAAGACATTAAGCTAACAGATCTAGAGGAGAATAGAGGAGGATGGGGAAAGCAAAGCCGGCCGGGAGCCTAGCGAAGCGCAAAGGGGTCGGGCGGCGGCAACGGCAGGTCGGCGGCGTCGAGGTGGGGAGGAATGGCGGCGTCGGCGGCGACGAGGAGAGCAGACGAGAGTAAGGCAGCTGAGGGAGTGGCGAGTTAGGCGCAAACCCTAGCGGCAAGTGGGCTAGCTCCTACTTATAAAGAGACTTATCGAGATGGTTCTATTATGGAACCATCGGTGATAATATCACGAGCAGTTCCATAATAGAGCCGTGCGTGATATGAGACATATCACGAGCGGTTCCATTATGGAACCGTCAAATGATATCCCATATCACGAGCGGTTCCATAATGGGCTATGCGTGAAATAATTTTTCTCAAGTATATATATACAATTACATGACATGAAGAAATTACATGTTTATATTAAAAAGCGAAACCTATAATTAAACAAGGTTTTCTAGTGGCGAAGGTAGGTTGCTATCTCCATCGCAATCGTCATAAGCGGCGGTGTCGGCATCGGACGGTTCTGATCATCGTGACGAAGCTGAAATCGTCCACCGATTGTGGCGCTTCGTTCGAGTGTCTCGAAGACCCTCGGTGTTGAACCAAGAAGAATTGAGCCCATAGGCTCTCTTCCCTTCTTGAGGGTCTCGGCACAGTCGACTTCGATGCTTCTGCCCCTCGATTCCACAGTCAAGTGATGGCAAGCCTCACGAGGCGTGCAGCGTCGTTTTGGAGGACTATATCGATGACGCGATAAACTTCGCCGAAAGTGGGAGATCACCGGGAAGACACGGCGGAGGAGGATGTCAAGGCGGCGGAAGGTGGTCGTCACTGCTCGGCAAATTCTGCTTGGAGAGGAGTGAAGACACTTGTTGATCAAGCAGTATTCTTCCGCGACCGCAGTTCAACGCCACCGAGAGAGGTGCTGTGCAGTCTTGGCGGGAAGGCCATCGATGCGGCGACAAGGAAGAGGTAGCCATTTACGTTTTTTATAAGTATGTGGGGATGATCATCTTGGATGGCGGATGATCCTTTTTATAAAACAAGGAATAAATTGAGTGTGAGGCGAAGAGGCGTGTCGAGGGCGAAGCGGATCAATGCGATGAAGAGACGCATCGAGGGCGAAGCGGATTGGCGGCAAACGAGCGCGCCGGCGATGAAGAAACTCACTGCTGGGCGATATTATCACGAGCGGTTATTTTTAAGAACCGCTCGTGATACTAATAATATCACGAGCGGTTCTTGTTGAGCGAAATGCGTGATACTCCTGACGGTTGTGTTTTAAAATAAATGCGTGATCTCGATTAATATCACGAGCGGTTACGAATAAGAACCGTGCGTGATAATCCTGACGGTCTTCAACATGAACGTGCGTGATATTCTCTTCACGAGCGGTTTTTAAGCGCGGCCCATATGCCTGAGCGTCTCTAAGCCAAAACCGTGCGTGATTGAATGTAATCTGAAGCGGTTTCGGTCAGCAAATGCGTGATGAGCGTCGATATTAGCCTTTTTGTAGTAGTGTGGGAGCTCGTCGACGGTGTTTTTTTTTGGTCCAATTGTTGTTGGGGTGTTTCTTTGCCTCCGGGAGTGCTGTGCCAAGTCGGTGTCGGTCCTCAGGGCCGCACATGTGATTTCGGCCTTCACGGAGGTGATTCATGCGATGATTCTACCGATTCGGGCCGCTGGCTTATTTTTAAGCTAGGGCGAAATCCACCTCTGTAGCCCTGCGTAGGTGCGTTTGGCATCGTGCGTGGCCATTTCGAGCGCTTTGGAGGCACTCTGGACGCCCAACGCCAGTCGAACAAGCACGAAGAGTCTAGTGTAGCAATGTTGCCCTAGGTGGGGGCTCACTGACGAAATTTTTTGGGCCGACACACTTCGGGGCGTTTTTGTCTCCCTGGGCAAGCATCGGGAAAAGCCGGTGTCAGTCCGTGGGGACGTGCACACACGATTTCAACCTTCACGGAGTTGATTCGTGCGGTAATTTTGTTGATCCGGGCCACTGACTTATTTTTTAAGCTAGGGTGGAATCCACCTCTGTAGCCCCCACATAGGTATGTTTGGCATCGTGTGTGGTCATTTCGGGTGCCTAGGGGGCACCGTGAATGCTCGGCAACGGTCGAACCGGCATGAACAACCCATTGTAGCAATGTCACCCTAGGGAGGGGGGGGGTCACCGATGACATTTTTTGGGCCAGCGACCGTCGAGGCGTTTCTATCTCCCCAGGAGTGTGGGGGCAAGACAATGTCGTTCCTTGGGACCGTGCCCACGATTTTGGCCTTTGGGAGGTGACCCGTGCGATGATTCTCTTGATTTGGGCCATTAGCTTTTTTGAAGTGAGGGGCAAAATCCACCTCTGTAGCCTCGAGAAGGGATGTTTGGCATCGTGTGTGGTCATTTCGGGCACCTAGGGGGCACCACGTATGCTCGGTGTTGGCCGAACCGGCACAAAAGGTCCATTGCAGTAATGTTGCCTCGGGTGGGGGGCTCACAAACAACATTTTTGGACCAGCGACCGTCGAGGCGTTTCTATCTCTCCGGGAGTGTCAGGCCAAGCCAGTGTCGATCCTTAGGGCTCCGCACACAATTTCGGCATTCGCGGAGGTGATCCGTTCAGTAATTTTGTCGATCCGAGCTGTCTTATTTTTTAAGCTAGGGGCGAAATCCACCTCTATAGCCATGCGTAGGTGTGGTTGGCATTGTGTGTGGTCATTTCGGGCTTGTAGGAGCACCGCGGACACTGGTTGAACCAACACAGAGTCCACTGTAACGATGTCACCCTGGGTGAGGGCTCACCGATGACGTTTTTTTGGACCAATGGTTGTTGAGGTGTTTCTATCTCCTCGAGAGCATCGGACATAACCGGTGTCGGTCCTAGGGGCTGCGCACATGATTTCGGTCTTGACGAGGGTGATTCGGGCAACGATTTTGCCTCTCAACCCGCTGGCTTATTTTCTATGGCATCGTGAAATCAAAATGCGACCCGGTCAGTGTGTTACATCAAACATTTCGTACCCATCACCGTTTGTTTCTGTTTTTTTTTTACATGAAACGTCGCTCAAAAATATTTTCACATACAGGATATTATTTTCCTAAGGCTATTCGTGTATACATGATAAATGGGATAAGTCGGCGCAACAAAACCCACCTGCGGTCGTACCGAAGAAGCTGGCGAAATTCGTGGGCCGGCAGCTGATGAGGCGGCGGCCAGTGCCATGGCGTGCATGCTGCAGCTGTGCAGCTTCTTGAAGATTGGGGGCTTGGAGGCGAACGGAACAAGGCGCGGTACGAGAGCCTGCTCCGCAAGTACACTCGCACGTACTTGAGAAAGGGAGGAGACTAGCGAACAACAGGACACCGGAGATGAGAATCTTCAAGGATCAGGACTCACCCTCCATAATCCGGTAGTCCCTTCCGTCATGCCTCGCTCGACTGCTGTGGATGTGCGTTTGGTCGCGTATCATCGTTTGCAGTAGTTTGCCGTGATCGCAATTCGTGACGCACAGATTGCCAACAAAATGCTTCACAAGGCAAGCCTTTAAGTGTTCAGATAATAGAAGTACCTAAAATCGATCTCAGCATTTGTCCGCACGGAGATAATTTATTTGTTAAAACTAGAACTGTATACTTGGTCGATTCATCACTGGTGCAAACATGCAGGCACAGATCCACAGACACTAAACATGCATACCAAGACCTAAACATAGTAGAATACGTAGCAACATGTAAGTACCACGCTCGCGTGCAGCAGCACACAACTACTAGATACGGACGTACGTCACTCACGATGCTACAGCTTACGCCGGCCACCTCACGCAGCGAAAGCGGCCGCCGCCACCGCGGCACCGGCGGTGCGGAGGAGGTGGTAGTAGAGCTGGGGGTTGGCCGCAAATGCCGCGCGGGAGATCAGGAGGCCGCCGCCGCCCGGAGCCTTCATCATGACCGCGGCCACCGCAGCCGGCCAAAAGAAGAACGCGCCCACGGCAACCACCGCGGCCGCGGTTGCCCCGAAGATGAAGACCGCCGAGACCATCGCTTCACAATCTCGATCGCTAGCTGGCCCAGAGCGTTGTTCTGCTTCGTAGAGAGACGAGCTTGCAAATGGAAGTGAGATGACTGATGAGACGTGATGTGTATATATATCCAGTACGTGGCCAGTGCTGTATATGCGCCTGTGCACTTGTTGCTTCCTCGGGAGAGGAAGAGTCGGAGCTTTTTTGTTTTTGTTTTTGTTTTTGAGAGTAGGAAGAGTTGGAGTTGGGTAGCCTGCCTCCGCCTTAATGCCTTCTGTAAGGTTCTGTTCCAACTTCCAATGTGATAAACGAATTAACGAGGTAGTACTGCTTAGGCTGGTCCCAATGCTCTACTTTAGCAAGTTTTTTAAGACTGTCATATAAGCAAAAGTCTGATATGGCACTGTAATTAAGGAAGAGAGAGAGAGCAGACTGGTATCTTATTTAGATACCACTCATACACAGTATCCTAGGTAGAAATACTAGTAAATACTCTATATCAAAGGCCTAGGATACCACACTTTAGGATACCATGCATTAGGAAGGTGATATCTAAATGCTTTTCATGCAATAAGAAACTGTAGTAAGAAACCACCCATTGGGACCAGCCTTAGTTACGAGATCCACCAGATTAAATGACATGTGGGCCCCCGTGAAAGTCAACGGGCGGGGCTGGATGTCAGTGACTCACATCTGAAATTTAGCACAGCTGTGTCTTCGCTCAATCGAATCTGTATGCATGTAGTGACTACTTGGCCGAAAAACGCGCTTCGCTGCATTAGTACACGCGCGCACACGCGGCGACCAAACTGCCGAAGCCGGTGGATGAGGATGACACGAACTAGGTGCAGAAGATCCCCGAAGACATGCGCGCCGTCGATCACGATCCGGCATGATCGGATGGCCAAGCGCGCGAGGCCGAGCATGGCAAGAAAATCCCAGAGCCACGCGTGCACTCGTGTCTGGGCGAGGACAGCCGGGAAACACGGGGAGTGTCGACGATTGAGTCGTCGATCTTACGAAATAAAAGAAGAAAATGACGCGATATTTCCTGGGAGAGAATGTGACTGCTCTTTATTGATATGAACTGGATTTATAGGGGGTGCCTTAGACCAGGCAAAGGACTAATTCTAATTACACAGAGAATGCGGTTTTCAATGTCGGATGATCTTGTCTAGATTTGCTTGACTTCGATCCCTCTCCTTTGTCTTCTACGCTCATCCCTTAAATAACTTCTGTAGAGGTGGCAGTTACTCCTGGAGAAGGCGTCCCTGGTGAAACGTCGCGACTGGTCGGAGCGAGACGTCGGTTGATAATGTATCAACTGCTCTGCGGTTAAGTGTCTGTAAGACACTCAACCGTATGGTGGTTATTGTCAGTGTCTTAGGACTGTGTAACATCGCGTGGTATGGAGCACACAGCCCGTGTTCCGTTCATAGCTTTTCCGAGCAGCTACCTAGTCGGAGACTAGGCACAGGACCTTGTCCGACCATGGTACCCATTTTGTAACCTCTGGAATCCTTACGACCAGTGTGGTCGTTAGCCTTAGGGGTTACGACTATGAAGACGTATGGTCTTTTAGCAATACATAGAGGTTTTAATCCTCGTCAGGGAGAGCATTCCCCTGGCTATAGAGAAGGGGACGATGAATCCGGAGATATTTTTTAACGATTTTTTTTTAAGGAACAAGAGAGGTTTTGTTGTTGTGAATGGATGACAAGATTAGAGACCGTTTGGGAGAGTGAGCAATAAAACAGTACACTTTGAAGTCTAAGGGGGATGTTGTACTCGTTGCTGCTTCACGGCCACTATGTACCGAGCAAATGGCGAGATCGTATCCACCAAATCCAGGGACAACACAGCATCGGCAACACGGAAGGGGAAGGGGGATGTTGCGTTCCGGGCAATGCGCATTCACAAGATGGTGTGTTTAGTTGTCTGCTTTTAGCATATTATATATGGGTCATCCAGGCTAAATCTACTCAGATTGAGTGGATGTAATAGTCAGTTGTTTGGTTGTCTATTTCTGTTGAACCAAACTGTACTATAATGGAGAGTCTTTATCAGAGATCCTACCCCATCAGCTGTTGATTTAGTTGATCTAGAGAGAATCAACGACTGATAAGGAGTGCCGACAGTGTGTCAGCGTGAGACGAGTGCCACCTACCGGTGGCGAATGCATTGCCTGCGTTGGGAACTATCGACACAGGAGTGCAGTTTTACTGTGACGTTTAGAGACTCGTGTCCTCGTGTACTACGAGTTTCGTCTTATAAGTACTTCGGTTATTGCATGCGTACTAGGGCATCTCCATTCTCCACCATCCATACGTACATCATGTACGCATGTTATACTAGTCCTATTGGAATCCTGAAAGGGACAAAAACTTGACTAGATCGAGCAAAGGGTGATTCATTCAGCTCCTTCCAGGAAGCAACGAAATGTGAACTAATCGAGCAAAAGGAACTGGCAAAATCGTTTTGGTACCATCGTGAATACGGCGGTTCACTTTAATACCATTGTATTCTTCCGGTTCAGTTTAATACCATCGCACGTTCTCTCCGTTCCGCAAACTGCCACGCACGTCACCTCTCTGTTATCTCTGACCTATCTAACTCGTTGCTTCTCTCTATCATCCCCTTTTCCTCGTCGCGGGAGGCGCGCTCCCGCTCCCGGCGCTCCATGGCCGTCGCCCGCACGCTCTCCGAGATCCACTGCGAGATCCGCGCTCCCGACGCGGCCACCAAGGCTACCGCGCTCCAAAAGCTGGCCTACCTTTCCTCCCTCCACTTCACCCCCGTCGCATCCCACCCACTCGCCTTCCCCACAAGAGCCTCGCCGCCACGCTCTTGCTCCACTCGGCCTCGCTCTCCCTCCTTTCTGTGAGCTCTCGGCACCGTCAGCTGACGTGTCCCCTTTCCTGCCGCTCGCACCCGAGCTCTACAATCTACGCACCACGTCCCACTCCAACTGTGTGCTCATCAAGGTGCTCAAGGTGCTTGCCCGGCTGGAGGTGGAGGCTCTCCTAGAGCTCCATGAGCCCCTACACCGGCCACTCGAAGAAGGACGCCGACGGCTGCGGATGCACGAATGTAGTGTCGATGATGCAGCCGATGAGCACGTCCACGAGCCGTCGCTACGCGTCGAGGTGCCAGAGCGCCATCTCCATGCACATCCGCCACGTCTCCCTCGCTGCCTTCATCCTCCTGTGCTTCGCCCGTAGGAACCCCTCTCCAATCGCCCTCAACACCTTCACCATGTCACTCTCTCTGTCGTATTCAACATCAGCCCGTCTCCTCTTCTTGGGCGGGGATGGTGGGGGCGGGGGTGGTGAAGTTGGTGGTGGTGGGATGGGGATGGGGGCGGGGAAGGGGAAGGACTGTCGAGGAGATCTATCGCATCGAGGAGGGGGCAGGGCCTGCGGCGCTTGGAGCGGAGGCGGCGGCAGAGCTTCTCGACCTTGTGGCGGCACTCCCCGATCGATGTCTCCGATGTGTTCACCTACGGCGGATCTTGTAGTTGCCGCCCCCGCGGAGGCTGCAGCGGCATTGTCGTCGCCCTTCCTGATGTAATTGGCCGCCGCAGCCGGCACCGGCGATTCTGGCGTGGCCACCTTCTCCTTCCCCGCTGCTCTCTTGCTGGTGTTGGTGCTTGTTCTTCCTTACTCCGCCACGGTGGCGGCCGGCGGACTACCGCTCCTCTCCACCTCTGCCTTCCTTCTTTCCTCAGTGTCCTTAACACAGCAGGTTTGCAAGCGAAAACTTTGGGAGGACTCGACTCGAGAGTCGGGAGTAGTGGTCGTGCCGAGGAGTGCTCGGCTCAACTACTGCGTCCCACACGCTGCACGTGGTGGGCCCGGGTGGGCATGGGTAGATATAAACCCGGATAGACAAGAGAATAAGGGGTAATTTGGTCATTTCATATGGAAGCTAACGGCAAAGCTAGGAGAGATGACAGACGTGGTATTTCGCGGAACAGAACGAAGGGGCGGTGGTATTGAAATAAACCTAAAGAATGCGGTGGTATTAAACTGAACTGTTGAGTTCCTGATGGTACCAATCCAATTATTCCCAAAATTTATTAGTTCACCATTTCAGAATTACCCATCTTGATAGGACAGGCGGAAGTTGCTGAGGAGGTGATATATTGTGAAAATCTTTGAAGGAGATTCATTTAGCCCCTTCCAGGAAGCAACGAAATGTGTTGCTTTAGCACTAGTGGTAGCGTATTATGACCAAGGGACAATGGTGGGTTCAACGTTCGAGTCCATTGGGTGGGACAGGCAGTGGCAACGATTAACACCGGCGGAGCCTAATAAAATCCACTAGATGGTAAGAGAAGAATCATTATGGGACCAACCGAAAATTCATCGCTATATATTGCACGGCAAAATCTTTGTCTAGCAAAAGTAGTGCACAAGCCATGGGTAGACGGGATGGACGACGGGGTTCAAGTGTGTTTGTGACAACTGAGATAGGAGCGGCGGTATATTACAGAGATGGAGGTGTTGGTTGTTAGGGATGCAATCGGAGCGGATACAAACGGATATCGCTTATTCCATATGCTATTCTATTTTTTTCTCGGAATCGAAATCAGACATGGACAATACCGGATACAAATATGAATGTGGATAATCTCGGTCACGGATATTTAGTTGGATATTTTGCTAAAACGGAAACCATATATATCGCACGTATAAAGATCAATCAATCGTACTACATGTATAAAATGCTACTACATTAACAATTCGACAAGCAAATTTGATTACATCACACTATCACAACCAGCTAGTTAAAGTAGTAACTACCACGTTATAGTGATAGCAGTACAAAAGATGTTCAAAATGTAACTAGTCAACTATATAACAGGACAGATACAACATATACAAAGCCTACAAACCAATAGCAATGACGATTAGGGATACCGAGCGTTGGTAGTAACGATGCATAACGTCCCAATTTTCAAGTTTTCCAAAATATTTTATTTAAAATAAAGCTTTATAAAATGTCCATGATTTTATAGAATTTAACAATGCTTAAATAGAATTTTCAGAAATGAAATTGATTTAATATGAATAAATCAAACATCAATTAGTTCTGACGAGGATCTAATAATCCTCATTTTATCTTTTATCTATAATTCTTATTATGGGTAAATATGATGTCATGTGTTCCCTAGGTATACCCCTTATATTTACAAGGGAGAAGCCTGCCAGGTGGTCGTAAGTTCTTCTACGACCACCCCCATAGTCGTAAGTTTTGCTATGACTGTCTTATAGTCGTAAGTTCTTCTACGATCACTATCCAGTCGTAAGATATTCTACGACTACCTCATAGTCGTAAGCTCTTCTATGACCAGGTCAGCCACAAGTACCTTATGATCAATAAAACCTCTGAGCGAGTGGGTCCAATTGATTAAGGAATCAGCGATCGACATCTGTTATTACTATATGAAGTAATAGTACGTAATACCCCATTATCTCGACAAGTAGCGCGAGGCGGCGTGAAGGGTTACCACTCGATGATTCTGCAAACATCGCGCGTTCTTGGATTTGATAAGGTGCCTCTTCACGGAGGAAAACAGCTATTCCTTCACGTCTATATAAAACCTTGATCGAGAGAGGAAAAGGCGTCGCGAGAGACAACAAGCAATCGGGAAGACAGTTAGACATTATCTTCTGTAATAGTCTTAGTCTTTTCTCCCGATTGTACGAAACACACTCAATACCATACACACACAGAAGTAGGGTCGTTATTCTCTCCGGAGAAGGCCTGAACCTGTATAAAAATACACATGTCAATCTCTCTATGTGATTCCATTCTAGGAGACCCCCCGAATCAAACAATTTTTACGTAAGATCGGTTCTAAAACACCGACAGTTGGCGTCGACCTTGGAGATCTTCCGGTAATCTCTTATTAACATACTCTCTTTTTCCCAAATCTCATGCACTCATGGCAGGAGAATGGAACGAGGAGAACTGGTTTGACTTGGCGGTCTGAAAGGCGTCGACATGGATGCCGATTTCGATTACGAGCCGAGTATCGACTCATCCGATGGTGTTGCTGCCTCCAGAGATCTTTCCACAGATCCAGGAGACCATGCCACTGATAGAGTTGAGGAGGGATCCTTATCCCCCACAACAGTACGTCCAACAGAGGAATCAATTCCTTCAAAGGACAAGGGTCAATCCGACCACAATCAGGACTACACCCAGGCGGACTCACAACACGACGAGAGTTTTTCCTCCAAGTGTTCAAGTCCCCCTAAGGCGGTCCGACCTGGTGAGACAAGTTCTAGAAGCCACAATTCCAGGACTTCACCATCATCTAGTGGTCCTCTCTCTCCGGATAACTCCAGAGAGAGCGGGATCAAGCATGCTTTCCTGCAAATTCGACCATCTCTCCGCAGATCACACCTGCGGATGGAGACGGTTATAACCCAAAGTTCCCCTTCCTGGAGGGGATTACTCCAAGTCGCCAGATGGTGTCACTCGACTACTCCTCAAGTGGGGAGGCCTCGAGCGCAAGTGAGAATCATCAACGGGAGGTCTTCGTCCTTCCCTCAGATCAAGGTCACTATTCTAGAGACTGAGCTAGGGACACTCTCCGAAGATCACGCACTGCGCCCCCTCGTGGCAATGGCAAGGGAACCACCAGTGACAGACAGAACCAACACTCTGATGAGCGCGAGGGAAATCCTCGATATTCTCGCACTCCATTGAGACAGTCTCAAGGATCTGATATGGAAGATCTTGAGGCTATTCGACGGAAGAAGATTGTAGCCCAGAAAAATCTATCTGGGCGCATTCAATATCAATCAGAGGAAGCTCAAGAGCTCCAGTACATCAACGACTTGCTCGAGAACCCTACTCGAGAGCTCGCCCGAGCGCCAGGCTACGACCTCTTCGTCGAAAAGATCGCACAAAGGCTTCGGACCACGATGACAAGACTGGAAGCACCTCGCCGACATTATTCAGGAAGTCGTAGCAATACGACTTCTTTAGCTACCAGTCGATCAAACATATCACCGCGTAGAAATCAGCGCAACGGTGAGTCACATCGATCTCCTACTCGGAGAAATATCTTTCGAACGACTGATGATCAACAAGCCCCTCGGAGATGTGATCGCTCACTATTCCGACATGGAAATCTGCAGCAGCAGATGGAATACGAGGAGTATTTCCCTCGTAGGACCGAGACCTACTACAGGTCGGGTCAACCTGTTACTGGGTATCGTCGAGTACGATCACCTGGTGATATCAACCATTCTTTCCTGCAAAGGAGGCGTCAAGAAGTTATTACCGGATATCGAGCATTTTCGCCGACCTCGGTCGTTCATTGGCCACCTCATTTTCGACCCGATAAACATGGAGAGTTCGATGGATCCCAAAATCCCATCGAGTTCCTTCAAATTTATACAACGGTTGTCCGGCGGCGGCGGGAGAGCATGTAATGGCGAATTACCTTCCAAGCGTGCTCGAAGGAGTGCGCTTTCGATCGTGGTTACTAAACCAACCACTCGAGTCGATCTATTCTTAGCAACACCTCTGCGACCTTCTCTTGGCGAGCTTCAAAGCACCTACAATGCATACAGGAAGGAGGGCGACTTGCACCGATGAGATAGAGCGATCACGAGACCTTGCGCCAATTCATCAAAGCGCTTTAGTCAGGTTCGTAATTCAATTCCGAAAGTTTCTGATTCATCTGTCATCAGGGCTTTCAAGCAAGGAGTCTATAGTAGAAGGATAACAGAAGATATCGCTTTGAATCCTCCCACTACTGTCGCCGAGCTCTTTGAGATGGCCGATCGATACGCGACTGCTTCTGAGGTGGTCGAGTGGAACAACACAATCGATCGAGAAGATAATACCTCTCAAGAGCCGGGCGAAGTTGGTAAGAAGAATGATAAGAAAGCAAAGAAGTTCAAGAACAAGGCGAAGGATCAAAAACTCCAAGCCAGTGGTTCCAAGGAGGTCTTAGCTCTAAACGATAAAGAGCCACGAACCTCCAAGCCACACTCCGACTGAGGCAAAGGTAAGCGCTCTGATCGGAAGAACGATAAGCCTAGGTGATGTCCTTTCCATAAAAAGGAAGGACATGACCTTCGCAACTGCCGGGTCTTCCAACAAAAGCTCGAGGACTACTACAACGGCAAAGGACCACTTCCCACTCTCGAGCAGGTAGGGCAAACGAGTGGTCATAAGTCATCAGATGACGATGAGGAGATGTCGTTCCAGGATCCGCAACATACCGTCGAGCACATCTACGGGGGATCATCGGCATACGAATCAAAGTGACAGCTTAAAGCTGCCGAACGTGAGGTAAACTCCATAGATCCTCCTCTCGTCAATAAATTACCGAAGTGGTCAGAAGTCACCATCTCCTTTGAGAAGGGTGACTGCCCGATTCCTTCGACTCGACCAGGTCGATATCCGATCGTGGTCGAACCTACCATCAACAATTGTCGGGTCAATCGAGTTTTAGTTGATGGTGGCAGCTCGTTAACTATCTTGTTTACGAGTGCCCTGGATGAGATGCAAGTACCTAGGACTAAGGTAAGACCGGTACGATACTCTTTTCATGGGATCGTACCGGGGACTTTAGCCAAACCTATTGGCCAAGTTTCTCTTGCTTTAATATTTGGTTCACCAAGTAATTTCAGGACAGAGAAAATCTCCTTTGATGTGGTCGATTTCGATCTGACATATATAACGCCATACTCGGACGACCAACTTTGGCAAAATTCTTAATGGCTACTCATTACGGTATCAATGTCTTAAGATGCGAGTCCCAAAGGAGTAATCACAATTCATTGTGACAAGAAGATGGCGCATACTGCGACCGTCGATCCTCGAGATGGTTGGTCAAATACCAACTTGAGAAGAAAGTCGACCTTCGACTAGCAAGTCGAAGCCTAAAAGCTACACCAAAGCCAAGCGACCAGTGTCAAAGAGGTTCCTCTAGGCGCAGGGAGCCCTCGGATGTTCATCGACGGGATACTTCCGACCCCAAGTAGGAAGACGCCTCATCACCTTCCTCCGAGCTAACGCAGATGTCTTGGCGTGGCAAGCATCCAACATGCCCGGAGTCCCCAGGGAGGTGATCGAGCACAGGCTAGCTTTACGACCTGACAAAGTACCCATAAAACAAAAATTATGGAGATTTGCCCCTGATCGGCGAGATGCTATTAAATCGAGTTGGATAAGCTACTTAAGCGGGCTTTATAAGAGAAGTCGACCACCCAGAGTGGTTGGCTAACCCTGTAATGGTTAGGAAGTCAAACGTCAAATGGCGTATGTGCGTAGACTTCACTGATCTTAATAAAGCTTGTCCAAAAGATGATTTTCCTTTACGTCGTATCGATCAGTTGGTTGATTCTACTGCAGGTTGTGAAATGTTAAGTTTTTTAGATACATATTCTGGATACCACCAGATCAATATGTGTCTAGACGATGAAGAAAAGACCGCATTTATTACACCATTTGGTATATTTTGCTATGTCAAAATACCGTTTGGTCTAAAAAAATGCCGGCGCTTCCTTTCAACGCTTCATGCAATCGACTTTTTCATCTCAACTAGGCCAAAACCTGGAGGCCTATGTTGATGATCTAGTCGTTAAAAGCATGAAGAGATTTAATCATATTACTGACCTACAAGAAACATTCGACAACCTCAGAAAGCATCGCTTAAAACTCAATCCTGAGAAGTGTGTGTTCGAAATCTCTTTAGAAAAATTGCTTGGATTCCTAGTATCTATATGGGGAATTGAAGAAAATCCCGAAAAGATAAAGGTCATTCTCCAAATGCGCCCTCCAACCACAAAGAAAGAAGTTCAGAAACTCACAGGGTGCATGGCGGCTTTAAGTCGTTTCATCGCATGACTAGGAGAAAAAGGACTACCTTTCTTTAAACTTCTAAGGAAACGCGAAGGTTTTGAGTGGTCGAACGAGGCAAACGCTGCCTTTGAGGATGTCGAGAGGTATCTTACGAGTGCTCTGACGAGGATTAAAACCTCTATGTATTAATTTAATACATAAAAGACCATACGTCTTCATGGTCGTAACCCCTAAGGCTAACGACCTCACTGGTCGTGAGGATTCCAGAGGTTACACGATGGGTACCCTGGTCGGACTAGGCTTCGACTAGGTAGCTGCTCGGAAAAGCTATGAACTGGCATTTCTTACCGTATGATGAATAGAACACGTGCTGAATGTTTCGTACCATGCGATGATATACAAGATACTGACAATAAACCACCCTACAGTTAAACTTTTCACAGGCACTTAACCGCAAGGTAGTTAACACGTTGTTAACTGCCTTAAACCTCCGACCAGTCGTAACGTTTCGCTAGGGACGCCTTCTCCAGGAGTAACTGCCGCCTCTTCGGGAGTTATTTAATGGTGGAACGCAGAAGACGAAAAGACAACGGAAGACACACAGAGCAAGGCAACACAAAATCCAAAGCAGTAGCAAGGAAATCAGTCTTTAAGCCTAATTACTTTGCCTAGCATTCAACACATTCGGTGTAATTAGAGATAGTCCTTAGTCAGGTCTTGTAATTCCAGTTCATATTATAAAGAGCAACCCCCATTCTCTCCCAGGATACTCCACGCCATTTTCCTCTTTTTATTTCGTAAGATCAGCGACTTGATCGTCGACAGCTGGCGCCGTCCGTGGGGAAGAAGACGTGAGTTTTCTGAAGAAACTTCTTGCTCATCAAAATCCTCGCCCAAATTCCTGTAATCACTCATGCGATTATGCCCGGAGTTTTTGATGAGGAGAACTGGTTCGATTTGGCGGCTACGCCAACCTCGACATGGAAGGATGCATCCATGCCATGCAAGAGAATGGCATGTCATCCTTCTCCTCCTCCGCTGGTTCACACATCGCCGACGTTGGCGAAGTCGACCCAATGGATGATGATCCACCCGTACGACAGGTGGCGGTTCCAGCCATTCCGATCGGCTCGGAAGGCCAGGGAACCTCCTCAAGCCCAGTCGTTCTAACCGGCAAAACAGGTGAAGAACTTTCAGCACCACAAATCGAGAATCTCTATACTCTCGATGAAATCATGGCTAAAAAATACTCACCACGGCTTTTGGCAATTCCAGGAGCGAACCGACACCTGGTAACGGTGTCGATGAAGCCTCCACTGGTCGTAGGCCAGGCGGAGATGATCAAACTCTGCATATGATCGGCTGTTCACTGGGTCAGGCTGAGTTCGCCAAGAAGACCTTCGGAGTTGCTCATCTCCGACCGCTCTCCGTCATGGAAACTTCTGGCAAAAGCATTGAGAAGCTCTCCATCAGTTACGATGGAAGCTCATCGGAAGATCGCTGCTGGAGGCATGAGGTCAATGCGATCGGAGATGCAAATCCGGATGCCTTGCGCGGTCCCTCGCGCTTCGCCACGCCACCACGTGTTGGTGGAGATGATGCGAACCGTCAAGCACCAACTTCCGGAGGCAGCGGAGCTGATCGACATTCATCAATTAACTCACCTGGTGCTGCCCAGCCAAGAGTAACTGATCGGATAGAACAAATCCGAAGGTCAGGGGAAGATTCAGTCTGCGTGACACCTCGACACTCCCGAACCCCGAGACCTTCTAGCTCGTACAAAACTTGCGACGTGTGCAAGATATGTTAAATAATTCTGACCCTGTTCTAGTAGAAACTCCAGATTTTGTACAGCTTGTAGGCCAAGTATCGGAAATTTCGCAACAGACTATACAACGAACGGGCGACGAGAACAAAGAAGTGCGGGAAGTCGACCATGACTTCATCTCAACGCCTCTCTCGAGAGGGCAACATGGTCAAATTGGGGAACAAACGATACCTGTGCCTTCTCGGCGATTCCGACCTAGGAGTCACGAGGAAGAAGGCTATTTCAGATAGCAACTCCTCACCACGCCGAGAAGAACAAATCTTTGGAACCCGACGATCTCAGGCACCGTTTGAATCAAGTAGGCGGTCGGAGGCATTATACAAATGTCCACGACCGGATCGGCTCATCGGAGCACCTACGTTCCAACCATAGGAACCGGTCTCCGACCGATTACAATTCGGCGCCTTCCCAGAGAAGGCGCCATGAATCCATCACAGGTTGTTGAGCCTTCTCTGCAGGCTCCAGTGTCGTTAGCCAAACCGTTCCGATAGCTTAACTTGGACAAATTCAACGGAACTGAAAATCCGCTAGAATTTCTCCAAATATACACCACCGCCATCAGAGCTGCTGGAGGTGACGAAAATGTAATGGCTAATTATTTACCCACCGTGCTCGAAGGGTCTGCCCGGTCCTGGTTACTCAACCTACCGGTCGGATCAATCTATACTTGGGAGCAACTCTGCGACCTCTTAATCGTGAACTTCCAGGGTACGTACGACCGCCCTGGAAAGGAGGATGATCTCCACCGACCGGCAGGTTCTCGGCGAGACTTTACGTCAATACATCAAGAGGTTCAGCCAGGTCCGTAATTTCATACCAGAAATCGCAGAGTCATCGGTTATTCAGGCTTTAAGGCAGGCTTAAGGAACCGGAGGTTTACGGAGGACATGGCAATGAACCCTCCACGAACCACCGTCGAGCTTTTCGACATGGCTGATAAGTATGCCACCGCTAGCGAAGCAATTGAGTGGTGTGAGGCCATCGATCGGAAAGGCAAAATTCCCCATCTGGCTCGGACAAACTAGAAAAAAGAATAAAAAGTCTCTCAAGAAGAAAAAAAACGCAGACCGAAGCGATAAGAAAGTCTTAGCGATTCTGAAAAAATTCACGAAGGGTAAGAAGGACTATCTGGGTCAAGCAAAGCAAAGGCTTCAACCAAGGATTCGAGAAAAATAAGAAGTGGTGTCCACTTCACTAGCGAGCGAGGGCATGATCTGCGCTTTGCCGTGTCAGCAAAAGAAATGGAGGATTATTATGCGTAAGGACCATTTCCATAATCTTCGGAACCCGAGAAAGAAGCTCCAAAAGAACAAGGATGGCGGCGAAGAGATGGAGTACCGGGATCCCCAACACACAATCAACATGATTTTTGGAGGATCTTCTTCATACGAGTCCAGGCATCATCTGAAGGCCATGGAGCGGGAGGTCAACCTTGTCAAATCTCCGACCATCACCAAGTAGTCAAGGTGGTCGGACATGGCAATTTCCTTCAGCAAAGACGACTGCCCCATCCCTTCGACTCGACCGGGTAGGTTCCCTATTGTTGTTGAACCAACTATTAATAATTGTAGGGTTAATCGAGTCTTAGTAGATGGAGGTAGTTCTTTGAATATATTATTTGTGGGATCTTTAAAAGAGATGCAGGTCCCCATGTCAAAGGTGAAACCAGTGAAATATGTTTTTCATGGCATAGTTCTTGGCTCTACCGCCAAACCGATAGGACAATTTTCCCTACCGGTTACGTTCGGAAAGCCTGATAATTTCCAAACAGAAAAAAATTCCATTTGATATTGTAGATTTTGAATCTGCATATAATGGAATCCTTGGTCGACCAACATTAGCAAAATTCTTGATAGCCACGCACTACGGTTATCAAAGTTTGAAAATGCCGGAACCAAGAGGAGTCATCACGGTTCGAGGAGACCAGAAAATGGCCTTTGTATGTGATCGGAAATCTCTAGAACTGGTTGATGAATTTCCGACCAGAGAGGCTGACCCATCTACTGTACAGGTCAAATGCTTGAGGCCGAAGATGACGCCGAAACCGTCCAACCAGTCAAAAGAGGTATCGCTCGACAAAGGCGCTTCTCCGGACAGCGCCAAGTCACTACTACCTGGGTCAGAAAATGCTAACCCACCCGCTCGCAAGGTTCTGGTCGGAGCAAGACTCGATCCTAAATAGGAAGAGTCGCTCGTCTCCTTCCTCCGAGCAAATCAGGATGTATTCGTCTAGCAGGCGTCCGATATGCCCGGAGTCCCCGGGAAGTGATCGAGCACAGGCTAGCACTCCAGCCTGATAAGAAACCGATCAAGCAGAAGCTACGGCGTTTTGCACCTGATCGGAAGGAGGCAATCCAGTCGGAGATTGACAAGTTTCTTAAGGCTGGATTCATTCATGAAGTCGACCACCCTCAGTGGCTGGCCAACCCAGTAATGGTTAGGAAGAATAATGGGAAATAGCGAATGTGTATAGACTTTACAGATCTTAATAAAGCTTGTCTGAAGGATGATTTTCCCCTTCCGCGCATTGATCAACTGGTAGATTCTACCTCCGGGTGCGAATTACTAAGTTTTTTAGATGCATATTCAGGGTACCACCAGATTAACATGTGCAAAGAAGATGAAGAGAAAACTTCCTTCATCACCCCATATGGCACTTACTGTTATGTTAAGATACCATTTGGTCTTCAAAACGCTGGTGCAACTTTTCAAACGTTGATGCAAAAACCTTTAATCCACAAATAGGTCGGAACCTTGAAGCTTACGTTGACGATCTGGTCGTAAAGAGTGTCAACGCTAGTGATCATGTTCATGACTTACAAGAAACTTTCAATAATCTGAGAAGGCATAACCTCAAGTTAAATCCGGAAAAATGTGTGTTCGGAGTTTCTGCTGGAAAATTGCTCGGTTTCCTAGTCTCGGCTAGAGGTATTGAAGAAAATCCAGTAAAGATAAAAGCCATAGACCAGATGTGCCCTCCGACCACAAAGAAAAAGGTCCAAAAGCTAACCGGCTGTATGGGAGCCCTAAGTTGTTTCATAGCAAGGTTAGGTGAAAAAGGATTACCTTTCTTTAAGCTTCTTCGGAAACACGGGAGTTTTGAGTGGACTAAAGAGGCAAACGATGCCTTTGAAAAACTTAAAAAATACCTTATGAGTACCCCGGTCTTAGTCTCTCCGAGATCGGGAGAAACATTGCTAATTTACGTGGTACATAGCGCCACAAGCGATGAAGCGATTGTCTTGTGTAGGACCAGAAAGACGACTAGAGGGGGGGTGAATAGGAGCACCTCACTTTTTCACCTTAAGTGAATTCAATACTAATTTCACTCCAATAGCTATAAAAGCCATGAAGATCAATACACAAGCACAGTGGAAGACTTGTATTGAATCCAATCAAAACCCCGAAGCAAAACAACCAAAATTACCAAAAATCCAATTCTCAAAGTGTTGGGAGGTCAGACCTCTTAAATTGGCGGGTCGATTTTTTTGCCTAGTGGTCAGACCGCTGATATTGGCGGTCAGACCGCCCCTGACGATGAACAGCAAAATCAGCCTAAAAAACCGAAACGAAAATCGGTCTAACTTTTGATCTACACGGCCAAACTTGACCAAATTTGGAACACACCTTCCTAAGGATATTAGGAACCTATTCCAAGAAGAGATTGAGTAGATCCATGTCAAAGTTTTGACCTTTTTCTGTTTTACCGAAGGAGGGTTCAAAACCAGGCAAAAAACTAAAAACTTGATCCAAAACTTGCTGGTGTGAGATTAATGATCTAGATGATCCTAGATGTATTCCCACACATCACAGCAAGATAAAAGAGGGAAAGAAACCAACCAAAAACCACAGGATCAAGAAAGCACTCAAAATCATCAAAAGAGAAGGGAAAACACAAGAGGCCTCATCTTTGAACAATCACCCATAGATTGATTCACGATTAGTTGCTAGTTACAGCCACTCCCTCAAGGAGGGCAAAACTCAATCCATGAACACACAACTCAACACATCTCCCTAGAACCCTAAGCCTCTTCTCTTTCTCCTAAGCCCTAAGACAAACTAGGGTTTTCAATGAAGTGCTTGGTGGATCACGAGAAACAACCCCTTCCTATTTATATGAGGCCTAGAGCTTCTAGAAGACTAACCCTAATGGGCTCCCGTTAAGGCCCAATACAAACGGGTCACACACGCACACATCTCAAAGCGCCGTCTTCACTTCTTTTGACCTAATCCACTTCTTGACGCATCGTCTTGCGCCGCGGGTTGGCATTAGGTCACCAAGGCAGTATTTGGTGAAATTACCAAAATACCCCTTCTCGATCTTTTCCAAAGACCGAGTCCAAACTGCGCGAAACACATCCATGCTTTGCCACATGTAGGTTGATCCAGCGGCTCTCATCGTGTCAGCAAGTCTCTCCCATCCGGTTCCCACCGGACCACCTTGACACTTGCACCGACCCCCGCACTGCTTGATCCAACCAGTCGCACCGAACTGCCCGTTCGGTCATCTTCATCCATTCTGCGCCATGCTTGAGTCGATCCTCCTCGCCGTTGACCGTCGTTGACCTCCAAGCCACCTGCACAGCAATAGACAAGCAAACACGAATCCGGGAACAAGTTCTTCACAACTTGACCCACGTTAGTGAAAACATGCAACATGCAACACATATGCATTAACAAAAAGGATATGACCTATCCCAAACTCAGTCCACAACTAACACCATTTATCAGCATAGAAACCGGTCAGATCGCCGTTACGGTTTGATCCGACCGCCCTAGGATCGAATCGAATTTCACTTAAGGCTTGGTCGGTCCGACCCCAAAATGCGGTCGACCGCCAATGACCGACAAATTTTAAACTTTATCGAATACGCTTGAAACTTCAAACCAAAAGCAGCATTGCCAATTGTTTCATCATCCTAAGATCATGGGCATATCCCCATGATATCCACATACTGGTCGTAGAAAGGGATAACATCCAACAACCGATTTATTACGTAAGTGAAGTCTTACATGGACCAAAGGAAAGATACCCACAGGTACAAAAGTTGTTCTACGGCCTCCTTATGTCTTCAAGGATGCTTAGGCATTACTTTTAGGCCTACAAAGTGGTCGTACCGGCTGGATATCCCCTTGGTCAAGTCCTTAGAAACAGGAAATCATCAGGACAAATAGCAAAATGGGCGGTTGAGCTAGGGGCGTTTGACCTCCATTTCATCTCACGAATAGCAATAAAGTCCCAGGCAATAGCAGAATTCATTGCCGAATGGACAAACCCTGAACCCACCCAAGGGCCCGAGTACGAACACCACGATGAGTGGACAATGTACTTCGACGGTTCCTTGATGTTAAAAGGATCGGGGGATGGAGTCATCTTGATATCCCCTACTGGTGAACAACTCAAGTATGCCATCTAGTTAAATTTTCCTGCCACAAACAATGTGGCAGAATATGAAGGTTTACTGGCAAGACTCCGAGCAACTCGTTTGCTCGGGATTTGCAGATTACTAGTGAAAGGCGATTCTCAACTAGTAGCGAATCAAGTAGGGAAAGAGTATCAATGCTCGAGTACCAAGATGTCATCTTATCTAGCGGAAGTATGGAAACTCGAAAAGCACTTCTTCGGTTTCCAGATCCAGCATATTCCTAGAAAGGAAAACTTTCGGCGGAACCGGTTAGCACGGATGGCCTCCACGAGGTCGGCCCCGCCAGAAGTTTTTCTTGAGCAACTCGATTCACCATGTAGTCGAGCCTTCCGAGAACATACATGATTCTTCTGAGTTGTACAAACCGATCAAAGGAACATGGATGCTCCACGAATCGATTGACGGTTGGTATTTGTCATAATCAAGGTAGAGATCGATGACATCGATCTACAATTATCTTGACATGACATAATTAGGAAGATGATGTAGAGGCCGATCGATAGCACGAAAAGCCAAATCATACACTCTAATTGAGCGTTACCTTGTATAAGCGAGGATCTCATGGAGTGTTGATGAGATGCATATCTCAAACGGATGACATTAAGTTGCTAACCGAAATCCATGAAGGAGTCTGTGGAGCACATCACTCCTACAGAACACTGGTCGGTAAAGCCTTCAGGCAAGGATACTACTGGCCAAGTGCACTTTATGATGTGAAAGAACTTGTGACAAAGTGTGTACAATGTCAGTTCCATAGTCGACAAGTACATCAGTCGGCATAAGCCTGACAAACAATTCCTCTTTCTTGGCCTTTTGCAACCTTGGGACTGGACATTCTGGGACCTTTCCCAAGAGCACCCGGGGGCTTCGAATTCCTTTTCGTCATGATTGACACGTTTACAAAATGGATCGAGGCCGAGCCTGTTGTTAAAACAACAACTGAGGCCGCTAAGAGATTTCTAATGAAGAATGTGATCACACGATTTGGTATACCCAGTTGTATAATCACAGACAATGGTGCCCAGTTCTCCAGCAGTCAATTCCAAGAATTCTGCGATGAACTTGGCGTCAAAGTTCATTTTGCTTCAGTTGCTCATCCACGAACAATGGGGCGATTAAGCGAGCTAATGGTATCATTATGCAAGGGATCAAACGCCGAGTATTCGACTAGTTAATCAAACGGTCAGGAGCTTGGGCTCAAGAACTCCCATCTGTATTATGGCCCATTCGAACCACAACCAGTCGTGCGACCGGTGAAACGCCATTCTTTTTGGTTTATGGTGTTCAAGCCATGCTTCCTCCATAACTCAAAATTGGCTCTACTCGAACTGATCATTTTAATGAAATTGATCAGAATGAGCAACGACTTCGGCGACATCAATTTCCTTGAAGAACGACGAAATCAAGCCCTTGTACGATCAGCAGTATATCAACAAGCCATGCGAAGGTACCATAGTCGTAAGGTGCAACCTCGCAGCCTTGCTGTAGGTGATCTGGTTCTCAGAAAAATTCAGAATCAGGCTAATCGCAACAAGCTTTCTCCCAAGTGGGAAGGTCCTTACACTGTGGTCGAAGTCACCCGACCAGGTTCTGTTAGACTCGCCATGTCGGACGGGCAAATTTTGTCAAATTCTTGGAACATTGATCAATTGCGTAAGTTTTATGTCTAATTATTTTGTACTTTATTTCAATTCTTGATTTAGTATATTCATTCTTTTTTCGACAAGTGATACAATTTATATATCTATGCCTATATCCTGGTCATCTATTATTGTTGTTTAAAATGGTCGGAGAAGATAATTTTTCTCTCCGATATCCTTTAACGGGATCTTTGTTACTCCTTGGCAACGACATCAGTGTCATACGCTGTATAGGTCCTAGTCGTGATCATTCCATGAATGATTCCACAGCGACCATCTGAGTAAACAGAGCATAACACAAGCAACAATGTATAGTTCATTATGCTATTAAGATCATGAAGACTATATTTCTTCATTTCAACATTCAGTTCTACTCTCGTTTGGCTACTGGTCAGGACACGGAAAGCCTCCTAGTTGAAGTCTCTCCTTTTTCATGCGTGGTCACCTTGCTGGAAGGAGCTTCCTAGCGGCGTTTCTTTTCTTCGATCCTCGCCGCCCGGTCGGACTTGAGCTTGAACACGTTTTATGTAAATGTTTTTCTATATCTTCTGTTCTTATCGGTTTTTTCCGACCAGTTTTAGGTCGTATATATAAATCGATCACTTCTCTTCAATTGCATACATTCTTGCATTTCTTCTTATGTCAATACAACAAGTCTTTTTTTCGACCATGTACAACTTTTGATTGGTATTTCGATCATGACAAACAAGGATCTATAACTAGACAAAATCATAAGCTGGTTCCGACCACAGTTATTTCCTAGTATTGCTACGATCAGTTTTGTCTTCATATCGGCACATACCTTCAAAACAATGGTTTCGACTTTCATTCTCTATCTTGGCTACCTACTTGTATAGTAAAGTTCTTTTATTATAAAACAGTCGGGGGCTAGGAGGTATACGAGAATTTTAAAAGTCAAAAGGAATAAACAAAAGCATTGCTGATGACATAAAAGGTAAGTTTTATACATTATTTTTCAATATTCTTACATTTGCAGGGGCCTACTCTCGAAATATCTCCTGGTTAATTACTGCTTGATGGAGATCTGACCTCCATCTCCTCTACAACTTTATCTCTGAGTGACCTGAGTTCTTCCATGAACATGGTCACCTCCTCAGGTGGGTAGTTGAAGTCATCTTCAACAGCTTGGAGATCAATGGAGGGGTCGGAAGCTTTCAGTTTTGCCAAAGAAAAACTAACTCCACTAGCAGCTTTGCTTTCATAGTGCAGGCATAGTTCTTTCGAGTAGTCTTGAGGAGATTTTTAAGATCCTCTAGAAGTTGACCCAAATAGTTCATTTTCTCTACTGGATCTCTTAAAGTAGGCAGACTTGATCCTGATCCCATATCAAAGATCATCTTGTTCAAAAATAGAATCTTTTCATCAATATTTTGCACAAGAGCCTCCTCCTCGTCTTGCTCAAATTTCAGAGTCTTTTCTGCTCTGTCCAAAGCTTGTTTTTGCTCTACAAGAGTAAAACAGGTGATAAGCACAAAAATAATTGAAGGAAGACAATAAGTCAAGTTTACGACCTGTTACCTTCAATTTTCTTGTTAAGTTCTTCCTTGCTGGTCGTCGCTTCGGCAATTGACCGGTCCTTAGCTTTGATTTCCTCTTCAAACAAAGCTGTCTTGGCTTTCTCAACCATGATCTCTTCTTTTATTTTCTCCAAATCTATCGAATGCGATAAGGGAGAATAATTAGAGAAGGGTAAAGTTTTGAAGAAAGAGAAAAGGTTAAGTGGGAAGTTCTTACTTTCCAATTCGGAGTGTTTTTGCTCCAAGTCCTTAATTCGCTGGGTCAGTCCTCCGACCACAACAAAGTTCTCGACCAGATGTTGTACAAATAGTATTTTTTCTCTTTAAGTTCCTTGTAAACTTTTGAGAAGTACTATGGAACTGGTCATAGATACTTACTCGGATCGCCAAACCATTATAACCGCCAAATATTGAATCAGGATGCATTTTGATTTGATGATCCGATATTTTTCCCTATGCCTCGTCAAGCTCCTTATCCTCGATAAATCGGGGGCGAAAAGGGAACTTGTCAGGTTGAGAAGAATTACCAACATTGGTCGGAACCGGTTGAGGGGCTTTAGGGGCATCTACCTCTGTAGAAAGAGTTAGAACCACCACTGGATCCAACTCGACCGTTGGCCTTGACACCTGCTCGGGGGCTTCTTCGACCACTTTTTCCTCAGGAGTTCTATCCTGGGAAGCACTCTGGTCGGGGATCTCCACGAATGCCTGGTCCTCAGGAGGAGTCCGGTCGGAAACAACTGGAACACCAGAAGACATACGCAAAGCAAAGAAGGGAAGTTCAAAATCAAATCATCAAGAAATCATTAGAGGTATGCGCTTATACGACCATTTTCATTTGTACATACGGTTAGTTTTGAGATTTGACTTTGAATCGCGGAAGGGTAAACTCTGTGTCGTCACCCTTCCTTTTCTTTTCTCCTGTTTTTGCCAGTTCCAAACCGGCAGAGTTGGTTAAACCCGTTGCATCATCCAACAACATATCGGAAGCGATGCCCTCGATCAACTGGTCGAGGATTACATCCTTGACCATCTGGTCGGGCGGAGTGGTTTCACCAACCTCCAGACTAGTTGTTTCAATAACAACTGTCTGGTCGTCAATGACCGGTCAGGGGTTTACGGCCTCCGTAGTCGCGCACTACTGGCCTTTAGCCTTCTCCACCTAAACCAATAAACGAATTTGGTTAGGTGATGAAATCTTTTATCTAAACTACATATATATTCATCTGAAATGTTCTATTACCTCGGGAGATTCATCTTCTTCCAGTGCATCAGGGCACGAATCGGTCGGAACCACGGTGGGATGTTGACCCTTACCCTGAGTAATTCGTAATCCGACCAGCTGCAGAAATAGAACATGATAAAAAAATCTGATCGGAGAATATGTATACATGATAAAAGAAGTTTTTTTGTTATTTACCTTAAGCCTTGCTAGTTTCTCTTCAGCAGGAACTATGGCCAAGATCTCGGGGAATCCGGCCTTCTCACCAGGCTCCCCAGAGCAGATCAGTCTGATCCGTTCTCTGATTTTCTTAGGAGAAAGGGCTTTAAAAAGCAAAAGAAATAATGGCAGATTTTAAGGTAGTACTATAATCAAATAACAAAATACTGGTCGGAGTTTCTCTCGAAGACTTACCACCTCTGAGATAGCTTCATCACGACCAATGGACCGTCGGGGAATGAGTCCGAAGCTTGGCGAGGCTAATCTGGTGCTTGGTGAAGTCCTCACCACATGCCAAGAGGTCAAGCCCTTGACTTCATGGTCATAGATGGCATCCACCCATCGCCCGACCACTCTGTCTTCTCCACGGTCTTCCTCCACTTGAGATTTTCATTACGCTCTCATTCGTAAGTAGAGACCATCATCCTCAGAAGCTGTCATGTAGAACCAGTTCTTCTTCCATGACGACCACGAGGAATTCGAGTACATATGAATGTACTCATCGGTCTTCCCGTCGTGAAGGCGCAATGTACATTCTCCGGGAGTCTCCGTGGTTCTCCCTATCACCATTCGGTAGAAATACCTAAAGAGCCTCAAACTCAGGGGCACTCCTAGGTATGCTTCACACAAATATGTGAAGATACTGATATTGGCGATGGAATTTGGAGCCCAATTCACCAATTCCACCCCCGTAGTACTCAAGAACACGGAGAAGGAATTTGTGTACCGGCAATCTCAGCCCGCATTCGATGTAGGCGAGGAAAACAGGGATTTCTCCGTCTTCACGGCTCGGAAAGTGCTCTCCAATCGCTGGTTTCCATCTGATCAAATTCTTGTCTGGGAGCATCCCAACCTTCTCCAACGCCTCAAGCTTTTTCTTGCTCAATTCCGAAGGCAATCACTTCGTGATTTGCTCCGATATGAGGTTTTGTGGTCGGAAGAACAAGAAAAAAGGACTAAAGATTTTTTTCTCGGCAAAGGGGATCAGAAAGGGGATCTGGAAGCGTAAAAATTCCAAAAGGTCTAGCGATGGGGATTTTATAGCCTTAGATCTTTAAATTATGATTGGAGGTTACCCACAAAAGTCTAAATGGCAAAAAGCTTCTTTTTCGCCCAACAGACAGAGGAACTCTTCGGTTCCCAAGGCAAGTTCTCAACTTTAAAATGAACACAGACCACCTCGAATGTCATGGTATTAAATGGGGGTCTGCCTGATATGATTTCATCGGATAAAGGTACACATACGACCTGTTCATTTAAAGTTCGGGGGCTAGCTGACGAGGATTAAAACCTCTATGTAATAATTTCATACATAAAATACCATACGTCTTCATGGTCGTAACCCCTAAGGCTAACAACCTCACTGGTCGTGAGGATTCCAGAGGTTACACGATGGGTACCCTAGTCGGACTAGGCCCGACCGGTAGTACTTTCGGAAAAGCTATGAACTGGCATTTCTTACCGTATGAAGAATAGAACACGTGCTGAATGTTCCATACCATACGATGACATATAAGATACTGACAACAAACCACCCTACAGTTAAGCTTTTCACAGGCACTTAACCGAAGGTAGTTAACACGTTGTTAACTACCTTAAACCTTCGACCAATCGTAACGTTTCACCAGGGACGCCTTCTCTAGGAGTAACTGCCGCCTCTTCGGGAGTTATTTAATGGTGGAACGCAGAAGACGAAGAGACAACGGAAGACACATGGAGCAAGGCAACACAAAAGCCAAAGCAGTAGCAAGGAAATCAGTCTTTAAGCTTGATTACTTTGCCTAGCATTCAACACATTCGGTGTAATTAGAGATAGTCCTTAGTCAAGTCTTGTAATTCTAGTTCATATTAATAAAGAGCAGCCCCCATTCTCTCCCAGGATACTCCACGTCATTTTCCTCTTTTTATTTCGTAAGATCGGCGACTTGATCGTATTAATATGAACTGGAATTATGAGTGCTCCTATTTTGGTTTCTCCGAGGCCAGAAGAAACGCTCTTAATTTACCTAGCTGCCATGCCATAAGCAGTCAGCGCAGTACTGGTCGTAGAACGTGAAAATGTACAACGACCGGTTTACTACGTTAGTGAAGTTTTACACGGGCCTAAGGAGTATTACCCTCAAGTCCAAAAACTTCTATATGCCCTCCTCATGTCTTTGAGGAAACTGCGGCATTACTTTCAGGCGCACAAAAGAGCTGTACCGTCTGAGTTTCCCTTGGGAGCGATCCTCTAGAATAGGAAAACAGCGGGATGTATGGCAAAATGGTCAGTCGAACTTGGGGAGTTCGACCTCCATTTCGTGTCCCGAACGGCCGTTAAATCCCAGATCTTTGCAGACTTTGTCGCCGAATGGACAAATCTTGAACCTGTTCAGGATCCCTAGTACGATTCCCACGACCAGTGGACAATGTACTTTGACGGGTCGATTACTTTAAGTGGCTCGGGGGCTGGGGTGGTCCTGGTATCTCCTACTGGAGAGACATTAAAGTATGCCATACAATTAAACTTTCAGGCCACTAACAACGTGGCAGAATACGAAGGTTTGCTAGCTGGCATACGAGCTGCGAAAGCGCTCTTGATTAAATCGACTACTCGTGAGGAGACTCTCAACTAGTTGTGAATCAAGTCGGGAAGAGTACCGGTGCTCTAACGAGCAATGTCTCGGTACTTATCGGAGGTGCGTAAGCTAGAAAAGCATTTTTTCGGTTTGAGGCACAATTCATCCCTCGAAAGGATAATTTCCGCATGAACCGGCTTACTCAAATGGCTTCTTCGATCTGTAGTACCAAAAGGAGTCTTCTTGGAACAACTCGAGCCGTCCTGGTTGAAGAACCGAGACACCTCCTATTGAGATGGCCTCTCTAGAATACGAGGATACTGGATGGCTCCCATCTCGAGTATCTTCGAAGGGCTCTGTGCGAAAGGCGATCCAGAGGCGGTCGTTTATCGAAAAGCCAAAATGTATAGTTTGGTTGAAGAAGTCCTCTATAAGCGAGGTACTCAAGGGGTGCTCATGCGATGCATTCCGCAGAGCGAAGGATTAACACTCCTTCACGACATACGGTGGCATCTGTGGAAATCATGCTTCCTCTGAGCGGCTGGTCGGTAAGGCCTTTCAACAAGGTTTTCTTGTACAATGACCTTGTACAATGCTAAAGAGTTGGTTAAAAAGTGTGTCCAATGCTAATTTCATAGCAGGCAAATACACCAACCAGCTTAAGCATTACAAACGATACCTCTGTCTTGGCCTTTTGCGACTTGGGGTTTCGATATCCTAGGATTGTTCCCCAAAACTCCGGAGGTTTGAGTTCCTTTTGTGGCTATTGATCGTTCACAAAATGGATCGGCCGAACTCATAACTAGGATAACAACGGAGCGACAAAAGCGGTTCATGATGAGATCGTAATTACTCAATTTGGAGTGCCAAGTCGAATAATTACAGATAATGGTAAACAATTTTCGAGCGCAAAATTTCAGAAATTTTGCGACGAGTTGAGTACCAAGTTATGTTATGCTTCTATTGCCCATCCCCAAAGCAATGGGGCGTCGAGCGTCTTGACGACCAAATAATCGGGAATTAAAACACGAGTCTTGACCCGGCTCGTCAAGCGCTCGGGGGTTTGGGTACAAGAATTACCCTCTGTATTATGGGCAGTTCGTATGACTACTAGCCGGTCTACAGGTGAAACACCCTTTTTTCTGGTCTTCGGAGCCGAAGCCATGCTTCCTCCGGAACTAAAGATACGGTCAACACGAGTCGAAACTTTCAATGACTCCAACCAGGAATAACTTCGAGCGGATGACATTAACCTACTCGAAGAAAGGAGAAACCAGCCTTAATCCATTCAGCGGTCTACCAACAAGCCTGCGTAGATACTACGATCGTAAGGTCAACCTCGCTGACCTTCTTTGTAGGTAACTTAGTATTGAGGCTCTGCCAATCCAAGTCTAATCGAAATAAACTTTCTCCCAAGTGGGAAGGTCTTTACACGATGGTCGAAGTTACGGCGAGTCGATCACGATTGGCAATGGAAGGCGGCCGAGTTCTCTCGAATTCTTGGAACATCGACCGATTCATAAGTTTTATGTGTAACAAACCATTGGACAATAAAGCCCTAGGTTCTCTCTACCTCTATTGTCTTATTTTTGAGTAGTGCTTTCATAATCTTTCGACCACATTCCAAACACCCGTTTTCTTTACCTTTGGTGAAAGGCGAGTAACATCACCTAGTCGAAGCCTCTCCTCTCTGCGTGGTCACCGCCCACTAGAAGGAGCTTCCTAGTGTCGACTCGTTACTCACTTTTGCTGCCAATACAAAGCGCTCAGGTTCTATTTGGTCAAAATATTCTTAAAGTCAGCTCTTTTCACCTTAGTTTATTTCTTCAGTTATTTTGAAAAATACTTTAAGCAGAGTGCACTTTCTTAGATTTATTCAATCGCCTTTGGTGTACTCGTTCCGTCTCAACTGGTCGGAGGAAGAAACACATCTAGTCGAAGTCTTTCCTCTCTGCACGTGGTCCTGCCCACTAGAAGGAACTTATTAGCATTATTCAGTTTCCTACTTTTGCTACCAGGATAGACTTATCGAGTCCACCAAGGAAGGATGAACGAATTTTTTAAAGTCCTCTAGATGTTTGCCTAACTCAAGTTGTCGTTCTCCATTTGATTAATCTGACCGGAGATGGTAATATCACCTAGTCGAAGCTTTTTCTCTCTGCACGTGGTCCTGCCCACTAGAAGGAACTTCCTAGAGTCAATTCATTACTACTCTTTCGACCAGTGCATGACAATCGTGATAAAAAACTACGAGTTAATCAAACCTCTCTATTTTCAGAAACCCTTTTAACACTATTTACCTAGTTTATTTAAATAAACTAAGTAAATAGTCGGGGGCTAGGATAAAGTTATTAATTTTACTTCAATTCTTAGTCTTTTGTTAAATCAATTATCTTTTGAGTTACTAACTACTCGACAAGATAATTTGCGAGAAACAAGATGGATTATATATTACATCGACAAAAGCTTGTTTTCACGAGTTTTTATTACAAACTACTCAAGAGGAGATCGATTGCATCTCCTCCCGGACCTTCTGCCGATTGGTGCATTTCTTCAATCAAACGACTCGCTTCTGCCTCGGGGCAGTCGAAGTCGGCATCGATTGGTTGCATATTAAGGCTGATGTCATGAGCTTTAAGTTTTGCCAATAATAACTTACTGCACCTTCGACTGCCTCCTTTATCGAGTTAGCTTGGTTGGCCTTCAGAGTGGTCACCAGTTCTTACAAAATCCTGACTTGTTCCCCAATAGTACTTATATGAGCAGCTATCGTGTCTTCTGGAGGAGTTTTTCCCTCACCACGCAGCTCACCAAGTATATTGTTCAGGAGCGTGATGTTGCCTTGAAGATTAATCTTCATCGACTTCATCTCCTGTTGGTTATGAGTCGAAGCCTCGCGGAGTTGTTTATTCTCGAGTACTTGCTTTGAAAGGGGTAAGACTAGTCAAGCAAAAATAATTCCTAGAAGAGGAAAGAACTAGTTCTCAGGTAAAGAATTCCTTACCTGCTAGTTGAGAATCTAACTTCTCGATTTCCTTATTATGGGAAGCAATGGTCTCAACATGTCGCTCCTCCATAATTTAATGTCCTTTATTTTCCTTGGCAATGCGGATAGTCTCGTTAAGAATCATGGTTTTTTCTTGATCCTTAGTTTCGAGTCTTCCCAGTTCAAGTTCAATTTCTAAAAAGGAATGAGAACCCGAATAAGAAAAGAACTCGTGAAGGACTGCAGGTAAAGAATTGCTTACACCTTTCATGAGATCTCGACCTTTCAACCTCTTGATCTTTATCTTTGGCGAGGCGAAATCTCGTGAGCGACTAAAGTTTTATCTTTAACCCGACTTGGAGCCTTCTTATTTAGTCCTCTTTTACGAAAAAGTAAGAGTTAAAAGGTAAAGATCTCGACATAAGCGGTCTTAAGTTCAATACTTCTTGTTTATCTCTCCTGCAATTTTCGAGTTCTTGAGTTACCCTCTGAAGCTTCTTCAAGAGGTCTTCTTTTTCCTCCCTTAGCTTTCTCAACTCCTCTTTTTCATAATCGTTGAGTCGGCCATGGTCTTTTCATCGCTATTTAACTGTAAAGGTTAAAAGTGAACATGAGCACTATCTAACTAGTCGTAAGTTTTTCTCGACTAGAACCTAATCGTGAGTTTTTCCACGACAAACTTCATAAACCTTTGTATAAGTAGTCAAACCCTAAAACGACTACGAATAACGGTGACTTACCACCTCTTTACTGTTCGCGAGTTAAGCTTTTTCTGTCGTAGCTCTATAAGTTATCGGTGATATTCACCATGGTGACAATTTGTTCTAGAGCTTTACGCAAAAAGAAAGACGGTAAGAAGCAAGGAAGGCCACACATATAAGTATCCTTAAATACTTACATTCATGGTCGTCCAGAGCAAACATCGAAAAACCATCTCGGACTCTTGACTTGTCTATCTTCACGACTTGATCCCACAAACCTTTTCGAGATGTTCATTGTCAAAAGTTTCCCCTGTTTGGAATATCTTTGGGATGAGGGACTCGTCGCGAGATCTAAGCGAAGACCCCACGATGGAAGCAGGCCTAAAGAAATCAGCACAGAAGTTGAAGTACTCCTCATCTTCTAATTCTGTAACTGCAGCTTCTCTTTGAGGACCGGGAGGTGCGTCTGCAACGACTTCCTTCCCGGTACGGTGGTCAGGTACATCACCACCTTGGCCAGAGGCTTCTACCACTGCTTCTGCTGTCTCCATGACCACCTCAGTGGTAGTAGCAACTACCTCAGTGGTTGTAGCAACTACTTCAGAAGCCACGATTTCCTCCACCACACGGGTATTAGATGATCCTTCGACTACTCCTATTGTCGTCTCTCCGTCCGCTGGAGAAGCGGCAATGGGCTTCTCAATAGAAACATCCTCGGGGGATGAAGGAGTCGGGCTAAGAGCAACAAAAGGAAAGCACGTTAAATTGTGAAAAGCAAAAGGAAAATGTTATTCTTACATTTTAGTCTTTTTCACATACCTCTGCACCCTGGATCTAACCAGGAACTTAGGAGTCATCTTCCCAACGGAAGATTTCTTCGACTTCTTTTCTACGACCACGTCTGGTCGGAATTCTAGTTGAAGAATGGGCTTGGCCACGACCACGTCTGGTCGTAGATTTTGAACAGGAGCCATATCTCTGGTCTCCTGACTTTCCAGATGGCCGAGATTAGTCTCGATCACTCCAAGAGCAACGCTACCCTCGACCGTAGGCTCTGCTGGATCGGCATTGTCCTTCACAAAGACATAAAGTCCTTCGATTCGATTTTCTAGTTGCTTAACATAACTAGGAGAGGCGTAAACCGCGAAAGTTTCCTTGTCATAATAAAGGGTACCTTGGCCTTGCGGGCTTCGCTTAAGAGGTTAAACGCTTCGATCCGCGTCGGCAATGACCGACCTCCACGGCCCGATTGCGGTAGCGTCTGCAGCAGATTTTGCAGAAGATCTGGTAGAAATAAAAGAACTTGAGCTTGCCCCTCCCTTGTCGGCGACTTTCACGAGTCGACGTTTCTTAGACGGAGGAGCTGGACATTTTTCCGCTGTCATCCCTGTGCCGATGGTTATTAGTTCGACCTCTTGGTCGTCCTGACGATTTTCCGTGCCTACTTTCTGTAAGAAAAACAGAAATGTATTACTGACCAGTCATAAGATTTTCTACGACCAATATTAAGTCGTAAGTTTTTCTACGATATTTCCTTGATCGTAAGGTTTTTTACGATCATTACCTAGTCGTAAGTTTTTCTACGATATTTCCTTGATCGTAAGGTTTTCTACGATCACTACCTAGTCGTAAGTTTTTCTATGACAAACAACCAGTCATAAGTTTTTCTACAACTC
This sequence comes from Phyllostachys edulis, assembly GCA_036346405.1. NCBI lineage: Eukaryota > Viridiplantae > Streptophyta > Magnoliopsida > Poales > Poaceae > Phyllostachys > Phyllostachys edulis. The sequence goes on along the minus strand of CM070557.1, from coordinate 52,528,401 downwards.
TAAAGTGCCTATGAAATCAACCCTTGATTACCTTTAGGTGCTCCATCTTCTCCTCTGCGGATAAAACCGTAAGGATTTGAGGAACCGCCACTCCAGGTGGCGGAGTTTTCTCACAAACAAGTTCGACCCGAACGTCAATTTCTGCTTGTGAAAGATCTGTGCAAACAGATATGACATTCATTAGACCACTTTAAAGAAAGACCAAACCGAGGGCTAAGTCAAAGATTCACTTACCCACCTCGTAGTCCCTGGTCGGGTCTTTTGGCCCCGTGTACCTCCACATGGGGGGCACTTGTTTTTTCAAAGGGCTAATTCGACGTGTGATGAAATCCTTCACCATATGCCATCCAGTCAATCCCTCCTCTTTTAAGTCCTTGATGGCTTGAATATAGGGAGCAATCCGACCGATATCCCTGGGAGTCGAATCCCAGGAAGAATTCTTTTCAGCAGCTTTCTCCGTGAAAGTAAGGCTATTATCTTGGGGGATTTTTCAGTAAAACCACCTCTTCCTCCATCCCGGCCACGAAGACCGAGTAAACATCTGAATATACTCCTTCGACTTTCCGTCATGGAGCTTCAGACCACAACTCCCAAAGAATCCCAGTTATCGAGCCATTCCATAGAAATATTGAAAGAGCTCGAGGTCATTTGGAATTCGGTATGGCTCACACAGATACACAAATACCGTAGCATAGTGATAGAATTAGGACCGAGGTTCACTAATTCCACCCCAAAGTGCTCGAGTACGAGTGTGAGAAAGGGGTGAGCAGGCAATCGAAGGCCACACTCACAATATGCCTAGAAGACGGGGATTTGCCCAATCTCCCCTGACGGCCAATGATGTCCTACCGCCGCAATCCATTTCACAAGAACCTTCTCTAGAATCTTCCCGGCATCGACCAAGGCTTGAATCTTCATCGCGTCCATCTCCGACTCAGCCCACTCAGAAGCTGTCCCGGTCATCTCTCTCAGAAAGGGGGTGTTTTGGATTAAGGAAGATCTTAGGAGAAGGCACGATTGGGTTGATGGCGGAGAAGGCAAGAACTCGATGAACAGCGGGAGCGATTTGGGGAAAAGTAGAAACCCAAGTCTCACCCCGGTAAGTATTTATAACCGTATGCTTGAAATGAAAGGGTGGAAATCAAGGGTTGCCACCGTTTGAGAACCGCTCAACAAGCAGACATGTAAGAGGCGGTTGCGATTCTCTAAGTTTATGCGCCCAAGAAAATCAGGTTCGTTTTTACACCTCAAGCAAAATTACTTTCTTGGCCAAGTCTTTCTGGCCAAATGAAATATCAATCGGAAAAGTTTTACTTCCGATCACCATACTACGACTACTTCATGGTCGACAAAGTTTTCTACGACTATCTGGTAGTCGTAAGCAATCTTATTGACCAAGTATATTTCTGGTCAAAGTAATATACAAATGTCGAAGAGTTTTTCCTTCGACCATATTTTCACAATCTTCCCGCGGTCATAGGACCATCTGCGACTCCTTAACCAAGTAAGTTATTTTCACTTGAAGCTGGAGGGCTAGATGACGAGGATCTAATAATTCTCATTTTATCTTTTATCTATAATTCTTATTATGGGTAAATATGATGTCATGCAGTCCCTAGGTATACCCCTTATATTTATAAGGGAGAAGCCTGCTAGGTGGTCGTAAGTTCTTTTATGACCACCCCCATAGTCGTAAGTTTTGCTACGACTACCTTATGGTCGTAAGTTCTTCTCGATCACTATCGATCGTAAGATATTCTCGACTACCTCATAGTCATAAACTCTTCTCGACCGAATTAAATACGACTACCTTATGATTAATAAAACCTCTGACGAGTGGGTCCAATTGATTAAGGAATCCAGCGGTTAGCATCTGTTGTTACTATCTGATAATAGCATGTAATACCCCATTATCTCGACAAATGGCGGCGAGGCGTGAAGGGGTTACCACTCCGATGATTCTGCAAACATCTTGCCATTCTTGGATTTGATAAGGCGCCTCTTCACCAGGAAAATGGTAATTCCTTCACGTCTATATAAAACCTTGATCGAGAGAGGAAAAGGCGTCGGAGGAGACAACAAGCAATCGAGAATCTGATTAGACATTATCTTACGTAATAGCCTTAGTCTTTTCTCCGATTATCTGAAACACACTCAATACCATACACACACAGGAGTAGGATTGTTATTCTCTCGAGAGAAGGCTGAACACATATAAAAATACCGTGTCAATCTCTGCGTGATTCCATTCTAGGAGACCCCCGAATCAAATAATCTTTACGTAAAATCGGTTCTAAAACACCAACAAGTTCCTTATGTTTGAAAGTATTTTTCTAAATTTTTTGTAATTTTTTCGAGTTCATTTGCTTTTTTTTGGCTTATTTGAATTTTCTGTATTTTTAAAAATAAAAAACTAATTTAAATACTGAAAAAAAGCCTCGTGTGTTGATTCCTCTTTCCGACCCGAGGACCCTATATGTTTTCTCTAACATGTCTAGTTACTTTTTTTTGTGCCAAGTGCTCCACAAGTTCAACAGTGAAAGAATCCCTCCTTTGCCATTCACCTAACTAAAACTTCATATAAACCAATAATCTAAGCTTCTTATCAGACCCTAATATGCAAGATATACATGGGATAAAGTATCTTGTCATTACATAAGTTTCTGAGGATATTGAATATGACCGAATTGAGTAGGTATTCGATTCGTATTCATTTAAAAATATAAATACAAATACAAAAATACCACTATCCTATTCATATTATTTGCTCAGTTGACGCCCTAGCCATGGGCGAGCAGAATAACCCCTCCCCCTGATGAAAAGAATGTGAATACGTTAGGAATAATATCAAGATATCGGTCTGATGCATATCTGAGAAACTAGCCGAGCATTAGTTCTTTGGCGGAGATCATTACCTAGGCTAACGAGGCGGTGGAAACCGTGGCGGCTTCGCTTCTTTGCTTGGCGAGTCGAGCCCATGACGGCGAGTCGCGTGTGTTCATTCGGGGTTTAAATTTTTTTGGCGAGGATCGGCTTAGGTAGCTAACGAGATGGATGGGGTTGAACCAAAGCCATTGAGAGTAGTGGGGGTTGAACCAAAGCCATTGAGAGAAGCGGGGTTTTATCGCGGCGCATTGATATCGTTGGGAAAGAATTATTAGTTGATTAGTGATTGCATTTGGTCCCGAAGCGATTATTATTGAACATTTTTTACTCAAAAGTTAAGCACTAGGCGAAAAAAAGAGGAGAAAGCTGTTCTAGATAGAGTACTATTGAAAAGGAAAAAAAAGAATTGTGGTACTAATCTCAAATCTTAGCACAAATAGTGACAACTAACAAATCACCTTGACTGACAACAGCATACGCATCAATTAATCATCATGTTGCAGAATTACTAACATTATTAAAGGTTGGGAAGGTTGGGAGAAAGGGGCACGTCAACAAAATTCTACTTGAAAGAGAGGGGTGAGGAGAGAGAGCACATGGTGTCTCTTTCTGAAGAGACTGTTGTGCACACGAAATAAGACATGATACATTAATCTACTCTAGTTGGCATATCGACCTGTTTCAAAGCAAAATTTTAAAATATAAATGTTAGAGAGTGTACTAGAAACTATCTATTGAAAATATTATCTTTAAAGATGATATAATATATATTAGAGACAATGTTACCTTTAACTATTAGAGATGCTTTGACCATGGCCACAATTAACATTTCAGACACGCACCAAACAAACGTTACTTCCGACCGGACCGATGCAAATGAACCTGACCAATGACCATGCATGCACATATGCACATCATGACATCAAACCATGCAGGTACGCACGTAGACAAATCCCACGTCAAAATCGTACTCGAACGTAAGCATGTACAGCAGTACAGGCGTACGTGTACGTACGAAAATACATAGGTTAGTACACGAGGGGCTTCCCGGCGCGGAGGTCGCTGAAGTAGTGCCCGGGTTGCTCTCGAACGCGCCCGCGGCATGCGCGCGCCGCCGCGGCCGGGGGCCGCCATCGTGGCGCGGCTGTCGCGCCCGCGACGGTCACCGGCGCAGCAGCAGAGGGCGAGGCAGAGCAGCGCGAGGGCGCCGAGCGCGGCCGGCAGCACGACCATGACGGCGACGTGCAGCACCGCTGGAGCGTCTCCGAGCGGGTCCCCGGCGGGAAGAGCTCGTCGGCCTTCTTGGCGAGAGCGGAGAGGAGGCCGGCGAAGAAGGCCCCGAGCTCGGGGGCCTTCGCCTTGGTGAGCTCCCACAGATCCGAGAAGAAACGCCCGGCGTCGTTGAGGCCGAAGCCGAGGCCGGCTGCGGCCAAGGTCCGCACCGTGGCGACGCCGCCCGGTAGGAGCTTCCTCGCTGGTGTCTCCGGGAAAGCCAAGGCTTCTCTCTGTGAGTAGTGCGTGTGTGTAGTGACGGTGCTTCGAAATTATAGAAGCACCACTAAGAAAGAAAAGCTTCGAAATAAAAAATCAGGGTGTGTTTGGTTGCAGCAGCATTAGGCTTGGCCCGTATTTATGGATGCATCTTCGGACTGTTTAGTTGCCTGCAACAGCAACCGTTGCTTTCTCTTCACGGGGAGACGATCGAATCGGGTAGTGCTCCGTGGGAAAGCCGAAAGCACAGATTCGTCGAGTAATATTGTTAGCTTACCCTGTAAGTTTCAGTAGTGAGGATTCTTTTTTCCTTCCCAGTACAACTCAGTAAGTCGGCGGAATAGCATGAATTAGCTAAGTGTTTGTTAGCCATATCCCATATGGATTGGCAAGAAACTGCCCAGTGCTCAAACATATATACACCACCTGATTTTGAACACACGAAAACAGATTACAGCCAGGTTACATAACATGTAATGATTCAGTGAGGATGTCCGATAATAAAGACTCCCATCGTACGCATCTATCCGTGTCCATGCGTAGCTCATCTATCCAACGAAGTTTGACAAAGCAAAACAGAACACTACTCTATCCAGCTGTCCCGCACTATTCTACTAGGCTACCACATAAGTTCACCACAACCACTCGTTCACACCTACTTGCTTTATCCTATTAACCCCGTTCATTCCCCCCTCCCCAAGGAGCTGCCATTCCAGCTCGCACGAGGCCACCATGGCTTGAGCTCACGATTTCCCTTTCCGCGGAGCTGCCACAGTTCACCGGATTTGTCTCCATCGAGGCCAAAGCTCGCGGTTTGGTAGGACCAAAATTTGGAGAAAATGGAGCTCGTGCACCATGCCACCAGCCGCAGCCATGGGCGGAGACGGGGAGATGCGATGCCACCACTGGGGATCGCGTCGGTGGTGACCGTGTTCATAGTGTCCCCCGGGCTCAGCCTTCGGCCTTCGGGTATGATTTTTGTTGTAGACGCCTGCTAAATTTGTTGCAACAGTTGGCTCGAAATGTTGCATGGAGTGTTTTTTTTATTGTTGCGATGTTGTTGCATCAAATGTTGTGGCAAGATGTATTTTTTTGTTGTTGTAATGGTGTTTGTGATTTGTTGCACAAGAGTATCTCGAATTGTTGCAGCAACTTTTCTCTATTCTTGCAGAAAGTGATTTGATTTGTTGCAATACATGTTCCTAAAATTTTACAGGAAAAGGATTTTGTTGCAACTATTGTCACCGACTATGGCACACATGAAATCAAAATGTTTCATAAGTAAGTTTTAAATATTGCAAATTTCTTGTTGTTGCAACAATTATTTTCAGATGTTTCCATTGTTATTTTTAAATGTTGCAATGTTGTAACATCAAAATTTCTTTGTTTGAGATATTTGAGCTAGTTTTTCAAAGCATAGTCATGTTCTGTAGCGATGGTTTCATGCATTTTCGGTGAGAATGTATATTTTTGCCAATTTTGTTCTTGGCATTGTATTTATCATTTGTACATTTTTTGCACACATAAATTATTTTTGTTACAAACGTTGTGTCCGGATGTTGCGTCGGAGAGTGCTAGTTGTGCTAACTGTCGATGATCTAGTATCAATCTTACGAATGAATACTTGGGGGGAGGGCTTTCTATAAAATAGATTCACACAGAAAGAGACACAGAGATTTATACGGGTTCAGGTCTTCTTCTGGGAGAATAATAACCCTACTCCTGTATTCTTGTATTCATATGCTTGTTACAATCGAGAAAGAAATCACTCAAAGTAAGACTCAATGATTCCTTATGGCTAACCTCGATCGCCCCGTTTCTCTGTCCTCTGATTTTAGCCCTTATATAGCGTGTGAAGGGGTGACAGTTACTCCATGCCAAGAGACGCCTCTACGCTTGATGAAATGAACACGTTGATGGTAGTTATTGTCAGAAAAAATTGTACCCCGTCGCTTTGGCGGTTATATCAAGGACGAAGGCATAATTCGTACAATTATTTCAAAGAATAACTGTGTATATTAACTGCTCTGTGTATTGAATGCAACTTATAAGAGTCCTTAATCGATTAGGTCTACATGTCTGTAGGCTTTATCGATTACGGGGTGGTCGTAGCCGACCTAGTCGTAGAAAGCATTACGACCACAAAGTGGTCGTAGAAAGACTTACAACTATGGATTAGTCGTAGGAAGGTTTACGACCAGGGGGTGGTCGAAGAAAGGCTTGCGACTACTCAGTTAAACTTCTCTCTTATGAACAATAAATGGTATACTCAAAAGTAATATGAAGATAATACTATATATAATAACAATTATAGATAAACAGTTAATTAAGGATTATTATATCCTCGTCGGTCCTTAACTTATAGGTGGAGGTGCATGGTTGCATTTGTTGCTTTCTCTTCACGGGAGCGACCAAATCGTGGAGTGCTCAGTGGGAAAGCAACACCCAAGTGGTGGTGTCTTTGGGTCCCAATCGAGATTCGTTGAGTACTATTATTAGCTTACCTGTAAGTTTCAGTAGTGAGGATTCTTTTTCCTTCGATACAACTCGATAAGTCGGCGAGAATAGCATGGATTAGCTAAGTGTTTGTTAGCCATATCCCATATGGATTGGCAAGAAAGCGCCGGTGCTCAAACATATATACACCTTCGAGTTTTGTACACACGAAAACATATTACACTAGGTTACATAACGGGTAATGATTAGCGAGGATGTACGATATTAAAGACTCCCGTTGTACGCATCTATCTGCGTCCACGTGTAGCTAATCCATCCAACGAAGTTTGACAAAGCAAAACAGAGCACTACTCCATCTAAGCGTCGCACTATTCCACTAGGCTACCACATGAGTTCACCACAACCACTCATTTGCAGCTGCTTGCTTTATCCTATTAACCCGTTCATCCCCCCCTCCAAGGTGTTGCCATTGCAGCTCGCCGAGAGCCACCATGGCTTGAGCTCACGGGTTTCCCTTTCGCGGGCTGCCACAATTCACGGTTTGTTTCCATCGGCGGCTTCATTGGATTTGGTAGGACCAAGGCGGAGAAGTTGGGCTCGTCGCCATGCCACCACCAGGAGCATGAGGCGTGAAGCGGGAGATCGACACACCGCCCTTTGCGGGCGCATTGGCGGTGACCATGTTCACGGTGCCCCATGGGCTCGACTTTGACCTTCAGTGCGATTTTTGTTGCGGATGTTTGCAAAATTTGTTTACAACAGTTGGCGAAATGTTGCATGGAGTGTTTTTTATTGTTGCGATGTTGTTGCATCAAATGTTGTGGCAAGAGGTATTTTTTGTTGCATTGTTGCAACCCCTTCACCATTTAATTGTTGCCTTGATCTCTCGAATTGTTGCAATAGCTTGTCTCGATGGTATTGCACCTACATAATGGCTTTCCTTTTATGGTGACATGTCATTAAGCTCAATCAAAATCTATTCCTTTCCCAATTTCAAATGTAGAGAGGTGGCTAGCGTGGCTCTATGGGGACCTTGGCGCTTGAATTTGATGCACAAGGGTTCTGATTGCTGACATCGGATGTCTTTGTTGTTGTCTTATTTGTTGGCCTTCTTGTTAAACTCTATGAAGGTGATCATCCTTTTTCCCCCTACCTAATTAGGTCCTTCTTACGCATGATTGGCGCTTGCACTAACATTGCCGTATAGATTATTGATGTATCTTTGCTACCTGGCGGTCGACTTTCTCTGCAAGAAAGCGATGTGTAGATAGTACCCCAATGTTCCCATACGAGGTGGTTGCTTCTGAGAATAGGTCGGTAGCGTTTTCAATTTGGGTTCACCAACCTACCATTTCGATATTTCCATCGTTTGATGCCATTATTGTATATATAGACCAAGCAACGGCCCATTCATGCTCACCTATCATATTTTCCTTTAGCTTTCTTGGCATGCCTCATGAGATTACATGGTTAAGCAAAAATCCTAAGCAGTTGGCCTGTACCCTATGATCGGCCATCTATCGCCCTAGCGTGCATGAAACTGTGGTGAGATATGCTTCAAACACCATTCATATATTATAATGTGGATATCATGGGGATATGCCCATGATCTTAGGATGATGAAACAATTGGCAATGTTGCTTTTGGTTTAAAGTTTCAAGCGTTTTTCGACAAAATTTACGAATCTGTCGGTCATTGGCGGTCGAGGCCAAGCCAATCTGGCGGTCGAGCCAAGCCATACCTCAATTGGATTTGATTGAGTCGAGGCGTCAGACCGGCTAAACGGCGGTCGGCCGGTTTTTGTCTTGATTGATGATGTTAGTTGTGAACTGATTTTGGGATAGGTCATATCCTTATTTGTTAATGCATATGTGTTGCATATTGCATGTTTTGGCTAATGAGGGTCAAGTTGTGAAGAACTTGTTCCGGATTCGTGTTTGCTTATGCATTGCTATGTAGGTGGCTTGAAGGTCAACGACGGTCAGCGAAGAGGAGGATCGGGACTAAGCTTGGAGGCGAGGTCGAAACGATCATGGATCTTGGGTGGTCGAGTGACTTAAGCATGGCGCAGAATGGATGAAGATGACCGAGCAGGCGATTCGGTTGCAACTAGTTGGATCAGCGGTGCGGGGGTGGGTGCAAGTGCCAAGGTGGTCGGTGGGAACCGGATGGGAGAACTTCTTGACCACGATGAGGCATTGGATCAACCCACACGTGGCGAAGCATTGATGTGTTCGCGGTTTGGACTCGGTCTTGGAAAAGATCGAGAAGGGTATTTTGGTAATTTTACTAAATACCGCCTTGGTGACCTAATGCCAACCCGCGGCGCAAGACGGTGCGTCAAGAAGTGGATTAGGTCAAGAGAAGTGACGACGGCGCTTTGAGATGCGTGCGTGTGTGACCCGTTTGTATTGGGACTTAACAGGAGCCCATTAGGGTTTGTCTTCTAGAAGCTCTAGACCTCATATAAATAGAAAGGGGTTGTTCTACTGACCTTAAGCACTTCATTGTAAACCCTAGTTTGTCTTAGGGCTTAGGGAGAAAGAGGAGAGGCTTAGGGTTCTAGGGAGTTGAGTTGAGTTGTGTGCTCATGGATTGAATTTTGTCCTCCATGGATGGAGTGGCTGTAACCAGCAACCAATCGTGAATCAATCTATGGGTGATTGTTCAAAGATGAGTCTTCTTGGGTTTTCCCTTCTCTTTTGATGATTTTGGGTGCTTCCTTGATCCTGTGGTTTTTTGTTTGTTTCGTGCCCTCTTTTACCTTGCTGTGATGTGTGGGAATACATCTAGGATCATCTAGATCATCAATCTCCCACGAGCAAGGTTTGGATCAAGTTTTTTATTTTTGCCCGGTTTTGAACCCTCCTTCGGTAAAACAGAAAAAGGTCGAAACTTTGATGTGGATCTACTCAATCTCTGCTTGAAATAGGTTCCTAGTATCCTTAGGAAGGTGTGTTCCAAATTTGGTCAAGTTTGGCCATGTAGATCAAAAGTTAGACCGATTTTTGCTTTGGTTTCGGGCTGTCAACAATGGTTCTGGTCAGAATCGGTCAGACCGATTTTTACACGCCGGTCAGACCGCTCCCCGGTCAGACTGCTCATTACATGCCGGTCTGACCGCTCTGTTAGGGTTTGGTGCTGTTGGTTCCTTGCTTTGGGGATTTTGGTTCAAGTTCAACACAAGTCTTTTGCTGTTGATCCTCATAGCTTTCATAGCTATTGGGGTGAATCTGGTATTGAATCTGAACGAGACGAAAATTAGGCAAGCTCCTATTCAACCCCCCCCCCCTCTAGTCGCCTGTTTCTGATCCTACATATAGCATAACCTGTTTATTGGACTTCTTACAAATATTTTGGTCTTGTAAGAAAGATAAGGCTTGAGATCCATCTCCTCTGATGCTTTCTTTGTGCCCATGGTTTTCTTTGTTCTTGCAAAATAATTTTTTTTATAAAATTATTTTTATAATTTTTTTTCTTAGCTAACCCTAACATTTTAGCTTTTATGTGCGTACAATATATCTAAAGACTAGAGCATGAAAGAGAACCAAAGACATGCAAACCGAGAATATGTTTTTATAGAACAAATCTGAATAAAGTATTGGGCTATTTTTTCTAGTATATATGATGCGATATATGATCTCATGGTTCAGGGGCGGACCCACCTAGGGTCATGGGTGTTCAGCTGAACACCCAAAATTTTTGGACAAAAGATCAATATACATAGGGTATAATACATGTATATACCAGAAGTTGCGTTGAATTAGCGTGTAACGACCTCAGTCTCGTGCCCCGCACTCGCAGTCTCGTGCTAGCGCCGCTCACACCTCGCATTCTCGCAGCCGAGCCGAGCCCAACTCCCAAGGCCCAAGTTGCCGATCCCATTTCGTCAAACTCAAACAACTCAAGCCCTAAATGGCTAAATCCCTAATATCTCTCCGTCTCTCACACTGCAACCAGCAGGGGCAGCACCGCTCCAATTCTCCAATCTGAATCTCCATCCCCATCCTTGCGGCTTGCGGCAATGCAACTTGGCGGGTGGCGTGGCGGGCGGGGAGGCGTGGCCTGTGTGTGAACTCGCAGGAGGCCGGAGAAACCGAGAAGGAAGGATCGAGGAGGCGGGCTGAGGCGGAGGCGCCATGCGCTTCTTCGCCTGCTCTGAGCTCTAGGGTGAGGCGGTGTGCCCGAGCCTCTGAGGACACAGGCGACAGGCGAGTCTTGTTGCTCTGCTCCGACCCGGTGGCCGGCCCCTTTGGTGAGTCATCTTGGCCTCTGAAGTGAGCAAGGCAAGTTGATCTTCTTTTTCGTTAGTACATTTGAATGGCATATGGTGAAAGAGGCCAATGGATCACCAGAAAAATCCAAAGCAAGAACAAATTGCAAAAACATGTTCAGCATTAAACAACTTCGGTAGAACATACAACTACTGCTCCTTAACAACTAGATAGCATTCCGGAGAAAATGATAATGCGATCCTCCTATTCACCAGCAATCCTATCATCCTAAATCCTACTCATCAGCATCATCTGCACAACAAGGAGATTAAGATAAGAGACCCTGCAGTTCAGGGATTTGATTGCTGTAGAAAATCAAGTTATTCATCACATATGTAGAAGTGAGAAGGATTGTATAATTTAAGTACACTCCAAGCACAAAGAAAACACTGTAACCAGTTATCTACTTGCATAAACATTTATATCTCGATTCATGCCATTATGCTCGCCTTATATCGCCTATTTCCTCATATGAAATTATTAATTTCTATATATTTTTTGTATTTTATTATATATACGCGTATCGTCGTATCAGTGTTTTTGAGGATGACATCTTAGTGGCATATCTGGACGACCTAGTTTCAAAATCCGAACACCCATCCTAAAAAAACCTGGGACCGCCACTGTCATGGTTGATGATGTCAGGCACGTTGTCGCCTCATGGAAGAAGGGCATGCAAACAATGCAGTGGACACAAACACCATTGAACTATCGACGCAGGGTGGAGTTTTGCTGTGACGTTTAGAGACTCGTGTCCTACGAGTTTTGCGATATAAACTTCGGTTATTGCATGCGCACTAGGCATCTCCATTCTCTACCATCCATACGTACATCATGTAATATGCATGTTATGCTTGTCCTATTGGAATCCTGAAAAGGACAAAAACTTGACTAGATCTAGCAAAGGGAGATTCATTCAGCTCCTTCCAGGAAGCAACGAAATGTGAACTAATCGAGCAAAGGAGATTCATTCAGCTCCTTCCAGGAAGCAACGATATGTGATGCTAAACTAATCGAGCAAAGGAGATTCATTTAGCCACCTTCCAGGAAGCAACGAAATGTGATGCTAAACTAATCGAGCAGAAGGAGATTCATGAGCTCCTTCCAGGAAGCAACGAAATGTGATGCTTTAGCACTTGTGGACAACGGTGGGTTCGACGTTCGAGTTCATCGGGTGGGACAGGCAGTGGCAACGATTAACACCGGCGGAGCCTAAAAAATCCACTAGGTGGTAGAGACGAATCACTAAGGGACCAACCGAAAATTCATCGCTATGTATTGCACGGCAAAATCTTTGTCTAGCAAAAGTGGCGCACAAACCATGGGTAGACGGGATGGACGACGGGTTTCAAGTGCGTTTGTGATAACTGAGATAGGAGCGGCGGTATATTACAGAGATGGAGATGATGGTTGTTAGGGATGCAATCGGAGCGGATACAAGCGGATATTGCTTATTCGATGCAATCAGAGCGGATACAAATGGATATCGCTTATTCCGTATGCTAATCTATTTTTTTTTTCTCGGAATGGAAATTGGATCTTGACAATGCGGATACAAATCTGAATGTGGATAATCTCTGAATGTGGATAATCTCGATTAAGAATATTTAGTTGGATATTGTGCTAAAACAGAAATCATATATGCCGCACGTATAAAGATCAATCAATCGTACTACATGTATAAAATGCAACTACATTAGCAATTCAACAAGCAAATTTGATTACATCACACTATCACAACCGGCTAGTTAAAGTAGTAACTACCACATCATAGTGATAGCAGTACAAAAGATGTTCAAAATGTAACTAGTCAACTACATAATAGGACAGTTACAACATATACAAAGCCTACAGACCAATAGCAATAACCAGTTAGGGATACACAGAACGTTGGCTGGTAACAAGTCTGTAACGTCCCAATTTTCAAGTTTTCCAAAATCTTTTATCTAAAATAAAGCTTTATAAAATGTCCATGATTTTATAGAATTTAACTATGCTTAAATAGAATTTTCGGAAATGAAATTGATTTAATATGAATAAATCAAACATCAATTAGTTCCTTATGTTCAAAAGTATTTTTCTAAATTTTTGGAATTTTTTGAGTTCATTTGTTTTTATGGCTTATTTGAATTTTCTGTATTTTTAAAATAAAAACTAATTTAAATCTTGAAAAAAGCCTCGTGTGTTGCTTTCTCTTTGGACCGAGGGACCTTATATGTTTTCTCTAACATGTCTAGTTCCTTTTTTTTTGGTGCCAAGTGCTCCACAAGTTCAACAGTGAAAGAATCCCTCCTTTGCCATTCACCTAACTAAAACTTCATATAAACCAATAATCTAAACTTCTTACCAGACCCTAATATGCATGATATACATGGGATAAAGTATCTTATCATTACATAAGTTACGAGGATATTCGGATATGACCTAATTGAGTAGGTATTTGATTAAGTATTCATTTAAAAATATAAATACAAATACAAAAATACCACTATCTTATTCATATTATTTCTTATTGTTGGCGCCCTAGCCATGGGAGAACGCATAATAACCCCCTCCCTAATGAAAAGAATGTGAACACGTTAGGAATAATATCAAGATATCAATGCGATCATGATCTGATAGAAACTAGCCGAGCGATAGTTTCGGCGGAGATCATTTACTGGGCTAACGAGGCGGTGGAAACCGTGGCGGCTTCGCTTTCTTGCTTGGCGAGTCGAGCCCATGACAATGGTCGCGTGTGCTCATTTCGAGGGTTTTTTGGCGAGGATCTTGGGTTAGGTAGCTAACGAGATGGATGGGGTTGAACCAAAGCCATCGAGAGTAGCGGGGTTTTATCGTGTATTGATATCGTTGGGAAAGAATTATTAGTTGATTAGTGATTGCGTTTGGTCCCAAAAGCGATTATTAAGCTGAACATTTTTACACAAAAGTTAAGCACTGGGCGAAAAAAAAGGAGAAAGCTGCTCTAGATAGAGTACTAATGAAAAGGTAAAAGAATTGTAGTACTAATCTCAAATCTTAGCACTAATAGTGACAACTGACAAGTCACCTTGACTGACAATAGCATACGCATCAATTAATCACTGTGTTGCAGAATTACTAACATTAAAGGTTGGAAGGTTGGGAGAAAGGGGCTCTTCCCGCGACATCTACGTCGACAACAAAAGCCCGACCGTCGGATCGCGTCTCGCTCGCCTCTGGGCTGTCCGATCCGGTTGCTGTGTGTGCTGGGAAGCCGCGGCACTCGCTCGTCCACGTCGCTAGGAGAGACGGATCCGTTCGATCGTGCGTTCACATGCTCGCGCCTGTCCGATCCCATCGCTCGTGCGTCCACGCCTTGCGAGCCGACTCGTGCCGCAGCGTCCAATGGACCCGTGCCCTTGCGGGCCTCTCCGTCCCGCTCTTCTGCGCGTTCGTGCCCACGCCACCTAGCACGGATGTTCTTCCTAGTTAAAAAAGAAAAAGAAAAGAAAAAGAGGTTCGAAGGCATCATGGGTGAATGGAAGGTGACGCAGCGGATTTGACGCGATATAGGATCTCGTGGTTGACGTCATGCGGGCATGCAGAGGACACCAAACACCATTGACATGTCTTAATTTGTCTTTGAACATGCTATATGAAATTTGAAGAGTCATTCAATAAAAAAGGGGGCCATGCACTCGTACATAACACTCCATCAGGTAGAACTGTAGAAGCTATGCCACTCCAGTCTCCCTTATTTTCCTTTTCAGGGACCCTATATGTTTTCTCTAACAAATACCCAATATATTACCTCTAACATATAATTACTTTTTGTGTCAGCAGTGTAAGATCCCCACCGTCTGCCCTTCACCTAACTAAAACTTCATATCAACCATTAATCTAATCTTCTTAGCAGCCCTAACCTACAACTAGACCGGTGACTCGCGACCTTGACTATCAATGGCGCTAATCATGTCACAAAGCGGAAAAGATGCAAGGGACAACGGCATCATTCACGACCGGACCCTGCCCATCGGCGCAAAGCAAGCACAGCGGGCCCCATTTCCCTAGCACTAACAGTGACGCTAGTAGTAGCTTAAAGACATGTACAATAGTTTGTGTCCAAAGGCTCCAACTCATTTAGAGATAATCTTAGCGACAACATCTTGATAATTTATCTATAAAATCATTTATTTTTAACACAACTTTTCTCTTTACACACTCACATTTGCAATTGTTTGCGTGTCCAGATTGTTTCCTATATAAGAGATTACACATTCTTTTTCTTCACATTCTCTCTCCTCCAACTAGGATTTTAAGTAACATAACAGATAAGAGACGGCTAAAAGACCACTATTGCAGATGTCCTAAGGAACCAGTGGGCAAATACAAATGATCAAACTACCATGTACTCGCACACCCTATGCGCACCTATGCGCATGGTTTGAACTTCGAAGTAACAAATCACAAAACGTACCAGTGTACCATGCATGCATGTAATACCTAGCACGAGTGGGTTCACAATTTCGGAGAAATTTCGGTAATTTCGTTACCCTCCAAAATAAATACGTCTTGTTCAAAAAAAACCGGAAACATTTGAAGTTGGACAAATTACACCCTAAATTCGGCAACATTGGAATTTGGAAAAAAATTCTGTCAAATTTTGTCCAAATTTCAAGCGCCACGGAAATTATAACTGAAATTTCAAGCATTTCACTCCCAGATGAAATAAATTCAAAAACAAAAGAATTTTCCCTGAGCACGAGACGCGGCATGCATATATTAACCATTCCAAACTTAATTATATACGCATTAGAGCATTTCTAATAGTGTATTTATTGTCGTCTTTTAGCTGTGCTACGTCAACAAAATCCTACGTGGAGGAGAGGGGTGAGGAGAGATAGCACAGGTCGTCTCTTCTTGAAAAGACTATCGTGCACATGAAACAAGACATGATATATTATTAATCTACTCTATTTGATATGCAGGCCCGTTTCAAAAAATATATATAAAATATAAATGTTAGAGAGTGTACTAGAGACTATCTATTAGAGATATTGTCTCTAAAAATAATGTAGCATATATTAAAAACAAGATTAGCTTTAACTATTGAACATAGACCATGACCACAATTAACATTTCGGACACGCACCAAACAAACGTTACTTCCGACGGGACCGATGCAAATGAACCTGACCAATGACCATGCATGCACATATGCACATCATGACATCAAACCATGTAGGTACGTACGTAGACAAATCCCACGTCAAAATCGTACTCGAACGTAAGCATGTACAGCAGTACAGGCGTACGTGTACGTACGAAAATACATGGGTTAGTACACGAGGGCTTGCCGGCGCGGAGGTCGCGGAAGTAGCGCCCGGGTTGCCCTCGAACGCGCCCGCGGCATGCGCGCACCGCTGCGGCCGGGGCCACCATCGTGGCTCCGCCGCCGCGCCCGCGGCGGCCACCGGCGCAGCAGCAGCGCCAGCAGCAGCGGGCGAGGCAGAGCAGCGCGAGGGCGCCGAGCGCGGCGGGCAGCACGACCGTGACGGCGACGTGCAGCCACCGCTGGAGCGTCTCCGAGCGGGTCCCCGGCGGGAAGAGCTCGTCGGCCTTCTTGGCGAGCGCGGAGAGGAGGCCGGCGAAGAAGGCCCCGAGCTCGGCGGCCTTCGCCTTGGTGAGCTCCCACAGATCCGAGAAGAAGCGCCCGGCGTCGTTGAGGTCGAAGCCGAGTTCGGCTCCGGCCACGGTCCGCACCGTGGCGACGCCGCTCGGTAGGAGCTTCCTCGCTGGTGTCTCCGGGAAAGCCATGGCTTCTCTCTGTGAGTAGTGCGTGTGTGTAGTGTAACGACTAGAGAGTAGAGACCAAAACAATTATAGAAGCACCACTAAGAAAGAAAAGCTTCGAATCGGTGACTGTGCTGGGTCCCAACGCGAGATTCGTTGAGTACTATTGTTAGCTTACCCTGTAAGTTTCAGTAGTGAGGATTCTTTTTTCATTCCCGGTACAACTCGATAAGTCGGCAGAATAGCATGGATTAGCTAAGTGTTTGTTAGCCATATCCCATATGGATTGGCAAGAAACTGCCCAGTGCTCAAACATATATACACCTTCTGATTTTTGAACACACGAAAACAGATTACAGCTAGGTTACATAAAGGGTAATGATTAAGCGAGGACGTCCGATATTAAAGACTCCCGTCGTACGCATCTATCTGCGTCCATATGTAGCTAATCCATCCAACGAAGTTTGACAATGCAAAACAGAACACTACTCCATCCAGCTGTCTCGTACTTTTCTACCAGGCTACCACATGAGTTCACTACAACCACTCGTTCGCAGCTGCTTGCTTTATCCTATTAACCCGTTCATCCCCCCCCCAGGTGCTGCCATTCCAGCTCGCACAAGGCTTCCATGGCTTGAGCTCATGGGTTTCCCTTTCTGCGGAGCTGCCACAGTTCACCGGATTTGTCTCCATCGCGGTCGGCTTCGCGGTTGGTAGGACCAAAATTTGAAGCGAGGAGCTTGTCGCCATGCCACCGGCAGCGACCATGAGGTGGAGGCGGGGAGATCGACGCCACCACTAGGGGTCGCGTCGGCGGCGGCCGTGTTCACGGTGTGCCGGGCTTAGCCTTGACCTTGGTGCGATTTTTGTTGCGGCGCTTGCTCAATTTGTTGCAACGATTGGCTCGAAATGTTGCATAGAGTGTTTTTTATTGTTGCGATGTTGTTGCATCAAATGTTGGGCAAGATGTATTTTTTTTTTGTTGTAATGGTGTTTCTAATTTGTTGCACAAGAGTATCTCGAATTGTTGCAGCAACTTTTCTCCATTGTTGCAGGAAGTGATTTGGTTTGTTGCAATACATCTTCCGAAAATTTGTAGGAAAAGGATTTTGTTGCAACTATTGTCGCCGATTATGGCACACATGAAATCAAAATATTTCATAAGTAAGTTTTAAATGTTGCAAATTCCTTGTTGTTGCAACAATTATTTTCGGATGTTTCCACTGTTATTTTCAAATGTTGCAATATTGTAATATCGAAATTTGTTTGTTTGAGATATTTGAGCTAGTTTTTCAAAGCACAGTCATGTTCTATACTGATGATTTCATGCATTTTCGGTGGGAATGTATATTTTTGCCAATTTTTTCTTGGATTTGTATTTATCATTTGCGTATTTTTTTGCACACATAAATTATTTTTGTTACAAACGTTGTGTTCGGATGTTGCGTCGGAGAGCACTAGTTGTGCCAATTGTCGATGATCTAGTATCGATCTTACGAATGAATACCTGGGGGGAGGGCTTCCTATGAAATAGATTCACGCAAAAAGAGACATAGATTTATAGATGTTCAGGCCTTCTCCTGGAAGAATAATAACCCTACTTCTGTGTTCTTGTATTCAGTATGCTTGTTACAATTGGAAAGAAATCACTCAAAGTAAAATTGAATGATTCCTTATGGCTAACCCCGATCGCCCTGTTTCTCCGTCCACTGATTTTATCCCTTATATAACGTGTGAAGGGGTGATAGTTACTCCATGCCAAGAGACGCATCAACGCTTGATGAAATGCACACGTTGATGGTAGTTATTGTTTGAAGAAACTGTACCCCACATCGCCTGGCAGTTATATCAAGGACGAAGGCACAATTCATACAATTATTCTAGAGAATAGCGTGTATTAGCTGCGTGTATTGAGCGCGACTTATAAGAGTCCTTAATTGATTAGGCCCATATGTGCATAGGCTTTATCGATTATGGGGTAGTCATAACCGACACAGTCGTAAAAAGCATTACGACCGCAAGGTGATCGTAGAAAGACTTACGACTATGGATTGGTCGTAGGAAGGCTTACGACCAGAGAGCGGTCATAGAAAAGCTTACGACCACTCAGTTGAACTTCTTTCTTATAAACAATAAATGGTATACTTAAAAGTAATATAAAGATCATACTATCTATAATGCCAATTATAAATAAAAAGTTAATTAAGGATTATTATATTCTCGTCGGTTCTTAACTTATAGGTGGAGGTGCATGGTTGCATTTGTTGCTTTCTCTTCATGGGGAGACGATCGAATCGGGCAGTGCTCCGTGGGCAAGCCGAAAGCACCCAAGTGGTGGTGTCTTTGGGTCCCAACGCAAGATTCGTTGAGTACTATTGTTATCTTACCTGTAAGTTTCATAGTGAGGATTCTTTTTCATTCGGTACAACTCAATAAGTCGGCGAATAGCATGGATTGGCTAAGTGTTTGTTAGCCATATCCCATATGGATTAACGAAACCGCCGGTGCTCAAACATATACACCTTCGATTTTTAACACACAAAAGAGATTACAGACTAGGTTACATAAAGGATAATGATTAAGCGAGGCGTCGATATTAAAGACTCCGTAAATGCGCATCTATCGCATCCACATGTAGCTAATCCATCCAACGAAGTTTGACAAAGCAAATTGAACACTACTCCATCCAGTTGTCGCACTATTCCACGAGCTACCACATGAGTTCACCTCAACCATTCATTTGCGACTACTTGCTTTATCCTATTAACCCGTTCATCTCCCCTCCCCCAAAGGTCTTTGTCATTCCAGCTCGCCGCGAGGCCACCATGGCATGAGCTCACGGGTTTCCCTTTCCTCAAAGCCGCCACAATTCACGGATTTGTCTCCATTCGGCGAAGTTCGCCAGATTTGGTAGGACCAAGCCGACATGGGCGTGAAGCGGGGAGATCGACACCACCACTAGGGGCCCGTCGGCGGGCAAAGCACGATTTTTATGTGACGTTTGCAAAATTTATTGCAACAATTGGCTCAAAATGTTGCATTGATTGTTTTTTATTGTTGCGATGTTGTTGCATCAAATGTTGCGGAAAGGTATTTTTGTTGCAATGGTATTTTTCATTTGTTGCATTATTGCGGCCCTTCACCATTTAATTGTTGCAGCGTCTCTCGAATTGTTACAATAGCTTTTCTCGATTAAGCTGTGCACCTACATAATGGCTTTCGTTTTATGGTGACATGTCATTAAGCTCAATCAAAATCTGTTCCTTTCCCAATTTCAAATGTAGAGAGGCGGCTAGCGTGGCTCTATGGAGACCGCACACCGCTAAATTTGATGCACAAGGGTTACAGGCTGCAGCATCAGATGTGCTGTTGTTGTCTTATTTGTTAGCTTTGCCGGCATGCCTCATGAGATTACGTGGTTCGGCAAAAATCCTGAACAGGCTGGCCCTACCCACAACAGTCGGCAATCTATCTACCATAAACGTGCATGAAACTATGGTGAGATATGCTTCAAACACCATTCATATATTATAGCATAACCTGTTTGTTGGACTTCTTACAAATATTTTGGTCTTGTAAGAATGATAAGGCTTGAGATCCATCTCCTCCTATGCTTTCTTTCTGCCCATGGTTTTCTTTGTTCTTGCAAAAAACTTTGTTTTATAGAATTATTTTTAGAAAAAAATTCTTAGCTAACCCTAACATTTTAGCTTTTATGTGCGTACACTATATCTAAAGACTAGAGCATGAAAGAGAACAAAAGACATGCAAACCGAGAATATGTTTTTATAGAACAAATCTGGATAAAGTATTGAGCTAATTTTTCTAGTATATATGACGCGATATAGGATCACATGGTTGATGATGTCACGCACGTTGTCGCCAAATGGAAGGAGGGCATGCAAACAATGCAGAGGACACAAACACCATTGACGTGTCTTAATTTGTCTTTGTACTATTACTGTACATGCTATTTGAAGGGCCATGCACTCGTAATATCCACTCAGGTAGAAGACTGTAGAAGCCATAGTATATATATATGCCCAGTGGCGGAGCCAGGATTTGATAGAGCCTCGGGCCCAAAACTAAAGCAGACGAAAACCACGAAATAGGCCCTGATATAAGCCAAACAGGACCTAACAGGCTCTTAAACAGACAGCATGTATTAGAGTTAAACAAACTATGAATCCCCATGCTTTCTCCACTAGCTCGTATCTACTACTGGATAGAAGAATCCCCAAGGGATTGGTTTACAGTAGTGCGATTAAGCTGACACCGAAAGGGTGTTAGTGCCAGCTTTAGACAAATAAAAAAAATGTTAAATATACCGATTTACGTCGAGCTATAAACACTGACACTCAAAACAATATATATAAACTACTGATATGATATCAGCTGGGAAATGACATGGTTATACACGGGGATTACTAATAGAATGTCAGTGTGTAAACACTAGATACTAGATGACAATGGGAACAACAGGAAGCACAAGGATGAGACGAGGAAGCAAACCTTGTAGTCGAGGAGCATCTGGGGCATCTTCTTCATCAGTTCAACAGTATTCGTACGCCTGAAAAACGAATCAAACATGAAGCAAGGAGGCACATCGAAAGGAAGAGCCAAGAAATGCGGCGGCGTAATTCTCGGCAAGCGATCTTGATCGCACTTGTGTCCCTTGCGCTTGGTGCGCATCTCACCACAGGGAGGGTCGTGGCTCGTGGGTCCGATCCTCATGGCGAGAGGACCTCCTTGCGGAGATGGGCGCTGCGGACATTGAGGCCGAGGGCTTCCAGGCGCCGAGCTCCCAGATACCCACACCCTTGGTCGGCTCCCCTTGTCTTGAGGAATGAGGAGAGGCGGTGGCGGTGGGGCGGCTGGGTGGTGGAGGCGTGATTTGTCGAGAGGAGGCGGTGAGTCGTGGAGAGGAGCTAGAAGCCGAGCTGAGGGTTGGGGTTGGGAAGGAGATGAGAAGACGGCTAGGGCAGGCTGGGCAACTGCTTGGCGCCGCATCTGCTCCCTCTCGCTGGGCCGCTCTATTGGGCCAACCGGCTAGGGATAGCCTCGGGCCTGGCTAATGTGCAGTAAAAATATTTTTTTGATGCTTACTAAAATTTCCCACTGCAATTTTCTATGGGCCTCGGGCCGTTGCCCGACCGGCCCGAGGCCCATCTCTGCCCCTGTATATGCCACTCTATTCCTGTGTCTTCTCTTTTGGCGAGGAACCCTATATGTTTTCTCTACATATCTAGTTACTTTTTTTTTGTGCCAAACGCTCCACAACTTCAACAATGAAAGAATCCCTCGTTTGCCATTCACCTAACTAAAACTTCATATAAACCGATAATCTAAACTTCTTAGTAGACCCTAATCTACATATAAAATGATTAAGTGTGCTATGTATGGGATAAAATATCTTATCATTACATAACGAGCATATTCAAATCTAGTTGAGTAGGTATTTGATTCATATTCATTTAAAAATATAAATACAAATACAAAAATACCACTATCCGATTCATATTATTTGCTCTGTTGACGCCCTAGCCATGGGCGAGCGGAATAACCCCCCTTCTCCCTGATGAAAAGAATGTGAATACGTTAGGAATAATATCAAGATATCATTGCAATCGCGATCGGTAGAAACCACGATAGCGGTAGTTTCGCGAAGATCATTACTGGGCTAACGAGGCGGTTGAAACCATAGCGGCTTTACTTTCTTTGCTTGATGAGTCGAGCCCATGACGGCGAGTCGCGTGTGTTCATTTGAGGTTTTTTTTTGCGAGGATGTGGCTTAGGTAGCTAATTGAGATGGATGGGGTTGAACCAAAGCCATCGAGTAGCGGGGTTTTATCTTGCGCATTGATATTGTTGGGAAAGAATTATTCGTTGATTAGTGATTGCGTTTGGTCCCAAAAGCGATTATTATTGAACATTTTTACTCAAAAGTTAAGCACTAGGCGGAAAAAAAAAGGAGAAAGCTGTTCTAGATAGAGTACTAATGAAAAGGAAAAAAGAATTGTAGTACTAATCTCAAATCTTACCACTAATAGTGACAATGACAAGTCACCTTGATGACAATAGCATACGCATCAATTAATCATCGTGTTGCGAATTACTAACATTAAAGGTTGGGAAGGTTGGGAGAAAGGGCTCTTCACTGCGTCTCGTCGGCGATAAAAGCCCGGCCGTCGGATCGCGCCTCGCTTCGCCTCTGGACCGTCCGATCCGGCATTCTTGCCTTGGAAGCCGCAGCTCTCGCGTGTCCACGTCGCTCGGGCGTATCTGATTCGATCGCGTGTTCACATGCTCGTGCTGCCGATCCGTCGCTTGTGCATCCGCGCCTCACGGGTTGATCCGTCTGCGGCGTCCAATGGCCCATGGCCTCACGGGCCTCTCCGTCCCGCTCTTACGTGCGTTCGTACGCATCCGAATGGAAGGTGGCGCCACGATATGGCGATATAGGGATCCGTGGTTGGCGTCATGCGGGCATGCAAGGACACCAAACACCATTGGCATGTCTTAATTTGTCTTTGTACATGCTATTTTAAATTTGAAGAGTCATTCAATAAAAAGGGCCATGCACTCGCATATAATACTCCATTAGGTAGAACTGTAGAAGCTATGCCACTCCAGTCTCCCTTATTTTCCTTTTTCAGGGACCCTATATGTTTTCTCTAACAAATAGCCAATATATTATCTCTAACATATAATTACTTTTGTGTCAGCAGTGTAAGATCCCCACCGTTTGCCCTTCACCTAACTAAAACTTCATATCAACCAATAATCTAATCTTCTTAGCAGCCCTAATCTAGATCTAGACCGGTGACTCACGACCTTGACTATCAAATATCAATGGCGCTAATCATGTCACAAAGCGGAAAAGATGCAAGGGACAACAGCGTCATTCACGACCGGACCCTACCCATCGGCCACTACTATAGACCCCTGATGAAAAGAATGTGAATACGTTAGGAATAATATCAAGATATCAATGCGATTCTTTGTCTGATGAGAAACTAGCCGGAGCAGTACTTTCTGGCGGAGATCAGCTACTTGGGCTAACGAGACGGTGGAAACCATAGCGGCTTTCGCCTGCTGCTTGACTAGGTCGAGCCCTGCGACGGCGAGGTCGCGTGTGTTCATTTCGGGGTTAATCTGTTTTGGCGAGGATGCGGCTTATGTAGCTAACGAGATGGATGGGGTTGAACCAAAGCCATCGAGAGTAGCGGGGGTTTTATGCACGCATTGATATCGTTGGGAAAGAATTATTCATTGATTAGTGATTGCGTTTGGTCCCAAAAGCGATTATTATTGAACACTTTTTACTCAAAAGTTAAGCACTAGGCGGAAAAAAGGAGAAAAGTTGTTCTAGATAGAGTACTAATGAAAAGGAAAAAAGAATTGTAGTACTAATCTCAAATCTTAGCACTAATAGTGACAACTGACAAGTCACCATGACTGAATAGCATACACACCAATTAATCATGGTGTTGCAGAATTACTAATATTAAAGTTTGGTAAGGTTGGGAGAAAGGGGCTCTTCCCACGATGTCTACGTCGGCAGTAAAAGCCCAGCCGTCGGATCTCGCCTCGCTTGCCTCCGGGCCGTCTGATTCAGCCGCTGCGCACTGGGAAGCCACGGCGCTCGCGCATCCATGTTGCTCAGAGGGGCACATCCGTTCGATTGCGCATTCACATGCTCGCGCCCGTCCGATCCCGTCGCTCGTGCATCTGCGCCTCACGGGCCAATCCGTGCCGCAGCGTCCAATAGACCTGTGGCCTCATGGGCCTCTCCATCGCGCTCTTCTACATATTCGTGCCCGCGTCCGAATGGAAGGTGGCCTTAGATATATGACGCGATATAGGATCCGTGGTTGATGTCATCTTTGGCATGCAAGGACACCAAACACCATTGACATGTCTTAATTTGTCTTTATGCAGGCTATTTGAAATTTGAAGTCATAAGAGGGGGGGGGTTGTTCATGCACTCATATATAACACTCCATCGGGTAGAAGCTGTAGAAGCTATGCCTAGTGTCGGAACCGGGATTTTTAGAGACCGGGGCAAACTTGGAATGCAAGTAAAGAGTGTACGACTTGATCCAACAAAAAACATAACTAATCATGGAAAACATGTTCAAGTCCTTAACTAATACAATTACTAAGTCTGTATTGACTCCATTCTTCTTATGAAGTTCCAAAAACATCACAATTTTAAAATGATGCCAATGTACGAGGAGGAGGGCAACTGCCCCGGCTCGCCCCTATGTGGTTCCGCCATTGGCTATGCCACTCCGGTCTGCCTTATTTGTTCCTTTTTAGGACCCTATATGCTATCTCTAACAAATACCTAATATGTTATCTCTAAGGATTAAGTACATTGTTCGTCCCTAAACTCTTGACCTAGTTTAAAGTTCGTCCCTGAATTGTAATACCAGATATATAAAACGCATCCTCCAAGTATCAATACTGTGCAAAAACCATCATTTATTCCTTTTGAGAGTGGTTTCGTGCCACGTGGAAAAAAGAAATATTTCTCCCAGCCACCCGTGCGTCCACGCAGGCATTCCCTTCTTGTCCACCTTCTCTCTTCTCTCTAATCTCACCAGCCGAACACATCTCCAGGCTCTTCTTCCTCATTTATTTCCCTTTCCATTTCTTTCTCCATGGTTTTCTCTCCCTTGGGACTTGCTCCTACCGAAGCTTCCCCTCACGGTGCCTTCTCCCTCCAGCGCCGCTCCTGCGCTGGCCCGCGTTCTGCCCCCTCGGCTCGCCTTCGGCCCTGGTTCTTGGTGTCACCACCACTGGTTGTGCCATGCGACCCCAGTTCGAAGCCGCCTCCTCTCTGCGCGCCCATCTCCTCAGCCTGTGATCTCACGCTTCGTCTTGGCTCGGCGGCGTCGTTGCTCTGCCAGTCTGGCGGTTCCCTCACGCCTACGTCCGAACCATGAGGTGATGGCTAACGACATCGACAGGGGTCTAGACGACCTGCACTGCAATGGCGGCAGAATCACCCAAGCTCATGCAGCCACCACGCCACTACCCTCCTCCATGTCCATGGCGCTAAAGCTGCGACAATGCCGGGACAATGGTGGCAGGGGCGGGCTCAGCTGCGAGAACCCGAAGGGGATGTCGCTCTGCGACCGCCTGTAGCCTTCTCAAAAGGTCGCCGTGCTTGGCGAAGGAGATGAGCCACTCCACGAACGCGCTCGATGAGCCGATGGTCGTGATGGCCGCCTCAGAAGTCCTTTGGCGGGAGGCGTGGTCGACCTCGAGTGCCTCGTCGACTGCTTGGCGGCGTGAGGACCCTCGGCATGGGGATCCGCTCGACATCGCGGGAGCGGTTGGCGACGCACCAGGCCTGGATGACGCGACGGAGGGCGTGGTTGGGGACGGGGTCCTTGGTGTGGAAGTACTAAGACAAGGAGGATAAGGTGGCCCGTCTCTTTCTAGGCCGTGCCACGCCGCCGTCCGAGCTGAAGGCTATGGGCTGTGAGGGTGAGGGTGGCACGGGAGGCCTGAGAGGCAAGTATCGCAGGTGGTGGTGGTTGCGGTTCAGAGCCCCGGCCACCACTCTAGAAATCCTCTGAGAGACAAGAAGAGGAAGAAGAAGAGCAAATCCTCATTGATAGCTGCCAAGAAGAAGGAAATTTCTGTCGTGAGATGTAGCAAAACTTTGAAATTTTGGTTGTGAGATGTAGCCAACTCTGCACACAGCCATGGTGTACTGCCCGTCCTGCTCCTCCTACCTCCAGCCCCCATGGTCTTGGCTCCGCGCCGCGCCGGAATCACCCGAGCTCATGCAGCTCCTCTTGCGCCGCGTCCAACGCCCCCTAGCCCGCCTCGGCGTGACCCTCACCGCCGTGGAGTTCGTCTTCATTGAGCCCCACTCCAAGCGCCTCAAGCTCCACATTCGCCTCTGCCGCGAGGTCCTCCGCGGCGTCACGCTGGAGAAGGCCCACGTCGTGGAGTTCACCGTCCACAACCACCTCTGCGACGCCTGTGGTAGGGCCCGGGCTGACCCCGATCAGTGGACTGCCTTGGTGCAGCCGCGGCAGCGTGCGTCACACCGCCGCACGCTCCTCCACCTCGAGCAGCGGCTTGTCAGCCACGGCGTCGCCGATTCCTCCATCCGCGTCAACGCCACCGTCGGCGGGCTCGACTTCTTCTTTGCGTCCCGGTCCCACACTTGTGTTGAGGTAGATTTGTGTGTCTGTGCGTGTTTTTGTTTAATTTATTGGATTTGCATGCTACTTTGTTTTGCTACTTACAATTTCCTTCTTTTTTTATTCGACTGGACAAGCACCGGTAGCCACGTGGTTCAAACATTGGTCAAAATCGCTCTAAAACGGATGAATGGGTGTTTTTTGAGCGGTATTGACAGTTCGAGAATATGTTTTTATCCAGTATTACAGTTTAGGGACGAAAATTAAACTAGAGTAAGAGTTCAGGGACAAACAATGTACTCCTATCTCTAACCAGTGGCGGAGCCAGAAATTTGGTGTTGGGGTGCACATACAAAGCAACGTCGGGTATGATTAGTTCAAACTATGTATCGCCCAACAAAGCCAGGAATTTGCCCGTTAGAAGTAAAAAAATGTCAAGAAAAAAAGAACGGAGGAAATAGTCTACTAGTATCTTTTCGCATATCATTACTATAGTAATCAATTTGGAAAATGACTTGCATAATAATATGAATGTGAGAAAAATGGAAGTTGTTCCATGCATTGATTTAGTATTGCAAGCGTATTTCACTATTAACTCTTAAATCAATAGAAGAGAGGGACAAATGAATGGATGTGACTTGCGAGGAGCGGATCTCTTCCGTGAACTCACCACCATGCGCTTTGCAAAACCATTGGTCTTAGTGAGTAGCGTGTAAGCCCTCTTCTTTGCTTCTTTGCTCCCATCTTGGTGCCACGCCGCCACCGTAGGAACCAAATTGGGGAGGAGTTGGAGTATTTGAGATAGAGATAGATGTGGGCTGGTGAGTGATGAGGTGGTTGTGGGCTGGGGGGGGGGGCACGAGCGGGCCGTGGGTTGTGAGCTAAACTTCCAAGAGAGTGCACACCAAGCAGTACTATGAATATGACCCAAATGCAGAACTGGTCCCTGGAAATGTTTTCGATTTTTTGATGTGTCCGGGCACCCGGCTCCACCCATGATTGTACCCCAAAGATAAATTACTAGTACTCTGTCGGGCTTTCGTAGCTGTGTCTCAGAAGCTTGGCATGAAGAAGCTCCTAAGGGACATGCTCTCACAGGTTGCTCAAAATGAGGTTGACCGCATGGGCGCTGGGAGGAGGTGCTTACTAAACAAAAGGTACCTAACACCAATTAAGTTTCCTTACAAAGCGGCATTTCTAATTAACCATACAACATGATGTAGTCGTCTAGACTTGAAAAATCGGTCAAGCCCGGCCGGGTTTATCACCGGGTCAGGATTCATAAAGTATATGCAGATTTTTTTTTTTTAAAAAGGTCCCATGTATCTGGTACAAATTCTTTTTGAGTAATAATGGGGCTGCTGATACCTACTTAAAAAAATTGTATTAGATTTTAGAGGTGCCTGTGCACCACAGGCACCCCGCCAGGCGCCCTGTCTCTAACAAATAATTACTTTTTGTGTCAACAATGTAAGAGCCCCACCGTTTGCCCTTCACCTAACTAAAACTTCATATCAACCAATAATCTAATCTTCTTAACAACCCTAATCTAAATCTAGCCCGGTGACTCGCGACCTTGACTATCAACGGCGCTAATCATGTCACAAAGCGGAGAAGACTAGCACTAACAGTGACGCAAGTAGTAACGCTTAAGGAACCAGTGGGCAAACACAGATGATCAAACCACACCATGTACTCGCACACCCTATGCGCATGGTTTGAACTTTGAAGCGATGGAGCTGAAGTTGCATCCAAACAGCGTAGTAATTTGGAACACGGCTCACGCAAAAAATCACAAGACGTACCAATGTACCATGCATGCATGTAATACGTAGCACGAGCAGGTTCTAAATTTTGCTGAAATTTTGGTAATTTCGTTACCCTCCGAAATAAATACGTCTTGTTCAAAAAAATTTGGAAACATTTGAATTTAGACAAATTACACCCTAAATTCGGTAACATTAGTATTTGAACAAAATTCAGTTAAATTTTGTCCAAATTTCAAGCGCATGCTTGAAAACTCACCGAAATTATAGCCGAAATTTTGGGCGTTTCGCCTCTAATGAAATAAATTCGAAAAGGAAAGAGTTTTCCTGAGCACGCGGCATGCATATATTAACCATTCCAAACTTACATACGCATTAGGCCATGACCACAATTAATATATTACGGTACGTGTACGTACGAAAATACATGGGTTAGTACACGAGGGGCTTCCTGGCGCGGAGGTCGCGGAAGTAGCGCCGGGGGTTGTCCTCGAACGCGTCCCGCGGCATGCGCGCGCCGCCGCGGCCGGGGCCGCCACCGGCGCAGCAGCAGCGAGCGAGGCAGAGCAGCGCGAGGGCGCCGAGTGCGGCAGGCAGCACGACCGTGACGGCGACGTGCAGCCACCGCTGGAGCATCTCCGAGCGGGTCTCCGGCAGGAAGAGCTCGTCGGCCTTCTTGGCGAGCGCGGAGAGGAGGCCAGCGCAGAAGGCCGCGAGCTCGGCGGCCTTGGCCTGGATGAGCTCCCACAGATCCAAGAAGAAGCGCCCGGCGTTGTTGATGTCGAAGCCGAGGCCGGCGCCGGCCACGGTCCGCGCCATGGCGACGCCGCCCGGTAGGAGCTTCCTCGCCGGTGTCTCCGGGAAAAGCCATGGCTTCTCTCTGTGACTAGTGCGTGTGTGTAGTGTAACGACTAGAGACCAAAACAATTATAGAAGCACCACTCCGAAAGAAAAGCTTAAAAAAAATCAGGGCTTGTTTGATTGCCTGTCCAGACGTATTACGTTTTTTTTAAAAATTTGATCCGTATTTACGGGCCTGAACTAGCAGCCGTTTCGTCCTGCTGTGCTAGTACTAAATGACAAGTACCACTTGGAAAACAACCGTACATTCAGCGATAAAGATCCACCGTCCATCGGTCATGCAAAATACATACTCGAACATGTATAAGCGCCAGTGTAACTATGGAAAGGGTTATTGAAAAACTAATATATACATATAGCAGATGCTTTAGACAGAGGAACTTGAAACTCGACGCACTCGATACTTGGGGATAACACTAACTTGGGCCTTTATTGCACCATGCATATAGATCTCAGCCTCCCACACACGCCCAAGGCCCCAAGTACACAAGACCGGCCGATAAACTACTAGTGCTCCGCTGTCAAGCAACGAACGCCAGACGCGCGTGCGTCGCCTCCCTACAGAGCGAAAGCGACGGCGGCCGCCTTAGCGCCGACCGTGCGGAGGAGATGGAAGTAGAGCTGCGGGTTCGCCAGGAACGCCGCGCGGGAGATGACGAAGCCGGCGGCGCCGGGCGCCTTCATCATGGCGACGCCCGTTGCAGCCACGGGCCAGAAGATGTAGGCGCCCGCGGCGCCCGCGGTGGCTAACGCTGCAACTGCGAGAAAGTTGTAAACCATCTCCGCTTCTTCTACTTCAATCTGTGTCTTCCTTTCGGTTTTGTGGATGCGAGTGAGATCGACGAGGTAGACGTAGCAGCGAGGATTAACTTATAGAGGTGGAGGTGCGTGATTGCATTTGTTGCTTTCTCTTCAAAGGGAGACGATCGAATCGGGGAGTGGAGTGCTCCGTGGCAAAGCCGAAAGCACCCGAGTGGAGACTGTGCTTGGTCCCAACGCGTTCGTTGAGTACTATTGTTAGCTTACCCTGTAAGTTTCAGTAGTGAGGATTCTTTTTTTTTCTTCCCCGTACACCTCGATATGTCGGCAGAATAGCATGCATTAGCTAAGTGTTTGTTAGCCATATCCCATATGGATTGGCAAGAAACTGCCATGCTCAAACATATATACACCGGCTGATTTTTGAACACACGAAAACAGATTACAGCCAGGTTACATAACAGAGTACGCACATGCACATGCTACCGTATGTATGCACCCGTAAATAGCTCGATTTTTAGTACGAGTACCTGGTAGCACTAATGATGCATGTATGTGTGTATCAACACGTGAAAATTGATTTTGCAAAGACAACAGCCAATGTCGACATTGATTTTACAAAGAAAATTGTCACAATCATCGATCTTGATTCAGAGCCTGTACCGCTCGCTGAATGAAAGAAAAGATCAGATTATGAAGATTGAAAGAAGGCAATACAAGCAGAATTACTATCTCTGAATAAAAGAAAGGTGTTTGGGCCTGTAAGCCGTTCGTCTCCCCATGTGCACCCCGTAGGGCATACGTGGGTATTTGTTCGAACGAGAAATAAAAATAATAAAGTAAAGTAAGGATTGTTGCACAAGGTTTCACTCAACATCCAGGAGTTGTTTATGAAGAAACCCATTCTCCAGTCATGGGCGGAACCACCCTTTAGATATTTAATCTCAATTACAGTAAACTTGAAGTTAAAAGTGAAATTGATGGATGTGGTAACAGCATACATTTATGGAAAATTAGATTCGGACATTTATATGAAGATACCTGAATGTATTCCTATCCCGAACCAAGACAGAGCAAATAGAAATCTGTATAGTGTGAAACACAGAAAGTCACTGTACGAAGTTAAGCAATTAGGCAGGATGTGGTATAATCGCTTGAAGCAACTTTCTATGCAAAAAAGGCTACACGAACAATGAGAATAATCCCTGTGTATTTATACGATGATCCCAGGATGGATTTTGTATAATCTCAGTGCATAAAGATGATCTGAATATCATTAGAACCCTGAAAGGTATTAAGGAAGCAAGCTCTTACTTAGAGTTAGAGTTCGAAATGAAAGATTTGGGTAAAACCAAATATTGACTAAGCTTGTAGCTTGAGCATGCCCCTGAAGGGATTTTAGAGCATCAGTCAACTTACACTCAGAAGGTGTTAGAAATATTTGATTTTGAAAGGCATACCCTTTGAAATTGCCAATGGTCGGGAGATCTTTGCAGCAAGACAAAGACTCATACAGACCTAAAGAAGAGGGGGAGAAAGTCCTGGGACCGGAATTCCCATACTTAAGTGCAATAGAAGTACTCATTTATTTAGCAAACTGTACTAGATCGGCCATTGCATTTGCCGTTAACCTACTAGCAAGGTATAGTCTGAGAACCTACCAAAGGTATTGGTAGGGAATGAAGGACATCTTCAATACCTCCAAGGAAGCAAAGAACTTGGTACATTCTCTGAAAAAAACTAAGACACGAATATGAATGGCTATGCAGATGAGGGTACTGTAGAATCTGCATACAACCAAGTTGCAAGCAGGTTATATATTCCTATGTAGTGGGCGCAATTCCATAGAAAT
This sequence comes from Phyllostachys edulis, assembly GCA_036346405.1. Lineage (NCBI taxonomy): Eukaryota > Viridiplantae > Streptophyta > Magnoliopsida > Poales > Poaceae > Phyllostachys > Phyllostachys edulis. The sequence continues at coordinate 52,496,135 of CM070557.1, read as the reverse complement.
AGTCTAAGCGAGTCTTGTATCGACTTGATGAACCACTCGAAATAATAGCACTGTCACGAGGCCTCACGAGAATGTGCTTGGCCAGCGGATGATTCACCACATCCGGCGATCGTGTGGATTGAATACCGCGCAAACCCCACTATTATCTATGAAGATAATGCGGCTTGTGTTGCACAAGTGCAGATGGGTTATGTGAAGAGTCATCTCACAAAGCATATCAACCCCAAATTCTTCTATACTCATGAATTGCAAAAGATGGACAAAAGTACTACATACTAAGTTATGTGAAAATCTTGCAGATTTATTCACTAAGTTACTTCTAGCATCTAGCTTTGAAAGGTGTATACGTGGAATTGTAATGATGAGACTTAGAGAAGTGCAGAATTCAATGGGAGAATCTTCATAAACTCATTATTGAAACTTGATTACGAAAATCGAGTACCCAAAGAGTAAATCCTGGAGATTAAATGAATTTGAGTGGATTGTACTCTTTTTCCCTTGACGAGTTTTCCTGAAGTTTCTCGGCTAAGGTTTTTAATGAGGTAATTCGTGCAACGCAGCAGAACGTGTATCATGTGCTCTTTCTTCAAAATTTTCCCACTAGGTTTTTATGGAGTTTTGACGAGGCATGAACATGTGAGGATGGATGCCCAAAAGGGAGTGTTGAGAAATTATGGGCTTGGCCCAGAAGCCGGCCCATGTATGGGCTCCCCATCCCAAACCCTAGAGGGTCTCTAGCCTATAAATAGGGGGCGCTATTAGTTATAAACGATTGATCGATTGATGAAGGAATAAAGAGAAGCAAGAATCCCCCTATATCTTTGTGTTTAATCTACTATTCTGTTCTTGTATTCTTGCATTGTTCTTACGATTCTATACTTGTCTACGAGGTAATTGCTCGGACTGGACTCGCCAGCGACGGTTCCTCAACAAGAGCATCTACAGTAGTTTGTTTTTTAGCTTGTTACTAAGAGGAAAGATAATACTCAATCTAATGAAAAGAAACAAGTCTTCCAATAGATTGTTTCTTGAGCTTGTGTATAAGACTTTAATTGCTACAAGTGTGTATGATTCTTGATGATCAATAATGAAGTACAACTTTGTGGCTTACATGTTTTGGCTCATTTATCATATCAATAATGAAGTCGGGCTACGCAAGTGATTCGATGGATATTTTGCTTGGAGATAGTGGAACCCACAAAACACGTTTTTCAGTAACAAGTAAGTCTCCAATAGAGTATTTTGTTGTTTCTTGTGTCTTGGTATTAACAATTTGCTGGTTTCTTTATCTAGAAACAACGTCACCTTCTCTCCTCCACATCACCTAAATGCTGATGTAGCAACCCCTTACTAACAAGTGACGTGGACTGTTGTAGATGCTCTTAAGGCATCTCTAATAGTTAGAGATAACATTGTCTCTAACATATGCTATATCATCTGTTAGCCCCTGAGAAAGTGAATGGGCGGGGCTGGGTGTTAGTGACTCACATCTGAAATTTAGCACACAGCTGTTTCTTCCATCAATCGAATCTGCATGCATGTAGTGACTACGAATCCGGATAGAACTTTTTTAACGAATTATTTTTTTTAAGGAACTAGAGAGGTTTTGTTGTGAATGGATGACAAGATTAGAGACGGTTTGGGAGAGTGAGCAATAAAACAGTACACTTTGAAGCCGAAAGGGGATGTTGTACTCGTTGCTGCTTCACGGCCGGCCACCACGTACCGAGCAAATGGCGAGATCGAATCCACCAAATCCAGGGACAACACAGCACCAGTAGCACGAAATGGGAGGGGGGATGTTGCGTTCCGAGCAATGCACATTCACAAGAGGGTGTGTTTAGTTGTCTGTATACTTTTAGCTTGGCCCGTATGAGTCCTCTATATTGAATCTAGTCAGACTGAGTGGATGCAATGGTTAGTTGTTTAGTTCTGCTTTTCATTAGATCGGTGTCTTTGCTGCGGAGGCTCTCATTCGAGGCCCTACCTCATCGGCCGTGATTTGGTTGATCGAAGGAGAATCAATGGCTGATAAAGAGAGCCTCACGATGACGTTCTCGCCTAGCAAATTTCGTCCCGGTTCCTCAGAAGGGGAAGAGCCGGCGTGAGGCTCGAGCGTGAGACGGGTGCCGCATAACGGTGGCGAATGCATTGCCTGCGTTGGGAACTATAGACGCAGGAGTGGAGTTTTACTGTGATGTTTAGAGACTCATGTACTCGTGTCCTACGAGTTTTGTATTGCATGCGCACTAGGGCATCTCCATTCTCCACCATCCATACGTACATCATGTATGCATGTTATACTTGTCCTATTGGAATCTTGAAAGGGACAAAAACTTGACTAGATCGAGCAAAGGGAGATTCATTCAGCTCCTTCCAGGAAGCAACGAAATGTGAACTAATCGAGCAAAAGGAGATTCATTTAGCTCCTTCCAGGAAGTAACGATATGTGATGCTTTAGCACTAGTGGTAGCGTATCTTACCTTCTATTAAGCCCGATGGAATTGGAGCTCCCAGAGCGCTACCGTACATTTCTATGGAATTAGGGTCTGTTTGGTTGGTGTCCTGGACTTCATATGCGGAAAAAAAGTGGTCTTTCGGATGTAGCACGGAAAGTAGATGGTTTTTCTGGCGAGCAAACTGAAGATGAGTTGTTTGGTTGAAAGCATGTGCACGAAATTGGTGAATGAAAAATAGACCGTTAGATCGAGTTATCAGCGGTATAGATCTAGCATCCTCGAGCAGCCTACTCGATCTCTCGGCGCCAAATTCCTCGCTGGGCCAAGTGATCTGCCGAGCAAGCAAACAAACATCATCCGGCAACCTCGAGTTGATCCGGGCGAACATCGGGACACGGGTCCTAAAGCAAACACGCTCTTAGTCCTCGCTCATATCTTTGCTGCGTCGTTTGCCCCACGCAGTTACTGCCGCAGCCGCAAACTAGTGTTGGCGTCGTTCGGTTTCCGGTTGCGCTCTTTTTCCTACGGTTGTGCGCCTTGCCTTGGCTCTATAATTTCAAGGGCCCTTGGGCAAGCAAGAAGATAAAGCCCGTTGAACTAGTTCTTAATATAAATATTAAAGTATATATATAGTACGAATAACAAATTACTTTGCGATTACGTTTAGTTCATGGAACATAACTATAGTGTAATAAAACACTAAAAATAGAAACCATTATAATTACCTCAAATAAAATGTAATGCTTCAGTGCCTTCTAAAAAACCATCTATGGGCATTTCTTGATGCAAAATCTTCAAAAACGATGTCGAGATTAATGTCGTCCAAAATATCCTTCTCAATGGTGCACATAGCTAAGCCATTCAATCTTTCTGTGACATAGTTGACCTCAAATAATTTTTCAAAAGTTTCAATTTGGAGAAACTTCTTTGGTGATACTCTTCCATTTGGAATAGTTAAGAGAATTCGATATGCAAGCGGAGGCATTTGGATAGCAATCTGCGAACTTTAACAAAGCGAAGAATCTCAGCTGGCGACATCAATTCTTACAGCAAGATGCTGCATACACTTTTATATATCAAATAGAAAACTATATATACTAATTACCTATATGGTCTTGGGCCCACCAGCTCCATAGACCCCCGGCGGTCGCACTGCCTGCCCCCCTAGAGCCGGCACTGTGCGCACGGCGTTCTCGCGACTTCCACGCAGCGTTGGCGTCGTTCGGTTGCCCAGTTGCGCTCTTTTCGTATCCGGTTGTGCGCGCTGCGTTCTCGTGACTTCCACGCCCCTTGTGTACCTGCTGCCTCGCGCCAGTTGTTTCTCCCGCTCCGTTGAGCGCGTCCCACGTGCGCACAGCAAACAGCACTGCCCACGACACTTGCGACAGCCTTCGTTCTTATCCATTCCTCTTGACTCCCGGCCTCTTCTTTACTGCTGAGCTACCGCCTCGATGCTCAGGCTCCGGCGCCCTCCTCCCCGGTCCTCCGCCCGGCGCGCTCCGCATCCGGCCTCCGCCCTCTCTCTCGGGCAGGCACCCTCCCCCTCAGTGTCAGGCCCAGTGCCCTCCTGCTCCACGTCCGGCGCGAAGCCCTCCTCCTCTGTGTCCGACGTCCGCAGTGGCGCCCAGACGATTATTGGCCCTCCCTGGTGCCCTTCTTGATGATGGACCTCCCCCCTCTGTGTCTTCCCTTCGCCCGCGCCCTGCCCCTCCGCGTACGACCCGGCGTCCTCCGCCTTCGCCCTCCCTCTAATCGCAGGTATGTATTCCACACGGCCGGGACTTGAACATATATATGTTGATTTTTTTTTGCATGCGTATTTTTGGGATTTCTTTCGGAAATTCCCCGTTTCCAAGTTCTATCGGCAGGGATTTTAGCGTTCATGAGTCGTGCCTAATATTTTCTGTGGATCTTAGGATACGAAAACGATTCTTGGGCCCTCCCTGGTCGCATCTTCCATTCGCCCGGCGCCCTGCCCCTCCGCGTCCGACCCAGCACCCTCCGCCTCCGCAGCCCACCTCCGCCCTCCCTCTAATCGCAGCTATTGGAATTTGCCCGTTTCCAGAGTTTATCAGCAGGGATTTTAGAGTTCGTGAGTCGTGTCTAATAGTCCTTGTGGATCTTAGGATAGGAGGATGATAAGAACTAGGGGTTTTTCGGGTTATGTCCTATATGACACTTGGTTTTGGTGTATAGCCGATCTGTACAAGTTTCCTGATGCTGATCGTTCTAGATGGAATATTCCAATTCTGCCATACATGCTGCTTTTCAGTTCCTCCATATGTCAAATAAAGAATTGATATGTTTGATTCAGTGTGCACTGCAGTTTTTACTCATTGCCATCTATGATTTGCAGAACTACGAAAAGGAAGCCATACTATTTTGCGACTTTTCTTTAGTTCGTCTCGCCAACAGGTATGTTGTTCCAGAGAGCAGGTGCAGTATTCTGTTAGAAAGAAAATTCAATTTTATTTGCTACTGTGCGAATGGCCAGCCTTCGTACTCGTACCTATGATTTCCCACCATTTTACTGAATAGTGTTAATGGCTTCAAGAAGACATGTGATGGATAGATTGATTGAAGACCGATTAGTTTTTTAAAAAAGATAGCTTGCATGATGAAATTTTGCCAGAAAACACTACTGCCAATGCAATACTTCTTTCATCAGATTTTTAGGTTGGTTTGTTTATAACAGCTGTGGTAGCTTTCCATAGCTTAACAAAAGGAACTGTAAGCATTATGCTTCATCTTATCACATGTGTAGTTTTTTTTAAAAAAGAAAGCTTGCATGCTGAAATTTTCCCAGAATACGCTACAACGCTACTGCCAATGCAAAACTTTTCTTTCATCAGATTTTTATGTTGGTTTGTTTATAACAGCTGTGGTAACTTTCCATAGCTTAATAAAAGGAACTGCAAACATCATGCTTCATCTTAGCTTAATAGTAGCAACGCTTAGGGCATATACAATCCAAGATGTTTATACATGAGTGCTTAAAAAGATAGAATATATCCATGTCATCAAGCACCTATGTCAAATTCATTTTCTCCAATGCAAACATTCTTTTTTATAGGTGTTTACATGTTGTGTATCTATTAATTAGATATAGTTATATACATAAACACTCGTTAAGCACCGGTGCCTATTTAAACATCAATGCTATAAAATAAGCACTTTATTTATTTTACATTGCTAAAAAATCAGTTTTTATTTACAGAATTGAAAAAGGAAAAAGAAAAGAAAAGGAGGTACGAAGGCATCAAGGGTGCATGGAAGGTGACGCAACAGATATGACGCGATATAGGATCCCGTGGTAGATGTCATGTGGGCATGCAAAGGACACCACACACCATTGACATGTCTCAATTTGTCTTTGTACATGCTATTTGAAATTTGAAGAGTCATTCACTAAAAAAAGGGAGCCATGCACTCGTATATAACACTCCATCAGGTAGAACTGTAGAAGCTATGCCACTCCAGTTTCCCTTATTTGTTCCTTTTCAGGGACCCTATATGTTATCTCTAACACATAATTACTTTTTGTGTCAGCAGTGTAAGATCTCCACCGTTTGCCCTTCACCTAACTAAAACTTCATATCAACCATTAATCTAATCTTCTTAGGAGCCCTAATCTACATCTAGACCGGTGACTCGCGACCTTGACTATCAACGGCGCTAATCATGTCACAAAGCAGAAAAGATGCAATGGAACTGAAGTTGCATCCAAACAGCGTAGTAATTTGGAACACGGCTCACGCAACAAATCACAAAACGCACCAGTGTACCACGCATGAATGTAATACGTAGCATGAGCAGGTTCACAATTTCGGTAATTTTGTTACCCTCCGAAATAAATACGTCTTGTTCAAAAAAATTTGGAAACATTTGAATTTGGACAAATTACACCCTAAATTCGGCAGCATTAGAATTTGGACAAAATTCGGTCAAATTTTATCCAAATTTCAAGCGCCTGTTTGAAACTCACGGAAATTATAACTGAAATTTCAGGCAATTCGCCCCCTGATGAAATAAATTCGAAAACAAAAGAGTTTTCCCTCAGCAAGAGACGCGGCATGCATATATTAACCATTCCAAACTTATATACGCATTAGACCATGACCACAATTAACATTTTAGACACGCACCAAACAAACATTACTTCCGACCGGACGATGCAAATGAATCTGACCAATGACCATGCATGCACATATGCACATCATGACATCAAACCATGCAGGTACGTACGTAGACAAATCCCACGTCAAAATCGTACTCGAACGTAGGCATGTACAGGCGTACGTGCACGTACGAAAATACATGGGTTAGTACACGAGGGGCTTCCCGGCGCGGAGGTCGCCGAAGTACTGCCCGAGGTTGCCCTCGAACGCGCCCCGCGGCATGCGCGCGCCGCCGCGGCCGGGGCCACCATCGTGGCGCGGCCGACGCGCCCGCGGCGGCCACCGGCGCAGCAGCAGCAGGCGAGGCAGAGCAGCGCGAGGGCGCCGAGCGCGGCCGGCAGCACGACCGTGACGGCGACGTGCAGCCACCGCTGGAGCGTCTCTGAGCGGGTCCCCGGCGGGAAGAGCTCGTCGGCCTTCTTGGCGAGCGCGGAGAGGAGGCCGGCGAAGAAGCAGCATTAGGCTTGGCCGGTAGTTACCCCAGTCGGACTGTTTAGTTGCCTGCAACAGCAGCCGTTGCTTTCTCTTCACGGGGAGACGATCGAATCGGGGAGTGCTCCGTGGGAAAGCCGAAAGCACCCGAGTGGCTGGTGACTGTGCTGGGTCCCAACGCGAGATTCGTTGAGTACTATTGTTAGCTTACCCTGTAAGTTTCAGTAGTGTTTGTTAGCCATATCCCATATGGATTGGCAAGAAACTGCCCAGTGCTCAAACATACATACACCTTCTGATTTTTGAACACACGAAAACAGATTACAGCTAGGTTACATAAAGGGTAATGATTAAGCGATATTAAAGACTCCCGTCGTACGCATCTATCCGCGTCCACATGTAGCTAATCCATCTAACGAAGTTTGACAAAGCAAATCCATACACCTTCTGTTTGCTTTATCCTATTAACCTAGTTCGTCCCCCCCCCCCCCAAGGTGCTGCCATTTCAGCTCGCACGAGGCCGCCATGGCTTGAGCTCACGGGTTTCCCTTTCTGCGGGCTGCCACGATTCACCGGATTTGTCTCCATCGCGGTCGGCTTCGCCGGTTTGGTAGGACCAAGGTGAAGAAGCGAGCTCGTCGCCATGCCACCAGCAGCTGACCATGAGGTGGAGATTGGGAGATCTGACGCCACCAGGGGTCGCGTCGCGGCAATCGTGTTCATGGTGTGCCGGGCTTAGCCTTTGGCCTTGGTGCGATTTTTGTTGCGAGACGCTTGCTCAATTTGTTGCAGCAGATTAGCTCGAAATGTTGCATGGAGTGTTTTTTATTGTTGCGATGTTGTTGCATCAAATGTTGCGCAAGAGGTATTTTTTGTTGTTGTAATGGTGTTTCTAATTTGTTGTACAAGAGTATCTCGAATTGTTGCAACAACTTTTCTCCATTGTTGTAGGAAGTGATTTGGTTTGTTGCAATACATCTTCTTGAAATTTTGTAGGAAAAGGATTTTGTTGCAACTATTATCACCGATTATGGCACACATGAAATCAAAATGTTTCATAAGTAAGTTTTAAATGTTGCAAATTCCTTGTTGTTGCAACAATTATTTTCGGATGTTTCCACTGTTATTTTCAAATGTTGCAATATTGTAATATCAAAATTTGTTTGTTTGAGATATTTGAGCTAGTTTTTCAAAGCACAGTCATGTTCTATACTGATGATTTTGTGCATTTTCGGTGGGAATGTATATTTTTGCCAATTTTTTCTTGGATTTGTATTTATCATTTGCGTATTTTTTTGCACACATAAATTATTTTTGTTACAAACGTTGTGTTTGGATGTTGCGTCGGAGGCGCTAGTTGTGCCAATTGTCGATGATCTAGTATCGATCTTACGAATGAATACCTAGGGGGAGGGCTTCCTATGAAATAGATTCACGCAAAAAGAGACATAGAGATTTATGCTAGTAAAGAGTGTACGACTTGATCCAACAAAAATGAATGCTAGTAAAGAGTGTACGACTTGATCCAACAAAAAACATAACTAATCATGGAAAACATGTTCAAGTCCTTAACTAATACAATTACTAAGTCTGTATTGACTCCATTCTTCTTATGAAGTTCCAAAAACATCACAATTTTAAAATGATGCCAATGTACGAGGAGGAGGGCAGCTGCCCCGGCTCGCCCCTATGTGGTTCCACCATTGGCTATGCCACTCCGGTCTGCCTTATTTGTTCCTTTTTAGGACCCTATATGTTATCTCTAACAAATACCTAATATGTTATCTCTAAGGATTAAGTACATTGTTCGTCCCTAAACTCTTGACCTAGTTTAAAGTTCGTCCCTAAATTGTAATACCGGATATATAAAACGCATCCTCCAATTATCAATACTGTGCAAAAACCATCATTTATTCCTTTTGAGAGTGGTTTCGTGCCACGTGGAAAAAAGAAATATTTCTCCCAGCCACCCGTGCGTCCACGCAGGCGTTCCCTTCTTGTCCACCTTCTCTCTTCTCTCTAATCTCACCAGCCGAACACATCTTCAGGCTCTTCTTCCTCATTTATTTCCCTTTCCATTTCTTTCTCCATGGTTTTCTCCCCCCTGGGACTTGCTCCTACCGAAGCTTCCCCTCACGATGCCTCCTCCCTCCAGTGCCGCTCCTGCACTGACCCGCGTTCTGCCCCCTCGACTCGCCTTCCGGCCCCTGGTTCTTAGTGCCCCCACTACTGGTTGTGCCCGCGCTACCCCCGATTCGGGTCGCCTCCTCTCTGCCGCGCCCGGCTCTCAACATGTGTCTCCGCGCTCGTCTTGCTCGTGATCGTCGTTGCTCGCCAGGTGCTGGCAGTTCCCTCGCGCCTGGAGTGCTGACCATGAGGTGATAGCTAACGGCGTCGGCGGGGTCGAGACGACTTTGCTGCTGCAATGGCGGCGAAATCGCCGAGCTCATGCACACCACTGCGCCATCGCCTCCTCCACGTCCACGGTGCTAAAGCTGCGATAATGCCGGGACAATGGCGGCAGGGGCGGGCTCAGCTGCGAGAACTCAAAGGGGATGTCGCTCTGCGACCGCCTGTAGCCTCCTCAAAAGGTCGTCGTGCTTGGCGAAGGAGACGAGCCACGCCATGAACGCGCTCGACGAGCCGATGGTCATGATGGCCTCCTCGCAGAGTCACCGGCGTGGGCGGCGTGGTCGACCTCAGAAAGTGCCTCGGCGGCCTGCACGGCCATGAGGGGGACCCTCGGCGTGGGGATCCGCTCGACATCGTAGAGCGGTTGGCGACGCACCAGGCCTGGATGACGCGGCGGAGGGCGTGGTTGGGGATGAGGTCCTCGGTGTGGAAGTACTAAGACAAGGAGGATGAGGTGGCCCATCTCTTTCTCGCCACCACGTCTGTCTGGGTCAAGGCAATGGGTCAGAGGCGGGGGTGGCGTGGGAGGCTGAGAGGCAAATATCGCGAGGTGGTGGTGGTTGCGATTGAGCCCAACCACCACTCTAGAAATCCTCAGAGACAAGAAGAGGAAGAAGAAGAGCAAATCCTCATTGATAGCTGCCAAGAAGAAGGGGAAATTTCTGTCGTGAGATGTAGCACAACATTGAAATTTTGGTTGTGAGATGTAGCCAACTCTGCACGCAGCCATGGTGTACTGCCCATCCCGCTCCTCCTACCTCCAGCCCCTGCGGTCCTGGCTCCGCACCGCTACTGAATCACCCGAGCTCATGCAGCTCCTCTTGCGCCGCGTCCAACGCCCCCTAGCCCGCCTCGGCGTGACCCTCACCGCCGTGGAGTTCATCTTCATTGAGCCCCACTCCAAGCGCCTCAAGCTCTATCTTCGCCTTCGCTGCGAGGTCCTCCACAGTGTCACGTTGGAGAAGCCCACGTCGTGGAGTTCACCGTCCATGACCACCTCTGCGGCGCTTCTGCAGGGCCGGGCCGACCCCAATCGGTGGGCGCCTGAGTGCGGCCAAGCGGCAGCATGCGCGTCACACCGCCGACGCTCCTCCACCTCGGCGGCTGGCCGTCGTACCAGCGTCACCGATTCCTCCATCCGCGTCAACGCCACCGTTGGTGGGCTCGACTTCTTCTTCGCGTCTCGGTCCCACGCTTGTGTTGAGGTAGATTTGTGTGTGCTGCGTGTTTTTGTTTAATTTGTTGGATTTGCATGCTACTTTGTTTTGCTACTTACAATTTCCTTCTTTTTTTTATTCGATTTGGACAAGCACTTGGTAGCCACGTGGTCAAACATTGGTCAAAATTGCTCTAAAAGCGGATGAATGGGTATTTTTGAGCGGTATTGACAATTCGAGATATGTTTTATCCGATATTACGATTCGGGGCGAAAATTAAACTAAAGCAAGAGTTGAGGGACGAACAATGTACTCCTATCTCTAACAAATAATTACTTTTTGTGTCAACAGTGTAAGAGCCCCACCGTTTGCCCTTCACCTAACTAAAACTTCATATCAACCAATAATCTAATCTTCTTAGCAACCCTAATCTAAATCTAGACCGGTGACTCGCGACCTTGACTATCAACGGCGCTAATCATGTCACAAAGCGGAAAAGACTAGCACTAACAGTGACGCAAGTAGTAACGCTTAAGGAACCAGTGGGCAAACACAGATGATCAAACAGCGTAGTAATTTGGAACACGGCTCACGCAACAAATCACAAGACGTACCAATGTACCATGCATGCATGTAATACGTAGCACGAGCAGGTTCAAAATTTCGCTGAAATTTCGGTAATTTCGTTACCCTCTGAAATAAATACGTCTTGTTCAATAAAAAATTGGAAACATTTGAATTTAGACAAATTACACCCTAAATTCGGCAACATTAGTATTTGAACAAAATTCAGTTAAATTTTGTCCAAATTTCAACCGCATGCTTGAAAACTCACCGAAATTATAGCCGAAATTTTGGGCGTTTCGCCTCTAATGAAATAAATTCGAAAAGGAAAGAGTTTTCCTGAGCACGCGGCATGCATATATTAACCATTCCAAACTTACATACGCATTAGACCATGACCACAATTAATATATTACGGTACGTGTACGTACGAAAATACATGGGTTAGTACACGAGGGGGTCGTCCTCGATACTTGGGGATAACACTAACTTGGGCCTTTATTGCACCATGCATATAGATCTCAGCCTCCCACACACGCCCAAGGCCCCAAGTACACAAGACCGGCCGATAAACTACTAGTGCTCCGTTGTCAAGCAACGAACGCCAGACGCGCGTGCGTCGCCTCCCTACAGGAAAGCGAGGGCGGCCGCCTTAGCGCCGACCGTGCGGAGGAGATGGAAGTAGAGTTGCGGGTTCGCCAGGAACGCCGCGCGGGAGATGACGAAGCCGGCGGCGCCGGGCGCCTTCATCATGGCGGCGCCCGTTGCAGCCACGGGCCAGAAGAAGTAGGCGCCCGCGGCGCCCGCGGTGGCTAACGCTGCAACTGCGAGAAAGTTGTAAACCATCTCCGCTTCTTCTACTTCAATCTGTGTCTTCCTTTCGGTTTTGTGGATGCGAGTGAGATCGACGAGGTAGACGTAGCAGCGAGGATTAACTTATAGAGGTGGAGGTGCGTGATTGCATTCGTTGCTTTCTCTTCAAAGGGAGACGATCGAATCGGGGAGTGGAGTGCTCCGTGGCAAAGCCGAAAGCACCCGAGTGGTGGCTATTGTTAGCTTACCCTGTAAGTTTCAGTGGTGAGGATTCTTTTTTTCTTCCCCGTACACCTCGATATGGCGGCAGAATAGCATGCATTAGCTAAGTGTTTGTTAGCCATATCCCATATGGATTGGCAAGAAACTGCCCAGTGCTCAAACATATATACACCGGCTGATTTTTGAACACACGAAAACAGATTACAGCCAGGTTACATAACAGAGTACGCACATGTACATGCTACCGTATGTATGCACCCGTAAATAGCTCGATTTTTAGTACGAGTACCTGGTAGCACTAATGATGCATGTACGTGTGTATCAACACGTGAAAATTGTTAGGAAACCCTGGGCTAGGCCTGCATGGTTCATAAAGGGCTCCTCATCCACTCTGTATAAAGGAGGGGATATCCGACTATTGTATTATCGTTTACAGAAAAACAATAAAGAGAAGCAAGAAATCCTCTCTGTGTTCAATAAACAGAAGTTGATCGGTGGATTGCATGAAAAAGCAGATGTCGATTGCACCATAGATTATAGATTACAAATTCCCTGTAATCTCCGCAAGCCAACTTGTAGTCACCGGCACAATGCCGATCGGATGATTAATCGAAAGAAAATTGGATTGTTGATTGCATAGTAGATCCTACATCTCATTACATAAACAGTAAAAGAAGAAAAAAAAAGGCGCGCAACCCGTATGGCCGCATGCCCGGCGAAGCGTGGCGCACCACACCTCGCCAAATTTCGCCGACACCATCGAGCCATCGGCCTGGAGCCGCTCCGCCATGAAGCTACGTCGTGCCTGCACGCATCGCCGATCGCCCAAAGCACCACAAGAAAAGCAAAGAGAAAAAAACGCGCCAATCCCGTACGGGCAGCGTCGCCGCACCGCACCTCCCGACCGCTTGCACCGTAGCGCCATCGCTTCCAGCGGCGCCTCTATACGAGCCCTCCACGTACGCCGACTCTGCGCCACGAAGATGTGCGATGCGGCGGCCACCGAAGATGCCGCGTGCGGCTACCGCGGCGTCTCCGATGCGTCGCTCCGAAGGCCGCTTCCGCACGGCACCGCCGCCGCGAAGCTTGAAGCGCCGCGAATCGCGCCCGCGCCTTCGCCCCACTCCCGCATGAGGCGTCTGCTGCCGGCACCAACCGCCGTGCTCCGAAGTGTAGCCCGCCCGATGCCGCCCGGCTAGCCACACCGCATCGCGCTGACCCGCATAGCCATCGCGACGCTGCCTGCCGCCAGACGCCACACACCGCATGTGCGGCTGCTGCGCATGCTGCCGCCACGCGCCCACATGACCGCTGACTCCGCACTCGCGGCCTCCCACATGGTCAGGCCATCAACTAACCGACCGCCTCGCGGACGCTCTGGTCACCCAGCACAGCCCACGCGTGTGCCTCCGGCATGGAGCCGCCGCCACCATGAGGAGCAAGGGCGAAAACCGCGAAAATTCTGGGGGCCAGGGCCTCGCGGCCCGTCCTCGCAAGGCCCGTCCCGATGCTCACCACGTGTTCGGGAGGAAGCAAATCTCAAAGCCCTTGTTCAACTCCCGAACAGCTCCTTCTCTTCCAGTTCCTTCAGCTGCTCCTCCCTTTCGCTTTGCTCGCTTAACGCCGCCCGTCTTCTCTGCGGCAGCGACGCCGCCGTCCAATCCACCACCAGCCTCCGCCTCCACCGACGATCGCGCCCGTATGCCGCCGCCGATGGAGTCCGCCGCCGGGACTCGACGCCGTCCTCGCTGCCGGGAGCTCGCGCGAAGGACTTCGACCGTGGAGTCAATCCGCCACCGCCCTCGCCTCACCGGCGATCGCGCCCGTGGCCGCCGCCGGTGGAGTCCGCCGACGGACTCGACGCGACTCAGCAAGGCACCGCCGTCCCTGCGCTGGATCTCCGCCAAGGACTCGGCGGTGGAGCTGGTGCCGCAAGGGGCGACCGCGGAGGCGGACGGCAGCGCAAGGGAGAGAGGAAGGTGGTCTTGCGCAGCTGCCGCGGAGGTTCAGCGCCATGACGCCGACGGCATGGACGCGACTCCGTGGTTTCGACGGCATGGACGCGACTCCCTGCGGTTTCGACGCCAAACGACACGCCTCCTCTCATCCCCGTCTTCAATGACCCGACCGTTGCCCGATCACCGTGATGGAGACGATGATGTTGTCACCATTCAAAATTGCACCCAACAATCAATGCCATTGCGGTATCAACACAATCAACGCCATTGCACCCAACTTCGAAAAACGAGTGCTCGTGACCGGATTCAACGATGCCCATATTGGTGGATTCAACTACATCACTATCACCTACGGAGGTAATTAAAGATTTAGTTATCCTCTGTTGGAATGACTTTCAAGTTGAGACGATTACTACAAACTATAATTTTCCTCTGTTGGAATAACTTGCAGGTGGATGATAAAAATGGCGAATCTATACATGTTCCTGAAGTTGGAATGAATTTCAAGTCAGAGAAGGATGCATATGATTTTTATAACTGCTATGCTGGAAAGATTGGGTTCAGTGTTCGGAAGAGCCACTCAAGGTTGAGACGAGATGGCACTATATATCGAAGCATATAGTTTGCGAGAATGAAGGAGATCGAGGTACTCATTCTAAACATGTCACCATGAAAGAGAATGCTACTACAAGGTCTTGTTGTGGTGCTCGAGTTCGATTTTAGTATTTGTCGCGAGGGCATTTGGACGGTGCAAAAGGTTATACTTGAGCACAATCATTATCTTGCAAGTCCGTATAAGAGACACATCTTTGAGGTCACAACGTCGTTTGTTAGAGGCGATAAACTTATGATTAGGCAGATCGAGAAGCGGAATAAAACCCGTGAAGTGTACAACTTTTTCAAGCAAAGGGTATGGAGGAGCTCGAATGTACCTTTCTTGCGGATGGATTGCAATAATCATGTCGGTTAAGTGGCGCAAGAAGTATTTGGGAATCAATGATGCACAAACGTTATTAGAATACTTAAAGAACAAGCAATTAGAAGATCCTTCTTTTTTATGCCATACAATTAGATGAGGTGGATGGTCGGATTGCAAATTTCTTCTGGGCAGATGGCCAAGCTATCCTCGACTATGCTTGCTTTGGTGATGCTATGTCATTTGACACCACGTTTGAGATAAATAAGTTTGAAATGCCATTTGCTCCACTCATTGGAACCAACCATCACAAGCGCGATTCTTTTGGAGTGCATTGTTATATGATGAAACTGTTGAATCATTTATTTGGCTCTTTAACACATATCCGATACTATGTCCTGAAGCAACTCAGGACAATTTTCACAGATCAATGTGCCGCCATGTCCAAAGCAATTAGAATTGTTTTCCCAAACACAAGCCATCGCCTTTGTTTGTGGCACATTTATCAAAATGTTTGCTAAGCATCTAAGTCATGTAATTTCTAACCATCCTCAATTTCTTTCCGACTTTAAGAGATGTGTGTATGAAGAAAGGTCGGTGGCATACTTTAACAAGAAATGGCAAGAATTGTTGAGTACTTATAACCTTGAGGGAACCCATGGCTCAAAAACCTATATAATTTGCGTGAGAAGTGGGCTACTATCTACCGCCATGATTCTTTTTGTGACATGACTTGACTCAAAGGAGCGAAGGTATGAACAATGTGTTCAAGAAAAGGTTTCAGTAGAAACTATCTCTTCGTAACTCCTAGTAGAATATGAGAAGTCGCCACTAATCTTCGTGAAAATGAGTTGGATGCGATTATAAATCACGGACTCTGACCCAATTACTTACATTACAAACTTACCTATGTTGAAGATCTGCAATTTGAATCATATACAAGGAGGCTTTATTCTCGATTTTGAGGAGCGTTTAAAGAGCAATTTTCAATATCATGCAAGTTGTCACTTAGTGAGGGACAATCAAAACATACCGGTGATGCCTATGGAATTTGAAGATGAGGCACAAGTAGTGTTTAACTCTATGGATATGAGCATATCATGTTCTGTGAGAAAGTTTGAATCTATAGGTACATTTGCTCATTTTAGCAATTTAGTAGTTCATAATGTTGATTTTAACAATTTACTAGTTCTAAATTACTTTTCCTATCTTATAGGTTTGTTGTGCAGGCATGCTATTCGAGTGTTCAATATCAATGAAGTTTTCATCTTGCCATCTCGATATATACTGCAGAGGTGGACGAAATATGCCAAAAGAGCTATATTTTATGGAAAACAAGGACGTGAGAAGGAAACTTTACAAACACATGCTGCCCGCATCTCTCGAAAGGCAACATCTATTGCAATGAAGTGCTCTGTTTCGAAAGAACTTCTTGAAAGTTTGGAGAAATCTATAGATACGCTAGATCTGGAAGCAGATAATTCACTAAGCCAAAGAAGACCTATTAAAGATTGTGGTGTGTCTCTAAATTGTAATGAGTGTGGTGAAGATATAACAAAAGGAAAAGTATCACTTCGAATTCCACAAATGTTAAAAGGTCCAAAGTCTAAAAGAATGAGAAATGTACTTGAAAAAAGAAGGAAAGAAAACAAACAATGGGAGGAAAAAGGTAGTTCTACCCCATTAATTCCCCCCCAGTTGTCATCCTTGTGTAGCCATTAATTTTTTGCTTTTTTTGTATGTACAACATGTAGGAGAAGCTCCAAAGGAAGTAACAAACAATAGTTCAGTTGATGTTTGTTCGACCATGTTTGATCCGTTGATCCGAGGAGAATATACAGATCTTTTACTTGGAACTGATCAAGATGTTGAATTGTTGTCCACCTCTCGAAGATTAGATTTTGATGTAGTGAATCCTACAATATTCAAGTAGTAGGCATTCTTCTACATTTGCTTGGAACCAAGGCAGTGAACTATCTTGTTTTTGTATTATTATCGTGACTTGTAATGCAGATGATTAATGCATATTTGATAGTACTATTTGTATTCTTACTATAATGTATTGGAACTATATGGTTGAACTCCAATGATACTCACCTCTGTAGATGATTAATGTATTCTTCGCCAATAGTTCTCTTTCATATTCTTCTTTCAAAGAAGACATATCTCAGAAACCGCCTTTTGGACTATTTACGGCATTTTGGTGCCCGATAGCATCATATCAATTATTAATCGGAGTATTACGTATGTTTCCTTTTCCTTCTTTCTTTCTATTTTTCCTTTTGGAAAAGAACACAAACACTCTTTGCTTGATAGAATAATAGAATATGACACAAGAATACACTTTTACATTCCTTTGAAATGTCGATATTGAAAGGCTTTAAACAACTGCGCTAGTGCTTGATCCCCATCTCGCAATAGACTCTGTGAAACCATTTTTCAAGGTTTCTTTTATATCCGACTTATCGGTGTGATAAGATCTATGTTCAAGTACTTACATACGATCTATGTTCTTTTTAACTCCACGGATATCCAAATTATCGATGTGTCCACAAACTTTGTGTCTTCATCTTTTCAAAGGAAACTATGCATTCCCCATTTTTCTCTCTGTATTATTTCTTTTACTTATGAGAGTTTGTCTCTTAAGAATTGCAATTGTCAAGTTAATAATCTTCAAAGCTGATTCATTGAACAATGTAGGTGTTTGAAGAATAACTTGAAGGTTCATGGGTCACTGATTAGTGTTAGAAAATGCATCCCTGAGTTCCCGATGACAGATCAGGTAGTATAAACCAACCTGATATTGTTCATCCCTTAGTTGTCGAGAGCAATTGGAAGTACTGATGTTGTAAATGAATTCAGTTTCTGCCCATCTAAATGCTCTTTTACTGATACAATATTGACATTATGAAAAATCAATAATTCACAAATACTGATATTATTTACCATTCCTTGCAATTGGTATGGTTGGCAAATCCTAAGCCACTGATTTGCAATACTCTCAAAGGATTTCAGCTTGGTGGCTGGTGAGGACAATATTATCCCAACATCAGGGTAGGACCATTAGCAATTCAGAGACAATGCATTCAGAGAGACAATGCATTCAGAGAAAGAAATTACATGTTCATTACGCATACATACATTCAGATCAACGACCGATGCTCTCATTCATTCATAGAAACCTCCACTCCTACTACAAAACTGAATTCAGAGAAACACAGTAATAGCACTACAAAGCTTCTTGACAAACATTGAGAGAAACCTCGGCTCCTACTACAAAACTGAATTCAGAGAAACACAGTAATAGCACTACAAAGCTTCTTGACAAACATTCAGAGAAACAGGCGTCTGGAAGCGTAAGTACTGGAGCACTTCGGCGGAGATTCACAACCGCCAAGCGCTGCTCAAGGCTCAGCAGCCAGTGGAAGCGCTTTCGCATGGAGATCCAGGCAGCAGGACGGCGGTGCCTTCGCATGAGTCGCGTCGAGTCCGTCAGGCGGACTCCATCGGCGGCGGCCGCCGGGCGCGATCGTCGGTGGAGGCGGGCGGTGGCGATTGACTCCACGGTCGAGTCCTTGCGCGGAGCTCCCGCAGCAGGACGGCGTCGAGTCCGTCGGCGGACTCCATCGGCGGCAGCAGCCGCGCGCCGATCGTCGTGGGAGGCGGTGGTGGTGGATTGACCGGCGGCGTCGCTGCTTGCAGAGAAGACGGCGCGTTAAGCGCGAGCAAAGCGAACGGAGGAGCTTCACGCGAAGGAACGGGAAGAGAAGGAGCTGTTCGGGAGTTGAACCGGCTTTGAGATTTGCTTCCCTCCCCGAACACGTGGTGAGCATCGGGGCGGGGCCTTGCGAGGACGGGCCAGCGAGGCCCGTCCCCAGAATTTTTCGCAGAAACCCTCGCCTCCCCCAAGCTTGATCAAGTCGGCATGGGCGAATGGGCGTATGGGCCCGGGCCCAATGAAATTCCCGGTAAAAAAAAGGGGAGAGAAAATCCCGAGAGAAAAAAAGGGGAAAGAAAAGGAAAAATCCCGAAAATTTGCAAATAAACCCTCGAAGTTCTAAAAATTATGAGAACATATGTTGGAAAAGAAATTCTTGCAGAATAACCCCTCAGAAATTGAAAAATTGCGCGAATAATTTTCTCAGAACAGAAAACTATCGGTTTAACCCCTGAAAATTACAGAATTCACCGAAAGTTCATATTCCAGCAGAAAAGGGCCTCAGGAATTCAATTTTTGAATCATTTTGAGCATTTGAAGCAGATTTAACTCTGTTATTATTATATCTATGCAATTTATATATTGTATTTACTGTTTTGATTATTTGTGATTGTTTATATTACTTTTAATCAATAAAAATAGCAGTAAATCATGAAAAATGCATAGAAAAATACGGGTTCACGAACTGGGAGTTTGAAGAGCATTACGTGAATTTTGCAACCATTTTACGCAAATTACCAGTTGTGATCTTATGAACTCTTTGCATGAATATGAAGATGACTGGCGTCACGAACCAGGAGTTTGAAGAACTGATCCAGCATGGCTAGAATTTGTATCAGTCTTCAATTCTATGGTAAGGTGAGATATTGATAAGCAGAAGATTGAGAAGACTCTCTCTCTACCTTTCACCCGAATGCGGTGCAATCCGCACGCAACTATCGTCAAAATGGCTACAAGAAGTATGCCGAATTGATTGACATCATGCAAGTTGCGGATGCTCAATATGATGTTCTAAAGAAGAACTACATCTCACAGCCGTCTAGTAGCAATATTGGCCATGAAGTCGATTTTAGCAGTTACAAGGGGAGGAAGCCTCTCACAAAGGAGAGGGGCAAGAAGGGTAAGGTCGTGGGTTGCACGTTATTGATGCTTTCCAATCGAAGAAGAAGGACAAAGGATAGCATGAGGCACACCTCGCCATTGCAGGCATAGAGGATCCACATTCATTAGTTGCACTTATGGATGTGGACAGCCCAGTAGCAGCCCCATCACTCCTACTTTGGACATCGCAGCGGCCGTAGCCATAGTTACCCAAGAGGAGAAGATCACCATGGACCAAATTCAGGCAGAAGTTTCTGCATACTTCGCTGATTCGATCTAGTGCACGCATTGCACTTAGATCTTTTTACAGTTACTTGCAGTTTGTGATTGTAGCAGAACGTTGAATTATTTTTGAATAATGGTTGTAAGCTCTAAGAGTGCAAAGCATTAAAATTCTTATGATGAGTCATGCAAGGCTTATTTTTCCCGTATTTATAATAGCAAGTTATGTTCTGGTATTTGAAGTATCAAAACATGTGTGGCACCCTATGGAGGAAGAGTGCTTAGCAGATAGCAGCACAATGAATACCACCTTCAGAGAGATGGAATTATTTTAGTCGATCAGCAAAAATACTGGTAGTCTTACCACAATCGCAAGCAGCGATACTAGTATAATAGGCTCAGAAATAGCCACAATTATACTCTCAATGAACACAACTTTGGTCATTAAAGAAACCTTGTTGTACCCAGAATTGACTGGAACTCTCAAGGATATTCGCGCTAATGGTTTCCACGTAGAGACTGAAGAAGAGTACGGTAAGAAATACCTGCTCATTACAAGGCGTGAAGAAATTAGAAAAGGGTATTAGAACGACTTCCTTCATATGAAACTGGGCTATAGTACACTAATATTAAGGCACCTGTAGCCTATACTGCCCTGAAAACCGTATTTAGAAACTCTGAACTTTTCTATCTTTGGCATGATAGATTATGCCACCCAGGCCTTAGGAGAATGAGAAATATAATTAACAATTCACAAAGACATAATATCGATGTAAAAAATTTCTCGAATCAAGAAGATTTTGTGTGCCCCGCGTGTGCCACATGGAAATTAAATACTAGACCTTCTGCTCTGAAAGAGAAGAATAAAGTCCCTGCATTCTTAGACCGTATCCACGGAGAATTTTTGCGGTCCTATACAACCCATGTTAGGGCCATTTAGGTACTTTATGGTGCTCATCAATGCTTCCTTGAAATGGTTGCACGTATTTTTATTGTCTCACGAAAAACTATGCTTTTGCAAAGCTTATCTCGCAGATAATTAAAATTAAAAATAATTTCCCGAGATCATCATGTAAAGTCCATCAGAATGGACAACGCCAGAGAATAAAAGGCATTTGATGATTATTGCATGGACATGGGAATTAAACTTGAGCATTCTGGACCTTATGTCCACAACCAGAATGGACTAGCAGATTTTGTAGAATTGTAAATTTATCAACTATATATTGGGGATACGCATCTCGCATACAAAGAACTCTCATCAATTTTAGGCCATGGGCATATAAACATCCATTCACCTATGCAACCAGCGCAAGAGCCAACACCGAAAATTTCTCATCTTCGCAGATTTGGTTGCAAGGTTTATGTACCTATACCACCACCGCAGCGAACTGCAATGAGCCCTCTCCAAAAGTCTAGGATATACGTTGGTTATGAGACAACATCTATAATCAGGTATTTGGACCCCATGACTGGAGATTTGCATACAGCCCGCTTTACTGATAGAATATTTGATGAGGATAGTTTCCCGTCATTAGAGGGAGAAAATCAACCCCTTGATGAAAAATATCGGGAAATAGAGAAGTCTAGAAGATAATTGAAATCCATGCACATGACCCGCGTACTAGTGAAATAAATAGAGAGGTCTAGAAGATAATTGAAGTCTAGAAGATAATTGAAGTCTAGAAGATAATTGATTTGCAAGTATTAGTGAATCAACTATCTGACCACTTTAGTGATTTGAAGAGCGTGACCAAGTCGCATGTGCCTACAAGCAATGCACCGGAGATGGTTGAAATACCGATGAAGGTATCCCTAATCCTGTCCTAAGGCCTCAGAAAAGGACGAGAACTCCGGCCCTCGAATCTGAAGTAACCAGGGATGCCTAGTGAAAAAGGATAAGAAGGACTTGATACAGTCGATCACTGAAGTTCTCCAGAACCAGAAGGGGAGCCAGTTGAGACCTGGCACCAGTATGGAACCTTCAGGAAAGGCATACCGGATTTGAACATTCCCATGAAGGGAGATATCAGCATGGATGTGTGCACACACATTGGAGCTGAAAAACTAAAGTGACTTGCCCCCGTAATTGGAAGTAAGGGTGGGCAAGTACAAGCATTAGAAAAATCGCCCCATGAATAAATAGCTATAAACTTGTGGACCACGAGAGAATCTATGAATAAGACAATAACCAATGTTGATATTTACTTTGCAAAGGAAATTGCCACAATCATCGATCTTGATCTAGAGCCTGCATTGCTCGCTGAATGTAAGAAAAGATCAGATTGAGAAGATTAGAAGAATGCAATAGAAACTGAATTATTATCTCTGAATAAAAGATAGGTGTTTGGGCCTGTAAGTCGCATGCCCCCCCATGTGCACCTCGTAGGGCACAAGTGGGTATTTGTTAGAAAGAGAAATGAAAAGAAGCAAGGCTCGTTGCATAAGGTTTCACTCAACGTCCTAGAGATGATTATGAAAAAAATCTATTCCCCGGTCATCGGCGGAACCACCCTTTAGATATTTAATCTCAATGGCAGCTAACTTTTGTTTAGAAATGAAATTAATGGATATGGTAACTGCATACCTTGATGGAATATTGGACTCAGACATTTATATGAAGGCACCTGAATGTATCCCTATCCCGAGCCATGACAAAGCAAATAGAAATCTGTACAGTGTGAAACTCAAAAAGTCATTGTACGGACTTAAGCAATCAGACAGGATGTGGTATAATCGCTTGAAGCGACTTTCTATGCAAGAAAGGCTACATGATTAATGAGAATTATCCCTATGTATTTATACGACGATCCCAGGATGGATTTTATATAATCTCAGTTTATAAAAATGATCTGAATATCACCGGAACCCTGGAAGGTATTTAGAAAACAAGCTCTTACTTCGCCGGATGATTCACCGCATCCAGTAGTCGTGTGGATTGAATACCGCGCAAACCCCTACTATTATCTATGAAGACAATGCAGCTTGTGTTGCACAAGTGCAGATGGGTTATGAGAAGAGTCATCTCATAAAGGATATCAACCCCAAGTTCTTCTATGCTCAAGAATTGCAAAAGATGAACAAAATTAAAGTACTGCATACTAAGTCATGTGAAAATCTTGCAGATTTATTCACTAAGTCACTTCCAGCATCGACCTTTGAAAGGTGCATACATGGAATTGGAATGATGAGACTTGGAGAAGTGCAGAATTCAGGGGAGAATCTTCACGAACTCATTATTAAAACTTGATCATGAAGATCGAGTACCCAAAGAGCAAATCCTGGAGATTAAATGAAACTGAGTGGATTGTACTCTTTTTCCTTTAACGAGTTTTCCTGAAGTTTCTCAGCTAAGGTTTTTAATGAGGCAATTCGTGCAATACAGCAGAACGTGTTTCATGTACTCTTCCTTTAAATTTTTCCCACTGGGTTTTCGTGAAGTTTTGACGAGACATGAACATGACAGATGAGTGCTCAAGGGAGAGTGTTAGGAAACCTTGGGCCCAGACCTTGCAGGCCTGGCCTATGATAGGCTCCTCATTCACCCTGAAAACTATATAAAGGAGGGAACCCCCAACCATTGTATTACTGTTTACAGAAGAGCAATAAAGAGAAGAAATAAGTCCCCTCATATCTCTGTGTTCAATCTACTATTCTGTACTGTTTATTCTTGCATTGTTCTAAGCGATTCTACGCTTGTCTATAATGTGGTCGTTCGGACTGGACTCGCCAACAACGGTTCCTCAACAGAAATATAGAGAAAGCATGCATACAGACAGATACCGACAGGACACATGTAGTTCACGCAAAAGAGCACACAACAAAAATATAGAGAAAGCATGCATACAGACAGACACCGATAGGGCACATGTAGTTCATGCAAAAGAGCACACACTTACCGCGGCGCAGATTCAATCACACATTTGATCATTACTACGCGCACGCGTACGTACATGCTACACAGTAGAAACTAACAACATGGTTGATTAGGCGCGAAAAAGGGTGGCGACCGGCGTAGTGACCACTGAGGCGATGGTCCTCAAGTAGCGGCAAACACAACACCGGTGCGCGTAGGGGCGTGTGCACCGGCTCCATCCGCCGTGCCCCTGGCAACCCACCATGCCACATCTCCTCCGCCTGGTCCCTTCAATGGAGAAAGCACCGGCTGGGCGTCGAGGAAGGAGCTGTAGGCAGCAGCGAAGAAGGATATTTGGGCTTTTGGGCTATATTCTTTGCCTAATCCAATGTCATAGGCCCATTTTCGCACTCCCGAAAGGCCAAATCCCTAATTCCCTATTCGGCCATTCCCCATTTTGCAAGGCTCCCCGAAATCCCCATTCCCCATTCCACTCCCATTCTACCAAATCCCTAATTCCCAGCACAACTCACTCACCTGGTGTCTAGTGACCTGGGGCCTGGCCGCTTGGGCACACGTGGCGCGGTCGACGGTGACGACGGGGGTGAGGCGAAGAGCGGGGGCCAGCTGGGGGCGAGACGGTGAGCCAGTGAGCGAGCCTCAACCACGGAGATGCGACCAGCGGGGGCGACCGGAGGTCTAGCAACCAAGAGGCCGAGGCGGCCACGTCGGAGGTCGAGCCGGCCGGCTGGCAAGGCAGCCAAGAGGCGAATCCAAGGACCGCACAAGAAGAGCTGAGGCACCAAGCAACAGGGCGAATCAAGACAAGAAGAGCCGAGCTCGGGCCGAGCCACCACGGCGCAGCAGGGGCCGGAGCTAGACGCCAAGGCTGGCTAGAGAGGCGCACCAAGAGAAGGTGACTGGAGGGCAGAGGCCAGCTTGGGGTGGGGCGGCGCTAGAAGAAATGGGGGAAAGGGAGTCACACCGGGCCGTCGGGGAGTAATGAAGTTGGAGAGGATAAGAGGAAATAGAATGGCTGAATGGGGAATGTGTTATGTGTGTCTGAGTCACTGAGATTATCAAATAAGGTCACAACTCACAACTAAGAAGGTGAACTGAGGTAAAATTCACAATACACTCAGTTAATATCAATGTGATGTTGAGATGATGTTGTGAACAGAATATGTGATGTTGTATTGTTGTCTACTTGTCTAGTCTAGTTACATGTATTTAGTACTCATGGATTACATACAATTTATTGTATATTTATAAAAGATGGACAAACGAACTTTGTATAGTTATTTGTTCAACAATCAAAATACAAGTACTACTCCTCAAACCAATGAGAGCAAAACTCAACTAAAGAAGCCTCGGATTGATTTTAATCCCGATGACACCATTGGCGATCCAGCATGTCGCATACCAATTGCCGATGAGCAGTTGTCACCGTCTCGAGTAGTGTCAAAGCTATTACTGATTTCTTCAATTATATTCCCATAATAGTGAACACTATTAGTTCATCTTGCAAGAGGATGGATGCTTTGATTGAAAAGCATTGTGAAGTCTTATTGCAGAAGGTGCATAATGGCTTGATTCTCATTTGAACGGGTCGATCAGACACTAGCCTAGCTAGACCTGGAGATACTAAATGGGGCTCACATCACAAAACCTTGCTCCGTTTGTATGAAATGTGGGAGGCAATTGAGGAGGCGCTAGAAATTTTAAGTGATGATAGTCGTCAACCATCCAATTCTGGTGGAGCATATGGTTTAATAAGAAAAATGGAAACCTTTGAATTTGTGTTCATATTGCATTTGATGTTGGACTTGTTGGGCATTACGAATGAATTATCACATGAATTCCAAAGGAAGGATCTAGACATTGTTCATGCCATGGGTTTGATTATGGATGTGAAAGAGAAGTTACAAAACATGAGGGATAATGGGTGGAGCCATTGCTCAAGCAAGCAAAAAGCTTTTGTGAAGCAAATAGCATCACCTGTTCCGGATATGGATGAAAGCACCCCAATTATGGGTCGAATGTCACGTCGAGGCCATATAGTGACTCAAGATCATTTTTATAGAGTTGACATCTTCTATGCGGCTATCGATGCCACTAAGTCAGAGATATATCACTGCTTCAATGAAGTTTCTACAGAGCTATTGATATGTATGTCTTATCTTGATCCAAGGAACTCATTCTCCAAGTTTGATGTGGATAAGCTTTTGCAACTTGCTGATGATTTCACCATAGGTGATCGTATATTGTTAAGAACTCAGCTTCAAAACTACATTCTCAATGTTAGGAGAAGTGTAGAATTTCGTGGATGTCGTGACCTTGCAAGGCTCGCCGAAAAGATGGTTGAAACTGGAAAAGACAAAACATTCTCATTGGTCTATCGTCTCATTGAGCTAACATTGATTCTTCTTGTAGCAACAGCATCAGTTGAAAGAATCTTTTCAGCAATGAAAATTATCAAGACAGACTTGCGCAACAAAGTCTCCGATGAATAGCTAAATGACTTGATGGTGTGCTACATTGAGCGAGAGAT
This sequence comes from Phyllostachys edulis, assembly GCA_036346405.1. Taxonomy (NCBI): domain Eukaryota; kingdom Viridiplantae; phylum Streptophyta; class Magnoliopsida; order Poales; family Poaceae; genus Phyllostachys; species Phyllostachys edulis. The sequence continues at coordinate 52,469,576 of CM070557.1, read as the reverse complement.
ATTCAAAAGCATTGATGATAAAACAATCTTGGATCATTTTCAACAGATGAAATCTCGTAGAATGGACTTGCCTCCCGCTCCTAGTCATAGCTAGTGGTTTTGCGGTATGTTCCATACTTCCATTTCATTTCAATATTTGTAATTAGTCACAATTTTTTGATTGTCTCACTAATTTAGCTACTTTTGTTCCACAGATGGCTACTCGCACGTATTTATACGCATTTGGATTGTTACGTTCATTAGCCAGGTACTATCTTAAGTTCATTTTACATTCTCGCTTTGTCTCTTATTTATTTATGTATGAATTTGAATTGCATTAGACATTCAAATGTATTATGTATGTTTTGTACAATTTTATCATATTAGCTTGAGCACCCCCTCTATTTCAGTCCTACGTACGCCACTGTCCTCAAGCAAAAGACTGCCACGACCACGACGGGCCAAATTAATGCAGATCCGGAAGTAGAGCATCAGGTTCGCCACGAACACCGTGCATGATATCAGCATCCCGGCGGCGCCCGGGCCCTTCATGGTGACGACGGTGCAACAAAGGCCCAAAGTGGGAGGAGAAAGGCGAAGCGCCTGCCACCACCACGCGATGAATGCAGTACAGGCCTAAAGTAGCGGCATCACAGACGAAGCGCCGCCGACCCCATTCTGACTGTGAATAGGGCCGGCCAGCAGTATGAGACAAGCGCGGCGAGGAGGATGACTAGCGCAACGAGGAGGATGACGAGCGCGGCGGGGAGCAAGACGGCGACGGCGGTCTAGCACCACCTCTAGAGTGCCTCGAGCGGGAGGAATAGCTCATGGACCACACTCGCGGGCGTGGGGAGGAGGCTGGCGAAGATGTCCTTGACGAGCTGCCACAGGCTGAAGCTGTTGTCGCCGACGGAAGCGACTCCTTGTTGGGTTAATCTTGTTGCATGTGTCTAGTTATGCATTGGTATGTTGAGTCTGTACACGTGCATGTGTGCACGTTAGTGTTGTTTTTGGCTTTTGCATGCCTGTGTGCATGACGTAGTACTTGATTCATTAATTTGTGGTTTGTTAATCAGGTCATGCATCTGTTAGGAATGACCGAGTCACACGGAGCATCTGTGTGCATGGCATGGCACCGTGCGTGAGTGAGTCGTGGAGTTTCGGCTAGTGTGGATCTTGGATGGCGCGATCAGCCAGTCGTTAGCTAGTTGTTAGCTGGTTAAATATCTCAAGTCATGCATTTGTTTTGCTAAGAAGAGACACTGGAATAAGAAGAAAATCACCCCAAACGTCTTCTGTGTTTCTTCTTTCACTCTCTAGCGTTGAGTTAACCATGGTGTGTGAGTGTCTTCTTGTGTGCAGATCCTGGGATAATCCCACATTTGGTATCAGATCTTGTGTTCATGTACACCTTAATCCATATCGCGTCCGAGCTCATCGACAAACGTCACCGGCGATGGGGCGCGCAGAAGATCGGCGATGGGAGCGTCAAGGCCAAAGACGCGAGGGCAAGATCCCTCTGTATTCATGCTCACGAGGAGCAACTACACGACTTGGGCTGTGAAGATGAAGGTGTTCATGTGCACTCAGGGCACATGGAATGCAATCATGGATGAGGAGGTGAACGAGAGGCAAGATCAAATGGCGCTCGTGGCAATCTTCCTCATGGTGCCGGAAGACATGCTACTGCTCCTAGCAGAGAAAGAGACTGCAAAGGAGGCCTGGAACACCCTGAAGATGATGCATCTCGGCGCCGATCACGTCAAGGAGGTGCAGGTACAAAACCTCAAAAGCGAGTTTGAAAACTTGCGCATGAGGGACACTGAACAGATTGATGACTTCGCGATGAGGTTGATGACAATTGTTAGCAAGACACAAGGTCCAGGCGACAAGATGGATGTGGCCTACGTCGTGTGGAAGTTTCTTCGTGCTATTCCCAAGAAATTATCTCCCGTCGTCAGCACGATTGAGCAATTCGACGACATAAAAAATATGTCGATCGAAGAGCTAATCGGGCACTTGAAAACGCATGAAGAGGGAGAGCGTCGCTACAGCAACGGCGACGAAGACGAGGAGCACTTGCTCCTGACGCGCGCAGAGTGGGAGGCCCGATCGTCGAAGCATGAAGTTGAAGGCTCCTCAAGTGGTTCTAGTGGTGGCAGCGGCCGTCGATACCGAAGAGTTGACAAGGCAAAAGTAAGGTGTTTTAATTGTAATGATTATGGACACTTTTTTTCGTAATGTCGAAGCCCAACAAGAAGGAGAAAGCGGAGGCGCATCTCATTTAGGTGGAAGCTGACGACGAACCGACGCCGCTGCTGTGAAGAAGATGCAACAAGCTTAAGGGGGAGATTGTTGGGTTAATCTTGTTGCATGTGTCTAGTTATGCATTAGTATGTTGAGTCTATACACATGCATGTGTGCACGTTAGTGTTGTTTTTGGCTTTTGCATGCCTGTGTGCATGACGTAGTACTTGACTCATTAATTTGTGGTTTGTTAATCAGGTCATGCATCTGTTAAGAATGACCGAGTCACACGGAGCATTTGCATGCATGGCATGGAACCGTGCACGAGTGAGTCGTGGAGTTCTGGCTAGTGCGAATCTTGGATGGCGCGATTGGCCAGGCTGTTAGCTAGTTGTTATTTGGTTAAATATCTCAAGTCATGTATTTGTTTTGCTAAGAAGAGACGCTGGAATAAGAAGAAAATTGCCCCAAACGTCTTCTGTGTTTCTTCTTCCACTCTCTCGTGTTGAGTTAACCATCGTGTGTGAGTGTGTTCTTGTGTGCAGATCCTGGGCTAATCCCACACTCCTCTGGCGCCATGGCGCCGCGACGCCTCAAGCGATGGCGGCGACTCCCGGGTGGCGGGCGTGGACGCCTCGGCCGGCAAGCGGCAGGACGCCACGCAGAGCTTCCTTCATTGTGTCAAGAAAGTCCATGCCTAGGGCCTCTTGAGTCTTGAGTGGGCAAGGAGTAGTGGACCAAGTGGACTGAGTGAAATGCTGAGTCTTTTGGCTTGGCACTTTGAGTCTCGACTACTTTCTCGTGCAATTACACAAACACACACTTCATCTAAGAAAACCCTCATATGCACGCCCGCTTACTAGAGCGGTTTCATGGGGTCACCTTTTCCGATGTTGTTTTTTAGTGGAATGGAATTTCTATGGATATTGCTATGGGCCGGGGGTCCCATGTGAGCCGTGCGCTCTGACGGCCCATTTCTCTTCACCATCACACTACATGTGACTCGTTCGTCCACTTCACTTATTGTGACGACCCACCCTGTGATATACAGCAAAGGTCCGGGAGGACCATTTTTTTTTGAGCTACGATACTTCCCGAGTGAGGTCTTCCAGGACCTCCCAGGAGGTCTTCAAGACCTCCTGGAGGTCTTGGCCAACAACCCGCAGGTGGCACCTCTAGGTATATCATCAGGGAGGTCCGACAGGATCTCCCAGGCTAAGTCCCGTAGGACCTCCTGGAGGTCCTGCCCCTGTGCACCGAGCTAGTCCCAGGAACAGAATGGCTAGCTCGCACAGGTCTAACACAAGTGTAATCAAATCCATACACAAGCTAAGAGGAGCAGGAGACAAAACAATAAATATATATTTAAGACCAAACCGGCCAAGCTTCTTACAGGAGTTTGCCTCAAGGGCTACAACCACAGAGCAAGAACAGCGGAAGGCAAAACGTCAGAGGTAGGTCCAACCGATCAGCCCATCGGCTATCGAGTGGAGGACGTCCCCTAGGTCGCAAGGTCTCCAAAGACCTCTACTTCACTAAGCTTTGAGCTCCCTGGAACTTCCTGCAGCTGCTGATCAAAACAGAGGGCAAAAGCCATGAGTATATTGAATGTACTTAGCAAGCCGTGGGGAGTGTATGCAACAAATAATTATGCAAGGCTTGCCAAAAGAGAGCTGTATGGTTAGTTGCACAAAGCAGTATTGGACAATAAGTAATAAGTAGATTGAAAAGCCCAAGTTAAAACATTAGTACATAGATACATTTGATTTCAAAAGAGGCCGTGAGCACCCACTCACATCCAAGGCCACCCCGAGCACCCACTCCAGACTACTAAAACCAACCGTGAGAGGTCCGGTCACACCCATGACCAGACCTCAACCACGCCACTGGAGCACCCACTCCAGAGCTCATAACCAGCCCCTGGACCACCTAGTGAGCCACCATGACCCTCCGAGCCGCCAAGGTCTCTTCAAGGTAAAGCCATGACCTCTCACAAAAGTGTACAGAAGCACAAGTTCACAAAGCTACCCCTTGCACCATTTTCACTGGCATGTCCATAACCAAGGACTTGGCTATTCAATAGATTTTACACTCGCAGAGGTGTACAACTTACCCACAATCCACGATCTCTCTAGCGGATTGGGTTCCGGTCATCCTTGCTCACTCAAAGGTGAGCGGTCTAGAGAGCGTGGTAAGACCTTTACAAAGCTTTGAACGGCTCGAGTCGCCCGACAAGGTTTCGCAAATCCCCTTGGTCTAGAAATCATGCAGGTTATGGGGTGCCCCTCTTGCGCCAACGAATCAAGACGCTCAACCACAACACCCCAAGCCATCTCATTGCTAATTATTCAGCCTGGACCACCCCCATAAAGTGATCTTGTGGTTGCACTAATTGGTCCAGATCAACAGAACACAAAGTTAAGTCCTTAAGTGTGCTAAGGCAAGACTTCCACATTCCAATGTGCAAAGCACCCACTACTCACTTCCTGCCTTCTTGCCTCAGCAAAACATTTTGTAATTAACCCTGCCAAAAGACCACCCAGTCTTGGCACAACAGATTATTAGGGTGATCTCGCACCACAATCAACACAACTTAGGCATCCTGCCATAGCTGCTTAACAGTGGCACCGACCACAAATTCCATAATTCATTAGTCAAGATTATTAAAGATGAGGCGTGATTCACCAACCCACGATTCTAAAAGCAAGGCTAAGCAATAAGTATACGGTCCCATGTTGGCTATAGCAAAAGATGCCAACTAAAGTATCCATCCTAAGGTATCCAAAGAGTTCATGTCAACATGTTGAGTTCAAGCATACAAAGGAGGCATAATGTCAAATAGGAAAGATAGCTACCGCCCAAACCAGCTTTCTATAAAGATAGCCGCAAGTTTAATAAATCAAAATAGCTTTGCAAAGTGGGATCAAGATGATCAAGGTCCACGACTTGCCTCTGTTGGAGAAAGGAAAAGCTTCGGCTAATGGAGTTTGATTCACGAGCTTCTCAACGATCAACCGAGATCTACACGTTCGCAAAAGAAACCAAGTAAGCAAAAGAAACTCCAAGAAAACCAATAGAACTTACTTGAAACCAAAAGAGAAGAGGAGGTCCACAGGGAGGAGGAGGTCCGAGAGGAAGGAATCCCATGGGAGGAAGGTCCAACGAGTGAAGGGCTCGGACTCAAGGAGGTCCGAACCAGAGGAGCTTGGAGAGCTCCTCAAAACCGAAAGAGCTAGGAGCAGAGGTCGAAATGAAGAACAGGGAGGCAATGGGTGTCCCTGGGGCTCTATTTAAAGAAAATGGAAATAGAAGCATCAGAAATGTAAGGTGACCAAATTCAATATATTGGTACAAAGGCACACCGCCACAAGGTACTAAAAGAGATAAAGAAAACAAGGGATGTGACAAAAAGTAGAGAAGAGCACAAAGGTAGGTGGCAGCATTTAATGTGACTCAACCCACATCAAATGCACTTAAGATTGCCGAAGGAGCCACCGAGAGGGTGCATGCACTCATCCAATCGGGCATGGCCCACGGTCCAAAGAGGAAATCCAAGGAGAAGGTCTAAGGAGGAGATCTCATGAGGAGGTCCAAAGGACAAGCAGGAGGTCTAGACCACAAAGGTCTAAACACAAAAGAGAAGGTCTGAACCTAAGGAGATCCAAACACAACACAGGAGGTCTCGAACCTAAAGGAAGTCCAAACACAACACAGGGAGATCTGAACCTAAAGGAGGTCCAAACACAACACAGCGAGGTCTGAACCTAAAGGAGGTCCAAACGCAACAGGGAGGTCTGAACCTAAAAGAGGTCCAAACACAACACAGGGAGGTCTGAACCTAAAGGAGGTTCAAACATAACAAAGGGAGGTCTGAACCTAAAGAAGGTCCAAACGCAACAGGGGGGGTCTGAACCTAAAGGAGGTCCAAACACAACACAGGGAGGTCTGAACCTAAGGGAGGTCCAAACGCAACAGGGGTCTGAACCTAAAGGAGGTCCAAACACAACACAGGGAGGTCTGAACCTAAGGGAGGTCCAAACGCATAGCAGGATGTCTGAACCTAAAGGAGGTCCAAACACAACACAGGGAGGTCTGAACCTAAGGGAGGTCCAAACACAACACAGAGAGGTCTGAACCTAAAGGAGGTCCAAACGCAATAGGGAGGTCTGAACCTAAAAGAGGTCCAAACACAACACAGGGAGGTCTGAACCTAAATGAGGTCCAAACACAACACAGGGAGGTCTGAACCTAAAGGAGGTCTGAACCTAAGGGAGGTCCAAACACAACACAGGGAGGTCTGAACCTAAGGGAGGTCCAAACACAACACAGGGAGGTCTGAACCTAAAGGAGGTCCAAACGCAACAGAGAGGTCTGAACCTAAAAGAGGTCCAAACACAACACAGGGAGGTCTGAACCTAAAGGAGGTCCAAACACAACACAGGGAGGTCTGAACCTAAAGGAGGTCCAAACACAACACAGGGAGGTCTAGACCACGAAGAGGTCTAAACGCGACAGGGAGGTCTAGACCACAAAGAGGTCTAAATCACAAGAAAACTAGACCTCAAAAGAGGTCCAAAGCACAAGGGGTTTGGTGCTCGGGGAGGCCCTAAGAGCAAAGAGGTCCTGACGGTCAAAGTCTCCAAAAGGGAAAAATCCGACGGCCAAGATCTCAAAAGGGGAGGACCTGAACGGTCAAGATTTAAAGGTAACGAGGAGGTCCTGACACTCGGATCTCCAAAGGAGGTCCGGCTACCAAGATCTCAAGCAAAGGGAGGTCCTGGCGGTTAGATTTCCAAAAGGGAGATCCGGCGGTCAAGATCTCAAGCCAAGGGAGGTCCGCGGAGACAAGGATAGGCGGGGAAAGGCTGAGGCCGTTAGATCAAGATCGGATGGCGCAAAACAAAGGGCCGTTCGGACCAACGAACGGGTCAACAGACTGTGCCGTCTGATTTAGATCAGTAAGGCCGAGGAAAAGGGACGTTCGGACCAAATGAACGTGCCCTCGTGTTCGCCATCCAAACAAAGATCGAATCGGTCCTTAGGTGATGAAGGCAAAGCCTCAAGCGGTACGACCGCAGGAGCCAACGGTGGGTCCAAGTGCTAGGGAGGTCTAAGCGGTTAAGATCTCCAGAGAGGAGGTCCTAACGGCCAGATCTCAACAAGGAGAGGTCTCGAGCGTTAAGATCTCCAGAGAGGAGGTCCTAACGGCCGATCTCAACAAGGGAGAGGTCTCGAGCGGTTAAGATCTCCAGAGAGGAGGTCCTAACGGCCAGATCTCAACAAGGGGAGGTCCCGACGCCAGATCTGAACAAGGGGAGGTCGAGCGGTTAAGATCTCCAGAGAGGAGGTCCTAACGGCCAGATCTCAACAAGGGGAGGTCTCGAGCGGTTAAGATCTCCAGAGAGGAGGTCCTAACGGCCGAGATCTCAACAAGGGGAGGTCTGAGCAGCTAAGATCTCCAGAGATGAGGTCCTAACGGCCGATCTCAACAAGGGGAGGTCTCGAGGTTAAGATCTCAGAGAGGAGGTCCTAACGGCCAGATCTCAAAGGGGAGGTTTGAGCGGTTAAGATCTCGAGAGAGGAGGTCCTAACGGCCGAGAAGGTCCTAAAGGACTCTGGGAGGTCCTAAAGGATACAGGGAGGTCTATTAGACCATAGGGAGGTCTAAACAGCAGGGAGAACTATTTGAACGCAGGGGAGGTCCAAATAGACAAGGAGAGATCCGACTGGGCGTGAGGGGAGTTCGGGGGGGGGGGGTTCCAAAAGGGCGCTGGGAGGTCCAGAGGAATTCTGGGACGCCCAAATGAACTCAGGGGTTACAAATGAACGTTGAGAGGTCCACGGGGAGGTCCAAAAGAGAAAGGTGTCTAGATCAAGAGAGATCTAGTCAAAGATGAAAGCTTAGACCCAAGGGAAGGTCTAAGCACAAAGAGATTCAAATTGACAAAGGGGAGGTCTGGACTAAAAGAGGTCCAAACAAAGATTACAAGGAGAGGTCCAGAGGACAAACGAAGTTGAGACTACCAGGTGGTCCGGTTGAAGGGAGGTCTGGGTGCAAGGGAGGACCCAAGGGAGGATATCTCCAAAAGGGAGGAGATCAGAGGTAAGAGGTCCACAAAGGAGAACTCAAGAGAAGTCCTGAGAGAAGAAGAAGAGAAGGGAAGGTCGGAAGATGAGATGGATCTGGGCATCAGAGAAATGTCCAACAAAAGGAGGGTCAGGCATCGAGAAATGTCCAAATGAGAGGAGGTCTAGAGAAAGAAAGGAGGTCCTGGAGGACAAACAAGGCCAACAGAGAAAAAGAGGCTAAAAGCCAAGGAACAACAATAACTCCAGATCAACCAAAAAGGGATTAGTTGAAGTTTGATTATTTCAAGTTAAATATCCAAATTTCTGAAATCTTCAAATTAAGCTTTGAACTCTCATCAAATCCAAATGGTTATTAATTTTAAAAGCTTTTCAAAACTCCAGAAAAACGGGACGTTACACTTATCCTCTCTCCTTCATCCTCCACCTCACCTCCACACCCGGCCTCAACTTTGTTGCCTGCCGCCTCCCCTCCACACCCGACCTTCTCGCCACACACAGCTACACCGCCGCCCAGCGCCTGCCTCGCCACGCACAGTGTCGCCACACACCCCCACCGCCTCAAGACACCCGGATTCCCTGCTCCCTGGCCTCCTCCGCCGTCCCATCTCCACCACGCCTCGGACAAACCTGCCGCCCGCTGAAAGCATCTAGGCCCCTAAAAATGATTTTAGTAATTAATGATAACAATGTGTTAAGAGACTAACATGTGTACTAAGATGTTTCAAAGGTTTAGTTCCGGATTATGGATGACAACGTGGAAATAGCAATGCAAAGACAATGGAGGATTACATGGCTCAAGACAAAGGTATAATGAAGACTAGAGCATGAAAGAGAACCAAAGACATGCAAACCAAGAATATGTTTTTATAGAACAAATCCGAATAAAGTATTGAGCTAATTTTTCTAGTATATATGACGCGATATGGGATCTCATGGTTGATGATGTCACGCACGTTGTCGCCAAATGGAAGGAGGGCATGCAAACAATGCAGAGGACACAAACACATTGACGTGTCTTAATTTGTCTTTGTACTATTACTGTACATGCTATTTGAAGGGCCATGCACTCGTAATATCCACTCAGGTAGAAGACTGTAGAAGCCATAGTATACATATGCCACTCCATTCCTGTGTCTTCTCTTTTGGCGAGGAACCCTATATGTTTTCTCTACATATCTAGTTACCTTTTTTTTTGGTGCCAAACGATCCACAACTTCAACAATGAAAGAATCCCTCGTTTGCCATTCACCTAACTAAAACTTCATATAAACCAATAATCTAAACTTCTTAGTAGACCCTAATCTACATATAGAATGATTAAGTGTACTATGTATGGGATAAAATATCTTATCATTACGCAACTATAAGTTACGAGCATATTCGAATCTAGTTGAGTAGGTATTTGATTCATATTCATTTAAAAATATAAATACAAATACAAAAATACCATTATTCGGTTCATATTATTTGCTCTGTTCACGCCCTAGCCATGGGCGAGCGGAATAACCCCCCTCTCCCTGATGAAAAGAATGTGAATACATTAGGAATAGTATCAAGATATCAGTGCAGTCGCAATACAGAAGAAACCAGCCAGAGCAGTAGTTTCTGGCAGAGATCAGCTGCCTGGGCTAACAAGACGATGGAAACCATAGCGGCTTTCGCCTTCTACTTGATGAGGTCGAGCCCCACGACGGCAAGGTCGCGTGTCGCGTGTGTTCATTTCGAGGTTTTTTTTTTGGGCGAGGATGTGGCTTAGGTAGCTAACGAGATGGATGGGGTTGAACCAAAGCCATCGAGACTAGCGGGGGGCATTGATATTGTTGGGAAAGAATTATTCGTTGATTAGTGATTGCGTTTGGTCCCAAAGGCGATTATTCGCTGAACATTTTTTACTCAAAAGTTAAGCACTAGGCCGAAAAAAAAGGAGAGAAAGCTGTTCTAGATAGAGTACTAATGAAAAGGAAAAAAGAATTGCAGGATTAATCTCAAATCTTAGCACTAGTAGTGACAACTGACAAATCACCTTGACTGACAATAGCTACGCATCAATTAATCATCGTGTTGCGTAATTACTAACATTAAAGGTTGGGAAGGTTGGGAGAAAGGGGTCTTCTGCAACGCCTCGCCGGCAAGAAAAGCCCGGCGTCGGATCGCGCCTCACTCGCCTCCGGACCGTCCGATCCGGCCACTGTCTTGCTTGGGAAGCCGCAGCTTCAGCGGTCCACATCGCTTGAAGAGGCGATCTGCTCGATCGCGCTCACATGCTCGCGCCGCCGATCCGTGCCGCTCGTGCATCCGCGCCTCACGGGCTGATCCGTACCACAGCATCCAATGGCCCATGGCCACACGGGCCTCTCCGTCCCGCTCTTCTGTGCGTTCGTGCCCGCGTCCGAATGGAAGGTGACGCAACAGATATGACGCGATATAGGGGATCCCGTGGTTGACGTCATGCGGCCATGCAAGGACACCAAACACCATTGACATGTCTTAATTTGTCTTTGTACATGCTATTTAAAATTCGAAGAGTCATTCAATAAAGAAGGGGGCCATGCACTCGTATATAATACTCCATCAGGTACCGTAGAAGCTATGCCACTCCAGTATCCCTTATTTTCCTTTTTCAGGGACCCTACATGTTTTCTCTAACAAATACCCAATATATTATCTCTAACATATAATTACGTTTTGTGTCAGCAGTGTAAGATCCCCACCGTTTGCCCTTCACCTAACGAAAACTTCATATCAACCAATAATCTAATCTTCTTAGCAGCCCTAATCTACATCTAGACCGGTGACTCGCGACCTTGACTATCAAGTATCAATGGCGCTAATCATGTCACAAAGCGGAAAAGATGCAAGGGACAACAGCATCATTCACGACCGGACCCTACCCATCGGCCACTACTACAGAAAAGGACTTTACAGACGGTTCAAAAACGTCATTACAGACGGTTTCCGGAGCCGTCGGACTTTATAGGTCAGTGATGACATGAGATCATCACAGACGGTTATTAACTCAGAACCGTTTGTGATATCTGGCTATCACAAACAATTCGTGTCTAGAACCATCTGTGATAATCGCTCTATCACTGCATTTATTCGTCTAGAACCGCTCTGGATCTCGCAAGTTCATTGCCTCATCCTCCTCACACGACCTATTCATATTATTTGCTCTGTTGACGCCCTAGCCATGGGCGAGCAGAATAACCCCCTCCCTCCCCCCTCCCCCTGATGAAAAGAATGTGAATACGTTAGGAATAATATCAAGATATCAGTGCGGTCGCAGTACAGTGGAAACTAGTCGGAGCAGTAGTTTCTGGCGGAGATCAGCTACTTGGGCTAACGAGACGGTGGAAACCATAGCGGCTTTCGCCTGCTGCTTGACTAGGTCGAGCCCTGCGACGGCGAGGTCACGTGTGTTCATTTCGAGGTTAATTTGTTTTAGCGAGGATGCGGCTTATGTAGCTAACGAGATGGATGGGGTTGAACCAAAGCCATCGAGAGTAGCGGGGGTTTTATGCGCGCATTGATATCGTTGGGAAAGAATTATTCGTTGATTAGTGATTGCGTTTGGTCCTAAAGGCGATTATTCGATGAACACTTTTTACTCAAAAGTTAAGCACTAGGCCGAAAAAAAGGAGAGAAAGCTGTTCTAGATAGAGTACTAATGAAAAGGAAAAAAGAATTGTAGTACTAATCTCAAATCTTAGCACTAATAGTGACAACTGACAAGTCACCATGACTGACAATAGCATACGCACCAATTAATCATCGTGTTGTAGAATTACTAATATTAAAGGTTGGTAAGGTTGGGAGAAAGGGGCTCTTCCCGCGATGTCTATGTCGGCAGTGAAAGCCCAGCCGTCGGATCTCGCCTCGCTTGCCTCTGGGCCGTCCGATTCAGCCGCTGCGCGTTGGGAAGCTGCGGTGCTCGCGCATCCACGTTGCTCAGTGAGGCGCATCCGTTCAATTGCGCGTTCACATGCTCGCGCCCGTCCGATCTCGTCGCTCGTGCATCCGCACTCATGGGCCAATCCGCGCGCGGCGTCAATGGACCCGTGGCCTCATGGGCCTCTCCGTCGCTCTTTTGCATATTCGTGTCGAATGGAAGGTGACACAACAGATATGACGCGATATAGGATCATGTGGTTGATGTCATGCGGGCATGCAAGGACACCAAACACCATTGACATGTCTTAATTTGTCTTTGTACATGCTATTTGAAATTTGAAGTCATAAGAGGGGGGAGGGGGTTGTTCATGCACTCATATATAACACTCCATCAGGTAGAACTGTAGAAGCTATGCCTAGTGTCGGAACCAGGATTTTTAGAGACCAGGGCAAACTTTGAATGCAAGTAAAGAGTGTACGACTTGATCCAACAAAAAACATAACTAATCATGGAAAACATGTTCAAGTCCTTAACTAATACAATTACTAAGTCTCAGATTGACTCCATTCTTCTTATGAAGTTCCAAAACATCACAATTTTAAAATGATGCCAATGTACGAGGCGGAGGGCAATGCCCGCCTCGCCCGATGGTTCCGCCATTGGCTATGCCACTCCGATCTGCCTTATTTGTTCCTTTTAGGACCCTATATGTTATCTCTATCAAATACCTAATATGTTATCTCTAAGGATTAAGTACATTGTTCGTCCCTAAACTCTTGACCTAGTTTAAAGTTCGTCCTGAATTGTAATAACGGATATATAAAATGCATCTTCCAAGTATCAATATTGTGCAAAACCATCATTTATTCCTTTTGAGAGTGGTTTCGTGCACGGGAAAAAGAAATATTTCTCCGGCCACCGTGCGGCCCACGCAGCGCTCCTTCTTGTCCACCTTCTCTTCTCTCAAATCTCACCAACCGAACACATCTCCGTGCTCTTCTTCCTCATTTATTTCCTTTCCATTTCTTTCTCCATGGTTTTCTCCCCGACTTGCTCCTCTGAAGCTTCCCTCACGGTGCCTCCTCCCTCGGCGCCTCTCTTGCCGCCCGCGTTCGCCTCCTTCGCTCGCCTTCCGCCCTTGGTTCTTGGTGCCGCCATCATTGCTTGTGCCCACGCGACCCCGGTTGAGACGCCTCCTCTCTTGCCCGGCTCCTCAACGGTCTCACGTGCTCGTCTTGGCTCGGTGGTGTCTTGCCGCTCTTACCCAATGCTCGCCCGTTCCCTCGCGCCTAGGTCCGGACCATGAGGTGATGGCTAACTGCGCCGACGGGTCCAGACGACCAGACCGCAATGGTGGCGAATCGCCGAGCTCATGCAGCCACCACGCCATCGCCTCCTCCACGCCCACGGTGCTAAAGCTGCGACAATGCCGGGACAATGGCGGCGGGCGGGCTCACCGCGAGAACTGAAGGGATGTCGCTCTCGACCGCCAGTAGCCTCCTCAAAAGGTTGCCGTGCTTGGCAAAGGAGACGAGCCACGCCACGAACGCGCTCGACGAGCCGATGGTCGTGATGGCCTCCTCGTAGAGTCACCGGCACGGGCGGCGTGGTCGACCTCAGAAAGTGCCTCGGCGACCTGCGTGGCCGTGAGGGGGACCCTCGGCGTGGGGATCCACTCGATATCACGGAAGCGGTTGGCGACGCACCAGGCCTGGATGACGAGGTGGAGGGCGTGGTTGGGGACGAGGTCCTCGGTGTGGAAGTACTAAGACAAGGAGGATGAGGTGGCCCGTTGTAACACCCTCGATTTTTAGAGCCTTTTGAAAAAATTTCAAAATAAAAAGAACCATCTTGTTTTGATGAGAATTCAAAGCTTAACTTGAGAATTTCAGAATTTGGGTGTTTAAAATGATTAAACCGAACTTCAACAAACCCTAAAGTTTGATTCTTTTGGTATTACTTGAGCTCTCTGGACCCATCTTTTCCTTCCCCTGCTAGTTCTGCCCTCCTCTCATGCTCAGCCCTTTCTTTCCAGACCTCCTCTCTAGTTCCTCTTCGGTTTTGACCTCTCCTTCGGGTCACAACTACCCCGAGATGCCCTAAGCTCAGTTTGTGTTTCAAATATCTTTGATCTCTGAAATCTAAATTTTGGGATTCAACTCCCCTTCGGACCTCTCTTGTTTGGGCATTCCATTATGCCCAAATCGCCTTCTTGCTGGGCCATCTCTTGGAGCCCAAGTCCTCCTGTGTCTGGAACTCCCTTGCTAGTCTAGACCTCTTGTGTGTCAAGACTACCCTTGTATTTGGACTACCTCTTTGTTGGTTTGAACCCCTTCAAGGTTTAGACCTTCTTGCTGCCTGGGCATTTCTTTTATGTCCAGACCCCTCCCTTACTCGGACGCTCCTTTATGCCCAGACCTCTCTCATGTTCATTTGAACCTCCCTGTGTCCACTTAAACTTCCCTCTTGTTCATATAGACCTCCTGAGTTCACCTAAACTTTTCGTGTGTTCCTAAGGACCTCCTTGGTCCTTCCTCCTGGTAGTCAGGACTTCCCCGGGTTCATCCTGACCGCCCAGACCTCCTCTGGATCACTTTCCGTGGATCTCCTCCGTTGGAGCCCTCTCCCTTAGAAACCCCTCCACCCAGCCTTCCTTCGTGCGATCCGACGGTCCAGACCTCCCTTCGTTTGGATCCAAGGGTCCAGACCTCCTTTGCTTTGTCCTCCTCTGGTCCAGATCTCCTTGGGTCTAGACCTCCCAAGTGCTGGGACATCCCTGGGTCCAAATCTCTCCCTTTGGGTCCTCTGGCTTAAAATCTTTCCATGCCCACGCCTTCCTCATGTTTATTTGAGTCCCTTCGAAACCCTCTTGAAGTTTTGAGTTCACTCGGACTCTCTTGTTGCTTGGTCTATGTAACCCTCTCGGGAAATTCCTTTCTCTGCCAACACAGTGTTACCGCTCCTAACTCGCGGTATTACCATTTCTCGGGATCTCTCTGTGGACCTCCTCGTGTCCTTGAGCCTCCTGGAACTCAATTGGACCTCCCTTGATCGAATCCGACCGCTAAAGACCTCCCCTTAAATCTCCTCCGTTGGATTCCCTTCGGGTTAGGATCTCCTGTGTCTTTTACACGGACCGATCCAGCGTCCCCGTGTCCTACAGGACCTCCCCATGTCCTCTAGGACCCCCCCCCCCTTACCTTTATTGGACTCCCCGTGTCCTTCAGGACCTCCCTAGGTCCTCCAGGATCTCCTCCTTGTCTATTTGCATCCCTATCGATCGTGAGTCGTCCGACTTGCATTAGACGGTTTGATCTTGGTGAAACATCCGGATGGTCCGAACGTCCCACCCTTCTTGAGCCTTAGATCATTCTGGGCGGTCCGATCGAAATCCAGCGGTCCCGACCTCCCTCCTTGAAGATCTGGATGTTAAGACCTCCCCCTTAGAGATCTTAACCGTCCAGACCTCCCTCCTTGAAGATCTGGAACGTTAAGACCTCCCCCTTGGAGATCTTAACCGCCTGCATTCCCTCCTTGAAGATCTGGATCGTTAAGATCTCCCCCCTTGGAGATCTTAGCCGTCTGCACCTCCCTCCTTGTAACTCTGGATTGTTAAGACCCCCCCTTGGAGATCTTAGCCGTCTGCACCTCCCTTATAATCTGGATCGTTAAGACCTCTCCTTGGAGATCTTAGCCGTCGAGACCTACTCCTTATAGATCGGACCGTTGAGACCTCCTCTTGGAGATCTTAGCCGCCTCGCACCTCCTTCCTTGAAGCTCGCCATCAAGACCTCCTCCTTTGGAGATCTTGGTCGTCCAGACCTCCCCTTTTGGCAGATCCGATCGTTAGGACCTCTCCTTGGAAATCCTAACCGTTCAAACCTCCCCTGGATTTGATCCCACGGCTCTGACCTCCCTTGCGGGTGAGGTTCTCCTTTACCTTTGCAGACCTCCCGCTTGTAATTGATCTTGACCGTTGGACCTCCTTCCGAGATCCAACCGTCTAGACCTCCCTTGCGGGTGAGGTTCTCCTTTACCTTGCGACATCCCCGCTTGCAATTGATCTTGACCGTTGGACCTCCTTCCGGAGATCCAACCGTCTAAACCTCCCTTGCGGGTGAGGACCTCCTCCTAGCCCCTGCGAACCTCCTCTTTTACGCTTGCTCTTGACCGTTGGACCTCCTTTTGGAGATCCAACTGTCAGACCTCCCTATGGGTGAGAATCTCCCTTGTTCACGGTAAGACCTCCTCAATGTCCTTGTAGGACCTCCTCTACGGGTCTTGGCTGCCCCCACTAGGCAGTCACCACCAGTTTTATTTACCTTTGACTATGTCCTGGTGCAAGGAAGTCTTCACCGCCTTTAATGCAGATCGTATCACATTAAATGCTCTCACTTTTGCAGTACTCATGTCATACCATTGTCACATTCCCTGCCTACTCTCATTGTCCTCTATACCAACTCCTGAGGACCCATATTCTGGGTCATGAGCATTGGCTCCAGCTATATATAGCTTGGGCAGCCCTTCCTTTCTCATTTTTTTCTCATTTCCACTCCCTGGCTTAACTGAGCACTCCCTGGACCTCCTCCAACCAGCTCATTGGACCTCCTCCCGTCCTCTCCATCTCTTTGTTGGGTTTACCTTGGAGTTTTATTAAGATTTTCCTTTGGATTTTTGTTGGAACTTTATTTGAATCATTTGGTTTTCACGTGTAGATTGTCAAGACCGTGTGGAGCCAGAGTTCTGTGAGGGAGAGGAAGAAGCTCAAGACTTTGAGCAAGGAAAGTTACACTTTTGATCATGTTACACCCAATATATCAAATTACTTATGTCGTTTTCAAAGATGTATGCATGCTTATTTCACTAAGATAATTCAATGCCTACCTTTAAAATTCGTAGTTATGCCTACTGCTTGGTATGACCTCTATCCATGTTGAATCAACCTCATTGTCACCCTAGATAAATCTGGTTCTTGCAATAGTGAGGACCCGAAGCTTTTACAAAAATGAAATGTTTAGTCTTGCTTAGACCAAAATCTTGATTTGGGAGTTCTAGCTAAAAATATCTCTTGATCAAATGATTTGGGCCGTGGCATTGGTGTGCCATGGGGATTCAGCCATGACATCGGTGTGTCATGGAAGTTTTACAAGTGGCCATGGCATTGGTGTGCCATGGTGGTTTGAAAAGCAAAATAAATGGAAAATGGATTTGGACTTGGGCGAAGCTGGTTGTTTGGTTGGTGCATGTCTATACACGGGGGTCGTGTGATCCGATGCCCAAGGGTTGAGGTTTGTCGCCCAAGTCAGTTAAGGACCGGTCTTTGAGACACCACTTGCTAAGCCTATAATGGGCTATGCCAAAATTGTGCAACAACATGTCTCCAGTGTGGGGCGTGGGATCTGGCTAATTAATTTGCAAAGCTCTATCGTGGTTGATCCTGTTGATGCGGTGGGTTGTCATGTTACGATCGTTGTAGTCCCACCGCATAAGAGGGGCACAACATTAACCCAAATGTTTCTATCCAAAGGGGGGATTTGTGAAATCTTAATATGGGTGGACTGCAGTGGAGCGATGCATTGTAAAAGCCTTGTCATGTGCTCTAGACCTCTCACCAAAGGAAGTGCGAGGTAGTATCGACGGATGCCAAGCAAACTAGAGAATTCATGTCATGTGGGTAAAGTGTGCAACCTCTGCAGAGTGTAAATCTATTCGAATAGCCGTGTCCGCGGTCATGGATATGCTGGCAATGTCACTCAAAGTTAGCTCTTGGTTTTGGTTTTCAAAAGACATATGAAACTGGTTTTGGATTTTTATCCAAATTGGGTTTGGGCGGGAAGCCATGTGACAGGAGGGTATCCTTCACCATCTTGATGATGAATGCTATCCAATTGAAAATGGATTTTGCAAAAATGAATTTTAACTATTGTAACCTGCCTTGAAACTTAATAATTGTATTTGAAATAAAATTGGCTTTATGCAAATCAACCCTATTATACTTTCCCTTGATATATCCCTATGCATGTCATTCTGTTAATTGACGGGTGTAACTTGCGATCACGGTTGTTGTGCTCACTCTTGCTTGATTCATGAATTGAGCAGATGAAGATTCCTATGATGATGAAGGCGATCAACTCAATTAGGCCGCGCCCTCCAGCCAGTTACCTGTGGTATAATGGGTGGACACTGTTTCTGCTTTTCCGCTGCGTTTGTGTGCTCTCGTTTGCTGGAGCTTCTAAACAACCCTTTGTAATCAAACCCCCTTTTGTTGTTAATAAAGTTCTGTGGATGTTTTGCTGTCACTTGCTTGCTGTGAGAACTGGTCGATGATCCTTAGGGACCAGTTTGGATCGCAGTGGACTTTAGGCTTGTCCTCAAGCCCCACGACCTCCTCGGGTTGGCTCCTCTCAGACCTCCCTCGAGTAGCGCGTGGAGCTTGGGGAGGTCTGAGGTCCAACGACCTCCTCGGGTCGAGACCCCTGCACCTCCGAGTGGTCTATCGGACCTCTCGGGAGGTCTGGAGGTCCCACCGGATGTCTTCTCGACGCCCCTGGGAAGTCCTTTACGGACCTCCCAGGAGGTCCTGAGGGACCTCTCGGGACGTCCTGGAGGTTCCTTTTTGGACCTCCCAGGAGGTCCTGAGGGACCTCCCGGGTGTACCCTGGGCCGGGTCATGACACCCGTCTCTTTCTCGGCCGCGCCACGCCGCCGTCCGGGCTGAAGGCAATGGGCTATGAGGGCGGGGGTGGCGTGGGAGGCGTGAGAGGCAAGTATCGCAGGTGGTGGTGGTTGCGGTTCAGAGCCCCGGCCACCACTCTAGAAATCCTACAGAGACAAGAAGAGGAAGAAGAAGAGCAAATCCTCATTGATAGCTGCCAAGAAGAAGGGGAAATTTTTGTCGTGAGATGTAGCAAAACTTTGAAATTTTGGTTGTGAGATGTAGCCAACTCTGCACGCAGCCATGGTGTACTGCCCGTTCCGCTCCTCCTACCTCCAGCCCCTGCGGTCCTGGCTCCGCACCGCGCTGGAATCACCCGAGCTCATGCAGCTCCTCTTGCGCCGCGTCCAACGCCCCCTAGCCCGCCTCGGCGTGACCCTCACCGCCGTGGAGTTCATCTTCATTGAGCCCCACTCCAAGCGCCTCAAGCTCGCTTCGCCTTGCGCGAGGTCCTCCACAGTGTCACGTTGGAGAAGCCCACGTCGTGGAGTTCACCGTCCATGACCACCTCTGCGACGCCTTTCTTTGCTCCGGCCGACCCGATCGCTGGATCGCCACTGGTGCAGCCAGGCAGCAAGGCCACACCGCCAAGACGCTCCTCCACCTCAAGCAGCGGCTCGTCAGCCACGGCGTCACCGATTCCTCCATCCGCGTCAACGCCACCGTTGGTGGGCTCGACTTCTTCTTCGCGTCTCGGTCCCACGCTTGTGTTGAGGTAGATTTGTGTGTCTGTGCGTGTTTTTGTTTAATTTGTTGGATTTGCATGCTACTTTGTTTTGCTACTTACAATTTCCTTCTTTTTTTATTCGACTGGACAAGCACTGGTAGCCACGTGGGTCAAACATTGGTCAAAATTGCTCTAAAACGGATGAATGGGTATTTTTTGAGCGGTATTGACAGTTCGAGGATATGTTTTATCCGATATTACAGTTCAGGGACGAAAATTAAACTAAAGCAAGAGTTCAGGACGAACAATGTACTCCTATCTCTAACAAATAATTACTTTTTGTGTCAACAGTGTAAGAGCCCCACCGTTTGCCCTTCACCTAACTAAAACTTCATATCAACCAATAATCTAATCTTCTTAGCAACCCTAATCTAAATCTAGACCGGTGACTCGCGACCTTGACTATCAACGGCGCTAATCATGTCACAAAGCGGAAAAGACTAGCACTAACAGTGACGCAAGTAGTAACGCTTAAGGAACCAGTGGGCAAACACAGATGATCAAACAGCGTAGTAATTTGGAACACGGCTCACGCAACAAATCACAAGACGTACCAATGTACCATGCATGCATGTAATACGTAGCACGAGCAGGTTCAAAATTTCGCTGAAATTTCGGTAATTTCGTTACCCTCTGAAATAAATACGTCTTGTTCAATAAAAAATTGGAAACATTTGAATTTAGACAAATTACACCCTAAATTCGGCAACATTAGTATTTGAACAAAATTCAGTTAAATTTTGTCCAAATTTCAACCGCATGCTTGAAAACTCACCGAAATTATAGCGAAATTTTGGGCGTTTAGCCTCTAATGAAATAAATTCGAAAAGGAAAGAGTTTTCCTGAGCACGCGGCATGCATATATTAACCATTCCAAACTTACATACGCATTAGACCATGACCACAATTAATATATTACGGTACGTGTACGTACGAAAATACATGGGTTAGTACACGAGGGGGTCGTCCTCGATACTTGGGGATAACACTAACTTGGGCCTTTATTGCACCATGCATATAGATCTCAGCCTCCCACACACGCCCAAGGCCCCAAGTACACAAGACCGGCCGATAAACTACTAGTGCTCCGTTGTCAAGCAACGAACGCCAGACGCGCGTGCGTCGCCTCCCTACAGGAAAGCGAGGGCGGCCGCCTTAGCGCCGACCGTGCGGAGGAGATGGAAGTAGAGTTGCGGGTTCGCCAGGAACGCCGCGCGGGAGATGACGAAGCCGGCGGCGCCGGGCGCCTTCATCATGGCGGCGCCCGTTGCAGCCACGGGCCAGAAGAAGTAGGCGCCCGCGGCGCCCGCGGTGGCTAACGCTGCAACTGCGAGAAAGTTGTAAACCATCTCCGCTTCTTCTACTTCAATCTGTGTCTTCCTTTCGGTTTTGTGGATGCGAGTGAGATCGACGAGGTAGACGTAGCAGCGAGGATTAACTTATAGAGGTGGAGGTGCGTGATTGCATTCGTTGCTTTCTCTTCAAAGGGAGACGATCGAATCGGGGAGTGGAGTGCTCCGTGGCAAAGCCGAAAGCACCCGAGTGGTGGCTATTGTTAGCTTACCCTGTAAGTTTCAGTGGTGAGGATTCTTTTTTTCTTCCCCGTACACCTCGATATGGCGGCAGAATAGATTGATTTTTGAACACACGAAAACAGATTACAGCCAGGTTACATAACAGAGTACGCACATGTACATGCTATCGTATGTATGCACCCGTAAATAGCTCGATTTTTAGTACGAATACCTGGTTGTACTAATGATGCATGTACGTGTGTATCAACACGTGAAAATTGTTAGGAAACCCTAGGCCAGATCTTGCAGGCCTAGTCTATGATGGGCTCTTTATCTGCCCTGAAGACTATATAAAGGAGAGGATACCCAACCATTGTATTAATGTTTACAGAAAAACAATAAAGAGAAGCAAGAAATCCCCTCAGATCTCTGTGTTCAATAAAGAGAAGTCGATCGGTGGATTATATGAAAGAGCAGATGTCGATTGCACCATTGATTGTAGATTGCAAATTCCATGTAACCTCCGCGAGCCGACTTGCAGTCGCCGGCACGATACCGATCGGATGATTAATCGAAAGAAAATTGGATTGTTGAATGCATAGTAGATCCTACATCTCATTGCATCAACAGTAAAAAGAAAAAAATGGGGGCGCAACCCCGTATGGCCATGTTGCCATCGGCCAGTAGCACGCCGCACCACGCCTCTCGGCCGCACACCATCGAAAGCGATCGGTTCGAGCTGCTCCGCCACGAAGCTACGCCGTGCCCGCACGCGCCGTCGGTCACCCAAAGCACCACAGGAAAAGCAAAGAGAAAAAAGGGGGTGCCACCGGCTCCCCCACGCCAATCCCACACGGCAATAAGCCGCGAACGCGTTTCCCCCGACCGCTATACCGTAGCGCACCGCCACTCCAAGCACCGCCCCTATACGGGCCCTCCCCGGTACGCTGACTCCTGCGCCACCTGAAGATGCGCGCATGCGGCCGGCCACCCGAAGATGCCCGCACGCCACCGCGACGTCTCGGCTGCCGCCCGAAGCGCCGCCCCACACGGCACCGCCGTTCGCGAGCTTGAAGCGCCGCAACCGCACCACACGCTTCGCCCCACTCTCGCGACGAGGCGCCGCCGCCGGCACCAAAGACGCCTGTGCTCCAGTGTGTACCACCAGCATCGCCGCCGGCCACCACATCGCGATAGCAAGATGGCCTCAAGATGGTTACCGCGACGCTGCCCACTGCCGACAACGCCACACACCGCATGTGCATGGCTGCGGCATTGCTGCGGCGCGCCAGATTAGCCTATAGCTGCCGACTCCGCACTCGCCGGCCTCCCCGATGGTCAAGATCGCCAAGACCGACCGATCACCAAGCCGCCTGTCACCTCACACAGCTGCCAGCAGTGTGCCTCCAAGATGGAGCCACCGCCACCATGAGGAGCAAGGGTAGGGGAAACCCTACTGCCTCCCCTGCTCGCTTGATCAAGTCGGCATGGGCCGAATGGGCCCGGGCCCAATGAAATTCCCGGTAAAAAAATGGGAGAGAAAATCCCGAGAGAAAAAAGGGGAAAGAAAAGGAAAAATCCTGAAAATTTGCAAATAAACCCTCGAAGTTCTGAAAATTTCGAGAACATATTTTGGAAAAGAAATTCTTGCAGAATAACCCCTCAGAAATTGAAAAATTGCGCGGATCATTTTCTCAGAATAGAAAATTAGCGGTTTAACAACTGAAAATTGGAGAATTCACCAAAAGTTCATATTCCAACAGAAAAGGGCCTCAGGAATTCAATTTTTGAATCATTTTGAGCATTTGAAGCGTGTTTAACTCTGTTATTATTATATCTATGCAATTTATATATTGTATTTACTGTTTTGATTATTTGTGATTGTTTATATTACTTTTAATCAGTAAAAATAGCAGTAAATCATGAAAAATGCATAGAAAAATACGGGTTCACGAACTGGGAGTTTGAAGAGCATTACGTGAATTTTGCAACCATTTTACGTAAATTACCAGTTTTAATCTTATGAACTCTTTGCATGAATATGAAGATGATCGGCGTCACGAACCAGGAGTTCGAAGAACTGACCCAGCATGGCTAGAATTTGTATCAGTCTTCAATTCTGTGGTAAGGTGAGATATCGATAAGCAGAAGATTGAGAAGACTCTCTCTCTCTACCTTTCACCCAAATGCGGTGCAATCCGCACGCAACTATCGTCGAAGTGGCTACAAGAAGTATGCCTAATTGATTGACATCATGCAAGTTGCGGATGCTCAATATGATGTTCTAAGGAAGAACTACATCTCACAAATTGCCTAGTAGCAATATTGGCCATGAAGTCGATACTAACAGCTATACAGGAGGAAGCCTCTCACAAAGGAGAGGGTAAGAAGGGTAAGGTCGTGGGTTGTATGTTATTGATGCTTTCCAAATAAGAAGAAGGACAAAGGATAGCATGAGGCACACCTCGCCATTGCAGCATAGAGGATCCACAAATATTAGTTACACTCATAGATGTGGATGTACCAAAGAGTGACCCCATCACTCCTACTTTGGACATCGCAATGATATGGTAATCGCATACCTTGATGGAATATTGACTCGAGACATTTATATAAAGGCACCAATGTATCCCTATCCCTAACCATGACAAAGCAAATAGAAATCAGAGACAGTGTGAAACTTCGAAAAGTCACCAGACGGACTTAAGCAATCGACAGATGTGGTATAATCGCCAGCGACTTTCTATGTAAGAAAGGCTACATGAACAATGAGAATTATCCCTATGTATTTATACGACGATCCTGTGATGGATTTTATATAATCTCGGTATAAAAATGATCTGAATATCACCGAACCCCGAAGGTATTTAGAAAACAAGCTCTTACCGAGTCGAGTTCGAATGAAAGATTTGGGTAAAACCAAATATTACCTAGGCTTGCAGCTTGAGCATGCCCCTGAAGAGATATTAGTGCATCAGCCAACCTACACTCAAAAGGTGTTAGAAAGGTTTGATTTTGAAAATGCATATCCTTCGAAAGTGTCAATGGTTAGGAGATCCCTGCAGAAAGACAAGGATCCGTATAGATCTAGAGAAGAGGGGGAGGAAGTCCTGAGACCGGAATTCCCGTACTTAAGTGTAGTAGGAGCACTTATATATTTAGCAAATTGTACTACACCAGGCATTTGCATTTGCCGTAAACCTACTAGCAAGGTATAGTACAGAACCTACCAAAGGCATTGGTAAGGAATAAAACGACATCTTTCGATACCTCCAAAGGAAGCAAAGAACTTGGTATGTTCTACAGAAAGAACCAAAACTTGTCTATGAATGGCTATATAGATGCCGGGTACTGTTGACCAAGATACGCCTAAGTCGCAAACATGCTATGTATTCCTATGTAGTAAAACTGCAATTTCATGGAAATCGTTTAAGCATTTTCTTGTATCGACTTCAATGAACCACTCGAAAATCATAGCACTGTACGAGGCCTCAGAAGAATGTGCTTGGCTTCGCCGGATGATTCACCGCATCCAGCAGTCGTGTGGATTGAATACCGCGCAAACCCCTACTATTATCTATGAAGACAATGTAGCTTGTGTTGCACAAGTGCAGATGAGTTATGAGAAGAGTCATCTCACAAAGAATATCAACCCCAAGTTCTTCTATGCTCAAGAATTGCAAAAGATGAACAAAATTAAAGCATCAAGATACTAAGTCATGTGAAAATCTTGCAGATTTATTCACTAAGTCACTTCCAGCATCTACCTTTGAAAGGTGCATACATGGAATTGGAATGATGAGACTTAGAGAAGTGCAGAATTCAGGGGAGAATCTTCACGAACTCATTATTAAAACTTGATCATGAAGATCGAGTACCCAAAGAGCAAATCTCGAGATTAAATGAAACCGAGTGGATTGTACTCTTTTTCCTTTATAGAGTTTTCTGAAGTTTCTCAGCTAAGGTTTTTAATGAGGCAATTCGTGCAATACAGCAGAACGTGTTTCATGTACTCTTCCTCTAATTTTTTTCCACTGGGTTTTCGTGAAGTTTTGACGAGACATGAACATGACAGATGAGTGCTCAAGGGAGAGTGTTAGGAAACCTTGGGCCCAGACCTTGCAGGCCTGGCCCATGACAGGCTCCTCATTCACCCTGAAAACTATATAAAGGAGGGAACCCCAACCATTGTATTACCGTTTATAGAAGAGCAATAAAGAGAAGCAATAAGTCCCCTCATATCTCTGTGTTCAATCTACTATTCTGTAATGTTTGTTCTTGCATTGTTCTAAGCGATTCTACGCTTGTCTATAATGTGGTCGTTCGGACTGGACTCGCCAGCAACGGTTCCTCAACAAAAATATAGAGAAAGCATGCATACAGACAGATACCGACAGGACACATGCAGTTCACGCAAAAGAGCACACAACAAAAATATAGAGAAATCATGCATACAGACAGACACCAATAGGGCACATGTAGTTCATGCAAAAGAGCACACACTTACCGCGGCACGGATTCAATCACACATTTGATCATTACTACGCGCACGCGTACGTACGTGCTACATAGTACAAACTAACAGCATGGTTGATTAGGCGCGAAAAAGGGCGGCGACCGGCGTAGCGACCACTGAAGCGATGGTCCTCAAGTAGGGGCAAACACAACACCGGTGCGTGCAGGGGCGTGTGCACCGGCTCCATCCGCCGTGCCCCTGGAAATCCACCATGCCACATCTCCTCCGCCCGGTCCCTTCAATGGAGAAAGCACCAGCTGGGCGTCGAGGAAGGAGCTGCAGGCAGCAGCGAAGAAGCATATTTGGGCTTTTGGGCTATATTCTTTGCATAATCCAATGTCATAGGCCCATTTTCGCACTCCCCAAAGGCCAAATCCCTAATTCCCTATTCGCCATTCCCATTTTGCAAGGCTCCCGAAATCCCCATTCCCATTCCACTCCCATTCTACCAAATCCTAATTCCCAAAGACAACTCACTCACCGGTGTCTGTGACTGGGCTCGCCGCTAGGCACACGCGCGCGCGTCGACGGTGACGGCCAGCGAGGCGACGAGCGTGGGCTTAGGTTGGGGCAGGCAATGAGCAGCTGAGCGAGCCTCACCACGGAGATGCGACCACTGGGCGACCGGCGGTCTAGCAACCAAGAGGATGAGGCGGCGTGGCGGCCGTCAGAGGCCGAGCTGGCCAGGCAACAACCAAAGAAGCGAACGGGTGGGACTACAGAAGAAGAGCCTAGGCACCGAGCAACAAGGGGCGCAACCGTGCAAGAAGAGCCGAGCTCGGGCGGCTGAGCCACAACGAGCGGGGGCGGGGCCGAGAGCTAGACGCCGGCGATGCTGGGTTAGGGGAGGCGCGGCCAAGAGGAGGTGACTGGAGGGTAGAGGCCAGCTTGGGGAGGGGTGGCACTAGAAGAAATGGGGGAAAGGGAGTCACGCCGGGCCGTCGGGGAGTAATGAAGTTGGAGAGGATAAGAGGAAATAGAATGGCTGAATGGGGAATGTGTTATGTGTGTCTGAGTCACTAAGATTATCAAATAAGGTCACAACTCACAACTAAGAAGGTGAACCGAGGTAAAATTCACAATTCACTCAGTTAATATCAATGTGATGTTGAGATGATGTTGTGAACAGAATATGTGATGTTATATTGTTGTCTACTTGTCTAGTCTAGTTACATGTATTTAGTACTCATGGATTATATACAATTTATTGTATATTTATAAAAGATGGACAAACGAACTTTGTATAGTTATTTGTTCAACAATCAAAATACAAGTACTACTCCTCAAACCAATGAGAGCAAAACTCAACCAAAGAAGCCTCAGATTGATTTTAATCCCGATGACACCATTGGCGATCCAGCATGTCGCATACCAATTGTCGATGAGCAGTTGTCACCGTCTCGAGTAGTGTCAAAGCTATTACTGGTTTCTTCAATTATATTCCCCTAATAGTGAACACTATTAGTTCACCTTGCAAGAGGATGGATGCTTTGATTGAAAAACATTGTGAAGTCTTATTGCAGAAGGTGCAGAATGGCTTGATTCTCACTGGAACGGGGTTGCTTCAGAAAACTAGCCTAGCTAGACCTGGAGATACTAGATGGGGCTCACATCACAAAACCTTGCTCCGTTTGTATGAAATGTGGGAGGCAATTGAGGAGGTGCTAGAAATTGTAAGTGATGATAGTCGTCAACCATCCAATTCTGGTGGAGCATATGGTTTAATAAGAAAAATGGAAACCTTTGAATTTGTGTTCATATTATATTTGATGTTGGACTTGTTGGGCATTACGAATGAATTATCACATGAATTCCAAAGGAAGGATCTAGACATTGTTCATGCCATGGGTTTGATTATGGATGTGAAAGAGAAGTTACAAAACATGAGGGATAATGGGTGGGAGCCATTGCTCAAGCGAGCAAAAAGCTTTTGTGAAGCAAATAGCATCACTGTTCCGGATATGGATGAAAGCACCCCAATTATGGGTCGAATGTCACGTCGAGGCCATATAGTGACTCAAGATCATTTTTATAGAGTTGACATCTTCTATGCGGCTATCGATGCCACTAAGTCAGAGATATATCACTGCTTCAATGAAGTTTCTACAGAGCTATTGATATGTATGTCTTATCTTGATCTAAGGAACTCATTCTCCAAGTTTGATGTGGATAAGCTTTTGCGACTTGCTGAGATTCATGCTGATGATTTCACCATAGGTGATTGTGTATTGTTAAGAACTCAGCTTCAAAACTACATTCTCAATGTTAGGAGAAGTGTAGAATTTCGTGGATGTCGTGACCTTGCAAGGCTCACCGAAAAGATGGTTGAAACCGAAAAGACAAAACATTCTCATTGGTCTATCGTCTCATTGAGCTAACATTGATTCTTCCTCAGAGCAACAAAGATCGCTTGAAAGAATCTTTTCAGCAATGAAAATTATCAAGACAGACTTGCGCAATAAAGTCTCCGATGAATAGCTCAATGACTTGATGGTGTGCTACATTGAGCGAGAGATATTCAAAAGCATTGATGATAAAACAATCTTGGATCGTTTTCAACAGATGAAATCTCATAGAATGGACTTGCCTCCCGCTCCTAGTCATAGCTAGCGGTTTTGCGATATGTTCCATACTTCCATTTCATTTCAATATTTGTAATTAGTCACAATTTTCTGATTGTCTCACTAATTTAGCTACTTTTGTTCCACAGATTGCTACTCGCACGTATTTATAGGCATTTGGATTGTTACGTTCATTAGCCAAGTACTATCTTAAGTTCATTTTACATTCTCGCTTTGTCTCTTATTTATTTATGTATGAATTTGAATTGCATTAGACATTCAAATGTATTATATATGTTTTGTACAATTTTATCATATTAGCTTGAGCACCCCCTCTATTTTAGTCCTACGTACGCCACTGTCCTCAAGCAAAAGACGGCCACGGCCACGGCCACGACGGGGCCAGCCGAATGCAGGATCCGGAAGTAGAGCGTCAGGTTCGCCACGAACACCGTGCGTGATATCAGCATCCCGGTGGCGCCCGGGCCCTTCATGGTGACGACGGTGCAGCAGTGCCCAAAGCTGGGGAGGAGAAAGGCGAGCGCCCGGGCCACCACCACGGCGATGAAGTACAGGCTGTGCCCAAAGTAGTAGACCACGCAGACGAGCGCCCTGCTGACCCCCATGCCGACTGTGAACAGGGCCGGCTAGCATTACGAGACGAGCGCGACAAGGAGGATGACTAGCGCAACGAGGAGGATGACGAGCACGACAGGGAGCAAGACGGCGACGACGGTCTAGCACCACCTCCAGAGCACCTCGAGCGGGAGGAATAGCTCATGGACCACACTCGCGGGCGTGGGGAGGAGGCTAGCGAAGATGTCCTTATGTTGTGCCAGCCAATGATGATGTGATCACTTCAGATGTGGAGGCAAATAGCAAGGCTCGAAACTTCTTGATCCAAGGGCTTAGTCGATCTAAGTTTGAGCGTGTCGCTCATTTGAGGTCTGCTCACGAGATCTGGAAGACCCTCTGTGATTACCACGAGGGATCTACTGCAATCAAGGAAGTGAGACAGAACCAACTCAAGAAAGAATACTCTAAGATCGAATAAAGGCCCGGTGAATCTTTGGATGAGTTGTGGGGAAGATTCTCAAAAATCCTTTATGACTTGCGTGCTGTGGATCTTGTGTTTACTGAGTCTGAGAATGCACGTCAGCTCTTGGGTGCACTTGACATGAGGGTTTGGGGGATGAAGATCACTTCCATCAATGACAACACTGTCATGAGTGAGCTTACCATGGATAAGCTCTACTCAAGGTTGAAGACGCATGAGATTGACTTCATCTCGCGTCTGCCCAAGACAGAGTCGATGGCTTTAGTGGTTGACCCATCTAAGGGTAGTTCTTCTAATTCTTTGGATTTTGGCTCATATGGGTTTTTATTGTCCGCTTTACACTCTTTGAGCGATGAGCAGCTAGAGAAGCTACCTAAGGATAACTTAGCCCTCCTATCCACAAGATTCACGAGAGCCTACAACAAGGTGAGGAGCAGAAGGAGAGGTAGCCATGTTACTTGCTTTGAGTGTGGTGAGCCAAACCACATTCGGGCTAAATGCCCCAAGATGAAGGGCAAGGAGGAGAAGGACTTCCGGAGGCATCCTCAAGCTCGGGATGTGAAAGCCAAGAAGCCCAACTACAGGAAGTTCGTCAACCGGGTCCTTGCCGCTCTTGAGAATGTTGATATGAGCGATGTGGACTCGAGGACGGAGGACAACGATGATGATTCTCATGGCAAGAAGAAGGCCCAAGACTTCACCGGCATGTACTTCATGGCAAAGAACAGCCACGACATCGACTCCTCCAACGACGATGAGCTTTTCAGCGATCCCGACGAGGTCCATAGTGCAAGGAAGGAGGACATATGGCTTGTTGACTCCGGGTGTTCTCGACACATGACTGGAGATTCTAGATGGTTCTCCTCCCTCACACGTGCATCCGGCAATGAGTTGATCACATTTGGGGATGCTTCTACCGGGACCGTGACAGCCAAGGGCACAGTGCGCGTCAACAACAACTTCATGCTTAAGGATGTCGCTTTGGTAAGTAAGCCGAGGTATAATTTGCTATCTGTTTCTCAGTTTCTTGATGAGGGCCTGGAAGTGAGGTTCAAGAGTGGTGAGTGTAGAGTTCTTGACTCCTCTGGTGAGCGTGTATTTGGGATCTCTAGGTTTGAGAAGATCTTTTGTGTTGATTTCAGTATTTCCTCTTCATCCAGCCCTAGGTGTCTTGTAGCTTCAGACTCTCATAATCTTGTGTTGTGGCACCGTAGGCTTGAACATATAGGTTTCGACCATTTGACCAGAATTAGTAGCAAAGATTTGATTAGAGGTTTGCCTAAGCTTAAGATTGTTAGAGACCTTGTGTGCACTCCCTGTAGACATGGTAAGATGGTTTCTGCTTCTCATCCACCTCTTACTTTAGTGATGACTGATGGACCTAGTCAGCTCTTGCACTTAGATACAGTTGGCTCCTCTAGAGTCCAGTCTGCAGGAGGGAAATGGTATGTACTTGTGATTGTGGATGACTTCTCCAGGTATTCATGGGTTTATTTTCTAGTTTCTAAGGATGAGGCTTTTGGCTATTTTAGAGAATTGGTCCTTAGACTAGCTATTGATCTTCCTGGAGCTTTGAGAGCCATTAGGAGTGACAATGGGACAGAATTCAAGAACTCTTCCTTTGCCACTTTCTGCACTGATAGGAGACTTGAGCACCGCCTCTTCACCTAGAGTTCCCCAATGAGAATGGTGTTGTAGAGAGGAAGAACAGGACCCTTGTAGAGATGGCCAGGACCATGCTAGATGAGCATAGTACACCGAGGAGGTTTTGGGCTGAGGCGATCTCTAATGCTTGCTATGTATCCAATAGGGTGTTCTTGAGATCTGTCATAGGCAAGACTTCTTTTGAGCTTAGATTTGATCATAGACCTAAAGTCTCTTATTTTAAGATTTTTGGTTGCAAGTGCTTCATTCTTAAACATGGCAACTTGGATAAATTTGAATCAAGATGTTCTGATGGCATTTTTCTTGGATATCCTGCCCATTCTCGTGGCTATCGTGTGTTTAATTTGGATACTAACAAAATTGTTGAGACTTGCGAAGTCACTCTTGATGAGGCTAGTCCTGGTACTAGACCCGATGGTGCAGGTACACAGGTTTCTGAAAGCATCTTAAATCGCCGATTTACGACTCGAGGATGAGGACCCAATCCATCCTTCAGTCACTTCTGAGGTGGTTGGAGAGCCTGCTTCTACTTCTCCAACTTCTGATGAGCAGCCTCTTCCCACCTTCACCGACGATCCAACTGGCTCTGCTCCTACCTCCATAGTCCATGAGGTAGAGGCCACTTCTGCACTAAGACCTCCTCTTCACATTCAGCGACAACACCCAACTGAGCAGATAATTGGGGATCTCCATGAGCGAGTTACTCGCTCCAGGTTTATCTCTCCAGATTCTCATGCACATTCTACTTTTGTTGCGTCTTTTGAACCCCGAGATGTCACCCATGCTTTATCTGATTCCTCTTGGGTCAATGCTATGCCTGAAGAGCTTGAAAATTTTGAAAAAAACCAAGTCTGGACCTTAGTTGAACCTCCACCTAATCACAATGTAATTGGAACAAAATGGATTTTCAAAAATAAGCAAAGTGAGGATGGGTTGGTAGTTCGCAACAAGGCTAGGCTTGTAGCTCAAGGATTTTCCCAAGTAGAAGGCTTAGACTTTGAGGAGACCTTTGCTCCTGTAGCTAGATTAGAAGCCATTCATATTTTGCTAGCATTCGCGGCATCTAAGGGCTTTAAGCTTTATCAAATGGATGTCAAGAGTGCTTTCCTTAATGGCTTCATAGAAGAAGAGGTCTTTGTTAAGCAACCTCTTGGTTTTGAAAATCTCAAGTCACCAAACCATGTGTTTAAGCTTTCTAAAGCCTTGTATGGATTGAAGCAAGTCCCTAGAGCTTGGTATGATAGGCTTAAGAGTTTCTTGCTTAAAAATGATTTCAAAATAGGAATGGTAGATAAAACCTTGTTTACTCTCAGGCATGGTAGTGATTTCTTACTGGTTCAGAATTATGTGGATGACATCATATTCGGTGGTTCTTCTCATGCTTTGGTTCCAAATTTTCAGATTCTATGAGCAGGTAATTCGAGATGAGCATGATGGGCGAACTGACTTTCTTCCTTGGTCTTCAAGTCAAGTAACTGAAAGAAGGCACCTTCATTCATCAAAGCAAATACATCAAGGACCTTCTTCGGCACTTCGACATGGGAAGCAGTAGGCCAATGTCTACTCCCATTGCCACATCCACCATGCTTTGGACCACGATGAGGATGGAGAGCCCATGGACCGTAAGAGTACCGCAAAGATGATTGGCTCTCTTCTCTACCTCACGGCGCCGAGGCCGACATACAGTTTGTTGTGTGTCTGCATGCGCCGATTTCGAGCTTCCTCGTGTCTCTCATCGTCAGCGAAGCATCGCATTTTCAGGTACCTCCAGGACACTCTTGACTTTGAGCTTTGGTATTCTTCTGATTCTGCTCTCTCTATTTGGGCTTTTTCTGATGCTGATTTTGTGGGGTGTAGGGTGGATAGGAAGAGTACTTCTGGCACTTGTCATTTCTTAGGCACATCTCTTATCTCTTGGTCATCTAGGAAACAGTCTTCTATTGCACAATCCATCGCCGGTTGTGTATGTAGTCAAAACCAATGAGTTGCTCTCAGGTTCTCTGGATCTTGTCTACTCTGCATGACTATGGGTTGTCTTTGGGTAATATTCCTCTTTTCTATGACAACACTAGCGCCATTAACATTGCCAAAAACCCAGTGCAACACTCTAGGACCAAGCATATTAACATTCGATATCATTTCCTTAGAGACCATGTAGAGAAGGGTGATGTTGTGCTTCACTTTGTAGAGTCCGTCCAGCAGGTTGCGGATATTTTCACTAAGGCTCTTGATTCTTCTCGTTTTGCTTCTTTGCGAGGAGATTTGGGGGTTATTAGTCCTCTTGGCCTGTTTTGAGGGGGAGTTTGATCTTTTGCATTCATTGTACCATATTGCATTTTAAATCGGCAACTTGCATTGTAATATAATTTCCCGGAGCCTTGATTATTATCCTTGTGTGACATGCTTTCATGCTTTATACCTTGCCATGTCTTGTGCTAGTTTGCTAGGTTTATCATGACTTTTCATGTGTAGCTTAGCTTTTGCTATGCTAGCTCTATTAAATGTGAAAAACTTGAATTAAAACATGATTTGTTGGATCTTGTGATTAGTTTTGCCATAGTGATCCTCTCATGATTCATGCCATGTCAAATAGGCTAAGTTGAGTCTTGAATCTAATTTGAGTTTTAGATTGAGCTATACTATTTCCTAAGTCAAGCAAATGAAAAATGATCTTTTCTATGCGAAAAAACTGATCTCACCAATTCTTTCTCATGAGACGGCTTGCCATTGCACTAGACATGAACTCAGGGGGAGTTTTGGATGACCTAGATCACTCTTTTAAGCTTCTTGCTTGGGATGGTCGCGGCAAGGCTTGAGATCTAGCACTTGGCTAAAAACAAAACAAATTGTGAAAATAGGTTGAAGCTTAGGAGGCAGTTGTGGATGCCTCCTAGTCCAGGACTTGCTTTACTAAAATAAAACCAAAAATAAATTTTAGCAAGTGCTAAATGTGATAAATTTCAAAGTTCTTGAACAAATTTCAACTTTGAACTCATAGCGCTCTAAATTGTCTCAATTTTAGCTTCTTGGTTCCATTTAGTTTATTGACATGGCTTGACTCATTTTTGATATCTTTGGCTAAACTATGATCTTGAACACCTAGTCATACTAAACGATCATTTAATCTCGATTATTGTTCATCTGGCTTTCGCTTTGCTATATATGATTTGTCATGATTTACCATAGCTTATTCACATAATATGGCTTGGTGTAATACTTGTCAAGTCCTCTTGGATAATTTTCATAGCTCCCTGTGCTAAAAATGAATTAATTGCAGCCATTCCATGTCATTCATACTCTATCTTCCTATATGCACCTTGATGAATCCATTGTCAAAGGGGGAGAAATGGTAAAATTAAAGAGGGAGAAAATGAAATTTTTCATGAGGATATGAGGATCATAGTGAGGGGGAGCATCTCATATGCTCATGAGGATCATAGTGAGGAGAAGCATCTCATATGCTTTTTGCGATCTTATTGCCATTTCTGAATTTGAATTGCAATTCTTGCTTCCTCATAATGATCCAAGGTCAAATTGAACAATTGTTCTCTCATATGGACCTTAAGTGAGATTTTGCAATTTTCTGGAAATTGAAGCATGCTTGCCTTGTTTTGCCTTATCTCACTTGCCTATGCTATTCTGGAGCCAGCTTGGTCATTTCCATTGCTTTCTCTTGCTTTTGGACCAAGTTGTGCCTTTGTGCGAAAACGTTGAGTATTTTACTTTTCAAACCTCAAACTTTGTATTTTTGGGAAATTGATAATGTGTTCATCAAGGGGGAGATTGTGGATATCATGGGGATATGTGCATTATCTTAGGATGATGATACAATTGGCAATGGCTTTTGCGGTTTGTCAAATCAAGCGTTTTCGGCAAAGTGTCGGGCTCTGTAAACATCTTGGCGGTCCGACCGCCACTTTATACGTCGGGCGCCATGCCTCAAGTGGAATTTTGGCTAAGTCCTAAGGGGCGGTCAGATCGGCTTTCAGGCAGCGGTCAGACCGGCAATGGATCGGTCAAACCAGCAAGAGTGGCAGTCTAACCAGTTTTGTGTTGTTCATCGTCTAAATTGTTGCGATGAGTTTTTTGTTAAGTCAAGGACTTGGGCTTCAGTGCTTTTGTGTTGCATGATGCATGTTTTCACTAACGTGGGTCAAGTTGTGCAGAACTTGTTCCCGGATTCGATTTCTTTGTCTACTTATTGTGCAGGATGCTTGGAGATCAACGACGGTCAACGGCGAGGATGATCGGGACTAAGCTTGGAGAGATGAGGTCCAGAACGATCAAGGATGTCGGGTGAGGTCAATGGACTCAAGCATGGCGCAGAATGGACAAAGGTGACCGAACGGGCAATTTGGTGCAACTGGTTGGATCAAGCGGCGCGGGGATCGGTGCAAATGCCATGGTGGCTTCAGCGGGAGCTAGACGGGAGAGACTTGCCGACATGATGAGAGCCGTTGATCTACCTACATGTGGCGAAGCAGGCGATTGCTTCACCAAGATTGGACTCAGTCTTCGGAGAAGGACCGAGAAGGGCTATTTTGGTAATTTCACCAAATACTGCTTTGGTGACCCTTTTGGCTAAACCACGGTGCAAGACAACGCATGGAGAAGTGGTTTAGGTCAAGAGAAGAAGAAGACGGCGCTTTAAGATGCATGTGTGTGTCCCGTTTGTGTGTGGACCTTAACGGGAGCCCATTAGGGTTAACTCTTCTAGAAGCTAGGCCTCACTATAAATAGAAGGGGGTGCTGTCAAGCAGACCCGAAGTACTTCATCTGCAAAACCCTGGTTTGTCTTAGGGCTTAGAGAGGAAAGGAGAGGCTCAGGGTTTTAGAGAGATGAGTTGAGTGAGTGCTCATGGATTGAGCTCTTGTCCTCCATGGATAGAGTGGCTGTAAACCCTCTCGATCTCAAATCAATCTATGCTCGATTTCTCAAAGATGAGTTTTCTTGTGTTCTTCATCTCTATTTGGTCATTTTGAGTCATCTTTTATCCACGAGTTTTTGCTTGTTTTCTTCTCTTGATCTTACTTGCTGTGACATGTGGGAACCTATCTAGAATCATCTAGATCATCATTCAACCATGAGCAAGTTTCTAGATCTCGTTTTCGTTTTTGCCCAGTTTTGAAACCACCTTCGTTCAAATGGAAAAATGTCAGGACTTTGGCATAGATCTGGACGATCGTTGCTTTCAATAGGTTCCTGATATCCTTTGGAAGGTGTGTCTCAAGTTTGGTCAAGTTTTTTCGTGTAGATCAAAAGTTAGACCGATTTTCGTTTTTGGATTTGGTCACATGATTGCTTGTTTACAGTCAGGTCGGTCGGACTGCGTGTAAGCCGCCGGTCGGACCGCCCACCGGTCTGACCGCGATAGTCATCGGTCAGACCGGGCCCGAGGGTTGATCTCCGTGTTTTGGGACTTTTGCTTCGGGGTTTGATCGGATTCAACACAGGTCATCCACTGTGCTTGTATATAGATCTTCGTAGCTTTTATAGCTATTGGAGTGAAAGTAGTATTGAGTTCGATCGAGGTAAAAAATAGAGAAAGCGTCTATTCACCCCCCCCCCTCTCTAGGCGCCTTTCCGGTCCTACAAATTGTTTTTAGTATTGCCATAAACCTTGGGGTGTCTTAGTGAAAGCTTAGAATATATCTGTTAAATTGTTATAGAATTCTTTAATTAGATCATAATTGCTAATAAAATTATCAATTAGAGCACAAGAATTTTATAAACCTCCTATTCACCACCCATATAGTCAGCCATCCTTGATCCTACAAGTGGTATCAAAGCTTGGTCTCTCTTTTATTTAGGCTTAACCGTCTAGGAGAGAAGGATGGCTAGTAAGGGTATGTGATAAGCAAGACACCTCTATTTGATGGATCGAATTATGCTTATTGAAAAATTAGAATGTCTATTTATTTAAAGGCCATGAGCCCAAGCATATGGAGAATTGTAAGTGGGGGTTTCGTTATGGCACTTGATCCTACACACCCCGCGGATATTGAGAAACGAATTTCTCACCTCAATGCTCAAGCAATGAACGCTCTTTTTGGAGCTTTGAATGCGAATGAGTTCAATCGAAAGCACAACCTTGAAACCACTCATGAGATATGGACTATGCTCTTGGAAATTCATGAGAGCACATCCATGGTCAAAGAAGCCAAATTGCATAGGTTTTGGATTAAATATTAGATATTTACACTATTGCCTCATGAAAACAACACCGAAATGTATTCTAGACTAAACAACATTGTAAATGAGCTCAATGGCCTAGGCACTAATCTAACCGATGTTGATGCTATACGAAAAATGATTAGGGATTTACTAAAGAAATATGAGACATTGGTAACTCTATTTCTCAATTCATCCGAATTGCCAAGGATGACACCAACCGGCCTCTTGGGCAACCTTATAATCAATGAGTTGTACAACAAGGACAAGGAGGAGCTTGTGGAGCAATCCGCCTCCAAGAAGAAGATTACTGCTTTCAAAGTAGAAGCGGAATTAAGTGATGAAACGGAGGATGAAAAAGATGACTCCGAAGACGAGTTCACTCTCCTTATAAGGAGAATGAATAAATTCATGAGAAGGCACTCAAATCGGAGTGTAAATTTTGACAAGAACAAAAAGGAGCTCTTCTCCAATGACAACAAGCGCTATAGCAATATTTGCTGCTATGAGTGCGATGAGAAGGGACACATTGCCTCTCATTGCCCAAACAAGAAGGATGACAAGGCCAAGTCATCAAAGAAGAAGGAATTCAACGGCAAGAAGAAGCTTCATAAAGATGACAAGAATAAAGCATGTGTTGGAGAATGGAACAACGATGAGGAGTATTCCGACTCCGACTCCGATGATGAAGGGTCCTCCAAGAAAAGAGGACTTGTCGGCATTGCTATCAAGGAAGCGTTGTCACTCTTCTCCACTCCTATGTGCCTCATGGCAAAAGGAGATAATGTAAAATCCATTAATGATAGTGAACCTACATAGGATGAATTAATAGATATGCTTGAAGAATTTAATGAATACCTTGGAAAGGAGAAGTCAAAATTCAATGTCTTGAAGAAATAGTATCTCTCTCTAAAAGACTCTTATGAGGAGCTAAAGGAAGCTCATAACTCACTCTTATTAAATGATATTAACAAATCTCATTCAAATATTGGAATTACTTGTGATATTATGAATGAGATACCTAGTATAGAAGTTACTCCTAATATCATTTTAATGACTAGTACTTCTACTTCTTGTGATGATTTATTAGCTATGTCATTTTGTTCTAAAATTGATTCAAATTCTAGTATGGCTAAGTCTTGTGATCCATTGCTTATAGTTGAAACTAATAAACTAAAAGAGTAAGTTACTAAGGTAAGCAAAAGCTTAAAAAGATGTTTGAAGAGAAAGGCTACCCTTGACAATTTGTTGAGTGAGCAAAGGTGCTCATTCAATAAAAAATGACTTGGGTTTATTTCTAAGAAAGGTAACAAGCAAATTTACAAGCCCACAAGATGTAATACCCTGGCCTACTCGTAGTGCGGCCCATGTGGCCCATGAGGAGTCATGTGGTGGGATTAGTCCCATATTACTTGTCTAAAGTGAATTGTAGTAGTATATAATGCTTGTTGGGTCCAAACTTAGCACCTCCGGGTTAACCCTTTTACACGAAGCGAGGACATAAGTGTAAGTGGGTGCTATGTGTGCGCGGGTCCGCCCCACGGTGGGCTGGGCATTGAGCGGATTTTGGGTCAGAGTGTTACAGTTTGTATCAGAGCGGGCTTTAGGTCCATGGTGATTAGATTGATTAAAATTTGCTATTAACTAATCAACTTAAAAATTTGACACACTGGTGCACAGTAGGATGGGAATGAGCAAAGCATTGCATTTACGTTTCCGTTATATCGTATTGATGGTCGCTGATATGAATTGAGTATGATTGCTTATTAACTGATTATATGATTGTTATGTGTGGGGATAACCGATGTTGAGAGGCTGAGGTCATGGCCCTAGGCTTTACCAGGTTACACCACCATTCGTAATAAGGGAATAGTGAAGTGGTTACCTCGGATATCTTAATGCAGGCGTTGATAGTGGATATCTTTAGAAAAGTTGTTCTCTTCCTTGAATTTGAATTTGGTAAACTCTTGTCTAGTTATGGTTGATGAATTTCTCTTGGGTTATTAGTTCATTGCAGTTGATGGGTTGCTTTGAGAAAGGTTGATGTGTTTCTATTGGCTTAATTATTGTTTTTCCAACTGTTGAGTTATTCTTGCGACTGGTGAACTTGTTAATTGTCAAGATTGACCTTTGTATTGGAGTTCTGTCTTTCTTATTGGAAAACATGACCCATTTATTTTGCTTGATGATTTGGATAATGAAAGTTTCCTTTTGCAAGTCTTTTAGTATATGGAAGCTTTGACTCAATGTAACTCTTTTGGGTATTTTGAGTGTGGAAGTTGAATGGTTCTCTTTTATGAAAGAAAATGTTAAACCCTTTAACGATGTCTTCTTGTGGTTAAGTGAGAGGTTATAATCAAAGAAATTAATGGATATGATATGGGTTATCAAGTTGGGTCTGTAGTGTGGTGCATAATAAATCCTAACGAGTATCCTTGGGAGTGAAATCAAATAAGTTGATGTTGTCCTCTAGTCGTTCTTGATGAGCTGTGATTAAGGGTATGGCTATACCCAATTGAAGTTAAAGGAGTTATTAAGAAGTATGGAAATATTGATGAACAGGTTTGACCAATAAAAACTGTTTAGTTTACTAACCTTGTTGGATTATTTGGTCTCAATGGATGAAATTAATTGTGTGGGAAGGAAAAGTTGAGGAAACGCTGGATTATTGCCTTAGTGGATATTAATCTTGAAATTATCTTTTCTATAGATACGTGGTGAACATCTATAGTTATTAGATCTACATGTTTCTTACCATGACTAAATGTTGGATTTGCCTACAAAAGATTTAAGGGATAGAAACTAGTGGATGTAAAATATTATAGGAGGAGTTCTGGATAGCTCTTCTATAAAGAACGATGTGATGAATTTGGTTGTAGTGTTGCTGAGACTTTTCAATGATGGAGGATTTCGATTCTTGAAGTTTTATTGCGGTTTTGTACCAAATTATGAATGTGAGGTAGAACGGTTGAATATGTGTTTGTAATTGTTCACATGATTTGGCAAGGAAAGTAGGTAGCATATAGATTTCTTGATGAAGCCAGTTGATAGCAACAATGGTTGGAGTGCAACCGTTGTGTGTTGACGTGTGGTGTTGAACATCAATAAGAGTTGTACTCATGTGATTTAATAGATGGCTTATGCTGACGTGGTTGTGAAATAGTCGGATGACAGCATGTCTATGATGAAA
Organism: Phyllostachys edulis; assembly: GCA_036346405.1. Taxonomy (NCBI): domain Eukaryota; kingdom Viridiplantae; phylum Streptophyta; class Magnoliopsida; order Poales; family Poaceae; genus Phyllostachys; species Phyllostachys edulis. Next base: position 52,429,248 of record CM070557.1, on the reverse strand, counting down.
GGGTTTTGATTTAACCTTTTAAATTGTGTAGTAGATTCCCTCTGAAATAAAGTGGTTGATGTAGTGAGATTGTAAGATTTTGGTATATTCTTAATTTGAGGGTGAGCTGATACAAGTAGTATGGAACCATTTGGTGAGCCCTTGGGGGTTTTATAATGAAGGAGATGACGATAATGATTCTTGTAAAGGGGGTATTATTCTTGATGTTAGTAAGATGGTCTGGAAAGGATTGTGACTTGTTGGAGTCGTGATGACCCTTTTAGAAAGAAAGTAATTTGATCGCCTTTCGTGATATAGATTAGGTGAAAATGTCTTGAGTTTTGTGTTTGTGATCTTCTGGACCTCATGATTCGGGTAGTATCTAAAAAAATGTTGAGTAAGGCGAAGTGTTGGAAAAGTTCTATTTGATTCTTAAGTGATTCATATGATTTGAACTTAGAGACTCCTTTATTTGAGTTGGAGGAAAAGATGTTACAAACAGAGAACAATTATTTCCTTTGATAAAAGAAAGAGCGTAGTAGAGGTCTTTGAGGTTGGACTTAAGTTTTGTAGCTTGCAGTTTTTTGAAGCGTACTTGACTTTATTATTGGCTGCATAAGGGTTTCTCGAGTTCAAAAGCAATGTTTTATTCTTATTGGCTGAGGTTTGATATTCTCTTCTTGCGGAACTTGTGCCCTCAACTGTGGTCTCGTCTTTTTTTTCGAGATCACTGCTATTTTACTACTTCCCTTGGTCTTGTGTCTACTGCGAGGGGTAACGTTTCCTGTGTACTGAAACTGTCTCTATTTTCCTTTTCTTCTGAGAAAGGATTAACCGATTTGTAATGAGGAGTCTTGTAGGCTGAAGTGTGGCAATTGGATAGTGGTGGTCAAGTAGATGACTTTGTGAGACTTTAGGTATCAAGTTGTTGAGATGCATTGAGTGATAAATTGACTCTTTGCAATAATCCTTGAAGAGGATTTGATTTAATAGAATAGTTGTCCTTAGAGCTAACTGATTACAATGTTGCAACTAGTAGAACCTATAGCGACTTTGTGGGCCAAGATTTTTGTTCATTTTATGGAAACATTAGAATTATCAAAATTATAGGGACCTTGATCAATTTATTAGAGTAGCACGATTGGGTAATTTGCAAGGTTGTGTAGGTGTAATATGACGGCGTTGTTTACTGAGAGTTGGATTAGCGAAGTAATCTAATCGTTATGGCAATTAAAGAGACAACAGGGATTGTAGAGTTGTTGTCAAGTATGACTTGGCTTCAGTGATAAATCCTTTGGGAGTTAGAATCTCTCTAAAGATAATTTGGTTGATAATATGTTTACATGTTGGTGCTAATGATCAAGTATGTTTGGATGGTGTGAATTTTAGACATCAGATTTGAGAGTTTTGTATCAGTTACACCAAATTATATTTATAGGAGCCTTAGGGATTGAATTTGGGTTTGGTGATCTATACTAGACCCTTAGTTGCTCAATGACTATGTGTAGAAGTAGTAGAATAAAAGTGGATTTCAATAGTGTGATGATCTTTGATAGAAACCTTTTGTTGTAATAAATGAGAGTGTGCGCTGAGAAGTTCCAGTTGATTATCCGTAATAGAATGAGGTGATGTGGTTGTGGGTGAACAATCTTTATTAAGGTGTCGAAAACCATTTGTCAAAATAATTCCTTTGGTATAGGAGTGGACTAGAGAATCCTTTTGTGGATTAGTAGAGCCTCTCTAAATAAGTATGGTTGTTCTTTCGGTCCGAGGATCGTTTTGGGGTTGTTGGTTAAGAGGAAGGAGTTAGTGTGATGATTTGGAAACCCATGATTTGGGAGAAGGTTTATTTCTTAAAAGAACATCTAAGAAAAGAATGTTTTTTTCAAGTAGAGAAGAGTGATCTCGATTCTTGTTTGAGCTGAGTTTCTATGACAGAGATTGGGTACAATTTGAGTTGACTGCATGATGGCAAGGTGGATCTATCCAGTTCAGGAAAATAAATGAAGTGTTTGATTTGGGCATTTGAGCAATTTCTCTTTTAGTGTATGCGATGTTGTTTGCAAACTGCCTAGTTGGAATGTGAAAAAGTTTTCATGAGGAATCTTCGATTTTGGATTTGAGTGTTTTGGAGGAAAGTTGGAATTGCATTGTGAATCCTTTGTTTTCAGTTAAATCTAATTATTAAAGTTTGATTAAAATAAGTTGTGTTGCACGTCCCTGCTTAACGGAGGTTCTCCTTGTTATGATGAAGAGATCGACTGAGAGATGGAACAAGAATTCCATATGTTTACGTGCAAGTTATGTGCTTTGGTCCCGAAGAGAAAGATAGCCAAAAGTATATTTGGTTGTTCTGGAAGTTGCGGGGATTTCGGAAGTTAGCTATTCGTTAGAACCGTCTCGAGTCCTAGAGCGGGGTATATAACATTTAGTATGACCCGATGTTGAGAGAATGCTTGAGGTATTTGGAGTGTAAGGTTTCATAAGAGCCGTTGGCCAGCAAGTAATTACCGTATCTTTGAGTCCTATCCGTTGAGTGGTTCTGGTGAGGTCGGTACGAGTGATGAGGCGTAATACATCAATTGCATCAAGGTGTGGTGGTCCCATAAGTCTGAGAGGAAAAACAACTTGGGAATTGGAGTCTCGCATGCGCGAGCGATATCCAGAATTATTCACAGCAGGTATGTGGTAATGTTAGTAAGTTTTTAGCTGTGATTAGAATTCGAGGTCGAATTCTATTTAAGGGGGATAGAATGTAATATCCCAAAAGTATTCGAATGATTATTCGAGAAAGAATAATTATTCGAGGGAAGAACTAGTTAGCAAGTGATTTAACGAGAAAGAATGGAGGGAGTTTTACGCAAAGCTATCTATCTGGCAACAAAGCTAAATAAATAAAACAACTCCAAATAAAATTCCAAATAAATACCAAATAAATACTAATAGAAAGACAAGGATTTTAGATGAATTTAGAAATTGGAATCACTTTCGAATCGGAGTTGAATGAGAAAGATTCTGACCTCAGGAAGAAGGAAAACACATAAAATCAAGAAAAGGGAATTTCTCGATTGAATTATTTTCCTAAAGGAAAATAATATCAGCAAGTCGACGCGACAGAGGAAATTCCGCCGAAATAAAAGAAAAGAAAACCGACAAGGGGCCCACTTGTCATAGAGAGGTGCATGGTGGACTAGGTCCACCCGGCTCGAAATGCGCGTACACGCAAGCGGTTGACGAGGCGCACACGTGGGCAAAAGGGAGGTGGAGCCTAGGTGGCGCCGACGTGGACGCCACTGCCGCCACGTTTGGTCGCCGGCGTTAGCCGGGTTCCAGGGCTCGGCGAGGGTACCCACGGGAGAGGGGGTTGCGCTGATGCCGGGCGCGGGATTCGAGGACGCGCGGAAGAGGACGCCGCGCATGAAGCGATTTAAGCGGCGGCGAAGCGGCGAGGAGCTCCGGAACTTCCGAGAGGAGGTGCGACGGGAAGCCCGTGAGCTTGGCGATGCCAACGAGGTGACAACGGCGGGCGGCGGTGCTCGACGGCCATGGCGGTGCTCAACAAAGCCTGGGCCGATCTTGGAGCTCCAACTGGCCGAGAGAGTGGAGAGCGAGAGAGGAGAGGGGAAAAGGAAGAGGGGCGAGCGGTCCCGTGCTCCTCTTATAGAGCTCGGGAGGGGAAAGGGACGACGGCGTGGAGGACCATGCGGTTATTAATGGCGCTCGCCCACGCGGGATGGGAGGGGTATGGCGCGTGCCAGGTATGCTGGGCGAAGCGTGGAATCTTGGCGGGCGGCTGGGACGTAAGGCGAAAGAAATGAGAGGACGGGCAGGTGCGCCCAAGGCAGGCATGGCGAGGGCGGCGCGAGATTCATGGGCGCATGGGCACTCCCACTTGGCACTCGGTCCCGAGGTAGGGATGACTTTTCAAAAAGGCCTAAAATAGGGATGTTACAAACCTATACCCTTTAAAGGGAATCTCGACCCGAGATTCAGTCGACTAGAGAATAGGTGCGGAACTCGCCTTCAGATCTTCTTCGCTCCTGTGTGGCTTCTTCTTCTGTGATTGCTCCATCGAACTTTGCGTAAACGGAGGATCTTGTTCCTTGTCACACGCCGACACTTCCAAGATTTTGATGGGTCGCCTTGTATGTTAGATCTTCTTGCAAGTCAACCGCTTCTAACGATCTCGTTTCTTCCTAAGACACGCAGTACTTCTTCAATCGAGACACATGAAAAACATCATGCACATCCGACAACCGAGGCGGAGCTCTAACTTGTAAGCAACTTCTCCTCTTCTCGACTAGAATCGAAAAGGTCCAATATACCTTGGTGCGAAGCTTTCCACTAACTCGGGTTGACGATTCCTTTGAGAGGTGAGACCTTCAGTACACATGATCTCCAGTACAAAGGCTAATTCTCTACGACTTATCGCGATAACTTTTCCGTCGTCGGCCGTTTCTCGCCTTTTCTCCGATCGACTTAACTTGATCTTCACCTTCCTTTAGGATGTCGGGTCCAAGCACTTGCCCTTCGCTGCATCACCAATACAAGGGTGTTCGACACTTTCTTCCGTGAAAGGGCCTCAAACGGGGACATCTGCGCAGACTTGATTGATGACCTGTTGTATGAAAACTCCGCATATAAGGTAACATTTGGTCCCACCGGTCTCGTTCTCTAGAGCGCAGTTCTCAACATATCTTCTAAGATTTGATTTACCCTTTCGCTTGACCATCTGGTCTGAGGATGGTAGGTCAGATCGAAATCAGATTAGTGCCCATGACGTGCAAGCAATTTTTGCCAAAATCTTGAGGTGAATCGGGTTCCTCGACGACACGATCTTCTTTGGCACTCCATGCCGACATACTATCTTGGCCATATACAATTCGCAAGTCTGCTCTCGAGTAGGTGGTCTTGATCGATGAAGTGAGCCACTTTTGTTAGGCGATCGACAATTACCCAGATAGAATCATATCCAAATTTTAGTTCTTGGCGCATCGGTGATAAAATCCATTCCGATTTCTTCCCATTTCCATTCAGTGGATGCTCAAAGGTTGCAAAAGTCCAAGAAAGTCTCGATGCTCACTTTAACTCACCGCAAACATCACATTGTGCAATATACTCAAGAACTTCACGCCTCATGCTAGGCCACCAATAGAATTCCTTGAGGTCTTGATACATTTTAGTGCTTCCGGTGAATGGAGTACAAGGTTTCATGAGCTTCCTTGAGTATTAACTGCTTAGCCTTTCGATCCCAGACACAAATACGCTTGTCAAACCATAGGGCACCTTGCTCATCTTCCTAAAATCTTAAGGATTTACCTCGCTTCATGTTTTTCTTGATTTCCTTGATATCCGTGATCTTCTTCTTGGGCTTTCTTGATCTGATCTTGAAGAGTTGGTTGCACTTCGGTGGTAGCTAAGTAACCTTCTTCCACTAACTCAAGCTTGAGCTTTTGAAATTCTTCGTGCAATGTCGGGTCGACCTTCCTTGATCATCGAGTATTGCAAGAGGTCTTTCTACTTAAAGCATCCGCTACAACATTTGCTTTGCTCGGTGATAATGAATTCCCATGTTGTAATCCTTGACATATCTTTAAAGCATGCACTACGGCAGCCTAATTCTAAGTCATGAGTGGGGTAATTGACTTCATGAGGCTTCAATTGGCGGAAGCATAGGCTACCACTTTCCTTTCTTGCATCAAAACACAACCGAGACCTTGGCGAGATGCATCACGAAAATCTCAAAATCCTTCCTAACATCCCAGAGAATCAAGATCAAGGTGGTCAAACGCTTTTAATTCTTGAAAACTTTGCTCGTGATTCTCAAGGCCCAAGCAAATTTCTTCCTTCTTCAAAGAATTGGGTAAGGGTCTTGCTATTCTTGAGAATCCTTCTATGAACCGACGGTAGTAACTCGCCATTCCGAGGAAACTTCGACCGAGGTAATCGACTTGGTGACTCCTCTATTGAGCACATCCTTGACTTTACTAGGTTGATAATGATTCTTCCGCAGACATGACGTGCCCCGTAAAGGTAACTTCTTTCATCCAAAACTCACACTTGTCGAATTTAGCATAGAGTTGATGATCTCTAAGCTTATTCGTAACTGCTTAAGGTGCTCTTCATGCTCTTCTTCATTCTTAGAGTAGATTAGATATCGCCAATAAAGACAATGACGAACTTATCCAGATATCCATGAATACTTTATTCATCAAGTTCATAAAGTAAGCGGTGCATTGGTTAATCCAAAAGACATGACCGTGATACTCACACAATCCATATCGGGTTGAGAAAGTCGTTTTCAGATATCTTCTTCACGAATCTTCAACCGATGGTATCCTCGACCTCAAATCTATCTTGGAGAACACTCCCTCCTTTTAACCGGTCAAACAAATCATCAATCCGGGCAGAGGGTACTTGTTCTTGATGGTGACTTCATTGAGAGAGCGGAATCCACACACATCCGCCGGGTGCCATCCTTCTTAGGGACAAAGATCACCGGGCTCCCTAAGGCGAAGAACTTGGCCTGACAAATCCTTTATCTTGCATTTCTTCAATCAGCTTCTTCACCGACTAAGTCATCAACCCAAACAGGTAGGGTCTCTTGAAATGGGTGCGCTTCCGAACTAGGTTAATGACAAACTCTAGGTCTCTGTCCCGCGGCATTCCGTAACTCATCCGAAAAACATCCGAAATTCTCTCGACTACCGCACCTCTTCCAAAGATACAAGATCGACATCGCAGACTAAGGCTCCATCATACTTTTCCAGAGAGGCTTCAAACTTCACTTTGGTTCCATCTGGCCGACCAACGTGATGCTTCTATCACCACAATCCAAAACCGCTGGTGATCAAGAAGCCAATCCATACCCAAAATCACATCTAGGATTTGGCATTGATAATTATAAGGTTGGCTAGAATTCTACCCTTCTATGGTTACTTTAACCTTAGGGCGCCTTTGGTTCAGACTCAACTCCGAACCGTGTACGTAATCAACATAGCATTTTTAAGAGTCATAACCTTTAATCGATGCTTTGCAACAAAACTCCGAGAAACAAACGAATGGGTAGCTCCAGAATCAAACAAAATCAGAAAGTGTGCTGAATTTACTAGGAACTTACCCAGCACGACGTCCGGGGCTATCTGGGCTTCCTCTACCGTGACATGGTTCACACGGCCTCTTCCGAAAGTCCGAGGGTCTTGGCCGGTGCCGCTGAGTCCGAGGTGCTCCACGCCCCGCCCTCGGCGTGGGGGTCCTGCTCGGTAGCTCCAAGGTTGAATCGACCGTGATGGACCTTGCTTCGAGGGCAATTGCCGCATAATGTCCGAGGTCGACAGCTGAAACAGTGATTCTCGCGCGTGATTGTTGACAGTAACCACCGCGCTGCTACAGTGCACCTCCCCCTTGCGCTCTATTGTTGTTCCCCTCCCTCTTGGTGGTGCTCTCCCATTGATATCGACCAAGAAGAAGCAAGAAGAAGTAAGGGGAAGAAGGGAGGGGAGAGGAATCACGAGGTGATTTCGTCATTCTTCAGTGGTTCTTAAAGGGTAACCATCCGATTAGTAGTGTAATTGGATAATTAGGCGATGTCGGTAATAGATCTGTTTAGGGCAGACAGTAATGGCCAACGGTTTTGAGGGAGTTAAGTGTGGATTCTGACCTAGCTGTTTCCTAAAGAGTTGTGGGCGACGTCGCTAGCTTTCCGTAGAGTATTGGATCAGGTCATTTGAATGAGCAAATTAGGAGATATGATTTTCGTAGCGTTGCTATTATGTAGTTCTGCCATAATTATAACAATGAATATTGATCAGTCATTAGCAGATATTTAATGGATTATTCAGGAGATCTCACCATAACGAAAGTTGTAGGTATTTTGATTATCTTTCTAAAAAGCTAAAGAACACAAATGTTGGATAACTGTACTGTAAGATACGTCAATTTTAGTCTTGCTGTCCAGAACCACTGTCGAGATTTTGTTGTTCAATTAATCTATGTGGTAGAGATAGTAGATAGCCGAATCTGGGAAGCTTGCCAAATAAGTTTATGTAGGCCATGTTGTAAGATTTCCAGAAAGTCAGAGATCACCCCTTTTGGATCTCTATACAAAACGTTATGGATTTTAGAAGGGGACTGACTGTTGAGGGGACAAACAGATGTTTATGATTTTGGAGTTGGGTTTGCGCTAGAGAGTGTAACGAATTTGTATTTGCTTCTAGCTTTGTTTTTGTCCAAAATTGCTATCTTAGAGTGCTTGTTAAATAATTCAGGTGGGGGTTTGGTTCCGGGGGCAGCGCCCTCTTCGCGTCTTACATCTTTGTACGATTGAAGCAAATACAGTTATTGATAGATTACCTATAAGTGATTGATCATGGTTGCAAGTATTATGTACATATTCGCTATGCATGGATGCTAGAATGATATGTATGTTAATGATTGTGAATGCTAGAAGTATGAGTAAGTTTTATTCATGTATGATGCTGCTGCTAATACATGTTAATGATAGATTGAGGAATTGTTCATATGCATCATGTTATCATATTTGAAGCTTGGTCACGTGGTAACCAAGCATTGATTTGAGGTCCCCGTTATGTATATGACGAGCTTGTGGTCCCCACACTTGTGGAGTGTGTGCTTGTGGTCCTCACATTTGTGGAGTGTGGGCTTATGGTCTCTGTGCTAGAAGGCACAGGCATGGGTATGCATCGACGGTTGCATACTCCGCATTACCGGTAAATGCAAAGAGAAAAGAAAAGATGCATTGCACATGTGCATTGCTTAAGCATGTGAATTATTTTATTGTAAAGATTTGTGGATCGATGTTGATGTTATAATTGTGTATTATAATGTCTTATTAATTGTACTTTGCTGAGTCTTTGGACTCACTCTTGCTGTTGTTTGTGTTTTTAGGTACCCTTCATACGAACGTTATGCATGGGAGGGAATAGACCAAAGATTGATTGCACACTATCACAAACCATTCACAGTTGAATAATTTGGATGATGATTTAGTATTTGAGTAAACTGCTTAAAGGATTTATTATGATTATGCCTTACGCTTTGGATGATTTGTAATGGGGTTGATTAGCTTATTATGGATGCCTTTTGATTATACTTTAGTTGATTAGCATATTATGGATGTTCTTTTATGATTCGTTTGAAATGACATGTTAGGATTAATGAATGATGTTATATTAATCTGTTAGAACCCCGGTATAGTCACCTATACAAAGAAGGTTCTTACCGAAATTTAGTAAAAAGACTTAGTTTTATTTTGTTACTCTATTAGTTTAGTACTCCCTCCGGTTTTTTATTTTTGACGTTGACATAGAGTAATTTCAAGCTACAGGACGTCAAGTATTTGCAGCCGGAGGGAGTAGCATTTCAAGCTCATGTTGGGCTGGGGTGTTACAAGAACACCTTTGTATTGGACTGAAACAAGCGAAGGACAAGTGCTTGGACCAGAAATCCTGAAAGAGGCCAAAGATCAAGTTAGGTCAATTAGAGAAAAGCTGAGAACCGCTCAGATCAGGCAGAAGAGTTATGCTGATAACCATCACCGAGATCTAGCCTTTGCACCCGAAGATCACGTGTACCTGAAGGTTTCGCCTCTCAAAGGAATGCGTCGTTTCAAAGTAAGCGGGAAGCTTGCACCAAGATGCATTGGACCTTTTCCAATTCTAGTCAAAAGAGGAGAAGTTGCTTACAAATTGGAGCTCCTACCCCAGTTGTTAGATGTGCATGATGTCTTCCATGTGTCTCAGTTGAAGAACTGCATGTGTGTGCTAGAAGACCAAATGCCGTTGGAAGCAGTTGACCTGTAGGAAGATCTCACCTACAAGGAGCAACCCTTCAAGATTTTGGAAGTAGCAGAGCATGTGACAAGGAGCAAGATCAACTGTTTATGGAAACTTCAGTGGAGCCATCACACTGAAGAGGAAGCCACCTGGGAGCATGAAGAGGATCTACATGCCAAGTTTCTGCACCTATTCTCTAGTCAGCCTGAACCTCGGGGTCGAGTTTTTTGAAAAATTTCAAATTTTAAAATTTACCATTTGATTTTATTGAAATTACTAAAGTTTAACTTGAAATTTAGAAATCAAAAACAGTTTAATTTGAAATAATCAAACTTCAATTAATACAAAGTTGGTTTATTTACGTTTTCTGGATTTTATTTGAATTTAAAGTCAAAAATATTATTTTAAGTGATTTCTTGGATTTTCTAGAATTTTAAAATGGTTTTTCCTTTTGTCCCGAAAATAAAAACAATTTATTTGCAAAATTAAAAGCTAAATTTAAGTTGAAAGCATTTTTATTAGGAAAAGGTCCGGTTTACTCCCTCGAACTATCAGAAAAGTCTGGTTTACCCCTTGAACTACAAAACCGGTTATTTAACCTCCTGAATTTGCGAAATCCGGTCAAATAACACCCTGTAGCGGTTTGGAGCGGTGGCTTTGCTGATGTGGTCAAATTAGGCCAACTCAGCATATGACGTGGCGCACCCGGCCCGTTTTCTCCTCCTCCCCCTCTCTCTGACTCGTGGGCCCCATCTTTGCTTCTTCCTCCCGTGGGCGTGTCTGAGTCTTGCCAAGCCATGATGCTCCCTTGCCGGCTCGCACCCAGCGCCACCACGAGGGTGCTCTCTGCGTCCGTTGCCAGCTCCGTAGGAGGTGGGGACACTGTAGAAGCGGTTGCTAAAGCCGATCCGCCCGGCGAGCGCGGTGGTGGTTCTGCGGTGGTGGGCGAGGACACCAAGACGGTCTTGTATACCAACTCAACCGTGTCGCTCGCGAAGCCGCAAGTGCCGCCGCTTCAAGCACGCCGAGAGTACGCCATGGCCGCCATCGATGCCTAGCTCCTAGCCGCCTACGCCCGAGCCCGCCACTGTTTGTTGTATTGCTCGCCGACCCCATCTCACGCCGAATGCAGATTTGCGAGTGGATGAGGACTTAGCCGGAGATGAGGCTGCTGCCGGGGGACTACGCCGTGCACCTTGACCTCATCGCGAAGGTCCGGGGGCTGCCCAGAGCGGAGAAGTTCTTTGAGGACATCCCAGAGAGGGCCAAGGCACCGTCCACCTGCAACGCGCTCCTGCAACACGCCGCCCGCCCCGCCGCCGCTGTCAGAGCTGGATCACGCCCGCCGCATTGGGAGCTGCCGCTATATGTACGAGCAGGCCGACGAGCTCCAGATCCTGCTCGAGTACATGGACGGGAGCTCCCACGAGGACTGCCGCATCGCCTCCGAGGCCTTCCTCGCCGACGTAGCGCGCCAGGTGCTCTCCGGCATCGCCTACCTCCACCGACGCCATGGACCCCTGCAACTCCTCCGTTGGCACCATCGCATACATGAGCCCCGAGCACATCAACACCGACCTCAACGCCAGAGTTCAAGTTCTTCATCAGCTGCTGCCTCCAGAAGAACCCGGCGAGGTAGACGGCGGCGACAAGAATCGCTACAACACCGGTTAAATCCTGCCGCGGCAAGAAGAACCGTACCATAGCCCGTCGCGTCGTCGGCGGCCGCCAGCTCTAGCAGCCTCGTAGAGATGGCTGCCGCCGCATCGAAACCGGAGGCGGACTCTCCCATGGGCGGCGGCGCGCGATCGGAGAAGGTGTTGGACGAAATGGTGGAAAGGGAAGCAAAGGAGGGAAAGGAAAGCGAGTGTGGCTTGTTTCTTGTGCTGTGCTACTACTGATGCCACATGCGAGAAGAAGAAGAAGGGATTAGAGTGCATGCGAGAAGAAGAAGGGGATACTATTGAGGAAGAATATATTAACTCTTAACCTCTTTGCTGACCTAGCGGTAATTACATGTGACATATCTGTGCTGAGTTGGCCAAATTTGGCCACGTCAGCAAAACCACTGCTCCAAACCGCTACGGGATGTTATTTGACCGAATTTCGCAAATTTAGGGGGTTAAATAACCGGTTTTGTAGTTCAAGGGGTAAACCAGACTTTTCTGATAGTTCGAGGGAGTAAACCGGACTTTTTCCTTTTTATTAAGTTCCAAATGCTTCTAGGAATTTCGGTGTATTTTCTTAGAATTTTTGGACTTTATTAACTAATTTCTAAAAGCCTTTTTAGTTTTCTAGAATTTCATTAATTCAAAAAGGTATTTAAAATTCTCCCAACGGCTTTGGGCCAAATTTCTTCTCTGGCCCGTTTCCCTTCCCCGCCTTCGGCTCAGCCTCCCTGGCCCGCCTCCGTGAGCCAGCCCAGCCGCGCGCAGCCCGCTCGCTCTCGCTGCCAATGGGGCCCCACCCGTCAGCCACCTCGTGCGCCTATGCATCTTCTTCCTCTGGTCTTTCAGCTGCACCGCGTCCCATCGCCATGGCCGTCGGCTCAAGCCCATCCAATCCCACTATTTCTTCGCCATTTCTCCACGCTGCTACAAGCATTAATCTCCCCGTTCTCCACCGACCCCTTGCCTGCGTCCCCATCCATTCTTCTCACTCAAAGAACGCCGAGCACACAAGCTCCTCGCGAAGTCGCCGTGACCTATGCCTCGTGGTTACCCCTCTCTGGACCTCCTCGTGCCTTTATAAGGTGAGCATTAGGTGCCCCATGGCTGCCTCTTGCATTCCCCCCGATTCACACACACACACTCTCTCTCTCTCCCTCTCCTCCCCGTGCTTCAAGAAATCCCGCCGCCGCCTCTAGTGACTCCATTGAAGCTCCTCCGGCCTCTTGGTCTCTCCGTTGGCATCGCAAGCTCGCCGCCTTCCCCGTGCGCACCTTCTCCTTGCTAGAGCACCCCCGGAGCGCCACCGCCGCCGCTCTTCTACCTCGCCGCCGGCCTTCCCGTTTTTCCCTGGTGACGGAATCGTGAGCCCTAGCTTCGCCGCGCTTCCCTCTCCCTCTAGGTGCCCTCACCGCGGCGGAGTCACCGCCGTTCACCAGCGAGCTGTTGGCCCCGAGCGCCACCACTCGAGTGCCTACGTGGCAGCACCACCTGGCGCCCACTCAGCGCCACCTCCCCTCTTACCTTGCGTGGCGGCCTCATCGCTGTTTCACGTGGCTTTTCTTTCATTTCCTTTTGAAAAACAAATCGGCCGAAATCAAAATCCCCAGGGTTAATGTCATCCAACGCATTAAAGCGATTTTTCTTTACAAAAATAAATCTAGAAAATCATGATTTTATCATTTCATGTGTTTTTCAAACTTCTAGGAGCCCGTTTGAACTCCGATTCGAGTGATTCAAATTTCTAAATTCATTATCTTTCTATTGGTGCTTATTTGATAATTATTTGGATTTTATTTGGAATTGTTTTATTTATTTGGCTTTGTTCGCACGTATAGATTCCGGCGTTTCGGAAGAATTCTTCAACCCGACGACCGTAGCATCTCAACTCTTCAACGAAGGCAAGTCATAGACCTTTGATCATGTCGCACCCAATTTATAAAATTATATTGATTGATATAAACATGCATGGCTAGTTGTATAAAAATAGTTTCGGGAATATTTAATTACCTAATTGCTATTATGCCTCCTTAATAAATTGTGAATGACATGTACCCTTGAATGACATAAATCCTTGGACACCTTAGGATGGTTAATTATTAGTTAGACATTATTGTACTACCGACTTGGGTCATATTGTGCTTAGCCATACTTAGCCGCGATGGATTCATGATCACATACTCAAAGAAAGATTGAATTTGACTAAATGATATATGGAATTATGGCGGAGCCACTATTACTAAAAGATGTTGTGCCATGGCAAGGGTTTCCATTTAGTCGGGTTGAACCAAAAATGAATTATGCTTGGGCTAGTGGTTGGTGGCAAAGGTGGGTGTGGAAAGCACATTGAAATGCGGGAAGTCTCGCCTGAGTAGTCTCTAAGGACTTAACTTTGTGCGTCATTAATTTGGGCCTTACTGTGCAACCACAAGTCCATTTATGGGGTGAACTGGGCCAACTAATTAGCAATACTTTGAGTCGGTTCTGTTTCGGTTGATAAGTGGCGCAAGAGGGGGCCGGGTCGGCGAATCCTTAGCGAGCAGAATCGAGTCAAAACGGAGCTGTGTAAAAGCCATGTGGCAGTCTCTCCTTGATTCACATGTCTAAGGAAACATGTGTTTTATCAAGTGATTATCTCTTGTTGGTCAAGCTATACAACCTCTGCAGAGTGTAAAACTATTCGAATAGACGTGTCCCCAATTATGGATAATGCCTGGTGATTTCACACGAGGGGTAGACTTTATAAAAATGTTGGAATGGTTTGGTTGGATCTGAGTAGTTGGTTTTGGTTGATGGTTGGGAAGTGAACAGGGTGTTCACTAGTTGTTTCAAAGAATCTTGATTACTTATGTATTAATCCTTTAAATTGTGCTTTACAATCTACTTACTGTATTTACTGTCAATACTGCTTTCTACAAAATAGCCATAAAGCTATTCTTGTCAAGCCTTGCATGAATATTATTTGCATACATTTCCCTACGACTTGCTGAGTACTTTAAAGTACTCACGGCTTTGCGCCATTTGTTGATCAGTCATAGAAAAAGAACCAGGGAACACCGAGTTCTATGAGGAAGACTACTTCGAAGACTATGCAAATTAGGTCGCGTCCTCCACTCGATTGCCTGTGGGCATGTCAGATGGCCACCACGAGATATTTTGGTTTCGCTGCAAGTTATCTTTCGTTGTTAATCCCTGCTTGGCAAACTTTGTAAGACTTGACCATAAGGTCCTTTTGCTACTAAGTATTAATTTATCTGCTTCATTTGTTGTTTTATTGTATGGATATGATTACATCAATGTTGCAACTGTGTGAGCTAGCTACTAATCTGGGACTAGTTCAGAATACACAGAGGTCTCGGAGTTGTATATCCGGGGTCCCGACAGTCAACAAGGAGGCAAGGAAGTAGATGCAGTTAGTGCTCGAGCAGCGTCGCGCCTGCTCCTCATCGGCGAGAGGCAGGCGTACGGCGAATCCATGAGGGCAGGCGTGCGTGCACATGCCAAATCGGCGTAGATCCATACAAGAACATCGAGGACAAAAGACCATGGGACTAACGAAATAAGCAACACATAGAACAACAACGCGGACAGTGCGATGTGCAAGAGAGAAAGAAAAGTGAGCGCGTACAAAAAGCACGGAAGCACAAATCCAGAGTAGGCCAACCAAAAGAAAGCAAAGACAACAACAGAAGGCAAGCACATCTGCGAGAAACAGAGTAATTAGAGGACAAAAACTCATGGGAGACCATATCGGCATAAACTCACTGAGGAACATCTCCCCTTAAAAAATAGACCAGATGCAAGAAACTTAGATGGCAAACCAAAAATCAAACCAAGGGAGATGAAATCGGTGTAGAAAACTCATGGGAGATCTAATCGGCATAAATTCACTAAGGAACATCTCCCCAAAAAAATAGACCAAACGCAAGAAACTTAGATGGCAAACCAACAACAAAACCCCAGGGAGAGAAAATCGGTGTAGATCCATGGAGGAACCCTAAAAAACATGTGTAAGAAACGTAGATGAATGAAGAACCATTCCCAAGCATAGAATAGACAGAGGAGGGGGGGACCACACAAACGAAGGACCCAACGGACGGATGGCGGAAAGGAAGAGAAAGGCGACGAGCGGACAACACAAGCGAAGAGGAAGAAACGGAGGAGGCGATGAAGACAAGGGACGGACGATAGAAGCAAGGAGGAAGAGAGGAGGTGTAATGGGGAATCCTCTCGAGAACGCCAGCTAACCCACCGAGACCTCTCCTTCGGTGAGACGAGCACACGCGTACGCAAACTCAGAAGGAAACCCGATCGAATGGCACGCAAAAGACCATGCAAGATCCGACGGACCAGGAACACCAGGTGACCTGGCTAGCCTGCCCGCGCAGCCTTTCGGCCTCCGTTTACCCTTTAGGATACGTGCGTGCAAAGAAAAATCAGTTCTTGTTAGCCAGCTAGAGGAAATTGCATCAACATACAATGCCATGGTTGGTGCAGTACGTGTGCAGATAGACTTGCAGCCTACTTGATCTAAGGGGATATTCTAAGACTACATTTGTGTAAATTTCAAAACCCAACTCATATGGTCGTAGTTATAGAAACCCCGGGTTTATGGACTGTGGCACGTAGCCTTGGGTTTCATGAATATGGTCCCACGCTAACCACTCACCACCCAAAATAAAATGTTAGTCCACCTGCACCTGTTAGATGAGCAGTGGCATTCTTGTTGTCAGCATGCCAAGGTGGATGGGGCAGCAATAAAGAGTGGCATTGCAGTTGGGACTAGCATGCCAGCTCCGGTAAGAAATGGTTAGGGTGGGGTATGTGTTTGAGAAAACCTGATTTAAGGGTTGATAGGTGTAATACTGTCTAAAAATTGAAAATACGTTGACATGCCTTACTGATAAAATATTGTAGATGTGCACGTGATATCTAATAAACCTCAATTTACTATCTTGTAGTGCATGGATGCCCACATGGCAATAGAGAAACTATTTTTCTCAGTGGCACCAGACCAAGCATAGTCATATGTTGATCTCTGATGGATTGCTTTGTCTAGAAAACACCATATTCCTCAAATAAGTATAGAACAACTTCAGCCTTAAGACTTTGAGTCTATATAACACTATCATCCACCACACTGATTTCTTAATTGAAGAACTTTGTAAGCAGAATATTACAAAGTATATATTGGTTTCACGCAAACAAGATTGTACTCCCATTCAAGTATGATTGCAAATCTTTGCTAAAACTCCAAGTTGATTTCAAGCAAATGCCTGATGCACACGCTATCACTTGGAATTTTTTTAGTTGGCATGAAAAAGGGGAGGATGTTGGGTTTGTGTGGGATATTGGAACCTAAGAGGCATGGAAAAATGTTCAAAACAAGTCATGGTAGGCACAGTGATATATCCTAGGTCAAAACCAGAAGCAAATTAGCCCGAAGCAACAAATTAATCTAGTTTATTTTAGGAGATAATTAAAGTAAATTGCATGATTATTATCCTTATCCGGTTGATATGGAAAATGACATTTACGTCATTGCCGATACCCAGGTTGTTAGCAACCACAATCATTGCTGTCCATGAAGGGCAATTGATTTATGTCTTCAGCAACATGTTAACCGCTAGCAAGTAGGAATACACACAACAAATCAATGGCCGCTTGACACAATCGCACATATGCCATGTTCGGCTATACACCGAAGCGTGCCATACTTATCAGAAATGACATATGCATAAATTGGTAAGTGCAGTCTGCAACTGCATCACCACAAGAAGGCATATCACTTGCTTGAAGCAAATATAGCTCCCCAAAAAAAAGATGACATATTGGACTTTGTTGATCATAAATGATCTAAATTTGGCCATGATGATTCTGGCATTACAAATTAAAATAAGACATACAATTTATCATTCTTGATTAAATTTGGTGTTCATGTTGAACAATAAGTATTCCCATCGAATAATTATACTATTTAGGTGATTCAACTAAGATTTGAAGTCCAAAAGAAAATCTAGTATTTCCGTACAGATTAACTATGGTCAAATATTTTATGTTCCAGCATTATATTTATGTTTCTGAAGAGCATTTGTAGTTTTATGCTGTCAAAACACACTGCTTATGACCATAAGAAAATATGTTGCGTAATTATAAACTTGAAGTTTAATGATCCAAATATTTAAAATATGGTATGAGTAATTGGATCAAAACATGGGCAAATAATAAAGAAACTAGTCTATAAAATAAGTCTGCCAACTCTTGGACCCCCGTATGGGACCTTCATCGCAGATTAATAACCAACCAAAAGTTAGAATATCCTACAGAATATTAGGATCATGCAGTTTTATTGCCATTGTATTGATAAAAGTCTAGCTCACTGCATATAATCATCAAACCCCTTATTGAAATAAGTGCGTGTTGGAGGAATCAAACATTTTCCACATGTTATCACCACTGTAGCATACACCTTTGGGCCACCACCGGTTGTTGGAGATCACGTTGGATATGAAATTCAATCAATCATCTGTCTATGATAAGGGATTTTGTGGTATGCTATTAATAAAGATCAAATCTCGGCACTAGGGGGAGAGAAATGCTCAAAAGTTCAAATGTCATCGTATTTTTCAGAAGGAAAAGATCTTTAGTACGAAGATACACGCACTAGTCAAGCTAAACATAATGTTTAGTTTATACTCCTTTGCACTACAAGCGGAGAGCCTACCGGATACTTTCCAACTATGGAGGAGTTACCACAGTGTTTACTTGCGGTAAATAAATCGCTAGGAGTGGAATACGCCGTGTTGAATAGTATATCCACCTATGCAAAATTGACTTATTGGTCCTTGATCTAAAATCCGTGGGGACACCTGCAGGTCTAAGATCTAATGACACTAGTCAAAAAAATTATTAAACACTCCTTTAACTCTCTTGAAGAGAACTCGCCTTGAAGGTGAAATACCTCATGAAGATGAAAGCTCCAGCAATTTGATGTGCACATATTACAATACTAGAAATGCAGAACGACCAAGAATCTTTTGTTTGGGAAATGACAAAGATCTGGTTAATTGTGAGATACCCTCAAGTTAGTGGATATCAGAGAAAAGTTGTCAACAATTAGTTTGCATCTACAATTGCTAAAGTTTCTCTTATCAGAACACGGATCTGGAACCAAAGTCCATGGTCGAGCGCTTGAAGCGTTCATATCGGGTCACATAATGAAAGCATATGAGGTCGAACCATAATTGCTAAATAAAAGTCTTGAAACCAGGTAGTTCAGACTTGATGGGTCATTATGAATATAATGAAATGGTGAAAGCTATGGTTCAAAGGTCCCCGTAGAGACTGTACTCTCCTATTATGAATGATGTAATGTTCTGTTGCATGATAATTCTGGCAAATGGCATGAACAAAATATGTTGTCAATGGGTTCTGAAAATTTTTGATGAGATCCTCGAATGACTCAAAATTCCTAGTAAGAAACGAAACAAAATCACAATATATATAAAACTTATATCAAATAGTCTCTTACATGTAGTAAGAGCATCTCCCGAAAGAGAGTACATCTCTCGGAAGAGAGAACATCTCTCAAAATGAAAATTATCTTACCAGTCGATCTCTTAATCACACCAATGATTATATGATCCCTAGAAGTGGAAAAGTACCCATCAAGACCCGAAAGAATGCAATGAGGAACATAAAGACCAGAAGAATGCCGCACAAGCTCTTATAAAGTACATCTTCCACTAGAAGTTAATGGAATGGTGGTTTCCTCTAGTACCATGAAGGTACGACATACATTGGTGATATTGGTAATTAATCCCCTAAATGCCAAAACTAAGATTGGTTATATTTTACTCTAGAGTGGTACAACTATACTTTATAGTTATGTAGAACAGACTATTCGTTGTAACTTTAACCATCTAGAGATAATTACAAAATATTATGACCCTAAAAGATTTTGATAAATCATATCCGGAATGCATACGACTTTGCAACTAGTATCACCCCATATCCTCTGCAAGGATAATCTACTTGTATTGCATAATTAAATAGTGGTATTTGATCAGTTAAACATATTACTCCCAAATAGTGTTTATCATAAACCTCTAGATGAGTAATAGGATATTGGTATGTAAGACTTCACATCGTGATAATCCAGTAGATTTGATCACAGTATTCTTGCCTATGTTCATTTTTGAAAAATATATGAAAGGCAATGGAGCAAAAAGACTTCAGCGGAAGTTGTCTTCAAGGGGAGCATGTACTAAACACTGATCATCATACTTGAGATTTTGAAAATCTTAGGCCCTGTTTGGCATGGCTCCAACTCTCAGCTTCATGGTCGGAGTAGGTGGAGCTATACCAAACGGTACAGCTCCAACAAAAAATTGAATCTGGAGTTTGAGAATCTGGAGCAGGCTATAGTATATTTTCTCAAAGCTACGAGGAGGTTGCTCCCCGTATGGGGCAACAATCCTATTTACCTAATTGCCCATGGAGTTCATTGGGAATTACCCGCAACTTTCCTCGACCAAAACCCCATCCCCATCCCGAGCCCGTGCGTTTCACCACAGCCATAGAACCTAGAGGAAGGTGGCAACCAGGCGGCCACGACGGCTTCCTCCTCCATCCTTGTCCTCTCCCCGGCGTCTTTCGCTCCCTCGCAGATGGCCAATGGCCAGAGCGAACACGGGGCTAAACCCTAGACCCGGACCCCCTCGCCGCCACTGGAGACAACTCGATTCAAGCGGCTGTGGAGGGGGCCTGCGCTACCACCTCCGGCGCCAACACTAATTCCTAGGGCACCAACGCCGGTGGCAACGGACGCATCTCCAATGGTGAGCGGAAGGCAACATTTGGGGCTGTTGGGAGTTTGGAGGACAAGATCGAGGATTTCACTAACGAGGAGCAACCGGCACGAGGTAAGGGAAACACTGGTCTCCACTTGTGAAATTTTGAGTTCACTTTTCTTACTAGGTGTTTGTTTATAATTCTGCAATCTAGTATTAGAAACCAATGAATCCTTTGTTTGTATCATTCGTAAAATATGCAAAGATTATTCAGTGTTTGAAAGCTTAAGTTTACAACATCAAGATTAAGAGGAATACATTAACTGGCTGGAACAAACCATCTGTTAGACGAAAGATTATTCAGTGTTCCAGTTGTTGCTTGAGTGCTTGAATTCCCATCGAGGTCTTTTGTTGGTCTCCCTCCTTGTCTAGACCTTTCCATTACAATATAAAGAAATAATTTTATATACTACCTCCGTTGGATGAGAAACTAGAACCACTTCAGTTGTTGTCTTGTTCCTTGTCAGCCAAAGGCTCGAACAAATAGTTGCTAGCCTATAAAACATAATGTTGTTCCTTTTAGCTCCACCTTTACTCATCCATTCATTGAGTAAATCAGCAATAGAGTTTGGTATTTTTTGCAAGTGTAGTACATCTTTCATTCAACACCACCCAAATTTTGCCATGGAACATTGTGACAAAATGTGGTCAATAGTTTCCACCAGTCTACACAATTTAAAATATTGATGTCCCTCCTAGTTCCTTCTCATCTGTTCTGCCGTTTGCAATCTACCTGGAAAAGCTAACCATAAAAAACAGCTTAATCTTCAAAGGTATTATTGTGCCAAATGTCCATCATTCTAGCACTAAGCACCCCTCTAGTAGTCGATGCTTATAGAGAGATCTAGTTGTGAACACACCGATTTCTCCAAACCCCACTTTATCCGGGTCGAGCCATGTCTCAGCTGTTTAGATGTAACAAGATTAATAAAATCATCCCATTTATTATGGATCTTGGTCTACAACTGGTCGAACATCTTCTGCATTCACCATTTTTAGGAACCTTCTACATTTCCTTCTACACAACATTAAGTTATAAATTTATAATGCAATGAAGTTCGTGATTATATTAAGATTTTTATGTGAACACATTAAGTTCATGCATGGTCTTTCTCATGGTGACTTATTGACTTATACTGAATGGACAAGGGGAATATTGGCCTTTATTTGTGCAAATTTGCGTTCACTTGGTACGTTTTTCTTTTTGCACATGCCTATAGAAATATTTAAGATTAAGTCATTACTCATTATAGATCTTAGTCTGCAGGTGGTTCTTCTATGTTTACTCTTTTTTAAAGGGAATCTTCTGTGTTTCCTTGTAGAACATTAACAACTTCTCTGCTTTACTTGCAGACATGCCACCATCAGTTGGTAGTTGCAATGCTTCCGGCAACTCAAAGTTCTATCTGCTAAACCATGGTATCGTGATGAGTCAATCAATGAGCAAAGCAAAGATGCCAAAATATACACAAATGTCAAATTCTTCTGCTTCAAAACCTTTAGAAGAAAGTTGCACATTATGGACTTTTGTTATGACACCCATTGAATTTTTTTTAGAGAAGATACTCATTGAATTATAACCTTTGTTATGAACTTTGTATGTTTATGTATGTTGTATTTATTTTTTTAAAAAAAAAAATTTTGAATGTGGGCGAAAAAGATGGCACATAGGGCATAACATGGCCAAAAAATTAAAATTAAAAGCATGGTATAACAGAAATCCGCTTATTAAACTGTTATAAGTTAAGCAATAAAAAAAGGTTACAAGTCACAAAACAAGGATAGTGCAATCTTTTTACAATGATCCTTCTTATTTCTGGAGCTGGAGCCGATTTTCTAACCAAACATCAACTCATACTGCTTCAACTTCTTATAGGAGTGGATCCAAGAGTGAAGCTGGAGTTGAAGCTGCAAAAACTTAGAGCAGAGCCATACCAAATAGGCCCTTAGTCAAGCCTAGATGGTGTTGACACGATGATTACTGCTTAAATTCATCTTAAAGGTTTTACCACTTAACAATTTAGATCCAATTGGCCAACAATGCAAAGATCATGAAGATCACTCATAGATCCTAATGATCATTACTAAATCCTTAAGATATGTTGACTATCTGTCAAATCTCTATAGTGCAAAATCCTGGAATGGATTTATATTACTTTATGCTGGTACAGCCATCTCTTAGCGGTCATCTAAGCAGACCTTGATAGTTACTTCTATCAACCACTCAGATATTATAGCACTATATAAAGCCTCACTTCAATGTGTTTGGCTCAAACGTGTGATTGACCACATCCAGAGGCATTGTGGCATTAATACCATCAATACCCCCTAAATTATCTATGAAGATAATGTTGTTTGTATTACACAAATACAAACGGGTTATGTCAAGAGCAACATCACGAAATACATTTCTCCTAAATGTTTTATCCTCATGAAATCCAGAAGAATAGTGAGGTAAAGATCCTACAAACAAAGTTTTGTGAAAATCCAGTTGATTTATCCACTAAGTATATGCCTGCATTTAGTTTTTAAAGATGCATTCATGGCATTGGACTGAGACGTCTTAAAGAGTTGCAGAGTTCATAGGAGTAAATCCCTAAATCATGACCCTTATCAAATCTTGAGGATTTATCCAAAATCTTGAAGATTAGATCCCGAAGATTAAACGTTGTACTCTTTTCCTTGGTGAGTTTTCCTGAAGTTTTCTCACATGAAAGCCTTTGGTAAGGCAACAAGGGTAATGCAACTTACAAATGAAATGTACTCTTTTCTTCATTCCTTTTTTCCCGGTGAGTTCTTGGAAGAGTTTTTTATGAGACATTTGCATATCGTTGTCTATTGTCCAAAGGGGAGTGTTATGAAACCTTTGTATGGGCAAAAGACTAAACCGCCCCTAGAGGGCTCTCACCCCTATGGGCTATAAATATGAGGCCCCCTATATACAAAAGATGGATTGCTAAATGAAAAGAGCTCTACTCCTATATCTTGTGTCTCTTGTTGCATCTATGTCTCCTATGTGATTATTCTTGTGTGATTAATCCACGCCGATACCACCACGACTACTGCTATTTCTCAACATATCTCAATGGCCCACTATGGACAGCCCTTCTGGCCATCCATGTAGATGAGAGTTGCCACACTAGCATGGATGGTGGCTTCAAAAGGCCAGCTTCACTTAATTTGTGTGAGCCTGACTGCCCAATTCCTCTCCAAGTGTATTGGAGAGAGTTGTCATATCTTCGAGTGGTAACTTTAGATCTTATATGTGTTGGGAATAGACTTGTTGCATTGCAAGGGGCCAATGGGCCTATATATACAAGTACACCAATATGCAGGAAACACCCTACACTAGGAAGAATAGCAAAACATATATATATATATATATATATATATATATATATATACACATATATATATCTACACTCAAACTCATGGTGGATTAACAACACTGAGTTTGGAGAGGAAAATGCTGTGTTGAGCTCGTGTCTGGGCCTTCGTGAAGAAGTCGGCTAGCTGAAACTCTGAAGGCACGTACTGAAGAGCTACAACCTGGGCCTACACCTGTGATCTCATATAGGAAGCATAATCTCAAATATGCTCTGCGAGTTCATGCTTCACTGGATCTCGCGCAATACTGATCGCACCAGTGTTGTCAGACAAAAGTGGGGTCAGTGTCATAACAGAGACACCAAAGTCCTGAAGGAGCCACCGTAACCAAGTAACCTCAGCTGTCAACGACGCCATAGCCCTCAACTCACCCTCGGACTCGAAAGGAAGCTATCGCATGCTTTTTTGGTCTTCCAGGCAATCAGAGAGGATCCAAGGAAAATACAGTAGGCAGAAAGAGATCGACGATCAGAGTGATCACTAGCCCAAGTAGCATCAGAGTACACCTTGAGCTGCATGGGGCTAGAGCGAGGAAAGAAAAGGCGACGAGAAATGGTGCCACGAAGATATCGAAGGACATGCAGAAGATAACTATAGTGAAGCTGAGTGGGAGCCAAAGCAAATTGACTTAGAATGTGAATAGGGTGAGAGATGTCAGGTCGAGTGATCCCAAGATAGACAAGACTACCAACAAGATGATAATAGTGAGTGGGATCCTCAAGGGGCTCTCCATCAATGAGTCGAATGTGAACTCTAAGCTCCATGGGAGTATCCACTGTTCGCTGATCAGTGAGACAAGCGCGAACAAGAAGGTCCTGAATGTACTTCTCCTGGGAGAGGTAGTAGCCCTCAGGTGTAGAAGTGGCCTCAATCCCAAGAAAGTAGTGAATTGGACCCATGTCAGACATCAAGAACTTATCACTGAGACGCTTCTTCACAAAATCGATGTACTGAGGATCATCACCTGTGATGATCATATCATCAACATACAGAAGAAGAAGAGTCCGACCAAGAGGAGAGGTGTGAACAAAAAGAGAAGGGTCATGATCACTAACGGTAAAAACAGCTTCAGTGACAACAGAGGAGAAGCGCTCAAACTAGGCTCCAAGAGCTTGCTTAAGCCCGTAGAGAGAGCAACGAAGATGACACACCATGCCGTCAGGGACAGAATACCCAGGGGGCGGCTATATGTAGACCTCCTCACGTAGCTCGCCATTGAGGAAGGCATTCTTGACTTCCAACTTAGAAATGGACCACTAGCGAACAGAAGCAACTGCCAGAAGGGTCCGAACAGTCGTCATCTGAGCAACAGGCGCAAAAGTCTCATCATAGTCACAACCATACTCCTGCTGAAAACCACGAGCCACGAGACGAGCCTTGTAGCGCTCAAGAGAGCCATAGGAGCGAGTCTTAATCTTATAGACCCACTTGCACATGATCATAGTAACACGAGTAGGTAGGGGAACAAGATCCCAAGTCCCGGTGTGCTCCAAGGCAACAATCTCCTCAACCATCACCTGCTGCCACTCCGGATGAGCAACAGCCTGACGGTAAGTCGTAGGCTCAACAAGAGCAATGGCCGCAAAGCCGTAACTAACGCTCAGGAGGCCTGATAGTCCGACGATCATGAAGATCATATCTGGGAGGCAAGACTAGAGCGGGACCGAGCAAGGAAGAGGTAGTGAAAGGAGGAGAAGGCTTAACTGGAGGAGTAGTAAGCCGTGGATGGTGAGAGTAGTGCAGCGGAACAGGAGAGCTGGTAGGAACCTCCGGAGGTGAGGAAACCGAAGAAGATGGGAGAGATTGTGGAGAAGGAGACTATGGTGGAGGAGACAGTGGGGACTGAGTTGAGGGTGGCAAGACTCGATCTGGAGGAGGCGAAGAATCAGGAAAATTCAAAAAGGAAAGCGACTCAGCAGAAGCAGAGCTGGTGGCAGAGGAACATGGATAGTAAGGATGAAACTCATCAAAAGTAACGTCTCGAGAGATCCTCATTCATCGAGCAACAGGATCATAGCAACGATGACCCTTATGCTCAAAGCTGTAGCCAAGAAAAACACACTCAACCAATTGAGTAGTCAGTTTGGTGCGCTCACAAGGTGGAAGAAGCACGTAGCAGACACAACCAAAACAGCGAAGATGACTGTACTGGGATGGCGAACCAGTGAGATGCTCAAAAGGTGTGCAGCCCTTGAGAGCACAAGAGGGCTGCCCGATTGATAAGAAAGGCAGCGGTAGAGACAGATTCAGCCCTAAAAATGAGGTGGGACATGAGCAGTAAGCATGAGAGCACGAGCTGTCTCAAGGAGATGACAGTGCTTACGCTCCGCGACACCATTCTGAGCATGAGCACCAGGACAAGAATACTGAGTGAGAGTTCCCTACTCAGCATGAAAATGATGAAGTGAAGTGGAGAGATATTCACCAGCAGAATCTGCACGAAAAATACGAATGGTCGACTCAAACTGAGTGCGAACCATGGTGGTAAATTGCTGGTAAATGGAAAGAAGCTAACTACGAGAAGACATAAAATAAAGCCAAGTGTATCTCGAATAATCATCAATAAAGATCACATAATAGGTATGACCCCCTTTCGAAGTGAAGGGAGCCAGTCCCCAAACATCATAGTGAATCAAATCAAAAGGACGCTGAGACTCAGAATCACTAGAGGGATAAGTGAGTTGCAGCTGCTTGCCAAACTTGCAACCCGTACAATGTAAAGTAGTGTCACCAGAAACAGAACCTAGAACACCACTACCTACTAGTGACGAAAGACTATAACCACCAATGTGACCTAACCGATAGTGTCACTCGACAAAAGTGGTGGTGGAAGAAGCAGTGGAAGCCGATGCGGTGGTACTAGCTGACTGGCTGGCAGAGACAGCGAAGGAAGATGCAGCTAGTCGAGCTCCCAAAGACGCTGAGAATCATGGCGCCTAGGACCAGTCCCAACCAAAGTCCTCGTACGACGATCCTGAACACAACAAGAGTCAGAATCAACAATGATACGACAGCCATGATCAGTGTTCTAACCAGCTGACATAAGCTGCATAGTAAGGCTAGGAACATGAGATACAGTAGGAACACAAAAGGTTGAAGTGGAAAGAGTGCATCGTCCTGTAATAGGAAGAGATGTCCCATCCGCAGTCTAAACTGTGAGAGGAAGATCAGGTGGTCTCACATAAGAAAGATGAGTGGAGTCCGGTGTCATGTGGAAAGAGGCACCGGAATCCAGAATCCAAGGAGATGGTATACCTGAAGAAAGAGGTGGTGGCGTAGGACCAGAAGACCTAGCAAAGCGAGAACACGTGCAAGAGCGATAAACAAGGCATCGGCGGCGTGAGCATCTCCTGGTGCGTCTACTCTCTAACGTGAACCGGGCTGGGAGGAGCCACCTCACCCCCCCCCCCTCGAAGTACGGCCACTCCGGTGAGCCTTCTGCTTCTGGCGACAGTACTGGATAGTGTGCCCAGAACGGTCACAGTGAAGGCCAGTGGGAGTAGCATCAGCAGCCACAGGGGCAGAGGCACGCGTAGGCACCGGTGCTAGGGTGTCAATAGCCAAGACTGAAGATAGATGTTGTAGAATCCCTGCCATGCGAAGATGAGCCTCCTCAGCCCGAATAGCAGCAAGAGCCTCCAATATGGAGGGAAGGGGCTATCTCATCAGCAACTGAAAGCGAGCCACCTCATACTCTGGACGAAGGCGGGTAAGGAACTCACAGAGGCGATGAGTCTCCAAGTGAGCCTGTTGACGTACACAACAGGTGCAGGACCGGCAGACGTCCGACCCCAGGGAGTCAAGTTGACGCCAAACTATGGCCAACTGCTGGTAGAAGGCGTCTATAGTGGCGTCTTGCTGCTCGAGAGACTGCTCCTCCCAAAGAGTGGAAAGATACAAGGCCTCGCTCTTGGCTCGTAGTGGGCACGAAGACGATCCCACATCTTCTTAGCTATAGTCAACCCAAACACATCGGACGCATGCTCAGGCTCAATGCTGGACACCACGATGGCAGAGGCCTTAGCATCCCCATCATTCCACACCTCGTAGGCGTGGAGCTACGTCTAGTACTCCTCGAGCGCATCCTCAAAGGCGGCAACTGCAGCCCGCTAAACATCCTCAGTAGCATCAGTAGGGAAAACGGGCTCGGTTGGCTAGATGGGGCGAGGTGGGCAAGGTCGCTCGCCAATGAGGTAGACCCATAGGTGCTGGCCCCACAGGTGAATCCACATGTGCTGGACGAACTCGCGGTAGTTGACACCGTTGAAGGTGACCAGCGGCTTCGGAACCGAGACGGTACCTGTGCTCGAGGTTCCAGAGGGTGCCATCGTGTGTGATGGCCACTGCACGCCGGAGTGGTGCGAGAGGTTGCTATCCACAGCACACGAGGTAGTAGCCAGGAAGACGAAAGCTCCCTCGCATGTCCTAGTGTCAGCAGGGGTGCTCGGTAGATGAAGAAGGACCACGGCAGGGGTGCTCAGCGGAGGCATCGCGAGCAAAGGAGACACAGCCTACGTGCTAGCTCAGGCGATGGCGGCTTGGTGTGAAGAGAACTCGGGCGGTGGCGCAACACGAGGGAAGGGAGCTCTGGGCAGGACGTGGAGTAGGAGCGCCGGATCGGGGCGGGAGAAGCAGCAGGAGCGCCGGATCCGGGCCAGAGACGGAGCAAGAGCGCCGAATTCGATGGGAGAAGCTCAGGCGATGCCGGATCTGCGCCGGATCCAGGCGAGAGAGCTCGGGGCTCGGGGGATTCTGCAGGGGAGGCCCGAGAGAGGGCTCGGGGTTGGGGGATTCTGTAGTGGATGCCTGGCAGCACAAGGGAGCAGGGAAGGTCCAACAGCGCCTCGGGAGAGCAGGGAGGCTCGCCACAGGGAGGCCCAACGCCTTTGGAGAGCAGGGGAGGCTCGCCTCACGGAAGAGAGGGAGTATATACAAGTACACCTATATGCAGGAAACACCGTAGACTAGGAAAGAATAGCACAACACACACAGAGAGAGATATATATGTGTGTGTGTGTGCGCGCGCTCATCCTAAAGCTAATATTGAACATCCAAAAATATAGCTTAAATCTACCATTTGCCAAATGGCTCAGATGCTAAAACGGAACGAAGTGCCAGTCATGCTCATGCATTTGCCGAACTAGCACGATGGCTCGTACATTTGCGCGGCTAGATTTATTTTAAAGTTTATAGTATGAAATGATATAACTCAGATGCTTGAGAATATATTTATGTATCTTGTAGGCTATTTAGATTTTTAAGACATCATAAACATTGAAAATGACAATAGAAGTTTGAAGGAAAATACAACTTGAGAAATGTAATTGAAGAATCAACTTTGATGGAAGAAGATCATTGCACATAATAAGTCGTGGGGGTTTCTTAGAAACATAACTACTCTCCATCGTGTGTAGATCATGTAGCCACATGCCACTATTCTTCCTCCATTAGTTACTATTTTCCAAAATGTATGCATGCACATCTCCCTCAATTTAATCTCGATCAATATGTTGATTATTTGTGCGGCAAATTATCTGATTAGTTTGCATGCTATTAGAGTACCTTACTCATGTATACACCAATGCACCATAGGCGACCTACTTTCCCTCACACCAACTGCTTCACCGAACCCTATGTCTTCTATCTCTTCTTATCGTCATAAGTTGTCTACTTCAACCTCCAACGCAGCAAGCTCAATTATTGACCGGACACTCTCACATGATACCCCTTCCAACGTAATACTCTATCACATAGTTATCTTCTATTTCTCTCTAATTATTGCTTATTGCTAATCATTGCAACATCAACATACATACACGTGTAACCATCGCTGATCCCTTCTAGGGACACCTATCACGCTCTCTCCCTACTGCAATGTCATCTCCACTCCGAGCTATTTGCTCTTCTGCTTCTATACGCCCATACTTCTATTCGTACTAATGCATGCATGTATATACACATGAATGATGTTATACGTACTCGATATCCTCTTCTCACGTATCGATCGTTCCTCTTCTTCGACGTTGGCCAACTCAATGTTGTGCATTCCCTACTAACTACGGTGATATCTCATATCCACCGGTGTCAGCATCTCTACTTTAGCCGCTATATAACAATATGGAGAATTTTCTCGCTATCACCGATAATGTTATTCCCCTCACCAACGATGACACGCTCCTACCTACCCAATAGCCCCATATAGTCTATAGATCATCTTCAATACAAAACGTCATCTCCTCTTTCTCAAGGCTTCACCGTAATCAAGCTTTTTTGGCCACTGATTTCGTTTGGCCACTAATATTGAACTTCCAAAAATATAGCTTAAATCTACCATTTGCCAGATGGCCCAGATGCTAAAACTGAACGAAGTGCCAGTCATGCTGATGCATTTGCCAAATGTTTAGTACCCTACTCTTTCAACCTTTTGAAGAGAAGGTGGCCCCCATTTGTTTTTTCTTACAGCTGATGAACACAAAAACCGTAACAGGTGACACATACCACATCTCCGTTAATGCATACACAACGCTACGAAAGGAGGCATAACTCCAACCACAAGACGGAGCTCATCGATCGGAGTGAAAAGGGGATCCGTAAACGCAGAAACAAGACACGATATCTTATAGTGCAGAAAAGCTCAAATACTTCATTCACCCTGTAAAAAGATTTGACAACAAAGACAACATGATCTTATTAGTGGCTACGCCGGTATCGATTGCTGGAGATGGATTGCACAGTGGTGGCTGCCTGCCTTGGTGGAAGTGTGTCGGCGCAGAGATCGCCATCGACTGGAGTGACATGAGGGCATCGATCAGAAGCCTTCATGTGTTGATATTGACACTGCCGAGCATCCATGGTGGCAGCTTGCCGCTGTTTACTTGTGCCGGGGACGGTTGAGGTTCTGCCTCCCCCCCTGCTCCTTCAGATTGATATGACCTGCAATTGTGAAGAGGAATGGTAGCGTGACTAAAATAGACAGTGGCTTTCATGGAAGAGTAACGATGCGGGATCATTGCTAATGTAAGTGCATTGTCCAACCGCAGTATCATGACAAGTTTGGCTAGCAAGGTGAAACAAACTAGCTCATGTAATTCGTACAGAAAGCCATTTACAGGAACACATAACATCTAGCTAAGTTGCTTTCAGGCATGAATACATTATCTCAAGGGCTCCATTCAATGGACTAACAACGCTCGATTGAAACAATTCATCAACTTAAGTTTTTGAATTAGCTAGGTCATAGTCAATATTTTTGCTAAGTCCTCAGAGGTAAATGTACAACATTAACTAATTACTCTACTGCTAGACATGCATGAGATCACTATGGAACAGGAAGGAAAACATAGCCAGTATTTTTCTGAAGAATAATGTAGACAGTTCTACTTTATTTTAGTGGCACATGCAGGAGCCAAATATAGTAGAAACAGTGCAAGCATAATACCCAATATTTAGAGTCGGCATGGAATATGGAACCGCTACTGCCGTAGGTGAAGGTGAGCTTGTTGTTGCTCCATTTGACTGCTCCCGGTGATGAGTACTTAATAAAGCATTACTTTTCTCTTTCCCTTTCTCTGTTTCCACGAGGTGCTTTGAAAAATACCAACAACAGAAGAGTAAAGCCTCCGGCCTACACAACACTTAAGTTATCTTGCAGTAAACAAGAAAGGAAGTTTTACCTTTTGCAGTTGGCCATTCTGATCAGTAAGTGACTTCTCCTGCACAGTAGAAGACAGCTGATTGTAAGAACATATGTTAGCATAAACCTATATCAACATTATGCATTTCCTGACACAATGTTAGCACAGGTTTGTTTCCGGACCAGGTACAGTAACTGCCAACAGTCTTAACTGCTTTCTTTTACATTGTTTCATGGTAATGTGCTGTGTAACAGACATTCCTTCTATTGGAGAGTTAGTATTAAAGTTCAATAAGAGTCCGAGTCGGGTGCAAGTCGAGAGTTGTGTGAGTCGAATTATAATCTTTGGCAGTATAAATAAAGAGTGTGAGGGTACCTAAGGGACACACAATTATTTCTGAAATTCTACGTGGTATCTGAGCCAAACCCTAATTCGTGAACTCACCTTCCTCTGCGCTCTGGCGTGTTGTCGCCGCCTCGCGGGTGCGCGGGCTGCCACCACCGTGCCGTGTGTGGAAGCAGATTGCCGCTGAGCTACTCTAGATCTTGCCGAGGGAACAGATTCAATCGGGGGAGGAGGAAGTCCAGGACAGAGAGGAATCGGGGGAGGAGGAGAAGAGGAGGATCCCACCTGCTGCTCATCGCTGGCCCCTTAGTGCTCTCGGGGCAGAAGGAAGTCCAGGAGAGAGGAATCGGGGAGGAGAAGAGGATCCCGCTCTCGGGACCTTTCGGCCTAAGCGAAGGAGCAAGAGGAGGAAGTCCAGGAGAGAGACCAGACAGTTGATATTTTGTTGGTGGATCCGGTGTGGCATAGATTTTTTGTGTGGCTTAGTGTGGCTGCTAGTTTCGGGGATGGTTCTGGGGGTGTTATCGATCGTGTTTGTGATCTGTTGATGCGTGAAGAGGTTGTCGTGATCGTCAATACGGGCGGCAATAGGCAGGAGGACGACGATTTGGGGAAGGGTGTGTAACCGGTGTTGAAAGTAGAAGATGAATCCTGAGGAGATCGAAGCTGCGAGAAAGGCTGAAGAAGAAACTACACAAAAAGCTGCGGAGAAGAGTATTGTGACCATGTATGGAGGAAGTGGAGAATCCTCTTTGGTCACAAAAGGTAAGATGAGAGGTATACTGCAGGACCTCATCACGGTGGGTTTGATAGGTCCTAGAGCTGAAACGAGATCACTAGAGTTGAAGTTGGAGTTGATGTCGAATGATGTGAAGCTACAAAGGAGTAAGAATTACCTGAGATGGTCTAGGAGAGCTCAATTAATTCTAAAGACGAAGGGGGAACAGTACTATCTGCAGTTGACCTACATCAAGCCAGCAGGCAAGGGGATTACAGATTGGAGGGTGTGGAACACCACAAACATTGTGGTGGTGACATGGTTGTTGACTTCGGTGTCTTCATCCATTGCTAGGATGGTGGAGGCGACCCAAGTGCAACGGTGATGTGGAAGACACTAGGGAACACTGCTAATTGAAGCTCCGAAGGCACATACTGAAGAGCAATAATGTGGTTTTGCATCTGCGATCTCATGAACAAATCATCTACTCCAATATGCTTGGTGAGCTCATGCTTCACTGGATCTCAAACAATGTTGATCGCACCAGTACTGTCTGATAAGAGAAATCGGTGCAGAAGTTGAAACACAGAAATGCTCAAGTCGCCATCGATGCCAACTGATCTCAGTTGGCAACGCCGTCATGGCTCGCAACTCAGCCTCAACACTCGAACGAGAAACGACAGTCTGCTTCTTGGTCTTCCAGGTAATCAGAGAGAAACCAAGGAAAACATAATAGGCAGAAAGAAACTGGCGATCAAAAGAATCGCTGCCCAGGTCACATCAAAGTATGCCTGAAGCTGCAAATCTATAGTGATGAAAGAAAAGGCAACGACTGATGGCCCCACGAAGATATCTTAGAACACGAAGAAGGTGACGGTGTGGAGCTGAGTAGGAGCAAAAACGAACCGTCAGAATGTGAACTAGATGAGAAATGTCAGGTCGAGTGATCCCAAGGTAGACAAGGCTCCCGACAAGATGACGGTAGCGAGTGGAATCCTCAAAAGGCGACATGTAACTTGTATATCAATGGATCGAAGGTGAACACTAAACTCCACAAGAGTGTCCACCATGCACTGATCAGTGAGACAAGCACGAGCAAGGATATCTTGAATATACTTCTCCTGGGAGAGGTAGTAGCCCTCAGGCGTAGATGTGACCTCAATCCCAAGGAAGTAACAAAGACGACCCAAATAAGACATTAAGAATTGCTCACTAAGACGCTCCTTCACAAAATCAATGTATTGATAGTCATCCCCATTAATGATCATATCATCCGCATAGAGAGGGAGTGTCCGACCCCGATGTGAAGTGTGTACAAAGAGGGCAGGGTCATGATCACTGGCAGAGAAACCAACAGTCGTGACAACAAAGGAGAAGCGGTCAAACCAAGCACGAGGGGCTTGCTTGAGCCCATAGAGAGAACGACGAAGGGGACAAACCATACCAGCAGAGACAGAATACCTTAGGGGCAGTTGCATGTAAACCTCCTCACGTAGCTCGCCATTGAGAAAGGCATTCTTGACGTCCAGCTGAGAGATGGGTCACTATCGAACAGAGGCCACAACAAGGAGTGAAAAGTAGTTATGTGGGCGACATAAGCGAAGGTCTCATCGTAATCACGACTATACTTCTGCTGAAAACCACGCGCCACAAGACGATCCTTGTAGCGCTCACGAGAACCATCCGAGCGGGTCTTAATTTTATACACCCACTTGCACATGATAGGAGTGACATGCAGGTAAGGGCACAAGATCCCAAGTGCCAGTATGCTCCAAAGCAACAATCTTCTTAGACATCGCGAGTCGCCAATCAAAGTGAAAGCAGAGTCTCACTGAGGTCGAAGCTCGAGAGAAGCGCTGGGCAGAGTCAGAGTGCTCGGAGGCCGGTGGATTCAAGAGAGCTCGGCGAAGCAGAGAGCAAGCGGCGTGGGAAGGAAGAGAAAAGGGTGCGCATAGCAGAGGTGGCCCGGGCACAAGGACGGCGCCAGCAATCAGGTGAGTTGGGCTAGGGTTAGGGTTTCCATGGCTCTGATTCCTATGTTGGAACGAACCCTTGTCTATTCCAATGGGCCTAAAGGCCCAGATATACAAGTTACATGTGTATCTAAATATGCAAAGAACACCCTATACAAGACATATCTAACAGTTTGAACCCTGAGTTTGAGAGTAGAAAAGCTCCAATATGTCATCTGGTGACATTGCCAACTATGGAGGAGGCTATTTCAACTATAGTTGTTGAGGAACTCGACAAGGAGTGTTACAACTGTAAGCAAATAGGACACCTGAGTTGGGCGTGTCCTCTCTCACAACCTGGAGGTCATGAGGGTGATTGGATTTGCCGTGATGCGAGATGCGGCGACTCGAACTTTGCAAGGAGGACCAAGTGTTACAAGTGTGGGGCATCTTGCCCTAATGAAGGTAGTGGTGGGAATAATAGATTTGTTTAAGGAAATCAAGGTGGAGGTGGAGGTAGAGGTAGAGGTAGAGGAAGAGGTGGCCCCAGGGCCAATGTAGCCATGACAGAGAAGAAGACCGCATAGTCGGAGAAGTGCCAGACGGGAAAAGAGAATTGTGATTGTAGCCAGGCGTAATGGGTTATGATAGAGATAGAGGTGGTGGAGACCAAGACTGGAGGCGTGTGTGCAAAGGAGGTTAAGGTCAGTGCGCTAGCAGATGGTGGAGATGGATTTGATGACATCCCTGTTGGTATTAGTGTTGAGCAATCTTTGGTCTTTGTGATGGTATTGGCTATAGAGTCTATTGTAGGTTTGGTAAACGCAATATGTAACAAGATGGAAATGATTGTTATCTCATGCCCATCTTGAGAGGGGGT
The DNA here is from genome assembly GCA_036346405.1 of Phyllostachys edulis. Taxonomy (NCBI): domain Eukaryota; kingdom Viridiplantae; phylum Streptophyta; class Magnoliopsida; order Poales; family Poaceae; genus Phyllostachys; species Phyllostachys edulis. The sequence continues at coordinate 52,394,040 of CM070557.1, read as the reverse complement.
GTTGGAGAGTTAGTATTAGAGTTTAATAAGAGTCAAGTCGTGTGCGAGTCGAGAGTTGTGTTAGAGTTGTATTGTAATTTTTGGCACTATACATAAAGGGTGTAGGGTCCTAAGGGACACAATTATTCCCGAAATTATACATCTTCGCATAGGATGTGCACCTGAACACAGTCTTACAACCCTACTCTAACTCCTCGTTCAATTTTGTCTCTCTTAATGCAATGGCTAGCAGTTCTCCTGCCAGGAACTAAAAAACATCGTGCATTTCCTGCAGTACATACCTGAGACTGATTGTGTCTCATTCATTAGGTTCAAGTTGTCCAGTAATTTGTTCTTTCGTTTTGTAACTTAATTTTGTTTTAGAATATATTGTTGCAGCAGGGTAGCAGGTGTTGACAGATTTGTAAATGTTGAAGAAATAGATGTTCAATAAAATTTAAGCATAACAAAACATAACGGTGCTGCCAGCAGACTGTCTACGTTGAACTTCATTAAAAACACATTGGTGATTGGTCTCAATTGCTTAGTGGTCCTTGTATACATGCAGCATGCGAACCGCAAGGGAATCTTAATGAGGGCGTACCTTCTTCTGAAGTTCAGATATTGAATCAAACAGTAGCTGATTCTGTAAAAAGGCAATGCTATTCTATAAGATCTGAGTTAGAAATTGGTAAATAAAGCAAACTAGGTCTGCACACCACAACTTGTTCACCTTTCTTGATCTTATGTGCTTCAAAGAACTGTCAAGTTGATGTTCCAATTGTTGGAGTTCTTTTATTGTCAGTGCGTCCAATTGTTCACCTAACAATTGCCTTGAGTTGAAATAGACCAAAACACCTGTTAGCAGTCATCATATAACCAGAATGAGGGTGTTCTTATCAAAGTATACAATACCTTTGACTCTTCTGAATTGCTTCAAGTTTGGTCTTTAACCTTCCATATTCATCTCCCCAATTTGCCTAAGGAGAAAAGGGATATCAAGTACAGATAATCAACAAGTTTAGGTGGAAGAAACTAATCACTTAACTACATGGGTGTACATAGTTTTCGAACAACTAAGGATGCTATTTACCTGGTCTCCAATATTTGGATCCAGTACAGCTCTTTCTTCAAATGAGTAACGTTGGTAACGATCAAGAATCCCTTCCATATTACTGAAGAAATGACGCATAACAATGTCATGCATGCAGAAAAAAAAAACAATTGAGATCTCATATTAGAATATAACCAAATAAATACTCAACTATGAGTTTTCAAACTTTTGATATTATAGAATCCATGACGCACAAATTTGTACAAAAATCATGTCCTATGACTGAAATTGTTGAAAACGCCGAGGCTTAATTTTCTCCTTATTTAGAAAGCGTTGTGGGATTGGACCTGGCCACATGCCTAGGTCCAATCGGGTTTACTCCTCAAGCCATAGGTCCAAACAAATTGAACACAACTAAGCCCACAAGCTGTCGTATGCAAGCCCTATAGGAACAGCCTTATAAGTCGAAGGTCTGTCCAATGTGGGACTATTCCCAACATTCTCCCCCTCACACATCGGTTGTGTACTTCCGCAACAATGAAGTCCAAGGAGATGTTAAACGCTTGGGCTCTGATACCAATCGTGGGATCGAACCTGTCCACATGCTTAGGTCCTACCGGGTTTACTCCTCGGGCCACAGGTCCAAACAGGCTGAACACAACTAAGTCCATGAGCTGCCGTATGCAAATCCTATATCAACAGTCTTATAAGTGGTATTAGGTCTTCTCCCCCAAAAGACTAGTCCAATAGGTAAGGTCTTCCTCACACTTATAAGTTATGTTTTTTTTCTTTCCCACAACCAATGTGAGACTATTCCCAACAAGCGCAATACGCATTGGACCATGGTTAACAGTGTTCTAAAAGGCGTCTAGGCGCCTAGTCACTATGCGACACATTCCCGCCTATTTGTTAACAGTGTTCTAAAAGGTGTCCGTCTTACTGCTTTGTTTAACTTGGGGATGACAGATATCATATGAATTAAAATCACCAATATGCACGTACGGCTACATATTGAGAAGGAACAAGAAACAACAGAAGCAACGACCGTCAACCCAATAGTGCTAAATAGCTAGCATTCCGATATGCATTTACTAAGAAAAATATCGGCTAACAATCACACAATACATGCTACAATTCTCCTATTTCGTACAGAATCGCATAATCATATGATAAAACCTGTAGACACTAATCAAGTTCCATCCACCGATCCATCTCAACTCCACAAATGATCTTAGTTTTCGCCAGTACATATTAATTAGCCATGAATCATGACCTCTTGCTCCACTGCTAAGCTGAGACTTCCCATACCAATACACACCAGCGTCATCTAGTTATATAATCCAGGAAATACCGAAATACTAATACTAGAAATCAAGTACGAGCAAGTTCATCCCGAGCTACACAGCAAGCGATTCCACGGTCGAAACAAGGCGAGCTCAGATCAGCCATGCAAGCAGAAACCACACAATATAGCACGAAATAATATCTGCACGTGCATCCAGCAACATCTCCCGCAACTCAATTCCCCACCCGAAGGATCGAACTTTCTGAACCAAAACCAGCCCAAATCGGACATCCGGTTCCCCAAACCCAAAATAGAGCTCATAGGAAGCGGCTGGAAGACGAAGGGGTCGGGAAGGAGGCTAGGTAGGTGGATTCAACGTGCGTACCTTGCTTGGCTGGAGTACTCGTAGAGTTTGCCCTTGGTGGAGAAGACGATGAGCGCGACCTCGGCGTCGCAGAGCACGGAGATCTCGTGCGCCTTCTTGAGCAGCCCGTTCCGCCGCTTAGAGAAGGTCACCTGCCGGTTTATCTTGTTCTCAATCCGCCGCAGCTGCACCGGCCCGCGCCCCATCTCCGCCCTCCTCGTGGAACCCTCCGGGTCGCGTGCGTGCTCGCCGCGGCGCCTCACGGGCTAGCTGCAAATGGCGGCCGCGCCGGCTACGTGTGGAGGAAGGGATGTGGTGTGTTGTGGTGGAGCCGTGAAGGCGTGGAGCTCGGAGAAGAGGGGGAGGCGAGATGGCGGTTTTAGATGGGGGCGAGAAGCGGTGTGGCGAAACCTGGGTGGTTTTGCGTGGGACGCTGTCGTGTTTTGATTGGCCGGAGGGGTATCTGGGCGACGTGGAGCGCTCCGCGCCGTTGGATCGGGAGAGAGGTCATTATTGGGTGTGGACCCGCGGGATCGGTGTGGTCCGTGGCTGTCGGGTACAAGGGAGCGAGACGGCGGGTGACACGTGGCGTGGACGTCGGCTGATGGATCGTGGCAGATCGGACCCACATGGCAGTGAGTCTCCTTGTGGACTGCTCGGTGAAGGCGAGTGTTTGGTGCGACAGTAGAGTGCGCGTGTAGGTGTGGCATCATTTGTAAAGGCAAGAGGCTATGTGAGACAGGGGTCGTGTCATATTTTTCACCTCAGTCATATCACATTTATGTTAGATTTAGGTTTCTCAGATAATATCTAGAGTATGTACAATATATTTATATCAGTTATTTATAGCTATTGTCACATCGATTTTTTTGATGTGAATGAAAGAGAATGAAAAGGAAAAGAAAGATCTTTGTTACAAACACGTAACGATTATAAAGACAAAAAACAAGAAAAACATTAAAAGATTGTGTGTTTATAAAGATAACTAAAAATACAAAGAATTGTCATCTTATTATCAGATTTGTTTTAGTGTTGTCTATGTATGATATGGAGAAATAAGATAGATAATAGTTGTGTGTACCATCGTATATGCCCTTAGCATATTTTTTCTCTCTAAGATAGGACTCGCAACTAAATAAAATATTATTTTTTTCTTTCACTCTCTCTCTCATTTCACTTACAGGTGGGTCTATGATATTTTTTTAGCTAGCACTGGTGCATAATATTTTGCCTGAGGGACCCCTCACCTTCTCTTGCTGCAATGAGCTAGCACCAGTGCTAGAGCGCAAAAAACCTAGCTAGCACCGGTACGCTGCCTATAGGCTAAAGGGTGCTGTAACTGATGGAGAAGATGTGTCGGCTGCATAAAGGAGTGTGTGACCAATTTGATAAAGAAGCATAGGACATAAAGATCGTATGCATAGCAAATAAGGCAACCACGTGAGTCATACAGGAATTCCAGAGGATTTGCACTATGCAAAGTTTCTATCTTCTGAGGCCATGTGCAGCGTTCAGAAAATACGGTGCTAGAAGCTTTGCCGGTGTTAACCACTGCAACTGGGAGTGCTGCGAATAAAATTGTTGGCACCCACCGGTTTGCACCGGTACCAAGTCAAATAAAAAAGGCACAGACCCATATATAAGTAGAATAGGGAGGGGGAGAGAGTAAGATGGGAAAAAATATGTGATATTTAGTTTAGTAATTTATAGGTTCTACTTTAGAGAGAGAATATGTGCTAAACACTGGAGAGAAAAATAAAATCAAACACATGTGTGACATGATATTGACATAACAAATATGTAGGATTTTTGTAAGAAACAATCTAATCTTCACATGAATGGAGAAAAATTCTGGTGTTCCAAAACATGGCCTAGATAAGATACGAAGAAAAGACAAATTAATGCGTGAAGTCTTCTACTACATGGATTACCCTTTAGGATAAGCCCCGTTACGACCTGTGGGGTCAAGCGACTCTCAGCTTTTTTGTGAAATAGTCCTATATTATTGATATTTACAGTAAAACACATAAAACTTTAAGGAATTTAAATTCATTTACCCCCACCGAGTTTGAGTTTTGTGTAGGAGACCAAATATGAACAGTTGACTAGGATATACTCCTCTCAAACAAAAAAGAAAGAGAAAAAAAATATCCCCGTGGGAACAGCATCTTCCTCTGTCCATGCGTCTCCCAAGCACAGGATCAGGCAGGGAGAACACCAAAACCACTCAATCAGTCAGATATCAATCACCCATCAGGCATTCAGATTTCAGACCCCATGCCACCCGCTCCGGCCGGCGACCCCTCCACGCGCGCGAGCCACACAGAAAGCAGATGAGGAATCCTAGGACGAAAACATCGTACTCCCGAACGTTGCTGCCTTGCCCGCCACCATCCACCCCACCCCCACCATAATATCATATCGCCGTCGTCTCTGTCCCAGTCGTCGCCATCCATGGCCATTGGCTAATCCAACCTCTCCAAAGCAGCTAGCTGCAGTTACATGCAAGTACTACTACTGTACTCTGCATGCATGTAAAGACAGGGCAGCTGCAAGAAAGTCATCCGCTACAGTGATCAGTAGCTTCAGTCTTCATGTTACCGGGACATGGGCCACTCATCATGGGGCAGCTGCAAGAAAGTCATCCGCTACAGTGCTGTGGTTGCGCCATGGATGGATGCCCTAGTGAGTAATGATAGAACGGGCTCGATCGCCTTTCCTGCAGCTGTTGCAGCTTGGCCAGCTTTGTACAAACCATATATGTTCGATGCTTCAGACATAAACAAAGGTGTGATGAAAGCGGAAGGTTATGTTAATTGAGGTCAAAGATATGCTTCAATTAGAAGGTGTTCCTTTCTTCGTCCCTGTAGCTTCAGAACTGATTGGCCGTTCAGTCGCGTCCGAGTTGCGTGGGCGGACAAGGCACCCACTTTCTTACCCTACCTTTGATTCTTATCGGACGCCTTGTTACGTCGACAGCAACCTGAGAACTGTGCGTGCGCTGCTAGTGCTAATTAAGCAGATGTCGAAGTATGGTTCAGATAACCGGTGTCAAAATTTTAGGGTCTGGTAGGGCAGGTTTGGCCGAAAATCTGAATTTTTCGGTGAATTTCAGCCGAAATTTTTAAATAAAATTTCGATTTAAAAAACGGTTGAAAATATCAACCGGATTTTTTTAAAATAAATTTCGGCACAAATTCCTTCTATATTTCACAAAATTCATGCAAAACAAATTTTTCGGAACCAGTTTTTAAAAAAATCCGGAGGTCCACTAGAAACGATTTTCACGGCCCGAAATTTTGAACCATGATGGAGATCTTATCTTCTAGTTCTATCACGACTGAAAGTGTTGATACAGGGGAAGACATTCTTTTGTTGAAGCATATTGCTCACCTTTCGCAAAAGAAAAAAAAGAGCACTCTCTCATTCTCTGGACTCTGAATACAGGAGTGATCATGTTTTTTTTGTCATGTCGTTCCCAAGGCATCATATCAGATCGATGAAAATTATGCATTTGAGTGCTCAAGGCATCATATCAGATCCCTGCTTCGTGAGCACCTATAATCCTGTATCGTCCCGAGCTAAATATCGTCCAGAGAAGGAGCAAAAGTGCAACTTGGAGAAACAAGATTCGATGTGTAGCAACGTGATGGTTTCTTCTTTCTTCCTCTGATCCGCTTCCTCCGTCCGTGTTTGAGCTCTCTTGTAGGTCAACCCATCCTTGTAAAATGTTGGATACATAGGCCGTTTATGGCTGTTTGTCTCTATAAACTTTTGTTGATTGAAGGAGAGCTTTTTTCAGCTGGGCAAAAGAAAAAAAGGGACTTCATGATGATTCGGAGTATAGCAAGCTCACGCTAGCGAGTAAGGCCAAGGCCCATACGGCCATACATCGTACTTTCATTGAAGGGGGAAAACCAAAGCCTCTCGTGTGTTTGATGGATGGTGAAAATTTATACATGCATGGAGATTTGTCTGAACGCTGAATGCATGCTCATGAAGAAAGAAAAGCATTCCACGATCCCCGAGCAAGGGGCCCCTTAAAAAAAGGAAGCTCTTCTTTGAATTTACTTTATTTTTATTCCTTTTTCGAACCCCAACCAAAGTTGATTCGAAGACGAGTCACTTCGATTATCCTTTTAAGTTCTATCTTCTGTCTTTCCCTGTTTCATCTCATAAAGTTCCACACTTTGGTAAAAGAACAATCTTCTCCTTTAATCATAAATGGAAAGTGTTCAATTAGAACATGAAAACATGAGTACATTGGTCTTAGTTAGTCTTGTGGAAGAAGGGCGGAGGCTTTTGAACGAGGAAAAGGATCCCTTCGAAAGAATTGATCGAGGAGCCGTACGAGGCGAAAATCTTATAGCAGCTGGCGGGTAAACCATCCATTTACTTTCCTTGTATTAGATAACCTCCAATCATTATTTGAGTTATATCAGCAAGGTCGTTGTAGTATAGTGGTGAGTGTTCCCGCCAGTCACGCGGGTGACCCGGGTTCGATGCCCGGCAACGGCGCTCCTTTTTTTTGAAGACTTGTTTTTGGCTAACATTGCTTCTTCTTCTCTCTTTTTTTTCCCCTTTATAAACGCAGATAGCTGCATTCGAATTGGCCAACATTCCTCAAATTGAAAAACAAAGTAATCGTTTCCAAGTTTCTTTCTGGAAAAAAAAAACACGGGTACGCTCATCTCTGCCTCATAGAGTAGCAGGTGTTTGAACTTTGAACTTCAAAAACGGTATTTTCTTTGTTTGTTCAGATATATAAATCTGAAGAGTTGCTCCAACAGTAAGTTTTGGGACTGCTGGAAAATGAAGCGAAGGTGCCTCTCCCAATCATATGATAAAGGAACAAAAAAAACGAGGGAGTGGCCACAAACCAAAGAAACAATGCATTCAGAAACATTTTTAAGAACAAGTCTCGTCAAACGAAGTAATTTCCAGGCAAAGCTCAAGAAAATAAACAGTAACTTTATTCTAATTTGAAAGTAATCAAATTCCGACATTACAACTGTTCCATCACACTAAAAAAATGTAAATACCTAACACCGCCAGGACGGTTGTCCAGGGAAGTGATAAATTTAAGTTACAACGAAGTGATATCTCAGTTCATCAGCACTAACAAAAACAACAGTATTTCAACTTGCTCTAAAACAGTAAAATGGGAGCAGCACCATTTATGGTGGCACTAGAACGAAAATGATCGGATTCACTATTTCACTATACATATAACAACATATATAATTTTCAAATAATATAGTACTAAATAGTAATATATCTGGCAACTTTTAGCATCAATAATTCAACATAACCCAACGATAAAAAAGTAGCTATCAAAATGGTTACCAAGGTAAAGAAACTCACTAATAATATTGGTTAATTGTAGAAAAGTGAAGCAACCAAGGGAGAAGTCATGGACAAAGGTAAAGAAACTCAATAATAATATTAGTTAATTGTAGAAAAGTGAAGCAACTCTCGGCAGAAATCATGGACAAAAGACAGAAGAAACTCACTAATAATATTAGTTAATTGTAGAAAAGTGAAGCAACTCTCGGCAGAAATCATGGACAAAAGACAGTTGGTGTGCTCACGAAGAAAACTCAGCAGTTATCAGGTAGCCAATCCATTTGCTTGCCTTATGTCCGATAAATAAGTTTAATTATTTGAAACATGTCAGCTAGGTCGTTGTAGTATAGTGGTGAGTATTCCCGCCTGTCACGCGGGTGACCCGGGTTCGATCCCCGGCAACGGCGCTTCGGACTTCTTTTTTGAAGACTTGTTTTGGGTTAACAACTTAACATTGTCTCTTTTCCTTCTTTTTTTTCCCCTTTCTAAACGCAAATAGCAGATAGCTGCATTCCAATTGGCCAACATTTCTCAAATTGAAAAAACAAAGTAATCGTTTCGAAATTTCTTTTTGAAAAAAAACATTCGTAAGCACATCTCTGCCGCAGAGTAGGAGGTGTATGAACTTCAAAAACGGTATTTTCCTTAGTTTGTTCGGATATATAAATATGAAGAGTTGCTCCAACAATAAGTTATAGGACTGCTCGAAAATGAAGCGAAGGTGCCTCTCCCAATCATATGATAAAGGAACAAAAAAAACGAGGGAGCGGCCACAAACCAAAGAAACAATGCATCCAGAAACATTTTTAAGAACAAGTGTCGTCAAACGAAGTAATTTCCAGGCAAAGCTCAAGAACATAAACAGTAGCTTTATTCTAATTTGAAGGTAATCCAATTCCGACATTACAACTGTTCCATCACACGGAAAAAATGTAAATACCCTAAAACCGCCAGGATGGTTGTCCAGGGAAGTGATAAATTTAAGTTACAACGAAATGATATCTCAGTTCATCAGCACTAACAAAAACAAAGGTATTTCGGTATGAAAGTTTCACATGAACAAACGAAGTGTATACTACTGCCTCTCACTTGCTCTTGGGAGCAGCGCCATTTATGGTGGCAATTGTACCCTTTGGTGGGTTAAGTTCATCCCAAGCCTCGATCCATGTGACCATGGAGTCAGCTAGCTTGTTGAAGTAGCCATCCACCTTGCCGAGCTTCACCCTCACCTGCTTGGCCAGCTCAAGATAACACTTTTGGACAGTGGTGGCCTCCTTTGGGAGCGCCACAGACTGGAAGAAGGGGATCAGCTCCTCTTGCCAGAAGATGCCGTTGTATTCCTTCTTCAGATTCACAAATGGGTTGCTTGCTTTGCTGTGCCAGATGTAGGGCAGACCAGTCTTCACACCCAAGTCCAAATGATCCGTAATCACCTGTGTGATCCGAGCAAAGATAACTCAGTACAAAGATAACTGAACCAAGATAGAACTGAACCAAGCAAAGCACAGTATCAAGAAGCACGGATTTGTAATGGTTATTAGCTTGCACAATGCACTGGATATAACCAATTGTGCATGACCATCAAATTGCTCAACTGCATTCAGAGGCACAACAACAATGCAACTCTGAATAAAATAACAGAATATACCTTGGTGCACCATCCTGCCCACATATCGTCGTAGCGACCAATAGGCTGGCCATCACCCATAAGACCGAAGTACATCGCAGGACCAATGAGCTCACGGTCAAACGCAAGGTTCATTCCACACATCGGGAACAAGGTGCCCTTTGGGATTGTAAGAACAGCATCCACATACCTGATTTCAAGAAGGAAAACATCAGATTAGCAAGAAGAGATTGCCTAAACGGTGAAATATGCTGAAATGTAACATCCTTACCTGGTATTTCTCTCAAGGGGCTTGACAAGCTGAGTAGGGGCATCATAGTCTGGAATGTTAAGCCAAAGCCCATGAGAAACAGCAGTTGGGGCACCCTCACGAAGGCTGAATGGGTACCCACGAACAAAATCAGCACCATCACGGTATGGGTCATACAAAGTATTGAAGAAAAATGGAGTAGATGGGCTCAGAAGGTTCTTGATGTGCTGCTCAAGTGCATTGATGTCCTTTCCTGATGGATCCTTAGCAACCTGAGATTTTCGCACAAATAATAGGTCAGCAATGAGCCTATGACAAATGATAGGGCGAGATCTGGCATGCCCAAGTGTATTTAACAAAACAGAATAGATGACTAAAATAATGGCATTACATTCCAAGGCTATACATTTTTTAGTGCAAGGCATATGCTATGCATGTGCAGCGTCAGCTGTTAACTAATATAAGAAGAAGAAAAAACTATTCAGTAGATCTTTCTAGAATGCAGGTAATGTCATGAAAGAGAACACAACAAACTATTTTTTTCACTGTAAACAAATGATCATTACAGAGCAGAGTTCAATCCTTACAGTTCAAAGTTTTATTCTATTATCTCTGCATCATAAGCCAACACAATGATCCAATAAAAGTTACATTATTTAGCAATCAGGTGGGACCCTAACTTGAATACACATACTATTTGCTTTTCAGGGAAGAAACTGCAATGCAACCATTGAGCATGTTTGCCAGTAATTTTGCTGAGCGTTAGCACGTATATACTCAAAAGTACTTCAGTAGATGGAACACTGTTAAGATGTTAGGCCTCATGAGAATCTTTCTAATGCCTCTATTTTAACCCCTACAAGAATTTTTCCACTGCCTCTCGAGTCTTGACTAATGATCAAGGCTTAATAATGGGGCAGTCCATCGGATGTGCTGATTTCAGATGGGTGGTTGCTCCAATCTATCTTTGCATTTACATTTCTTGTGTAAGGGCATGATTTATAACTAAGATAAATACAAACAAAAAATGATGTGTAGCAATAAAAAATACAGTACGGTCCCAAGGCAAAGTGGATATATTGTCCAGTCCAGATATTTTATAAGTTTAGGCTTCATAATAATCCATGCAAGATGCATCAAGGTACCTTTCTTGTTTTCATATTGTTAAACAAGCATTGTTTTGTTCCCTAGGTAAGACTACTGATCACGACCCTCAAGCATAAACAAATAAATATGGATCAGCACAACTGACGAAGTAAGGCGGTATGTACAAGTTGCATTGTTGCATCGTTATATCTGAATCCTACAGCCACTGTGGGGTACCACAGATCCAGCGCTTATTCCAGTTCATAACCCCTCCAGCTGCAAGCAATACAGAACCAAAGCAGTGTGGCTAGATCCAATGCTTGATACTGATAGTACTTCTTAGCAGTAGAACATGTCATAAGTTCAATCCCAAACTTAACTACATGATTAGATCTGATACCCACGACTATATGCGTGACTACACGAATTAAGGAGGCAATATTCAACTAGATAGATCAATCAGTCATCTGGGACACGTGAAATTCACATTCTACCTACCCAGATCACAAGACTGTAAACTATGAGATTTTTACACAACAGTAAACTAAACGACCATAGCTAATAGGAATAACAACAAAGACACCCCCAGTCCTAATCTATGTAATGTAAACCTCACAACTCAAATCATTCTACAAGACATCTCCACGAAGAAACAAACCAGGGATCTCACATTTCCCCTCGTCTACCTAACCAGATCCGAGCCCCACCCAACCAAACCGCACCAAGATCCCACCTCTCCGCGACAAGTCACACCAAGACAGTAGATCAGCCGACCAAATTAGACCAAGATCCAGCCTATCCGCACCAAATCACACCAATACACAGACAGATCTGAGATCACAGGGGAGCGGGGGAAGGGGGGTGGGACAGGAGCACTCACGAAGCAGTCGTCGTCGATGGTGTAGATGTACTTCTTCTTGGAGACCATGTAGCCGAAGCAGCGACACGCGGAGTCCTTGAAGGAGATGCAGGATGCCTTGGGGCCGAGGATGCGGTTGATGTCGTTGCGGTTGTAGAGCTCGTAGTCGAAGCCCTCGGGCACCCGGATGGTCTTACTGGGGTCGCCGTCCTGGATGATGATAAGGTGGTAGGGCTGGAAGAAGGGCCGCCACATCTCGAGGAAGTCGAGGTTGCGGATCGTTGGGATGACGATGTCCAGCTCGTCCTTGAGCAGCGGCGTCGACGGCGCGGCGGCGGCGGCCATCGCGGCGGGCGGGGTGGGGGTTCGAGGAGGCAGGGGAGGGGATGGAGGTGGTCGGGGTGGAGACTGAAACGGAAGGGGTATAAAAGGAGGGAGGAGAGGGGCCGGGGGTTGGGTTCCGGCACGTTCGGGGCCGGCGCGGCGCATGGGCCGGCCGCGGCCGGTAGGCTTGGTGGAGCCGCTTTTTTTTGCTTGTCCAGGAAGGGAACAGGGTGGTGGTACACGGAGTTTTTTTTTTAAATAGCACTTTTGCGCGTGTATTTTACGGAAGTAGTGTCTCTCGTGCCGTATTATCAAAAATAGCAGCTCAGCCGTACATCCATAGTCTGGACGAGTGGTGTGCCGACACGTATTATGTCTACACGCCCACCGTCCGGATGTAGCCACGCCCGCACGCCCACCGCCTAGATCACACACATGTCACCCAGAGAACCGCGTCCGTGCAGCCCCCGCCCGGAGCCTCCACATAAGTACGACAAAGTACGAATTAAGAATATTTTTTAAAAATAATCGATTTTTTATTCGAAATTACAAAATTATACCTGCGACCTTTTTTTACAAAATTATACGTCTGTCGCCTAACCGTTGGGCGATTGACTCCAGTCGCTGAACGGATAAGCGACAGAGATATAGTAGTTGTACCGTTGGGCGACAGAGATGAAGTCGGCCAATGGTCGGACAACACATTATGTCGCCTAACCGCTAGGCATCTGAATCCTCGTCATTCAAATCTGCCGGTGACAAGAGGTCAAATGGTTTTTATTATTTAATTCTTTTTAAAAAATATTTGAAAATTAATCCTTCCGAACTATCCATAACTTAAAATTAGAAAATCTATGTGTGAACCATATATAAGGCCATCCTTTAAACTGAGCGTAAATACATATATGGACTGAAAATCTTTTTTATGGATTGATAACCTTTGACACTTCAGCGTATATATTCACTTCATAAACAACTGCACAATATTTCCAGGTCTTGCCCTAGAAGTAATACATGCTGTTGGATGCCTTTATAATGAAGCTGGGAATAACACAGAAGAATTGAGAATTGAATGTGAAAAGACGAGAAGATTTGATGTTGCAAATTAAAATAGATTTTATAATGAAGCTGGGGATAACACGGCACATAGGGTTTGGTTACGTGCATAAGAAACAGCATCATGTACGATGCAACAAACTGAAGTACTCCTACGATACATATGTGACTTTTTAGAATGTAAATAGATTCGACCTTCGACGGGACTAGTATAAAGATGGCGGACCCATCACGTGGACCGGGGCTATTTTTCCTTCCTTGCTAGCTCGGCATTGAACTCCTCGCCAGCCTCTTTGGCCTTGGCCGCTATTTCCCTCTTTTTCTCGCGCTCCCTCTTGCGAGCCTCGCGCTCCCTACGCCTGCACGCCTCGAAGTGAGCTTTGGTCTCTCGACGGATACACTCGTTTTGCTCGTCGTTGCGGCGCTCCTCCTCCCCGATCTCGCAAGCCCTTTTGGCATCCCACTCGTCGAAGTCGAGAGTCCACTGGTCATGCGAGTGGATCTCTAGGTCGATCCACTTGCGGTAGCCACATAGCAGATCCGGGAACTACGGGTAGACAAGAGAGGTTGTTAGTGCGTACTTTAAAGAGAAATAGTAGATGAACACACTGTAACTGGTCCTTACCAGCTGTCGATAGCTACGTGTGTCCCAACGTCTGTCGAGATAGTCACTGGAGTAGTTCGTGCAACCCCAGTAACGCGTGCCCAGGCTCAGCCGCTGCTTAGACTTGAAGAACTTGCATGGGTCCTTGCACCAACAGAGGGGCGTCTCCCCTCAAGTGTGTTGCAAATAATGCTCAATTAGAACGCTCGAAGGATTGTCACATAGGGCATCATTACGAAGAGCGGCCATCCTTGCAGACTCCTCTTGTTCGACCCAGGCCACAGCAGCCCTTGCTTGCTCTTCCCGGGCCCCAGCAGCCCTTGCTAGTTCGCAAATCTCGTCTCATTGCATCTTCATGTTGTCCATCCTAGCGTGGTGAAGCAAGCTCTAGTGTAGTATTGGGTTTAGTTGTGTAGTGTTTTCTCTTAGATCTCTTCCACCTCCTTTTATAAGCCAAAGGGTTGGCATGGAGTGTTGTCCTTTGGTCTTCTCGCTGAAAAAAGCTGTCCTGTTAAGTCTTGTCACTGTGCAAGGCTGTCTCCTTTGGCCTTATCACTGCGCAAAGCTATCACGTTTGATCTTGTCACTGCGCAAGGCTGTCTCCTTTGGCCTTGTCACTTCGCAAAGCTACCCCGTCTGGTCTTGTCACTACGCAAAGTTGTCTTGTCTAATCTTGTCACTACGCAAAGTTGTCTCCTTTTGTCTTGTCACTACGCAAAGCTGTCTCCTTTGGTCTTGTCACTGCGCAAAGCTGCCCTGTGTGGTCTTTTCACTGTGCAAAGTTGCTCCGTCTAGTCTTGTCATTGCGCAAGGCTGTCTCCTTTGGTCTTGTCATTGCGCAAAGCTGCCCCGTTTGGTCATGTTTCTGCGCAAAACAGTCAACCCCGTCTAGTCTTATCATCTGCAAAGGAGGGAGGACTTCATCCCTAACTACTGATTGATGATGAACAAGCATGCTCAACCGGTATGGCTGAAATGCGGATACAGGGAGGACGCTGTCGTGCAGGTCACGGACGCCCCTTTCGATGGCGAACAACATTTCTTCCGATGCCCACACTCGGGGGTACGATTAGCAAATAGTTTGCTTTATGTTACTCCTAATAGAGCCTTCATGTTAACTGTCCCTTGCAGCAGATGGTGAAATGCGACTTTATCCACTGGATCGATCCTCCCCATGAATGACATATTGTGATGTACGTGGATACACTGTGGGACCGAATCTTTCAGTTGGAGGCGCGGATTGACAATCTCAACAAGCAAAATGATGACTTCCGGCAATAGATGCAGTGCGAGAGGGGCAACGAGGAGATTGTGAACATAGGACCCAACCAAATAGCCACAACAAGTAGGCCTCAAGGTGGCGTGACACCTGTTGGTCGTCCGCGGTAGGGTCCATCCACTCGACCTATGTATAAGGAAAAAGATAGTAAGACCATAATACAAAAAGGAGAGCGCAACCACCACAAGGGCGGGCTGTGCCTCTATGCCTTCGGGAAGACATAGTACCCGGCCACGACCGTAGGCGGAAGGACTCCCTGAAACCTGGCCAAAAGGTGCTCGCGCCAGTCGGGCGAAGACTCCTGAGGGAAGGCAGCACCTCCTGCGATAGGGAGGCCAAGCAGCAGAGAGACGTCCTGCAGAGTAGGGGCCATCTCCCCGAATGGGAGATAGAAAGTGTGAGTCTCCAGCAGCCACTGGTCCACGAGAGCTGTCAGCAGGGAGCGATCGAACGGGAAGCGTCATGACCGCTCCGGCCCGGCATGGACATCTCCGTCGTCGCTGACCATGTGTGCTGCTGGCTCGTCCTCGTCCGTGGTCTGCACCATCCGGGTGAGAGGTAGTAGACCGGTAGCGTTGAGCCTGCGAAGCAAGAAAAGGTCAGTACGAAAGGTATGTATGGCGAGAAGATAGTGTCGACGTATGCTAACCTGTCTGTCCAGCGTGGGTCTAGCCTCCAGGACACTCGAAGTGTCCGCGTGCAAATCACCCCCAACACAGTCGCGTCGGCTGCGCCCGCAGGATGCGAGACACGACACGACGCGCGATGTAGCCGGTCGATGTGCTTCTCAAGGAGGCCGAAACTCCAGTCGAATCTGTGAGGGTCACAAGCCATACTTGCAAAACAACTTCAAGTTAGAAAATACGCGCAAATAAAACATCGAATGTAAAGCAGGAGTAAATTTAACTTGTAAACAAACAAAAAAAATACTAGGCAAACAGGACAGTACTTTGAAAAGTAACGAAAAAGGGATAGTACTACAACACTTACATAAAACATTACGTGCAACATACAATACATGTGCTACGGCAGTACGTACATCAAATGAAAATTGGGTAGTAGCAGAACAGTTACATAAACAATACGAAGTACAGATGACAATGTACATTGATTTGCAATTTTGGTCCCACTTTGCACACTTGAAGAAGTGCTACTGCAAACCATGCCAAGGTTTACCTCACCGGTGCCTTGCATCATCTAGTCAGGTGGGTCTCCCTAGTCATAAAGACTCAGAAGATGACTACCCAATGCCCTGGCTTGTGCTTCATCCATATCATTGGTAATACGACGACTCTGCCGACGACCCTTGCCACCCTTCAGCATGTCAACATCTGAAATCTAGATCATGTTTGCAATATCTAAGGTGGTGAAGTTACTGACAACCCTGAACCCCCTAAGCTCGCCAGTCCATGACTGTACCACCCTATCCTTCAAGAAGTACTCGAACACAAAGTTCGAAGGGCCCATGTGCACAATCATGCATGCTACGAGGACATGAGAGCATGGCTTGTGTAAGAGTTTTGGTTTGTTGCACGTACAGCTAGATTCGTTCACATGATCTCTAAGGCATACCTCGTAGGTGACAAGAGAATGAGTCGTCCCAAATTCGGCTTTATCCTAGAGGAGCACGTCGAAATGATGCTCTGTATTGCCCATCACGTACACCGTGTGCGACTGGCCCTTCTCTGTCTTCGCCTGCATGTATGCCGTGATCTTTGAGCAGTACGGTGTTTCAGGGTTGGTGGCATGAAGTGCGGTATTTGCATGTCTCTCCCTGAAATACCTGATTGTGCTGTGCAGAACACCTTCCACGATGGCGATGAGGGGCTGAGGACAAAGGCCCCTAAGAACCCAGTTGTACACCTCCGCAAGGTTAGTGGTCATTATGTCGTACCTTGCCCCGTCCGTGTCGTGCAGTAGAGACCACTTGTCCAATGGCTCAACCTCGATCCAGTGGGAGAAGCACTCGATGTTCCTCGAGGTCCTCCTCCTCGGACTAGCAGGTTCAGACTTTGGTCCCTGGTTCCTCTCATCCACATGTTTCCTGCTGTGCTCATCTATCAGCGCCCATAAAGCGTCAAATTTGTACTTGTAGGATCAAAGAGGCTGACTAGAGGGGGTGAATAGACGGTTTTAAAAACTTCTTTGGCTAAAACCGAGTTTTAGGCGGAATTGTAAATCAATTCGGTTTTGCACAATTAAAGCCTAAATTAACTAGTCTTTACTAAGTGCACCAACAATATGAGACTATATAAATGATAGCAATCATACACATACAATTAAGCAATTTAAATACAAGGAATGTAAATTGCACAATGTAAAGCACAAGGAATCAAACCACAATGACACAATGATGTTTTACCGTGGTGATCAGAAACTTGCCGGTCTCCCCTAATCCACGTTGAGGTAAGCCCAAAATCAATTGGACCGGCTTCTTGAAATAAGCCAAACCCTCCGATGTAAGTCCAACCACTTGGACCGGTTCCAACAAGAACCAACACCTCGATCCACTAGGGTTGCTCTTCCTCCACTCCGGAGATGGCGAGCACCAAGCCACTCACAAACGCCCGGGTCTTCTCACGATATTCTTTGAGAAGATCACTGAACCATGACGCCTCCACGCCGTCTAGGTGTCGGCAAACACTAAGAGTAACAAGTCTAGAACTCTCACTTAAACTAATCAAGTGTCTAAGCTCAAATGGATACTCAATCTACTACCTAATGCAACACATGCAATTAGGGTTTTGCCTCTCAAAGCTCACTAAGTGCAACACATGCACAAATGAGAGTAGAGGGCTTGCTCTTAGCTCAATGAAAATCAATATGGCACCAGCAATACTCCCACAACCAGCCAAGGTGGGTATTTATACCCCACACAGAAAAACTAGCCGTAGGAGAAAGATTCCAGAGAATTTGGGGGAAATCGGTCTAACCGCCAACTAATGGCCGGTCTAACCGCCCCAGCTACAACGGCTATAAAACAAGCCGTTGAGCTCAATGCTGGTCTGACCGCCAACTAATGGCCGGTCAGACCACCCAAACCGGTCGGACCGCCCATTTGCCTGCGGTCAAACCGCTCCACGAAAATGGCCAAGGACCAGAACACCACCTCTTTGGAATAAACGTATCGCTAAGGAAAATATCGGTACAACCGCACAACGGTCGTACCGTAAACAAGCGCAGTACAACCGCACAAAAACTTGCGGTACAAGGGACCAGTCAGACTGCTCAAAGCACAACGGTCAGACCGATATACCACCGGTCAGACCGCTGATTCAGGCGGTCAGACCGCCAGTTCACAGAGAGGTTTGCCCTTCACTTCATTTCACAATGCAAAACTCATTTGCCAATTGAAGTGCGATGCAAATACAAGTTAAAAGCAAGATTCTCAACAAGTTGCAAAACACATTTGCCGACTTTTAGAATCAATGCCACAAGGAATAAGGTACATGGACTAAACCCGTTTGCAAAACACATTCGCAAACTAAAGTCACATGCTACAAGGATTATGCATGAGCCTCAACTATTTGCAAAACACATTCGCAAATATTAGCAACATGCTAACGAGAGCTAGAGCAAACACAATGAGCTATCAACACAATACTAACTCAAGCTACTAGTCAAGATCCTTCTTAATAGTACGGCAACCTATGCTAGCAATCCAGTCTTCCAACCAAACACCAAGACCGGTAAAAGACTAGGAACAAATCCTTAGCCCTAGCTAGTCATACCTTTGCCTTGAGCATCCTCTTGAAGCTTGATGACGCACATCTTCACTTCAAGTCCAGGTTCTTGATTTGAATATTATCAACGCATGATGATTTTCTTCACTTCGGAATCTTGTCTTGATGCTCATCAACACATGATGACATCCTTCATCCCGAATCTTAACTTGAGTATCATCAACACATGATGATCTTCCTCATGTGCCCTCCATCATCACATGATGAGTCTTCTCTTGACTTGATGATAAACTCATGATTATCTCCTCTTCTTGAACATTATCAACACATGATGATTTCCTTTATCCCGAATCTTGACTTGATAACGATCAACTCATGATGTCATCCAAAGTCTTTATCATTATGGAACTCCACCTATTTCACCAACTCATGGAAAATGTTAGTTCCACAAAGTGATTGTCATTAATTACCATAACATACCATTAACTCATAATGGTAGGATAAGATACTTCAATCTTTCCCTCTTTGGTAATTGATGACAACCATCACAATTGCAAGTAATTGAATATAAAGACATATGAGTATATATGAACTACACGAGTTTTATATACTCAATAGATATGTTTCAAAGGAAAGATCCTTAGTATTTGTGGACAAAGGAATATGGATCAATACTAATGAAAGCATAGAACATAGAGTGAACTCCCCCTAGATGTGTGCATACATGAATGTATAATGAAAACATCTGCATATATTCAAGTTATACTTTTGATGGAGTTCAACCTATATTTTGGATTTGAGGAATGTAACAAGATATAAGATTATGATGCCGAATGCATACCTCTTTGATTTTCACCTTTTTATCCAACTGAGACTAAGCAATAAGTATATCAAAGAAGTGTTAGTCTCACAAATAGATTTTTCATTAATCACCAAAATACTCCATTAACATATAATAGCGGGTCTAGATTCTTCAGCGCTGCTGATTCTGCATAGCTAGCCTCTTGAATAGCTTCACCAATGGTTGCTTCGAAAACTTCTTGAAGAAGTTGGCCCTCAAGTGGCGAATACACCATCTACTCCTCATATCCGGCCAAGGGAACGGCTCCTCGGGGTCTTGCTGAAGTTTTCTTATAGCCTTCAGCATCCCGGCGTGGCGATCATGGATCACGCATACCCAGGACGAGCTCCAACAACTCCTGCCCTCACATGTCAAAGGAACCACAACTAGCTATCGTAATTCTCACATTCGACAAATGCGATGACGAACGACAGAATTTGATTGTTCCCATCAACGCCAATGGTCGTAAGGATCTGCCCCTTGTATTTCCTAGTCAAAAAGGTCCCATCAACTAAGATCATAGGCAGCATATGCCTAAAAGCCTCGATGTAGGCACCGAAGGCTACGAAGGCCCTATGCAATATCGAAAAACCTCACAGATTTTTAGATGGCTTGTCCTTTATAGCAGTGTACGTGCTCAGGTTTCTCTCCTGTAGCACCCCAAGAATACGAGGAAGGTTGTCGTACGCCACCTCAAAAGACCCAAACAGTCTTTCCAAAGCCTTCTGCTTCGCACGCCACACCTTCGCGTAGCTGATCATGTACTTGAATTTCTTCTCAATAGCCATCATAATGTGCTTGGCCTCCACATCATTCTTCTCCACTATCTCTCCATACATCAAATTTGCTATGAAAGTCGATGTTAAGTTACGATGCCCTGACAAAACACTGCTGAGCATGCAGGAGTGCGACTCTACCTTCGGGACAATCCGGCCTGCTCGCACTTGACAGTGTACTACTCCTGACTAGATTTGACGACCCGAAACGTCCGCTGCATGGATATAGCCCACAGCTTAATGGCATCCTGCAAGGATATTTTATCAGCAAACATTGAGTGCAACCGAACCTCCGTGGCATGGTACTCCTACGGCAATTCATGCTCGTCATACGTAGCTACACCCTTAACGTCAAATATGTTCCATTCTTGGGGGATGGGAGCTCCATCCTCATCGAATCGTTGCCGCCATCCTCGCAGACACTTCCTCTTCAGCCAAGGCCATCTGGTCATCGCTATCCATTTGACGCAATATGTACTCCCTATGCTCTCCTTCATCACCGTCTCAGAGGCTCACCATGCGGTGATCGATCTTCCTCTCCTCAGATCTACTGGCGGGCTCATCACGAGCAACATCCTCCGAACCCTTCAGAACACTAGCCTCCGGGTCCTATTCTTCACCAACATGTCAAGCACTGAAGTGCTCCCACCACCCGGATGATATCCGCGATGGGGCCTCAGACAATTTCTTTTGGGCATGCTTGCACAAGCAAAGACACACTCAGATTCACGACGCCGACAGCCTTCTATAAAGCCCTTCCACACAGCCGTGTGCATCAGTCTTCTCAACTCTCACTGATGTCCGTGAGAGACCAGCTCCAAAGCCCTTGTATGACGACGCTGCACACCTCAGGATCCAAGGAGAAGCTACGGGTGAGCCAGTGCATCACATCTGCGATTCGTGCATTCTCGTCATCCGGGTGTACAAGAGTGGCTTGCCGAAAACTGCTCAAGTCAACACCGCACGGACCTTCACGAACAGTGCCAACACCATAATGCACTTTCAATGTAGTGGGTAAAGGCATGACTTATTGTCTGCCTGCAAATATTTCTAATATTGCAACTAGTCAGATCGCAACGCACGATATGCAAGTACTGCTACACTGTAATTTACATTTGTACGGCCCTTCGCCTATCGTGAACAACTACACTACAGTATGGTCAAGACGTTATTCGTTCCCTCAGGCAGAGGGCACAATGAACGTGCAGTACACTATTCTGATTCAACCAGAAAGCCGAGCTATTCCATACAAGACATTATCCGATTCTGACGCTAACTTGCAATCCGAAATGCTACAAGTGGCGTTCCAGTTTTCTACAGAGCTATACCAATTACCTAAGTCAATTAGTTCATACTAATTAACCTGTACTAATTAGTCCATACAAATAATTCATCCTCCTCATGCGCTCGGCCAGAGTACCCACTACTACTTACCAACTTTCTAATTATTCACCAAATAATAGTCGGTCACGTATGCACCGACACAACTATAATACTTCTCACAAACAGCACTAATTCTCCCTCACGGACTATTTTTTTCTCGAACTTAAGTTTTCTACCGCTGCTACTTACATATAAATTAACAACATTTTGATTTTCTATTTTTTTCCTCTAACTAAATTTTTTTACGGGTGCTACTTATACTATTATTTTAACTATACAAACTATTTATTTACTACAAAGAAATACACTACAAGGCAAAAAAAATTACCTCACAGACGAATCTTTCCTCCTCTCCCTCTCCTCTTCTTTTTCTCCCTCTATTTTTTCCCCTTTCTTTCCTCTCCTCTCCCTCTCTTCTTCTTCTTCTCACTCAATTTCTTTTAGCTATCGCTCGACCGGTGGGGCGAGTCGCGCGGCCTTTATATAAGCCATCCAGTCGCCCAACAGTTCGGTGACCTAAGGCTCTGTCATTTATGGTTCAATGATAGCTCTCCTACCAATCGTTGGCATCGCAATAATGTTGCCGAACGGTTGGACGCTTGTATTAATGTTACCCAATGGTTCGGTGACCGCATTAGAATCGCTTGTTCGTTATAATCGGGGCGATCGTCCAACGGTTCGGCGACAGACGTATATTTTTGCAAAAAATGGCGGTATAATGTTGTAATTTAGAATAAAATGGATTATTTTTAAAAATATACTAATTAATAATGACAACTACATTATTCATGATTAAATTGATTACGATGAATTAAATAGCACTAAAATAATTTTAACTAATTTATTACCACATATTAATTACAAAAATTAATTATGACTTAATAAGGCCACTAAATTTATTACGACAAATTAATGATGATAATTAATTATGTCTCATTAATTATGACTAAATTAATTACGACTAATTTGTAACACCCTAAAAATCCCAATTTTGAGAAAGTATAATGAAAACATGTGGGAGAAGAATATTGAGCATGTTTTGTGTGGAAAATTATTTTTGCTTGATTTTTGAACTAACTGCATAAATCAAATAGTGAATTTACATGCAAAAAGCAACTTAGAAGAATTTTCCAGAAAAACACAGAATACATAAAATCCTAAAAAATTTACAAATAAACTATACTATGTAAAGAGTGCCCACAAAACTTCCCGTAAATGTTGGACCCCAGAAACTATCAACCAGTTTTGAAAAATTCAAAAGCTAAATCAAATTTCCCACTGGGCAAATGGGCTGCATCTGCGTCGACCCAATTTTTCTCGCACCCACTCCAGCCTGCGCTAGCCTCGCTCTCGCCCTCTCACTGACATGTTGGGCCCACTCGTCAGGTGGTGTCTTCCACCTCGCGCCTGCGCACGCTAGCGCACTAGTGCGCCTCGCTTGCTTCGCCGCTCGCCCACGGAATGCGACCGATGCCCACAGTTTTGCACTCCAACTACCCCAGCCACCTCCGCATCCTTCACCCATGCTAGCTACCCCATCGACGCGTCATTATCCCACGCGGGCGATGAGACCGAAGCTCAGCACGAGAAAACCGTTCACGGTGCCATTTTCTCGCCACTCCTCTCGCGCCATTCTCGACCGCATTTATGCCCCTCACCGCGTCACGAGCTTCTCAGCTCACCATTCTTGCATCTCGCACATAATCAAAGCGCCTCATGCTTTGCTTCACTGGGAACGAGAGCATCGTTCCCGACGTCGGTGAGCAAGCCTCACACCACTATTTGCTCTAGTGAGCTTCCTCTAGGCGCGAGAACCGTGTCGGACCCAAGGCACCTCGCCACTTCTTGTCGGTGTAGCGCCACCTCCAACTATGTCTCTGCCCCCCGCCACCACCTGGTGGGAATGCCGCCGAGAGGGGAACCCATTTTGCCCATCCAGCAAGCCACTCAGTGCCTGCCTCGCCACCAGCAAACTCGCCATGGCACTTGGCCGCACGTAGCTGTGCTGCTCTTCTCTTTCTCTCTCTGCTAGTGGGCCCAAGTGATTATGAGATGTTTAGCGCTAATTAACAAAGCTTAAAAAGTATTGAGTCTATGACAAGTGGGACCGGTAGAAAAATTAATAGAAATCTAATTTAAAATGTAGTTAGAATATGAGTCACTAACAATTAGGCCCCACATGTAAGTTAATAAAAATCGAAACAATAAGAAATCACTTTCAGTTCAAAGGAAAATACGATTTCTCTATTGGAAAGTGTAATCCTCAGTAGAACTTAGAGAAAAATAGGCTTTTGTTGTTGGAAAACATAAACCTCAGAAAATACGCTTTCGACGTCACCCTTTTCCTAATTTCTGGAATTTTCAAACCGACGCAAATTAAAACGTTAATAACTTTTGCATACAAACTCAAAATTGAATTAATATTTCTTTCTAAATTTATCTAAAAACACGCTCTATCTGGATATTAAAAAAGATTTAGATTTTGTTGCTGTTGAAATTATTATTTTTATATTTAATTTGCTTCCGGCTCTTTTGATTAGACGTCGATTGTTTGAGCGAAATTTACAATGATCATCCATCATCTTATTCAGAGCAACCAGAGCAAGGCAATCACCCTATTTGACCATGTTGATCCTACTATTTTAATTAACGTACTTCTTTTTGCAAAATCTATTATGCATGCGCGTATGTTTGCTTAAAATTGCTATATTTAGGGATAGCGGTAGTTATAGTCCTATTTGATGCATTATTCTCCTTGAAATATTGATACTCTTATTTTTGTAGCCATTAGAGTATGGATTAGACAATGAATGATGTCGAATTGGGTATTTCGAGTCCGAATATCGCACAAATGCTTAGCCGAGCTTTAGTCTTTACAAGAATTAGAAAAATGGATGACATGTTGAATATGAGTTTAGGATATTTTGAAATAATGGTCCAGATGGGTTTACCTCTACTATTTTGTATAAAAATAAAATAAAAAACTTAGTTTGTGACGCGGGCGAGTTACATTATAATCTGAGGAGTATGAGAGGTATATCTCGTAAGTAGATAGGGGAAGATCTTCACCTGGGTCAATTAAGGACCGAACACCGGTATATCCGACCTAAGCATTAGCGTAGAACCACATGTGCCGGTATGGGACGACCTTAGCTAATTAAGTTATCGAAAACTAGCCTTGCACGTTGGTAGGCCCTAGTAGTGCGAGCATGACCGATGTAAGCATTTTCGAAGGGGCTCCCTTCACCATGGTGTCGAGAACAAAGCTTGCCGACACAACGGTGAATGCCTTACTGATATGGGGTGTACCCGAGTAAAGTGAGGGTGTTCATTCGCCATGCTAATGCAAGGTTAGGACTAGGTGATGTAAAGGCTTCAATGCGTGCTCTAAACTGCTTACCAAAGGTTAGTGAGCGGTGGTATCGACAGATGCCAAATAAACTAGAGAATTCGTATGTTGTGGGTAAAGTTGTACCCCTCTGTAGAACGTAAATCTATTTAAATAACCGTGCTCACGGTGATGATCGCGCTAAGTATAGTATTGCCGAGTACAATCTTGGGTTTTTATAAAAATGGTTCTTGTTGAAAAATGAGGGAATAGTTTTGTTGTGTTATTTGAGTTGAGTAATATGTCTATGGCTGAGAGTAAGATATTGATCGCAGCCGAGGAGGGTTGTGATTTATTATTTACCAACTGTTGTCCTTTATCTACTTAACTGCTCTTTAAATTTCCGTTGCAAAGTACTATGTATTGATATTGCAAATAAAACTTGCTTAATACTGAAAATAGCTTGTAGCATAGAGCATCATCATTTGTTAGCCATGCATATATATAAACTTTGCGATACATTACAAGTCTTGCTGAGTACGCAATATACTCAATCTTGCTTAAATTATTGTTCAGACTTAGAGGATGAGCCTACGTCGAATGACACGTTCTTTGCACCCGATACCAGATGGTTCAGTGACGAGTCTTTCTAGGACGCCTTGGTCATTTAGGCCAAAAAGTCATGGTCCTCACCTCCTTTGGTGCTTGTTGCGGTATGTACGACGTACGCCTTGGAGTCTAGTCAAGGCGAGGAGGATATATTCACATGAGGGCGGGTACAATGCATGGTAGCTCTAAGTGCTATAAACTATTTTTAGGGGAGAGAATGCTTCACATCGGTTCAAGCCACTCTTCGCAAATTTCCTCCCTAATGCATTCGTGGTCTCGAATGGTGGTTTGGAATATTTGTATTTTATCCCTATAATATTTTAATTTACAATTTTTACTACATATAGGAACCCTATAATAAGAATTAAAAAAAATCACGCCCATCCCAAAACATAGCCCCACCAATCAGCCACCTTTTTCTCCCACCATCCCTTTCTTTCTCACTTCCCCCTCCTCCCTTCGTCCCTCTTTCAAACCAACGTCTACCCACCACTGCCTGTCGACGTCCATCCCTAACGAGCCACCACAGCCCCTCCCCTGACCACCCCCACCACCCACCACCTCCTCCCAGTGATTCTCGTCTCCGGTAGCCTTGATTAACCGAAGCGCCGCCACATTTTTTGGTCATATGGTTTTTAGCATCTAGATCCAATCACCGACGCCGTCCTCAAGCCCTTCTCATCTCCTCTTGGTCGCCGCAACTCAGCCAGATCTAGTTCTTATGCCCCCGCCTGACCGCCGCACCATCGGTGTCGCCCTCCTCCGCCCCCGCCCCCGCCACGCAGATCCCGGTGATCATTGCCGCTGGTGACGGTGAGATCCTAGTCGCCAACATCGTCTTTATGGTCACCAAGGTACCACTATCCCTCCCTTGCAAAGCTCCCTCTTCCTCTCTCTTCCTCTCTTGGACCACTATCTTCTTTTTCCTCGAGCACCCGCCGCTCTGCCAAGCTCCTTTGACACCATTGCAGGCCACCACCCTCTCTCTCCTCTACTGCATCTCACCTCTGACGTGGACTCATGGCTATCATCTATGCCGCAGTCACAGACACATGCTCTGATGGGACTATTGAACGGTACAAAAGGGATTGTAAAGTGTGGTGTGGTTGTCTGATCTTGAGAGTGTACGGTATAGATCAAATGACATGATCGGTTCAATTTCCGAGTTGGATCTGTTTGTAATGCAAGAATCGACCCAATTCCCGTAGAGTTTCTAGCTATCAACAGATTCCGGAGTTCCAACAATAGAATTGAGGTGTGGAAAAAACTGGCGATAAGGATTGTCTAGAACGTTGCAATTTTGTAGGGATCCTTTGACACGACTAAGCTGGTTTAAGGAAATGCAGATTTAACTGTTTTCTCGGCCTAAAACAATTAAATTTTAGTTTACTTACAATTCTATTGTATATAAATTGCAGTAATTTATTTATGCAATTTTTGTTCTTTGTCACTGTAATTATTCTTGAAAGTCTTAATAACTCATATTTCCATCACATGATTCAAAATCTAACATATGCTTTGAGAGATTGAGCAAAAATAAATATAAAAAAATAAAATTTATACCAACAAAATATGACAATATGGTGAAACCGTTATGCTCCAAAGAAAAAAATCATAATAAATTTAGACTCAATTCATATGAGAATAAATGCAAATCTCAAAGTATATCAAACGAATAAAAATTCGACTATTTTGACAAAAGAAAACAATCAAATATTGTGCAGCAAAACCGATATATCAAAGGCTATGCGGAATTTATTTTGCATAGTACAGTAGCGCTCGTAGCGAGAGTATATGGGTTTTCTTAGGTACGCACTTTATTTCCGGGCCAAACGATGCGTGATTGATAGATCGAGCACAGTAAGATGGCGTTCGATCTCATTAGGTAGCTTCGGCACTAGCTTGGACGTACGTAGGTCATGGACATAAAAGATGCAGTTGATTGACCCCGGGAGGTGGGGGGCTGTGCAAACAAGGCGTATTAAAGGCGCCAGTATGTAATCATTCTGGAGTGCGAGCGCGATTACTTGAAGATTACACACCAGGGGACGCCCCTTTCCGCGCCGTACGTTAGTGCATGGAAATGCATGGAAGAGCTTTCAAATCAAGCGGTACAGTACCATGCTTGGATTAAACCATGGTGGCTGTGTGATCACCTGTCACCCATCGCAAGGACGTTTTGCTTTTGGACCGCGGCGTCCATGGATATGATCTCTAAGAAACAAAATCAGTGCCCACTCACCATGCATGATTGACACCAAGAGATGCCTGTATGGCTGCTCAAATGTACCGCAGTTTCCCATTTCAAAAAGAAGGTAGGTTAAGTACTCAAAGGGACACTGCTTCTACTCAGATGCGTAAGTTATACTCTACGCAGCAAGAGTTTTATTATTTTGGAGTAGCGTCTTTTCTTCCATGCAAGGACTGGGGAGCTGGCATTGTCGGGCACCGCGCGTATTTGGACTTTTGAGAGATCCGAGGTACGCCGGAGACTTTGTGTAGGACCTTTCGTTTTTGGATCGGAAAGCTCTTCTCTTTGCGCGCTTCACACGTTGGTGAAATGGTGATTACCGGCGGGGCATGGAGCTTATGATTGACTATGCTATGCGACGCAAGAAGAACATAGCGTGCCGGCATAACAAGAGCCGCATGTCGCCGGTCCGAGCCAGCCGGGTGCGGGCAGCGTGCTGTATCTGTATGCAAGCCTCGGTCCCGCGCCGACGAACCACGCGCCTGACCCGCGGACAGCCCGAGCGCAGAGCGACTCCACACGGCCCACAGGCCACAACCGCCCGCGCGCCTGGCGAAAAAAGGGCACCGATCGTGCGCAGCCGAAGCCTGTGACTCTCGGCCAGGCCTTGCCGAGCGGACACGCGCGGTGCGAAGCGAGCCCGTCCTCCCCCTGGTCCCATCCCTCCCGCGCCTGCCCGTTGTCCCGGTAGGTCGGACACGGCCTGTTTAGCCCAAATTCACTCTCGACCCACACGCCGCCGATGCACCTCGGCCACCGACGAAACGCCGCAGCGTGGGGTGAGCTAGGTGAGTCCCCACGCGTTGCCGCCGGTGACACCGTGACAGTAAGCTATTTAATTTGATGACGTATGAAAATAAATAGTTATGTATATATATGTGTTTCGAGAGAAAAATCTAAGGATCTAAGACTGTAAATAAACAGATCGGAAGTATACTAAACCGCATTTGAGGAGACATTGTAGGAAAATACATGCATGTGCAACAAATTGATAGCTAAATAAACATGTTTGCTTTGGTGGGCAGCGGTCTGGAAACACCAGACAGTCTTTGACGTTTGCTGTGGACAATTAGCTAAAAATGACTTTTGAGGAGCCAAATTAGCTGCACAGCAAGATAAACTTGTAGGTAAATCAATAATGTACCCACAAACCTCTAATTCAGGCAGAACTTGAGCTACATTTTCATCCGAAAAATTGTTTTACTTATCTTAATTTCCATGCAGATCTAAGAAGTATCATACTGCACGCATATATTTTCAGTTTCTTCATCTACATTGCAATGTAGCAACCTTACATTTAGCATGTCATACATGTTAGGATTCATCTCGAAGTTACAAACGGCAGCAACAAAAACAAATCTCTTTTTGCTGCAGCAACAGTGAGTTTATTCATGAGAGGCACATATATTTCAACGGAAAAGGTTAGTAAAATCCAAAATAGAGTGTTTATTAAGGGCAAGGCCTCCGCTAACTCAAACCAAAACGAAAAACTGTGAGCTAAGCATGGATAATTGGAGGTGTTCATACTGTTACAGCTTCAAAATGGAAGTCTCTAAGTTCATTCAAATAGTTTAGGCTCTAGAGTTTCCACTTTCATGTACACTGATCCTATGTTCATACCGCAACTTACTTTGAAAAAAAAACCCATAATTAAGCTCTATACACATAGGCCCACGAACATAGGCCCACGAGCTACGGAAAACACCACCATCTTCTTGCAAGTTGCAATGCCTAGCTTTGGTCTTTGTGCACCTTCATTAATAGGCTGTATCAACCTGAATGACCAAAGAAGAAAGACAAAACTTATGTTACTATGTTAGTACTGAATAAATTAGCTGATACTGGACTTAGTTTGCTACTAAGTGCAAAGAAACATACAATAGCTGATTTTTTTTTTTAAAAAAAATGGAAATACAATAGCCAATAGGTAGCACTTTAACATGCACCAAATGTTTTATGTTAGCACTTAGATAATACCAACAGTTTTGACGATGATCTAATAATCATCATTTAATTATTTATTTGTTATTCTCATTATGGATAATAATACCATCATATGGTTCTTGAGTATACCCCTTAATGTTTATAAGGGAGAAGTTGGAGTCGTAAGTTCTTCTACGACCACCTCGTGGTCGTAAGATCTTCTACGACCATCATATGGTCGCAAGTCCTTCTACGACCATGTCAACTACGACCACCCTATAATTGATTGAGCACCTCAAGTACTACCGGTACTACCGCACCTCAAGGTGAGCAGCATGCTCAAAAGGGTGTCACTCTGGAAAACACGTACCATCAACTAATATTCGGTCCGATCGGGTTGCGGTAGTACCGCACCACTATCTCTGTTATATTGCTGTGCGGTAGTACCGCCGACAACACGCCGGTACTACCAATCTTCCTGAGAAATGCATAGTTGACTTCCAAAACAAATTCTACGTGCATGCATGATTCTAGATTGATCCAAATGGCACAAGAACATGCTATCAAGCTATTAGTCATGATCCTTCTTAATAGTACGATATTTAACCTAAAATTCGGTCTTCCATCATTTTCTTCTAAGACCGGTAAATATAAAAAGGATCATATACACTACTTGTACCTTGTCTTTAGCATGCGTCTCTAGGTTGTTATATCCATCACTGGGACTTAACCTTGTAAACACTCAAAAAAACATGTTAGTCTTATATTCACATATTGTCATTAATTACCAAAATAATTTTTAGGGGTCTAAATGCTTTCAATCTTTCTATTTTTGGTAATTGATGACAACCCAATCAATATGTGAGAAAGATATAGTTTTGAATATACCACTTATTGTGAAACGAGTCGTTTATTCTTGTTGTGACTTAACAAAATAATTCTTGCAATGAGCTCAATAAAGTTTTGAGAATTATTTGCTTATTAAAATCATTTAAAAGAAAGCTCCTCCTAAGCATGTGCATATAAATAAGACGATGTTTTTACAAGCACATGTAAAGATTTTTGAAAATTTTGGCAGAGTTTCTTTTGCTTGTTGGAACTTGAGAAAATTGACAATACTATAAATCACCAAGATATAGAGATTGCAATTCATAAGAATAACTTGACGTTGTGGTTGTGCGGTTGGCTTCTTCTTCCTACTCCGGGCGGCGAGGACGGAGGTTGGCGGCGATGTTGCGGTGTCAGGACGAAGACGTAGGCTCTGGGTTTACTTGTTGTAATCTTTTTTCTTGAGGGGCTTGTGTGCAAAATTTGGGGACAGCTGTCCTTGCCTGTTCTGTGTGTAAAACTCTTATCTAATGCATGGGTGAAGCTGTATCAAAAAAGAATTATTACTAGTATAAAAATCAATTATGTATAGTGCTAGTTGGGTACAAGAAAGTACCTGCTAAGAAGCTACTATGATATGTGAGAAAGGAAACTTGTAATTGCGTATGCGAGGATGAAAATGCAAGCTTCGACTGCACTTCTGACTAACCCCATACTTCCAGCCCTAACCAACATTCACCTCTCAACCTCTCCAAATCACCGGCTCTCTAACTCAAAATCGAGATGAAGACAAGCTACGACACTTTGACGCATCTCTAATCTAATTACCATGTGCCCTCCACTCTTAACTCCTAATCACCACCCTAAACTTTAACTGGAGTACCAAACATCTTACCTATAAGCTCTCATAATCACTGTCTAAATCCGATTCTAAAATCCAGGTGAAAGTTCAAATCTATGGTCTTAGAAAGTTGATTTAAAGTGAAAAGGGGCAAATCTTTAGTTGGAAGTGCAAGGATTTCAAGTTGAAGTTTCTAAAATTTTCCATTTGAAAGCCAATAATTTTTTAGTTGAAAGTTCGAAGGAGGTGGCTACAGTGGCTCCGGCGAGCGAATGGCGAGCCATGGGGGAGGAAGGCCAGTTGAAGCATGGGATGCATGGGAGGAGAAGGTAGAGGTGGTCAGCTGGAGGAGGCAACGAATCCGCTTGTGTACGATGCATCAGAGGCGCGGAGACCCTCTCTCTCCCCGTCTGGTTGGTTCGCTATCGCCGGATCCATCTTCGTAGCGTGTACGAAAAAACGTTGTACGCGAAGCATATCTCAATTACTCAATATGTATGTACTACGATGCAAGTCATTTTTTTTGGCAAACAAAAACCTAGGCTGACTAGAGCCCTAGCTACTCAAAAGAAAACCACACTGCTCTTGCATTTTGTTTTTGGTATTACCTTTCCACACCAGTCCAAGTTTGTCAAGCAGGTCGTACAATGCTCCCTTCAGAGTTCGTTTCTGCAAAAATAGAAGTTACTCCTCAGCACACATGGTTCCATGAGTAGTACTGAACAAATTTCACTCAAATGTAAAACCAAGAATAGAGATCTCACCCTGCAAGCACGAACATCGTTGCGCCCGCAAATTAGCATACCATTGAGCATATCGGTGGCTTGAAAGACTCCCCCACCGTCACTTCTCTGCAATTGAACGACCAAACATTTGGGTTAGGCATTCCAAGGTTCTAGTACTATACTGATGTTATGTGACAGTCACGGCATACCTTGTAGTAATCTACGGCCAGGAAGTTAGCCCAACGGTTGCCGGCAGCAGCGTAGCATGTATTGAGCACATCCACAAGACCACACGAGTGCTCCATGCATGCCGTCCATTGAAGCGGAATTGTGCGAAAGTAGTTCACAAGAACCAATGATTTGGTTCTGTCGCTGAGGACCGGCGATTCCAAGCGATTGTAGCAGACATCAGAGTCCATTCCACCGTCACCATCTATGATCATTGATGAACTTGTCAAGATAAATCATCTTTTCGAGAAATTGTGAGCATTGAAGCTTTAAGCTTACATTGGTTTTCAACCATGTGGTTCCATTGGTAGGCAATTTCTTCGCTCGACTCCTTCGATCTGTTGGAGGTGAACACGAGGAGGCGGTGGTTGAGCTTGATCATGTCGCTGACGCGGGGCCAGTCCTTGCCGTCCCGCGGCATCCTTGATACAGGGAACCAATACTTCATCAGGCCTGTCTTGTTGAACAACTTGGACAGACCGTGGTGAGACATGACATGGTCCTCAAGAATCAGTGTCACGATCTCCGACGGGTTTGTCAACAGAAACACCTCTATTTCCCTCATGGTATATATGGCTGGTTCCTACAGAATTACACAGTAGGAGTGTAAGATAATTCTGAAACAAACAATGCCAATGGATGAAACAGGTTAATTCAGCCAACTCACGAAAGCAGTGAGGACAAAGCATTTCCCTCCTAACGAGTGGCACAACCATATATCGTCGCGGAAGTCGTACACATCCAGCATCAGTGCTCGGACGCCATTCTGCGAAAAGACGGTTCGCATAATTCAGAATCAGAGTGCCAAGTGATCAGAAGGTATGTACTGACCGCAAGAAGCATGATAGCTGGCAAGCAAAAGTGACCTTACATTCAGTTGATCAGTGACTGAATCTTCCTGGTTGTACAATGTGAAGCGTGTGACTCCGGTTATCGAGAATGAGTTGTGCGTTGTCAGGAACGCATACTTGTTGAATGGCAATGATGTGCCCTAAGAGGTGGAGAAGAGCAGTACTGAAACTCAACAGTTATATATAATGCACACGAACAAACTGAACTCCATTTCTTTTGTCATTCCAGATGGTGCGTAAATAGGCTCTGACAGGTCATGCCAAGCAGCCAAGTAGTATCTAATTAAGATGATGAACTGAAACAGGACCAAAATGCCACAACAGAAGTCCACTTACAACTGTGTTGAACGGGTTGGCGATTGTTGTCCGGACGCATTTTTTACCGGTGAACCCATTGCAATTGTAGCAAGATAGTCCAGACACACAGTCAGCATCTGACGAACATCGATTGCCGATGACAATGACAATGACAATGACGATGACGATCCCTGTGCAACGTACTTAACAACAGTGTTGGTGATACTAGAGTTAGTCTAAATCGTGTGCTGAGTCAAGAGTCAAGCTTGGTTGTAATATTTGGCACTATAAATAAAGAGTGTGAGGTCCAAGAACACACACAATGTTCACGAAATTCTACAGGTATCAGAGCCAATACCCTCCAAACCTTAACCCGAGCAAGCAAAACCCATACCTAAAGAGCAGCCGCCGGCCGTGGTCCTCAACGACCGTGTCTCACGGGAGCGGACCGGCGGCCGGACGGGTTGCGTGCGGGCCCCGCGCGGCGTGGGATGTACGGCGCCGCCATCTGGTGACGTTGATCCGCCGGCCGCCGCTGTCTCGCCGTGCGTGGTCCTCCGCGACCGTGTCTCACGGGAGCAGGCCGGCGGCCGGCCGGATTGCGTGCGGGCCCCGCGCGGCGTGGGATGTACGGGGTGGGAGGTGAGGAAGGCGGGATCCGGCCGGTGGCGGCGCTCGGGCTGGCTCGGCCGGAAGGAGGTGGAGTGAGGAGGAAGAGAGGAGCTGTTGGCGTTGGCTGGCGTTCGGGAAGGCGCTCGGGCCGGCGGCGGAGGAGAAGGGGATCGGACGCTTTCGCCGGCGGAGGGAGGAGATCCGGCGGTGGAGGTAGAGGCGGCTAGAGGGGGCATCGGGAGGAAGAGAAGAGGTGTCGGTGGTGTCAGATCCTGAGATTTCAGAGATCCAACCGAGACTTTTCTGAATGGAAACGCTGGTAGAACGAAGAACAGAAACGCAAACTAGGGTATTGCTAAAGCTAACTAAGAAAGATACGAATATGCGGTTCTTCGTGTTTCATTACCAAGTCCACTGGGTTATAAACCCAATGGGAAAGTTACTGAATTACAGAACTGAGAAGTGAAAACGAGTTCAAGCTTGAGAACGGCAAAGTAAATGACGCACACAGTAACTATGGAAACATAAAGTAGCCGTAGGATCCTTCATCCGGCTTCTAGCGTCAATTCAAGCCGTTGCTCTGGTTCCAAATAGAATCGCTGAAGCGTTACATTCGTTGCCGAGTTCTTCTTTGCCTCCTTCTCCACAACGAAAACTCTGAAAACTTCGGTCTGCATTTCCTTCGGGTTTGTCATTTCCTTCCCTCTTGAGTCAAACCATGTCCTCAAGGTGTTAAATTTAGAAATGTGCTCTGGATGAATGTTGTATCTTCCCAGGTTGCATCTTCTGGACCCAAGTTCAACCATTGAATCAACCATTGGGCTATTGGTTCATTTCGGTGCAGTACCACTCTTCTGTCAAGGACGGCCGCTGGCTCGGTCTTGATTTTGCCATTCTCTCCCACCAAAGGTAGTCCCGGAATTGGTACCGCATGCGAACCCAAATGTTTCTTTAATTGACTTACATGGAAAACAGGATGGATTACAGTACCTTCGGGCAGCTGTAAATGATAAGCCATGGGACCAATTTTCTTCAGGACTCTGAATGGTCTGTAGTATTTCGATCTAAGTTTCAGAGATCCCCTTATCCCAAAAGTTGTTTGCCTATAATGTTGAATTTTGAGATATACCATGCCTCCAACTTGGAACTGTAACCATGCCTCCAACTTGGAACTGTCGTTCAGACCTCGATTTGTTGGCAAAATGCTTCATTCTTTCTTGTGCTTGGCGTAGATTCACCTTCAGTTGTTCCATCATATGTTCCTTCTGTTCCACAGTGACTCGAGCCTCCTCTGATATGTTACATGGGATAGTTAATTCTCCAACTTGAGGAGGAGGGTAACCATACAAAGCTTGGAAAGGAGAGGTTTTCAGCGCAGTGTGATAAGAAGTGTTATACCACCATTCGGCAAGGGTTAACCAAGC
The DNA here is from genome assembly GCA_036346405.1 of Phyllostachys edulis. Classification (NCBI taxonomy): domain Eukaryota; kingdom Viridiplantae; phylum Streptophyta; class Magnoliopsida; order Poales; family Poaceae; genus Phyllostachys; species Phyllostachys edulis. The sequence continues at coordinate 52,358,327 of CM070557.1, read as the reverse complement.
TACCCACTCCCTTGGTTCCTGAAAGGTCATGCTCCTCAAGTATGATTCCAAACATTGATTTACTTGCTCGGTTTATCCATCCGTTTGAGGATGATACGCATTGCTTAGCCTCAAAGATACTTTTAAAGTTTTGAAAATCTCTTGGAAGAGATGGCTAGTAAAAATTCTATCTATGTCAGTCACAATAGCAATAGGCAATCTATGTAATTTGAATATATTATCCATAAAAACTTACACTACTTGTTGTACTAAATATGGATGAGCTAATGATAAGAAATGGGCATATTTGGTGAATCTATCAACCACTACCAAGATCACCTCCTTACCACTAGACTTTGGCAATCCTTCTATGAAGTCCATGCTGATATGAGTCCAAGCCATATCGGGTATCTCTAGAGGGTTAAGTAATCCAGGAATATGTACATGCTCAGGTTTAGTAATCTGACATACTGGGCATTCAGAAATCAGCAATGCTATATTCCTCTTGAGCCTTGGCCAATAAAATAGTTTCTTAATCATGTGATAGGTTGCTCTCATACTTGAGTGACCTCCAATAGCAGAAGAGTGAAATGATTCCAAGATTCTTGTTCCAATGTCATTGCCTGTTCCCACATATATCCTTCCCTTGTATCTCACCAACCCTGAAAGCATCTAGACCCCTAAAAATTATTTTGGTAATTAATGATAATATGTGAATATATGACTAACATGTTTATTGAGTGTTTACAAGGTTAAGTCCTATTTTGGATGGTCCGGGACGTGATTTGCCGATGATTCTAATCATCATTGATAATTTGTCTAAGCAATCAATGTATTGTTTTTGTTCAGGTGGGGTAACCCTCGGTTGAGTCTCCAAGAATGTATGAACTGTTTTAAGCCTGTTGTGCTACGGTCCACCAGCCGTACCTCTGACATGACATGCACGATTGCACACCTGGCAACCAATCCAATTTGTCACGTGCACAGCTAACATGCAAGGTGTTGTTGAATAATCGATGTCGTAGTCGAAAAAAATCAATTCAATCACACAAAGAATACCAAATAGACACAATGAACACCAACGTATAAAGGAGAACCGGTATCTTTATTCATCTGTATGTCTCATGTACATAAGGGGTCCTTATATTTATAGCTCATAAGGGTGAAATCTCTCTAGGGGTGGTTTAGTCTTTTGTCCATACAATTAGGTTTCGTTACACTCTCTCTTGGACAATAGACAACGATATACAAATGTCTCATCAAAAACTCCTTCCAAAACCCATTGGAAAAAAAGGAATGGAGAAAATAGTACATTATATTTGTAAGTTACATTTCACTTGTTGCCTCACTAAAAACCATCATGTGAGAAAACTTCAAAAAAAACTCACCAAGGAAAAGAATACAACGTTTAATCTTTGGGATCCAATCTTCAATATTTTAGATAAATCCTTAGGATTTGATAAGGGTCATGGTTTAGGGATTTACTCCCCCTGAACTCTGCAACTCTTTAAAACCGTCTTATTCCTATGCCATGAATGCATCTTTAGAAACTGGATGCAGGTAGAGACTTAGTGAATAAATCAACTGGATTTTCACAAGATTTTGTTTGCATGATCTTTACCTCACTATTCTTCTGGATTTCATGAGGATAAAATATTTAGGAGCAATGTGTTTCGTGATATTGCTTTTGACATAACCCGTTTGCATTTGTGTAATACAAGCAGCATTATCTTCATAGATAATTTAGGGGTATTGACGATATTAATACCACAATACTTCTGGATGTGGTTAATCACGCGTTCGAGCCAAATATATTCAGGTGAGGCTTCATATAGTGTTATAATCTCTGAGTGGTTAGTAGAAAAAGCTACTAAGGTCTGCCTAGATGACCGTCAAGAGATGGTTGCACCACCACAAAGTAATATAAATCTATTCTGAGATTTTGCACTATAGAGATTTGATATATATCTTCAAGATTTAGTAATGATCATCGAGATCTATGCATAATCTTTGCATTGTCGACCAATTGGAATTAAATTGTTAAATGGTAAAACCTTTTAGGTGAATTTAATCAGTAATCATCGTATCAACATCTTCTAGGCTCGACTAAGATTTTTTTAAATCTCAAGTATGATGATCAGTATTTAGCATATGCTCCCCCCCCTAAAGACAACTTTCGTTGAAGCCTTGTTGCTCCGATGCCTTTCATGCATTTTTCGAAAATGAACATAGGCAAAAATGTTGTGATCAAATCTACTAGAATATCACGATGCGGAGTCTTACATATACATATCCTATTACTCACTTGGAGGTTTAGGATAAACACTATTCGGGAGTAATATGTTTAACTTATCAAATACCACTATTTAATTATGCAATACAAGTAGATTATCCTTGCAGATGATATGGGGTAATACTAGTTGCAAATTCGTATGCTTTCCGGATACGATTTATCAAAACCTTTTAGGGGCTTAATATTTTGTAACTATCTCTGGGTGGCTAAAGTTACAACTAATTGTTTGTTCTGCAGAACTATAACGTATGGCTATACCACTCTAGAGTAAAATATAACTAGTCTTAGTTTTGGCGTTTAGGGGATTAATGGCCAATACCACCAATGTATATCATACCTTCATGGTACTAGAGAAAACCACCATTCCACTGACTCCTAGCGAAAGATGCACTTTATAAGTGCTTGTGTGGTGCACTTCTGGTTTTTAGGTTTCTCATTTCATTCTATTGGGTCTTGATGGGTCTTTGTCCACTTATAGGGATCATATGATCATTGTCCACTTATAGGAATCACATGATCATTGGTGTGATTTAGAGATTGACTGGTGAGATAATTTTCCTTCAAGGAGATGTTGTCTCTTCTGGGAGATGTTCTTATTATATTTAAAAGACTATTGGGTATGAGTTTCATACATATTGCGATTTTGTTTTCTTTCTTACTAAGAATTTTAAGTCCTTCGAGGATCTCATCAATGATTATCAAAACCCATTGACTGCATATTTTGTTCATGCCATTTGCCAGAATTATTATACAACGAAACATTATTTCATTCATAATAGGAGAGTGATGGTCTCTGCGGGGACCTTTGAACCATAGCTTTCACCACTTCATTATCTTCGTAATGACCCATCAAGTCTGAACTACCTGGTTCCAAAACTTTTATTTAGCAATTATGGTTCAGTCTCATATGCATTCAATATATAACCCGATATGAACGCTTCAAGCGCTCGGCCATGGACTTTGGTTCTGGGTTCGTGTTATCGTAAGATAAACTTTAGCAATTACAGATACAAAGTGATTGTCGACAACTTTTTCTCCCATATCCTCAAATTGAGGGTATCTCAGTGTTAACCAGATCTTCGTCATTTCCCAAACAAACGATTCTTGGTCGTTCCGCATTGCCAGCATTGTAATATGTGCACATCAAATTCTTGGGGCTTTCATCTTCATGTGGTATTTCACCTTCAAGGTGAGTTCTCTTCAAGAGAGTTAAAAAAAGTGATTAATAATTATTTTGACTAGTGTCATTAGATCTTAGACCCGCAAGCGTCATCACATATTTTAGATCAAGAACCAATAAGTCAATTTCGCAAAGATGGATATACTATTCAACCCAGGCTATTCCACTCTTAGCGACATATTTACTGTAAGTAAACATTGTGGTAACTCCTCCATAATTGGAAATTATCTGGCAGGCTCTCCGCTTCTGGCGCACAGGAATATAACCTAAACCTTAAGTTTAGCTTGACTAGTGCATGTATCTTCGTACTAAAGATCTTTTTCTTTTGGAAAATACGACGACATTCGAACTTTTGGGCATTTCTCCCCCTAATGCCAAGATTCAATCTTTATTAATAGCATACCACAAAATTCCCCTATCATGGGCACAAGATTTATTGAATTTCAAATCCAACATGATCTCCAACAACTCGTGGTGGCCCAAAGGTATATGCTACAGTGGTGATAACATGTGGAAAATATTTGATTCCTTCGATACACACTTATTTTAATAAGGGGTTTGATAGAGCTAGACTTTTATCAATGCAGTGACAAGAAAACTTCATGATCCTAATATTCTGTAGAATATTCCAACTTCGTGTTGGTCATTAATCTGCGACGAAGGTTCGATACAAGGGTCCGAGAGTTGGCAGACTTATTCTACAGACTAGCTTCTTTATTATTTGCCCAAGTTTTGATCCAATTACTCAGCCCATATTTTAAATAATTTGGGTCATTAAACTTTAAGTTTATAATTACGCAACATATTTTCTTATGATCATAAGTAGTGTGTTCTAACAGCATAAAACTACAGAATGCTCTTCAGGAATATAAACACAATGCTGGAACATAAATATTTGACCATAGTTAATCTGCACAGAAATATACTAGATTTTCTTCTGGACTTCAAATCTTAGTTGAATCACCCAAATAGTATAACTATTCGACGAAAATATTTATTGTTCAACAGGAACTCCAAACTTAATTAAGGGTGATAAACTGCGTGTCTTATTTTAATTTGTAATGCCAGAATCATCATGGCCAAATTTAGATCATTCGGGATCAACAAAGTCCAATATGCTATCTTTCTTTTGGGAGCTATATTTGCTTCAAGCAAGTGATATGACTTCTGGTGGTGATGCAGTTGCAGACTGCACTTGCTATTTTATGCATGTGTCATTTCCGATGAGTATGGCAAGCTTCGGTGCATAGTCAAACATGGCATATGTGCGACTACGTCAAGCGGCCGTCGATTTGCCGTGTGCATTCTCGCTGGCTAGCGGTTAACATATTGTCGAAGACACAAATCAATTGCCCTTTGTGGGCAACAATTATTGTGGTTGCTAACAGTATGGGTATCGGTAATGACGTAAATGCTATTTTCCATATCAACTGGATAAGGATGATAATCATGCAATTTACTTTAATCATCTCTCAAAATAAACTAGATTTATTTACTGCTTTGGGCTAATTTGCTTCTGGCTTTGACCTAGGATATGTCGATGTGCCTACCATGACTCTTTTTTTTAAATATTTTTCTATACCTCTTAGGTTCCAATATCCCACACAGGTCCAATATCCTCTCTCTTTTCGTGCCAACTATAAAAATCCCGAGTCATAGCGTGTGCATCGGGCATTTGCTTGAAATCAACTCAGAGTTAAAGATTTGTAATCATACTTCAACAAGTGTACAATTTCATTGGCCTGAAGCCAATATATACTCTGTAATACACTGCTTACAAAGTTTTTCAAATAAAAAATCAGTGTGGTAGATGATAATATTATATAGGCTCTAAGTCTTAGGGCTTAAGTTATTCTGTATTTATTTTAGGAATATGGTGTTTTCTAGCCAAAGTGATCCAACAGAGATCAATATATGTCTAGGCTTGGTCCGGAGCCACTAAGAAAAATAGTTTCCCTTTTGCCATATGGGCATTCGTGCACTACAAGCTAGTGAACTGAGGCTTATTATATATGAAGAGCACATGTACAACATTTTGTTAGCAAGACAAGGCAAGGCAACATATTTTCAATTTCCAAGCATACGATTTACAAATTTATTCCATGCAAGATCAGTTTACTACAGGTAAGGTATGCTACCGGCAATATGTTCTATTGAGCAGATTTAATCAACTATTCAGTAGGAGATAAGACTTTAATAGAACAACTCATACCATTAATTTATATATGTGGCATCTGGGAAAAACGATCTAATGCATAAGGTTCCATCCTAAAGCAAAAAGATAAGATATGCTTAGTAGGAGCAGGGCCAAGCTCTACAGGAGCTGAATCTATACTACTGATGAGACTTGTGCAGGAAAGCGACATCTTTACAAAGTTAATGGATAACTAGGAGATTTCTACAGGTCTCCATAGAACATGCCGTAGGCTTATCATTGCTTTTTATAGATTTCTTGTCCTAGGTACGTGTGTCTACAAGAGCACTATTGGAATTTACAGACGTTCTTGTAGAGAAACCCATAGAGCCAACAGATTACACTTAGTCACCACGTCGTCATTCTCAATGGCAGAGTATAGGCGATACCTCATAAATTGCAAAGCCTTTGCCTTTTCAACGGCAATAGGTTCAGATGTGCCAACGGCAGGCTTGACAATAGTATGACATGGAGATAAACCAAAGTGATATAGTTGTTGCCATCTAGGGCAAGCAAATTCCATTTAGTGATGTCTAACATATCCCACACAATTTATGTAATTTGTTATGTTTACTACTGGTAAAGAATAATGAGTGCAAAATAGTAAAGATTAATTTTATCTATTCAGTAGATAATTTTATACATTTCCTAGATTTTTCCTGGTATTTTTAGGTTTTTTCTGATAATTTTTAAGGTATGGGAGCAGTTTTTAGAATTACTAAATCCATTAAATAATTTCCCAAACACACAATACCAGGGAAAATAAACAATGAAAAATATTATGCTTCCAAGGTGTACTATGTCTAAGTTTTCACAAAATTATGGAAGCTCATATGCCTAAAAACCATGTTTCTAGGATTGTTTAAGGTTATTGCATAAAAATAATTAATATTACAGCAAATAACCATAAATTGAGGGTCTAAAATACACAATAACCATGAGATATATTAATCTGCCGCAGGAATCAGATTCCCAAGGGGTTACTATGCAAGAATATATAAAAATCTAAAATCCATAGTAAAAATCCCAAACTCCGGGGTTTCATAAAATTTTCTTATCCGCTAAAAATTCCTCATAAGTTTGAACTCCGAGGGTGCTTGAGCATAGGCGTCGTGGTGGAGTGGTGGCGAGCGGGCGCGAGGCGATCGTGGCGGCGTGGCGCGCGGTGGCCGTGAGGGCGCGACGCGTTCGACACGGCTAACGCGCACAACGCATTGGGCGGCGAGCGGCTTCGAGCCGGGCAACAAATTTTTTTTTCATTTTCGTGCATGAACAGTAACAGATCCCATTCACATGACTAATCTCTAATTTAGAACGTTAATTAATCACGAGGCTAATTAGCATTTTAACGGATCTAAACTATACATGCAAATTAATCTACCAGATTAATTATAGCAAAAACAATAGGTTGAAAGATGAAATTCCGGCGACATACCGATGTGGTCGTGTAGAGCGATTCGTATTGATAACGAATTGAATAATCGATGTCGTAGTCGGAAGACAATCAATCCAATCACACAAAGAATACCAAATAGACACAATGAACACAAGCGTACAGAGGAGAACCAATATCTTTATTCATCTGTATGTCTCATGTACATAGGGGGTCCTCATACTTATAGCTCATAAGGGTGAAAACCGTCCAGGAGCTGTTTAGTCTTTTGCCATACAATTAGGTTTTGTAATAGGTGCAAGCTAACAAGGCAATTTAGCCACAACTGAACTATATTTTTGGCTTAAATGTCACTGTTTTAAAGCGAAATAGCAAAAATAGCCTCACCAGAAGCAAATTGTTAAAAATGGCACCCGTGCTGCGCTCAAAAACCACAGCAGGGGGCCTACTGAGCGCCCACTGCGCGGTAGGGCCATGGGCGGGCTCCCATTCGGCGGGAGCCGGCATCCCCTGCTCCCATCGAGCGGTAGGTAACGTGGCGGATAGCATTTTTGCTTATTCACTCATGGAGATGTTATTTTTGCTATTTTGTACAACTTTATCATTCTAGAAAGAAAAGAAAAAACTCCCCTGCTTGTTTTGGCCTTCCTTTTCCCCTGAACATCATGCCTTCCACATCAGTCCGAGTGTGCCAAGCAGGCCGTACAACGCGTCCTTCAGAGTTCGTTTCTGCAGATATGGATGTCACATCTCAGCACACATGATTCCCTGTGTGGTACTGAACAAAATTCCACAAATGAAAAAACCAAGGATATGGATCTTACCCTGCAAGCGTGTACATCGTCGCGCCCGCAAATTAGCATCCCATTGAGCATATCCGTGGCTTCAAACACTCCCCCGCCGTCACTCCTCTGCAATTGAACGGCCAAACATTTGTTGCATTACGCGTTTCAAGGTTCTAGTACGTACTCAGCTTATGTAACAGTCATGGCAAAGTACCTTGTAGTAATCTACTGCCAAGAAGTTAGCCCAACGGTTGCCGGCAGCAGCGTAGCATGTACCAAGAACGTCCACAAGCCCCAACGAGTGCTCCATGCACGCCGTCAGCCGGAGCGGAATCGTGTGGAAATAGTTCACGAGAACCAGGGATCTCGTCCTGTCGCCGAGGGCCGGCGATTCAGAGCGGTTGTAGCACGCACGGGGGTCCATCCCACCGTCACCATCTATGATCAGCAATTCATCCATGAACTTGTCACGATAAGCCTATCTTGTTTTGGAGAAATTGCCATCGTCAGAGCTTTACGCTTACATTGGTTTTCAACCATGTAGTTCCACTGGTACGCGATTCCTTCAGTGGACTGCTTCGATCTGACGGAGGTGAACACGAGGAGGCGGTGGTTGAGCTCGACCATGTCGCGGACGCGAGGCCAGTCCTCGCCGTTCCGCGGCATCTTTGACACAGGGAACCAGTGCTCCATCAGGCCTGCCTTCTTGAACAGCTTGGAAAGGCCATGGTGAGAACTGACATAGTCCTCCAGGATCAGTGTGACGATCTCTGACGGGTTTGATGACAGAAACGCCTCGATTTCCCTCATGGTGTCTATGGCTGGCTCCTACAGAATTATAATTCTACTAGTTACAGTGCCAATACCGTCATACAACTGATGCAAGTATAGAGCAGATGGGTTCGTATCAGTTCACTCACGAATGCGGTGAAGTCGAAGCATTTCCCTCCCTTCGAGTGGCACAGCCATATGTCGTCACGGAAGTCATACACATCCAGCATCAGTGCTCGAACACCATTCTGCAAAAAGGCGGCTCGCACGATTCAGAATCAGAGTGCCAAGCGATCAGAAGGTACTGGCTGAAAGAAGCTAATTTGAAGCAGTCGTAGGTACACTCAGTTGATCGGTGACTGAATCGTCTTGGTTGTACAACGTGATGCGTGGGACTCCGGTGTGGGACGGCTCTCCGCGGATTGAGAACGAGTTGTGCGTCGTCAGGAACGCGTACTTGTTGAATGGCAATGACGTATCCTGAGGAATGAAAAAAGAGCAATACTGAACAGTTATAGCACTGGAGATGAATGAACTCAACTCCACTGCATTTGTGATTCCAAACGGTTCGTGAATTAATAGTAACACTAAAATGGCAGAACATAAGTTCGATCACTACTTACTACTATCTTGAATGGGTCGGCGACCATTGTCCGAACGCACTTTTTACCGGCAAACTCAATCCAACAATTGTAACAATATAGTCCAGACCCGCAGTCGGCCTCCGACGAGCATGGATCGCCGAGCTGCAAAACCGAACATCAGATTAAAACCACTGTTCCAGCAGAAACTTCTGCGATCATTACAAGGTTGATGAGGACAGAAATAAACAGGACCTTGCATTGCCCGCTTGAACAAGCCGCTGCAGCTTGAAAGATTACACAAAGGAACAAAAGTATGCTTCTTGAGCTGTGCATAACTCCTTGCAACTCTGAAATATAGCAGCAAAAATATTTAGGCAGGTGAGTAGAGCAACCAAAGCTATCAGTATCACTATATCATCATGAGAGCTTGTAGTTACCAAGGAAGCTCTGGCTGTGAAGCTGATTTCAGAGAGAACCTACCACGTGGCCTGTAGGAATATGCTTTTCGAGCTTTCTAGGAACGAAGCTCTGGCTGTGAAGCTGATTTCAGAGAGAACCTACCACTTGGCCTGTAGGAATATGCTTTTCGAGCTTTCAAAGCCAGCGTCAGGCACCACACATCAAAAGTCTAATTTCCCCTTCTTCGTATAGTTTTTTATGATTAGGTCCTATTAATTGTATTTGTTGCGAAACTTTAGCTTAATGTTTTGCACAATTTGCACACCATTTTTTGACTTATGACAAATTTTGCTCACCAATATGAAGCATTCTTGAATTTTTTTTTCCACATAGAATGGAAGTATCTCAGCTTGATAATTCGAAAAAAAAAAGGATGACAGGCAGGATGAACTTCATTAATTCATTCACATCCCCTGTCCAATTATTATGTTTTGAACAATTCAGGCTTCTGTAGCAGACAAGGACAGACAGAATACAGCCATACGTTTGGAACAGCATCGCCTTGTTTTGAGCTCTCGAGGAGAGCCACTCAATTCAATATGGGTTGTGTATTCTTTTTTATCTAATTCAATATGAGTTGTGTATTCTTTTTGATCCAATGATTTAGATTAGTTAGAATTTAATACTATAAGAAAATTGTAATCGGCAATACGAGTGACATGTATCATGTATGTAGCGGTTGGGCTGGCGGGCGCTCATGCCGTCGAGGAGACGGCTCGGGAGCAGCCGCAGGCGGTGCAGTGGCCCCTGGCCGGTCCGCGGCCGGGGCGCACGACCGGCATTAGTCCGTCCATGGCGAGCCCCGCCCTTCGGTGGCGAGCGGCGATCCGACGAGGGGTGTTGACTGGAGACGAGGGGATAGGCGGCCTGCCACCGAGGAGTCCTCTCGGTCGCCACTCACGAGTCAATCAAGTAAGGAGATTGTGATTAATATGTTCGATTTCTCTAAAAATGGGTGAGAAATGGACGGATTTGGATTTGTCTAAACATAGCTACACTTGTGTTCGTAATTTGGTGGCTTGGTGCTGTGCCATGCTCTGAACTGTGAATTATTAACTCTGTTATGAACTCCGTGCGACAGCGGCTCCGTATCTTTCTGTCTTAACATTACGTAGGCCATTGTTTGACCAATTAATTTTGTTGTGTTCTACTGAATTTCATGTTATGTGCCTTTTCCTACTTTCTGAGAAGCACAGAAGCAAATTGTAATCTTAGCTATATCAGAGCAAACATTGATAAATGCTCTAAAAATTTGAATATAGTATTTAGCAAAAGTTTGGTTAATGGATGCCATTTCTCATCTACAGCCTTGATAATGAGTAGTGTGTCATTTATATTAATTTGTTGCCAAACATGTTTGTTTCTTATTTTCCTATGTTTGTATGGATATTTGGTTTACTTTCCAACGTATTCAGTCCAATGCTCTGTCTGCTACATTGTGCAGTAAGAAATGGGATGTGTGCAAACTAAAAAAGTGCCCCAAGTTGTTAGTTCATCTGATGGAACACAAGAAAAATCCATTGTCCTAGGGCCAATTCCTCTTATAACCTAAATGATAATAAAAGAACCGCAGTCGTTGTCAATTTGGTTTAACAACAATGTTAATGTAAGGTTTTTTTATTTAATTAAAGGTACTTACCGAGAATTCGGCTGTTGTTCACAGTTGAAACTTGAAAGAGTTTAAAAATGCACGTGCTATAACTTGATTGGGCTCAATTTCTTTTGGTTCTTCTTAAGATGTTTGGGTCTTTAAGCTCTGCTTGTTGTCGTAGTATTTCACAAAACTTGAATCATTTGTCTGAAGATCCAATTATCTGCACATCCGAATCACGTTCGACCATATGCTGCTAAATACTAAAAAGTGTTTGTTTGTATCTATAACCTCCTGAATATTAACTACTAATAACCTTTGCTTTTTCTGCCATTCCAGGGAGCAGATTGTGTGAAGCCCTTTATCACATTGCAGGACTGCATCAAAGCAAACCCAGAGGCATTTTCTAAGCAGATTTTGGAAGAAGAGAGACGAGGAGGCTGAGAAGTCCAACCTGAAAGTTAGAGCTCCAACATGGTCTACAGAAACCAAGCCAAAGCTTTGTGATTGTGTGGTATTAGACATCATGCTGAAGCCCGGGGGGTGTCTTTGTGCTGCGTACATGTGTGTCATTGTACTCTATCCTGTTTTTTAAGTACTAAGTACTATGGAAATTTCATTAACCTGACATATACAAGTAAAGAGTAGGATGCAAGGCAAATATAGCAACTGCAAGTCTGCAACCTCTGCAGTGCTGAGCACAGATTTTTATTACACACAACATTTAACATGTATATTGAACTGGAAATCAAGTATACAAACACGAACACCAAAACTGAGATAAATAAATGATGTCCATTTAAAAGATTTGCACACGAGCTAACAGCTGAGAGCATCAATCAATATTCATATCCGGATTTGCATATGTGAGTGCTGAGATTCTAAGAACACCGTACAATAATGAGATCCACGGGCAAGTATATTTGCACGCATCATAATATCAACCAATTATCAGAACCTACAACTTCGAGCATTCATCATATATTAGTTCCCAGTAGATCATACACAATGGGTTTGTTAACGCTTACATAATCATGTCATTCACAAAAATTACAACCATTTGCAAACCTGAACTGAAACATGACATTTGATTCGACATACATGTGCCACTCAAATTCACGGAACATGACAGCTCACATTAACTTCTAGTCGCAAAAACAAACTTAGCATGAAACCAAGAAGATGCTAAGAAAGAGCACTTTCAGGTTTCAGACTTCCAAAAGCTAGATAAACCTGTAAGTCCTGAAAATAACATAGCCTAGATATAATCATCACCAGACGAGAATCTAAGAGGAGCCCCCTTGCAACGCCAGTTGATCACAATCTGTGGTGGAAGACAATAATGTTGCTGGACCTACTATTCTTCTTGCGGCACTCATTTGACTGTAGCTCCAAGTGGTATTGTATATCAGTTAATCACCAACATTTTCTTAAATCTTTAAAACTGCTGATTATGTGACATTCATATCATATCACCAAAATGATGTGCTGTAGCCATCATACAAACCTGCAAAGGAGTTTCAATATCACCAAGTTAATTACAGAGACTACAGGAGAGCGTATGAAATAACCAATTGTTGGTATTCACTGAAAGGTGGAATTTCGCATAGGCTCTATAATTTTTCGGCTGCGATGAACTAATTGATGCACTGGCCAATAATATACTCCTAATTGCTTACAAACTGGCACAACTAGACTCTAGAGTTCTCCATGAATATCAAATATTAAATACACGTACTTAGTTGGCCTTCCTATTAACAGCTTGAACATCAGAGCAACGCAAATGTTTTTTCCGACGAACAGACTGGGACAACAACAACACAAGAGCGTCCATGTCTGACTGTCCAATAATAAAATCGATGCCCCAGTTCATTTCTGTAATAAAAAAATGTTGTTTCAGTGAAAACAGATAAAGAAAAAAGCAAACCAGATACTCAGAGAAATATATATTCGGATGAACAAATAAGCAGCTAAATTGCCAAGCAAGTGCTAATAACTGTATTTATATCCTCATTTTGTCTGGATTTTGTTAAGCATAGATGCCTATTTTTCCAAAGCAGTACTGCTAGTGGTAGCTATTGCCAAGCTAATCCTATCTTGAAATCCTAGGTGTTTGCCATACAAATAGCTTTAATTGCTACCTTGTTGGTTGCTTGGACAGTGTCTTGCTGCATTAGAAAATATATGGAGAAAGATTTTGCACTCACACGTTGGTAGATGAGTACGAGATCAAGGCTGGAGATGCCTGCAAAGCGACGCAATAGCTGAGCACGACCCCGATTGTGACTATAGACATGCTACTGATGAACAGCAATGGGGTTGGACCCAACCATTGCAGACGTGCCATCACCCCAAGCCGGAATGAGCTTGGATCATATGCGTCCCTCTACTCTAGCGTTTCCAGCCTTGGGCAGAGACAGGGGCGGAACTAGAGTGAAAATCACCATTTTACCATGCACGTGACAACATATAAAATTTTCAAGCAATATTGTACTAAATAATAATGTGTTCGGCTATTTTTAGCATCAATAATTCGACATAACCGACGGCAATGTACAATGATAAAGAAATATCGATCAAATCATCAAAATGTGTCATGTGGGGCTTAACATATTCCCGTCGCAAGCAATCAGAGTCGGCGCACAGCAGCATGCAGCAAGACGTGATGCTATAGGACTTCAAGCTATTTACGGCAAAGTTTATGTATTAGGATAGTATTGTTTGATTAGCTTTCCATCAGGATAGAGTCCGTGTCCGGTTTGGTCTCCTTAAGAGACAGTTTAGATTGCTTCCTGTTCGGCTTACGTCTCTATAAAAAGAGACTTGTACCTTTCGTTTACATGAATCAAGAAATATCAGAAAACCCAAACTCCCTCTATTTCTCGCTACTGTTCACGAGCCTGCCCTTGCCGTGCGGACGCCGTCGTCACGGCTCCTCCTCCGCGCCGGGTCCAGTCCGCGCCACGACTTATCACGAGTATCCCATCCGATCAAACCCTGTCCGTGACAACTTGGTATCAGAGACTCCTGCTGCTTCGCCACCCATGTCAGACGGAGACGCTTCGGATGCGGTTACCAAGAAGCTTGACGCCCTATTGCAACAGATGGAGCTCGATCGACTCAAGCTTCACGACAAGATCGACGTGCTCACTAGCTCCATCCGCGACATCGACAACCAACAGCGTGCTCATCACCTCACCATCACCCGCCTTGAGCAAGGCCACCGGCCGCCGCCACACGACTTCGACCTCGACTCCATCGTCGAGGGCGGCTTTCGCACAACGGAGGGCCTGCTACCCAATCCTCACCGAGCGGCACCTGTCCTGCCGGCAATGCAGGGCGGGGTGCACCAAGGCGCCGCAATCGAGCGGTCCTAGGCACATCATACAGTGTAGGACGGGCACGCCGCCGGCCGGGGTGGCGCACCTTGTTTCTACAAACTGAACTTCCCGACATTCGACGGTCACGACGACCCACTGCCATGGCTTAATCGCTGTGAACAATTTTTTCGCGGACAACACACCATGGAGGAAGACAAAGTGTGGCTCGCCACCTTTCACATGACAGGGTCGGCCTAGCTTTGGTACCATTGTCTGGAGCGTGATATGGGCACACCTTCGTGGCGCCACTTCGTCGAGCTGATCAACACCCGCTTCGGGCCACCATTGCGCAGCAACCCGTTGGGCGAGCTCATTGCACTACACAAAAAGGGCACGGTCCGGGAGTTCTCCGACCAATTCCTCGCGCTGCTATGCTGTACAGACCCATTAACGGAGCGCCAACAGATTCAATTGTTCACAGCAGGTCTTGGGCAGCCTCTTCAGACCGATGTCGAGTTACAAGCACCCCAATCCTTGGAGTCAGCGATGAGCCTTGTGCATGCGTACGAACGCCACACACAAGCAGTCACCTTGGCTACTTCCTCCAGACGCCCCTGGCGATCAACCGGGTCGACCGGCGGGTACACTTCGGTGGGACCACTAGCAAGCTCGAGCCATACTTCAGTTGGTTCGGCCGGCAGCATCCTCTCAAGCGGACCACCCGTGGACAATGCCCAAGGCCGGGTTCCTGCACAGCCAGGCGTAGCGCGACGTTCCTTGACGCCGGCTGAGATGGACCGCCGGCGCGCACAAGGACTATGCTTCCAATGTGATGAAAAGTATTTCGCAGGCCACCGTTGTAAGCGTCTCTTTGTCATCGAAATATAGCCGGACTTCAGCGACGACGACGACGACCAGGACAATTCCCCGGCCACCACTATAGCACCGGAAATTTCCCTGGCCGCCCTCACCGGCATTCAGCCCCGTTCCGGCCAGACAATGCGCTTGTTGGTGGTGATTGGCACCACGACATTGGTCGCTCTCCTCGACTCCGGCTCTACGCATAACTTCATCGCCGACCACGTCGTGCATGCCACCGGAGTACCCATGCAACCCCAGCGGTCTCGTGTTCTTTGCCGCCAACGGTGATCGTGTCTCTAGCCTGGGCCTTTGTCGTGCGATGCCTATTGTTATCGGCAACGAGGCGTTCACCTTGGACTGCTTTGCCATGCCATTGGAGGGATTTGACGTGGTCTTAGGGGTTCAGTGGCTCGGTACTCTTGGACCGATCACTTGGGACTTCTCTCGCATGACCATGGTGTTTTCTCGCGGCGGCCGCAAGGTGACATGGCAAGGTCTGCCACTAGAGCCACGGGTGGCCAGATTGCTCGCTTGCACCGGCACCACCTTAATGGATGATCTCCTAGATGGGTTTCGCGACCTCTTCGACGAACCACATGGGCTGCCGCCGCCTCGGGATCGGTATCATCACATCCACCTGAAGCGTGGAACCGACGCCATAGCTGTTCGGCCGTACCGCTACACCCAATTGCAGAAGGACGAGCTAGAAAAACAATGTGCCGCGATGCTTCAACAAGGAACTATTCGTCCCAGTTCGTCAGCTTTCTCATCACCGGTCTTGCTCGTCAAGAAGACGGATGGGTCTTGGCGTTTTTGTGTCGACTACTGGGCTCTCAATGACCGAACTATCAAGGACAAATTCCCGATTCCAGTTGTGGAGGAACTACTTGATGAACTACGAGGCGTCGTATTTTTTACTAAACTGGATTTGCGCTCTGGCTATCATCAAGTCCTGATGCACCCGGCCGATGTGGAGAAGACGGCATTCCGTACTCACCAAGGGCTCTTCGAGTTCCTCGTGATGCCATTCGGCCTCACCAACGCACCGGCTACATTTCAGGCCCTTATGAACTCAATCCTCCAACCCTTCCTTCGGCGCTTCGTATTGGTCTTCTTCGACGACATCCTCATCTACAGTCCATCCTGGTCCGAGCATCTTTGTCATCTCCAGGTTGTCCTTCGCACCCTACAGTCGAATCGTTTTTTCCTGAAACGTTCCAAGTGTTTCTTTGGAGAGAAGTCGATTCGCCTACTTGGGCCATGTGGTATCCGCAGAAGGCGTCGCCGTCGACCAAGCCAAAATCAGTGCGGTCACCTCTGGCGATCAAATCGATCCGGCGGTCTGGGATTTCTTGGCCTTGCGGGTTATTATCGCAAATTTATTCGGGATTTCGGCTCCCTGGCCGCACCTCTGACACAGCTCCTCAAACGCGAAGCATTTCATTGGACTGAGACAGCCCAAGACGCGTTCACCAAACTCAAGGCGGCCCTCACCTAAGCGTCGATTCTGCAATTGCCAGATTTTTCTGCCGATTTTATTGTTGAATGTGATGCGTCCGGTCGTGGCTTTGGGCGATGCTTCATCGAGCACGCAAGACTTGCATATTTCAGCCGACCGATTACACCGCGCCATGCTCTCTTGGCGGCCTACGAACGGGAGCTCTTCGGTCTGGTACAGGCGGTTCAACATTGGCGACCGTATTTATGGGGCCGCAAATTTTTGGTACGTACCGACCATTACAGCTTGAAGTTTTTGCTTGACCAGCGGCTATCTACCATTCCACAGCACCAATGGGTTAGCAAGCTCTTGGGTTATGATTTTAGCGTCGAGTACAAACCAGGTCGCAATAACGTGGTTGCCGATGCACTGTCCCGCCGCGATACCGAGCTTAACGTCTCGGTTATGTCCCTGTCCTCGCCTCAATTTGCCGTATTTGATGAGTTGCGCAGGGAGTTTGCACAGGATCCGGCCATGCTGCAGCTCCGCACAAACATCACAGCTGGCAGCCAGCAGGGGCCATGGGCAATTGTTGATGATCTGGTCACGTTCAACGGCAGGGTATACGTACCTCCTACTACCCCACTGCTACCTCGCCTTCTCCAGGCAGCGCACGGCACTGGCCATGAGGGCATCCAGAAGACACTCCACCGTTTACGTGCTGATTTTCATGTCCCTAATGCACGCTCGGTGGTGCAGGAGTTCGTTCGCTCGTGTGATACGTGTCAACGTAATAAGGGTGAGCAGTTACACCCCGCTGGTCTTCTTCAACCCTTGGACGTGCCATCCTCGGTATGGGCAGACATTGCTATGGATTTCATTGAAGGGCTACCGCGTGTCCACGGCAAAACAGTTATTCTCACAGTGGTGGACCGTTTCTCGAAGTATGCACACTTTATTCCATTGGCTCATCCGTACACAGCTCATTCAGTGGCCCAAGTGTTTTTCGCTGAAATTGTTCGGCTCCATGGGGTGCCAACGTCAATTGTCAGTGATCGGGACCCGGTCTTCACTAGTACTTTTTGGACTGAACTGTTTCGTTTGACCGGGGTTCAACTTTGTCTCAGTACCGCTTTTCATCCTCAATCAGATGGTCAGTCCGAAGTCGTCAACAAGGTTATTGTCATGTACCTTCGTTGCATCACTGGCGATCACCCCAAACAGTGGCTTCGGTGGTTACCTTGGGCTGAGTACTGCTACAACACCTCCTTCCAGACGTCACTTCATACTTCTCCGTTCAAAGTGGTGTATGGCCGGGAGCCACCGTCTTTGCGTGCATATGAGCCAGGTAGGACGTGTCTTCCTGCCGTGGAGTAGTTAGTACGCGATCGTGATGAATTTTTGCTCGAGATCCGTAACCGCTTACTCCAAGCACAACAACTTTACAAGAAACAATATGGCAAGGGACATCGTGCATTGGAGTTGATTGAGGGACAATGGGTATGGCTTCGTCTTCATCAGCGTCAGGCGGCATCATTGTCTCTCCCCAATCGCGGAAAGTTAGGACCGCGTTATTTTGGACCATACAAAGTGCTTCAACGCATTGGGTTGGTCGCTTATCGCCTTGCATTGCCACCCCGCGCCAAAATTCATGACGTTTTCCACATTAGTCTATTGAAACCATTTGTGGGTACTCCACCAGATAGTCCTCCAGCATTGCCAGTCTTGTTGCATGGGCGAGTGTGTCCCGTGCCGGCAAAAGTTCTTAAATCTCGTATAGCTCGTGGTCAACTCCAGCTTCTGGTTCAATGGGAAGGTGCTCCAGCCGCAAATACTTCTTGGGAAGATCTGGCGCAATTTCGGAAACTTTATCCTCTTTTCCAGCTCGAGGACGAGCCGCTTTGCTCGAAAGGAGAGATGTCATATGGGGCTTAACATATTCCGTCGCAAGCAATCGAGTCGGTATGCAATGACATCTGACAAAGAAGCGTGATGCTATAGGACTTCAAGCTATTTACTGCAAGGTTTATGTATTAGGATAGTATTGTTTGATTAGCTTTCCATCGGGATAGAGTCCGTGTCGGTTTGGTCTCCTTAAGAGATAGTTTAGATTGCTTCTGTTAAACTACGTCTCTATAAAAGAGACTTGTACCTTTCGTTTACATGAATCAAGAAATATCGAAAACCCAAACTCCTCTATTTCTCGTTCTCGTTCACGAGCACGCCCTTGCCGTCTGGGGCGTCGTCGTCACGGCTCCTCCTCCTCCGCCACGGGTCCAGTCCGTGCTCAACGACTTATCACGAGTATCCCATCCGATCAAACCCTGTCCGTGACAAAATGCTTACCAAAATGAAGAAACCCAGTAATATTTTTTTAATTGTAGCAAAGTGAAGGAACTAACTATTAAGTACGGAACCACAGATAAAAGATCGTCGGCGTTGGCAAAATACATCATTCAACCTCAATGGCCTAAAAATAAGAGAACAAAATGACTTAAAATTCTCGAGTAAAAAAATAGTAGAATGGTCAAATGAAAGTAATTAAACAAATACATTACATTTTAGTATCTACGTTCTTTCAAGTTCATGAAGTATTTACATTCTTTCAAGTTCATGAAGCGATGAACCGCAACATCATTAATAACTTTCTTCATTTCTTGTTTCTCCACATCTTTCTTATTAGGATGGTAATCTTCTATTGCTTTCCTTTTGCTTGGATCAAATTGAATCTCCTCTTCCTAGTTGATATCTTCTGGAGGTGAAGTCCTAGCATTAGTAACACTACCTGACACTTTGCTTTTTAGAAATTTTTTCATAAATTTACCTGCCATTTGCTAAGTATTCGAAAACTTAATTACATGTTGCCAATTGCCATGCTCAAGAACAAGAACAATAGAGTAAAAACATAAAACATACGGGCAGACTCTAGAAGCTTTGCTTACTTACTTGACATTGTAGTCAAAGATGAGAAGCTGAGCACACGGGTCAGTGGTCACGATCACGTTCAATTCTTGGCTCTGAGAATCCAATTTGCAACTTGGCCGGTATTTCCAAAATGACCAAAACCCAATTGGAAATCCTAAGCCATAACCCTAAAATTTGATGGAAAAACAACACTCATAAAATTGAGAAGTCACTTTTCTTGGAAAAAAAAATTGGGAGACAATAGAACAAAGAAGCGATACCCCATGTAGATTGAAGACTCGACTCGATTGAGTGGCCGCTCCACTGTCGTCGAGGTGGCGCCGTGACTGTCTGGCGGGGGCGGGCAAAGGGGCACGTTCTTCGGCCCTCCGGCAACCGGCGACGGCGGCCAAGAGAGCCACGCGCAAAGGGGCGTTTTCGCGCGATGCAGATTCCAGACTCCCTCTCCCTACGCTCTCCTTTCCTTTGGCGGCTTCACGGCTGGCGCTACAGCCTACAGCTATTGATGCGAGCGAGGAGCGAAGGGCCAGGCGCAACTTCGTGGAAGGATCGTGCTCGGCGTCTCGCATCGCATGGGCGTGGCCGCCTAGCCGTGTGGACGCGAGCCTCGTGGGCGTCCGGGCGTGGCTGCCTGGCTGAGTGGACGTGGGCAGTAGCCAGTAGGCCGCGCATGGACGTGGGCCATCGTCACATACCCAATTGGATGAACACCAGAGAACATCACTCAATATCGGTAGTACTCAAATCCATCAAGTATGTGAAGATACAATGGGGAAAATTGGAAGTAAGAACTAGTAAATGGACTGGGACTCTGAGACTGAGAAGAGAAGAAAAAGCAAGGGACTGAGAGAAGAGGAAGTTGGGGAAGAGTCAGCAGGAGGAAGAAGATAGCAGAGGCAGGAGCCTTCGGGTGTTGTTCTTCGATGCCCGGCAGCCCAGCTCCTACAGCCCAAGTTCATGACATTCTTGCCCCGATGAAATTCGGCTTGTCCCCAAGCCGATTTCATGCTTGTTTGGCCTCCAGGATCCCAGGGCAACTTCTTGTCATCAACCACCAATATGTTCTTGCCAAGAAGCAACTCATGAAGAGAACCTGGGTCATCACGTTTCTCTTTGTTTGACTCTGTGATGCCAAGTGCTTTTACGTTGTCAACAGGAGAATATGATTTCATATAATAATTGTATTCTTCTTTTCTTGGATCACCCCACTCCTCCCATTCAGCTGTAGTCAATGGAATAGTTGGATCAAGCATAGTTGTGAGAACTTCAACAAAAGGGACCCCAGCAATAGCAGCCTTAAACAAGTCAGGCCTCATATTTAGGACAGCACCAATCAATAGGCCACCTGCACTTCTGACATTGATGCAAAGCTTTTCCTTCGAACAATATTTGTTTTCCATCAACTGCTCAGCACAAGCGATAAAATCAGTGAAAGTGTTTTTCTTCTTCAACAGCTTCCCATCTTCGTACCATTTTCGGCCCATTTCACCACCTCCCCGAATATGAGGTATCACATATATAAAACCCCTATCCACTAGAGAGAATCTTGATGCCCTGAAACTTGGATCTATACATTTCTCATATGAGCCATAGCCATATAGCAGCATGGGGTGTGAACCATCAAGCTTCACAAGATCTTTTCTGTATAGAATGGAGATGGGGATCTGAGTGCCATCAAAAGCGGCAGCCCATTTTCTTTCTGTTATATAATTTGACGCATCAAATCCACCTAAAACAGTATCAGTTTTCTTCAACACAGATACCCCTGAATCCATATCATAGTCGAAAACAGAGGGAGGGGTCCTCATTGAGCTATAACGAAACCGAATAACAAATGAATGGAACTCTAACTCCTCAGGTTCCACTTCATATGCTGGATCAACAAAATCAAACGCCCGTCCTCCCTGAAGTTGCCCAACTGACTCTCTAGTGGCTGGTAGGCGATATACAATTACTTTTGGTAGACCATTCTCACGCTCATATACAGCAATATGATTCTCAAAGAGCTGGAAGTCCTGAATTTTCACACTTTCTCTATGTGGTAGTAATACAGTGGTCTCAACTACACTATCCAATGGGCAAGCAACCAATTCGGAGTTGTAGAATTCCTCACTTCGCCTCTTAATAGAGAAATGGTTTCCATGATGACTAGAATTTGTATCAATGCCATATACACGAGGTGTCAAAACCACAAGCCCCTTGTTCTGTTTGGATATGTCTAGGTAGAATATAAAGCTTGTATTTTTGCTTCCAGATCCAACAAATAAATATCGCTTGCTTTCAGAAGCTTGAAGACCAAGCGAAAATGTGTCATCTTTTTCATGATATAGGCAAATATTATCTGATTGATCAGATCCTAACTTGTGTAACCATACTTTATCTGGCCGAAGAATGCTGTCCATTGTTATGTAAACAAGGTAGTCATCACCAACCCACTCCATGTCAGAAGTAATTCCTTTAAGTGGTGCCCAACATATTTTCCACTCTCCGCATCAATGACATAAACAGTGTAGATTTCATCACCTTTAGTGTCTTCTGCATAAGCAACTAGCTTACCATTCGGACTGACCTTGAAAGCACCGATGTTGTAGTAGTCATGGCCCTCAGCCTTTACATTCTCATCCAAAATAATATGCTCATCAGGCGCATCAGGTCCTGTGGGCATCACATCATAGACTGTAATAGGACCATCAGTTGTTGCAAGACGCCTACAGTGTTGCACATCCTCCTTGCTGGTCAATGTTCTTTCATAGTAGTAATATTCCCCTTTGCGAAGAGGCGCATCTATATCATCTTCCTTGATTCTTCCTCTGATTTCAGCAAATATTCCATCTAATTGATTACTTTGCTTTTTAAATGTGTCTTGCAGCTTCACAAAATTATCCTCTCTGAACTGACCATTTTCATCTACTACAAGGTAGAGACCAGACCCTCCTATTGGGAACACATAGTGCTGTAATGGTGTCGACCTGAAGTCTGTATAGACCACGTGACAAGGCTGCTTATGCAGATTGCATATCCACTCAGCAAACTCGGTTGCATACGACATGGTAGCAGAAAGAAAGACCATCTTGATCGTTGGGGGCAGGAAAATTATACTCTCTTCCCACACAACTCCTCTCTCACGATCCTTCATGTAGTGGATCTCATCAAATATAACCCAAGCAACTTTCTTGATCAGTTGTCCTTGTGTAGGTGGTGGCCACGATGGTAGCAGCAGTGATGCACTGTGGATGCTTGACTTGAATCGCACGAGGCCTCCACCACGCTTCTGCTGCTCAACATGGAAGGGTGGTGGCCACGGTTGCTTCGACTGCGAGTCACCTTGATAGCAGATGAACGCCAGCCCTGGTGTCCAACGTAACTCAGCACCTTTTCCCACGACCTCCACTTGCACAGGTGGCTTACATGGTTGTCGCTTGTCCATCTTCATCGGCGGTGGCCACAACACCTTATGATCATCGGGCGGACAAAGGACATGTGTGCAAGCGAGCTCATCACCCTGGTCAATGGGGAGAAGGGTAACATGGCCTGACCCGGCGACTGTATCACCTGGAAAAACACCGACCATAACTCCGTGGCTAGTGTTGGTGACGAGGTAGCACATATCTCGCACCCCGATGTAAGGCGGTGCCACACGGGCTAGATACACCCTAGTAGAAGCGAAGAGGAACGTTGGCCTAGCGCTCAGCTGTAGCCAAGCCGTGGAGTCGACCTTGGCAAGCAGGGGCATTTCATCGAGCAGTTGATGTGCGGTGAAGTCACTGGTGTCATCGCGCACACGAATGGTGGCGACAGACGGCTCGGGGCCGGTGATGGTGACGCCAAGAATGCCGGTTGTCGTGGGTGGAGTCAGAGCCACCTCTTCGGGATAGGTTGATGGCATGTCGGTGTTGTAGCCGCGACACGCCGTCGAACACCTGGTGGGCGTCCCGGTGTCCAGCTCGCCGGTGTCGAACGACTTCGACGAGGAGATGTTCACGGGCTCTGCATGTGCCCGGAGGGCTATGGTCGCGCCCCTCGAGAGCAGGGGCACAGCCGCGACCTTGGCGTAGCCCTCGGCGTTGGGGTCGAGGCCCGACGTCGAGCACTTGGTGGGCGACTCAGGGGCGATGGCGGCTTCTGCACGTGGATTGGCTGCCGCCACGACGTGGTCCACCGCGGTGACCCAGGTGGCCATCGGTGCGGGCACGGGCGGTGGCAAGGCATGAGCGGATGCTCCTGGGGGCTGGACGATGGCTTTCAAGCCGACCGCGAGCTTGTTCATGCGTACTGCTAGGTCTTCCATCTCCACTGTCTGCTTCTTCACTTCAGCGATTAGTTTGTTCAGCATCGCCTTGCACCGCGCTTCGCTCTCCTTCTCAGTGTCGATCATGGCCACCTCGGAGCACAGCACTATCAGGATTGAAGGCTCTGATACCAATTGTCACATACCCAATTGGATGAACACCAGAGAACATCACTCAATATCGGTAGTACTTAAATCCATCAAGTATGTGGAGATACAATAGGGGAAATTGGAAGTAAGAACTAGTAAATGG
Source organism: Phyllostachys edulis (assembly GCA_036346405.1). Classification (NCBI taxonomy): domain Eukaryota; kingdom Viridiplantae; phylum Streptophyta; class Magnoliopsida; order Poales; family Poaceae; genus Phyllostachys; species Phyllostachys edulis. Next base: position 52,334,013 of record CM070557.1, on the reverse strand, counting down.
ACTGGGACTCTGAGACTGAGAAGAGGAGAAGAAGCAAGGGACTGGGAATCAGAGAAGAGGAAGTTTGGGAAGAGTCAGCAGGAGGAAGAAGATAGCAGAGGCAGGAGCCTTCGGGTGTTGTTCGTCGATCCCCTTCTGTGCTGCTGCCCTTGCTTCTTATGTAATGATACTAGTCCCAGCCGATTGGGCCATGTATCCAGCCCACTAGCATTGTCTAGCCCGGCAGCCCAGCTCCTACAGCCCAAGTTCATGACAGCCATGTGGCCTCTCATTGGACGGTGCTGCGTGGGTGTATCAACGAGTGTTGAGTGATGCAAGGCACTAAGACCATGTCCAATATTGTGTTTTAGTCCATTCAAATAAGAAGAAAGAATGTATTGAATCGATTCAATATATTGGAGGGGTCGATTCCAACAAAAAAATGCATAGAACCGAACTCTACTTAGGAATCAATTCAAAGCATTAAACAACTCATACGAGCATTAAACAACTACACAGAAGATAGTGCATTTGAGAGAGGATATTATTATTTTGTGGTTCTTTAATGTAACGTGGGTCCCAGTTATTAGTAAGAATCGGTTCAATACATTAGAGAAAAACAAGCTCAGTTCCTAGAATGCTTACGTGGCATGACTTTGAATCAACGTCGGTTCAATACACTAAAAATGCTCTAAGGAAGTTGTTTGGGGTGGACCCTATGGAGTACATGCTTCATTTGGGCCATCTGACCGTAGGTGTGGGACTTGGTGGACTGGTCGTCTAGTTGGGCTACTGGTTGTCTATTTGGGCTGCAAGGAATGGTATCGACCTAGTCCGAGGTCATAAGATTTGGGCCACGGGGGTTCGCATATAGTATATGTGGACTGATACCCACTAAAAATTTTTCGGACTCGATGTCTTGTGACATCAGTGTTGGAAATATGCCCTAGAGGCAATCATAGAGATGATTGTATTTCATTATGTTCATAACATTGGATAATGTGTTATCTTGTTCCTAGAATAATATTGTTAATATTTATTATTAAGTATGTGACTTGATTGTGAAACTCTATATTTCTGCGATGATTATTTTTAAACGTTCCCTGGTCGGAAACATATGAGAACACATATGAATATACTAGCATATGTATTAGTTGATGACTATGTTTCACAGGTCATTGATATGGAGATATCAAACCAATAATATGGACGCATGTTAGAGAACATGGTGTTGGATAAGACCCACCTTGAGACAATATTGAGATTATTATGATTCTATGTGTCGTTAGTTGGTCTCAAAAAATAATGATGTATAATCCTTAGACCTAAGGTCAGCATAGTTTCCTACATGTGTAATAGCACTCTTAGGGGTTGTCAATCGCTACTCGTAACTGGATAGTTATAAAGGTAGCTTTCGGGTATGCTCTAAAACATGCGGAGGAATGTGACTGGTCGGATATGGGATTTGCCCCTCCTAATATAACAGGAGGGATGTCTCTGGGCCCCTCGTTGTAGTCGGATAAAGTAAGTGCATGGCCATGCCACTAGTGGTCGAAATGTTCGACCACGTGAAGTTGTCCGACACTCGATCGATAAAGTATTGAATAGTCCATGGATGACACAACATCTCACCTAGAGTTCAACCAGATATCGTGAGGCAAAGGGAGAATACACGAGTAATGCTTAGTTCGATCGATTCTGATCGGTCGTATGGAGATACGAGCTGGTCGTAGCTGGTCGAACGTAATCACAGAGTGGTCGCAACCTGGTCGTAAGTGATGAGGACCTGGTCGTAGATCATATTGCTTTAAGGTTCATCCGATATATTCTATGTGTGTTTGGGAATCGTTATGTGCTGCTAGGTACCGCTAACAACTCGTGGTCGGAAAAGAGTTTCCGAGTCACAACCGATTACACATGAACCTATAGGGTCACACACTTAAAAGGCTAGGATTTGATTTGGATAGTGATCCGAATTCTTATATGCCACGAGTTCCTAATGGGCCTCAAGTTCGAAACCCATCGTGGATGCCTACACATAGAGGGCGATGGCATGGGGTTTATCATTGATCTTTGGAAGAAGTCCCGAAACCCTAATATCCACGCCTTCCTCAACTACGCCGCCGGTGCTAGCACTCCAGCGCATGGTATCCCTGCCCCGTACGTGTGGATACCTTGGAGGTGTTGTTACGAAGCATCAGCACTAGGACGATCCGCAACTCGTGACGTGTAGAGGTTGCTGGAGGAGATAATCGACTCGCGAGGACGCTGGCCGATCGACTACAACCACTGCATCGACGTGCTCAACGCTGGACGATCGACTACGACCACTACATCGACGCGCTCTACGTTGGACCAGGCTGGTCCAACTCTTCTTCCGCTGCTCTGCGTGTCTGGTAGTAACGATCTGTGATCATCTGCTTACTTGGCTTCCTAGTTTACGTGGTAGAATTTTTGATTTGTTGTTATCATAGCCTACCCGTGACCCCACAATCAGGTGGGCTTAGCCCATGGGCAAAGATGTCGGCGACCGGCGGTTCCCACTCGGGGAAACGCCGAATTCACATGAACACACTGAGCATCGGTGCCACAACTGAGAGGCGCTCTACGTCAAGCAGGTTCCTCAAGTCCAAAGATACGAGAGACTCCAAGCGCATGGCGAGGCTAGCCAATCCGTATGTGTCCCGAACGGTGCGTTCCTGCAGGAAAGGGCACCGCACCGATGAGACGGCGTCAAACGAGCCGTGGAACCGGACGTACTCCAGGCGCAGCGTGATGAGCCAGATGAATGCACCTGAAAGTGGCGACGCGAGGGCAAGAAACCCCAGGTTCGGCCGGATCTTGGCGGCCTTCTTGAAGCATGGCAGCTCAAAAGCGGCACCTCTTTCCTCGGCCCCCTCTACCTTGTTGTCACCCCCGATGCAGTGATATGGAAGAAGAGCTCCCCAAGAGGCGCAGCGCGGCGAGGGGGAAGTAGGAAGCCGTGGCATCGGGGGAGAGGTCATTGGCGTCAACGTGGAGGAGGCCAAGGGCCGAGGCGGTGTGGGCGAAGGCGGGGTAGCCGTGTAGAAGATTAGGGAAAAGTCTAAATCACCCTAGGAAAAAAATACTAGATCTACGGGAAAGACTATAATACCCTTAAGACATCAATAATCAGATTTAATTTAAACTATAACTTAGTACTACCCGTAAAATTTATCCTCGAGGAAGCTTGGAATATCCCTCTGAAATCTGAATCATATACTACTATCCACTGCATTTTCAGCTGATTGCCCATTGATGTTGAGGGAAGAAATCATTTTCATCAAGGATTCGCGGCTGGAAAGTCCACCAAGATCTACACAGAATGCTACAGAACGCTTGCTCTGCCACACGAGTCATGACCAGTAAACGCAGAATATGAATATATGATCTATGAGAAAGGTGTTTTCTACTCCCTCCATGTTTAACTACATAACACCTTGTAAGCTTTTTACTCTCTACCGAACGTCATTTATTGAGAACGGAGGGAGTATCACTTATGACTAGACTTGAAATCCAAAACGACAGATCACTTTTATTCCAAGCATGATTTCAGACACGTCTATTTTTTCGGAGAACATTTCAGACACGTACGTATCGTGGCACGCACGTAGGTACATAATTCACACGCGACGCGACACATCCAGTACTCATACATATGCTGATATGCATATGCATGCTTGCTCGACTGCTCATTGCCTAGCGGCTAAATAACATGATGAGTGCAGATCGATCGCGTCGCGCATACATGCACGTATGCGTGCACCCCGTTTGATCGATCGCTTCACTTGCTGCCGGACTCGGAGAAGAAGCGGTTGATGGCGGGGAAGACCTCCGGGCGCTGCGTGCTGAGGAAGCGCCGGAACGCGTGCTGGCTGTACCTCTCGCCCTCCTCCGCGTTCTCCAGCACGGCGCTCTGCCGGTTGCTCTTGCTGACCCTGCGAAACGACAAAGAAAACTGATTCAGTTAAAACCATCGTATGTGCAGCAGAAATGAAAATACTGTAGTAAGCTTCGTGTTACAGTAAAATTTAGCAGGATAGCAACTGCATGCGAGCGAGCTCGATGTGAGGTGGTCGGACAGACCTGACGTCCGGGTTCATGAAGACGTTCCTGGTGAGCTGAAAGACGCACATGCCCGTCACGAACGACATCGCGGCGATCAGCGGGTAAACCTGCATAAACGCAGCGCCAAGAAATAATAGGAATCGAATTACAGCAGCGAAGAAGACACAAAATTTTACAACAAAACACTACAAATATATATTCTCTGACGCTCTGTCTACAAACAAGGAAAAGATCATACATCCGGCTTCAACCAGCGCCCCATCTCGATCGTCGCCTAACGATGCTTTGCACTAATTAATCACTGACTGAAACTGATTTATATGCTTTTCCTCTTGTCTACTTTGCTGCCAATGCCATGCGTGTGCGCCTGTGCGTGTATATATACGTACCCGGTGTAAGGCAGGAGAGCAGATTACGTCGATGTTTCGACAGATCGATTCGATCCTGTGGGCGAATTTGGGGTTCAAGGCAGAAATGCTAGAAAACCACGAGCTGCCTGCTGTTTTTGGAGCTTTTCCTTGTCAAAGTTTCTTCGGTGCTCCCGTTTCAGGTCATTCCGTTCCCTCCCATGACCGCTAAGCCCGGTCAACCCTTTAACACTAGGATCGTTATGATTTCATGAGAGTTTGCGTCATCACGTCACAACAGCTTGGATTCAGCCGATGATGTACGCTGCAACTTCCAGCCTGTTCTTTGTGGACGTTATCGCTGTTCCATTGAGGCTGGACTTTCTTGTCGGGACGAGACTAGAAAGCTTTCTGAATCTGTGGGCGTAAAACTGGTTTTGAATATTCTCTTATGGCATGCTATTATACGAGCAATGCAACCATGCACGCTCTCAGGTAAAATAATGGTCAAGAATTTACCCAACTTGACACGATTTGGAATGGTCGATGCACTACGGCGCCGGCCATGTGTACGTGTGGGATACGCGCTGATATCTCAGCCACGCAAGGTGACAGAATAAAATGGATGTGATATGCATGAGAAGACGCTTTAGTACTCAAGTCAGAACTGCTTCCGTCCACTGTCTAATGGGTTTTAATGAGGGAAAGTCCAGGTATCGAATGAGTTGATACTTGATATAGTACTAGTTAGATGTCCGTACATTGCTACAGATTAAAAAAAAACTAAATTACATGTTTTAAAATCCTCAAAACAAATGAAAGTGAGTCTTAAAGAAACAAATGAAAGTGGATTTTCTCAATACAGTTAGACACCAACACGATTAACATGCTCCCAACACATTTTCTCGTTCCTGGCTAGATTCTTTGAGTTTTAGTCCGTAAAGTTTATTTTGTTTTTTGTTGTTGCCTTGTAAATATGTTTTGTTTCTATTATACTATTTGAATGGTTGTGCTTTGCTACGGTTTAAACAAAAATCATATTATTCAAGTCGATGTAGTTAGACTCGGTCTGCTCCACGTCATCGGCTTTGCCTCTACGCTTAGCCGAGCTCTGACCGAGTTGACCTCATGCCTTCGACGACATGCTCGGCCTACAGCCATGTAGTAACTTTAATTTATCTCATCATTCACCATGCATTAAGCTTTAGTTATTTAACTTTCACGCAACCATGGTTAAATGCAGACATAAAAGTATATAAATAGAATGACATAGTACACTTATATAAATGATATGGTATCCTTGAGATTATACCAAAAAATCCCACAGAACAAGAGGAAAGGACAAATCGAAGTAACATATGTTCAAACAAGAATAATATATTACATAGGCAGATGGATTTACCTCTTATCACTATGCTCTTCCCAGAAGATATCCTTCAGATGGTAAGTGGGGAACGAAATTAAACCATATAGTGAATATCAATAACAGAGAAAAATTCGAACACGACAAGCCCATTTGTCATTTAGGCAAAACATAAAGCACAGAATACTATCACAGATGGGGTAGGAATTATATGCTTGCATAATTAAGCAGGAGGATGTACAGTGTGGCATTGGACTGCCGTGCATTAGCAAAAAAAATTGGTAAGGAAAATAATCTCACCACGAAATTTGATGGATACAAATACAAAAAAAAAACTTTTAAAAAAACTAATACAAAATTGTTGCCAGCTAATCACATTATCAAACTTTAACAAGAGAGGGCAAAGCTCATCCATAAACCAGATCTATTCATCGAAAGAAAATGAATAATACTGTAAATATTGGAGGAATTTGGTTTACAAAATTTGAAACTAGCAAGAGTAATGAGTAAACAAGGGCATCCGTTGTTGACCATACAAAATCAAATAGTTGCATTTGGACAATGTAATGCAAAAGTCATCGCAAGTTTTTCACTGGGCTATGATCTGCTTCTTTGTAGCAAACACCTCATCGTCGCGGCCATGACTATCTAATTTGCATCAGTCAGTCATCCTCTCCTAAAGAAATGTCAGTGTCACTTCTCTGAAGATAGTGTATCAATGAGAAGATTTTGTTTGCGTTGAATCAACGGAGGAGCGTGCTACTATTTGTAGAATTTCTACCCACCTATAGGCGCAGTGATAGATTATAATCAGACTAGTCATCTGCCTATGCGTTGCAACAGAAACTCATACTTAGCACCCGTTTCAGGTCATTCCGTTCCTCCATGACAGCTAAGCCCGGTCAACCCTTTAACACTAGGATCGTTATGATTTCATGAGAGTTTGCGTCATCACGTCACAACAGCTTGGATTCAGCCGACGATGTACGCTGCAACTTCCAGCCTGTTCTTTGTGGACGTTATCGCTGTTCCACTGAGACTGAATCTGTGGGCGTAAAACTGGTTTTGAATATTCTCTTATGGCATGCTATTATACGAGCAATCCAACTATGCACGCTCTCAGGTAAAATAATGGTCAAGAATTTACCCAACTTGACACGATTTGGAATGGTCGATGCACTACGGCGCCAGCCATGTGTACGTGTGGGATACGCGCTGACAAAATGAGAAACGAATAATTAAGGAACATCACACGTTTGCTGAACAGAAGAAAAACTAGTAGTCTAGCACAAGTGTATATCTCAGCCACGCAAGGTGACAGAATAAAATGAATGGGATATGCATGAGAAGACGCTTTAGAGAGATACGAATTACGTAATAGGACAACACAACCTTGGAAAATTCCTAATGGGTTTTTAATGAGGAAAAGTCCAGGTATCGAATGAGTTGATGCTTGATATAGTAAGAAGAAGAAGAAATGAAGAAAAAAAAGTCTATTCGGTTGCATACTTGCATCGGTTATCTACTGGGTAGTTGCCAGTCTAAGATTAGTTTGAGGCCCAACAATTTGGTTCCGTAATAGGCCTTTATCCGGCCCAAAATATGGGATTTTAATGGGCCTGCTTCCAGAGAAATCTGTCAAGTTGCCGAGTACGCCGAGTCGCCACCCACGTCGGCACGGCATGGTCGCCGGCGCCGCCAAAAATATCTCCACCGTCCGCTGCTCGGCAAGCTGCACGAGCACGCAGGCTAACGAGCCAATGACAGTAGACCCCACCCACATGGGGGACCCACCTGCATAGAGAGAGTGGCTCTGACACGAACCAAATGAGAACACGTAGACCGCTAGACCAGTGAGCTAAAAGCCTAAAACAACCACACTTTGACGACGCTTCTCTCCGTCTCTCCCTCCCTTTCGCTCTCCACGCCAGCGCCCGAGCTAGGGTTTCTCCCGCCGCCGCCGCCGAATCGCCGGAGGAGGAGGGGGAGATGGGCACTCCGGAGACGTCGCGGGAGCCGTGCCCGGACCGCATCCTGGACGACGTGGGTGGCGCGTTCGGGATGGGCGCGGTGGGCGGCTCCGTCTTCCACTTCGTCAAGGGCACCTACAACTCGCCCAACGGCGAGCGCCTCGTCGGCGGCGCCCAGGCCGTGCGCATGAACGCGCCGCGCGTCGGGGGCAGCTTCGCCGTCTGGGGCGGCCTCTTCTCCGCCTTCGACTGCACCATGGTCTTCGTGCGCCAGAAGGAGGACCCGTGGAACTCCATCATCGCTGGCGCCGCCACCGGCGGGTTCCTCTACATGCACCAGGGCGCCGGCGCTGCCGGCCGCTCGGCCCTCATGGGCGGCGCCCTCCTCGCGCTCATCGAGGGCGCCGGCCTCATGCTCAACCGCGTCCTCGCCACGCCGCAGAACCTCCCGCCGCTCCCCGCCGACGACCCCAACCTGGCCGCCGCCATGGCCGCTGGCGGCGGCGGCATCCTGGGCCTACCTCAGGTGCCCGTGTCCCCTTCCGAGGCGGCGAGCTCGAGCGGTGGGGGTGGCTGGTTCGGGGGTCTCTTCGGCAAGAAGGAGGAGGAGAAGAAGCCCAGTGCGAGCGGGGGCAAATCGGAGATCTTGGAGAGCTTCGACACGCCCAGCGCTCCGATACCATCGTTCGAGTACAAGTGAAAAAAGGTGCGATTTTTATTCGATTTGCTCTTCAATTCGTATCTATTTTGCTTGATGTGGTGAGGATTAGGAGTTTGTGTTCTTGTGTATTCGGCCGCTGATTTGTTTCTTGTGCTACATACCGCGTGATTTCCTATTCGAGGGAACCGCAAACAGCAGTAGCAAGACTGAGACTTTAGAGAATTATGGTGCGCCCAGTGCGCTGATACCATTGTTTGAGTACAAGCAGAGGCATGGACATAGGATTTCTCACCTGATGGGGTTAATTTCTCTTTTATTGATGTTCCTTCGTTCAAGTGTATCTGGATTTTTATTGGAGTGTCTTTTGAATGACTGTTGCCAGTCGTGAGATTAAAAACAGTGGCAGGAATGGTAGATGCAAAACAAATTGTTTATGTGGATAGCAATAGAGGTTTGTTTGGTGATGTAAAGGAACAAGGTCCAGGACAACTTTCATGTCTTTCTGGTTTTTCCAAGTGTAAGGGTTGGATAAATTGTTTGATGATGCGTTTGATGCGATAGTTATTCTGGGCATTAGCTCATTGTTAATTTGTACTATTTTGGTTTCATTTGCGTTGTTGTTTCACAAAGTTCTTAGGTATCATGAGGGTGAGTGGATTTAATGGGTCCCAATATTTGGGGAGCTGGGTAGTTGTAAATGGAGGTTTATGTTTATGACCTACAAAAGCTGCAACATTTGATATATGCTGCTTTTATTGATTGTGTACAAACTTTCATCAGTTGTGTAAAGCGAGAAGGATGTGCTGTAGGCTAGAAAAGCTGATGCTTTTAACCATGTACTTGATCACAGCGTGGTTTAGTACTTCATTTCTTGGTTACTTGAAGGCAGTATGTGTTGTAGTCTTGTAGACTTAAAAACAGCTTTTTTTTTTTACCATTTACTTGATCTTAGAGTACTTTAGTATGTTTGTTGGTTGGGAGCCACTAGCGCCCAGACGTACAATGGGAGCTTTCCCATCGTATGCTCCTCCCCATCGTCGGATCTAACTTGAAAGGTTCGATCCCAGCCATCCGATCGAGCGCAACAAAATCGGTGAGACGCAACAATTATTTAGTAAGCCTGCAATAAATCCCTATTTTATGCAACAAATACACTGTTTTACAACACTGCAACATTCTCTCTCAGGGCGCAAAAAAAGTCCTGTCAGTGCAACAAATCCATCCCCAACTTGATGCAACGAGTATGGATTCCTCGGTGCAGCAAACATCCCTGCTGCAACAAAAATAAAAATCCGGTGCAACAAATAAAGAACCCAACGATAACAACAAAAACCGAACTGAACTTGATGCAACAAATGAGGACTATTAGGGCAACAAATGCAGAAACCTATTGTAAAAAAAATTAAACATTTTTGCAACAATGAAAATCATTTAACACCCTGCAACATTATTCTAAAAGTGTGGTGCTGCAACATTAAGAAAGAACTGTCACAGCGTCTATGTTATCAAGGCATCGCCTAGGCGTCCTGGCGCTACAGGGTTTACGCCAGGGGTCATCGCCTAGGTCGTTGCAGTTAGGCGAGCGACTGGCGTCATCCGCGGCGCGCTGCCCTCCACCTCCGGCTCCGCGCCTGTGACATCGCGGTGCCGCTCGGACCCGAAGGCCCTAGCTATGGTTCTCTGCTCCAGCGGCCGACTTAGGCGGAGGCGACAGGGGAGCAGAGCAGGCGGCGGAGGGAGGAGGAGCAGAGAAGGAGGCGACGGAGGAGTAGAGCAGGAGGCAGCAGAGGCAAGGGGGAGCAGAGGAGGCGGCGGAGGTGAGGAGGGAGCAGAGGAGGCAGCGACGAAGGTGAGGGGGAGCAGAGGAGGCGGCGGCGAAGGCGTGGGGCATAGTTATCAAGGCATCGGGCAGCGCGTGGCAGCGAGCAGAGCTCGGGGCGGCAGCCGAGGCAGAGGAGATCCCGAGGGAGAGAAGAGGCGTGGACATCGAGGGAGCAGCAGCTAGCAGGAGCAGATGGCGGCGACGGGAGCAAGAGGGGGAGCAGGGAGCAGATGGCGGCGGCGGCTTGAGCAAGAGGGGGAACAAGGAGCTATCTGGAGCCGGGTGCTATAAGTACACGGGAGGAGTGAGTGAATGCCTTAGATGGGCTTTTGGGCCTGAGTGGGGTTGTGAGCTGAGTGAGTAGTGGCCCATCTCTCATCTGTTGTTCTTTTTTCCTCTATTATACGTGTGTTATATGTGCTGATTTGCCTAATATATGTCATTGTCTAATCAACGCCTAGGCGTCCTGGCTCCTCCGGAACACCTCGCCTTATCGTCGTGACAACATAGCGCAACGTCAAAACTTAACTGTTCCAACATTTGACACAGCACCACGTCGGCTCCTCCAGCTGCCATTTGGCATCGCGTTGACTCCTTCCGCTGCCATCAAGCGTCACCTCGGATGCTCCAATCCAACAACAAGCTCAGGTCAGTGGAAAGGGAGGAGGTCATTGGAGGTGTGGGACTTGGGAGTGGGGAACAGGTGGATCTATGGAGATGAAGGTGTGAGAGGGAGTGGAGAAGAGGGGGTCTGATTTTTGGGGAGGACGGATAGCTTGTCTGGCCACAGTGGTGCTTCGGGGAGGCCGTGGGCCACCGAAGCTCGCCGGAGACCAGAAGGGAGGAGGGGATTGATTTTCGTACTAGGTGAGTGGGGATTTTTTTTGGAGAAGAAAGAGACAGGTGCGAGATTTGGGAAAGCAGGTGAGAGATGCTCGGTGGGATAAGGGTAGCATGCTTGGGAGTGAGGCGTCCAAGTGGAACGCGAGCGTCGGACACACGCACAGTATCCTTATCCTTGTTGGTTTCCTGAAGGCAATATGAGTTGCAGTCACGTGGCTTTCTTTTTATAAGTTGACTGATTTTTTTTCTGCAAGTGTAGGTCACACTTTTGAACCATTGGACCAAATCAGAATCAAACACACACATCTCAAAGCTAATCCAATGGCCAGGAAAATCAACTTGTACATAACAAAAAAACCAGGCAACTTATAAATAGCAAAACCATTGTTGTGATTTTATAGACATGAGAATATGAATCTGTTCAAGAATATTTGGCCTGGCTTGCCTTTTCTTCTTGTTACAATCTTCAACTTACATTCTCAGTGAGTCCATATTCTTACTGAGAATTTTTAGATGATTCCTATGTTTCATTGGGATAGATCATAGAAGACACAGGAAACATGGATAATTTGGGAGTGCTGATTAGGGATGGGCCGGATGACCATTTATTTTATTTTGATTATTTTTTGGCTAATCCGTTCTCCGAGTTACTTTTTCAGTAGATCTGACACATTGACAAACCAATGCAAGTTTCGTTTGGTTTTTGGTTTACAACTTCAAAATAAATGTTAAGGTGTATGAAATTGTCTTAACCATCAAAGATCTTGTGCTATATGCCAAGCATCTCTCTAACAATTTACCATCATCTGTCCACAACATGCCCCTTGGCCGCCTAATAGAAGATGCGAACAAGATATAAATTTCATATCTAATCTCATGATTCAATAACTTAAATCTTATGCGAACATAGATGTGAAGGTATAAAGGTGTTGTTTGGTCTTCCTGTTGGTTCACCAAACCCCAACCCAGTGTCACACGTTCTCCAGTTATTTCACAACTGAATTCAACAACGCCATGTTGGAAACTATACCAGAAACAGCTAAGCTGCTGTAAGCACAAGCTGCCAAGGTAGTTATAAATTAAGCTTTGTGCTTATGCTATTCTCACACGATCTGCCACTGAGACAATCCAGTTAGATTTAATGTTTGTTGATTAGCAATGCTGGGCTATTATGCTTACTATCGATTAGAAGGTGTAATATTGCTGATATTTTCAATGAGTGGTTCTATATTACTTGTGAAGTCACAAGCGCTATGCATGTATTAGAATCTCAATTTTAAGGCCTTGAATCACCAATAATTTGGCCCGCATCTGACTGGGATTTCTATACTCAGAAGATTTCCAGTATTTTTTCTGTGTTCTATTGAAATGTCTGTTGGACAAGATCGAGCATATGGTTCGATTCTGTGCTGTCCGTTTGATCTGATGTAAACTATGCTGTGCGTTTTTTTCACACGATCAGGTGTATGCCTCATTGATAAGGTTGTGACTTATGCTCACGACACCCCCCCCCCCAAACAATAGAGTAGCAGGTGCTGCTCTTGTAGCTTTATCTTATTTTTTCATGCTTGGATCTTTTGATCAACATGCCGAAATGTTCTAGAGTTAATGAACTAGTGTGCTATCTGTTTCTACTTCGCAGGTGGGCTTGAGATGTGGTAATCTGGACTCTGGAACCGGGGATGCAGTTTAGCTTTATCTCGGAGAAGAGATGGAATGCTTGTTTGATGAACTCATATCTTTGTGCCAACCTATCGTTGAGAAAGGTTTCGGCCACTGGCTATTATGTATTGATGTATGTGAGCATTTTTAACGTGGCAGGTTCGCAACTTTGCAAATGTTGTAGTACTAGTAGTAGCAGCAGTAGTAAACTAGTAATACCCATAGCATTCGTATTGTGCAATGTACTGCACTTGAAAAGCCTAAACCTATGCCTCAGGCTGTCTTCTAAAAGTGACTTATTTTGAGTGAGGTGGTTGCATTGCATCCTGTCTTTCCACAGATCTTTTGTTCTGTTGGTATTTAAGATCTAATGCAAAATAAGTGCTCTGTGCAAAGTTCTTGTTTTCGATGTGTCGTCTTCATGTAGAGATCATTACACGACGTACTTGTCACAGGACATGAATGTAACATGAAAATTGTTTTCGATGTGTGAACTGACATGAATGTAACATGAAAATTGTTTTCGATGTGTGAACTACTGGCTAGGCTAAGTCTGGTATTGTTTACCGGTGGTCTGGTACCGACGTAGTGTTGAATTGTTGATTAGGTTGTAAAAATACCGATGTGCGCATTTGCTTTTGCTGTTGTACACTGCATCGTGCCGTGTAAGCGAACGCTTGGTTGTCCTAAACTGACAGCGTAGTTTGAACAAACCACAGTTCAAGATTCTAGGGTGCCCTAGTTGGGTAGGATGGAATGGATGGCCAAGATCACAACGTACCCTCGCGGATGCCGTTCATCTTAAACAGTGGCGACGGGGTGGAGAGCATCGGACAGTGGAGGCTTCGTGAGGTCCGTCCCTAGAAAATTTGACCTGGGTTGAGATTATTATGATGGAACACATTTCGGTTTTTCGGACAGAAATCTGACATGGACATATTTCTGCAGAGAAATCAGAATCAGAATTTGTCATGGCGACGGCAAGAAACGGCCACATCCATGTCCCCGTCCCAAAACTGTAAGATAAAACGTCCTAGGCTCTGACCGAAAGAACGTGGGCATCTTCGGGTTATTTTCGTAAGACCGAGATCTTTTAGGTCTTATAGAAATAACTCTGGGCCTCCGGTAAATATATTTCAATTTAACTCCATCTAAGTGATAAGTTTTGTCCGAACTAGAGTTCCGATAATCATATGCACTGCTCCTCTGCAAACACTACATGATAGTCGGTTCTCTAAACAGTTCAATACCACACTTGATGAGTTAAAAGGGAATTCATCAACAGCGAGTATGAGATCATGTTGGCTCCCAAGATCAGCGGCCAACACACTCATACTCTCATTCAACGTTGATCACATCCATACAACATTCATACAAAGACACAAAGAAAAACATGCATCATAATAGTTCAAGTCTACATCGATTACAAAAGGGTCGACTGGCCAAATTCAATTAAACACTTAGAGTGGCAGCAGAAACGATATAAATAAACCAAAAATCAGTAAGGTATGCCCCATGACCCATAGCAACCGACTGGAAGTCAAATAATAACACTACTCGTCAGTGTCGCCTAAATCGACACTAACGAGCTCATCGGGCTCGAAGTCTTCTTCACCTGAATCGTTGCAGTCAGGCTAAGTACAAAATGTACTCGCAAGTCTTACACAAAGATAAAATTAGTTATGCATAATAGATATTCAAAGGATAGCATTAGTGGCTTTAGTTTTGCAAAAGATGCAACAATTTTCAACCTACACATACTAGTTTTTCAAATGCCGTTTCAAAATCAGATTTGAAGTAGAAGTAAAACATGTGATAGAGTAATACATTGATAATCAAATGAATCAAACAAAAACTAAAGTGGCAGCCCACTTTGATACACTAACATGCATGAACACCTGTTCAGGCTGAATACCAAGTCGTACCCACCAATTTTAATACAAAGTCTAACAATAGTGACTCCCGAATTCAAGCGGTCGTTCGTAACCGTGAACACAGCTATTCGAATAGATTTATCTCTGCAGAGGTGTACTACTTTACCCACACAACTCGACTAGCCCGTAAACCTCCGGATAATGACACACTTTCTTAAGTATGCCGGTCGGGGAGAATCGAGATACAGTCGTTTTAGCAAGAAAATCCTACTGAGACAAGTCCCCTTGCAAGATGTTCCCTTACTTAGTACAAGCGACAGATAGCACTTGCTAAGTGGCTCACAAGTTGTATTGGATATACCAATGCAATGTAAAATAATGAAAAATGGTGCTCCCATACACATTATAGAAAATTACATCGCCTTCTATGAACAAATGATCAAACACAAGTGTCCTCACACCACCTGGGACTTAACACAATAAAACATTCCCCTTACTTAACCGTACGGTACCCATATCCCGCATGTGATAGCACGAGTTTTACTTGAATCAACGATGTCACCAAAGTTAGGTCCTTGTTGGTCTGGACAAGTCAACCACATACCCAATCTCGTGCACGAAGGCACCCTCACTAGCAACCACTTATCCAGACCCAAAACTCTTTTAAAATAACAAAGTTTAACTCAAGAAATATATACGAAGATCTGGAATAAAAAGAAGATAAGAAAGTTTGTGTCTCCCATAATTACCGGGTTATTCTCGACAATCAATCTACCGTATTTAGACTTGCATGGCTAAGCAATCCCATACCATATATTTCACACAACCTAACTTAAGCATGTAGGTACTGGAATAATTCAAGGATAACCTTATGAATAGGATATAACTAACTACACATCACAAAAATAGCGACATAACAAAATTAGCATGCAAGCTATTATCATTGCACTTAACTAATAAACATCTGGGATCAATATGATGCAAAAAAAAAGTTCAAATGATGCTTGCCTTACTGGTAGATTAATTGCTCGCTTTCGGTGGAGTACGAGTCAATGTCAATAGCTTCGAAATCTAAAGAATAAAGATATCGATAAACACCGAGAAATACCACAAAATTCAAATTGCTCAAAAATGCATGAAATTTCTACAGTATCTAGATGATGATTTTATATGAATTTAGGTGAAAGAATTATTCCATTGGAGTTAGTATGTGAAAGTTATGAATATTTGAATCTCAGTTTTCAGAAAAATCCAATTTAATTGCAATCGGTCACTGTTCACCTAATTTAATTATTTGGTAAAACTTTGCAAAGTAGTGGTGAGGATAAGGATTATATGTATGGATAGAGAATATTAATATAAGACCAAAATAACTTGGTTCATCTTATTTCGAGTTTTTATGAATTAGTTATGAATTTTCAAGGTTACCAGCTTTTTCTATTGTAAAAATAATAGAGTTATAGATCATTTTTCAAAACTATATTCTCTGTTACATATACATGTTTGAAACCTATTTTAAAATAAAGTTCACTTAAAATGGAATTTATCAAAATTGGTTTCACTGTTTTTGGAGTTAAAATGAATTAGTTATGTATTTTTAAAAGTTAAATACATCTTCAGTGTACAAATCATTGATTTCCGAATTATATAAAGCATTTTATTCTTTCTTACCGGGCAGTTACATAGCCGCAGTCGCTGACAAGCGGGGCCCACTACACAGTGTCATTTTCATTTTAAATTTCTGATTTAATATGCACTGACAGGTGGGGTCCGCATGTCAGTGATACGGTCCACAGCACAGTGCATGGACCGCAATTCTACAGCCGGTTCATAGGGTCCACGACTGTGCACTTAAGCCCGTGGGACCCGCATGTCATACACTCACTCAAACCGTTAATTGATTTCATTTTCTGTTCACGGGGCCCACATGTAATACACTCATCAGATCTTTAAGACACATTAACTTCAATAAGCAATGATTAGCCATTAAATGATCAGATCAACGCCCTAACGGCGTTGCTACAGTATTGTCGGTAATCCGACAATACCGAGCTGCGCTCACCAGCGTATCGCCGGCAATTCCAGCCACGGTGGTGCAAACCAAGGGCATGGACGTGTGCGCAATAGTATTGCACACCTATTGGTGGTGCTCTCGACGGCTAAGCCGGCTGGTACCGGGGACGAGCCGGAGAAGGGCGGCGCTGCAACTCGACCGAACATGCATGCATAGATAAAGCTATGCATTGTCCTCTTAAGCGTGTGCTCGAGCATCTAGAGACTACAAGAAGGCTACTTGAAGCTGGAAGGGTGCTCGGAGAAGCTTGGAGCAGCTCAACGTCGGCAATGGCTACGAAGGCGCTTGCAGTTCACGCTGAGGGAAGATCCTGAGCAAAACAAAGAGGAGTGGGTGGTCGGAGTAGCTTAAGGATCATGTGAGGATGCTATAGGAGCAAGGGATCGACAAATGCATTACTGGATCAAGGTGGGAGATGAAAGGGTTGTTCTTCGGCCAAAATGGGAAAAACTTCAATTCCTCAAGATCCTGTCGTGCATTGAAAAATTGGTTGAGGGGTTTTGAGTATTAAGCCTAGAGACAAGATATGACGCGCAAGATTGAGGTTAAAACCTACCGGACGTGGAGAAGACACGACGATGTCCTTCGGGTGCGCGCTCTAGAGCTTCCAATGACACGGCCTTGGTCCAAAAGCTACAAGGAAAGATAGAAGCTGGGATGAGCCAAAATGGAAACGGCATAGGAGGTAGAGAAGAGGGGACACCAGAGTTGGAAGCTCACTAGAGTAAAGAGTGGAGGAGAGCTCCCTTCTTCTCAACGGCCGAGAGAAGAAGTGAGTGGAGAGAGAGGTGTGGAGGGGGTATTATCCCTGGGAAAGTGACGAAACGGAGGTGGCGTTACGCGGGGGAGCTCCAGGAGTGGTGGATGGAGGCGGTGGATTCACAGCGTCCTTGGCCGCTTTCGAGGCGTCATGGCGCATGGAGCTCGGCTCTGCTGGCGTTCTGCTGGCAGGGAAAGACGGAGCTGACGGGTGGGCCCTCCTCGTCAGCGGCACAAGGTGGCACGAGCCAAAGCCTGGCTCGGCCAGTGCGTTTAGTTGGCTGGGCTCGATCAAGTCAAGTGGTGCGGTCGGTGTTGGGTCTAAGCCCGAGGAATAGTGCAAAGGTTGGCTGATTTAGATTCAAACTGATTCTACTTTGACCAAGCCACTAAAAATAGAAATAAAAATCCTAAAAATCTGAAATAAATCAGAGGGGTTCCTGGGAAGGTCTAGTGTTCATAAAAATTCTTAAACCTTACTTTTCATGATATATTTTGTATAGTTTATATTCAAACCCAAAATAGGTCATTGAAGTGTGTTTGAATTTTCAGAGGTTTGAAACTAGTCCCATAAATTTCGAAAAAATTATATTTATTCTTGATAATTATTATAGTATTTGAATAAATTATTTCCCAGGGAACTTTAATAGTATTTGTTTCTGTTTTCAAATGGGGAGTTGCTTTATGTTAAGGTTTAAATCTTGTGATTAAGAATTTTCAAGTGCAATATTTTATGCAAATGCTCCAAAAAAAACACAATGCACGCTCATGAGATGCATACTAAATATCGTTAATTAATTTGGGGATGTGACAAAGGACTTGGACCATTTGCCCACCAGCCAACGACTAACCTGAAAGTCCAAGGATCGATCGGTAAAATTTGTTCATCGAGTCAACTAGTTGGTAGTCATCCAACTGGTATTTGGGACGGAGGTTCACAGTTCAGACCCCACCGAGAGTGTTTATGAGTCAAAACACTTATTGGTAGTCCAACTAGTAAGTGCTTCGTATCTATCTTACAAGTGTTACGATGAGTTTTAAGAAACCGGGGAAATTCCCCCTTTATAATAAAGAACTTGTTCATTATAAAAAAAAACAAATCAGGATTTTGAGTGCATTGGCTGCAACAACATTCGTATAGTTCGAGTAATGCATATATGTTACATTGGCAATTGTAACACCCCAGCCTATACTACGGCATTTTTGGGCCGCAGTGTGTTACAACAATGCAATGCAATGCAATTGCAATTGCAACAGCCGCTGCTTGCGCACCTCACACACTTCAAAAGATGTTCAGGTGCTCAACCGTCGTGATCAGTACCCGGAACGCGGCCGTTGGAATGGCCATTATTAATCCTCGTCTTTAGACTCGATCCCATGTCGCGCGCGCTCCTTTCCTTGCATGCGTTCCTACTCCCACTCCAAGTGACCACCAACCACGTTGCTTCGGCGCAGAGGAACTAAACTGTAAGCAACCCAAGAAGCACGAACTAGCCACCGGTAAGACGCGGGCCGGCCACGTCCCCCATCCGAGCCATCGCTGCGCGCGTACGCGTCATGCGTTTACAGGACTGGAGCCGGTTGAGTTGCCGTGAAGGAACCCAACCAACAGCAGAGGTTGATGGCGCTCGCTTTGCCATTTCGGTGGCCGCCGGTGGCTAGCTAGGCTAGCTAGTTTCTTTGCCTTAAAGCCCCGGGCGCACGCCTCGCTCGCTCACCCAATGCGCGTTCAGTGTAGCCGTGTAGGTGTACGCAGTTGTTGCAGGCATTGTGAGAATGGAGCTGCCCAACTCCGTGCTCGTGCTCGTCCTGATCCTAGCCGCCACGCTCTCCGTTGCAGGTTTCTCTTCTCGATCATCGATCGGTTCTTTAGTTTGCTGCCTTCGAGTTTGTTCTTTGGTGTTGATTCTGTCAAGTGTCAATTCGTTGCAGTGGCTTACGACCCGCTTGATCCGAACGGGAACATTACCATCAAATGGGACGTTATGTCGTGGACACCTGATGGATATGTCGTGAGTACTTGCATATATTGGTTGCTTCTGCTTCTCTGTGTCCACGCTTCTTATGCCAAAATCGGACATGATCGATTGATCATGTCAAGAACAACAACATGAAGTTGTGGACTAACTGATCGATCGCCGGCGGTGCGGTGGGGATGCAGGCGATGGTGACGATCAACAACTACCAGATGTACCGGCACATCATGGCGCCGGGGTGGATGGTGGGGTGGACGTGGGCGAAGCAGGAGGTGATCTGGTCCATGGTGGGGGCGCAGGCGACGGAGCAGGGCGACTGCTCCCGGTTCAAGGGCATCATCCCGCACAGCTGCAAGAGGACGCCGGCCGTCGTGGACCTTCTCCCCGGCGCGCCCTACAACCAGCAGATCGCCAACTGCTGCAAGGGCGGCGTCATCCCCGCCTACGGACAGGACCCCGCCGCCGGCGTCGCCGCATTCCAGATCAGCGTCGGCCAGGCCGGCACCACCAACCGCACCGTCAAGCTCCCCAAGAACTTCACCCTCCTCGGACCCGGCCCCGGCTACACATGCGGCCCCGCCAAGATCGTCCCCTCCACCGTCTTCTTCACCCCCGACCACCGCCGCAAGACCCAAGCCCTCAGTGAGTTCGAGCTTCGATCTCTTTCTGATCATGGCGGCGCGCGTCCATGAACTTGCCACAGACATGACATAGCTATATATCTGAACGTGCCATGCTTGCAGTGACGTGGAACGCGACGTGCACGTACTCGCAGCACCTGGCGTCCAAGTACCCGTCGTGCTGCGTCTCCTTCTCCTCCTTCTACAACGACACCATCATCCCCTGCGCCAAGTGCGCGTGCGGCTGCGAGCACAAGAGCTGCGTCCAGTACGTACATTAGCACTACTCCTCAGCCGTCGTCGAACACACACACACGAGAAGACGCGAATTGCGCCGTGCGATCGAGCTAACTAACGCGCGTGCGTGCGTGCTTTGCGTCGTTTTTTTCTTATCAGGAGCGAGAGGGACTCGAAGCGGTTGTCGGTGTCGGGGAAGCACGAGCACGCGCACGCGCGGGGGCACAGGGGGGAGCGGGGGAGCGCGGCGGCGCTGCTGCAGTGCACGACGCACATGTGCCCCGTGCGCGTGCACTGGCACGTCAAGCTCAACTACAGGGAGTACTGGCGCGCCAAGATCGCCATCACCAACTTCGACTACCGCATGAACTACACCGGCTGGACGCTCGTCGCCCAGCACCCCAACCTCGACAACATCACCGAGGTCTTCAGCTTCGACTACAAGCCCGTCGTCGCCTACGGCTCCATCAGTACGCCAGCTAGCTAGCCCTCCAATTCATCGCCATCGATCTCTTCCATCCATGCACGAAACTTAGCCAAGAACTGGACACTGGATGTTAATGGCGCGGTATGATTTTTTTTTTTGGCGTGCAGATGACACGGCGATGTTCTACGGGCTCAAGTACTTCAACGACCAGCTGATGGAGGCGGGGCCGCACGGGAACGTGCAGTCGGAGGTGCTGATGCGCAAGGACGCCAGCACCTTCACGTTCAAGCAGGGGTGGGCGTTCCCGCGCAAGATCTACTTCAACGGCGACGAGTGCCGCATGCCGCCGCCGGACTCGTACCCGTACCTGCCCAATTCCACGCCGGTGGCCGCCTGGGCGTCGCTGATTAGCTCTGCGGTGGCGGCTGCCGTGGCTTTCTTGGTGCTGCTCATGACATGAGTGGCATATTGCTAGAACTTGCAGAAAAGTTAAAGATCTTCTTGTAGATAGGATGTTTTGGGTTTGAAGATTGAGTTTGGTGTTTTGAACATAATTAAACGCAACCCTTTTTTTTGTTTAATTGAAGGGGACATGAGCATAATTTTGAAAGAGAAATTGATCTGTAAAAGACAATCAGGTTGGAATTAAGAGAAAGTGACACTTTGCATCTCACATTAGCTGACTAAAGTGATAGCACTATCCCTTGTTCACCGATGTTGCCTCTGCAATCCGCGGTTAGTTTATATACTGAAGAAATCAAATGACTTCACCAAACATAGACATGCCTACCTGAAATCAAATGTGTGAATGTTCATAGCCACAAAGGATAAATTTTGCTAAATAAGTACAGTGCATGCGTCTCGTCTGAGCTAAAATGTACAGCAAGTAGGGATGTACAATGATCGATGAGGGTTTGGGTAGGTATCTGCACATCTGAATCTGCTCTTCAAGAAAGATTCCATCTAAAACTTTGCAAGGAACTCAGGGGATCAAGAGAGCCAATGCTCAATCGAGTCAAAACTTTTTGTGAAATTTGTATATATTCACTCGTCCTTCGCTACACATAAACCAGCAAGAATGTCAATGTTGTCCAAATGGTAACGAATGGAAGGAGAAGTGAAGCTGACAATCGTGCGGAAGCATTCGGCAGCCATGGGTATGCATCTGGAGGTGGCATCACACAGTTGTCACCATTGAAGTACACACGTCTTGGGAAGGCCCAGCCTTTCTGGAAGGTGAACGTCGACGGGTCCTTCCGGAATAGAAGCTCAGACTGAACATTTCCATCTGGTCCAGCAGTCATGAGCAAGTCATTGTAGTTCTTGATGCCCCATAACATCGCGGTGTCATCTGCGACAGAGGATTTGTCAATAGCTGAAAACTATACTTACAGAATATGAATGTGTTCAGGGGATGGAGTGCTCACTTATTACACCATAAGGGTTCAAAGATTTGTAGTTGAAGCTGAAAATAGTAGTCAGGTTGTCAAAATTAGGGTGCTGAGCAACTAGGTTCCACTGCGAGTAGTTCATCCGATAGTTGAAGTTTGTCGCCGTGATCTTGACCCTCCAGTACTCCTTGTAGTTAACTTTGACATGCCAATGCACTCTTATTGGGCACATATGAGAAGTACATTCGACCAGAGGTGCCAAGCTGTTCTTGTTAGGACCATTCACGACAGAAGCCAAATAAGGTGAATTGCCCCTGTCAGAGAGTACACCCAACTGTCACATAACTGAACAAAAAACTGTTTTTTATTATTTTGGGCTATGTCAAACGTAACTTACTCTACGCAGCTTCCTGGTTTAGTACTGTTATTCTGGCAGCCACATGAGCATGTCGGGCAGTTAACTATGGTATCGTTATAAAAAGATGAGAGCGAAACACAGCATGTCGGAGCTCTTTGAGCGACAAACTGTGAGTATGTACATGTCACATTCCATGTCACTGCACAAAGAAAACAATTGGTCACCAAAATGCTAGAAGGTGTTGCTACAACAAGAAGATTATGAATTTGTCGAACGGATTGGATGGAAGCTTATTCCTGAAAAGCTTTATGCATCAAATGTTAGATCATGGAAAGAAAATCTTACTGAGGACTTGAGTTGTCCTCCTTCCATCCTGTGAAATGAACTTAGTAGGTCTCACAAGTTTGGCAGCTCCACAAGTATACCCTGGACCGGGGGCCTTCAGAGTGAAATTCTTGGGCACTCGCACAGTCTTGTTTGTAGTCCCTGCTTGACCAACACTGACTTGAAATGATGCAACAGCATTGGCAGGATCTTGTGCCCATGAGCTGAGGACTCCTCCTTTGCAGCAGTTGGCAATCTGCATATTGTAAGGAGTCCCGGGAAGCAGGTCCACAATCTCTGGGTCCTTCCTACAGCAATGAGGGATGTTTGCTTTAAATTTGGAGCAATCGCCTTGCTCTGTGGCTTGGCCACCGTTCATTGCCCAGATTATCTCCTTCTTTGCCCATACCCACCCAAGTTTCCAACCCGGCGCTTCAATATGGCGATACTGCTGGTAATTGTACAGTGAAACAACAGCCTGGGGAGAGGGGATTTTACAGTATGTCAGCAATTGGAAAGTATAGAGAACTGGGAGGAGGATAAAAGATTATGGAGGGTTGACAGTTTCTGAGTTGTGTAAAATGCGTCTGAATAAAAGCTAAATCGTGCAAAGAATTGGCCTGTTTTAACATGTAATCATCGTGTTATGACTTTCGATTATTAAGATCAGTCAAATGCACACAGTTATGGCCTAAGGGCACCTATTAACAAATAAAGATATACAAAAGGAAGTTTTGTGTTGTTTTGATCATCTCCTAGACCTTGGCCTGCAGCACTGTACAGTTTTATTGCAATATCAATGCACTAATATAGTCATGCCAATTGTTTGAAAGTTTAGCAACAAAATTAAAGCCCAATACTGGCAGAGTGGCAGCTATGGAAATATTATGAAGGCTATCACTTTCCGCTGCAGAACAATGACAGAAAAGCTTCACTTCGCCAAACAAGACTGCATAGCAAATAATTCAACACCGTGGTAATGACTTGTGCTAATCTGTAGAAATTGGAGTGGATGAAATGTCTTGCGAAATAATTATCCTTGCTTATGTAAGATTTTTTTAATGGAATTCGCTCATATAAGAATGACGAAATCAGATGTGGACTTCTGTAACAGTAGGAACATACATTGATTTCGTCAGTAATGGTAATAAGGTAGTTTCAAACACACAGCACTGGTTTACTTACGACATAGCCATCTGCAGTCCACTGCATTACATCCCACTTGATTGTTACGTTCCCATTAGGATCAAGCGAATCGTACGCGTCTGCAGAATACCAATGGAATTTTCTTGAAACACGGTACCTCCAAATTGAAAGAATGGTTTGGTAGCGAATATTTAAGAAAGCCATGTGAGTCTTGTTAAAAAAAAACAGAACAGACGAAGGCAAGGATCAAGGTTTAACATTGGTGGCAGTAAAACCTATGGCCGATATGGTAGTGAAAACATGTATGGTAAATATCAAGATTCGAACTAGTTGCAACAAGTCAAGGGCAACATGAGCTCATGGAGTCTCCAGCAGCTAGTTCATGGTCAGGTTCATAATTCAGATGATACAGATGATGGAACTAGACATTGCGGCCATTGTTTCTGAAACACGACATTATTGGCATAAATTGAACAGAAAGAACTATACTATCAGAGGTTTCAGTGATCAGATCAGTGATTAAACTATACCTGTGTTCCTACCATTAACTGCCGTTTACATACCAAGAAAAGATCGCGATTTTAGCATGATATTATCCCTGAGTTGCAACAGAATAGTATGTACCCACTCACTATATATCCCGGTAGTAGTGTGTACTCTTTTTCTTTTTTCCTCCTTTTAATTATTAGTTTTCATAATTATTAATATAATAGCACAGTCGGACCTTCTTGCTCCAACTGTTTTCCCTTAAAAAACTATATATCCCAGTAAAGTTTGTTTGGCCATAAACTAAAGCAACCTATATGAACAAAAAAAAAACTAAAATTCAAGAGAAATGCACATATAAAGGGCTAAATGGTCAAACAAATTGGCTCCTAAAATAGTATTGAAACAAAATAACAATAATTTCTCCATCCATCCTAAGAAATAACATATCATACCAAAGCACACAGTTATGCCTGCAAATGACATGAGTCGAAGAACACCTCCTGAGAAACCAGGTACCAAATTTTGCAAGAATCAGCCAAAATGCAGCGGGCTGGGGGCACTGACCTGACGAAGCCATTAGAGAGGAGAAGGTGACGAGGAGGGCAATGGAGGCACCCAGGGGCAGGAGTACCGGGCGCGGTCTTGCCATGGCTCAGCCAGAGCTCGAAAACCAGCTGCACCCTGATCACTCTCGTGTTTGAACCTTGTGCGGAAGAAGGCAATAAAAACTTAAGAAAAGTGGGTCACATAGAGAGAGAGAGAGAGAGAGAGAGAGAGAGCTTTCCTCTCTCTCCTGTGCTTTCTGGCCTGTATTTATGCGAGCGAGATTTCTTGCGCGTCCGTGTCTGTCCGGGGATAGAGACATGCAGACAGGTTTGAGCTATTCTTGTGGGAAGCTTTTCTTTTCCTTCTGGGGAAGTGCAAAGGTAGCTACTACTAGATTATCATCACTGTCAGCCGTTCCTTTTTGTTTTTCATTTTGTATTTCTGGCCCTGGGTTTTCAGAAAGTGAAGACACATAAAATATTTTTTTTATAAAAAATAGAGTTTAAGCTAAATAGGTACTAGTTTTTATATATCCTCCAATTCAACTGTAAACTTAAGCTGATTGGAAAAATTGGCGATACCAATCGATAATTCTTCCGACC
This sequence comes from Phyllostachys edulis, assembly GCA_036346405.1. Taxonomy (NCBI): domain Eukaryota; kingdom Viridiplantae; phylum Streptophyta; class Magnoliopsida; order Poales; family Poaceae; genus Phyllostachys; species Phyllostachys edulis. Next base: position 52,308,454 of record CM070557.1, on the reverse strand, counting down.
TTTGTTCCAATGAATGATTTTACTCTCATTCAACTACAAAAGATAGCTCATTTGACTGAAGCTGTATTGTTCGGTCCCTGTGGCTCTCAAGATGAAAAAGAAAGCTGTACCTGTGTTGGACTTTTAGTATATTATCATCAGTTCGAGTCTTCCTGGTCAATTGATCATCTGATATTTTGCAAATCCTGATCCTAACATGATGGACCTATCTCTATCATTTTGGTTGGTCCTCACTAGTGCTTACTCCAAATATAGATCACTGTCCATGAACAAAGTCGCTTTTGTTTCTTGTAGCCTAACAAAGTCGCCTTTTTTTTAGTTTGATGTGCGCAACCTTTGCTTTTCCTGAATAATTTCCACTAATGAGTTGTCTTTGGCACTCATATCAACTAGAATATTCTGCTGCATTTTCTTTTCCTTTTGGGCGAAGACTCGATCGCTATATGCTTTCAAATAAATCAACCAGGGACAGAAATTCAGAACAGCATCGTGTTAATATGTTTTTTTTTCAGAAAGAAAGGTGCTAATGTGATTTCGAAACTACCAAATGTCCAAACCATTGCCTTATGTCACGCACACCAGAGCTGAAATTCCATGGATTTCGGCATGAAACTAGGTTCGCGTAGATATTTATATTCAATCTATGTGCTTTCTGACTGATGTGCTTGTCCCGGAACAGAGTAATAGGTACAGCCGGTTAAATTTGATTCGACTGCCGGGGTACGTATTTCTCACGGCACGCAGTAGGTAGAGAGAGCAAGCTTTGTTTTGGTGTAACGACGTGACGTTTAGAATTCCCCTTGCACATACACATCACAAGACGTCGGAAGCTTGTGGACGAAACGCGTCATGTATCCTCGCATGCAGGTCTCATGGACGACAACCCAGATCCAGCACAGTGCATGAGCGAGATAACCAAAACGCAGCCACACACAGAACGAACGAGTGTAAACTGGAGTAGTCGTCGTTTGATCTGGCGAACAGGCTCCTCAGATCAAATGATAATAGGTGTCTATTTACTGTTAGTCATCATTTTAACTGTTTATCGCTATTTTAATTGACGATTGCATTCAAGAGTGCAAATCGTCGTTCCTATCGTCGAATCGATGACGTAAACCGATCAGTATATATCCATAAAATTCGGTAAAAAAGTTATTTTAATTTCAGAAAAAATTGAAGAGAGGGGAGAAGAGACGTAGCGAAACCCTCCCGGTTTCTAGCGGAGGAGAGAGAGAGAGAGAGCATCAGATCTAGTCGTCCATTTTATAAGTAAATGTTATTGCAACTTTGTACATAAATTCAAAAAGTTGTAGGCTAGAAAATAAAAATAGCGATATAGAATTCAATGAATTAACTAATTTTAGTTGTATTGCTATTTGATGTATTACATCATTTTAGCTGTTTATAGTTTAGTTCATTATATAGATATTATTTATGTTACAGTACTCGAACGATTTAAAATAAAGATGCAAAAAGAGTAAGAAAACTTTGTAGGTTTCATTTTTACACGGTAAATATTTTGTTAATACTGAAAACCGGGAAAAATAAGAAGACACCTCTAGAAATAGCAAGATGCATATTAAAATTACGTAAAAATTACAAAGTAGCTAAGTAAGGTATGTAGAGTTTAATCAAAATAATCACAATTTAATTTTGATTTTCATTTGTGCACAATAAATATTCTGCTAATGACGAAAATACTTTTTAAACTAAGAAAATAGCAAGACACCTCTAAAAATTCTATAAGAAATCTGGAGTAGGTACATAGGGTATGTAGAGCTGAATTAAAATACTATGAACTTAATTTTTGTTTCCATTTATACATAGTAAATATTTCATAAATGATAGAGACACTTTTTAAACGAGGAAAGTAGCAAGATACCTATTAAAAATCTATTAAAAAATTGCATAGTAGCTAAATAGGGTATGCAAAGCTTGATCAAAATAATCCCAACTTAATTTTGATTTCCATTTGTGCATGGTAAATATTTTGTTAATGTTGAAAATATTTTTTAATCTAGGGAAATAGCCTGACACCTCTAAAAATTTACTAAGAAATCCAAAATAGGTACATAGGGTATGTAGAGCTGAATTAAAATATTGTGAACTTAATTTTGGTTTCTATTTGTGCACGGTAAATATTATGTTAATATCGCTTCTTATTACTTTTTTGTATATGTTTCGTAGTATTTACAATGTATGCATTGAATTTTCAGGTATGACGGACCCAGGAGACGTTGTGTAGTGGTCGTACGAGTTTCTTAACCTGGCCATTGATGCACATCACCATAGTTGCCTCAGTACCATCCTCCCCAGGAGGGCGATGCGGCGATTGAACTTCGCGTGTTGCGGCTGCGCACGCCCATGTGGGCATGAAGGGTGGACCCACGTTGGTCGTGAACTCAATTACAGTCTAATTACTTTGGGTGGACTCATGTTTGTTCTTAATCATTTCGACATAGGTTGAGAGCGGCAAGCCTCCTTCCACCAGCGAGGACGGTGGAGGCGACATGGGAGGGCGACCAGACCGTACAAGCGATGGTGGTACGTCAAGGCGCTTTCTGTACGACGGGTACCTCCTGACAGCACTGGTTGACCAGTGGAGGCTGGAGACACCCACGTTCCACCTCCTGTGCGGGGAGATGGAGCCAACGCTTCAGGACGTGACCTTCCTGACCGGATTGCCCTGCGCGAGCTTCCCCCCTGGTGGAACGTCTCGGCCACGTGGCGCACGGAGTTCCTCGCGAGGTTCCAGGGGGTGCTACTGCCCAACACCGGCTACAGGGAGTTCAGAAGAACCCACGGACCGTCGCTGAAATGGATATGCCAGTTCTACGTAAGTCTTTGTAACTCTTGTCCTTCCGCTTCAATTGCTTTATGCAATTTAGTGATGTGTATTTGTCTTCTTGTAGCCGGAGCGTATGGCAGAGGATGCACCCGAGTCACGGTGAGGAGACACTTTGAGTCCTACTTGCTATGGTTGTTTGTGTGGGTGATGTTCCTAGGGTCCCACGACGATAGCGTCGACAAACACATGATCTAGTACGCACGCGAGCAGGCGGACTGGGAGGTGGAGGCGATCCAGCCATACGCATGGGGCTTGGCAGTGCTATGTGTGACATATCGTGCCCTGTGCGACGAGTCCCACCGGGTTCAGGACAGCTACATCCTCTCCGGATGCCCGCTGGGCCTGGGAGCCTACACTGTCGCCATGTACGCCGCCGCGGCGACGTGGACCGACCGACCATGGGTACAGTATGGTGTCACCGACGGGTAAATTTTCTGAACATTTATTCTTTTTCGTAATGTAATTCAATTTCTTGTGCTAAGTTTCTGTTGTTCTATTCCACAGGTCATCTTCACTCCGATCACTACTAGCGTCCTACCTGGACTATGTTACAATGTTCGATCGGTTAACGGATGACCGCACCATCTGGACACCGTACACTCTCGACAGGGTATACGCGCGCACACCCCGAGGCTTGTCGAGCTTATGCACGCGAGACCACACGATTTAGTAATCATTTTGCCTTCCACATGTACACTAGGAAGGGAGTACCTGCTATGACTTCTTGGGCGGACATGATGTTCCCTTGGGTTCAGGGCTGGCTCCATGCCTTGAAGGATGTCGTCTAGGAGGATGCTCCCTACGACCCTGGGATGTACAAGGAGTATATCGAGTGGTACTCTAGTCGAACGAGGGTTTTCGCTGCGTCAGGGTCGTGGACAACCCACCACAACACGAGGCCGCAATGTTCGACACATACCCCACCCAACCGAACTCCGCATTCTATCGCGTGGTACGTATTGAACGGTCCATACTTCTTATTTGCTTTGCAAGTTTTCAGTTTCTAACTTGTTAATTATGTGTACAGGTCGATCTGCAATAGGAGATGCACGAGTTAGCGACCTTCGTGCGTCGTATGACGCCGGGGAGCGCTTCAGCATGATAGCGTAGGAGATCAGAGCGGTCATGGACCGATTTGTCGAGAAGACGAGACGAGGGATCTAGATTGCGTCTTGTCGTAGGGCGAGGGAGTTGGTGGACCCACCTATGCGTGGACGGGAGGTGAGCCACGATGCGTCACGCCCCATGACTTCTCACCCGGACGTGGAGGGTAGGTCCTCGTGGCACTATGTTGGGAGTACCATAGCACAGTTCACAAGTCAGCATGAAACACCCACGTCTGGTTGTTTATTTTGAACTCCACACGTTACTAACGGCAATTTTCTCTGACATGTCCTGAGTTCCACCCGTACACGAGGTAGGAGTACGCGGAGCAGTCCGCTACCTTCGTGCAACGAGGTATGTCTATCTTATTTGCATGCACAACATACCATTTCATCATTTTCACCATGTTTACATACATAACATACTATTTCACAACTTGTACACCCCTTTGGGACGAGGAGCTGGTGTCGCACGAGGTGTCACACTCCAGGAACTTCGATTTCCACCAGGGTGAGCCTTCGTACGGCAAGAGTAGCCAAGTCTCCGTGGGGCTTTACAACAGACGGCAGCGCCGGGCGAGCCAACCAACGCAAAGACCCTCTGGCGACACTCCCTCAGGCTACTCGCGTCGGTTGGGTGCCTTGGCTACCTGAGCCTTTGACCTACTCGTACCAGCGCCCGCAGCTGCCCCCGGACGAGGCCAGGAGCCACACATAGGGTACGCCCTAAGAGGGCTTGTAGTAGATATTTGTTCTTGTAAATATAAGTCATGTCATGTAAATATAAATTTATGTACAACTTACATTATGCTAGTCTCGTGTTTCGATACTATTTGTTCTTGTGTCTATAGGTAATCATGTGAGGGAGTCAGCATCGCGACACCCCACCTTTTCAGACCTTTTTAGACCGCACCGGGTCACGCCACACACTGCCACTTTTGCAGACCGAGATGACAACACACTTCAATGCTACCTTTCCGCACCGAAATGACCACACTCTGCCACACCTCCTTTTCAGACCGAAAAGACCACACCACGCTGCCACTTTTGCAGACCGAGATGACAACACACTTCGATGCTACTTTTACACACCAAAAAGACTACACTCTGGCATGCCCCCTTTTTCAGACCGAAAATACTGCACCCTGTCACGCCACACGCTGCTACTTTTGCAGACCGAGTTGACAACATATTGTGACGCTACCTTTTCAGACCGAAAATGTCATACTCTGCCACGCCACCTTTTTAGACTAAAAAAGAACGCACCACGACATGCCACAAACTGTCACTTTTGCAGACTGAGATGACAACACACTACAGCCCTGCCTTTGCAGACAGAAAATATCACACTCTGCCACGCCACCTTTTCAGTCCAAAAACCCATTATAAAAGGAGGGAGGAGAGAATTGGAGGAGAATACTACGCCACCACACCCCAACACTTCACTAAAGCTTGATTCACACAACTAAGAGGAAGGAGATGTCGGACTCGTCGATGAACTTTTACGTGAAGATGCTGCGAAAGCGCAAGTGGCTTGCCGAGAGGCTAAACCCTACCCGGATTGTTCTATGAAGGATGTGCTGGTACCACCGAGTTTCCATGCCCGCAATATGTGTGTGAAGAACCGGCTAAGATCATCCAGTCCACACACCTAGTGATGACCGCCCGGGCGTATTACACGTGCTAGAACGTCCTCGTAAGCGAATTTTGCACACCCACATATTTTTCACATCTTATGTTTTATTCCACAAATCCCTAACTACATCTGCGCATAATGGTAACCGGAGATGTGATGCAACTCTTCGATGGATCTATGGCTCGAACATGTATAATAGGATGTTTATCGAGCAGAAGTACATATTGAAATATACGATGCGAGTGAGACCTTCAAACGATAGAAACCTTACATACCCGACCCTACTGAAAAAGACACCAGAGGAGCCCAGAAAGCAAGGTGGTGGTGGAGCACCCCCGAACAGGAAGCTAAGTATGACCGGGCCAAGCGCGCGGCGCACAAGGGGAAGGCTCTTGCTAGCGAGACCGGTGGTCGTCCTAGCGTTCCCCGTCGCCGGACGCAGTTCGGATTGAAGAGGTAAGTTATGTTCAGTTGTATCCTGATTATTAATTTGGCCATATGTTGTGCTATCCTCACATCATTCAATCGTTCAGCCCGTCTCACGAAACATGGAGGACTTTGAGACTGGCCACCGCCGTGGGCAGCCCAGAGACAAGGGAAAGGGACCGATGGGGCCGTCATGACTGATCGATTTCGTTTTTTTATTCCAAAATGGCACACAAGTATCTTAGGTGTGTCTTGGTTTGTTGATTTGTGCATGTTGTCATTTCTAATATACATAACCAAATCCAGCGTGTCATGTATTTTACAATTAAATTATGAAGTCTTTCAAACTTAAGTATCTTTTTGATTCAACTATTTAATATTACGTAATATTTTCCTAAAGGAATTGGTTTGATGAACAATACAATCAGGACAACAACGCGCATGGCAACCCTAAACCCATTTTTTTTATTTCGCTCTGAAGGGGGCTATTTGTATTATTGCGCCGTCGAACTCGTGTTCCAAATTGCGCCACCGATCTCACATTCTCTACTTCACATTTCATTATCTTCTCAAATTTCGATTCCAAACTACTTGGACACTTCATGGTATTATCAAAAAACTTCGTGAAATACACTAAATTTTTAAACTGAATTCTCTACATATAAATAAATAAATATAGAGCCATGTCGCCATTTCTATTGACGGAATTGTCATATCGTCAATTCAATTGACGACATGAATCTCTCCTGTTCTAATTGGCGATAGGGATACTGTCGTCAATTAAAATAACGATATGAAAATTTCCTCATATCAAATAGCGATTAGGGCCAATTTTTGTAAAAAAATTTGACTATTACTTTTTATAATTATCTCTTAAATTAATATTATTTAAAAATCGATATGCCACTGCTTGTGTCACCCCTCGTTTGCACAACCCACGCATGTCTCTGTCGATTGCTCTGGATATGGCCGCGGGTTTCGTGTCAGGTGTATGCTCGTATCGACGACCAATATAGGCTCACAGCTGGAGGCAATGTTTCCTCTCCTTTTTTCCCCCCATTTTATATGAGCATTGTGTAATTGTTGGCCGCGGATGGATGGATTGGGGATCCGGATTACAGCAGATGGTCTCTGTATCGAACCCATAAAACGTAGATGATACGTTTCCATTGATCAGTGGTGCGCGGCGGCAGTGGGTTCGGGAGATGTAGCAAAGGCAGCAGGTCGGACAGGACAAATATCTACGACTACGAGGCGACCCACCCCATTGCCTGCAAGTCGGCATCCATTTTCTCAAGGAAAAACTTTGCCTACACGGCTGCACACTTTTCCATCGAGTACAGCTACTACAGCTAGCGTCAGCTTAGACAGGTCAGACACGCGCTCACGCAAGCTAGCTCCAATTCTACGGCCGCGCCTAGCTCGTTGTTCTGCACCAGCCTAGCGGCAGGGCGTCCAGCAACAGTACATCTCACTCTGGCGTTCCTGTGCGTGCGTGTTTGACGGCGACACGGAAGCGTGTGGTCCGGTCCCGGGCGGGCGCTGGCGCCCGTGGAGTCGTGTGCTGCGTCCACCTCCCTCAGCGTCCGTGTGCTGCACCACGCGCGTGGCGTGCAAGGTGGATCGCGCTTGCGCGCTGGGTGCACCACGCGCGTGGCGTGCAAAGTGGATCGCGCTTGCGCGCTGGGGAGAGAGAGGCTGGGCGCCGCTTGGCCCGTGCGCGTGGGTGGAACCGAGCCGAACCGGCGCGGCACGGAAGAGGCCGCCCTGGCGCTGTGGGGAGGAGGGAGGGCTGCAGAGCAGGTCCGACCGGGTGGGCTTGCGGCCGCTCGCGCGTTGGGACTTGGGAGCGGCCAATCGGGCCGGCTGAGCACGGAAGAATCCGCGAGAAATGGCATTGGGGCGGCGGCGCCGCGGCACGGAAGAAGCTAGCTGCGGGCCGTTTCGGCCACACGACGTGGGGAGGCGGAGTTTCCATCTCGCTCTTTGGGCTGGAAGTATTTGGGGCCACGCTTGCAGTTGTAATGTTGTAATCCTATCGCTATTGCCTCAACAAGCAGAAGTCCTCTCAAAAAAAAAACAGAAGAAGAAAAGATAATATAAAAAAAAGCAGAGGAAGAAAAGAAGAAGACACTCCTAATTATTCTTTAAACTATCTGGGGACTTCAAATCAGCTTGTAACGAGCACAAAACGAAGAAGAAATACTACAATTTGGCTTGCTTGGCAAGTCCCTAGGGATGTAACGCCAATCAGGAGTACATAACATACAAACTCATGGTCCGTAGCATGCTTGCATAACGTACAAACTCATGGTCCGTAGCATGCTACCACTACCAACAAGCCTTCAGCAACGTTGACATTGTGCCAAAGCAGATAAACAACGAAGTAAATTGCATCGTACTGCGGACCACGATTAAATCTAAGGTATAACGGTGTCGCTGAACACCACCTTGCCGCGCACTATTATGGTTTGATCACTCGATCCTCACTCGATGGCTTGATGCATTGCGTTGAGTTTTTGTTTAACTAAACTCTTTTAGAGAAAAGTGCTTAATGAACTAATAAAATGAATTATTCTGTAACATGTAAACATCCTAGACGCATTATGCACTCATATTACTCCGTGTACATCTTTTCATGGTTATTGTGAAATTGTGATCATGATTCATGATTTAGGATGATTGCTTAGTATAAATTCTAAAGAACAAATCAAAGGAATAGAACACCATGCAAGTACTTACTGGCCACCTCACTGACGCTGTTCCCCCGCGCGCCCCATCTGGCCTCACAGCGCAATTGTGTATCTTTTATGAATCTGCCAGCACAAGAAAACATATATGTTACCAACCCATGAATATGCAAATACTAATATACTATGGTGAATCATAACTCTTGGGAGAAACTTACCTCAAAAATCTCTTCGCTACTTTTCAAACATTTTTTCCCAATTATACAAACCGAGCCGCCAAACCCTCCACCAGTGATCTTTGCACCAAAATACCAAATAGACTAGGACCTCCATTTTGTGAGCCTAACGATGTCCCCTGCTGGCCGCTGCTTTCCACTTGTCGACGCTGACGTGCCGTGCTGCTCTGCGCCCGCGCCACGCCTAGTGTTGGCTCGCCGCTCACGGCTAGCGGTGTGGCCCATGCGCGTCCCTCTCAACCGACGGCCCACCACCCACGCCACCAAGCGCCCACACCGATGTGTCGGCCCGCCGCGCGCCGCCCTGCACCCTTGCGTCGCGTGCCGTTCGTGCCTTGCGCTTGTGGCTTGCCTATGTCTAGGGTTGGAAATTGGGGGAAGTGAGCTAGTGTGTATTGGTGTGGGTTGTGGTAGTGAGTTCAGTTGTATTGGTGAGGCGAGTGGCTGACACGTGTGGCAATGGACTGGCCGTCTAACCGTAGCCCGTAGGCGCTGGGGAAGCCGAGAAGGGGCCAAGGGGAAAGGGGACCATAGGCGTCCAGGAGGTAGGGGGTTTCGCTGGCGCCAGCTACCTCGGGCGGCCGTCCAGTCTCGCCCGATAGCTGGTCTGCCCCTTATACAAACAACAAAAACAAAAATTACTGAGCAAACAAAGGATACGCATGACACACACACAAGTTCAACGTGACTTCACGACAATAACAGATTCTTGTGCTTTCAGAACAATACAGATAAATATGGGGTGAAGCCCACTGAATACATCAGGTAAAACTAGCCGAATTTGCTGCTCCAGTTCTAGTAGGGCTTGAAATATGTATAGGGTGGCTATGCACAAGAAAAATATACAAATAAAATAATATAGTTTCAACAAGATAGAATGGAGCACATAATGTCATGACCACAATTCAGATTTTGTTTCCTCATCTTTGAGGTCTCAATATCACATACACATTTCATCGCTCTAAATCATCTCCATTTGCAAAAGACCGAGGGCACCGTAGATTTTCCGAAACTAACACTCCACAAAACTAATGCCAAGGCTACATGTATTTGAACTAAAGGGGAAAGTAAACATATTCCATCATATCCCACCACCTACTTACACACCTTCATCCACAGCAAAATGATCTTCAATTGTTGGAGTCAGTACTCACGATGCTCATAGGACGCATCATTCTTGGCCTCGAGAAATGAGGCAGCTCCTCATTTCTAGTAGGGCTTGAAATATGTATAGAGTGTCTATGCACAAGAAAAATATACCAATAAAATAATATAATTTCAACTAGATAGAATGGAGCACATAATATCATGACCACAATTCAGATTTTTGTTTCTTCATCTTTGAGGCCTCAATATCACATACCTATTTCGTCGCTCTAAATCATCTCCATTTGCAAAATACCGGGGGCACTGTAGATTTTCGGAAACTAACACTCCACAAAACTAATGCCAAGGATACTAGTATTTGAACTAACGGGAAAGTAAACATATTCCATCATATCCCACCACCTACTTACACACCTTCATCCACAGCAAAATGATCTTCAATTGTTGTAGTTAGCACTCACGATGCTCATAGGACACATCACTCTTGGCCTCGAGAAATGAGGCAGCTGCCTTGTCCAAAAACCACACCAACTTCCCGTCTGTTGGCTGAACGATTCTAGCGGGCAGTGATGCAGGGGCGTCTTGACACTCACTATTGTCAGAAATGGCTAAATGCACAGCCTTTGCTTTGTCGTCACCAGTAGCCACAATTGCTATGTTTGATGCTGAGTTTATTACTGGAAGAGTGAAAGTAATCCGCTCAGGTGGAGGCTGTGGAGAGTCAGTGATGTAGGTGACCCAGTCGTTTTTTAGTTCAAGGGCTCGATGGTTAGGGAACAATGAGGCCACATGTCCATCAGATCCCATACCAAGGAGGATAAGATCAAACTTCGGGCAGTCATTGCTTTCTGAGACTCCAACTGTGCGGACCTTGACCAGCTGCCTGATGACAAATTCGTAGTCTGTTGCTGCATCCTCCACCGTGGCATTGTCATTTATGGAGTAAACATGGCCACTGAGGATAGGTACCTACAAAAACCATTTAAGTGCTTATTTTAATTAAAAAACATTTAAATGCAAGTATGCAACAGATGGTTGACTTAGCAAAAACAATCGATCTAAGCCATACATTACAAAAATGCTACCACAATGTTTTCACCATCATCATGAGCCACCATATAAGTGACACTAACAGCCACATCTTATTTGCTTCTGTGGTGCAAGATAAAGACAACCATGTAAATCTGTGTAATATGAAAAATGGCAAGAACAGAGGCATACAGTGGAACATATCCATATGGTCAAGACTGAACAGCAACAGATGCTTCCAACAATCTCATGCAACATTAACACTAGCAGCGATAAGAAATGTTCCAGCTTCAAAAAAGCTTTTAGTTGCAACTAACAGTCTTCCTCCTTTATGCGTTTAAAAAAAAACTGTTTTCCTCCTTTAGAAAATTAGCTGGATATCAATAATTTGCCTTAAACTCCTCAGACTAAGTACCATGCTAGTGTAGAACAAAGGAACCAAGCACGCTACATAAATCATGTGATCGGTGTAGCTTAAGACAGGTGTCCCGCTGAGATGCAGTCATCCTGTTCCAATAAAGGACATTCATTTGGAATCTTGGATAAGCTTTTAGTCCGACAATAATAGCCAGAGCCCAAGGTGATCCTAAGATATGAAAAAGTGTGGTTGTTGGTGGGAGCTTCCAGAGTAGTTGGAACTTGGAGCTATTAAAGCAGTAGTTAGGCAGCCTTAATCTGGTTCCCACTGTTGGCAAAGGATATTGCACAATCTGAACATAATGGACTGCATGCTAAGCCATGCCAGAAAATTGCACAGCAAAATGACAAACTAGCTCCTTGATGCAGCACCTATCCAGATCAACAGTCAGGACCTAAGGAGTAAACTCTACCTCAAAGGCACTATGCTTCCAGCTGACAAAACATATCCTTTTGTCTTTCAACAGATTACATTACTAGTATCAACAATGAGCTAGATCAAACAATTTGCTATCTTGTGCTAATATCAGGTGTTCAGGGAAGTAAAACGGATAGGTCACACAAAAACAAGGACATGAGATTGGATGTCAGCAACAAAACATTGATCTATGGTGCACTATACAACTCTCAACCTGATCTTTTTCTTTAAAAAATCATTGTAATAAAAAACATGGAATTTTCTACTATTTATAACTGTATAGCCCACCGGTTGGTCCTTTTGACTATGGAACTACTGAATTAAACACTTGTGGATTCCATGCTTGAAATAAATCAAGTACCAAATACTCCGAACATTAGGAAGAAATGAGAAGAATCAAAGAACAGTATCAAGCCACAGGTCAATCCTACAAACTGGTAGGGCATCCAAGGTTTTGTTATCACTGATTTATAGGATTGACTGACAGGTCAATCTACTTGGCAGTGGACAAGAAAGGATTAACAACGAGGCCATCCCTTCAAATCATAGGCAGTTGGGCACTAAAATTTTAGACTTCAAAACACATAGTACTTGATGTGAGATGTCTACTGTGGAATGGTTGCAATACCTACTCACTTCAGTTGTTAAAATTTTCCACATTACTGATATCAAAACTGTTTAACTAACACCGTATATAGTCAAAAGCACAAAGAAGGCAACTTACAGTTAATGGAAGTAACGAGAAGAAACATCAGTGTATATGGTGGATCTCATGCAAGGTATAACTATCATCTGGTCAGTACAAAATAATAAATAAAAAACAGAAGGCAAATCAATTCATTCTGAGCAACAAGTATCAGCAAACTGAAATATACAAAGCAAGCAAATCTTAACAAACTAAAACATGGAATTTCTGAAAATTTTGTTCTAGGCTGCACTGTGAAAAAAAAACTTCTGACATACCTTCGATAGGAATCCTTCTTTTGTTAGCTTATAGTTACTCTCTGCATGATTCTTTGCTACAGCACACTCGTCAGTCCAGAAGATGTACCATTTAGACCAATCCAGGGTCTTGTTGTATGGCGTTTCACAAAGTTTCCTTTTTAGAAATTAGAAGCATAACAGTTCAGATGCAGAATCAAAGATGATAAATTAGTTAATAAAGATGAGATAACAAAATTACCCAAAAAAACTGACAAGGGGACCTCCAGATAGGGCAACAGCAAAGTATCCCCTTTCTTTAACAGAAATTTCTGAAACTTGTGAGATATATTCAGCCAGATCTGTTGCCATCTCATCTGAACTCTCGAAAATCCTTATTTCACTGTTCTTTTTTAGTTCATATGAGGCAGCCGTTTCCCTCTCCATTGTTTTCTTTGGTCCAGAACTCTATATCAAATTATCGTTCCACCAAAATACTCCTGCACAGAAAGTAGCAGTATATTACCAACAAGGAAATACATGTGAAGAACATCAGAATTTAACAAAACTTGAAAATTCAAACCTAGAATCTAGTTCTTTAACTTCTACATCTTAAATACCAACAATAAAAAATAACGTTCTTGGTTGTTTCTGGCCAGCAAGGCACGAAAATGTTGGAAAAGGGAAGATAATATATCCTGGAATGTCCTTACCTAATCTCATGCACCCTCTTATCCTAAATTCCATCATAGGAGAGATTTCCCCATTAATTGAGATATCTCCAATTGCAAGTGTAACATAGACTCCACATACCGATTTTAGAACTTGTAACAGCAAGGATCTATTGCTAATATTTTTGTTAATTGACTCTAAACATTTCCAAACATAAGATGCATAACTCTAAATTATAAAATTACCCTGCAATAGAATAATACAACAGGGTGCTTCTTTCTAGAACGCAGGAGAGTGACCATCAAGAAAACTGGAAAGATAGTGTGCATCTAGAAACTGGTATGCTGATTGTTCTGTTGCATTCTTTAATATGGTATCCTTTTACAAGCTATAGTTGGACTTCCAAATATTTCCTGCATAGCCAAATAAAATGCCAACTTGCAGGGGAAATGATTAAGAAACTACTCCTATATATTGTAGAACTTGACCACAAGGAATAAGTTTTTAAAGAAAAGAGTTTGCACGCAACATGAAAGTAACTAAAAAAATGAACATGAATGCCTACATCACATCAATTTGTGGGAGCATAGATTTATTGTGTAATATGATGTGACGGCAATCTAATTGAATTTCCTAACCAAAAAAGAGAGAAGATAGACCTTAGAGGATCTATCATTGCTTTAATTAATTCTAGCTTTGACATTCCAGTATGAATTTTGCGAGAAGGGAATTCTCCTATTGCACATTAATAGTTGAAACCCACTTTCAAGTTTCTACCCATGGATGGAAGAGTAAAACAGACTACTGCACAAAGCAGCTCATGAACATCTCGACAAAACAACCAATCCAACATTCAGCTGCAAATGACCACTTATGAACCAAGCGATAGGGGTTAAGGTTCCAAACCGAATTACATGACTCAAATTGAGACACTAAAACAAAATAAATCCTGGTGCTTAAGTCCAAAGCATCAGGATATGGGCCTAATCACCAAAAATATGCCTAAAACTATCTTAAACTGAAGACAAAAAGAAAGCATAACAGAAAAGGAAATCTAAGCATTACACACAGGAATTCGGAATTCCACACAGTTAGTAACACTAGTTCAAGGTACATAAAATAGCAAATAAAGGAAAAGAGGCTGCCTTTCTTGTTCTGCTCAATGAAGGGAGAAAAGCTAAACAACTCTGAACCAGAGCTGCGGGGAGAAAAATAAGGAAGAGGCCGTTTCAACTGCAAGCTCTAGCAGCCATCATTTGAGTTGAGACCAGTTCAAAGATTCCAAGCTTTTATTTTATTTTTACAATCACAACAAAAGCACCCCAATACTACTTTACTGCTAATAAGAAGTTAAGAAGAAGGAACACTGCACTCAAATACAACTTTACTGCTAATAAAAAGTTAAAGAAGGAACACTGCAGGAGGGCAATCCATTGCAGATGCCGAAAACTGAAAAGCTGTTTCCTTTGGCCCATTCCTCGCATACTTTTTCCCGAGGAAAAGAAATAAAAACTACTCGGATAAGGCCATGGCGGCCACACCATTGCTCACCAGATGAAACCAACTGGATCAAGAACTCACAACCACGCACAATTCCACAATTCATTCATCTGCAAATCAAATCTTTGATTAACTAAGACACCAACCTAACCACATTATCTAAAACCCCGCTACGACAATCTCACACTCCATCTGATTCGAATCAACGAACCAATCGACCGCATTTTCTACACGCCAATGTTCTAACAGGCAATCAAGAATTCAAGATACGATCCGTCAAGAACACGAGGGAGAATTGCAGTTCATGGCGGCTGCGCGCCGAATCATCTCCGCCCAGGAGAAGGTACCAGATCAAGAACCAACATAAGATCACAGGAGCGGAACCAAATCAAGAAGGGCCCGGGTCCCAATAACTCACCAGAGCTGTGCATTTGCTTGCCCCTCCTCCTCCCCTCTTCTCCTTCCCAAGCCGCAAGGAAACAAAGGAGGTGTAAAAGGAAGCCAGGGGAAGCTATACACACATACGCGTACAAGTATATGAATTTTTTATAAAATTATTTGATACATAAACCAAGAAGAAATCAAGAAAAGGGTGGATGTCTGCATCAGAAAGAAGAGGGATAAAAACCTTGTTTTGATCTCAATTCTCTGTGGATTATGTGCTTCTTTTTCTTCTTTTCCTTTTCTTCCTCTGGGCGTCTACTCTACAGATGGCTTTATCTTTTTGTTGTAGCCTTGTAGGGCTCCATTAACATTAAATTTTGGTTGCGTCCATCTGTCGAGCTGCAATGCACGTGCGGCTGCCCTCATCCTTATCACAAGTCACAACTCTGGAATGACTGCTCTTACCTTCCTCGTCATCCCCTGGTAGATTACCCCTTTCCCTCAAAAATTCAATACTTTATCAAAACAACAGGGTTAGCAAATCAATGTGATCATACTAATTTCTAAATGTAGTTGGGATTTATGCCTTTCTGTTATATCTGCTTTGCTTTTTAACGCCAGTTTTTCTTTTTCTGTATTTTTGTATTTTCTGCTAAAGCATCAATCGGAGGTTGAAGAGTTTGTCAGTTGCCATGTTGCTGGTACAAGTTGCAGGGCAATTGCGGTCCTGATCATCTTTTTGGAGAAAACGATGGAGCTCCTGTCTGTATTTGCAACTGACAGGAGGATGGCAGGTAATTGCAAGCATGGAGGGTGCATGCTTTTCTTCTTTTGAGCGAATGGATCATGGATGGTCTATGCCTTTGCTACCCAAAAATCCAAGTGTTTTTTGTTGTTTTTACAGAACTGTTCTAGCTGGTTACTGATTGGTTCATATCCTGAGAAGTGCAATGTATATGCATGACATGCCTATCTTAGCTCAAATTTGCTTCGACAACACAAAAATCATCGATTACCAAAATGCTTATCTTCAGGTAGACGTTAGTATTAATCAATCATGAGGCGTGCGTTGCATGAGGATAAAGATGTCGCCTCTTGTAAAACGCATCTTTAGATACATATTAAAGGATCCTAATTTTAGGATGCAAACATGGATATCGTATCAGTTGGATTACCCGCCGTTGGATTTTTGGGTTTACATGACAAACACAAATAATACGTACTGCATTTTTCCCTTAAAAACAAATGACTTCTAAGGCCAAAGATGTAGTTTGGTGGTTCTATCTGTGAACTGATACGAGAATCTAATAATTTTTAATTAATTAAAGTATTTATTTGTAATTGTTATTATATATAACAATATCTTCGTGTTACTTTGTGTTCGTACGTTCTTATACGACCACCTAGTGGTTGTATTATTTCCTACGACTACCTCATGATTGTAAGCCTTACTACGATTACTTCATGGTCATAAGATTTGTTACGACTAGATCAACTACGACCACCCTATGATCAATGAAGCCTACAGACATGTTGACACAATCGACTAAGGACACTCATACGCTGTGTTTAATACATACAGTAGTTAATATGTGATGTTATTCTCTGGGATAACTGCATGTATTAAGCATCTGTCTCTGACATAATTGTAAGGTAACATAGGGATTAGTCTTTGACAATAATAGTCACCGAACGTGCGTATTTTATCAAACGGTGAGACACCTTTTGATACGGGACAACTGTCACCCCTTCACGCGTTATATAAGGAGTAAAGCGAGTGGACAGATGGCAAGAACAACAACAGCGAATATAAGACAATTAGTGACAAGATCAACAGACATAAGTCATTAAGCCCTAATTCTAGTGATTTATTCCTTGTTGTAAAGTATAGTCAATACAGCAACACAGCAGTAGGGTTATTATTCTCTCAAGAGAAAACTCGAACCTGTATAAAATCTCCGTGTATTTTTTTATATGGTTTAACTCAAAAAGAGTCTTCATCATTTATTTGTTTATTTATAATATCGATATTAAATCATCCATACGTTTATCCCATCCGAACGATATTGACCTTTTACGGTGTATAATTTGCATGCCTGCGTGTATGAACACGATGGTGCGACATCTTCACGTAGCGTTGTCTAAGCCTTAATTACAAGTTTGTGTGGTTACCCTAAAAAAAGATTGTGTGGTTTAGCCAAAAACAAGTTCATGTTTGCAGCGTGCCTGAAAACAATCTATCATCATCTCGCTATCAGCGTGATCACTAGTCACTTCTCCAGAGAAAAAAAATCGTTTGGAAATTACGTAGGATCTTTGCTAAATTGCTAGAAGGGAGTAGACAAAAGTAATGTGCCCTGTAGAATTATACTTTACCAACTTTGATACCTTCACTATTGCTTACGACTACTCGCCATATTGTGGCTATATTTTCTTCTAAATAATCATTTTTAATATTTTACAAAAATAACTCACACTTTTTTTTAGAAATAACCATCGGTCGCTGACCCATCAGACGACTAGACTTAATCACGCGGTGGGCCAATGATTAGATGACAGGGGAGGCTTAGGGTGCATTTGGTTGGTGGAATGAGATTAAATGGAATGAGATGGTACAGGTAGGATGTGATCGTCCTGTACGGGATGGTACAGTCAGTCTGTTTGGTTGGTTGTATAAGATGATACATGGTTTTGTTTGATTGGTTGTTTAAGATGATTCTGGATGGTTAAAGATGTTGTTTGGTTTGATGGATAAAGTTGGATACGATATTTGACGACATTCGACGATATTTAACAACATTTGACAATATTTGACGACATTTGACGATAATTGACGACATTTGATGACATTTGACGATATTTGGCGATATTTGGCAATATTTGACGACATTTGACAATAATTGACAACATTTGACGATATTTAACATTTAACGATATTTGACGACATTTGAAATGTCGATATTTGTCGATATTTGACGATAATTGACAACATTTAACAATATTTAACGACAATTATTACAATAAACATTTATTACAACAAAATAATTATTACAATAAGTGACAATTCATGCCCCCTCAACTTTTTTCCGGGCTTGGGACCGGTATCGGCAGTGTTAGGCACCCCCACCCTCACACGTACCCCCCTAAAAATAAAGAAGTAACAATTCACAGCAATACTCATCGATGCAAGTAACTAAAGTTGGAATACAACTCATGGTCATTGTTTAAAGGATTAAACTTCTTTTGAACAAGAAGTAAACACTACTGCTAAATAATATCAAACTAAATACTGAAAGTAAACTAAGCAGCAAACTGACAAACTACTGATCTGATATCAATCAAGTATGCACCAATCATCAAGGAATCATTCAAGCAATTCATCAAGTATCAGGTCTATGTCCAATATGCAATTCATATATGATTCATCAAGCATCAGGTCATCCAAGCAATTCATTATTTTCAAATGCAATGACAAGTCCAGATCAAACAAACAAAATGCAATGATAAGTCCAGATCATTCAAATGCAATGACAAGTCCAGATCATTCATCATTTTCAAATGCAATGACAAATCCAGATCATTCAAGCAATTCATCAAGTATCAGGTCACCCAAGCAATTCATCAAGTATCAGGTCAATGTCCAATATGCAATTCATATACGATTCATCAAGCATCAGGTCATCCAAGCAATTCATCATTTTCAAATGCAATGACAAGTCCAGATCAAACAAACCAAAAGTGACCATAATTCAGACTAGTACCACAGTCATGCTCACATTCAACATGATCATAATTCTCTGTAACAATGACTATAACAACAGGCATGCATGCTTTCAATTCATGAAATCAGTGCAATAAGCTAGTAGTAACTATGTTAATTCAATTCTAGATCATCATCAGGTATCAAGTCGCCATCTTGATAATTCAATTCTAATTCAACACAAGCACATCCTAGACCACTAGGATGAGAGGGGAGGAGAGCACTACCATAGGGGGCTAGGGTGCTTGGCACCTCGCCATCTTGACGACGGCGGTGGCGGCACCGTGGTGCGGTTGTTGGCCTTTGGCCACAGCAGTGCATGCGACGCAGAGGCGTGGACCAGGGAAGGGGCCGAAGGGTCAGTAGGGATGTGGCCACGACGGCGAGCCAGCAGCGGCTAAGGGAGGAGGGTGCTGAGGAGAAGGTGGTCAGGGAGGAGGATGCTGGGGAGGAGGAGGGCGTGTAGCTTCAGTGGGGCTGACCTGAGGCGCGACATGGAGGTGGCCAGAGGGCGAGGTGGCGGACCAGGTTGGAGGAGAGAGGCGGCCGGGGGGCAACCGGGGGAGGAGGCGTCGCTTCGGGGGAGGAGTCCAGCGGCGCCGTGCACCGGTGGAGGATGAGGAGGCCGAAGGCGAGGCGGAGGCGCCAAGGCGAGGCCGTCCAGATCTGGGCGGGAGAGAAGGTGGCGGCTCGGGGGAGGAGCAGGGGAGCGTGGCGGGGAGGACGGCGATCGCAGGGGGGTGAAGGGAGGGGGAGGAGGAGGGCGTCCGCACGTCGAGGGTGGAAGGAGGGGGACAAGGGCGCAGGAGCGGTGTGGCCAAGTCGGGGCGGCGCCAGCAGCAGGAGGGGGCCAAGCCGGAGCAGGACCGGAGCGTAGAGAGTGGCATACTGGCGGGAGGAGGCGGCGCCATGGGAGGAAAATCGCCAGGATGAGTGTGGCGGCCCAACCCTAGGGCACCCGAGAGGTCCTCCCAGAACTCCCAGGAAGTCCCTGAGGACCTCCCAGGAGGTCCGGTAGCACCTCCCGAGACTCGGGTAGGACCTGCCCCCGGTAGTACCCATCGAGACCCCGGTAGGACCGCTCGAGGATACCACCGAGGGAAGTGGGAGCCACGGGGAGATCCCTGATTGTCACAGCCAACTCAGGAGAGGTCGAGGGACCAGACCTGAGGAGGTCGTGAAGCCTGAGAGATCGCCCCATGATCCCCAGCGTGAACTAAGCTAGTCCCAAGGATCACAAGCTAGCTCTTCACAGCATACAAGAATGGTAACATCCACGACATAAACTTTATTTACAACATAGCAACTGAGTTGTTTACAAAAGGTGGCCTTGGGCCAAAAGCAAGTTTACAAAAGAACAGAAATAGACGTCCATCCACTATACCACAAGCAAAATGGCTGGAGGGCACAACCTACGCGTCCTGGTCCTCTTCTTCACTGCTATTGTCTTCTCTTGGCAAAGATTTCATTGAGCAAGAGTGAGCACTACCATCGTTTCGCAAGTCACACCCGTGGAGTAACAAAATGACATGCATACATGGATATACAAAAGAAGGCATAATATGGTTGATTTGCGTAAAGCCAAGTTTCTTTCAATTACAAATACTAAGTTCCAAAGCAGGTTTTTAATAGATCAAATTCATTTTCAAAACTTGATTTTCAGTTGGATAGCATTCATCAACAAGTTGGTGAAGGATACCCTCCTGTCACAAGGCTCCCTGCCCAAAACCCATGGGATAGAAATCCCAAAACAGTTTAATAAACATTTCCAGAAACCAAAACCAATATCTAACTCTGATTGGCCTCTGCCAAAGATGTCCATAACCATGACACGGTTATTCAATAGATTTACACTCGTAGAGGATGTGCACTTTACCCACATGACATGATTCCTCTAGTTTATCCCAAGATCCGTCAATGCCACCTCTCACTACCAAAGGTAAGAGGTCTAGAGTTCATGACAAAGCTTTTACAATGCATTGTTCCACCACGCCCTCCTCGCTAAGGTTTCGCCTCCTTTGGATACAAATCCGTAGGATCAGGACCCCCTCTTGCGCTAGTGGGAACATAGGTTATAAAAGACCATAGACCATAGAAGACCTCCCACACATCCAAATGGAACAACTACGGTGGAATTTCTGCAAATTAATTGGCCAGGTCCCACACCCCATACTGAAGACATGTGGTTGCACGATTTTGGCATAGCCCATTATAGGCCTAGCATTGGCGGCTCAAAGACCGGTCCTCAACTGACTTGGGCGACAACCACAAACCCCTGGACCTCCACCTTATCCAGGATAGAGTCCGTGCACAAACATTGCACCAGCCAAGCAAACCAATTTGCCCAAGTCCAAATCAATTTCCATTTTCTTTGCTTCCCTAGCAATATTTTCATATTCCCATGACAACCTAATGCCATGGTCAAAACATTTTAAACAATAGTTGGTCATGAATGTGGCGACCCAGCCCTAGGGCACCCGAGAGGACCTCCCAGGATCTCCTAGGACGTCCCTTAGGACCTCCCAGGAGGTCCGGTGGCACCTCCCGAGGCTCGGGTAGGATCTACCCCCGGTAGTACCCATCGAGACCCTGTCAGGACCTCTCTGGATTACCACTGAGGGAAGTGGGAGTCACGGGGAGATCCCCAACTGCCACGGCCAACACAGGAGAGGTCGCAGGACCTGACCTGAGGAGGTCGTGAGGCTTGGGGGATCACTCTGTGATTCCCAGCGTGAACGGAGCTAGTCCCAAGGATCTTAAGCTAGCTCTTCACAGCAAACAAGAATGGTAACATCCACGTCAAAGACTTTATTTACAACATAACAAAAGAGTTGCTTACAAAAGGGGTGGCCTTGGGCCAAAAGCAAGCTTACAAAAGAACAAAGACAGAGGTCCATCCACTATACCACAGGCAAAATGGCTGGAGGGCACAACCTACTCGTCCTGGTCCTCCTCTTCTCCGCTGTTGTCTTCTCCTGATAAGATTTTGCATTGAGCAAGAGTGAGCACTACCACTGTGCTCGCAAGTCACACCCGTGGAATAACAAAATGACATGCATACATGGATATACAACAGAAGGCATACTATGGTTGCTTTGCATAAAGCCAAGTTTCTTTCAATTACAATTACTAAGTTCCAAAGAAGGTTTTTAATAGATAAAATCCATTTCAAAATTTTGATTTTCAGGTTGGATAGCATTCATCAATAAATTGGTGAAGGATACCCTCCGTCACAAGGCTCCTGCCCAAAACCCATGGGATAGAAATCCCAAAACAGTTTATTAAACACTTTTGGAAACCCAAAACCAACTTCTAACTCGAGTGGCACGCCAAAGATGTCCATGACCGTGGACACGGCTATTGAATAGATTTACACTCGATCGAGGATGTGCACTTTACCCACACGACATGAGTTCCTCTAGTTTGTCCCAAGCATCCGTCGATGCCACCTCTCACTACCAAAGGTAAGAGGTCTAGAGTTCATGACAAAGCCTTTAAAATGCATTGTTCCACCACGACCTTTCCTTGCTAAGGTTTCGCCTCCTTTGGATTCACTCATGAGATCTGGCCCCTCTTGCACCAAGTGGGAACATAGGTCATAAAGACCACCACCATAGAAGACCTCCCACTCCTCCAACTGGATTAACTGCGGTGGAAGTTCTCGCAATTTACTTAGCTAGGTCCCACGCCCATACCGAGACATGTGGTTGCACGGTTTTGGCATAGCCCATCATAGGCCTAGCATTGGCGGCTCAAAGACCGGTCCTCAACTGACTTGGGCGACAAACACAAACCCTTGGACCTCCACCTTAGCCAGGATAGAGTCCGTGCATAAACCTTGCACCAACCAAGCAAACCAATTCGCCCAAGTCTAAATCAATTTCCATACTCTTTTGCTTCCCCAGCAATATTCCATATTCCCATGACAACCCAATGTCATGATCAAAACATTTTAAACCTTATTTGGTCATGAAGGTAAAGATTTCCCAAAATAAGTACTTTTGGTCTAAGCAATACTAAGCATTTGGTTTTTCAATTGCACCTGGTTCACACTAATGCATCAACCAGGTTTTGTCTAAGGTGACAACAGATTGAGTTCAATGTCAAGTTGGCCATATGAAGGAATTAGGCATAACTAAGTGTTTAAAGACAGGCATTAAAATATCTTGGTAGAAATAAGCATGCATTATACTTTGAAACAGAACATAAGTAAATTGAAATATTGGGTGCAATATGATCAAGAGTATGACTTGCCTTGCTCACTGTCTTGAGAGTCTTCTTCTTCAGTGCTCTCACGCTCCTCAGTGTCCTCACGATCTATACGGGAGAAAGGAGACAACTCAAACCAAATTCCAAATAAAGAGCCAAGAGAACTTCAAAAGAAACTCCAAAACTTAATTAACAGAAACAACACATACTCAAAATAGGTTCTTTGGGAGAGGTCTTAACCTACGGAAGAAAGGCCCAATGAGGAAGGTCTTCGCAAAAGACCAGAGAGATGACCTACGCCAAAGACCCCGATGATGATAAGTCGCGGATCCCGAGAGGTGATCTCAAGTCAAGCCATGGAGTTCCAAGGAGAATCCAAAAGAATAGGTCTGGAATGGGCATAACCTCTTCACGGTGGTGATGAGAACAAGAACAGATCAAGTGCACAAGGAGGCTTACCAAAGAACAGGAAGAGGTGACGAGTTGAAGGGAGGTCGAAGGCAATCTGGCGGTTGAGGTCAACGCCCAAGCTCTCGCCGAGCCTCAATGGTGATAATAATATGATGAAGAGAAGTCACTGGCGATGTTCTTGGCAACAAGCTCTCCAGAAGCCACTAGGTGTGAGCAATAATGTCGAGTGTGTGAAAAAGGTGGCAAGGAGGGCTCCGGGACTAGTTATAGTCAAAGAGAGTGAAAAGACCACTCAATGCGTACATGATTTGGTGAGCATGAAAAATAGGTGAAAGGTGCAGGAGTGTCAAAGAAAAATGATAAAGGACATTGTGTCTTTATTACGGAGGAGACTAGAAATGACACCAATAGTGCCACAGAATGACCCCATACAATAGAAACGACCACTTGCTTTGCTGCATTTAATGCGACAATACCGCATTAAATGCTCATGGTACTAGTGTGGCGGGAAACATAGAATCGGTAAGCTTTGGCAGGTGGGACCACCAAATCTAGAAATAGTTGGGTCAAAGGGAGGTTACGACGGTTGGATCTCCAAAGAGGAGGTCCAACGGCCAAGATTGAGTGCTAACTGGAGGTCCGCGAGGTAAGAGAACCTCACCCGCCACGGAGGTCTAGGTAGTGGATCAATTCCAACGGAGGTCGAGCGGTTAGGATCTCCAAGGGAGGTCCTAACGATCGAATCGCTAACGAAGGGAGGTGCAGACGGTTAAGATCTCTGGGGAGGTCTTAATGGTCCAGATGTTCAAAGAGGAGGTCAGGCCATTAAGATCTCAAGGAAAGGTCTTAACGGTCCAGATTACAAGGAGGTCTGGACATGGGAGGTCCGGACATACATGGAGGAGGTCTCTGCGACAAGAGGTTCTAACAACCAAGATCCCATCAAGGAGGTCTGGTGAGGGATCTCGGCAAAAGGAGGTCCTGACTGGTAGGATCTCACCAACGGGGAGGTCCTATCAGTTAGGCTCTCATGAAAAGAGGTTCCACGGGCTCGAGGAGGTATAGAGAACTGAGTTGACCAGGGGAGGTCCTGATCGCTAGGATCTCCACAATGGGAGGTCCTGGCGGTGAGGATCTCATCATAGGAGGTCCTAAAGGTTCGGGAGGAAATCTTTGGAGGTCAGGGTTCCTAAGCTAAGCGAGTAAGGAGGTCCAATGGATGGGGAGGTCCAAAGGACTTGAATTCAAAGGGAGGCCTAAACATATAGGCACGGTTTAACCAAGAGGAGGTCTAGACCTAGGGAGGAGGTCTGAACCAAAGAGATTCGAACCAACAAAGAGATCCAAAGAGATCTAGCTCAGAGAGAGATCTGAACATAAGGGCACGTCCCATTGAGAAAAGGTCTGAGCCCCCCCAGGAGAGGTCTAACTTCAAGGACCACTGGGGAGGTCCAGGCCATAGAGAAGGTCTAAACCGAATATAACACAAAAGAGAGGGACCGAGGGAGAACTGCCAACATACGTAAGGGTGACAACATGAAACTTAAACCTCTCCAACAACCAACTCAAATTCTCATCAAAACAAAAATAGTTTTATTTTGTTTTACAATTTTAAAAGGACTTGAAAAATCAGGATGTTACAATGAAGGTAAAGATTTCCCAAAATCAAGTACTTTTGGTCTAAGCAAGACTAAGCATATGGTTTTTCAATTGCTCCTGGTTCACACTATTGTATCAACCAGATTTTTGTCTAAGGTGACAACAGATTTGGTTCAATGTCAAAGTTGGCCATATGAAGGAAATAGGCATAACTATGTGTCAAAGACATGTATTGAAATAACTTGGTAGAAATAAGCATGCATTATACTTTGAAATTGAACATAAATAAATTGAAATATTGGGTGTAATATGATCAAGAGCATGACTTGCCTTGCTCACTGACTTGGGAGTCTTCTTCTTCAGTACACTCACGCTCCTCAGTGTCTTCGCGATCTATTCGGGAGAAAAAGGGGACAAATTTAAACCAAGTTCCAAATAAAGAGCCAAAAGAACTTTAAAAGAAAATCCAAAACTCAACCAACAGAAGCATCTCACGCTCAAAATAGGTTCTTTGGGAGAGGTCCCAACTTACTGGGGAGAGGTCCAATGAGGAAGGTCTTCACAGAAGACCAGAGGGGTGACTTTAGCAAAAGACCAAGAAGATGACACTTGCGCAGAGTCCAAGGAGGTGATCTTCAGATGTAGCCATAGAGTTCCGAAGAGAATCCAAAGGAAGAGGTCCTGGAAGAGACATAACCTCTTATTGTGGCGATAGGAACAAGAACAGATCAATACACAAGGAAACTTACCCGCAATAAGAAAGAGGTGACGAGTGAAGGGGAGGTCGAAGGCAATATGGGCGGCTAAGGTTGGCGCCCAAGCTCCGGTTGAGCCTGCAATGGTGAAAATACGATGAAGGGGGGGTGCTCCTGGCGATGCTTTTGGCAGCAAGGCCTCCCAGGAAGCTACTGAGTGTGAGTCAAAGTGTTGAGTGTGGGAAAAAGGTGGTAAGGAAGGGCTCCCGGAGCTAGTTATAGTCAAAGGGAGTGAAAAGATCAGTCGACGCGTACATGACTTGGTGGGCATGAAAAATAGGCAAAAGGTACGGGGGTGTCAAAGGAAAATAATAAAGGACATTGTGTACTGTTGCGGGAGGAGACTAGAAAAGACACCAATAGTGTCCCAAAATGACCCCATTCAATGGGAGCAGCCACTTTCATGGCTGCATTTAATGTGACAAGACATGCATTAAATGTTCATGGTACTAGTGTGGCGGGGAAAAATAAGATGAGTAAGCTTTGGCGGTGGGACCATCAAATTTAAAACAGTTGGGTCAAAGAGGGGGTCCCGACCAATAAGAGAGGTCTTTGAGGAGGTCTGAAAGGCTTAGGAGATTCTAAGATCGAGGAGGTCCAGACGGTTAAGATTTCCAAGGGAGGTCTTGACGGTCCAGATGTTCAAGGAGGGAGGTCTGAGCTGTTAAGATCTCAAGGGGGAGGTCTTAATGGTCCAGATTTACAAAGAGGATGTCTGGAGGCTAAGAGGTCCTGATATACACAAAGGAGGTCCGGACACGGGGTGGTCCAAATACATATGGAGGCGGTCCACGTGACTAAGAGGTTCTGACAACCAGGATCTCATCAAGGAAGGTCCTGGCTAAGGGGATCCTTGCAAAAAGGAGGTCCTGACTGTTAGGATCTCTCCAACGGGGAGGTCCTATCAGTTAGGCTCTCACGAAGGGAGGTCCCACGGGCTCAAGGAGGTCTTGAGAGGAGGTCCAAAGAACTAGGTCGACAAGGGGAAGTCCTGATCGCTAGGATCTCCACAATGGGAGGTCCTGGCGGCGAGGATCTCATTATAGGAGGTCCTAGAGGTTCGGGAGGAGATCTTCGGAGGTCAGGAGTTCCTAAGTTAAGCGAGCAAGGAGGTCCAATGGATGGGGAGGTCCAAAGGACTTAAATTCGAAGGAAGGCCTAAACATATAGGCACATCCTAACCAAGAGGAGGTCAGGCTACACAAGAGGTTCCAACCAGTATTCATCATAGAGGAGGTCTAGACCCCAGAGGTCTAAACCGAACATAACACAAAAGAGAGAGACGAGGGAGAACGGCCAACATACGGAAGATGTGACAACACGAAGCTCAAACCTCTCCAACCGAACCAACTTTGAATTCTCATCAAAACAAAATAGTTTTATTTTGTTTTACAAATTTAAAAGGGTTTGGAAAATCAGGATGTTACAATGAGTCGCCGGGGGAGGAAGGCAGACGCCATAGGGAGCGGCAGCGCATGGGACGGGAGTGAACGGCGTGGTTCGGCGTTTTTCAACGAACGAAATGGTTCAGCATCTACTGAGAATATTCCATTTTGTTGAATGGATTGGTCCTAGACCGTTTGGTTCCATTTAGGGAACCAAACGCAAGAACGACCTCATTTCCCGTATCGGATGGTTCGGGACCACTTCATCCATGGAACCAAACACTAACTTAGTCGCACGACCGAACCGCGACTGAGGTCTTGGTCTTCCACGTGTCTCAGTCGCGAGCTGGTGGCACGACTGAGGCCCGTGTTGGACATAGTCGGTGGACCAAAACGTGACTGAGAACAATTTTAAGAAATAATTTAAATAAACTTTGTTTTAATTTTATGAAATTAAAGTCGGGTTTACAACGTAGCGAATCAAGTAGCAACATGTTTACAGTAAAGGTAGCTCACAACAAAAGGGATACAACCACGAAATGGATTATACAAATTGACCAAGACGATACGAACAAAGCACTCCTAACATGGGCACAAACTGAGCAACTAAAGCTTTGTGATCTACAACATGTCGCCCTCCACGACCTCCTCGATAACCTCTCCCATGACTGCCACTAGTCGAGCCGTCATGACCTTCACTCAATCTGTTATGCTTTGTGCACTTGTCCTTCCTATGCCTATAATCTCTGCAAAGGATACATATCTTCACAATATCTTCGGCTTCAAACTCATCCATGTTGTTTAGGATATGATGAGTCTGCCAATGGCCCTTGCCACCCTTCAGTAAGTTCAAATCAGGGACCCATATCCTATTTTACACATCGTTCTCTGTGAAGTTACTAATAACACGAAATCCACGGATCTTCCTACTCCAAGTTTGAACCACATTTTCCTTCATGAAGAAGTATGACACGTACCGCGCGGATTACATCTTGATCATGCCACATGCAGCTAACACATGATAGCGTGGCTTATTTGCATTGGCTTGTTACACTACACTGACAAGTGTTGTTGCTCTCCTGTCCAAGGCTCACCTCGTGCGTGATGACACCACTCGTCATTCTAAGCCCACTACAGTTCCTTAGCAATAGCTCGAACTGAAGCTCTGTGGTGCCCATAAGGAAGGCTGAGTGCATTCGAGCCTTCTCACTCTTCTCGACCATGTACTCCGTCATCTTGGTACAATAGGGTGTCTGTGCATTCAGTATATGCGATGTAGCAGCACTTCGTATTTCCCCGAAGTACTTGATTATACCATATAGCATACCCTCGACGATTGCAACGAGAGGCATGACGATTGTACACCTCGGCCAGATTGGTCGTCATTACGTCGTACCTTGCGTCGTCGGTGTCGTAAAGCAATGTCCACTTCTCCACTAGCTCAGCCCCGATCCAATTCGAGAAATATTTGATGTTCCTTGTTGTCCTCCCGCTCAAGTCGAGTGGGTAAATCTCGGGCAACGACGCCAATTGTTCTGGTACATTAGTTGTGTTTCCAGTAGGTTGCTTTCCTCTACTCGACGTGCTTGGCAGCGAACTCATCAAACTTTTTCCAGAGTGAAACTTCTTTTGATAGTTCTTCTCGCACAACCTCTTGAACATGTTCATCAGCCTCTTGCTCTTGAATTACTTGAAAAAAATTG
Organism: Phyllostachys edulis; assembly: GCA_036346405.1. NCBI lineage: Eukaryota > Viridiplantae > Streptophyta > Magnoliopsida > Poales > Poaceae > Phyllostachys > Phyllostachys edulis. The sequence continues at coordinate 52,279,245 of CM070557.1, read as the reverse complement.
GCCCCAGGTGCCGCATGCACCAACGGATTCGCAGGTCATGCTATGGAAAAAGGATCATCTGGATCTTTTTGTAGCTTTTTATGGCCTTAATTAGCCCGACATGTCGGTCATGTATTATGCAAACGCCTGGACGTTCACCAACGACTCCAACCTTGAGGTAATTGAAGAATCATAGTCAACTATCGAAGTTATCACTCCTCACAAAATGCAACAACCACGAGAATGATTTGATCATTGGCATCCACCACGATTGCCGTCAAGATATGCCTTTTGTACCTCCAGGTCAAGAATGCTCTATCCACACACATCATCGATGGCAGTGACAGAAGGCATCAACGTAGACACCAATTAGAAGGAAAGCCCATTGCATTACCATGTACCCTTCTGGTTTTTCGAAACCTTATTCTTCACAACGATGTATGTTCCGGGGTTTCTATCCCTTAGCACGTCAAGTAGTCGAGGGAGATTGTCGTAGGCCGATTCAAACGTGTCGAACCTTCTCTCCATTGCCTTCTATTTCACCCTCCACGCCTTCGCATAACTGATCTTGTACTTGTACCTCTACTTAATGGCGCGACTGGGCGACGTCGTCCTCTCGTCGCACGACTGAGTGTCGATAGACCCCAGTCACCGCGACGAGCCTGCGAGTGTGGCCGGCTGGGCTTAAATCACTAGCCCACCACGTGATTGGCCGTAGTCACTTTTCAATTCAAATGTAGATCATACATTTTACTCCGTAGAATTGGAGTAGTTCAATTGACATGCAGGCAGACTATGTTTTGATAAGCCACCAAAATACCTCAACTCTCCCAAACAGGGTATGGCTTCGTAGGCTTCTCAATAATTTTTAAGGTGGGTATTGAGTTGTATGCACCAACCAGTTTACCTAAAAACTTAAGTTGATAAGGAAATATGGATAATTCACTTATACTTTAACACTCTCCCTCACGTGTAGCCTCCTTAGGCTTAAGACGACGTGGAATAGAAGTGTGCTACAATTATTTTTCTTTAATTGCACCAACCAGGCCTTGAACTCAAGACTCATTGGCTCTAATACCATATTAAAGTTGCATGCATCAATCAGTTCACCCAAAATCTTAAGCTGATGAAGAAAGATGGACAATTCACTTACACTTCAACAGCGGAGACCGTCAACTTCTACTCAAATCACCGAAAGCCTAGCTATCAAAAACAGGGTTTGGATTCTTAGCCTTTTGAAAAGAAGCTAAAACCTCTCCCCACCAGCATTTCCACGAAAACAGCTTCTAGGGGAAGCTAAGACCCTCCCCAACCCAAAACCCAGACATATGCACTAAGAAGCTGAAGCCCCTTAACGCTAGCCTCTCTTGGAAGACTCTCTAGGAAGACGGCTTTTTGGGAAGCTAAGCCCCAGATATTACTCCCAAAGCCATCCAAGCTTTGAGATGATGAAATGGACATATGTGCCATTCTCAAGCTTGCGTGCCTCCACAGCCTAGTTTAGAACTTGGAATCATTACTGCATCGACGGAGGCAATGGAATCGCATATTCCTTTTCATTTGATTGGGTAATGCAACATTTCTTAGAGCAAGTGGTTGGCTTATTGGTAGTCGCCATGGTAAGATCACAATTTTCCATGTCCCAAATGACATCATGCAAATGCCAAGATGCCCAATTTTGGAGGCTCAACAACCAAACATTGACCACCACCATCCATCAGAAGACAAGACGGGGGAGAATCAGTATATAAAATATGTTTTTGATGAGAGGGATTGCATTGGAGGGATATGAGCTTTTGTTTCAGTAATTTTGGGCCAAATCGGTCACTGTCAACATACTATTGTCTATTGTGCACAAGAAACTGCTGATAATGGGATAGCGAAAGTGCTGCGGGAAACAATGGGCACGGTCCTAGGTTGGTGGGCTGTTGTCAATCCACAAATTTGGATAAACAAGGAGCTCATCATTTTCTTCCCCTAGACTAGCATAGGCAACATAATTCTTTACTCTGGCACCTTCTATTGCAGTTGACCTTAATGCCATATGAGGACGAAAGTATGGAAATCTTATATGCATAATCACAACGGTGAAAAGAAATAGTACAAGGATTTCTCATGCAACTTGGCAACTATGGTAAAACATGGCACCCAAAAGGACAAAATGGCATACTTTCAGTAAGAAACACCATCTTGTTGCTAGTTGGACCACAACCAGTAGACAACAACAGTGTTAACTCAATAATGCCCAGCAAAATTTTAACTTGGAATCTGTCATTTCAGATCAGAACCTTTTTCGATTTGCTTGTCTTTTGCACACTTCTTTTTGGGTTGCTTCTCATCGAAGCACACTTGGTGCATCAAACTATACCAAAGAAAGACAACGGAGCAAGGGTCCCAGAAGCCCATTGTTTTTGTTATCTCCACTCTAAGTCAGTGTATCATGGCGTGGATGACATAAGCTTCGTCCAAGATTGGCCTATGAGATGAGAACTCACAAAAGTTAACAATGACGAAGGAACATGTGTGCACCGTGATCTCCACTACTGCCTCAGCTCATCCCGGCAACCCCAAGTGGGTTGCCGAGACCTAAATTCTGACGTGACGAACAACAATCAAGCAGATGTGTAGAAGGTCCAACAGCAATATCAACTTTCAGTGAGAAGAAACTGTTGATGTTCATATCGAAGTTCATGCATTCAGACTTATTGGAACACACATTCTCACCCAGGGAAAAACTTGTTGCAAACAGAGGGATGTTAAACGTTACTAAATAGAAATGACAAGAGTTAGTAGCTTCGGTAGACTATTGCTCCAGAATTTTTTTTGTTCAAAGGATATCTTATCAGATGCAATCAATTGCTTCATCAGTACCCAGATGCTTCCTCTAACCAATGAGGTAAATAAAAAAGAAGTAAAACGGTACATTATTTGTGCTAATGAAATGCAAGGCGTTGTACAGAACATCACAAAAGAGTCAGCAGTCCAACCAAAAAACTAAAAACCACATGAAGCCCTCAGATCAGAAAAATGTTGTTGTCGGTTAACCACTCACAATGGTGGGCACAATTCAAGGACAGAAATTTTCTGGACTTCTAAATTATAAGTGGACTGTCTGTGTTGTTTCCCCTCCCATGATGAAATATTCCGCTCCAACCTGACTGTTATGTAACAACATGTATAAGAACAAACTATTAGTAACGTAGTTGTAGGAAAGATGTACAGCATAGTTACAAAAAGAAACAATTTAGACACCAAACGTTTATTCTTTAATTTCAATGCACCAAGCTTCAAGGTTTTGCTATGAGTAATAAAATCAGTTCAAACTGGAATCAAAGAGACGATACAGCTTGCGAAACTGCGTACAATAAAAAGAGACAAATATACCAAAGTAGGCAAACCCCTAGATGGTCTTGAAAGAGTGACAGTACATCCAATGTATACAGGATGTACACATGTGGGGAGAACTATTGGATGAAAAGTTGAAACAGGATATCATGCACAAATGATAATTTGTTATCGTGCCCCGCACACGCAAGAAAGCAGATAACAGGGCCTGTCAAATTTGTCCACATGATTATAGCATGATTCTAAATTGACTAAACAATATAATTAGGTACCAAAGAGAGCAACGCCAGCCTATATGTGTCAATAGTTCTTGAGACAGACAAATGAAATTATAAGCACAGTTGTCCTGAGGAAAACATGCCAGGCATTACTGTGTAGTCCCACTTATCTTGTTATTTCAATTGCAAGTGGGTCTATAGTGATGCTGCTCCCATCAAACATAGGCATGCATATGATTCAAGCCCTTGCAACTTGGTATACATGAGAATTATGTTCAACATCAAAGAGTTCACTGCATAGAGTACTCAATATTAAAGATAAACAAGATGTTACATGACTCCACAGCAGGAACTTGGGACGATGATTCAGTGAGTGAGAAGCACGCTTGGATGGTGAGAAACCAGGCTTGCAAGGGCAAGCTCATGAATCATGATACTATAGTAATTTAGTAACTATACAATACAATACAGATAGGTCATTTTGTAATTTTCCAAATCCAAACAATAAAACAACACAACTATGCATATGTAGAACATATAAAAATGCACTTCTTAAATGAAACTTTCATTTAAATGCTTAAAACATAAAACTCAGCAGAACAAGAAACTCGCCGGGGGGGCAAATTCAGGATCAATGCGACATGTATCATTTATTTATCAGTTTGCGCTGCAGATTTGCAAATGGGTGAGAAATATTTTTTGACATTTTTTTTATAGTGCTCAGGGGTACACGAAACAGAGGGGTTGCAGTAAATATGCTCCCCAACCTTTGTTGATCAAATAAGTAAACAGAGATTACTTGATGTTCGATATGTGTCAGAACATCGACATGATACGCAGTAGATGTGTTGGTGTGACCTTGGCAACAGAGAATGAGATAATATGGATATCAGAATACGTATTTACAGTGTGAACCTACAGACGAGCAAACAGATAATTTAATTTCACATTGCAAGGTTAATAAATTGAACTAAAACCACACGTCAAACAAACTAAACTGTAACAATGTAGCCAGAGTGTTGCCATGATACTGTGCTGAAGCAGGCTGGAATGTGGGAAAAGAAAAGGAATAAGACAATTCCACTGAGTACTAGCCTTTTGAAGGAAGAGGTGTGATAGCATTGGACTTCTATTGCAGACTTGAAGGTATCTACCAAAGCATTTTGAATGTGCAAAGTATATCTCCGAAACTGCACAGGAGTGCAACTGCTTCAATCCACTAAAGGAACACCAAAATGGCTATGGTAATCCATCCTAATCGAAAAAGGACACCTCAATTTCTATCTGTTCAACTCATTCATCAATTATTGTGAATCCATGACCAATCTACTGTTAACTAACTTTGAGCCAAGTTGAGCAATCCTACTCAAGCAAAATTTTGAGTTAATTCTTGCCAAAATCCTCATCTTCCAAAACTCCCTTCTCACCTCAATAGAGAAGTGCAGTTTCTTGACTTCATAGCCCATTCAGGACGAAAATGTACAATTTTATGGATATTTCTACATACTACAATTTGTCTGCTATACATTTACAAAGAAGTTAAGCTTTTGACTCACATATTGAAGTTGAATGGTATCAAGGAGTTAACTTAAAACAAAGCTCCAAATCTGAACATCAGCTCCTTTGGAATAACAATTTGATATTTCATTTTCATCAATCAAGTGTGAACTAAGATGCGGGTTGAAACAGCTAAACTATAACAGTGCACTATTCTACAGCAAAACCACAAGACCATCCACAAGGCAAATGCTGAAGCGAAGAATATATTCTGCAGAGTGAAAAAGACAGTGTGAGCATGAAAATTACCCAAAATTCCGCTCAAGCCCGGAGCATTCGACGCCTGGGCTTCTTGACAAAGCTCATTCTGAGCTTATATAGCCTCTTGCTCTTTAATCTCATCTTCTCTGGCAAAGTCAGCCTCTTCTTCACCTTCTTCTCTTTCTTCGCTTTCACATACCTCTTGTCGATCTTATACACTCCTGGCGTCAGAGTCACCCCACGTGCCACTCCCTCCCTGAACAGTGCATTTGCGTGATCCCCCAAATTATGCTTACCCAGCTTCTCGATCAGCAAGCTATATGATTTCGTGCCAGGTGCATGCCCATATCCTTTCATCATCCTGAACACCTTGACAGCATGCTCAACCCTCTCAATCCCACATAAAATCTTGATGAACCCATAATATGCCTTCCTATCAAGTTTATCTCCGAACCCTGCAGACCGCATCCATGTCATCATCTCATCCCCTTCGGAAATCCGGGCAGCCTGGTACAAGCTCTTGATAAGCACCAAGTATGTGTCAGCATCCGGTGAGCATCCCCACTCACCCATTCGCCGGAACAGATTCATCGCATCCTCAGTCTTGCGGATCTTGCATAGATTTGTGATCAACACCCGGAACGTCCCTGCATCGCGGGGAATGCCATTGGCCTCCATGTCAACTAAGAACTTCTCCGCCTCCACAGGCATCCTTAACGGGTCCTTCTTGCGACAGAGCCGGCAGACACAATGAAGAACTGCATTGTAGGCGTCCAATTCTGGCTGAAACCCACCACGGCGTGTCTCACCGATCAACCTTAGTGCATGGTCAAGCTTCCCAGCATTGGCATAACCAGATACCAGCAAAGTACAGATATTATCATCCGGGAAGATTTCATTAGCGACCTTCTTGACAGCACGCTCTGCGTGCGAGGGGAAGCCCTCAGCTGAGAGGGCGGAGACCAGAGAAGTGAGCACCTCGCGGGTGCGAAGCTGCTCAGGCAATTCGTCGAACACCTTGACCGCGTCCGTGGGGCGTCCGGCGCTGGCTAGGTGGAGGAGGTAGGCGTCGAGTGTGGCGGGCCCGAGTGCGGAGGGGAACTCCTGGAGGAGGGAGCGGACGGCGGGGAAGTCGCGGCGGCGGGCGAGGTGGCGGACGACGAGGGCGAGGGGGCCGTCGGAGGGATGGAGCGAGCGGCGGCGGACGAGGAAGCGGAAGAGGTCGGCGGCGGCGCGCGAGGTGGCGGGCGCGGAGAGGGAGAGAGCCTCGGCGAGGAGGGCGTTGGTGGGGCGAACGTCGGAGAAGTGGAGGGAGAAGTAGGCGTCCGGGGAGGTGGTGGGGGGCGAAGTGGAGGAGAGCGTGGCGAGCGCCGCGGCAAGGGAGGACGCGAGGGAGGTGTCTGCGGTTGGGGTGGGGGTGGTGGAGAGGTGGAGGATCAAGGAGGAAGGGGAGGCGGAGGCGGAGGAGGCGACCGGAGATGGGAGGAGGCGGCGGAGGAGGTGGCGGCGCCACATTTAGTGGAGGAGATCGAGGGAGTGAGGAGGGTTTGGGGAGGTTTCGAGTGGGCACTCCGTTGTTCAGGTCCAAGCTGCGCCAAGGGCAGCTCCGAGCGTCGATTTGAGATCGGACGGTCAAGATGGGGTCATGGAGAACTACGGTTGTTAAAGATTTAAGACCCGAGCGTCGATTTTAATGGTTTAAATATGTAAAAGCATTAGTCTTGTTTTAAAAAATGTTAGTAATTATAGCCGCTAGATCCATGAAATGGTCTAATTCGTCATTTGCTCATCAAATATAGAGTATCATATAAAGTACTCAAACTGAAAGTACTTTGTTTCATGTAGAGTGACAGCCACTAGAAATGCAAGAAACAAGATCTATCTTTCGTTCTTTCAGAAAGGTGTCACTACTAGTACTCACTGAGCCATGAGAATTGCAAAAGTAATTTTTCTGAAGGTGCCATTACGGCATTAGCAATGGGAGTATACACAGCCTTCTGGGAGATAACCTGAAGCCATTTTTGGGAGAAAAAGGTCCTTGTATGGCCTATAAATAATTCATACGTTACACTTGGTATCTTTATAAAGAATTTTAGCATTCGATAACAACTTTTTTTAATTTGTATTTACTAGCAAAATAGAGATAGACAACAAAATTTACAAATGAGAGGACTGTAAGACACCAATAGTAGTAGTCCAGGTGCCCTTTGTTCAGGTCATCAGGTATCCATCCAGGGCTATGCCATACCCTAGTCACCCCTGCAGCAAGAGTGATGATAGCCGAGCTCAAGTAATTGCCGAGGGCAGTGGTGAGCAACGCAAATGCCGTCAACATGCTCTTCATGGAGTCTGGCGCCTGACCGTGGAAGAACTCCAGCTGAGTAATAACAGCGAAGCACTCTGCCCCGGCAATGACAATGTACTGCGGGAGCTGCCATACGATGCTCAACAGCTCCCCCTCCTGGACGCTCTCTAGCCTCTTCGTTTCTAAAAATGCAGCAATTGCCATGGCAAAGATCATCAGGAAACGACCGATCCCGATCCTCTGCAACTGTGTGAGCTCTGCTCCGTTTGCAAAGCATGTTTTGGTTGCTGGCACAATGACTTTGTTCACAGCAAGAACCCAAAGTGTGACGCATATCACTTCAAATGAATATAAGGAGGCCGGTGGAATGGAAAGCGAGCCAATCTTGGTGTTCATCACAGTTCCCTGCTGAATGAAAGTGGTGTGCATTTGAGAGATTGCAGCACCAAAGAATATTCCAGTTACCCATATTGGAAGTAAGCGGATTAGTATTTTCAATTCCTCAACTTGAGTTATGGTACAGATCCTGCATGAACTTCTACAACTGCCTTCATCCAAACGCAGATCAGAAATGATGGCTGCCTTGTCTAAGAACCTGAGAAAATGATGGAATTAGAAGGTTGACTATGTAAACAATCATATCAACTTTCATATAAAAATAAAGGGTAGCAAGGAACACCAGTAAAATTATGTTGCATCCTAAACAAATAACTCCCATTGTTTTTCATGTCTCAGGCATAACTATTTTGTTATTTCTATCTTCACTTCATAAGCTGCAAGAGATATACATTATGTGGATTGATCATCGTTGAGTTATTATATGCGACTGTTCTTTCATAAATCATTAAGTAATTAACAGCTGACCCAACATGGACACGCTTACCTCAATTGGTGTCAAAACAACATGACCAAAAAAGGAAACGCACCATATGTGCAAGTTTACCAGAATAAATAATAAGAAAAAAAAGAGCAGTACCTAAAACCATCAGTGTGAGCCAGTTTTGGTCCTCTATTTTGTGTGTTCTCGTTCCTGACCTCATAAAGAAGAGAACTATCAGCGGGAACTTCCAATCTCATGTTCCTAAAAGAGGCAACAATAACCTGGAAAACACTCTTCACTGGGGAACCACTGGGCTCATGTTGCCGGAATATTGGTGTTCCCAGAACAAACCCTATCAAAGCGAGAGCTATGCATATAGTTGCAATACCGTATCCTATAGCCCAGCTCACATTTTCCTGAACCCAAACTACAATGGTGCCAGAAGTAATCACACCAAAGATGACACAGATATAGAACAAACTGAAGAAATTCCTTCTCTTTTGTATATCTAAACTGTTCTTTTTACTGAATTGGTCTGCACCCAGTGGAAGTAATGCAGACCTTACTCCTCCACATCCAACAGCAGCTAGATACAAACCCAAGAAGAATATCAGATTTTGAGTTCCGTTTGATGAAGGGCATGAGCTCACGTTGCATGAGGCTGGAATAGAAGGCATAAAAGCCCCAACTGTAATTAGTACCATGCCCTGCAATGTGCATCAGTATTTCATTATTCTTTTTTTCACAAGAAATATGCATCAGTTGAATGGATGGATATAAACATTTCACAAGCATAAGAAGGAAGTATGAAATGTGAATTAAGATCGAGGAGCTGAGCAGGAAGACTCTGATCTTACAAGTAGGTACATGATAAGGGAGATCAAGACAGTCTTGTAATTGCCCCAGTAGGTGTCTGCTATGGCGGCTCCAAGTATAGGCACAAAGAAGCTAGTCCCATACCAAAGAGAAACAGTTGAAGCACTGGAAGCAATGCCACCATGGAGAACTGAGCGGAGATACACAACTAGGTTTGTGGCGATGCCATTGAAAGCCATGCTCTCCAAGCATTCAAATCCTGCAGGGTTTTAGTCAATTAGTACCCTCCTGATAGATGGAAATGTAATTTAATTAAGACAGTACTTGTTTACTATTTAACTAAAAATTATTATATGGCTATCTTGTTTATCTTCCAAGCCACAGAACCGGCACGAATAGAGAATATCACCTAGGAAGACAGTAGTTACATAACACTGGACAGATAGACTAATATTATTAAATATGCCACGAAGGCCAAGGATAGATATCCGTGTACCAGGCAGGATCGAGAAAATACAAATCAACTAACCATTTGATTTGAGGTGACAACATGCTAAAGAATGTAAAAGTCATAGGTGCTTGGGTGTCAGTTGTCTCATAGTTCTCAGTGGAGAAGATTCTGATTTTAAAGGAACAAAAGCTATGCTTAATACAACAAGGCTCACCCAGAATGATTGCCGGTGCCATCCAGTCAGAATGTTTACTTTTAAGCTGTGGCCTTTGACATCCTTCCAATATAGAGTGTGATTCCTCACCATGACATGATGCATGATTCTGATAGAAGGACAGGTATCAACATAAGCATCGTAATGCCATTGGGGAGTAAATCCAAGACCGCCTATTTAACGATTTTCTGATACAAGTCCAATCATCTAAATTCTATGTTCTATGACCAAATCCACTGTGCAAAGAAGCGCATGCTGAGCATTGTGACAGTTTATAAAGGTTCTCTAATTTCTGTCGATATCATGACCTGTCTCTAGATCATAATCATCAGAGATTTCAGTACAAAATCAGCCCTCTGACTATTGGTGCTACATGTGCAGTTAACCTAACACGATTTGCATGAAAAAATTACATCTCTGTTTACACCCCATGTATCCATTCCCATATTTAGTAACAGGAATACAACAGCGATCCAATAGGAAATGCTCGGATGCCTGTATATGCAACATGCTCTCCACTCTCCGGTCACCACTCTTGTTCCTAGTTCAATCCCCTCATAGTAAGAATCAAAATTTTGATATGTAAACACCAACTGTTCGGACACAAAACCACAATCTTTGCACCGCCTCTTACTTCACAACCCAAGTAAACCGTTGACAAAAGAAAAATCCCTGGATCGGAAGAAGGGATCGCCAGTACGCCGTACCTTGATGAGAAGGCTCGTTTGCTGGCCTCCCTCCTCCATGGCCTGCCTCTGTCTGATGACCTGCTCAGACGTCTCCCCCCAAAAGGCCAAATCCAAAGCAGCGGGTCTCGTAGAAGACGATGGTGGCGGTTGGTGAGGACACCGACTGTCCGACTCAGCTCACAGCTCCCCGCCGCGTTGACCAGATCGGGGAAACGGTAGGTGGGCACCACGACGGGACGGAGACGTCTGGCAGGAAACTTTGGCATGTGCCTCCGATCCATCTACCAAGTACCAACCATTGAGCATTGATCACAACGTAGTATTGTAGTAGTGACGGATTTGACAGCAGAGGAACACAGTACCTAACATCGCGAAGATGAGCTGTTCGATCCGGAAAAAACGGTATGGATCGAATGCTACCTAGCTTTTGCTGCGGTGCTGCATGACATTGTTTTGCAACGTCGGAGAATTCATTTCGGTATCGGTAGAACCGGCCGAAATTTTCTAATCAAAATTTGAATTTTTTTTAAAGTTAAAATAGAAAAAAGAGTCAAAATTCTCTGATATTAGATAAAATTCAAGCAAATCCTTTTTTTTGGCTAGTTTTGACTGGACTTTTACAGGGATTACCTGGTTAAAATCGATCGATTTTTGGACTGTAATTGAAACCCTGACTAGTAGTAGCGGAGCTTATCTAACAATCAAGAGGACCCATCCATAAAGATAAAAACCTCAACGTCCGGAAAGCTAAGCATCAAAGCTTATCAAGAGGGCCCATCCATAGGGATAAAATCTCAACGTCGGAAAGCTAAGCTTGAAGCTTAAAAAATGATGGAGCAGAAAAGGGTCAAACTAGTGGTTTTTCGTCTAATGTATAAGTTGTTGGTTTCTTAAACATTAGACATAGAATTGTCAAAATGAAGAGCGGCATTGCACACCTTGGCCTGCACGAAGCTCTCTTAGTCAAAGCATGGATTATTTAAGTTTCTCGCAAAGGAAAAATTAACACCAAAGTACATGTAACCGTATGTACTATCTCCACCGTTAAAGTGCTACAAGATCCATGCTCTTTTTTTTAAAAAAAAACATATATTCTCCTTACGGTCTCCCCTCTCTCCTCCTTTCCCTCTCCTGTCCCGATATCTCCCGCGAGGCTGTGCCGCTGCCGCCCCTACCATTCCTTCCTCCCTCCAAGTGAGTCGGCGACGAAGTGCAGAAGGTTGTCGCTGCCGCGCCGATGGAGAGTGCGTCCGGCTCACGGAGGACGGCATGGGGTCGGCCCGGCGGCGGCGGAGGACAGCCCGGCGCTGCAGCGGCGCAGGGCTGCGGGGGATCTTGGGATGGGGAGAAGGAAGGAGGAGAGAGAGGTCCGCCGTCGCGCCGCTTCCTTGCTGCCGGAGCTCGGGATGGAGAGAGAAGGAGGGTCGGCGCCGCTTTCTTGCCACTCCATCGCACGCCGGAGCCGAGAAAAAGAGAAAGGGAATAATTTTTTTGAGCACTTCAACAGTAGGAATAGTCGGTCGCGGAACCAACCTGGAGCAAGCCGGGACAGCCTCCCGTGTCTCCTGGCCAGACACACCCCCGCCGCTCCGCCAGCTCGCTCGGAGCAGCCGCAGCCATGGAGGACTGGAGGAGCAGGAGATGTCGCGTCCGCGCGTGGGCCGTGGGCTGAGTGGCAGTCAGCAGGCCCAGCTCAAGTAAATGAAGTGATGACTAACCGTAACCAGGCAATTCTTCACTCAATTTCGACCATTCCTTAACTAGGCACTCTACCGCGTAGCGCCTGCCGTCGCCGCCCACACCAAGCCATGCCATCGAGGCATCGAGTCGGAGCCACCAACGGTGATGGGCAACGCGGCTGGGGGTTGAGGCGAGCGAGCGTGGGGCGCACGGGAGCTCGGCCTGTGTGTGGTCTTGGCGCAACACGACGCGAAATGGGCCGAGGTTGAGGCGTGACGAGCCGGCAAGGCGATACACAAGACGACGAGAGCTCTGTGCGGTGTGGGGACAGCCTATGAGCGAGGCCAAGACTGCAGTCCACGAGTTAGGGGACAGTGAGGCGCGGACGACGCGAGCGGGGGCTGAGGGTTGAGGCGTGACGAGCCGGCAAGGCGATACACGGGACGACGGGAGCTCTGTGCGGTGTGGGGACAGCCTATGAACGAGGCCAGGACTGCAGTCCACGAGTTAGGGGACAATGAGGCGCGGACGACGCGAAATGGGCCGAGGTTGAGGCGTGATTTGAGCCAAGCGATACAGGGACGCAGGAACTCATGCGGTGTGGGGACAGCTTATGAGCGAGGCCAAGACTGCATTCCATGAGTTAGAGGACAGTGAGGCGCGGACTGAGCTTCAGCTAGGAGCCACCGAGCCAGCAATCAGGTTTGCCCAATTATCCCCTCAAATCATATTGTGCTTTAGTATTTTTTACACTACAAGTTTACCCTAGGTTTCCTAAATTTTCGGTTTCGCCACTGAGAATAGTGTATATGATTGCATCTATATGTGCAAAAAAAAATGTTCTCGCAAATAATGTAATCTAGATCTATCTTTAAGCGTGGGAATACAGGAAATATATGGGAACTATGTTCATTTCATACGATGTTTCAAACAAGCCCAGTTGGTAGATTAACACTAGGTGGCCGGGAATTCTCCTATTTATCGACGCAGTACATATCCCATTTTTTTTCTCCAAATACCACAGCCTTAGGCATGTTTGTTTCTCTAAGAGAATTGCAACTTGTGCCTTTACAAGGGAAATAGTGTAAATCTCGTAGACGAACGGTCGAAATCGAATGGAGAATTGTCTGGTTAAGGTTAGTCATCACTTCATTCACTTGGTCGACCTGCCGTCATTGCCACTCACCACGGCCCACGCGACGCGACATCTCCTGCTCCTCAAGTCCTCCATGGTCGCTGCTTGAGCGAGCCGGCGGAGTGGCGGGGTGTGTCTGCCTGGGAGAACCGGAGGCTGTCGACTTGCTCGAGTTGCTCACCCACCGACTATTCCTCTTGTTGAAGTGCTCAAAAAATATTCCTTTCTCTTTTCTCGACTCGGCGTGCGATGGAGTGGCAACAAAGCGGCAGACGACCTCCTTCTCTCTCCATCCCGAGCTCCGTGAAGAAGGCGGCGCTGACGGCGACCTCTCTCTCCTCTTCGTTTCTACTTCTCCCATCCCAAGATCCCATGACCTGCGCAGCTAGCTGGCTCGTCAGTCCTCCTCATGCCGCCGGCCGACCCCCATCTGCGTCCTCCGTGGTAGCCGGACGCACTCTCCATCGGGCAATGACAACCTTCTACACTTCGTCGCCGACTCACTTGGAGGGAGGAAGGGATGGTAGAAGCGACAATGCACCTGACCTCATGGGAGATATCGGGCGGGAGAGGAAAGGGGAGAGAGGAGGAAAAGGAGGAGAGAGGGAGACCGTGAGGAGCATAGATGTTTTTTTTATAAAAAAATAGAGCATGGATCTTGTAGCACTTTAACGGTGGTGATAGTACATACGGTTACATGTACCTTTGGTGTTAATTTTTCCTTTGCGAGAAACTTAAATAATCCATGCTTTGACTAAGAGAGCTTCATTTTGACAATTCTATGTCTAATGTTTAAGAAACTAACAACTTATACATTAGACGAAAAACCACTAGTTTAACCCTTTTCTGCTCCATCATTTTTTAAGCTTCAAGCTTAGCTTTCCGACGTTGAGATTTTATCCCTATGGATGGGCCCTCTTGATAAGCTTTGATGCTTAGCTTTCCGGACGTTGAGGTTTTTATCTTTATGGATGGGTCCTCTTGATTGTTAGATAAGCTCCGCTACTACTAGTCAGGGTTTCAATTACAGTCCGAAAATCGATCAATTTTAACCAGGTAATCCCAGTAAAAGTCCAAACCGGTCAAAACTAGCAAAAAAAAGGATTTGCTTGAATTTTATCTAATATAAGAGAATTTTGACTCTTTTTCCATTTTAACTTAAAAAAATTCAGATTTTGATTAGAAAATTTCGGCCGGTTCTACCGTCTCAAACAATTCTCCGACGTTGCAAAACAATGTCATGGTGCCATAGTCTTAGTAACATTTTTGCAAATTGTCGGATCGAAAATGAGGTGAGATCGTGTCCAATCTTCAGAGCAAAGACCGCATGACAAAAGCTAGGTAGCATTCGATCCATACCATTTTTTCCGGATCGAATGACTCATCTTCGCAATGTTAGGTCTTGTGTTCCTCTGTTTGTCAAATCCGTCACTACTACAATACTACGTTGTGATCAATGCTCAATGGTTGGTACTTGGTAGTTGGTAGATGGATTGGAGGCACATGCCAAAGTTTCTGCCAGACGTCTCCGATCCCCATCGTGGTGCCCACTAGCGTTTCCCGACACAGTGTTGTGGCGGGAGCTATGAGTTGTGTCGGACGGTCGGTGTCCTCACCAACCGCCACCATCGTCTTCTCGCGATCCCGCCGCTTTGGATTTGGCCTTTTGGGAGACATCTGAGCGAGTCATCGACGAGGGCGAGCCATGGAGGAGGAAGCCGACAAGCGAGCCTTCTCATCAAGGCACTGGCGTCTTGGCGATCTGCCTTTATGGTCAGAAGTTGACTGTTTTCTTTAGGCCATCAAGGCAAGGAGGATTACGCAGCACCGGCTGTCTCGGCCGTTTAATTCTGTCGCTTTCCTTTAGCTGCGCGTGCAGTGGCGGAGCTTCACACAAATTATAGAGGGGGTCGGCCTTAAGTGGATTGCAAAGTGAACATGAAAGAGAGGGCATAAGCGGTATATCTCATCCTTAAATTTAGCAAAACACTGGAGGGGTGATGTCCCTGTCTGCCTGCAATAAGCTCCGTCACTGAGCGTGTGTATCTAGACCTCCCTACAGCATCATGCAAGTAAGCTGAAGTTGCCAACTCCACATCAGCATCGATGATGGACGACGACGTCTCTCTCCTCCCAGTGCATTTCAGTGGCCCGCCAATTGGATAATAAAGCAAAATGTGATCTTTCCTTCCAAATTCTACCCGGTGGATTTCGCACGATCTGGACCGTTCTCACCAACTCGTCGCGCTAGTTGGGCCATCTTTGCTTCTTTTCCCGGGAGAAAGTTGAGCCAACACCGGCCGCCGAAACAACCCAATCCTCTCTTTTTCCCCTCTTTCTTTTTGGTTGGTTGGTTGAGTGAGTGAGTGAATAGCTGAGCATGTCCCTGATAGAAAACTGACGTCTCATGGCTTTCTTTCAGAGTAGACTAATCGAGGACACGATCGGCATAAGTAGGATTCTGTGAGATCTTCGCCATCATTCTCAATCTCACCCACACCTGAAGACTAAAAAAGTGAAAGTTGCTCCTGATAAGGAATATCCTTGTGAGCATAGCACACAGCTTCTTGCCGTTGGTGGAGAGGGTGCGAGCTTCCTATCCAGTCACAAATATTATGTCAGATTTGGATTTCAGAAGAAAGAGAAAGAGAGGCAGGTTAAGGGCCCTTGAATACCATTTTTGTCAAATGGCATTGCAGATTGTGTGCATCATCTCATCCCCAACAGAAACTAGAACGACAAACAGGAGAAGCCAGAGAGGATGGCGAGCAAGCTTGTCTCTCGTCGAAGGCTTCTCGAGGCAAGGATGGTGGATCGCGGCTAGAGGGCTCTCAGGGGCTTGATAGCTTTGCGGGATCCAGCATCGCAAAGCACGTGGATTCTACGGGTGCGATTCGCTCAGTGGAAGGTAAGAGAAGGGCAAATCTGGGAGAACAGTTTCCAACCCAACCCACTCGCCATGGGAGAAACAAGGATGGGCTAGCCCAAAGGTATGGAACCACGCTTTTGCATCTGTACACCCACTCATGGCGCAGAATCCCCGAGGTGTCGTGGCAGTGGATTCCAAAAATATCGGTATTGGGTGAGGAAGGATATCTAGCGAGGAAATGTGAAGTTCGACGCTTGGGTGCGTCTGTTAGGGTTGTGCGGAGAGCTCGTGAGCCAGATATGCTCCATAGATCCTTCGTAGAAGTAGTGAAGAGGAGAGTGATGGATCGGGGTAGGGGAAGGCCTCCTCGCAGATTTGGGGGAGGATCTCGTCATTGGACAGGGGAGAAACGTAGCGCGCTGGAGGAATGGATGGAGGAAGACAACTTGCTGGTGGAGGAGGAACTTCGTGATAAATTGCAAAGAGATCAGGAGCAGAAACGTCGCTTCCAGGAGAATCATCCAGGAGGGTATCAGAATCCAGGTACGCAACAAGGGCGTTTGGCTACGGATAGATCTAGATTTGATGCTAGTTCGACTGGTTTGAGGGAGAGTGGTCCTTCCTTCCATACAAAGGGGTGGCACGAGGAGGCTCGTCGGGAACAACCTAACAGGGAAAAGGGACCTTGGAGAGAGGATTCTTCTAGGGGTGAAGGAAGGGGTGGTTTTGTGGCTTGAGGGGGTGGTTTTAGATCTAGCTCTAAATGGGAGGACTATATGACTGTGGGCAAAAGGGATGATCAGAAGAAAGGATGGGGTGATATCAGGCCGAATATTGGTGTTCTTAGATCTGAAGATAGGGGTACTTGTTTCTAGTGCTTACAATCGGGTCATCATCAAGCAAGATGTACCAATCCTCCAGTGTGTTATAAGTGCAAGAAAACTGGACATATGACTTCAGGGTGCCCAAATAAGAAAAAAATTATGGGTTTAAAGTTATTTGGTTTTGGGATTCCTGGTAAGGGCTTTTACAGTTTGCAAATCCCTGGTTTGAAAATCTTGGAACAACAGGCAGCTTCTAGGGTGATTTGTATTAAGGAAGGGGTGGCAAATATGCAAAAAAAAATAGAAGCAGAATTGAAACATCTGATTCAAGCTAGATGGGATTGGAAAGTGCGCAAAATTTCGGAGACCGAGTATGCTGTAGTATTCCCCTCTAAAGAGATTTTAGAGACCTGGTCTAAAGTTGGAGGAGTTGAGTTGGCTCTTCATTCTATCAAAGCAAAAATTGAGAAATCCATGCTTGACCCTGAGGCTTCTTCCATTTTGATTTCTGTCTGGGTAAAGGTTTATGGTATTCCTATAATTGCTAAATCAGAGGATACTGTGAAGGAGATAGCTAGCCTTGTAGGAGAACCTATGGAGGTGGATGAAATCAGCCTCATGAGGACTAATCCAGTAAGAGTTAGGGTTTTCGATGAAACCCTTCTAACATCAATTGTTTTGAAGAAATTTTTATCAATTCAGTGGGATATGAAATTAAATTTTGAGGCTGAAGGGGTAGTAGATGCAAAGAAAGCGGGGATTTTCAGAGGAACAAATCCTAAGTATCAGGATAAAAAGAAGGATGATGATATGGATGATGAGGATGAGGAGTCTGATGGGAGTAATCAGAAGACTGAGTGGGAGAAATTGGCAGAGAAGTATGAAGGGGATTCTTATCAGACTTCAGAGCATAAAAGTGGAGGTGACTCCCAAAAGACTAAAACAAGACAGCAAATGGAGTTCGAGTCCAAAGAAGAAGTTGAGGCTGCCCAAGGGGGAAAGATATTGATGGCAGTCAAGCTCTTGCTATAGTGCCTCTAGCATACAACTTTCCAATGTCTAGCCGAAATAATCAGGAGAATGTTCTCAGGTTAGGGGGGGTTCAGAGGCTAGTGATCAGGATATTGAGGGGTTGCCTGAAGGGGAGATAGAGTTTCAATTTTCTTTAGAGGATATTGTGGTTCATACTAAAGATGGTCCCACCCTGATGGTTGCAGCTCTCTGGCCATGCCTTAATCCACCTGAGGTACATAATCAATCTCTGTTGGATCACCAGTCTAATACTCAGGGGGAACAAGATGGGGTGAAATGTAGGGACAATCAATCTTAGGACATTATGGCCAAAAAGAGGGAGGGGTCAGACCTACAAATTGACTTAGGAAGTAAGGAGGAGATTAGTGAGGAAGTCAGATGTAGTGTGGGGGTATCAGACATGGGGGGATCTTTTTCTTTACCTGTACTCGTTGGGTCAGCACAAGAATTGACACTTTGCAAGAAGAAGGGAGGTAAAAGCAAGTTCAAAAAGCCACAGGTGGCAACCAGGAAAAGTTCCCATATTCAAGACTATTGTAGTAAGAAAGACTAAACAGTAGAGAGAGTGGATCCCTGGTATCTGCGGGGGTGTCCGAAGGGTCCTCGAGGAGGGGACTTGTTGTCAGGAAGTAGACAAGTATTGATTAATCGGAAAAAAACCGCCCCTATCACACCAGGGGAGGTGGCTATTTATAGTATTTCTACTGGGTACATGAGATTACAAACCTACCCTATACATGGCTCTATACTCGTAGGGGCTGCAGGGGCTTTTTCTACCCCTAGATGTAGCCTTTGGCTCATGGTGGACCCTCCTGGTCCTAGTTCATCTAGCTGGTGCGTCCGGTTCAGCGGTACTGTGGTCCTTCGGGAGGGGGTACGGGACCCCCGTGTCCGAACAGCTTTGGCCGCCCCAGGAGGTTGAAAAGCTCCAGACCTCCTCGGACCCTTCGGGCCTTTGGACCCTCCGGCGGTACCCAACGGGGTGGGCGTGTTTGCGGTGTTCATTGGTCGTGGTGGCCGGTGGGCTGCACCTACGTCAAGCCCCTCACGGTCGAGGTCTTGCTTCGTTATGGCTGAAACCACGCCTTTTTTCCCAGAGCGTACAGGTACACCGTCCCATTCGGCCTGACGAAGCATTTTATTGGCGTGCCCCCTCCCCCCGGCGTGCGGGTCGAGCCAGCGGGCCCGGTGGCGACTCGTTGGATAGCGCACAGCGTTGGGCGCCGTGCGCCATAAATGGGTGAGGCTTTCGTGATGCTTCGAGTGCCGCGCCTAGTGGTTGTGTGGTGCCTTTGTTGCCGCCGTTTGTTGGTTCCTGTGCGCCATAATGTTTGTTTGCTCGGTGCGCTGTTGGTTTGCCACATGTCATGTTGTGTTTGGGTCGTGGCTTCTCGGCTTCCGTGCCCTACATCGCTGTGCATGCGCTGGTCTATAAATAGGGGGTTGCGGTCGGATCCCCCCTTATTCGCAACCACTGAGCCTTGGATTGTAGCCCTACTTCCCGCATCTTGCTCTCTTACGTGCCTTGCGCCCCGCCATTCCAAGTGCTCCTCTGCTCCTTGAGATGACGAAGCGAAACAAAGACGGAGGGGGTGTGGTGGCGTACACGGATGAGTTGGGCCGCTCCACCATGAGTCCGCCGCAGGTTCTGCGAGCCCTCAAGAGAGGGGAAGTTGGCGGATCTGGGCGATGTTCGTGCCCCCAGACCGGAGGTTGTGCCGACGCCCAGGAGGACGAGACAATCGTTTTCGTGGCCTTCCTGGACGCGGGTCTCCACCTGCCGTGCGTTGACTCCATGGTCAGGGTTCTTCAGATATACAGGGTCGATCTGGCCCAGCTGACGCCCAACTCCATCGTCAAGCTTGGCATCTTCGAATGGGTGCTTTGCTCCGTGGGGGCGAAAGACGGGGAGGCGCGACTCTTCGCGTACCTGCATGATGGGCGGTGTCAGCCAAAGAAGAAGGACACTAGCGATACACTAAACTTCGGGAGCGTCAACTTCCAACCGAAGGCGCGACTTCTTTAGTACCTGCCTACTTCGGCCGCCTGGAACAGGTGGGACACCGACTGGACTCGTAGGTGGTTTTACCATAGGTGCGCTCCCGACGTCGGTCTTCTTTCTTGTAGGGGACCCATTCAACTTATTCCTTCCCCGACCATCGACCTTTCTGCGAGGAAGGAGGTGCTGCTCCGAGTGTTGCTTAACGCGACTCGAAGGCTGTCTACACGAGACCTCGTGGAGGAGTTTTGTGCGCTTCGCTTGTGGCCGCTGGCGAGGGGTCGGAGCATGGAGCTTGGCGAGCTAAAGGATGGGGTTTGCCTCTTAGAGCTAAGGGGTCGCGAAGGTACTTACTTTGGCTCTTAGTTTTGCGGTTTTTTATGTAGTCGCTTCGGTGCCTAACATTCCTGCAGTGCTCTCTATTGACGAGGCCGAGCGTGCCGCAGAGCAGCTCCTGGGCCCCTACATTGGGGAGGAACACGCAAAACAAGGGCTAGTAGTGCGTGAGCCACGTTTGAACCATGCGTACGCGGATCCTGCCGTTGTTTTGGTGGAGCGTTCAGATCCTGACACAGGGAAGAAGAAATGGGTTCGTGGCTTGGAGGAGTTGGAAGGTGCCAGGCCGATCAGCGCGGTGCCCCTACGGGCTATTGGGGCCGCTTGTGCGGATTGCGCCGGCTACATTGGGGAGGGAGCGACGGGCCCTGCTTCAAAGAAGGTGTCGCAAGTTCCCGAGGTGCCACAGGAAGCGAGCAGCTCGACGAGCTCATCGGCGGCGTCGCTAGCGGTTGCTCCGTGTGGGGGGGGAGGGTTGCGGAGGTGGTGGCGAGCTTGTTTGGCATAGCAAGCATGGCCCACGAAGAGGTGTCCACTGGGACATCTTCGTAGGTGTATGGCCAGGGTACTGAGGATACCCGGATGGAGGAGACTGCCTTTGCCCATGACACAATCCGTTAGCTTCGCCTCCCCGCTCTTTTTTTTATTATTTTGGTTGACTTGCTCCTGTGTTGCGTAGCGCAGGTCGTCGCGGGGGGTAGTGACGGTGGTGCGGTCTCCGGGATAGGATGGCCCGTTGGGCGCTCCGGCGCTGGGAGGCACCGGGGCGGCTATGATGCCGGAACATCGGAGGATGCCTCGGGCGCCGGGCGGGGCGAGGCGGCTGTTGGTATATCCGGTGCCTTGGGCACCGCGGATGTAGGCTCACTGTGCACCAAAGATTACAAGGTCAGCCCCGAGGCGGCTACGGTGTGCGAGGAGGTTGCTCGCTTTGCCAATCCCTCCTGCCTGTCCAAGCTCTTTCGACAAATGCCCGCGGAGAAGATGTTCCAGAGCATCGAGGCAAATGCAACGAGGGTAAGTTTGGATATGCCCGCCGTTCCGTGCTATGAATGTCGTGTTGACGGTGCATTTTTTGGGCTGACCTTGATGTTGTCACGCGTGCTCGAGGGATATCGGCGTGGCTCGAGGAGATCGAGAGCGAATGCTTAACGCGAGCATGGCGAGCGAAGCACTAATCATGAGCCTCCATTTTTGCCGAGAAGGCGAGGGGGCTGGAAGCAAGGGTTGCTGAGCTAGAGGGTCAGTAGCGCGTTTTGCAAGAGGAAGTGGGGTCCTTGTGGAGTGCCCGCTCCCTCCTCGAAGCGGAGGTTGTGGCGGAGCGGGAGCTTTCGGCCACCATGTCGCGGACTACTTGGGAGGCGCTGGACCATATGGAGGGTGCTATGACTGAGCTTGGCGCCGTGCCTCCTCCCCGGAGGCATACCATCGAGCAGATGGATGCGACCCTAGATCACCTCCATCGTGCCGGGGAAGTGTTTCTCCCGGCCGCTAGTTTCTCTACAGCGCGCTAGGTGCGAGCATGTTGATGGGCTTGGTGCCGGCTCCGTGCCCGTGGCTTCTGCAGCGGAGATTGCTTCTGGTCAGAGGTAGGTGCAGAGGGCTAGCAACGTTCTTGCCAAGGACTTCTGGGCCCCGCATGGTCGGGGTGCCACGATGGAGTCGCTCAGCGTCCACAGCATGAAGAAGAAAGGAAGGTCGGCGGATGGGGTCGAGGCGGCGAAGGGGGCCTACCGGAGGCAAGGTGTGACCCTGCGCTCCTCTTCGCGAAGCATTCTTTTGTTTTGATCCTAGGCTAGGTTTTTTTCTCGCTCCAGTGTCGTTATGCACGCCGGGGCGGCGTTAGGGAGGGTCTGGCTTTTGTAATGAACTTTTGTGAATGGGAAGAAGTCGTGATGGCTTTAGTGCCTATGCTGATGTCGTGCATGTTTTTTTTACATTAGCTTATATTTTGCTCAGGGTGGTCCGGTTTTGTTCCGTCGCATCGCCGGGCGAGGGTCTTGCCCCAAAAGGTGGCAACTAAAGGACCCACTAACCAATTCCTACTAATAACTGGGACCCACATTACATTAAAAAACCATAAAATAATAATATCCTCTCTCAACCGCTTTCTCATATATAGTTGTTTAATGCTCATATGAGTTGTTTAATGCTTTAAATCGACTCCTAAGTAGGTCCGGTTCTATGCATTTTTTTTGTGGAATCGGCCCCTCTAATGTATTGAATCGATTCAATGCATTCTCTCTCTTAATTTGAACTAGCTAAAACACAGCATTGGAGATGGTCTAAGGCTCCTGATGATAGTTACTCCTTGGATAAATGGGCTGGGGTGATAGCTTCTTTAAGAAAAATTTTGAGAGGATGGGGTGCCAATTTTAATGGTGACAATAAAAAAAAAAGCTTCTTTTGGAGCAACTCAACACCTTTGACATCAAGGATGAGGATCAGGGTCTAGATGCTGAAAATTGGATTGCCAGATATAAGATAGAGAAAGATTTAGAAAAAATTTATGAGATGGCGGAGAAATCTTGGTAGCAAAGGGGGAGTGTGAAGTGGATTTATCAAGGAGATGCTAATACTAGTTATTTTCATTGTTGTGCCAATGGTAGAAGAAGAAAGAATTATATTTTCAGTTTGGAGGATGATGGGTTTGTTTTAACAGATGAAAACAATATTAGAAGTCACATTTATAAGTTCTATAAAAGTTTGTTTGGCTCTGAAACTAAACAGGGTGTTCATCTAGATTGGAACTTCTGGGGTGTGGACAACAGAATCGCTGAGGAGGATAATGATAGTCTTGTTAAGCCTTTCTCTGAAAAAGAAGTTTGGAAAATTATTAAAGCTATGCTTGTTGACTTTGCTCCTGGTCCAAATGGTTTCCCTACCTCTTTCTACAAGAATTTTTGGGGTGTCATTAAGGTCTTTATGGAGTTAGTGTTAGATTTTTATGAAGGCAAATTAGATCTTAAGAGGCTGAATTATGGGGTGATCACATTAATTCCAAAGATCAAAGAGGCTATCTCTATTAAACAATTCAGACCCATTTGCCTGATCAATGTCAGTTTTAAGATCATTACTAAACTCCTGGCTGTAAGACTAGGCAATGTTGCAAATAGGATTATCCGTGAGAATCAAATTGCCTTTATTAAGGGGAGATTTATTCTGGATGGGGTAGTACCTCTACATGAGATCTTGCACGAGTTATGAATTTCCAAAAGGAAAGGTATTATGCTTAAGTTGGACTTTGAGAAAGCGTATGACAAGATTCAGTGGCACTTTTTAAAGGACGTTATGAGAGGAAAGAGTTTTTCTGAGAAATGGATTGCTTGGGTTATGAGTTCCATTAAAGGGGAAAAAGTGAGTATCAACATTAACGGAACAGTGGGCACTTACTTCTCAACTCACAGGGGTTTAAGGCAAGGAGATCCTTTATCTGCTCTTTTGTTTAATTTGGTGGCTGATGCCTTGGCTGTAATGATAAATAAGGCTCAAGAGTTAGGTTTTATTAGAGAGGTCGTTCCCATTTAATTCCAGGGGGTATGTCTCTTCTGCAGTATGTAGATGACACAGTTTTGATGATAGAATGTGATGATAAGTCCATTCTTAATTTGAAATTTCTGCTATACTGCTTCGAGTGGATGTTGGGCTTAAAAATTAATTATCATAAGAGTGAGGTGTTTGTGCTAGGGGTGGATCAGTTGGAAGCTTTGAAGATTTCTAGTAACTTTAATTGTAAACTAGGGGTGCTTCCTCTTACCTATTTGGGAATTGAAATTGGGGATAAGCACATAAATAAGAAGGCAGCTGAGAGAATTATGAGCAAGTTAGAGAAAAGACTGGATAACTGGAAAAACAATCTTTTGTCCTCAGGGGGCAGGCTAATTTTGTCGAACAGTTGTCTTAGTAGCTTACCCATCTATACAATGGGGTTTTATAGATTAAATGAGGAAATCCAGAAGAGAATGGATGGTGTCAGATCTCTTTTTTTAGAGGAGCTAGTGACAAGTTTAAATACCATATGGTCAATTGGAAAGCTGTCTGTAGACCAAAAGATTTTGGTGGTCTAGGGGTGATAAATACTAGAATAATGAATGATTGTTTGCTTTGTAAGTGGATTTGGAGGTTTAGTAGAGTCGAGAGGGAGGTCTGGTATAAGATTTTAAAAGCTAAATATTTTCCCGGGGGGATTTTAGAGATTCTCAACCTCAGAGAGCTTCTCAGTTCTGGAAATCTATTCTCAAATTGAAATCTATTTTTAATATGGGAGCTGCTTACAGGTTGGGTAATGGGAGGAGTATCTATTTTTGGCATGATGTCTGGATTGATCATTGTCCTCTGAAGATTAAGTATGCCTTGTTATTTCGTATTTGTTCTGATCCTGACATTAAGTTTTAGATTGTATGGTTGATGGGACATGGCATATTAATTTCGATAGAAACTTTGGAAGGGATGAAGTTATTTTGTGGAGGGCTCTAAAAGAAGATTTAGTTGGGATTATGCTTAGTAGGGAGAAGGACCAGGTGGAGTGGTGCTTGGAAAAGAATGGGCAATTCACTATCAAATCTTTGTACAGAAATTTGACCTTTGGAGGTGTAGTCAACAAGAAATTGCAGAAACTTTGGGCTAGTAAGATTCCTCTAAAAGTTAAAATTTTCCTATGGCAAACTTACCACAATAGGATCCAGATGGCAGATCAAATTAGTATTAGGCATTAGAAGGGGAATGTTAATTGTACTTTGTGTGGGGTGATGGAAGATGCAAATCATATGCTCTTCCAATGTGTTTTAGCTAAATTTGCTTGGACATGTCCAAAAGAGATTCTAGGCTGGAATCAATGTCCAGTTTCTTTAGATCATTTTCATCTATGTTGGCTGGACACATGGGGTGCTAATAACTACCATATTGCTATATTCAGTTTTGCAGCTTTTAGCTGGACTTTATGGAAAAACCAGGAACAAGATGGCCATTGAGAAGATTTATCCCAAACGACCTTCTGAAGTGATGTTCCAATTTATGTCGTGTTTGTAGAGATGGCGGGTGCTAATCAAAAGAGAAGATCAGAAGAAGCTTGATGGTTTCGTGACTTCAACTGAATTTTGGATGAAGCAATTCTATACGCTAGATAAAATGTAATGGAAGTCTTTATCTTTTGTGTTCGGCTACAATAGTTTTTGAGTCGATTGGATCGGCTCGTTTTTTGGGTCTGATTGCTCTTCCTAGGTTTAGCTGGTCTCCCCAGCTGGTTATGTTTCTTTGCGTCTACTCTGTAACTTTGGATATTAGCTTTTCTATAAAAGCTGGTACTTTGTCCTCTTTAAAAAAATATCATTTTTGTCCTGGCTCCTGAATTCTTCAACCATTTGGTGGGTGGTGAGCACACTTTTAAGAGTAGATATCATATCAGATTATTAGCTGCTTTCTTGGAATCACAAGGGTGCCTAGTTGGTATAGTTTAGAAACAGAAGAAAAGAAATCAGGTAGGGAAGAATAACTATAGTTTGACAAGACCCAGAGTTCATCTTCAAGAATCTTGACTGCTGGCTACAACCTGAAGACTCTTTTGTCACTTGTACCTGCTATACTATACAACATCCATATGCCTGGCTCAGGGTAACTGACTAACGACCTGTACGAGAACTACTACTCCCAAGTCAATGGTTGTTCTCACTTCTCAGTGTCACAGTTTATTACTCTGCTCCCCTGAACACTGATAACCAGCATGAGACATGCACGAGTCCATGGCCATGTGATACAGGAAAGCTAATTGATCATATCTTCTTGATTGGAGGGAATGGCCATTGTTGTTCTGCATGAACAACGTGGGCGCGACCATAGATCTGCACTCGCAGATCTTTGTTGGCCACACAGAGGATGATATGAAATAAGGCGGAAATAGGCCAAATGGTGATTCTTGTCTGAATCTGATGCTCTGAGCACTACCGATAGGCGTGTGCAAGTGCATGCATTGACTCTAGATTCAGATCACGAAAGAACCGAGTCTAATGTAAATTAGCATCAAATGCAGTCCTAAGGGTATCAGATTCAAATATCTCCATGGAAAAATGTGGCTAGACGAGTTGCAACCAAATCAATCAAGCATGTATGATCCATGCATACTGTTATACCATGATACCCCTTATTATACGTAGCAGCTTTCAGAACGGATCAGAGTTGTGAGATACGGCACAAACATACACGATATTAAGAATGAAGTAGATGAATCCCGTAGAGAAAATCTAATAGCAGTGATGAAATAATCGCAACGAGAAAGATTTGGCGAAGTCGACCAAAAATTCCTTAAGCACAACATCAAAAGAGTATAAGGGATTGTCAATCTCTCGCAACCCTCTCAAACATTTTAGGAATCTCGGATCCTGGCCCTATATAAGAATCAAGTGTAAAAAATAATTTAGTCTCTAATCCTCTCATGTTCGATGAGTTGGTTTGTTGCTTGTGTTTTCCATGACCACCATTCATGGTTTTATATAGAGCTCCCTAGTTTTCCTCCAAAAGGAAGCAGGAATCTTAATCCTATTAGGATTCATATAGTAATCCTTATAGCACACTTCTCCAAATCTTAGTTGATTAGGATATGAATCACCATACTCAACAATCTCCACCTTGACTCTTATCCGTTGAAGTCACCTTGCTCCTCTAAGAACTCGCTCCTAGTCGGCTCCACTTTTTGTTTTGTTTTTTCCTCCCACCTTTGGGAGTGCCTCTACCACAGAGATTCATGTACATCATCGTAATGTGTGTATCGGTATTCGAGCTAGCCTGTCCGAAAACTCTACTTGAGAGCTCCTTTTTTTTATGTAGTTTGGTTAAACACACCTCTTATTCCTACAACCCACCATGCTATAGGTGTTACCACCTCCGAGCTCCACTTGATCATCGGTACTGTGTGGTTGGTCCCACCAAGTCTTCCTTCTTACAACAATCACAACTTTGCCTTCGCATCTGCTAGATTTTCCAACCGTCTTTGCAGTTCCGCACATAACTGCATATGAGATATGAGTACCTATCGTTGATGACATGGTTTCCTTCTCCTTATCAGGATTTTTATCAGACCTCCCATTGGTTGCTCTTCCCTTATGATTATCCATTAATCGGTATCCTCCATTGCTCCAAATATTTTTTTTATGATTACCTACCCTTTGCAAGTAACTTGTATGACTCCACCTCGAAGTGATACCTCACAACCTTTAAGTTCAAGCGACCTCACAGATATTATATTCTTCTCTAAGCCAGGAACATACCGAACTCTTGTTAGTGTGCGATGTGCTCTATTATACATATCCAATGTAACCATTCTCGCCTTAGTAATTGCATACTCCTTGCAATTCACTAAACGAACAGTTCCATGTGCCAGATGTAAAGATCATTTGTCAAACATCTCCCCTCACTGAACGTATACGGAAGCAACAATCTGAATCTAATATTCATCCATGAGAAGTACCTGATTGATTAACGACTAGTATGTCTGAATCATCTTTCTCTACCGCCACTGAGCATGCTCCCTTCATTTTCTTCAAACTTGGACAAACATTTATCATATGATCTTCCTCGTCATATAGATAGCATACATGTGTGCCCTTGCTCTTGCCTTTCCAGCTAATGCTTGATCACACAAGGATGAAGAATCTGATGGCTTCCTCAAGGGCTCAGCCTCCAATAGACATGCCATTGCCTCATTAAAGATGATAGTGTTTTTCCTGATGAGAATATTCATCACAATTACTCATATGATGGTGGTAGAGAAGACGTCAGTACGACGACCTTATCATTCTCCTCAATTTTCCCATCCACACTAGATAGTTGTGTGATAAGCTTATGGAAGACATTGAGATGGTTAACGAACCGTGTGTCTTTCTTCATGCGCAACCTAAACAAATGCTGCTTCAGCACCCACCGGTTTGTCAATGACTTTTCCATATACAATTTTTCTAAGTTACTCCATAATTTCTTCGCTGAATTCTCCTTAATCATCGAGTACTTTACCTCATCGGAGAGACATAGATGGATTGTACTGACAATCTTTCGCTCTATCACCTTCCAATCTTTATCGGACGTCTTTTCTTATTTGTCCCCTTCAAGAGCATCGATTAACCCTTGCTGAATAAGGACATCATTCACCACACATTGTCACACGCTGAAATTTCCCCCGCCATCAAATTTCTCTACTTGATTCTACATCGTAGACATCAATCTTGATTTTGTGCCACCTGACGCTTTGCCAACCTTCTCACAAATCAGATTAATCTAGCTTTGGCTCAGAGTTGCGAGATACGACACAAGTGCACACGATATCAAGAACGAAGTAGATGAATCTTGTAGAGAGAACCTAATAACAACGATAAAATAATCATGACGAGATATAAAGATTTGGTGAAGCTAACTGTAAATTCCTTAAGCACAACCTCAAAAGAGTACAAGAGATTGTCGCTCTCTCACAACCATCTCGAACCTTTTAGAACCTTCGGATCCTTGCTCTATACAAGAATCTAGTGCTAAAGAACTGATCAAATGTGCGTCTCTTGCTTTGGATGAGTTGGCTTGTGACTTGTGTTCTCCATGACCAACCCTCGTGGCTTTATATAGTGTCCATGGTTCTCCTCCAAAAGGAAGTAGGAATCGCTTTGGATGAGTGGTTTGTGGTTTGTATTCTTGATGACCACCCCTTATGACTTTATATAGTGCCCCCTGTTCTCCTCAAAAAAAGTAGAAATCATAATCCTATTAGAATTCATATAGAAATCCCTTTTTTTACGTCCGAACTTTCCCCATCCAGCCCACATTAGAGAAGAAGAAGCACCCTACCTTGTGAGACGCACACGTGAACCAACGCTCAAACCGTAGCAGGCTAGGAGCCCGAGGCTCCCTTGTACTAACTGAGCCCTAGCTCAGTCCTCAAAATACCCCGGTGGGACACGCACACGCCGAGCCCCAGCTCGAACACGAGTGGGTGAGCTGCCCCGCTGCAGCGCGCACCACTGAGCCAAAGCTCAGTTCCCTATATAGAAATCCTTTTAATTAGCACACTTCTTCAAATAACTAGGATATGAGCCACGGTAGTTACAAGACAATTATAGGGTCAAAAGCGACCCATAGCGAAATTTAATGCACGCAACAAACTAATGAAACAGCATTCATAAGATGTTGATGAGTGATAAACAACCGCAGCATAATACATGCATGAACCATGAGCCACCAGTTATTTTGCCAGCTGCAGTCAGTTTGTGTTCCTACAATGCGTGAGTCAGGAGTTGGCTGCATAACGCAGGAGTACACAAGCCTCCTTTTATGCTTGGACCATAAGAGTTCTCTCTAGTCTGTTAGCTAGGCACACACCAAATTCATTCATCCCTGCATGCAAAAGAGTCTGCATGCATGGAACAAACTGTGATTGTTCACTGTTAAGCGCTAGCCATAACCTACCACAGATCGCAACAACCACATCTATTAAGGGCATATACAATGGTACAGACAGCCGCTATCTATAGCAACTCTCTATGTCACCAATAGACAACACTAAAGATAGCTCATACAATGGTACAGACAGCTGTTGTCTTTTTAGTTGTCAACATAGAAGACACAATCTTTTAATGTTTTTTTGTTTCTGGTGATATAATCGACTACAAGATTGTAGACAGCATCTTTCTCTCTCTCTTTATTATCTTTCATCCACGTCAACAAAAATTCTACGTGACAGTGGCTATAGGCGACTGATATAAGCCTATTGTACATACTCTAATCAACCAGGAGTAAAGAAATATACAGAAGGGGCAAATTTCATCGATTGAAATCTCATATTGTTCATTGACACTGGAGCCTGGACGACATGACAACTGACAAAGACAAACATAACTCCTCCTCTTCTTCGAACAATTGCCCTAAACCTAAGAGCTAAGGCATGCATGCACAAATTAATGTAGTAGCATCAAACCCTCTTAAGATCTGAGTCACCAATTCAAGAAGGCAAAGCCATGAATGGAAATGATTGAAAGTAAACACACAAAAGACCCTAATAAGTCCCCAATAGCTAGCCAACACAATAGGCAATTAAGTACGCAGCCCACAAGCTAGAGCACATAAATGCGGCGGCGGCGGCGGCGGCTGCTCAACTCAGGCCCTAGCGACGGCCTTGCACACCAGCGGCGTCGCCATCTCCAACGACATGTTGAGGCGCTCCGACAGGTCGACGCCGCCGGACGACGGCGCCCACTCGAACTGGTGCAGCAGCTGCGCGAGCCAGAGGTGGAAGGTGGCGAGCGCGAGCATCTTGCCGGGGCACACGCGGCGGCCGGCGCCGAATGGCGCCAGGCGGAGGTCACTCCCTAGCACGCTGACGTCCTCCTCCTGGAAGCGCTCCGGGCGGAACACCTCCGGCTCGGGCCACACGGCGGCGTCGTGCGCGATGGCCCACATGTTCACCATCGCTGTCGTGCCGGCGGGGACGAGGTGGCCGCTGACGTGCGCGTCGTGCACTGCCAGGCGCGCCCACGAGAGGAGCGGGCCCGGCGGGTGCATGCGCAACGTCTCCTTGACGATGCACTGGATGTAGGGGAGGCTGGCCACGTCGTCGTCCGTCACGCCCCGGCCGTGGCCCACGACGGCATCCAGTTCTGCCCGCGCCTTCGCCTGGATGTCCGGGTGCAGCACCATCCTCGCCATGATCCACTCCATCAAGATCGCCACAGTGTCCGTCCCTCTAAATATCATCTCCTGAACACATCAAATCGAAACAAACACACGTACGGCTCTTCAATGCAATCACTTCTACCAAAAAAAATCTGAATCTTTTCTCAAGCCTGCAATTACTCTTACCCAAAGAACAGCGATCATGTCGGAATCTGACATCTTCTCTTCTCCGTCGAGGCCAACGAGCACATCGACGAAGTCGCCCAAGAACTCATCCGCGACGCCTCCACTGGCTCGCCTCGCCTTGTGCTCCTGAATGGTGTTACCCACGAACACCTCTACTTTTCGGACTAACCTGTTGCACCGACGCCGCACGCCCTGGAGGTCGAGCCACTTGAGCAATGGCAGGTGGTCGGCCCAGTTGAACGTGCCAAGGAGGTCGTACCCTTCGCTCACCATCTCTTCCAGCAGGGAGCCTTCTTGGCTCGCGAAGTCGTCGTAGTGCTTGCCGAAGACGGTCGCCATGACGTGGTTGAGGGACGCCGCGTGCAGGACACGCCGCAGGCCTACCTCTCCGTGGCGGGCCATGAGGGAGGCGACGTTGCCGAGCATGCGCGAGCCGATGGCAGCGCGGTGGGACGCGGAGCCCGCCACGCGGCGAGGGCCGAAGAGGTGCGCGGCGGAGAGGCGGCGGAGCGCGCGCCAGTGCGCGTCGCCGGACGGGGCGAAGCCCATGGCTCGGTGGAAGAGGAGGTAGCGTGCCGCGTCCTTGACGGGGCGGTCGCCGAACGCGGGGCTGACGAGGATCTCGCGCGCCGTGTCGGGCCTGCTCGCCACGACGAAGCGGGTGAGGCCGACGGAGAAGGACATCAATGCCGCGCGGCCGGGGACGGCGCGGGACATCGCCGCCAGCACGCGGTGCGCCACGGGGCTGGAGAGCGCGGTGACCACGCCTGGCGGGCCGGGCGGCGGGCGGCAGCAGCGGGAGAGGGCCCACGCGGGGCCGCCGGGGGAGAGCCACAGGAGGAAGGCGGTGAGGATGAGCACGGCGAGGAGAGGTGGGAGCACGGAGGTGGACGGGAGGAACAGGAGGAGGAGGGAGTCTTCTTGGCCGGTGGCCATGGCGAGAACCATGGGAGTTCTTGGTGTGGGAGCTCGAGGGGTTTCTTGGAAGAGAGGGTTCGAAGGCGAGGTTGAAATGGTGTGGGGGAGGGGAGTTTAAATAGATCTGGGAAATATTTTATTGTTGGGACTCTCTATTTATAAGGTGATTAAAATTTTCATAAGCGTATGTCACGTTTTTTATTTATTGGATCAATATCTAATGATATGACACATCAATCTCTACACAAATCCAATTATCACAACAATTGACTTATACTTAAGAAAATTTCAAATGACTTAAATAGTAAATCTGTTTATTCTTTCTCACAGCCCTATATTTTTACCAGGGAGTGATTGCCTATGTATGAAATAATAATATATAATAATGATGTTACAGTCTTTGTCGAATAATTATATTTTTTTACTCTTAAGAAAAAGAATAAGTAGCTTTTGGACAAATTCTCGTCATTACTATTCGAAAAATAGTGGAAATGACGTGTCTGCAAAGTATTTCTGCGCAACTCGGTCTTAGTCGATAGGTGGTTAAATTTAACAACCTCGGAGATACGAAACTGTATGCACGCACGCCCTATACGGGAAGACTGCGTGAAACGACAAGCAAATACGTTTTTTTATAGAAGGCGGACAGGAAATGCCTCAGGATATATGAAATGGCAGACGCACACAAATTCGTTATAAACACGGAAGTTTCGATTCCTTCAGACATATACTTGGGCCCATATATTAGCCAGTGTTACATAATTTCATAAAAATAAAACAAATACATTTTTTGTTCTTCTATTTACCATTGGTCCTAGCTAATATCTACAAAATATACGTTGGGAGGTGCTTCTATGTTTCAACCCTTAAGAATTGCACACATTGTAAAGCATAGACCAGCGGTAGATTTCCATCTACTGACCTAAAAGAAATGGGTCTAAAAATGTTGGATGGACAAATAACTCCATTTTTAAAAGGAAAATTCGTCTCGTAATTCTGTCTTGAGTCACACACACACCCCTAAAAGCATGTCATGGCAGTAGTAGTAATAAAAAAAAAAGTCCATAACAAGCATCTCTGTTGTCCAGGCTCGATAATTAAAGCGGCTATGTTTATTCTGAAAAATACTATATAGATCGAAAACAAACTACATAACAGAAAAAATAAAACAGAAAAGGCAATAAGCAAGAAAATGCTTATGAATTTTTTTAGTAGAAACGTCTCTACAATTAACCACTCCATGCTAACTTGGTAGCTTTATTATAAAGCTCGACGGCCACCATTATCAGTTTTGTGTTACTAGTTTCTAAAA
Source organism: Phyllostachys edulis (assembly GCA_036346405.1). NCBI lineage: Eukaryota > Viridiplantae > Streptophyta > Magnoliopsida > Poales > Poaceae > Phyllostachys > Phyllostachys edulis. The sequence goes on along the minus strand of CM070557.1, from coordinate 52,245,718 downwards.
TTTACCACGAATCAAAGCATATAAAGAGCGGCGGAAATGAAAGGTTTACAAGTAAGCAGCGGGGCAATACATACTAAATAATCAAATCCAAACTCAGTAAAGGCCCGAAAAACCAGGAGAGAACTGAAAATCGACCGTAACGTACGTCTGCGGGTCAGCATGCCCGCTCGCTCATCGATCTAGTCAGAGCATCTACAGTTGTTTGTTTCTCGAGAACTTACTAAGAAGAGAACTTGTGTTTAAGACTTCAATTATTCTGGCGTATACGATTCTTGATGATCGATAATGAAGTACAACTTTGTGGTCTATATGTTTTGGCTCATTTATCATATCAATAATAAAGTCGGGCTGCACAGATGATCTGGTGGGACCCACAAAACGTGTTTTTAAGTAACAAGTAAATCTTCAATAGAGTATTTGGTTGTTTCTTGCGTCTTAGTATTAACAATTTGCTGATTTCTTTATCTAGAAACAATCTCACCTTTTTTTTCTCACCTTCTCTCATCCATATCACCTAAATACTGATGTGGCAACCCTTTAATAATAAGTGACGTGGACTGTTATCTTCTTCATCCTCGTCCTCATCAGTAGCATCCATAACTTTTGGGGTTAAGCGCGAACTGAAATCGACCATGCCATCAATATCACATCGGTTACAAGTGAAACTGCTCCACCTTAATTTGTGTCCCTTTCTATTCTTTTGAGGCCATTGCTAGTTAATTTTTGGTCTCATGCAGATGCCAAAGCAAATCCCCTGCAGTTACTGCAGAGAGGGGGACTATTTGTACAATAGACTTAGTCTTGTACTGCAGAGAACGGCAGCGCATACTGTAGATACAGTGCCGATCATGCGGTCCACTGTATAGACGGGACCGTAGCATTTGATCTGAACCCTTGCCTTTTGATCTCGCAGTGGGGATTTGCCTTAATGCAGGTCACAGTAGATCCTTTGCATTTATCTCATCTAGCAGTAGGGATTTGCTCTTAATACAAATAGCTATAGATCCTCTGCGTTGAAGAGATCTGCATTTATCTCCTCAACGGAGAGGACCCATTTCCTGCAGATGCAGCCTTCATTTCGTGCGTATTCAACGTAGCCTGGTCCATCCATGGACGTGTAGGCATGTAGCGGACGCCGAAAATGGCGGCAGGGAGAGGTAGTACGTAGCTGCAAGGCCGGCGCGCGAGGCGCGGCGTACGTGAATGAACCGTCGTTAAAAGCTAGCGCAGGATAAGGGAATTAACTCCCCGGCTTTGTGTGTCATGTGATAGCTGGAGTGTGCACACTCCAAGAAATTTTTTTCAAAGACTAGAAGGGGTGGTGCATAATTACGAGTGTTTCATCGTGTTCCTTAAAATAAAATAAAAAAGAAAGGTAGTGTTCCATTGTGTGAAGGAATGATACACTTTTCATATCCTACCGTACTAGTAGGTTTTTTCCTTGGCATGAAAGTGATACCGTGGCCATTCACCACGTGTTGTCCATCCTGTTGATAGTGTTGCCATACCATTTATTCTGATGATGTGGCGAGTCTCTAGAGGAGATTAAGAGATACTTATTGCGGGTAGTGGGGTCATTTGTATAAGAACAAGTGTAATTCAATATTGTTTTATCTTATCAAAACAATATTGTTTTACCATTTATTCTGATGATGTGGCGAGTCTCTAGATCCAAGTGAAACTTGGATCAAGGATACATATGTGCACTGACACGATTCAATATTGTTCAATATTATTTTACCATTATCAAAACTCTACATACATACTATTGCGGGTAGTGGGGTCATTTGTATAAGAACAAGTACACCATAGTTTATATCAATTACATACATATAGGTGTACACCATAGTTTATATCAATTCGCTCCACATACATGTGAAGGCATGTATAATAACACCCGATCGATTTAATCCTAATCCGCCGCTTATGCTACTCGATGGTACATGTAAGTTGTAACCGCTCCTTTCCACCGAAATATCGGCTTTATGGGAAGGAAACGACGGATCACCTCAATTTCCTTAAGCTCGTATTTACCGGCCCATAATGCTCTCCTATTTAGTCCTTCAACATGGGCCCAGATGCCAATCTGCCCCGATACCCAGCCCATGTGCAACGTATTCTCAGCCACGTGACGAGATTCGATTCCATACACATCGAAATGACGAAATCGCATGCGTAGCTCCAGCTGCACACACCGCTACGCCGGTACCGTTCTTTCCTCGTTCGAGTGCTACACGTGTAGGAATGAGCCGGTAACACGTGTGCGGACTAGGGCGGCCTCGTTTTAGAGCTGGCCCGAATGCTGCATGCAACTGAGAAGTTGACCCAGAGAAAGGTTTGCGACGGTGCCGACGGCCTATACTACTCGTGAGTTTATATGCTATTTGGCCTCGTTTTTAAACGAACTAGTAAAACTAACCTGTGTGTGAGCGAATTAAAAAAATGATACACATATCGTACAAAATCATCGTGTCGTGTGAAATCGCTGCGGAAAATTACCTGCCATGCACCCCTAGGACGGAGTTTCATTGGGGCCAAGACTCCCATAACAATTGTATAATTCTATAGAAAACCCGGTAGTATTTAAGGTAATTTAGTGATTAGTCCCACCAGCCCCCACAACAATTGTATAATTCTATAGAAAAAACTGTAGTATTTAGGGTAATTTAGTTATTAGTTTTGGAAATGGTCACATCTAGATTGCATAGTTCATATATCATCTAGTGTTGGCCCTATCTGATTTTGAGCTCAAGCTCTGTTACTGGTGCACCTCGTCTTTTCGCTGCAAGTCCTGAAGTGTTCCGGGAGCATTGCAGGGACACATGTCGTATATCTATCCAACCGTGGTGCTATTTTTGCCAATTCCACGAGGAGAGAGCTAGATTAGCTGTTTCATTAACAAAAACAAGCCATAAAGAGCCAAAAGAACTCCACTATTTGTCTGGCAAGCAGCATGGCAAAAAAGTGGAGAAGGAAGAAAGCAAACTGAGGTGCCATGTACGGACGTCAACCCTAAGCTTAGCGGCATGTCGTGCATGTTGGTCGGTGTGCATAGGAGGAATATATATTGTTGAGAATAGGCGAATACTGTAGCCAGTATACACAGTATCTGCTCAGCCACCTTTGCAAGGCAGTTCTCTGGAAGCTTCTGGGGATACATGTATAGCTAGCCATCGAAAAAAAGAGCATGAGCTTGATCGGCCCTAGCCCAATTGGGCCAGATCAGCTCATCTGATTGTATTTTCCCACTAGGGAAGGAAATTTGTTGGGTCCTCCTCATCAGCCGTTGAATCCCCCTCTCAAACCGATCCAACGGCTGATGAGAGGTCTCAAGGTGAGACCCTCTCTCATCATATTTTCTTGCCGGTCTACGAGGGTTTTGTTTGGATAGCTAATGATCTTTTCAGAAGATTTTAGTTTAGCTTCCTTGCCTATTTAAAGGAAATAAGGGATGAGCGTAATCTCTAACCCACATACAACCCTGGTTTTTTTAATCATTAAATCCAGGTTTTTTTTTAAATCAATAAACCCTGAATGTTGAAGAAGAGATTTTTGATATAGATTGCAGCTACGGAGACATAATTTTCTAACTTAAAAATTGCTAGCAAACAATAGATCGAAGAACTAGGATCCAACTACCTGCCAGGCGGAAACCAAACATTAATCTCTCATATAAATGGACAAATCTATATCAACAAATAGTAAACACTGCAAATGCAATGCGTCAATAAGTCCTCTGTCCAGTCAAACATTCCTATCTTCAAGGATCACCTCTTGATGGATATGGATGGTGTAGTTATATGCGTACATTTGGTAGAATGTAGAGTTGTAGGTGTACGATTTACTTAGTAGGGTTCGAATTCCGATGTCCGTCTATTATGCACACGTGAGTGTGTTTTAATAGGAATTTTATGAGACCAGAGATATCTCAGGCCTCTGTTTATCTAAACGTGCGCTAAGACTATCTCCAATATGTTGTTTTAGCCGGTTCTAAGAGAGAGAAGATACTGAATCAATTCAATACGTTGGAAGGGTTGATTCCAACAAAAAAAAATTCTGAAACCGAACTGTACATAGAAGTCGATTCAAAGCATTAAACAACTCATTGAAGAGAGTGCGGTTGAGAGATGATTTTTTTTAATATAACGTGAGTCTCAATTATTAATAGTAATTGGATCAATGCATTGGAGAAAAACGGGTGTAGTTCTTTGAATACTTACGTAACATCTTTTTGAATTAACGTCGGTTTAATACAATAAAGATGCTCTAAGAGTACACACTTAAATATGTGTGCTGTCTTCCTAGTAATCGAAAAAAACAACATTCATATCTTTCTTAATCTATGTCAAGTTTCTAGATCCCACCCTAAAATTGTTAGTTTGGAATATGCGGTGCCTTTCTATGCATTCAGATAGTGGTTCACGGTTACTAAAAACTAAATGGCAACAGATGAACATGGGCAATCTAATAACATATCAGTCTGAAGTCTACCTGTATCAAATACTGAAACCTGCAATAAGCTTTACCACACAGTATAAGCCTCCAAGTTTAGCAATCATGGAAGTCCCTACAATGGAACCTCACAACAAAGAGTTGGAGCATGCAATCAGAGCACCAGTAACACAACACAACATTAACAAGCCGATGGAGCCATCAGTTGACACAACAGTGGGCAACCAAGGAACCAAAAGCACCAAATTTTGCTATCAACATTATTTGTATTTAGAGCGACAGGTTTAAAGCAAGCTGACTTCCAAGCAGGAGGTCCCCCAACATAAAACCATATAGTACATCAATAGAAGGGGTAATTTGCTGAAATTAAACAGAGTTTTTCCCATATGGGTAACAGAGATAGAGACCACTTCATCCTTCATTACTCGTCCTGATTAACATCACTTGCCACCAAACAAGTAGTCCAGGGACGAGACACCGCCGGGATCAGACTTAACCTTGGTTGAAGGACGGCCCTGCAGATGTCAACAGAATTAAATCACAAATCGTACTCAATATCATAAGTTAATAAAAAAGATGGAGACAGAAGGCACATATTTCTGCGTACATATGATAAAACAAAATTCAAGTTAAAACAGAACGTCAGGGTCAGAAAAATGATGCTTGACTATCTTAATATACTAATGCCGTGAGCTTCATGAACTCAAAAAGTCAAAACAACTAAGCAGTCCCTGGCCATAATCAGGTCTTCTGAATTGCCCACTGTGACCACAAGCATTTGCTTGCAATATATAGATATTAGGCTAGATAACCTGTTTCACTAATTCATTTGCTTGCTAAATAAACGCTCGGATGTTCCATTCTAGATATGCAAAGTGAATAGATGTTCCATTCTAGATATGCAAAGTGAATATGCTATAAAGTGTTGTAACAACACAAGGAAACAGTGAGACAGTTCTGTGACTTTTTTATAACAAGAAACAACTGCATCAAGTTCAGGTTCATTCGAAAAAAGGTATACCGTAATGAAGTTGCCGGTGTTCTGCCCATCTGCTCGGAAATAGTTATTAGCTTGGCTACCCTGAATGCCAGCTGGAATCTGCTTGGCTACATCAGCGGGTATAGACGCTGGTTTCTCAGCAGGTATAGACACTGGTTTCTCAGCAGGTGGAGCCTTCGCAGCTGGTGCTGCAGCAGGCTTTGGGGGTTCACTATCTCCAAATAGGTAACCCAGTGAACTTTTACCACCACCAGCACTCCCACCACGGCTCATCTTGAGTGTCGGAAAAAGGCAAACTGCAACAAATTGGTGAACAAGTTCAGCAGGATTGCTATGATCTATAGAAAACAATTGTGTACATTGTCAAAACAGCAAATAAACCATTAGTTAAAAGCTGCCAATAAGTTTCAGATGTCTAAGATGCAAAATTATTAAGTCAATCGAGAAATCACGCATCTGTATTAGATAATTATGGATCAACAGTCATTAATAAAAAATGTTAAAGTGGCAGCATTTCCAAAACAATGTTCAAAGAAGGGAGAAAGACATCCGATGTTATGGTCAAATATCCAGGCGAATATTGTGGCACACGCACTGTGGCAACGCGAGGTCCTGTAGCACGCGTGAGCAGTAATGTATGCAGGTATTTGGCAAGATTTTATTATTTAGGAATCTACATATTAGGTGTTTGTTATTATCTATTAGTTAGGCAAATTATTATTAAATTGGATTGTTAGAAATAAGTTTCCTTATAGATTGTTTCTTGGGGTCAAGTTAGGTTGTCCCTATAAAAAAGATAGCATGTATCTATTATCAATCTAAGTAATGAGAAATAAAAAATTCAACTAAGCCTCGGAGCCTTACTACCTCAACAGGGAAGAGCCCTGTCGACGGTTAGATGAGGGCGAGTGCCCTACCCCCGGTCCTCGAATCCGTACCCAACCAACGACTACAACATTTGGTACCAGAGCTACTCACCATGACTTCTAGTGCCGGACCATCTCTCTCGGAGAAGTTAAAGGCTAACAACGAATAGAAGGTCTTACTCGATCCATTGGAGCTTCGTTGATCCTTGTCCACGTGACGCGACGTTGTCATCGTACCCTCTCATCAACACAGGGCAACCAAGGACTTCAACCGTGACCACCACTGCAGCTCAAGAACGAGCTGCCTCGTCGCGGGTGCCATAATGTTATGGTCAAATATCCCAGCGAGTACTGCAGCGCGCGCACTGTAGAACCACGAGTCCTGTAGCACATGTGAACAGTAATGTGCGCAAATATTTGGTAGGATTTTATTATTTAAGAATCTATATATTAGGTGTTTGTTATTATCTATTAGTAAGGCAAGTTATTATTAGATTGGATTGTTAGAGATAAATATCCTTATAGATTATTTCTTAGGGGTCAAGTCGGGTCGTCCCTATAAAAGGAATAACATGTATCCATCATCAATCTAAGCAATGAGAAATCAAAAATTCGGCTAAGCCTCAAAGCATCGCTACCTCGACAGAGAAGATCTCTGTCGGCGGTTAGATGAGAGAGAGAGTCTCCTACCCTCGGTCCTCAGACTCATACCCAACCAACGACCACAACATCCAAAGCCAGTGTTCCCCTAGACGGCCGCCTCGGCCGCCTAGGCGCTGGGCGCAGGGCAATCGTCGCGACTTGGCCTCAATCGGGCCTCTAGGCGCTCGGCCCGCCTAGGAGGTCAACGCCGGTCCAAAGCGTGCCAGTGTGCCGAGCGCGGCAAAGCCATGGCCGGCGGTCGGTCTTCGCTTGTCATTTGGTCAGGCGATCTGGTAGGTAAGTCGGCGGTCAAGACGCGGGGAGACAAAGAAGAGGACTTCGCCTGTACCTGCCTCCCCCAGATCCCCATCGCGCGTCGCCTCCTGGATCCTGTCATGCTGCCTCTCCTCCTTGGGTCCCCAGCGCGCCTCCTCCCACGTCAGCGCCGCCTCTGGTAGGGCTCCCGTCGCCGCGCCTCGTCCGTCGCCTCCCGGATCAAGGGGCGGGAGAGGAGAGAAGGAGATGAGGAGGTGGCGACGGAATGGGAGAGCGGAGAGAAGGAAGAGAGAGATGTGGAAGCAGAGGGAGGCGGCGACGGGATTGGGAGAGCGACGAGGAAACCTAGCCTCTGGAGCTTGGAAAAGCAATGCACAAGTGATGGGCTGATGGGCTCAATTGGGCCAGCCGGGCCAGGTTTAGTCTTTTCTTTTTCTCTCGCCGTTTTTCTTCTGCCTTTCCTTCTCATTTTCTTCTCCCCCGACTGCTCCTCCTTGTTTGACTGCTGCAGCTGCTCTCTGTTCCGATGCCTAGGCTAGACGCTAGGCGGCTACTCTCCGCCCGCCTTCCGCCTAACGCCTAGGTGAACACTGTCCAAAGCATGGATGTTGAACTAAGTTTTCAAACATGTTAGATAAGATCAACTTCAGAAAAAGACAGATACTTTGCAAACATAAACAAATATGGTTTGAGGCAAAACAAGAGAAGTTCTAACGATTACTTCTCCAACAGGAGCTTAGAAGAAAGGGTTCATATCATCATCAGTGGTATGCACTACACCACTGATACAGAAATCCCTGGTAAACAATCGTGTGGGATCACAACTGTTGGAAAAAACAGCAACGGGTCTTAGTAAATTTGGAACTTTCAGATGAGGTGTGCTTTTGGAGATCATGACCATGGATCAAGGTGGGAACCAGTCAATCCATGGCCACCAATCACCATCAAACAGTAGACATCCATAATGGTGCATTAGAAAAAAACATCTTCATTGGCTGGACGTCATTGAAGATTATCCAAATTATTAAGTAAAGAAAATAACAGCTTGAAGTCTTGAACCATGTTTTCAGTCATCTAACATGCAATAGTTTTTTTTACGCAAACATACAATTGTAAATCACCCAGATATCTACTTACCAGTTAGGAGACTATATTATTGGTAACAAGATAGAAGACTACATTATCGACAAAACCTTTTAGTCAAAGAAACCACTAGCACAGATTTATCAGTATATTTGGGTTGACATGGCAAAAAGAACAGAACAGTAGGATTCACAATGCACAGTACATTTCAAAATGCAGTGAAGTAGTGAACTACACATTCATATAGACCGTCAATAAAAAAAACAACACTCAAGATCAGTCAAACTGGATAATAAACTGAAAGATAAACTTCTCTTGCTATCAGCAGTCAATCCAAGGATTGATTTTTCAATTGGATGTCCTGCATAAATGTTCAGTTTAGGTGCATTTGGAAACCAAATTGCACAGGATTCTTATTGCAATGTGCAACCCAACACTGTAACCTGCACCCAGTATGCAACACAAAAGATCAGGACAGTGGCTTCAGTTAAAAATAAGACAAAATTAACAATATACCACATCCATTAGCACCGCACACGATCTATCGAACATCCCAAATGCAAGGTTACCTACACCATATCATCAGGTGTTGGACCAATCTTGACATGCCACCTACGGCAACTACAAAGAATTCCTTTGCCGTTCTGTTACTCTTTTCCTACATAGAATTGGGCCTGCACCTGATACGTTGCAGAGAAACATGCATATGGGTTGCTTCCAAAATTATGTAGAGCAATTTCTGAACCCATGTACTACTTTTCAAGTTTTCATCACAAAAGGATCAAGGGCCTCTAAAACCACATCACCATTCACCAGCACTTCCCTAGTAGTTATTATAATAGCCACCATCGCTCAACATTCTTTTCACAAAACCAGATCCCCATCACAACTCGAGTCGATCTCCAAGCTAGTGAACATGAAACTGCCCTGATACTGCATATGATTACGCACCACACACCCTAGAATCTTTATATCTACGTACAACATAGCCCTTCAAGAAGATACTGCCGTAAGCACATTTTCTTTCCTCCCAATTTCCCCAACTAAAAGCCTGACGCCTACAAATCTATAATCAGTACAAGCAAAATGACCGACATTACCACAAATCATCCACCAAAACGACTACCGACAAAAACAAGTAGGCGCAATCCCGATACTTACACGTCCTAGATCCACGAATCCAAAACCGTACGAGCATAAACAGGATACACGGACCAAGAACACACGATCCAATGATCCATCTCAACTGAGGGATTGAGACCAGATCCGGAACTAAAAACCTACCCAAAAAAAACACGGGAGATCCGGCGCGCGGATCGCCGGAACGATATCGCAAGATTCAAACGAACTAGGTGAGAGGGATCTGAGCGGAGGGGAGGGGATTCCATACCTCAGATCGGGCGCCGACGAGAGGGCGAGCGCGAGAGACGAGGCGTCGCTCGAAGTGGTGATGTGAGTGCGGGTGCGGGGGAGGAACTGCTGAGTGCTGTGTTCTTGGATTCCTTAGGTGTGGTGTGTTTGGTTCCTATATATCCCTACTCTGCTCTAGAGGTGGGAATTGGGCGTGCGTCAAGACGCCCGGTCCATCGCGTCTTCGGGATCGCGTCGTGCGGCTCGGCTCGGCGATCATCCCGCCGTGCGTGCCGTGCGTTTACCCACCTCAGATTCGGTCGAGCCAAAGACGCCCAAAGCCCGTCGTGTCGGGGTCGTGCCGTGCCAACCCAAGCCCAGCCTTAAGTAACTATTGACGGCGGAGGCGGCGATGGCGGCGGCGACCGCCATCTTCATTCCTCTCGCGGTGCGTGCGAGCCTCATTAAAAACCTAGTTAAAATTGAATTAATTGCGTAAAAACATGGGCACGAAAATATTTCGGGAAAAAGTGAAATTTTCTTGATATTTTACAGATACAATGTTACTACCTCGTTAAAAACCTTACGCCCCAGAGTGGGGTTCCCAAGTAAGGAAAAGAGTACAGTAATAACATGTGTACATACTAACTACTCATTAATGTCGAGATCGTTCATGCGTTCGAGGTCAGCGTACGCCTATACGATCTCAAGATCCTCCAGTTGGTGTTGTTGCCGCTCTTTAGCCAATTCCCAATCCTTGGCGCATGTGATTGCCTCCACCATCTTAGGCGTGAGGATGATCTTCTTTCTTCAATTATTATCCTCGCCATGTTTGAACGTTGCTACAAGATACACTGACACCAAGCACCAACAAAACATCCGCGCGAAATGTGATAGCACAGAAATATCCGCTTGTTGTTCTTCCACCACTCGAGCAAGTTTATCTTTCCATTGGAAAGATCGGGATCGATGTTTGCAAAATCATGCTCCGTAATGGTTTAGCTCGAGACGAAATTCCACGAGGGGTCACTGAGGTGAGAGGACGAAGAACTTGACTTGCCCTTTAGCTTCTTCCACAAGTGGGATGTCAAGCTTTTCTTTCCTTGTTGCGTCTGCATTGCTCGGTCTCGATCTCGTATTTGTTTAACTTATCATGATACATGCGGAAAACACGAAAAAGCTCCTCTTTGACGTGTGCAAAAGCTTCCGAGTAATCAAGACCAAGGCATTCACTTATTCCTCCATACCCATCTCGCAAACTCGCAACTTTTTCAGAGGATCGAAAATAATAGCAAAGCAATACACATGTGAAATAGAACTAAAATATTTAATAAACTTTTCTTCCATTAATGCAACAAAGATGACTTAAAATGGGATCCTTCCTAGATTTGGCAATATTGTCTCGCAATTAACCAAATATATTCTATAACTAAGCAAGAGGTAGGGTAATAAATACCGATAACATCTTTGTTGCTCTATAAAAGGTTGTAAAACTCGCCGAAAATGACCAATGACACCTAATCTGAATTGGTAACTACCAATTCATTGTCTTGAGAGTTAGCATTGACAAAAGCAGATATAACATGTTCGTACCCTTGTAACTTCTTTAACATGATGTAGGTTGAGTTCCACCTCACTTTCATGTCAAGACCGAATTTTCTTGGCTCCTTCCCATTGGTCAAGATACTCATGAACACAGGCGCCACTTGTGGGAATTTGTGAGGTAGCTTAACGGCGTCGCGGATACCATGCAAATATCCACCAATCGCTTGCATACCGCCTTGAACAACAAGGTTCAAGATATGACATACGATCTCTCGGTGGAGAACATAACCACCAATATACGTCTGCAATCTTGGGGTGAGGATGTTCATAGCGATCGTGTTAATTAATGCGTTATCAAGAGTGATAGACGCAATCTTATTATCTATCTTAAAATCATTAAATGCGTAGTATACGCCGGCAATGGCCTCTCCGTGTGCGATTCGTTAATTGGCTTAAACCCTATGACTCTCTTGTTTAGTTTGTAATTGTCGCCTAAATAATGGGCTACAACACTAAGGTAGGCACTTCTCTGGTGTGATGATGTCCAAATGTTTGAAGTTATAGCAAAAGAGAATTGAACTTGTAGGAATTGTTCTTTTAGCTCTGCTAGTTCCTTATGGCATGCAGTAGTAAAATATCGGATGTAGTGGTTCTCCTACTAACATGTTGGTACTGTGGGTAAAAACCGTTGGATCATTTTTTGAACGCAGCGGCTTTCACCCATCCTAATTGGTTGATCTTCGCAACAATATATCTAGCGATTTCCTCACAGGCGTAAAGGGTTGTATACCCAAGTACTTACAGAGCCATCGGCCTCGAAGTTTAGCTGCGTTTGTACTCCTCCCGGCTCTGCGCCCGATCTTACATAAGCATGCCTTGTAGTGCCGGTTCAAGTGCCCCGTCTCGCAAATTGTATGAGCAGATAATTTAGCTTGGCAATAATTACATGTTGCGATATCTACCGCTTGGTCATCATGGATTTCTTGGCTCCAGTGTCATGTGCTTCCACAATTAGCCCTTCGTCGCACTCCGCCAATGTTGCCTACGTGGACGCTGGGAGAACTCGAGTCCCCATTGGCTCCGGACCGCCTGGTACTCCTCGTAGCCCTCCGTCACCGTCCATATGACGGTCATCCATGCCGTAGTCTCCCATACTTGGCGAGAGCCGACGAGCATCAGCGGAGTCTGAGCCGGAGGAGGACTAGGGAGCGACGGCAGAGCTTACACTAAGTCGCCTCTTTGTCCTTTTAGTGCTCGACTCCTCGGTAGCATACCGCCGGGAGCTCCTTGGTGCTCAGACTCCTTGGCAACATAATGGATGGAGAATAAATAGGAGAGTAGATGGTCATTGAAGAAATGAGGAGAGTAAATGAATGATGAAGAAGTGAGTGAAATGAGAATGGATGAATCAATGAGAAATGAGATTCGTTTTATAGCCACAGTCGCCTTGATGAGAGCCGTTGCTAATGACCCGTTATCAAATCACTTTTATGTCGATCATGTCTATCTGTGCTTGCCCGCTGCTTCTCTGTTTGCCCGTTGTCTTTGCTTTTTCCTGGATTCCTCTGTCTCTCTCTCTCGATTCAAAAGAAAGCAAAACATCCGCCCTCTCCTCGAAAAAGCATCGTCCTCTCTTCGCTCTCACCCGTTGGAGAAAGTAAAAGCAATGGTCACCATTCACGATTCACCAATGAGGAGATTCCCTCTCTCTCTCTCTTCTCTCTCTCTCTCTCTCTCTCTCTCTCTCTCTCTTCTCTGGTTTCTATCCCCATTTGCTCCCAACCACAGTGGTCAAGACCTGACCGCCCCCTCTCCCCCCCCATCGCCCCCGCCAGCCTCCCCTCTCCCCATCACCCCCCGGCCCGGCCTCCCTGAGCCCTCTCTCCCAGCTCCTCCCTCCCCATCGCCCGCCAGCTCACACCACCCACCCCCCTTCTCCCCCACCGCCCATCGCCGGCCTCCTTGGACCCCCTCCCCAGCGCCTCCCCTCTCCCCCAGCCCAGGCCCGCCGCCGCCACCGCCACCTCCCTTTTCCCCCCGCCTCCACCGGCCTCGCTCTACCTCCCCGCCCCTCCACCTTCCCATCACGCCCTTGCCTTGCTCCACTGCTCCACCACTCACAAGGAAGCAGCGGCGACGCCAAGACGCCAAGCCGTCGCCGAGCGGCGGCTGCAACACGCAGCGTCGTGGTGCGGGCTTCTTGGCGTCTTGCCGTTGCGTCTTGGCGTGCGCCGTCGTCTTGCCGTCTGCCGTCGTCTTCGAGCACGCCTAACTCCTCGTGCCGCGTCTTGTGCCTGTCGTGCTCGGCCTTAGGCAACGACGCCATACGTGGCGTCTTGCGTCTTGTCTGTCTGCATCACACGGCTGCATTCGTAAGACCTCGTCTTGAAACCGGAAAAGCCTACCGAGTCCCACCTCTACTCTGCTCGTACGAGTCATTCAAACTGAAACGAGTCAGGTTGTGTAAATGTAATATAGATTGTTTGATTAGTTGTTTCTGTTTGGTTAGACTGTGTTAAGATAATTTTTAGTTGGGTGCATAAGGACGTTGACTGCAAGTGTAGATGCAAGAGACGGTAGAAAGATCACCTCTTAATAACGTCATTAGCAGAGGCTGTATCTAGAGAAACGGAGAAATTGAACGTTTCTGCCCAGCCTGACCGAAGGCATCTTTTGTATTTGCTCAGCCAAGTTGCTTTATGCATACAGCCATCCAAACAAGCGAAACCAAAATATTTCTGCGTCTGCAAAGTCCGATCTAAACTTATACACCCAACAAAACACACCTTTATAAAATGGATGAAATGTTTGCAGGGAAGCTTGGCTCTTTTGCAATTTCGTTCTCGGTGAAGTTTGCAATTTAGACAAAATCGTCCTTCATGGAGGAAGCATGTGTCGGTGTTTCCTTGATTTATTGTTTCATTAGACGGTGGATTCTAAAAAAAACTGGGGAGATCGTAGAAAAAAAGAGTGAAAGGGGGAAAATGAGAAGTGATATCTAGTGACGTCCACCAATGATCTCTATCCAGTGCAGATTTTCAAATCAGGCAAAAACTATAAATTAGATATCAAATTGGCTTCCAACTACGAAGAAAATGAGAAACTAGAATTTGAGACCAGGAGAAAATGACGAGATCAATATTACCTGTGAATTCTTCCATCCCGATGAACCCATCCTCGCCGAAGACGGTGAAATATAGAGTTATGTTTAGATTTTCGGGTTCACCATGCCCTCTCTAACCATAGCTCTGAGGGTGGTAGGTACCCTAACGGTGTACGACAGTGAGAGCGCTGCCGGCCTTGGGCTTTGCCAGCAGGCAATGGATGGTGTTGGGGCCAAGGATAAAAAAAACCAGTGCTTATCGCCCGTACCGGCCCAGATCGGTAAAAAAAAAACTAGTCCTGAAAAGTTCTAGATTTAAAATTTGGATTCTGAATTTAAATTAATGAACAATAATTCGGGCAGTAACCAGCCGGTACCCGGTCAAACGGGCAATAACTAACCGAAAACCGGCCAAATTCAAATTTTGTTTAATGAAATTTGGCTGGTTTAAAGTCACTAACCGATAATGAAGGGGTTCGATATTTTTTCTGTTTCTGGTTTTTGAATCGTTGGTTGGGGCTAGCCGGTGATGAGGACAACAAAACGAGTTAGGTTGGGGACGGGAAAGAGGTAGCATGTGGAATGGTGAGGGTGTTGCTAGATATGGGTGGAGAAGGTAGCCAGCGGTAGTATGATAGGCAAATGGATCTTTGATAGCTGCAGAGGGTGGTGGATGAAAGGGGCGGTTATGGCGGGAGGTGGATGTGGGAAAAAGAAGGCGAGGCATAAGGGCAAAGTGGAGAGATGATGACGCGAAAGACGAGTCAATGACGTGTACCATACATGGATATGGCTGGTGAACCCTATGTGTATTAGATTAGCAAACAATTGTTCAGTAGAAACCGCAAAAAAAAAAGCTATTAAATTGTGTAGTTCAAACGGAGAGATGGTTATATTACTACTAGGCTACATAAGCTATGCAATATTCTTTCTTTCTTTCTTTCTTTCTTTTGAGAGAGAGAGAGTATGCAATATTCTTATGCATAGGTCTAATATGTATGCAAAGAAAATTTCCAATTTCACAGCTTTGCAAGGACGCATATAGAAAAGACCAAACAAAAACAATTGAGCCAAAAAGAAGAAAGAAATTGACAACGAAGCCACTCCATACCCTGCGATTTGGACGGTCGAGATCTCATGTGGCGTAGAATTCGGCCGGTGCACATCTCATTCCGTCCGCCCTTTCCTTGTCTGTGCATGTGATCAGTGGGCCCTAGTGATAGCTACACAATAACCACGCCAGAAATGCATGGCTAGTTGCTTTCGTTCATCGACATGGTCGTAAACCAATCATAGGCCACGCCTACCTCGATACGGATTAGGGATGATAATTATGCTCGATTATTTGCGTGTCTTCGGACAAATACCTTAATGGAGCCAAGTATGGAGGGCTTCATTTGCCTATGGATATGGAATTGGGAGCAATCCTCTGTCCATCGGGCAAACGGGCGCGGGTATGGGTGAGCTC
The DNA here is from genome assembly GCA_036346405.1 of Phyllostachys edulis. Taxonomy (NCBI): domain Eukaryota; kingdom Viridiplantae; phylum Streptophyta; class Magnoliopsida; order Poales; family Poaceae; genus Phyllostachys; species Phyllostachys edulis. Next base: position 52,229,933 of record CM070557.1, on the reverse strand, counting down.
CACCCGTGCCCACCACACCCGTTTACCTGCCAACCCACACTGACATGTGGGCCCGAAGAAACCCTAGTTCATGAAGCCTAATACCCATTCGATCATTACTCCATCAGCCACCACCCTCCCACAGTCACCCTCTCCCCTCCCACACTCCCGCACTCGCCGCCCTCAACCGCCACCTCCCCGCCCCTCTCCCTCGCATTCCTCTCCTCCTCCGTCACCCTGTATGCCTCCCTCTTCCCCCGCATCTTCCCTCTCCGGCTCCGCGCACCCCCTCCCCGGCCCCCTAGAACTCCATCTCCCGGCCAACCGCCACCCCCGTCCACCTCTCGGCCAGCCGTCGCCGTCGCCCCTCCCCCGTCACTCCAGATCCAGATCCTCAGCCCCTTACTCTAGATCCAGATCCGCCTCATCGGCGCCCCCATCCTCCTCCCGACCGGCCCCCGCCCCTCCTCACTCCCGGCCTCGTCAAGCCCTCCTCACTTCTGGCCATGATCAGCGTGTGCCTCGCCAGGAACCACACCACCACGTCAAGCCCCTTCATCTCCACGTCGAGGTCGTGCCATTGGAGGACGCGGTGTACAACTCCATCGACTTCGCCGCCTATGTCCTTAGCACCATCGTGCATCATAGCTTTGGCCACGGCAAGAGCCTAGAGCTACCGTGGCCATCGGTGCTGCTCCCCGCCGCAAGCTACAACCTGGCGCTCCACTTCCAGGACAACCGGGCGCCAAGCCCGCTCAGCTGGAGAGTCTTCGATGTCACGGTCAATGGCGAGACGTTCTTCGCCAGGCTGAATGTCTCGACGGGGGGCTCGATTGGTCCAGCTCTCATGGGTCATGGCTAAGTCAGTGTTTGCTCACAAGAACTGGGCAAATCATCCGTGCATTTTATCATGTTACTACAGTTATCGACATGGAGGCGCTTGTGAGAGGCTTTGTCAACCCGCCATCGGACTGGAGAGGTGATCCTTGCTTGCCTCAAGGGAACTCATGGACTGGTGTCGCCTGCACCCAAGAACCACTTCCTCGGGTAATTGCCCTGTAAGTTACTAATTAGATAGCAATGGAACTAAAAAGTCATATTGTGCATACAAGATCAATAAGTTCTTCCTTTTTATTATTTCTGAACAACGAATAATGGCCATTGTACATTTGTACCGCCGCAACCTCACAAATTTCAAAGGTTGGAGGGTCAATATCGACCACATTGCCAATCTAATCGCAATCTCGAGCATGTAAGCTTCTTGAAACAAGTTGATGTTAGATGTGCGTGCTAAGTGAGAAGTTGAGTGTTTAATTAGGGGTGATGGTGATTGCAGTTGGCTAGTTGGGAACAATCTGATAGGACCAATTCCAGATATGACCCCCCTACATCATTTGGCTTCTTTGTAAGTACTAACATACGAATTACTTACTTCTCAATGACCTTTTAGAAAGTTTAGAGTTACTACTAAAAAAACTGAAGATGTTGGTTGTTCCATTTAGCTAATCTGGTTGAATTTATGATATGAAAGCACCTGGAGAACAACCGATTGACAGGGCCGATTCCTCCATCGCTAGGAAACCTTCCAAGACTTCAAGAACTATAAGTGGCTTCAACATGTTGCTCCATTATCCAGTTATAATGTTGCTTTCTTGACCTGCTACTATTGAGTTCATCCGCTATTTATGACCACTGGAATTCGTGTTTCGTAGGTTTGTGCAGAACAATAATTACAAGGCATGATTCCAAGCAACCTCAAGAGCAGAACGAACATTAGGTTCTAGTGAGTGATCACGAACGTTGTATTCTAAACTTGCGATTCCTTACCGTCCTGCAGTGAATGACGAAGAATTTATCTTGATTTGACAGGTATACACCTAGGAATAACCTTAGCTAACAACAATATTACAAGGACATAATCTCATTCAGATTATCAGATGTTCATGGGATAATGATTCCTTTAATAAAAAAAGGGATAATAAAAATCCATCGACAGACAATAGTACAGTGAATACGAGGCCACACATACATCTAACTAGCAATCGTATATCATGATTTTTCTTTTGATATTTTGTTCTTTCTTTCTTTTCTTTTTGGCAAGCATAAGTGTTTTGAATGAATGTATTATATCATATGAACTGTGTGGTATTGATTCAATTTTTTTATCTGTATGTGAAGATGTAAATTTGTCACATAGGCAAACAAGAAGACTTTGCTTGGGCTTTGTGATGAACCCTAAGGTTCTATTTGTTGTCCCGATCTTTCGATGAGAACGATAACTATCGATTTCGGTGGAGGTGACTCTCGCGATTCGACTACAACCGTCTGACGACGCTTGCGCCTTAGCAATCGTTGAACCAACTCGAGACGTTATTGACCTTGCTGGAAGCACGATCAACCTGACCACGAAGGTCTATTCCTGCATGCAATCGAAGAACACGCAAGAATAAGATAAAACGCAATCTGATGTATTGCAAATATTTATGAAGTATTGAAAGGTTGGGATTCCGAAAAGCTGTCTTGACAGGTGGTCGTCTGACACAACTGAAGAACAGAAGTTTGCACAATGGCTAAAACTTAACTCAACAAAATCCCCGGAAAACTAAAGGGGTGCGGCCTCCTTAAATAGGGAACGAGGAGTCACAAAACTAAAGAACTAGCGAGGTGGTACTAACGGTCGTGGGTTACTGTTTACGTGAACAGTAACCACGCCCCCGGGTGGGCCGCCGGCAGATGGGCTAAGTTCAGTATGATTACAAGGCCCAGTTTGGCCCAAACAAGTGATATGACGTCTTCTTTTGATGATTGCGATCAGTCCAGAAGGAGTTTGGAGGTGAGGCCGGATCCGTTGGAAAGAGGACGAAATCATCTTTCCATCAAGTACTCATGGACCTCCAACGGACGCCGTATGTGAAAGTTATGGGCGTTTGAAGTCAGTCTTTGTCGAGCTGATTCGGAGGACGAACCGGATTGCAAAACGGGTCCCGCCGAATCGTTGCTTGTGTTGGACCAAGAGTGACGTGGTGCTGCACAAATATACATTCTCCTCATTAGGTAGCATCATATAGTTCATATAATATAAATGCACCCCTAAAAACGAGCTCACCTGATAATTTAAGAGAAGCGTACGAGCTCTTGTACTTGGAACAACAAGCATAGCAAATATGGTTGTATCCATAGGGGCCATGTCCTCATCATCCTCCCTTTCTTGAAAACAAAGCCGTCCTCGGCTTTTGATAAGTTGAAAATAGGGTAACAAAGAAGCCAAGGTGTATGCATGGTATATGTATATGTCATCTGCTTTAATGGTTATTCGTTGTTGCACAATTAATGTTAGAAGACAAAGCAATGATCATAAAAGAGCATTGTATTATTAACCCAAGAGTAATCATATATGTGAATGATCAAAACAAATTTTCTCACACAACAATTATTGCAACTAGTTTTGCAAATGTAAGTGAAGCGTTTATGCAATTCAAATCTCTGAAGTTGTAAACTTGCAGTGGTAGCATATATGGGCAAATCTACAACTTTTGGAATCAAACAACATTCATCCAGATAATCAGATTTCAATCGAGCAAGAGCAAACTCATCTAGCAATGGTGAAAAGAATTGTAAGTTCTTCCGTACTTCAGTATGAATATTCGGGTTGTCACTACGAGATGGTGCAAGAAGGGAAGAACACATAAGCATTGGATGAGCACGAAATTTTATTTTCCTCTCATATTGAACAAGATTCAGCACACAAGAATTGTTATCCAAAACAGCAAGCTTCAATTCATCCATATGATCACAAGTTATGCATATTCGATATACAAAAAATTGATTGTCTACACCATAATCTCCAATCAAATTAAACTTATACCCAGGGGTGTAGACACTAAGCAAGGATTTGAACATGCGATTTGAAACTTTCTCCATAGCATGTGACAATTTCATAGGTAGATCCAACACAATGTAACATAAAGAATTAGTAGGAGAAATTCTAGTCAAAACTTCTTTATATCTAACCAATTCCACATGATCATGATATGCTTTGAACTCATCACATGAAGTACTCTCAACAGCAGGCAATTCAATTATTTCATCACATGGTGCACTCAAGTCAACAGGTAAATCAACAAGTTTATCACAAGGTGCACTCAAATCAATGCAGTCTGAATTCTCTACGTGAAACATGTGCGTATCAGAATTGTTTTCCACTGATTTTTGCTCTAAAATAGCTTGAACAGTGGACAATTGTAGTTCTTCACAAGCATACTCACCTTGAGTGATGATAACAACATGATCTTTACCTTTTTGGTTCTCCTCAGATGATGTAGGTGCATCCATGTCCTCATCTTCCTTCTCAACCAATGGAGTCGGTGTCTCAATCAGCTCATTCTCCTTTTTGGTATGGTTCTCAACTTCCTGCAAGTTGTTAGTTACAGAAAAGGACACAAACACAGGTTTGTTCTCATGTTTCTTATCATCAAGCATTCTCAATTTCTCCTCAACTCCGACTTTCAACATTACGAGCAAGTATAAACAAATGAGAGAGAAATTATATTCTTTGTGAACAAGAAGGTCTGAATTGGTTGATTAAGTCCACTTAAGAATCTAATCTCTGAGCTTCAAAGATGTTCCTCTAAGCCACAACGTAACAAACGAGTTTTCAATTCATGATAGTATTCCCTGACAGTTCTACTACCTTGTTTTAAACGTTGTAATTTAGTTAGCAAATAATCAGCATGATATTTAGGAACAAATACATCTCTCAAAAGTTTCTTTAATGCATGCCAAGTTTGAGGCACTCTTCCATGTCTACATAAATACTTCCACCAAAGTATTGCATCCTCAACAAAAGCGCTAGTGGCAGCTCTAATCTTTTGCCTATCAGACCAATCATAATATTCAAATTCTTTGTCTAAAGCTATCTCCCAATCAACATAGGCATCAGGATCATAATTTCCAGCAAAAAGAGGTACAGTGAATTTAATTTTATGAGACGTACTATCACAATCATATACCTCCCTTGGTGAAGAAGCTTGTCTCCAGCGTGCATCTTCCTCATTCACTAACTTGCACTCCCGTCCAACGGTTCGAAGAATAGGTGGATATATCTTGCAATCCTTCCGGGAACCTGCCATAGTTAGTAGAAAACAAGGAAACAAATTACAAGTATATGTCCCTATGAACTACTAGGTTCTGGAGGCTCAAAGTCGCTCACACTCGAGCTTTCTATCAAATTCTTACCAATTCTTACCAAGCAACAGGGTGATCGGCTACCAATGTTTCCATGTATCTCCAAGATTGGATGGAGCGATTGCGTGTGAAGTTCACGATGCGGTGTAGAAAAGGTGTAGCTGGGAAGGCTCAAGTATGGTAGCAAAGGAATAGCAATTGTTCAAATCAGTATGCAAAATTGAATAGCAGTTCAAAGTACTAGTCACAAGTGCTGGTCCTAGTCTAAACCAAGTCTAGCTAGAGCAACTTGCAAAAAACGACTAGTAGCAATAACGGAAGGCTAAACTGAACAATCGACGCCAACGAGCGAATGGATGATAAACCCAAATTGACAGCCCTGATTTTTTTTTCTCTCTGTCTTGTTTTCCTTTTCTGACTTTCTCTTCTATTATTTTTTTGTTTTACCTTCAGACAACTGCAAGCAGGCTTTCTTTTTCTTTTTTTTTGTCTCGGTTGCTACAGTAAACAGAGTACACTGTAGCACTTTTTTTTTCTCCTTTTCTCTTTTTTTTTCTTACACCTTTGCTTTAAAGCCTCTGTATGCTCACGAGCTTCTTTGGAAGCCCCTGGAAAAAAAAACCAAAAGTGTTGTCTTCTTCAACAGCCAAGAAACGGCAGTGGGAGCTCCCAAATCAGCTCGGTTGGCCAAGGATCCAGCGGGATCGGCAGCACAAGCGCAGGGCGTCAGCGGCGCGTGGTGGCCCGGCGCGGCGGTTGGCCAGGCGTCGACGACGCTGAGGATTCAGCGCTGGTTTTGCGGCGCGGCGGCGGAAGCGCGGCGGCGGCGCATGGCCGGCAGCGGGCGGCCGGCGTCGAGGCAGGCGGCTGGGGCGAGGGCGCGGGTTTTGCGCGCGGCTGCTGGCGGGCGGCGGCGGCGGCCCGAGCGGGTCCGGCAGCGGCTTGAGCAGCTGCTGCGCGCCGGTTGAGGCGAGCAGTCGTCGAAGCGGCGGCGGGCGCGCGGCTGGCGACGGGCGTCTGTTCAGCAAACAGCGGTGGCGGCGCCTTCTCGATGTGGTCCGAAGCGGTCGCAACCTCGGCGTCGAAGCGGGCCGGAAGCGGTGGTGCTGCTTACCGTCAGCCGAAGCGGCACTAGTCAAGGCGGCGCGGCGATGGCGGCCCCGAGCGGCAACGTCCCAAGCCTCAGCGACGGCGGGTCCCCGAGGCGGCGAAAGATGCGAACACCTTGCTGCGCGACGGTGGCGGCGCCGATCCGATCCAATCTGTTGTTGTTCTTTTTCTTTGTATCTGTGATTGTATCTGTCACGTATAGGCTTGTTTTTGCCTGTTGATGTTCTTGGTCTGCTGTTTGCCCTCTGCCCTCCGTATGCTTATGATTGTATGCCTGCTGCTGCTCTGCAATATGTGTGGCTCTCGGTTTGGATGAGAACGATATTTAACCCGATCGCTCGATCATTGTTGGATGAAACGTCCGAGGCAAAGCGCGATGCCGGAACGGAACGATGATGAACCGATCTGCTATTTCCTCTCTCTCTTTTTTTTTGACGAACAGACTAGACGAACGACAAGAAAACCCTAAAACGAGACCAATCTAGACAAGAAGAACCAGCACACGACTCGACGATGCAACGGCAATTCAATAAAGCAAAACTAAAAAAAGAACAAATTGTGAAGGCACAAATTGGCTTGGACGATGAACTAAACCTAAATTTTTTTTTATTTTGGCTTATATGGACTATAGGAAAAAAAATTTCTCACCGATGAACTGAAGCTCTGATACCACTTGATGAACCCTAAGGTTCTATTTGTTGTCCCGATCTTTCGATGAGAATGATAACTATCGATTTCGGTGGAGGTGACTCTCGCGATTCAACTACAACCGTACGACGACGCTTGCGCCTTAGCAATCGTTGAACCAACTCGAGACGTTATTGACCTTGGCCGGAAGCACGATCAACTCCGACCACGAAGGTCTATTCACGCATGCAATCGAAGAACACGCAAGAATAAGATAAAACGCAAATCGATGTATTGCAAATATTTATGAAGTATTGAAAGGTTGGGATTCAAAAGCTGTCTTGACAGTGGTCGTCGACACAAGCAAGAAATGTAAGTTTGCACAATGGCTAAAACTTAACTCAACAAAATCCCTGGAAAACTAAAGGGGTGCGGCCTCCTTAAATAGGGAACGAGGAGTCACAAAACTAAAGAACTAGCGAGGTGGTACTAACGGTCGTGGGTTACTGTTCACGTGAACAGTAACCACGCCCCCGGGTGGGCCGCCGGCAGATGGGCTAAGTTCAGTATGATTACAAGGCCCAGTTTGGCCCAAACAAGTGATATGACGTCTTCTTTTGATGATTGCGATCAGTCCAGAAGGTGTTTGGTGGTGAGGCCAGATCCGTTGGAAAGAGGACGAAATCATCTTTCCATCAAGTACTCGTGGACCTCCAACGGACGCCGTATGTGAAAGTTATGGGCGTTTGAAGTCAGTCTTTGTCAGCTGATTCTCGAGGACGAACCGGATTCCAAAACGGGTCCCGCTCGAACTGTTGCTTGTGTTGGACCAAGAGTGACGTGGTGCTGCACAAATATACATTCTCCTCATTAGGTAGCATCATATAGTTCATATAATATAAATACACCCCTAAAAACGAGCTCACCTGATAATTTAAGAGAAGCGTACGAGCTCTTGTACTTGGAACAACAAGCATAGCAAATATGGTTGTATCCATAGGGGCCATGTCCTCATCACTTTGCGACAAGAATCTATCCATTTTTTTTAGGGCGGAGACCGCCCTGCTCGCGGTAATGGCCAGTGGGTTCTTGGCTCTTCTCTCCTCACGTATTAGCTAGTAGCTACAATGCGCATTGTCCTAACATTGTTCACGGGTACACGGGCCTGTGGGCGACGAATACCTACGAGCGACGAGTATGGGCGAGGTTCTCGCCCGTCGGCCTTCACGGGCATGCCCATGGGGGAAAATCGGGGTCGCGGGCATGGGCATGGGCGAGCACTTCCCGTGCCCACCGCGCCCGATTGCCATCCCTAATCCGGATCCCTGTATTACTGTAGAGGTGGTGTGAATAATGGTGGTGTACTGTAATAAGTAACAGTAGTTAAATATTTACCGCATAGAAAATAATATAACTATTGACTCTGCATACTTTACATTGAATCTTTTCCGGTCCCGTCAACTGCCTCTCTTCCTCGCAAGACAAAAAAACAAACGCATAACGACCCCTCGCACGGTAGCGGCGCCGTCGGCTGTCTCGAGCACAACCCCGTCCAGTGGAGGCATGGATGGAGGAGCGACTGGGCAAGCCTGCCGTCCGAGCTCATCGACGACATCTGTAACACCCCCAAAATTTGGGACCGTTAAACCTTTCATAACCGTCCAGGATGTGCGGTTGCAAAGTAAGTAGCATCTCAAGCAAGCTTTCGATTACAATAAAAACCAAACTTTTATTACACAAGATTAAGATTTATCAACCTGTTTAAACACTAACACGGGCATCCAAGCCCAAAGTTAAGATGTTACATAACAAAAGAACTACAAACCACAGGTACGTTTGAGCGCGGTCGAGACCTAATAACTGTAATCATTGTCATTTGGGGGTCCACCAAAATCCTGCTCATTAAGATCCTCAACACTTTCCCAGGTTTCCTCTGTAGATGATATTGCAAGATTGAGTACACAACCATACTCAGCAAGCCACATGGAAAAGCTAATTAATTACATGCTATGAATTCAATGGATTGTTTAGGGTTTACCATATCAGATATATGTGGATACATTTTTAGTTTAAAGTAGTTTATCTTTAATACAGTAAAACAATAATAAATATAACATCAGGGGTTTCTCAACACTTGTAATTACCAACTTAACATATCAAAATCTCTACTTATGCCTCATGTATTGGAATCATCCATGAACACAGCTTCATTAACCGGAAGCACGACATATTCGAATACCTTTAATTATACTCTGCAGAGTTGCTCTACTTTACCCACAAGATACCTCAAGCTCATACTGTCATATTATAGACACGCAACACGTTAGCGTGCGACTAAACTGAAATAACAAAGCCTTTTCACCACTCCACCTTTTGTCTCTACCCGGTAGGTCTTACTCTGTACTTGTGCCCCCAGGCTGATGGGTCCATACCATTGTGTAGACCAGCGAGTTTTCCTTCAGGCCCACCCCTGTTCCACCCCTGTTCCGCGGCTACTCTATCACACAAGAGCACACCCCTTTCCTGTAGATATTCAATCAAGAGAGTAGTGTACTAAGCCAAGGTGGAATGACCACACCTGTGGTTGAGCGATTTCTATGTCTATTACTTGGCACAAGATTCTTGTCCTTACTTGTCTCCAGTGAGGAAATGTACAAACACCAACTCGTGGCTGTCCACTTGCTTGATCTCACCTTTGACTTACTTTTCAACAAGTCTATTAGGTTGTCCAACTTCCTGGTCTCAACACTCAACTCTCATCCAAAACCATTGGCGAAAAGCCAATACCCTTTTCCAGAATTTATAAACATGTCGTGGGACAATGCTACTTATATAGTTATCATTTTATGTAAACTTGTCAAGGTGAATATGGCCTACAAGGATATGAGGGTTTGTCTGTGGGGTAAATAGGATTTATCTAATTATCATGGCATTCAAAAATATTATTTGAATAGTAAAGTAATTGGCATAAATACAGTAATAAAAGTAATAATATAAATACATGAAATATAGGCTCAAAATGATCAAAGGAATGCGACTTGCCTTCTTGCACAAATTCTTCTAATAATTCGTCTTGTCTGGCGTCTTCTGGGGCTTGGTCATCAAAGTCATGACCTAACGCAAAATAAAGTAAAATAAACCGAATAAAAAGTCCGGCTAGTCAAAGAATGAGCTAGGAACAACATGCAAGTAAAGAAATTTGAAAAACAAAATTAAAAAGAGAAAGGTGGTGTGGGATGGTAGGAATTTATTTGGTGTTTAATTGGACTAGACAGAGTTGAGAAATGGATTCACAGGCTCGAAACGGTCAAAATGGGTATAAAATGTTAAATTAGGGTTTGGGGTGAATAGTGTCGGACGTTGAACAGTGCCGATTTTACTGTTCATGTACGAAAATGGTTATGAACAGTGTTTTGGTTAATGGGTTGGGTAATGTCAAACCCGGATTTCGAAGTCCAGAATTCTCTGTGAAAACACTGCACTATTCTCTAGATCAGTAGATAGTGCTCACAAGCACATTACTGAATCATTTCAAACATAACGTAAACCAAACCATTCATTAATTCATAACATCGGAGTTTACATAAACCGCATCGGGTCAGGTTTTACAGTACGGCCGAGTAAGGCCAAATGGTTACATTACATAAAAGCGAAAACGACAGCGGAAACAAAAGAGGGTAGAGCACATCTCGCCACAGGCAAGCGACAAGGGAAACCAATGTACAACCAATATTATCCAAGGACCTGGGTAATATTGGTGGTACACGAGTATCGACTGAGTCAGCTAGACTGACGCAAGACTAGAACAACTACGGACTATGCTACTCTTCATCAGCTCATTGGCCTTCAACATCTGGGTCCTCGTAGTACATGTAATCCCCTGGATCCATGGCTTCTGAAGGTTTGGGGAAAAGAGCAAGGATAAGCACAACAACCGTGCTCGCGAGCCAATACACAATGCAATATTTATACATGCAATGCTTTATCAAGGATGGTTCATATTCTTTTATTTGCTCAAGCAACATTTTGCAATTATCCATAATTAGAAAGTCCTATCACTTAGTATTTTAACCAAATTTGCATTTTATTAAAGAGATTAATTGCGCAATATTAATAACAATAGATGTTACCACCACCTTATACTTAATTTTATCGTTGTTACCTCCACATATTAACATCACTGGGTATGACTACCCAGGAAAAAATCCAAATTCAGGGCTACGTGAGCCCAACATGTTTTTCATCCCACACACAAGGTTTTTATAAACAGAACTAACTCATATAGGTTCCCATGTCTGCCCTTGACCGTAGGCACGGCTGTTCGAACAGTTTATACTCTGCAGAACTGTACACTTTACTCACAAAAGACAACCATCTTGATATATACACATGTTTCCTTAGACATGTGAATCAAGGGGAGATCACCACAAAGCCTTTACAATGCATCCTTCAATATTAGTTACACCCGCTAAGGTTTCACCTGAGAAGGGTTACGCTCCCGCACCCACGTCAACCCTTATCCAGACCCCCTCTTGCACCATCACGACGACTTTCGTCGTGTGCCCCGACCCTTCGCCGCGAAGGCTTACAGTGTCGTGGGTCATCTACCTGGCGCAACTTGCACTGATGGATACAAATTATTTAGCCAGGTCGACACCATTATAGACTTGTGGTTGCACTGTTTTACATTAGGAGGTCATCACAGGATTAAGTCCTTAGGGTCATCTGGGCGGTTCATACCATAATCCATCATTCCAACATTCCACGGGCTACGTTAGCACCCACCATCCATACCATCCGCCCAGATATAGTAACATCAAATTATTAGGGTTTTGAGGAGTTTAAATCAAATTATCTCCAACATTCCTGTCATTTACCCATAATGATCGTCCTAAACCACTTTCATGTTTTGAAAGTATGTTGATTAGGGCAATTAATGCCCCGATACTTAAGAAGACTAGCATGTCGCTTTAGTACAACCTATAGCTAGTATAGTTACCATATAATTACTATGGTGACAAGGATTTATGGATTCAATTGTTAAATGATGGTATAATAATTAATTAATTATCAAGTTGGTATTTAACTACCTTAAGATTTAACATACATTTGCATAAAGAATTAAAGCATGCAATTTGCTATTTTGAAAGAATATAATTTGCATAAAATGTAGGTTCAATATGATCAAAGTATTGACTCACCTGGGTTAAAGGCATGAGAGTCTTGATAATCCAGAGCTTGATCAAGTTGGAGATCTCCCGCTTCTTTGAACTCTGCGCGGACGAAAGTTTCGGAAAAGAACAAACAAGCAAATAGAACAAATAAATACACAATAAACAGCAAATGAGATCCAAATTAAATAAGACCACTGCCATTAGCAAGATCTTGAATTTAGATAAATTTAGAAACAAATTTCACTTAAATCAAAGTTATAACGGAGGAGAACGGAGCTTCCGAAGTTTGAGTTTAAATTAAATCGAGAAAATAAAAAGAGGAGAGAGAGGATGTCTCACTGACATTCGGGTCCCACTGAACAATTGGCTGGCTCATGTGTATAGTGCATGGACCAGAGGTCAACATGCACTGTGCATGGTCCACGGGGCTTTACTGTGCACGGGCCCGCTTGTGAGCCGAAGAAAGGGGAGAACCGGGTTTAATGCCGCCATTAGTATTGCTTGGGTCCCACACAGCGGTGATTCAAGGAAGCATTAAATCAGATCTTAATTAGGGCTAATCATCACTCATCCGTTAAGACATAGATTAGGGGGATTAATTGCGGATGAACAGTGTTGGTCTTAACCCGACAACACAGGGGAGCTCTAGGAGCTTTGCGGCTCGAGCTCGCCGCCGGCGGAAGAGGGCGCGACGGCGCCAGGCAAGGGTAGGGACGGCACCGAGGAGGCAAGGCGGTCCCAGGGGCGGCGGTGGCACGCTCGGAGGATCGCCGGAGCGATGGCGAGCAAAATGCCAAATGAGGAAATCCGGCGAGCTCCTGACAAAAGAGTGAGAGCACCGGCTGGGGGGGGACTTAAGGAGCTTATCAAGCCTAATAAGAGGACCAGAGGTGGACAGAGAGTGGAGAATGGCAACGAGGACGGTTGCAGCTGGAGGCGGGGGAGAAGGTGAAATCCAGAGGCTCTAGTGGACGAAAAGTCGATTAACTCGGGGGAGGGGGGGTTTCCTTGGTCACTGGAACACCTCGTGATGGTAGTGGCACGGTGAGAGCGTTACCGGAGTGGCTAGACGGCGGCGGGGAGGCGCGGCCCAAAATGGGAGCGCGGGCGTTCTTCGGTGGAGACTTACCAACGGAGAGGGGAAGCAAAGTGGGAGGTCAAGGGGAGGCTCGGGGCTCTCTTATAGCCGGGGGAAAGAGGAGAGGGGGGAGAGAGCCAGGGCAGGTGAGGGAGTGACGGGGAGGCGACGAGGCGACGCGGCGCGGGCGTGCCTTGACCCGGCAGTGAGCACAGCACTGCAGGCGTCGCTTGTGGCCTGTGCTACCGTGTCACTGGCGTAGGGATGGGCATGGGCATGGCTAGGGCAGCTCTAGCGTGGCTGGGGCAGGTGAGGGATGGGACGCGACGAGGGTGGGCACCGAGGTCAAGGGCAGGTGGCCGGCGACGGGATGTAGTGGGCAGAGTGTGCCCAGAGCGCGATCTAAGTGGCTCAGGCGTGGTAAGGACGCGCACACCACGTGCACTGGTAGGGGGCTGAGCCAGGTGGAGAAAAAAGGACAGGAGGGGGAAGCTAGGCCAGCTAGGCCTAAAGGGAGGGAAGAGGGGCCAAGCCCAGGAGAAGGAGCCGGGTTGAGCCCAAGAGAAGAAATGGGCCAAGCCTGGAAGGAAGAGGGAAATTTGAATTTGAAACTGAAATTCAAATTGAGATTTGAATCCAAAATTTTGAATTGAGGTTGAAGGGAGAATTTTGCAATTACACACTAATTTGAAATAGGGCTTTGAAACTCCAAACACTATTCACAATCCAAAAACGAAATGTTACAGATAATGACCAGTAATGGGTTGTAACTGTTCACAGCGGATCGGGTTGTGAACAATGAAGAATAGTAACGGGCTGGAAAGGAATGAACAATGAAAGGTCGAAAGGAGTGAACAGTGCTGGGCTAAGCCCAACACTTGGTGGCCCATGGCCACTGGGCTAGGCCTTTTTGGCCCAGCGTCGGGTGTGGCTTGAGCCTCACGGCCGAAGGCCAAGTGCGCTCACCCGAGCCGAGGAGGAAATCGACGGCTCTAGTGGTTGGCGGAGGAACCGGGTGGTGCGGGAAGCATCCACGAGCCGAGGGGGTTCTATTTTGGGCTTTCACCGGGATGGAGGAGGTTCGGGAATGGGGAGGCAGCGGCAATGGCGCACGACTGAGACAAGGGATGGCGGTGGCGGCGCTCCAGCCATGCTCCGGCCGGGCTAGGTGGTGCTTGAGCATCAGCAGTTCATGGGCGTTTCAGGGAATGTGTTGGGGAAGGTTGGGGTGCACCGAGGTGCGTTGTCCACATGCACCGTGGATGGTACGGCAGTGGGGGCATGGTGCCGATGAGGCTCCAGCGAGGACAGAGGTGGGGGAGGTGGGGGAAAGTTGCGGGGTGGTGGGAGGTCTTTGGAGCGAGTTGGAAGGAGGGAGGGAGGAATAGGTGCGGCAAATTTTACCTCGGGGCTCATAGGGGAAGAAAAAGCAGGCGACGACGATTCTTGAAATTCGGACATCGTTGGTGACAAAAGGGCAAAGGGGAGGTGGTGTGGTGGGAGATGGAGATGAAGGCTGCACATGGGTGGCTTTTATAGCCGGCGAATAGGCAGTGGGAGCAGTGGTGAGCACATGGTTCTTGCGGCACGTGGGTAGCGAGGTGGATGGCCGAGCGTGAGCAACGCCGGGAGAGGGCAAGGTGGCGGTAGGGATGTGTGCTGGCTTTGATGGTGAGGCTAGGTGGCAAGGTTGACGAAGGTAGGAGGTGATGGCTGACGGAGGCGAAGAAGGAGGCGGTGGCGTTGGCGATGACGCACAGGAGGACGAAGGAGGGGAAACACTCGGGGAGAAGGCATTTTCGGATGAGAGAAACGGAATGGTTGAAAAGGGAAAGCGGAAACGGAGAGAAGATTTCCAAATTAGAAAAGAATTTGAAAACAAACCGAAAGATTCAAAAACTTTTGAAAATCCAAAATTTCAGGTTATTTCAACATCGCTGGTCGGCTGCTCTGCCACGACGTGGCCGAGTACCTCTGCCTCCACGCTGCGTGTAGAGCGTGGAGGGAGTGCACCGCTAACCCAGGTGGGGGCGACGACCTGGACAGCCGCTTCCGCCCCCGCCGCTGGATCATGCTCTCCAACCGCGACAGCATGCGTCGCCGCTTCCTCAACCTCGCCATCGGCGCCTGCGCGCACGTTGACCTCTCGGAGCTCTCTGTCCACCACCTCGAAAGCAGCACCGAGGGCCTCCTCGTCCTGCGCGATAAGGCCAGCGACGCCATCCGCCTCCTCAACCTGCTCACCAGGTGTAACAGCCCAAAATTTCAATTTTGGTTAGAGTTTAAAACTTATTTGAGTTTGTGAATTTTCTGAAATTTTAAAAGCTTTGTCCTAAATGTTTTAAACCTAAAATAATTTAATTACAAAATTTATTATCAAGTTTAAGTTGGGAATAATTTTATTAAGTCTAAAATGTCTCTAAGGATTTATGAGAATTTTTGTAGAATTTTTGGACTCTTTTGCTATTTTTAAATCTAAAAAGAATTAATCAGATTATTTAAAATAGAAAAGCAAAATAAAACCCTAAACAGTGTTTAAATGGGCAGCCTCCGCCCATTACATCACACACGCGACGCTGCCCACCCAGTAGCCTCAACTCACTGGCTCATTTCTAGTGACCGTCCGATTCACATCGGACGGCCCTCACGCAAACACGCCACCCACGCAGCTCTCACCACCCGATCTCCATCCGACGGCCCCGCGTCATCTTCTCCCCGCATTCTTCTCCGCGCGGTCAAGCCGCCTCCGCCATTTCGCTCACGGCGAAGCCAGTGGTAGCCGCTCCAACCTCCGCGTCCCTCGCGACACGCAGCGCAGACGACTCGGCGCCTCCAACCGCCCTCGCCCCCACCTTCTCCCCCTCTCCTCGCGCCGGATTCCCCGTCGCCGCCAAAGAACCGCCGCCACGATCTCCACCTCGCTCGCCGCCTCGGACCCCTCGCCGCCTATAAAAGGCACTCCCGTGTAGCCCTCTCACCGCCTCCCGACGCCGCCACTCACCCTCTCTCTCTCAGGCTCGCGGAATTGGGAATTCCTCGCCGGGTCCCGGCTTGAAGCTTGATTCGCCGCCGGAGCCGCTCCGCCACCGTCGACCACACCATCGTCTTCTCGCGTCGCTGCGAACCCAGAGCACACCTCCTCGCCGGAAATAGCCACCGAACGCCTCATCGCTGCCGAGCCCGTCTGCTGCCGCTCTTCACCTCGTCCGCCGGCTATCACCGCCACCTCGGTGACCAATCTGTGTGCATTGTGATCCTCGCAATCCCTCTTCCTCCTCGTGCCTCGCCGGAGCCAACTCGCCGCCGTTCACGGCCTTCCTAGGGTCCGTCGCCGCCTTCCGTCTGGCACCGACGTGGCCATGCCACGCAGGCGCCAACACGGCGCCACCTCAGCCCAGGGACCAACGTGGCGGCCTACGTGGCAGCCACGTCACACCCACGCGCCACCTCACTCGTGAGCCAAGCCCGTGGACCAAGTCCATATGGACCTAGTCACTGACACAAGGGCCCCACGCGTCAGAATTATTTTTAAATCAGAGGATTCCGTGCGCTGACGTCAGCCTTGCGCATTAATAGATTTTCTTTTAGAAAAATAATTCGGGAAATTGATTAAAAAGGCAGATTTAGGATTTAAATTGTAAAATTCATAACTTATTCATCCTAGTTCCAAATTAGATGATTCAAATTGCTAAATTCTTAGAAAATTATTATCTAACTAAATAAAATATAATTATTCAATTTGGAGATCATTTTAGTTCTGTTTTAGAATTTAGAAATTCATTTAAAATCCAAATTTAGATTTAAATTTGTAAAATTCATATCATCTCGCTTTCCAACTCCAAATTTTGTGAATTTAGTTTCTAAGATTTTGTAAAAGATTATCTAGCTTAATAAATTAAAATTTGTTTATTTGGAATTAGTTTAAATTGTCTCTTTTAAGTTAAAACTATTTAAATTGCAAATTTAGAATTTAAACTTGTAAAATTCATATCTTTTATTTCCTAATTCCAAAATTTAGTGTTTCAGACTTATAAAGTCTTCTAAAATTATTATCTAGCCAAATAAAGTATAATTATTTTATTTGGAGTTAGTTAAACTATTGTCTTGTTTTTATTGGAATTTCAATTGATTGTCGATTTTCACGCTTAGATTACTGACGATTAAAATTTGATTCTTCCAAGAATTAGAATTTCAAGACTTCAGCGAAGGCAAGTTATACTTTGATCATCTTGCACCTACTATTTTAAAGTTATTTAAATTCAGTTTTCAAATTATTAAGTGCATGCATACTTTTATTCAAGTATTTTAAATTCTGTTTAAATGATTAGATATCCCAACTGTCCTTGTATGGCCAATATTGAATATTGAAATGTCATCCCTTGTCCCCGTAGATAAATTGTTTGGAAATGCTTAGCAAATGCTTAGACCATGATTTTGATTTTGGGGAGGATTTAGCCAAATCTTTACAAACTTGTTTAACTTGAACCTATGGTATTATCTTACCATAGAGTTGTTGTAAAGGTGGTTTTACTAAATAAAATAAAGATGGTTTGGACTTGGGTGTAACGGATGAAAGGTGGGTGCGGTTTATGCACGGTTTAATCTGGTTAGGATTAAAGCCTGTGGTTTAATTTGAAAGACGCCCAAGTCAATTAAGGACCGACCTTTGAGCGTTCCTTTGCTATGCCAAAACGTACCACCACATGTCTGTATGGGAAGGACATGGCTTAATAATTTGGGATACCTCATAGATATTCGTGCCATGTTGTATGAGTGGGTGTTGGTTAGACAAGAGTCCCACATGGCGCAAGAGGGGCTTCCTGAGGATGGTTAGTCCAATGGAAGCGAAACCTTAGCGGGCATGAGTATTGTGAGGTAGATCATTGTAACGACCTTTGTGATATTTGCTCACACACGCCTTAGGAAGCGTGGATTGGCCGACACAAAGGGTATAATATCTCGTGTGGGTAAAGTGTACAAACTCTGCAGAGTGTAAAACTATTGAATAGCGCGTCATGATCATGGACATGCTAGCAAAGCCACTTTGAGTTAGACTTGTTTTTGTTTTAAAATGGTTTCAACAGATGTTTTCGGGATGGTTAGTCCTGTGGGAAAAATTAGGCGGTTAGCCATTGTGATTGGAGGATATCCATCACCTTTCTTGGAGGTTATCCACATTATTCAATTGTCATTTGAAATATGATTTTAATTAATGTATGAAAATGGCCTTGCAATCTATTATGATTATTTAAATTAAAGCTGCGCTTTCATAAAATAACCCCGCCAATGTCTTTTGTTTACCTTATGCATGCATTACAATTCCATATTGGGTGTAACTTGCGAGCACAGTAGTTGTGCTCATGCTTGCTTTATGCAACAAAATTTCGGAGAAGACTACTATCGGGATGGTGAGGACACCGACGCTTAGGTTACGCCCGCCCAGGGCGATTACTGTGGCGGATCGTTCGCCTACTACTATCTTTTTTATTTCATTGTGTTATTTACTTCTTTATTTGGCTTCATGCCCAATTGTATCGAACTCGATTTACTATTAATGAAATGCGAGATTTGGTTATGTTATCATTTTTGTAATCTGTACACCGGAAATCTGGATGGTGTATGAACACGAGAGGTTCGGGATCTTTCGTTCGAGTCCGACAAAAGTGGTATCGAGCGATATCGATCGTAGGTCGTGGCCTTAGAATTGCCTTAAGGACTTATCTTCAAAAACTAAAACTATTTTGAGTCTATCGAGTCATTTCTCAACCTTTCTCTTTAAAATGTTTACTAACTCCTCTCCTTCTCAAAATTTTAGATGGTCAAATCTGGGACGCTACTTCCCACTTGAGCCTTTCTCGATATCTTGGCCGAGATACTTTGGGAAATGATCAAACACTGGTTACCGAAAGAGGCCAACTTTTCAAGGATTCAAGTACCAAGTGGGAGAACAACAAGCGTGGAGAGTAGAAGTGCTCATCTACTCCAATCTCGCACCGGACACCGTCTTCCACGTCTTTGGCGCCCGATCCGTATGATACCTTTGATGATGGCATTCAGGATGCGGCAAGAGAGGCAGTCCGCGACCTTCGCTACACCTACAATCATCGCCTTCAGGGCACCGGGTTTCATTACTACCCGATGCACATTCCGACCCGACTCGACAGTACTTTCAACTCCGCTAGAGACGAAGATTCCCCCAAACTGACACACCAGGTGGATCTGGCTAAGGCTTTGGATTACGCCTACTGAAACACTTTGAATGACTTGCTCACCTTTCGAGTAATGCTACAAGAAGCGAAGAGAAGTCAAGACCGCAATCATGAGCTAGCTAGCTACAAGGCCGGGCGAGGCTAGCTCGATGGAGCCGGATTATACCCCCAGCACCCCATTATAGTTATCTTCCCTGTTAGCTCGATCTTTAGTTGCGAATTATGAGCTACTATCTTATTTGTGGTAGCCATAATCTTTGAATAAAATGAATTAATAAAGGAACTTTTTGGAAAAATCTGCTCCTTGTCTTGTGTGCTCTTTGTGTTCTTGGGTCATTAGAATTTACCCTTTAGAACTTCCTATCTGCTATCTCTCCTAAATCTTTGGAGTTCTAGTAGATGGTGACCACCCGAACCGGCGATGGCGATGTCCGAGGTCGGGCAACGAAGACGATTACACAGACAATCCGTCAGCAATACCACCACCACCACCACCGAAGGGCGGATTACGCGTCGGATGATGGACAACCAAAACCATCGATTAACCTCTGGCTCGATCCCTCAACAACGTCTGCGAGAATGTGCGAACAACGGCTCGGATCGCACCACCACCTCCACCCGCCAGAGATTGACCATGGCGGATTTTATGCGCATCGCCCACCGACCTTCTCCAAAGAAGACTGAGCCGATGGATGCCGATGATCGATCCGTGCTATCGGGAAGAAGCCGGATATCACTCGATGTCTTGATCGTGAGAGAGTCTGTTTGCCTCTCACCACTCACCGGTTCGCATCGAGAATGGTGGGATAACTACAACATCTCCCATCTTGATCGCAGACTATCTCTTGGGAGGAGTTTGTGCGGGCTTTCCGCCATGCGCATATTCCCGAGGATAATGACTCTAAAGAAGAAAGAGTTCCACGCGCTCAAACAAGGCAACCGCCGACAAAGGTGAATACTGCACAAGTTTAACTTACTTGCTTCGCTATGCCCCAGCAGATGTGGCTAGTGATGAAGAAAGGCGAGAAAGGTTCATGGATGGTTTGAGCGATGAGATCTCGATTCAATTTGGTCTCCAATGACTACTGCGACTTCCAGCAGCTTAGTGAATAAAGCTTTTCGCCAGAGGCCAAACATCTGCAGATGGAGAACATAAGCGGAGGATGGCCTCGAAGTTCAACTCGAGGGCAACCCAAGCCTCGTTTTGCTCGGCCTCGGCCACCTCGAGTGGAAGGTTCGATCTTCTACACCCGAGCTCGATCACAATCACAAGCTCCAACTCTTAAACTTCGCAACAATGCATCTGCGGGGCGGTTTAATGAAGAACCCAACTTCATCGCCAGCAGGAGTGACATGCTTCCATTGCAACGAGACTAGACATTATGACAACAAATGCCCGAAGAGACAAAGACTGTGACACCGGCAAAGCCAAGATCGAGTACCAGCCCACCGGCGGCACCCCAAAGCGGCGAGCGATTCCACGAAGGGCGTGTGAATCACGTCCGCAGCGAGAGGAAGCTCAGCGGCACGGGCGTCGCCCCGGATGCGTTTCTTGTTAATTCGATACGGATCGATTCTGCTTTGATTCCGAGCTTCGCATTCTTTTGTATCCAATAAGTTTGTGGGCAAAATGGGTTACCTATTTCTCCATTAAGTAATCCTATGATAATCCATTCCGGGCTCGTAAATGAGAACCGAGCTCTATGCGAATCTTACCTGGAGATATCAGGAGTTTCCTTCATGGCGCACTTGATAGTCTTGCATTCTCAAGGTCCGGATGTAATACTTGGAATGGACTGGGTAGCCAAGAATCAGGGACGGATAGATTGTGCCAATAGGTCTATTACTCTCACCAATGAGGAAGGAGTCACAGTTGAGTTCAAGCCCAATACATCTGGGAGGAAGTTCCATTCGACCAAATTGAAGGAGTTAAAGCTTGAAGATATACCAAGGTGCAAGAATTCCGGATGTCTTTCACGATGATTTACGGCATGCCACCGGACAGGACATAATGTTCTTAATTGACTTAGTCGAGGACCGCTCCAATCTCGGCGACCCTATAGAATGCCTACTAATGAATTGGCGAAATGAAGAAACAAATTGAAGAGTTGCGGAGCAAAGGATATATTCGCCAAGTTCATCACCTTGGGGGCACCCCATTGTTTGTCAAGAAGAAAGACAACGAGATGAGGATGTGTGTGGATTATAGGTCACTCAATGAAGTGACAATCAAGAACAAGTACACGCTACCTAGGATTGACGATCCGCTCGATCAATTGAAAGAACAAGCGTATTCTCGAAGATTGATTTGAGATCCGCTATCATCAACTCAAGATCGCACGGAAGATATTCGAAGACGACCTTCACCACTAGATATGGATTGTGCGAGTTCACGGTAATGTCTTTCGGTTTGACTGAACGCCTCGCCACTTCATGAATATGATGAACAAAGTGTTCATGGAATTCTTGGATAAGTTTGTGGTTGTTTTCATCGATGACATCCTCGTCTATTCAAGAATGAAGAAGAACATGAGAACCACCTCAGTTAATTTTGGGAAAACTTCGGGAGAACCAGCTTTTATGCCAAATTCACAAGTGCGAATTTTGGCTAAGTCAAGTGGCATTCCTTGGACATATTGTGTCCACAGGAGGTCTTGTTAGTAGATCGACCAAAGTCGAGCGGTAATGGATTGGAAACAACCCAAGTCTGTCACAGAGGTGAGAAGTTTCCTTGGATTGGTGGGTATTACCGCAGATTCATTGAAGGTTTCTCCAAGATAGCAAGACCAATGACTCAACCGAAGAAGGAGAAGAAATTTGAATGGACAAGTGCTTGTGAGGAAAGTTTTCAGAGTCAAGACGAGATTAGTTTCAAAGACTGTATTGGTACTACCGACATTCATAAGGATTTTGTAATTTTCTGCGACGCATCTCGTCAGGGACTCGGTTGCGTATTGATGCAGGAGGGCAAGGCTGTATCTTACGCATCGCGTCAGTTGAGGCCACATGAAGGGAATTATCCAACTCATGACCTTGAGTTAGCAGCGATTGTGCATGCATTAAAGATCTGGCGGCATTACCTCATCGATAACCGCTGTGAAGTTTTCACGGATCATAAGAGTCTTAAGTACATATTCACTCAGTCTGACCTTAATCTCCGACAGAGAAGATGGCTAGAATTGATAAAGGATTATGACCTTGAGATCCATTACCATCCGGGCAAGGCAAATGTAGTTGCGGATGCCCTGAGCAGGAAGACGTATTGTAATACCATCTCGGTTCAGAAAAATCAGCCAGAGTTGTATGAAGAATTGAAGCATCTGAACTTGGAGATTGTTGATCAAGGATGTGTGAACGCTTTGGAAGTTCAACCAACACTTCAGAGTCAGATCAAAGAAAAGCAATTAGTAGATGAAGACATCAAGGAGATCAAGAAGAATATGAGAAGAGGCAAAGCTTGAGATTCACCAAGATGAGGAAGGAACAGTGTGGTTCGGGAACCGCATCTGCGTCTGGGATCGATGGGATTTAAAGCGATCGATTTTGAAGGAAGCCCATGAGTCGCCTTATTCCATTCACCTGGCGGTACCAAGATGTACCAGATCTTAAGGAAAGATATTGGTGGGTCGAGATGAAGCGGAAATTGCCGAGTTCAGAGTCTGCTTGTGATGTTTGTCGGTGAGTCAAGGCGAACATCAAAGACCCGC
Organism: Phyllostachys edulis; assembly: GCA_036346405.1. NCBI lineage: Eukaryota > Viridiplantae > Streptophyta > Magnoliopsida > Poales > Poaceae > Phyllostachys > Phyllostachys edulis. Next base: position 52,206,865 of record CM070557.1, on the reverse strand, counting down.
CGGTTTGTTACAACTGCTACCGATCCCCGAGTGGAAGTGGGAAGAAGTTGGTATGGATTTCATCACCGGACTTCCTAGGACTCAGTCAGGATGTGATTCTATCTGGGTGATAATTGACCGGTTAACGAAAATAGCTCACTTCCTTCCAGTCAAGACCACCTACCCGAGCAGTAAGTTGGCAGAATTGTATATGGCCAAGATAGTCTGTCTCCATGGAGTACCCAAGAAGATCGTGTCCGACAGAGGATCACAGTTTACGTCAAGATTTTGGCAGAGTCTGCATGAAGCTTTGGGAACCAGACTCAATTTCAGCACCGCCTATCACCCGCAGACGGATGGATGAGACGAACGAGTCAACCAGATTCTTGAAGACATGCTTCGAGCTGCGCCTTTGGATTCTGGAAAAAGTTGGGACAAGAATTTGCCCTATGCAAATTTTCAGATAACAATAGCTACCAAGCCGCCTTCAAATGTCCCCGTTTGAGGCTTTGTATGGCGAAATCACGAACTCCACTTCTATGGGATGAAGTAGGAGAGCATCGAGCTTCTTTGGGCGAGTTGATCAAAGAAGTCGAAAGTAAGGTTAAGGCAATAAGAGAGCATCTGAAAGTAGCTCAAACCCGATGAAGAGTTATCTTGATAATCGTCGTGAGAGTTGACCTTTGCAGAAGGAGATTTTGTCTATCTCCGAGTTACTCCACTCCGAGGAGTAAGAAGGTTCCGAACCAAAGGAAAACTTGCACCCAGATTTGTGGGACCTTACAAGATTTTGGCAAGAAGAGGTGAAGTGGCATATCAGCTCGAGCTACCAGCATCTTTATCCGCCGTCCACAATGTCTTCCATGTTTCACAGCTAAAGAAGTGCCTTCGAGTGCCTGAAGATCAGACCACTCTGGAAAGCATTGAGCTTCAAGAGGACCTCACTTATGTGGAGCAACCGATCAAGATTACGGGCGTCGCAGAGCGTGTCACACTAACAAGATCATCCGCTCATACAAAGTTCGATGGAGCCACCACCTGAAAGTGAAGCCACTTGGGAGCGGGAAGAAGACATTAAACTGGGTATCCCCACCTTCTCGCCACCAATCCCGAATCTCGGGTCGAGATTCCCTTAAGGGGAGGTTTGTAACACCCAAAATTTCAATTTTGGTTAAATTTTAAAACTTATTTGAGTTTGTGAATTTTCGAAATTTTAAAAGCTTTGTCCTAAATGTTTTAAACCTAAAATAATTTAATTACAAAATTTATTATCAAGTTTAAGTTGGGAATAATTTTATTAAGTCTAAAATGTCTCTAAGGATTTATGAGATTTTTGTAGAATTTTTGGACTCTTTTGCTATTTTCTAAGTCTAAAAAGAATTAATCAGATTATTTAAAATAGAAAAGCAAAATAAAACCCTAAACAGTGTTTGGGCCGAAAGCCTCCAGCCCATTACATCACACACGCCTGCTGCTCACCCAGTAGCTCAACTCATGGCTCACCTCTAGTGACCGTCCGATTCACATCGGACGGCCCTCACGCAAACACGCCACCCACGCCGCTCTCACCACCCGATCTCCATCCGACGGCCCCGCGTCATCTTCTCCCCGCATTCTTCTCCGCGCGGTCAAGCCGCCTCCGCCATTTTCGCTCACGGCGAAGCCAGAGGTGGCGCTCCAACCTCCGCGTCCTCGCGACACGCGCGCGACGACTCGGCGCCTCAACCGCCTCGCCCCACCTTCTCCCCTCTCTCGCCGGATTCCCCGTCGCCGCGCAACCGCCGCCACGATCTCCACTCGCGCTCGCCGCCTCGGACCCTCGCCGCCTATAAAGGCACTCCGGTAGCCTCCTCTCACCGCTCCCGACGCCGCCACTCACCTCTCTCTCTCTCAGGTTTCGCGGAATTGGGAATTCCTCGCCGGTCCCGGCTTGAAGCTTGATTCTGCGCCATGGAGGCGCTCCCGCCACCGTCGACCACACCATCGTCTTCTCGCGTCGCTGCGAACCCAGAGCACACCTCCTCCCATGGGGCGCCACCGAACGTCTCATCGCTGCCGAGCCCGCTCTGCCGCTCTTCACACCTCGCCGCCGGCTATCACCGCCACCTCGGTGACCAATCTGTGTGCATTGTGATCCTCGCAATCCCTCTTCCTCCTCATGCCTCGCCGGAGCCAACTCGCCGCCGTTCACGGCCTTGGGTTCCTAGGGTCCGTCGCGTCCCAAGACCGACGTGGCGTATGCCACCAGCGCCAACACGGCGCCACCTCACCAGAGGACCAACGTGGCGGCCTCGTGGCGACCACGTCACACCCACGCCCACCTCACTCGTGAGCCAAGCCCGTGGACCAAGTCCATATGGACCTAGTCAGCGACACAAGGGCCCCACGCGTCAATTTATTTTTAAATCAGAGGATTCCGTCTTGACGCCACCTTTATGCATTAATAGATTTTCTTTTAGAAAAATAATTCGGGAAATTGATTAAAAAGGCGATTTAGGATTTAAATTGTAAAATTCATAACTTATTCATCCTAGTTCCAAATTAGATGATTCAAATTGCTAAATTCTTAGAAAATTATTATCTAACTAAATAAAATATAATTATTCAATTTGGAGATCATTTTAGTTCTGTTTTAGAATTTAGAAATTCATTTAAAATCCAAATTTAGATTTAAATTTGTAAAATTCATATCATCTCGCTTTCCAACTCCAAATTTTGTGAATTTAGTTCCTAAGATTTTGTAAAAAGATTATCTAGCTTAATAAATTAAAATTTGTTTATTTGGAATTAGTTTAAATTGTCTCTTTTAAGTTAAAACTATTTAAATTGCAAATTTAGAATTTAAACTTGTAAAATTCATATCTTTTATTTCCTAATTCCAAAATTTAGTGTTTCAGACTTATAAAGTCTTCTAAAATTATTATCTAGCCAAATAAAGTATAATTATTTTATTTGGAGTTAGTTAAACTATTGTCTTGTTTTTATTGGAATTTCAATTGATTGTCGTATTTTCACGTTTAGATTACTGACGATTATGGGGAATTTGATTCTTCCGAAGAATTAGAATTTCAAGACTTCAGCGAAGGCAAGTTATACTTTGATCATCTTGCACCTACTATTTTAAAGTTATTTAAATTCAGTTTTCAAATTATTAAGTGCATGCATACTTTTATTCAAGTATTTTAAATTCATGTTTAAATGATTAGATATCCCAACTGTCCTTGTATGGCCAATATTGAATATTGAAATGTCATCCCTTGTCCCCGTAGATAAATTGTTTGGAAATGCTTAGCAAATGCTTAGACCATGATTTTGATTTTGGGGAGGATTTAGCCAAATCTTTACAAACTTGTTTAACTTGAACCTATGGTATTGTCTTACCATAGAGTTGTTGTAAAGGTGGTTTTACTAAATAAAATAAAGATGGTTTGGACTTGGGTGTAACGGATGAAAGGTGGGTGCGAGTTTATACACTAAGTTTAATCTGGTTAGGATTAAAGCCTGTGGTTTAATTTGAAAGACGCCTAAGTCAATTAAGGACCGACCTTTGGCGTTCCTTTGCTATGCCAAAACGCATACCACCATATGTCTGTATGGGAAGGACTGGCTTAATAATTTGGGATACCTCATAGATATTCGTGCCATGTTGTATGAGTGGGTGTTGGTTAGACAAGAGTCCCACATGGCGCAAGAGGGGCTTCCTGAGGATGGTTAGTCAATGGAAGCGAAACCTTAGCGGGCATGAGTATTGTGAGGTAGATCATTATAACGGCCTTGTGATATTTGCTCTGTCACGCCTTAGGAAGCGTGGATTGGCCGACACAAAGGGTATAATATCTCGTGTGGGTAAAGTTGCACAAACTCTGCAGAGTGTAAAACTATTGAATAACGCGCGTCATGATCATGGACATGCTAGCAAAGCCACTTTGAGTTAGACTTGTTTTGGTTTTAAAATGGTTTCAACAGATGTTTTCGGGATGGTTAGTCTGTGGGAAAAATTAGGCGGTTAGCCATTGTGATTGGAGGATATCCATCACCTTTCTTGGAGGTTATCCACATTATTCAATTGTCATTTGAAATATGATTTTAATTAATGTATGAAAATGGCCTTGCAATCTATTATGATTATTTAAATTAAAGCTAACCTTTACATAAAATAACCTGCCCAATGTCCTTTGTTTACCTTATGCATGCATTACAATTCCATATTGGTGTAACTTGCGAGCACGCAGTAGTTGTGCTCATGCTTGCTTTATGCAACAAAATTTCGTGAGAAGACTACTATCGGGGCGGTGAGGACACCGACGCCTAGGTTACGCCCCTGATTTATTACTGTGGCGGATCGTTCTCGCCTACTACTATCTTTTTATTTCATTGTGTTATTTACTTCTTTATTTGGCTTCATGCCCAATTGTATCGAACTCGATTTACTATTAATGAAATGCGAGATTTGGTTATGTTATCATTTTTGTAACTGTGTACACCGGAAATCCTGGACTGGTGTATGAACACAGAGGGTTCGGGATCTTTCGTTCCCGAGTCAGACACCAGGGCCCTCATCGACCTCCCGGCCATCACCGTGGCGCTGAGCTGCATGAGCCCAACCTGGAGCAAAGACTGGGGCATACCTTCTCCCTCGCGCATCGTCTACGTCGGCCTCTCTGACGAGACCTCCTCGTCGACGGTAGTGCTCTTCATGAGAGGCCAGGCCTAGAACATCGCCTACGCCAAGCCCGGCGACGAGCGGTGGGCGCTCATGGACAAGGGCTGGAAATCCTAAGGTTGTTAAAATCGTGATTCTAATTGTACAATTCTACGATCCTACAACATCAATACGATCCAAATCGTACCTTGAGTCGTAGCTAGTAGAATCGCACTCCTAGTCGTAGAATCGGGTAGAATCACTGTAAGATTATGATGGAATCATGTAGAATCACACATCATCTCAAATTATAAAAGATTTAGGTGTTTGGTTATGTCATATCCCTCGATTCAAGTGGTATGATAAGTAATAATTAATTAGTAGATTAAACATTAAGATTAGGAGGTTTGGAATAATAAAATTTATTTTAATTATTTAATTATTTTTCTTTTTATGTAAAATGTTCAGGTAATGGCATGATTGCTAAAATCAAATATTCTAGATGTAGTTCTGAATGACATGGAATCTAAACTGCGATTTAGACATTTATCAATCAAATTAGATGTCAAACGACCACATAAACACTCATATCACTTCTGGAATACACAACACATTGAAAAAATATATATATTTTGGATAGAATGAGGTAAAATCTTACATTCTACAATTCGATCCTAAAGTGTGATCCTACCGGAGTGACTTCGACCCACAACCTTAATCCTAAAATATTATTTTCCTGGAATTTGCTTTTACACAACGGCAACCACAATCACAGTTGTAGGCATCGTTGAAGTGATTATTCACATCCATAGTAGAAAAAAAAATAACAGGCAGTTTTTTCCTTTCTTTTTCCTCGCTTTGGCTGTAGTGGAATTACACATGCGTTAATAGTTAACAATAGCATCAGGTGTCCACAACAAGAAGCTCCATCTAACATGTCAGTGGGCACTGGAAGGATGTCATCATCGAGACGAGGGTGAAATTCAGAGCTCCTGCTCTGCTGCTACACTGTGACAACATCCTGTATAACGACTCCCAACATTTCGCCTCAAGAATACTCTCATCCTCAACATATACAGCAGCCATGGAACAACCATGGCAATCAAGCTCGCCGGCTGGAAAACCTGACAGAAGACGCGCTCTCATGATGCCTGCACTGGTGGCATGGTTGCTATCTCTACCAGGGTTTTGTGCAGTGCTTGCGGCTTTGAGAAGAAAGGGGCGTGGTCCGACCCTTTCAACCGCAAAACCTTCTCTGGCGGGTTGGACCCGCACATGCTCTGCTGAAGGGAAAGAGGTATCGCGTTGTCCTCCGTGGTCTCTACATAGAATCGCCGCACCGATCCGTAGTTCTCCTCCGTTAGGGCGAGTTTCTCCAGTACCGGGGCAAAGGGGATAGGTCTCATGGACACTGAAGCCAAGGATACATCCTTCAAGGACAGAAGGAGGGGGTGTGAGAGCTCAATTTTGAAACTAGGACTCAGTAATATGATTGGACATGACCGTGTATATCATACCTTGGAAGGACTTTGGTTGAATAATAAATCTCTTAGCAAAGCCTTGTCGATATTGATAGCGGTGGGAGGCCGGTCCTTGCCGTTGGAATATACAAATTCCTGCGCCTTTTGGAGCGTACCATTTGTATCCATCTGCAGTGTAGGGAGTAGAATTGCCAGGCATCAGGCCAGAATCGTTGAAAGATATACTAATTTGAATGCAAGGCAACATTTCAGTGTTTTTTTCATCCTTTTAATTCTAATGATGCTGTGATAGAGATCAACCTGCTGTTGAAACATATCAAGAGCACTATGCCCATTTGTCAGCATTGCTGCACAAAGGAAAACAGCCTTGGCAACTTTCATTGGAAACATCTCCATTGCATAGGATATGCAAGCACCACCGAAATCATGTCCAACAAAAATCACCTGCGTAATAACAAAAATATCAAAATGTATATTGCTTGGGAGAAAGAAAGATGTTATGCATAACAAGAATCACATAGAACATGGACCCTGATGTACACTTGAACTCAACGGCAAAAATCTATTGAAAAAAATTATATGATGCTTTAAAATATCAGTACCAGTGCCACCGAAAACATTCCAACAATAATAAAAACATTTTTACGATACTAAGAAAATATGAAACCTATTCATCAGAGAGCACACAAATTATTCTGCCAATCATAAAACGGCATGTCCTTCATAATAATTTCAGACTCAACTTTAGTGGCATACTGGCATGTCATGGCCCAGCAACTTGAAGTCATTTTAAGTAATACTGAGGCATGCTCAGGCTTCAAACCATAACGATCAGACAAACTTAGTTGGTGCTCAGGTTCTGAATCATAACCATGGGATTAATTGTGAGCATCAATTAGCATGATTCCTGTCATGATTGTAATCCCCAGAACAAGTTTAAAGAATCTATCCCTTATAAATGGATTCCCAGAACACTGAAACATACAGTATCTTTGCTTTGATTGCTGCTTGTTCATATTGCTACAGTGGATGGTTAGGGGTAAACTTAGGCCAACAGTGCCTATCTTAACATCTTACCACCCCCAAAGTGCATAGTCTCAGGACTCTCAGCCATGTCCATCAGACACTTAGATCAACACTCCGCTCACATTTTCCTTGCAGCTGTGCTTGCTATTTTTTGAACTAATGTGATCAAAGTGAAAGAGGAAGTGCAGGCCTACAGGGTGCTACAAAGCCCTGTACCAAAATCCAAGTGCTTGCAGCTAGCATGCTTACACACTGAAATGTAGAATGTGAGCTTCTGCAGAAACAAATCTTAGTTTGTCATTAGAGCTCACCTTACAAGAAATAGTCACTACGATCCCAGTTCACAGATTATACAATGCAAGCAGTAGCGTGTTGTCAGCAATTAAATTATAGATAGACTACAGTTAGTTGACTGCTATATTACTACATTGGAATGTTTCAGACAAGCAACTTCCTCAACACAGAGAAGATTCAGAATCTAGAGCATAAAAGGGTAGCGAACACCATTTGCAACACCACAACAGTCAATGGTAGCCTACTAAAACATTCCAAATGAACGCAAACTTTACTAAATATTCCAAATATATTGTGATTAATATATCGAAAGAGAGCAAACCTTTTCGGCGTCACCTAGGCCTTTAAGGTAAGATGTAAGTGGCTCAACATACTCTGAAAGACTGCTAATCTTGTTTGTATCATAAGAATGAATCCCAGAACCTGTTAAGTCGATAGCATTGACTTTGAACCCACTATCTTCAAGAAGTGCTATAGTCTTGTACCAACACCAAGCACCAAAACCACCTCCATGAACAAGAACAATGATGTTGGTTTCCAAATCTTTAGTATTCAAATCCTGTTTGAGAAGTAAACCATTGGTCAATATGATAGTGGTTATATGCATGCAGTGACCGCAGTTAGATAAGCATTAATCTACAATTAAAACACAATTAAAACATCTGCATTACTTAAGCAACAATCTGCAGTAAATCAGTAAGACGTGCAGTTACGATAACCAAGTTTGGATTTTTTTGAAGCTCACGAGGAATAACTAGAATCTCCAAACACTAAAATTCAAGAGCAAAGGACACTAGACAAAATGTCATACAGGTACTTATGCTTTTTTGAAGTTGCACCTGTAGAAATGATTGTTTGCTCGTGAGCACTAGAAAACAATACCAACTAACAGTCAAATGGCGTGCTAATTCAGCGTATCATCGTATGCATTCTTCAACTGACCAGTGGCATTGAAAATGTCAAACACGAACTGCCCAATCAACCAAGGTTCCTTGCTGGCCGGTATCTTCTTACCAGTCAACGCTGCTAGTGGATACTCAGATTGGCTTTGGAATTTTGTTTGCTTTGTGGACAGTAATACTGGTATATAAGTCAATATAGCTTAGTAGCCACGCCGGCAGCCGTTTCCAGTAATGGTAAAGACAAACTTGGTAACTAGTAACAACAGAACTAGACAAAGTAAAAAATCTCAGGATCCCCCACCATTGCACAAGTTGGGAGCTTTCTCATTGTCCTTTCTCTAGAAAAATGAACACACGTGACAATATTATTGCCCTAGGAGAAACAACCAATCAATTTCAACTGGCCCCAATCCATGAAGGAGCTTCTGAAACAGACCGATATATACCACCAACCACCATTCATCACCCACTCGACTGAAGTTTCCTACTTGCTCTAAACTTTTACCAAATCAATGCTCGGTCGTTGCCCTACACCCATTTGTTCACACGTATCGAGAGAATTCATCAGGTCCAAATGACAATTCGAGGTCTTTAGTCTGGATAGAAAATTAGAAATACGTTTCCCCAATGGAACAGGAGAATCATCAAGAGACCGAAACAGTACTATATAGAGAGCTCTCTTGATCCACATGTACATTGCACTGCAGCACAAGAAATACGCAATTCCCTGAAGGCAACTGCACCAACCAGGGTAAGAACGCATCAAGGGGAAGAACCAAGAAAGACCAAAAAAAGAGCTCTTTCTTAGCTCCAACCGAGCCGATGGAACTAAATTATAATAAAAGAAAGGTGGCTATGTGAATCATTTCACATCCTGCTCAATAACTTATCGAATGGATTACATTGTGCAGTCATGGAGGAAGAAAGCACCGGCCCGTGGCTGCAGATTTTCCAGTTTGGACAACAGTACTCGCCTATGGCATGCGGGAGCCACATTTTATGGCCCACTAGCCAGTGTCACAAATGGATCGGAGATTCAGAGAGGCGACACGAAATGGAACTGCTACTACTAATATACTACTACTACTCAGTTCTCACACAAGCCAATCGCAGTAGACGCGAGCAAGCGATGAATTCGAGACAGGTAAAACAAACCCAATCAGAGGAATTCGTCGAGGAAGCAGCATCGAATTAAACTGCGAATAAAACAAATCAGAGAAATGAGAAACGGAGAAGGATCCAAAGATCGCGCCTTTCTGAAATCCGGACCAAAACAAAGCAAGACAAGAATCAGAATTTCAGCCAAAAAAATAGGGGGAAATGGCACCGGAAACAGAGAACTGCGAGGAACTAAACAATCACAAAGCTTCCCCACGCCCCACGCGAAGCCAACCAATCCCACCAAAAATCCCGAAGAGAAGAGGAAAAGTCAAAAGAGAACAGCGCTAAAATTCCACGCGGCGGCACGCACACCAATTAAGCAATGCAACTGGGAGAAGCAAGCGAGGAAGGAAGGGAGGGAGGGAGGAGGCCTCGATACCTTGGCGAGGAGCTGCTGCGGCTGGAGCTCGGGGTCGGCGAGCGAGCGCGGGCGCGTGCTGGAGCTCCTCGGCAGCGGCGGCCCCTGCTGCCGCCGCTTCGCGGCGTACCGCACCGACGCCGACCGCTCGAACGCGCCGTCGCCGATGCCGCCTCCGTGCCTCTGCCCCATCACGAGCGCCGCCGCGGCCGCCAGCGCCTGCTCGTCGATGGCCGCAGCCTTGGCGCCCTCGCGCCAGCCGCCGCCGCCGCGGCGGAGGACGTGGACGAGCGCCGCTTCGCCGGCGGCGGCGAGGCCGAGGGGGACCGGTCGGAGAAGCAGGAGAGCAACGAACCCATCGGGCCGGGCCTGGGCCGATTCGTTTTTTTTTCTTCTTGCGTTTGTTGCGATTCCGGAGTTGGGGAAGAAGGGGGAAAGAAGCAAGCAGCAGGGGGCGCGGCAGAAATGGCAGGAAAAGCATACGAAAATTTATACTTCTGGTACTGCCACTTTTGCATAAAAGGACTCCTATTCCAACGAATTGTGTTTTGGAGTGGTTGGTGTTGAGGGATTTGTAGTTTAAGTACCTCATTTGACAAAACTTTGGGCTGTGAAGATGTTGAATGTTTGGTTAACAACATCACTCAAAAGCACAACAAAAAAGACGATAGAGATAAATTTTTATTCTTGCCAAGTCCTAGTAATCTCCAAGGGACCGTTCGAAAGGCATGAATTTAAAACGGTACAAATCTTCCAAGATTTCTACTGAAAAAGAGAAGAACGCATCGCATATCTATGCCACCTACCGTCTGGCAAAAAATTCTGAGTCGATATGGACAGGGAAAACAGAAGTCTCCATGCCCTGTCGTGGCTCTTTTCTTTTCCTACCATGATACTCCATCCGATCTAAAATAATTGACGTTCAGACAAACTGATGCTAACTAAAATGTACTACTCCCTTCGGTCTGAACGTCATGCTTTTGAAACCGGAGGGAGTATGTGCTTTTGATGGATCAAAGTCGAAGCCTTGAAATCGACTGCCAAACGAAACGATTAACAAATGCCCCACAGTGCAGAGCAGTGTCAGCAGGAAGTGCCGGAGTACTATTGCCATTGACACGGAGCACAGTGCCTGCAAAGGATGTAATTAATGGATGCCTCCCGGCTCCTATAGCCAAATGTATCGTGCTTGTTCTGTTTTTCAGTAAGAAAATGTAAGTCAATTACCAGCGTATTTCCCCGCTGAAGAGGTCAATGAATTTCGGCAGCGGAGATGGTCTATGAACACAATTGAAATCAAAGAACTAAAAGAATGCCTTCTGCTTCACTTTACTTGGGAAACCACCTCATAGCCTATGTGAATGATACCGTTGAGGTAACGGAGTATTCTCTTGATCAGGTCATAGCCTAGGTGAATGATACCGTTGAGGTAACGGAGTATTCGCTTGATCAGGTTAAGGTGTGGTTCCCGCGGATCGTGCATACGAAGGCACACTTGTTGGATGGCGTAAGCGACATGTCGACATGTGTGGTTCCTGCGGATCATGCATATGAAGGCACACTTGTTGAATGGCATAAGCGACATGCTAACATCTGGGCGGGTGAACGTCATGTACTAGAGCGCGCCGGCCAGACTGCGGTACTCTATGGTGTTGTCGACAGGCGTGCTGCTGGACGCCACGAGCTTGGAGCCTGTGTTGATGGGCGTGATGCATGGATGGCAGTCGCGCATGCCAGCGCGATCGAGGATGTACTGCCGCTGGGAGAGGATCATCCCATGAGGGTGCGTGTAACGGAGACACCGAGGAAATGATGAAGCTCACCGAGATTCTTGAGTGAAAACTTCGCGATGTAAGGCAGCGATGATCCAACGGAGAAGATCCGAGGAGGAGTTGGTAAGAACAATGTCGTCGACATAAAGCAGGAGGTATGTGACGTGAGTGTTTGGGAGAGAGTAAAGAGGGAGGGGTCGGTTTTGGACCCAACAAAGCTGAGAGAGAGAAGATGCGAAGCAAACTGACTGAACCAAGCGCGTGGTGCTTGCTTGAGGCCATACAACAATTTGTTGAGGTGACAGCAATGCTCAGGCTTGGTGAGATCAATGAAGCCGGAGGGTTGTTGGCAGTACACTGTCTCGGAGAGAGTGCCATGGAGGAAAGCGTTGTTGGCATCTTACCTACACCCTCTATTTTTGGCCCAGCTTCAAAATTCAACATCTCATAATGGCCGGTCTAACCGATTTTCCAAAGTCGGTCTGACCACCCTCCTGGCCAGTCAGACCGCCACCTGGGCCGGTCAGACCATCACTTGCCTGACAGCAGTTTGAACTTCGCCGAAAACACGTGATTCGACAAACCTTCAACACAATTGCCAATTATACCATTATCCTAAGATCATGAGCATATCCCCATGATATCTACACAGTGTATTAAATCAAAAGGTTTATTTGCTCGAGAAGCAGAGGAATCAAAAGGAAGTCTAACATGTCGGCCAAGTTGGCAGGCATGACAGATGGTAGAATCGGTCACTATTGCATGGAAGAGAAAATGAGCAAACTAAATGTTGAAGAGCTTGGCGACCAAGGTGTCCGAGCGGGCGATGCCAGGGCGTGGTGGATGGAGAGGTGCTGGCGACAAGGGCGAAGGAAGAAAATGACACCGATGAGTGGAGAGGGTAGAGATCGCCCTCGCTATTGCACCTGACGGTCACGTTCTTGGTTCGAAGCTCCTTTACAGAAAGGCCAAAGGGATCAAACTCGACAGAAACATGATTATCAATAGTGAACTTCTGAACATAATTAAGGTTCTTGATGATGCGAGGAGTAACAAGAACATTATTTAGACAAAAAAGAATGAGGAGTAGAGAGGGAGGTGCGGCCGGTGTGGGTGATGGGATGAAGGGAGCCATTGCCGACAATGATGCCGCTAGGGGTGGATGGAGATGGAGTATGAGCGAAGGAGAGTTTACTGGGCTCCGACGTCATGTGCGAAGATGCACCTGAGTCCATGTACCAGTCAACGTCATGGTGTTGAAATTGTTGATGAGGGATGACTGTTGGAAATATGCCCTAGAGGCAATCATGGAGATGATTATATTTCATTATGTTCATAATATTGGATAATATGTTATCATGTTCCTTAAATGAATCATTGGTTATGAAAATTAACAAGTGTGTGACTTGTTGGTGAAACTCTTAACTTTCATGATGTCGTTCTAAATGTATCCCTGGTCGGATGTCAATGGTCGGAACACTATTGACTCTACGACCAGCACATGTATTGATTGATGACCATGTTTCACCGGTCATGAATATAGGGATATCGAATCAATAATGTGAACACATGTTAGAGAGCATGGGGTTGGATTGACCCACCTTGAGACACTATTGAGATTGTTATGATTCTATGTGTCGTTAGTTGGTCTCAAGAAATGATGATGTATAATCCTGACCTGAGATCAGCATGGTTTCCTACATGTGTAATAGCACTTTTAGGGGTTGCCAGTTGCTACTCATAACTGGGTAGTTATAAAGGTAGCTTTCAGGATATGCTATGAAACATGCGGAGGAATGTGACTGATCGGATATGAGATTTGCCCCTCCTAACATAACAGGAGAGATGTCTCTGGGCCCCTCGTTGTGGTCGAATAAAGAAAGTGCATGACCATGCCACTAGTGGTCGAAGTGTTCGACCACGTAAAGTTATCCGACACTTGATCGAGAAATTAGTGAACAGTCCATGGATGACACAACATCTTACCTGGAGTTCAACCAGGCATCGTGAGGCAAAGGAAGAATACACAAGTAGGTTGCTTAGTTCGATCAATTACGGACTGGTCGTATGGAGATACGAGCTGGTCGTAGACTGATCGAACGTAATCACAGAGTGGTCGAAACTTGGTCGTAAGGAGTTACGAACTGGTCGTATAAAGATAGGACCTGGTCGTAAGTGATGAGTACCTGGTCGTAGATCATATTGTATTAAGGTTTGTCTGATATATTTTGTGTGTATTCGGGAATCGTTATGTCCTGCTAGGAACCGCTAACGACTCGTGATCGAAAAGGGTTTCCGAGTCACAACCTGTAGGATCGTTAATGACAATCAGAGGGGGGTGAATGATTGTGAGAGATTTTTCTCGCACCCAATCCTTTTTCAGTGATGAACAAACAGCTCGTCGCACGTTTGTCGCAGTGACCAAAACACAGCCTCCAAAGCTCACACCAATCTTCTGCAGTTCATGCTCGCAGCGAGTGACAAATACCAAGATCGTTTATTTGCACGAACGAAAACCCCAGCTGCCAAAGCACTCCTGGCCTTTTTCCTGGAGATCACGCACCAAATAAACACGCGGCTGACACGAGATCTTTCACCAACAATTGCTTTTGCATGTAGAGGTCACCAAAGCTCACGCATGAACACATATAGCAGCCGCCACTCCTTAATGCCTTCCAACCACCAGCACCTAATCCTCTTTCACGTCATGCCCAAAACCACGGCAACCAAAAGCACATGGGAATTTTCTTTTCTTACACGCGCATGCACATAGCACCGCTCGGGAGGATGGACGCCCGGGAGAATCGATTGTCTATTCACATGCACATGAACATGCACGAGCGAAAGTCTCGGCCGCCACCAAAAAAACTCAAAGCCTCGGCTCTCTTTTTTTCTATCTACCGTACACGCTACAAGCCGCCGGCCCTATTTTTTCCTAGCAGTACCATCCTGCCGCAGCCAGCCCTAGTCTTATATCATGTATAGACCTAGAACTCAAAACTGTTTCGGACTCCAATCCTAATTCCATCCAAGTACTAGACCCAACACGTAACCTTATATGTATGGTCACCTAATACAACTCCCAGCTTTCTAATTTTGGACACCCCAAAATTATCACATGTCGTAGCCTCCGGACCGCATCTCCATAGCTCCAACACGCATCATCCATCTTTGATCTCCACGCGCCCTAACTCGAGCCCGGCCGTCTCCTCCAGCATCCTCGACCCTCTGGACCATGACTTCACACCAAGCCATCTCCCGGTCACGCCGTAGACCACGATCGCCTCCGAGTTACCCTGCACATGCAAAGACCAAAACAACATATTTTTCCGGCACAAGTTCTTCCCAACTTGATCGACATTAGTCCACACACGCCACACGCCTCAAATAATCATCAGTACTCAACATTGTCAATTATTCATCAACTAAAATATACTAGACCTAGCCACATGGTCTAACACAACCGATTATGCACGAACCTACAGGGTCATACAATTAACAGGTTGGAACAAACCAGAACGGATACAATTCGTCAAATGTGTTCGGATAGGATCCGTCACGAGCACTATGTAAGGAGATATATGAGGCTGTTGGGAAGGTGGTGAACATAACAGATAAGACACATGAAAATCGTGAGTTGAGTTGTTCCACCAAAACCCTAGCCGCCATCTTCCTGAGAGCTCTGCCGTGCGACTTGGTGCTAACACACCAGCGCATGGTTGTTCCTTCCCTGGATGTGTGGATACCGTAGAGGCGCTACTGCGGTTGCTATTGCGCTTGAGGACGATCCACGATCTTTATAAAGAACTGTAGAGGTCGCTCGAGGAGACGATCGACCACGACCACCACATCGACGTGCTCGACGCTGGACGATCGATTACGACCACTACATTGACGCGCTCTACGTTGGACCAGGCTGCTCCAACTATTCTTCCGCTGCTCTGCGCGTCTGGTGGTAACGATCTGTGATCATCTACTTGCTTGGCTTCCTGGTTTGCGTAGTAGAAATTTTTGATTTTTGCTATTGTAGCCTACCCGTATCCCAACAGGACTGTTGGTCCCCTGATGACAATGGCGCGGAAGAAGATGGCATTGGTAGATACCACAGCTGCAGATGCCATGGCACATACTGGCTCGGCTGCGATGGGAGCTGCATGTGCTGTGTTTGCATGGTGACGAATGCCTGCTACTGTGGCTCATTGGGGCCGTAAGAAGCACCGGGGCGCGGGCTGAGAAGGCCAGGACCAACAAGCCGTGGGGCTTGCCCGGGCCACATGTGAATGGAACCGGTCCACGGATATTGGAAAGAGGGCCAAGGTGCGGAGTCATTGCCGTTGCCGCTGCCATGGCCGCGACGGCGATTGTTGGAGTAGTTGCCGCCGCGTTGCCGAGGTTGGAGGAATGGTCACCGTTGTTGGTGCCGTAGGTGGTGCCGCTAGAGGTGCCCTTAGAGTTGCATCTACTACCGGCGGTGGTGTTGGTGATGAAGGCTGAGTGTTGAGACGACGCGGATCCCATCGTGAGCTCCTCGAGAATGAGCGCAGATCACATTTCAAGGAACGTTGGGAACGGCTTCTGCATGGACAACAATGTTCGCATGTAGGCGGAGCGCGGGCGCAGCCCCTGTGGGGTGTTGAGGACGAGTGTCTTGTCGTTGATCTTGTTGTCCACATCACCGAGGTCATCGGCCATGGACCTCTGCTTGCGGCAGTAGTCGGCGATGGATAGGGTGCCTTGCGTGAGGGCCTGGAATTCTCGCTCCAGGTAGATGGCGCGGGTCTTGGCATTATCGTGATACAGACCCTCGATGCTCGTCCAAACGGCGTGGGCGAGACGTCAGGGTCCATGACCATGGCCAGGAGATCGGCATAGATCGCACCATAAATTCAGGAGCGGACAAGGGCGTCGAGGCGTTTCCATTGAGCGTGAGGTGAAGAAGTGGACGATGCCTGGACGTGATCGTCAAGGGCGTACTTGCAGAGTGCAACCTTGAACAAGTCACGTCATTGGGAATATTTGCCGACCTGTAGATCAAGGGTGATAGGGACAAAAGTTTTGATGCTCGCAACAGCGACGGCTTGCGTCTAGAGTGCGGCCTTGGCAGCCAGCTCCTCTTTGTCGGCATCGGCGTCGACAATGGCGAGCGAGAAGAGAAGGAAGCTCAAGATCGAGACCTATCTGATACCATGATACCTGGGTGACCGGTCTCCAGGTACTGTTCAAAGTGACGCAACTGTCGAGTTTAGAGGCCATGAAACCTTGGAGTCTATGGATGCGTCATGTGTTTAAGACGTTGGACATACACGTTAACGCACCATCAGCGCGCGCGCACACACACGAGAGTCGCTCCTAGCACACATCTTCCTTGCAGGGAAGCAGATTTTACCCGCGTGCACTCCTGCTACTTCAATAGCTAGGATAGAGAGAGATGATGTTCTAGCATTGTTCGACTACTATTCATGTCTCTGTATGTGCGAGATAGCCTTTGGCCTTGATTGATGAGGCACTGAGTACAAGCTAGATGTCCATGTAGTATATATCTTGTCCAATTCCTCTTTAGGAAAAGAAAGAAAGATATATTGGCCGTTTCTCACAAAACTTCGGCACGGACGCACACGCGAGCCATGGCAACGACTCTGATCAGAGTAAGGACTAAGAAATAATTCAAACCCCGCGAGCCCGAAGCCCGGCCCGGGCTGGCCCAAAATTCTGTTTTCCCGTTAAAAAATATTTTTTAATGATTTTTCGGAATAAAAGCAATTTTAATTCATTTAAAAAATAAAAAAGGTTTATTTATTATTTTTAATGATTTTTGTCGGGCTTTCGGGCTCGAGCTTCAGGCTGAAAAATCAGTCCTAAGCCTGGCCCGAACAGGGTCGGGCTCAGGCTTGGGCTGGGCCGACGGGCCGAGTCGCCCGTGAACACCTCTAGAAATAAGAGCATGTTTGGTTTTTGATTCAGTTAGTCGCACCAAGATTTTAATAATGCTAAAACCTAGGTAATGCTAAAAACTAAGAAAAAATAGTGTTTAGATCGTAACCATACTAATTCACGACTAATGCCGAAATTGATGTATTTAGATTGCAACCATGCCAAAATTGTGAGTGTGCGTGGGTCCCATATAACATCTGTTTTTTGCACTAAAATATGGCAGCGTGGGTTTTTTTTTGTTGATTAAATGACCAGGAATACAACGATTCAAACGGATCACAAATTGGATACTCGGTTTAGAAAATATGACAATTCCATACTTCTTAATCAACCTGGGCAACCGATTTTGCCGTCCTCATACTGCCAGGAAACTGCGAAGGAAAAAAGGCGTTACTAAAATTTTCATAACAATACCAAAATTTTAAAACCAAATTAAAAACTAGTCAAAATTTTAGGACAATACCAAAATTTTAGTTTGGCTCGTTCGTTCTGTCCTCGAACCAAGCAGCCGGTTGTTGAGTGTTGAGTCGAATTGGCCAGAGATCGCGAGCCAAACAGAAATAATTTCCGAGTTATTTACTCGCGCAGCATAAGATTAGAGTAGACTGGAACGTGGATATCCTGCACGAGAACGGGAGGAAAACGTGCTTGACCAGCCTGATCCGCAGCAAACACGCACGAACACGACTCGTACGTACTTGCTGGCATGGATGGGTAGAAGCCATAAACTTTTCGAACGGATGGTTCGAGTGATTCGGTTTTGTACTTTTGTGGATAATCGCGGCAATATGACACACCTACTCTACTACTCTTATTTTTTTGTTGGAGAGCTAAAAAAATTGATGCACGAGACCCCGGTGTAAGAATTAAACATTAGTGACTCCAAAAATAAGCTATTTTACATGACAAGAAACGAAGGATACAACTCGGTTCGAGTCTACTCTTAAAACCCATTGGTTGGGAAAAAGTTTCTGCCTGAGTGGGCAAGTGCAAGCAGCCAGCCCATCATATCTTGTGACCATTAATAATTACGCCATCGATGGCATGCACGGGGATACGTACGGCTCATTGCGGCCATTGCTGCTGCTCTTGTTCTTGTTAATTTGGTTGTTGGGATCCTGATCGTGGAAATTTAAAAAGGTTGCAGTCGGGGCTCCACAAACTCGCATGCACCAGCTCTCCTCGCGCGGCTGTGCAGCGTAGGTTTGATTTGAGGCAATCTCTTGCCATTTGTCAATGCCTTTGGTGCCAAGCCAAGCACCTACCGCGCAGGGGGAAAACGTGCAAGGACATGGAGATTTCCGTAATCATGTCTCCTTCGAGGATTCAGATCTGCCGCGGCGGTGTTCATGTATATGTACTCGCATTTGGTTTTAGCCACCGGGGGAAATAGGGATGGTAGGAGAAGCTTTCCCGCGATTGGAATATGGAACCTTGTTTTGAAAAGGAGAAATGTGTTCATATTCAGATGCAGAGATGCCTCTATGATAATGCCACGGGTTTTGCTTCAGTAGACCTCTTAAGACTATTACAATATGTAACAAGATATATACGATTGATATCTTTGACTCATCTTGAGGGGAGTATTGATGAGTTAATATTAGGATCTAATCAAAAGTCGTGTAAGATTCGAATTCGATCTTTACACTATAAACAAACGGTGTAGAGATCCTGTGAGACAACGCGCAATTTTTTCCCCTAATTTCCACACAGATCAATTCAGCTCTCCCCCGACAGGTTGCTCACATGTTCCCCACCAGAAAGCTGAACTGGAAGTTTCTTCAGAGCCATCCTTTTTGGGAGAAAAGCCAGCAGAGAAGGGAGATGAGGATCATCATTGCTTCCATGGCATCAGGGCTACACTATCATGAATCCCATGAGACTTCCTGTACTATGATCTCTTTCTTTTGCTTTTTCTCCTTTTATCACAGTAGTAATAGTGATATGGTACTAATGACTAATCATATAACAACATGCAAACATCTGAATTCTGAACGCAGCAAGGGAGCCAACGATCATTTTGCCATGAGTTTCTGGAGTACGGATTAAAGCTCTATGAGATTCTGTGCGGCAAGCATAGCACGGATACATTAATCTGTCTTTAAGAGAATAAAATGTAGTACTAACTAAGATTGGAAATTGGTTGGTGAACTATTTGAATAATTCCGTCCTTGCCGCCTAGAGAGACTTCCTCGGATGATTATTTTTTCCAACAACGCTGTACTCGTCAGAATTAGTAATATCCTGTCATGGGCTATGACATGTTCAAACCGTAGGAGAATGAGCCTGGGGCAATCAGTTGGCACCCTGAAACTGAAAGTGGTACTATTTGATTAAAATTAAAGTACTCCGTATGTTCAACCTCTTTGACAAAGAAACTAAAGAAACAAGAACCTTAATTAGGATGTGCTAGATTACATATATACTCTAGCACATCAGCTAGCACTGAAGAACCAGTCTAAAAAAAAGCTAACACTGAAGAACCGGCCAGGACCACAGCGTCATGATCGATCAACTGAATTCTGAAGCACACCTGCGAACTTTGTGGCTCGGTGTCCTGTCCTCGAGTGCACAGAGGCATCTGCAACTGCGAACTGAAAGCAACAGATTAATCAAGCGTGCAGCAGTGGTTGAACTGTCAATCTGCTACTAGCACATCATAGACTTGTGCACAGGGGCATCCGGCCTGATTAACTTACCCTTCTTTTTACTTTGTAAAGCTAAGGTGGCTAAAGCGATGGATCGAAAGGCAGATGTGTACCTAGCTACTTCACATGTTTGCGTTGTAAAATACATCTGATCTCCCTGATATGATATGATACGCTCGTATCAAATTAATCAGGAGGAGCAATCAGTCCACGTGCAGGTGCCAAGTGGGCACGCACGGGAGAGGCAGCGGTTTGATCAAACCATAAGCTTCTCATGCAGCGAGATCGGGAGCATCAGATCATCCAAAGGAGAACAATAATGTTCACTGATCCTTTCTTCCTCCTCGCCGTCACCATCATCACCTTTCTTCTTTCTTCTTGTTCTTCTTTCCTGCGAGCCCAAATAAGGCCTGGCCCAACGTGCCCAAATAGTAGCGTCGGCGTGGAGTGGTGGTTTTTGCAATTTCTATCCTAATTTTGTGCGAGTTCGGCCCTGGCCCAATTGGAGTACTAACGGGACGAACATCCAACAGGTTAATGGGCTGCTCATGGGATTTTACTTTCTCAGAGCTCTCCCTTCAGAGTTCAGACTCACTCGGCTAGTCAGTTGACAGGGGGAAATGTCGAGCACAGTACAAAATCAAAAGAAAACCTTCTCAGTTCATTGTGCATCAGACAACAGCCAAACCAAGCAGAGAGACGGTGGAGCTACTCTCTGGAAATTCTTAACCCTATAGCTTAGCTGAAGCTCAACGGTTTAGACTGCTTACTGTTAAACAAGAGGTTATATAAGTTAGAAATAGAATTACTAGCCTGTTAAGTGATTATCTAGCCAATAACCTAAAAGGAAAGAGAGAGAAATACTTATGCGGAAGTGGCACCTCTCTCTCTATCCTACGATTCCATTTTCACATTCTACACTGCAAGTTCAGATCCGATTCCTGAAAACAAGTTGCTAAGAAGAATAGAATATTCAGAACCTTTTGCTTGCTCGATCGCTTGCTTCGCTCTGCCCAAACCAGACACCCACATGCCCCGTCCTCAAAAGTCATTGCTTAGCAAATTCCCAATCAGTGCACTACGGTTAGCTTAGCACGCAAGCTTTTGTCAATGTTAATTTGAGGCTGTATCTGCATGTGTACTTGCACACATGCACGGCTGGCCTTCTAATGATCAGAGAGTACATGTACCACATGACAGGCATGTGCTCCCCCCTTGCTGCCAAGTATGCACCCCAGTCAATACAAACAGTGGCCACAAGGGAGATAGTTAGTTAGTTAATGACTAATTTATGGTGGATCTCAAATCTCAACTCTCAACCTCAATCTAGCTAGGGAGATCATCTAACCATAGGCTAGGTGGTACTATTCAGACGGTATAATGGTTTTGCAGATCCTATGGCACTGTTTGCTATGAGGACACATTATCTTAGATTAATGTAGGGTTTTGAAGTGTTTCTCGAGAAATTTCTGTGAAATTCTATGCGAATGAAGAGAGGTCGCGCTGCTAATATACTATCAGCCTTTAGTTTTGTCAATAACTGTAGAGATCTCAAGGTCAACTTAATTGATCATGGAAGGGTTAGTTAGCTATCTACTTGGCTGTCATTTCATGTGAGTGGCACATTAAGAGTTTTAACAATTTGTAGGCCGTGTTCACTTCACTCCGTATTAAAATCTGGGAGACTTCCCCGGAATAGCTACGATCATCAAGAAAGAGGCCAGGACCTGGATCCTAAGTGAGGCTAAGCTTTTGGCGGCCTACCTTCCAATGGAGTTTGTCAATCTTTTGTGAGGAGCGGCCCTTAGGGTTTCTCCCTTTCGTCTTTCTTCTTTTTCTCTCTTCTTCTCTCCTCTTCTCTTTTTTCCTCTTTTTTCCTTTTCTTTAGCCTGGCCCTGTATTGTTTTTTTACTCCTTCTTTAATGCAAAGATAGCAACGCTCTTGCCATTTTCCCAAAAAAAAAAATTCTGAAGTAGTAGATCGGAAGAATCATGCTGATCTTGACTTTGAAGTCGGTTGATTATCCCTAAAGCGTCGTACATCCATATCTCCAAATCTCCAACCAAAGCTACCCACTTGACACTCCTTATAAGAGGGAAAAACAATTAAACCCTACCCAATGGACGCTTATGCTTGACTTAGACTATTACCCATCATTTTAACTAATCATCAAATGGCTCTAATCTGCAATATGATGAGGTTAACTGTGATCTAACAATACTGATACCGAAAGATCGAAAGCCAAAAGCGCCGATGAAAGCCGCCCATAGAGATTATACTACACGCAATTGTGCAGGATTTACAACTAGTAGTTACCTTAAACCGTCAAAATGGCGTGTAACTTCCGAAGAAAAACATCACCATGAACCCATGATTAATTTGTTTCCCAACTCTCATGTCTAATCTTGACAGGATACCTGTTCCAATCAAATATTTTTCCCATTTCCCAACCAAATATGCCATGTTTGCAGAATGCTATCCGTTGCAAACTTCAAAATGTGCTAGTAGTACTATTTTGGGGCAATTCATTGTTGGAGTTTATAGGCTTGGCCCAAATATTATTCTTTATAAATTCTAGAAAAAAAATTCCAAAGGTTCACTCATGCATGTTAGAAGGTAGAAAGTTTAGTACCATATTGCTAGTCTACGTGAGAGGATATCAATTTATAAGATGGAGCTGGTCTTACCTAGTTGAAGCAAGAAAAAGAAGAACACACGCGTGTGCTCGCTCTCCTCACCATCGCGCGTGAATGGTCCGACGATTTCATGTCCTGTTGGGTGTATGGCTACTGCTTCTTTTTGCACCTCAAAACCATGCATAGCATCTATACGTATTGGAAACCAAATATTTGAATTACACTGATTATGCGGGGCTTTTATGGCACACATTAATTGTGTTTCCAAAACGTTTTTGTAGAGTGATTGTGGCAGTTTCCATCAATGCCGCGGGATTCCATATGAGGTAAAGAATATCTCTATTCAGAGGTGGCGAAAAGATTAGTCTATGTGCTTTTGCCCGGTTCCTCTGTGCTGCACAACCTTGCCTACTCCATCCCTTCCTCAGCATGCACCGACGTGTTGA
Source organism: Phyllostachys edulis (assembly GCA_036346405.1). Classification (NCBI taxonomy): domain Eukaryota; kingdom Viridiplantae; phylum Streptophyta; class Magnoliopsida; order Poales; family Poaceae; genus Phyllostachys; species Phyllostachys edulis. The sequence goes on along the minus strand of CM070557.1, from coordinate 52,183,588 downwards.
GAGTAGTGTCTCCGAAGCCGGCGTCCCTCGTGATCCTGCACGGGTTGGGGCGAATCAGGTTTTTGGGAAGCGTTTGCGCGACTGCTCACGGCTTCCTTCATCATCTGCGTTGTGTCGCATCAGACTCTACCACGACTTTCGCCGGAGCAATTCTCTGTAAGTCACTGTGATATCACTTGACAAAGCTAAGTCTTGCTTCTTAGAAATTAGTCACGTGATGATGATCTCTACTTCTGTTAGTAGTGTTTTTTATCTAGGTTTTGCCTTGTTGTGACATATATATGAGATATGTGTATTTATGTTGATGATCATACTACTGTTCATAGTTGGAAATATACCTAGTATACATGCTTTTGTTACATCAATTATTATTTTAGGAATTAAAATAATCACAACGCTGCACATATATCTAACACCCACTACATGTCACTGAAATCTACCCCGATCCCTTCCATGACACTGAAAAAAAGTTCGATCCCTTGTGTGCCACCAAGTTTTTCTTTGTTCCGTCACATCCGTTAGTTGGAGTTGCTGTTAAACCCAAAAAACCCCCATATTACCCTCATCTTATTTCTTCCCTACTATCCTCAGCCCCCTCTCTCTTCTCTCTCCTACGCCCACCGATTACCACCTCTCCCCATTCTCTACTTGAATTCAACAATGTAGAATCGATCAGGTGGGGGCAACGACAAATCAAGTCGCTGATAGGCCTAAACCGCACCACGAGCTCATCGTTGTTCATGCCCCTTCGGTTTTCTCACCCGATTTGGTTGATCAACGATGGTGAAGGCATGCACGGGGCACAGCTCACCTGTGAAGGTGAGAGGGGCAGTAGGGAGCAGACGCGACGAGATGGCCACAGGCTAGCTTGGCCACGCACAGGAAGGTGAGCGGTCGTGGCGGCGACACAGGTGCGGGCCCTCGTGCAAGAGAGAATAAATGAAAGATGTTGGAGGTGGTGACATCTAGGTCGGCGGCGGCGGCGACACACAACGATGGAGAGCACTTCTCTCCTCCCTGCACTAGCCCCCGCCCTCGACCACCTTCGCTCCTTCAGCTTCTCCCGCGTCCGCATCGGCCACGCCGCTCTTGCGTTGGTGCTGTAACCGTTCGATGGGGCCACGAAGATGTCCCTCTTTCTCCCATCAGATCTAGACCTCGAAGATGGGGAGAAGTCCGGAAGCAACGACGGAGAGGAAGAGGTCGGCGGCGGCGAGATGTAGGGAGAAGGCCAGTGGCGGGAAGAGGGGAGGAAGCCAGCGTTAGCATTGGGAGGTAGGGAGGGGGCCAGCGGTGTGAGGTGGGGCGGCAGTGATAGGGAGGGCGAGAGGAAGGATAGTGAGGAAGAAGAGGCAGAAGAAGGGGGTGAGAGGAAGAGGGATGATGATGAAGAGGAAGAGAGTGGAAGGGGGAATGAGAGGAAGAAGAAGGGCAAAACAGTCTTTTCGCATGTCAGTTGACAAAGAAGGTGACAGAAATGGTATGAAAAAGATCAAATAAAAAACTCAGTGGCATACAAGAAATCTAACTTTTTTCTGTGGTATAGAAGAGATTGGGATAAATTTCAGTGGTTTCTCTACTATTTTCATTTTAGGTTAACGATACAATTACTCAAATACCCTTGAAATAATGTATAATGTAGGATCGTTAATAACAATCAGAGGGGGGGGTGAATGATTGTAATCCACAGCGGAAGCTTTTTCCTCAAATCTACTGTTTTCTAATTGTGCTACCTGCAACACAGAAAGAAAAGAAATAGAAATATTGTTTTCAATCTACAGTGCACTACTATTGATTATCCAACCACCAGCATGTAAACCAAAAGCAACATAATATATCAAAAGGGTCTTCAATCTCTTGTGCACACATTGTCTCTAAACACATGTAACAGCAACAAGAACATGCAACCGCCGCTAGCGATGCCCGTGAGAAATCTTTTCAGCTGCCGCCACACGCACACACGTCGCCCCTATGCCGCTCCAACCAAAAGTGCCTCACACGATGCTGTCGCCTGCTATAGATGCCGAGACCCTACAAACGAACCGAAAATCTTCTTTCGGCAGCACGTCGCCTCGGCAAAAAGAAACCTCGTGTCACTTCATCTCACGCGTGAACAAAAGCCACAAGTACTCCCCTTTTTTTTATTCCTTCAAGCCAGCACCTAATCCCATCAAATCTCACAACCACGTCCAACAAAAGCAAATCACTAACCACGAGATGAAATCAACACCAAGGCAAAACAACCTCCTGTGCAGCCGCCAGAAATTCACATGATAAAGGATGACTAGAAGATGCAATCTCACATCAAGCCAAAAAGCCGCAACGGCAAGCACAAACCAATCCGAAGGTAGTCAAGCCGCTACACACACGTCTAGCTTCTACAGCCGTCGGCCCTCCTTTTTCTGTCTACGAAACACGCTTCCTGCACCGCCGCCAACTTACCACCCCTCACGTGAAGTCTTATCACCCTTAAATAGACCCTAGACTCCAAAACCGACTAGGAAACCTAAACATGTTCCACACATCCACGTCTGTACCGCATGAATGCATATCTGACCCAAACAGCCCTCATGATAAGCCCATATATGCAGCCCAACATTCTAGTTTTCTAATTTTTCTTAGCCTTCTAATTTTGGACACCCCAAAATTATCATGTGTCGTAGCCTCTGGACCGCACCTTCGTAGCTCCAACACGTATAATCCATCATTGATCTCCACGCGTCCCAACTCGAGCTCGACCGTCTCCTCCAGCATCCTCGACTCTCTGGACTATGACTTCGCACCAAGCCATCTCCTGGTCATCGCCGTAGACCACAATCGCCTCCGAGTTACCCTGCGCATGCAAAGACCAAAACACCATATTTTTCCGGCACAAATTCTTTCCAACTTAACCGACATAAGTCCACACACCACACGCCTCAAATAATATCAGTACCCAACATTATCAATTATTCATCAACTAAAATATACTAGACCTAGCCGTATGGTCTACAATCTCCTCCTTGATGAATACATTGACAATACTTTAAAATTGTGAGTTTTCAAAGAAAAAAATTTACAAAAAGAAAGTTTCAAAGCTGCAAAGCAAACACTTCAAAACCACAGCTGAAAAACTCCCCCTCAACACAAGGGAAGCAAATTTCTCTAATTTTTTTTTAAACATTCTCCCATTTTTCTCCCCCTTTGGCAATGGAATCATCAAGAACTTCAGAGAAGGAATAATTCTAAAACAAGGGAGCAAGGAGAGTAAAAATCAAGAAGCTCGGTAGATTATGCAAATCAATTTAATGAAGTAACCAAGCCATCTTGTTGAGTAGAGCTTAACAGGATCATATAAAATCATGTATCATGTAGCAAAGATAGGACAAGTCAGTACCACTTGAAGGATGATTATGCAATTTTAACTTAATGACAGGCATCTCAACAATGACTAAACAGATCATAAGCACCACAAAAAGATATCACCAAGAAAAGTGAGAGCCTAACAGTGAGACACAAGTTAAATCTAGATGAGCTAACAGTCTTATATAGCACCCTATTGCTTCACTTTCAATTCTTATTTGCATGTGGCATGCTTGGAGCATACTTCTTTTCAAGGGTGGCATGCTTGGAGCATACTTCTTTTCCTTTTAGCACTTTTGTGTGCATATTTTTCCTTTTGAATATACATAGCTATGTATGGCATGCTTGAAGCATACTTCTTTTCATTTGAGCACTTTTGTGTGTATATTTTTGTTCTTTTGAATACACAACTATGTATGGCATGCTTGAAGCATACATCTTTTCATTTTCCTTTTCTCAACCCTTTATTTTATATATATATATATATATATATATATATATATATATATATATATATATATATATATAACATGCCAAATTGAGTGAGCATAACAGATTACAATGAGAGACATACTTGCTGCAAATCCAAGATTTAAAAAGACTCACAAACAAGCTCATCATTTTCCATGGACATCTCCAAGTGATAACAATAATCAATCTAGTCAAAGTTTCCAGCAATGTCATGCTTTAATTCTAAATATAGCAAGTTTATTAAAACTAGTCAAGATTAAAGCTACACATCACATGAATAAATATGATAGAGAAAGCTCTACTACCCATTTGATTTCAATGGCTTGGACTTGGTGAATTGTTTGATAATAACAATCAAAAGCTTCTCGACTTTTAAACCCAAACTCCCCCTCAAAATCAGCCCATAGGATGCAATACACTCAACTTTGCAAAAGAGCAAAATGTGCAGACACACACGGTTTTGAGAAAGAGTCAGCAACCTAAAAATTAAACTCAACAAGGTGAAGAGCAACATCACCCTATTCACATGATCTCTCATAAAATGAAATCTCTTGGGAGACATCAAAGACAGTGAAGAACCATCAAGTGTTCCAATCAAGCAAAGAAGCAAAAGACTGGAATAAAAACAAGCTCATGTTCTCCAACCTCGACAGCTTGATCTTACATCACAGGAAACATCGGTCTCACAGTACTAGGGTTAGTGAGATAAGATTTAGGAATCCAGTACTGAGATACTCGTTGAACAGGGGCAACAAAACTAGAACAAGAAACATGTGTGCGTGAGTGATTAGAACGCCAAAAAGAGGCATGTCTAACTGCTCCTTGAAATGCAGGCAATGCTGAACGAGAATTATTTGAATTATAACCTAAACCAACACGTGAACCAGATTTAAAATCATCATAAAAGTTCTCTAAAAACCTAGCTTTCGCATTAGTTCTAGGAACAGCAAAAGAGGTTGCACGTTTTTGTCTTAAGGCATTCAATCTTTCCTTTTTCTCTTTTTTAACACGCCTAAAGCAAAATTCATGCAAGTGCCCATATCTACCACAATAGGTGCAATGAAATTTAACATAATTAGAATTCTTTTGAGATGATGAGCTAGCACCTACAACATTAGTAGAAGAGCTTTGCACAAAACCAGCAGATTTAAACACAATTTGTTTTGGTTCAGATTTTACTTCAAATTTTCCAGGTTCAAGAGGCTTAACAACCTTAGGAGGATGATTCTTGGCATGCTCGATAAAATTAAATCCTAAACCTTGACTTTTAACACTCACTTTTGACTTGTCTAGGATCATATTCAAAATTTTCTTGCCAAAAGAAAATCTCTCTAAAGTGTCCTTAAGGTACTCATTTTCTTTAGTTAGAGTAGGACAAGTTGTGCACTTAACAGATTTATTCACAGTTTTCTTAGAAGCACTAGACTGAGCCAATCTTTCTTTTTCAGCAAACTCATTTAGTTGTCTGGTCAAAACTTCTATCTCTATTGTAAGTTTAGGACAGTTAGAGCAAGAAGCTATCTCATGATAAAGCATCTGTTGAGTAATTTCCTAAGAAGTATTGAGTCTAGCTTCTTGCAATTCACAATTAGAGCAAGTTTTAGTTTGAGCATTTGACATACTTGACTTTAAACAAGTAGAACTAGACTTGAGTTTTTCAATTTCATCATATGCAAGTTTTAACTTTTCATCACAAGAGTCATGTGCTAGTCTTAACTCATCAAATTTAGTATGTACTGACCTAGCAGTCTCCAATTCAGAAAATAAAACTTGGCAAGACTCACAAGATTCATCATCAGGAATAGAAGCTTTAAGTCTATCAATTTCAGAATTTAAGTCATCAACAAGAAGATCATGTTTCTTTATTTTCTTTTTATACTTTTTGAGCTCATTTGTCAACCTAAGCACAGCACGAGATAAATCGGTATAAGAGGGTTTTACCTCATCAGGATCACTGTAGAGATCATCATTGTTAAGCTCCTCACTGCTTGCCATAAAATACATCCCTGTGAAGTCCATCTCCTTTGCCTTCTTAACATTGTCCTCATCGTCGCTTCCAAAATCATCATCACTCAAATCACTCTCATCAAGTGCTGAAATTATTTTGTTGACCGTCCTACGATAATTGCGCTTCCTGCTTGGGTCAATTTTGAATTGAGAGCGATGACTTGGTGCCTTGTCATCCTTGACCTCATTGCTCCTCAGTTTGGGACAATTTATCTTTATGTGGTTTAATTCACCACATTCATAGAATCTGATTGGACCACCTCTCTGCCTTGATCTGATGTTGTTAATTGCCTTGGTCACCCTGTTGGAGAAGAGTATAAGCTGCTCTTCCGGAATTTGCTCTAACTGTTCATCTGTGGAAGAAGACAAAACAGACACAAGACAAGAGCTCGAAGAAGCAGTTTGCATGGGTTTAGTCATAAGAGCCAAAGATGAAGATTTATCAATCTTAGATGACACAGCTTCCATCTCATAGGTTTTCAATCTAGAGTAAAGATCATCCATAGTTAAAGTATTTAGATCGATAGTTTGATTGATAGTTGTGACAACCATCAACCACTCAGAACCTAAAGATCTCAATATCTTAGTTGCATTATCTAACACCAACACCACGCAAACTACTCAGTATCTTTTCAAAACGAGCAAAAAGATCATCAATAGATTCAACAGGCTTCATAGCAAAATCAGAATACTCTTTTTGATAAAGATTTTTACGTACTTTTTTAATTTTAGTAGTTCCCTCATGATAATCGCAAAGAGTCTTCCATATTAAGTGAACAGAGCTAATATGAGCTACACGATCAAACTCTTTACGAGAGATTCCTTGAAACAACAAGTTACGAGCTTGAACATTTAGATCAACATCTGCTTTATTTAAATTAGTAACAGTAGCAGGAACCTCATAAGGGCAAGAAACCTTTTTTCCAAACGTCATTACCTTGAGCCTCAATGTAGGCTTGCATGCGACACTTCCAAAAAAGCAAAATCAGTACCATCTAACATAGGGGGACTATTCACATACATCTCTGACGCCATAGCAACCTTGTTCTGATACCACTTGTAGGATCGATAATGACAATAAAAGAGGGGGTGAATGATTGTAATCCACAGCGGAAGCTTTTTCCTCAAATCTACTGTTTTCTAATTGTGCTACCTGCAACACAGAAAGAAAAGAAATAGAAATTGACGAGGATATAATAATCCTCATTTTATCTTTTATCTATAACTCCTTAACCAAGTAAATATGACGTCATATGGTCCCTAAGTATACCCCTTAAATGTTATAAGGGAAGAGCCTACTGGATGGTCGTAAGTTCTTCTACGACCACCCCCATAGTCGTAAGTTATGCTACGACTACCCCATAGTCGTAAGTCTTGCTACGACTACCTCATAGTCGTAGGTTCTTCTACGACTAGGTCACCATCGACCACCCTATGATCAATTAAACCTCTGCACAAGTAGGCCCAATTGATTAAGGGATTCAAACGATCATCATCGCTATTACTCGCCAAGTAATAGCACGTAATGCTCCATTATCTCGGTATATAGTCATTGGCGACGTGGATGAGTTAATACACTGGTGATTACTACCAACGTGCGTCCATTACAGGATGTGATGAGGCGCCGCTTCACCTGGAGAAACTGCCGCTCCTTTACGTACTATATAAAGGCGGCAATCAGAGAGGGAAGGGGGAGGAGAAATACAAGCACTATCATCTGTAATAGTCGAGTTTTTCCCGATTGTTCGAATACACTCAATACCATACACACACAGAGTAGGGTTATTATTCTCTCCGGAGAAGGCTGAACTCAGATAAAAATCCCGTGTCAATCTCTGCGTGATTTCATTCTAGGAGACCCCCCGAATCAAACAATCTTTACGTAAGTTCGGTTATAAAACACTGACAGAAATATTGTTTTCAATCTACAGTGCACTATTATTGATTATCCAACCACCAGCATGTAAACCAAAAGCAACATAATATATCAAAAGGGTCTTCGATCTCTTGTGCACACGTTGTCTCTAAACACATGTAACAGTAGCAAGAACATGCAGTCGCCGCTAGTGATGCCCGTGAGAATTCTTTTCAGCTGCCGCCACACACACACACGTCGCCCCTGTGCCGCTCCAACCAAAAGCGCCTCGCACGATGCTGTCGCCTGCTATAGATGCCGAGACCCTACAGACGAACCGAAAATCTTCTTTCGGCAGCATGTTGCCTCGACAAAAAGAAACCTCGCGTCACTTCATCTCACGCGTGAACAAAAACCACAAGCACTCCCCTTTTTTTTATTCCTTCAAGCCAGCGCCTAATCCCATCAAATCTCACAACCACGTCCAACAAAAGCAAATCACTAACCACGAGATGGAATCAACACCAAGGCAAAACAACCTCTTGTGCAGCCGCCAGAAATTCACGTGATAAAGGATGACTAGAAAATGCAATCTCACATCAAGCCAAAAAGCTGCAACAGCAAGCACAAACCAATCCGAAGGCAGTCAAGCCGCTACACACACGTCTAGCTTCTACAGCCGCCGGCCCTCCTTTTTCTGTCTACGAAACACGCTTCCTACACCGCCAACGTACCTCCCCTCAAGTGAAGTCTTATCACCCTTAAATAGACCCTAGACTCCAAAACCGACTAGGAAACCTAAATATGTTTCACACATCCACGTACAGCCGCCAAAATGCATATACAGCCCAAACAGCCCTCACAATAAGCCCATATATGCAGCCCAACATTCTAGTTTTCTAATTTTTCTTAGCCTTCTAATTTTGGACACCCCAAAATTATCATGTGTCGTAGCCTCTGGACCGCACCTCCGTAGCTCCAACACGTATCATCCATCCTTGATCTCCACGCGCCCCAACTTGAGCTCGACCGTTTCCTCCAGCATCCTCGACCCTTTGGACTATGATTTTGCACCAAGCTATCTCCCGGTCACCGCCGTAGACCACGATCGCCTCCGAGTTATCCTGCGCATGCAAAGACCAAAACACCATATTTTCCCGGCACAAGTTCTTTCCAACTTGACCGACATAAGTCCACACACCACACGTCTCAAATAATATCAGTACCCAATATTGTCAATTATTCATCAACTAAAATATACTAGACCTAGTCGCATGATCTAACACATAAAGTAAGCACCGTGCTTAGCAAGCATGCACTTGGCTTCCATTCATTCCTCAAAGAAAGCCAGAAGCAGCCTTGTCAACTCATCCACCTATCACCAATTCTCAACACAGTGCGGAAAAAGACAACACACAATGACACAAATTAAAGGAGGCATACACCACAAGTGATCACCATACGAGCAACCAGTGCCATGACAGCACTTGCCACAGCAAAGTGAATGAAAGCTGCCATTGCATAACCAATCGGCCATTGACATGCTCCATCTCAGAACTAACACCCAACTCGCATGATGAGTCTACACTCCGATCCATAGATTAAGCCCCCCCTGCATCGATCATCTCACATGGCCGAAACATAGCTTTAATTTGTTTGGGCTCGTTTAACCGCATTATATGCTTGTGCAGATACAAATTAAAACACTGGTCGTTAGTTAGATGAGATGGCGCCGAGCATGCGTATCATTGAGCCGTCGTGATCAGAACGGCAAGTTTACGAGCCTACCAAAAGTTAGTGGCCGGGGGCCAGAGTGCACATGCCGTCCCTGCAGGCCGATCACGAAGGGGAGCGATCGATGAATGGCCGGCCGGTGATGCGTAGCTAGCATAGCATGTCATGTGCCAGTGCCACTTCGATTTGTGCAAATGGACATCTACCCTTTTGTCTCAGCACTGCATGCATTGCATCCTAGGTTTTCACCGAGTTAATTATCGCATTATATATTGGTGCCCAAAACTTCCGCGAAAAGTGTTGTCAGTGAAGGAAGATCGGAGGTCCTATTTGGAACAAAAGAATTTCACATAAAATTAACCTATTGAATCCCGTGAAAAAAAACTTCCAGTGTTCTAAACAGATCCTGCTTAGAGGATTATGCTAGCCTGCCGCGGCCATGCGAGCCATGATGGCGCATATGCTCGCGCGCCACGTGGAATGTGGCACGCACTTGGAATTGGAATCTTGAGCCAAAATGACACTATTTGAAGCGGCATTAGCAAAAATAGTATCCTCGCAACCGCAATTGCAGAAATGACGCTCTCGTCTGCACGATCACGGTAGGGACAAGCCACGAGACGACACGTGACGCCTCGTCCTCACGGTCACGGTGCGGACGAGGCGCCACGTGTCGTCCCGTGGCTTGCCTCGTCCTCATGGTCACGGTGCGGACGAGGCACCATCGTCGCCCCGTGGCTTGCCTGCACGACCACGGTAAGGACGAGGCGCCACGTGTCATCCCGTAGCTTGTCCGCATCGTGACCGTGTGGACGAGGTGCCACGTGTCGTCCTTACTACTAGAAATCCCCGTTTTCCTACAATTTAAAACGTTCCCTAGTAGTGGAATTGTAATCCAAAGGAAAGTATCTATCCCTGGGGTGGGATAAATAAAACCTAGGGAATGAAATCGTTCCCTACTATTTACATAAATTACTAGGGAAAGACTATGGAGAGAAATGAACTATGTCATGTCAGCGCCATGATGACAACTTTCCCTACTCGGATGGGCAGAACCGTAGGGAATGTATGAAGAGAGAAATAAACTATGCCATGTCAGCGCCATGATGACAATTTTTCCTACTCGGATGAGTAGAACCGTAGGGAATGTATTTTTCATTTTTGCCTTCCGTTTTTTAGTGCATCGCCATTTTTTCCCTGCGGGCGCCACTTTTTTTTAGCGCCGTGCCCCTTTTTTTTTGGGTGAGCTCTACTTGCCTCGTTTCACGGTGCGCCCTACCCAAATTCCCCAAACCGTCGTCCTCCCCCGAGCGGTGCTACCCCCTCCCCTCCTCCTCCTCTTTGTCCGCCGCCGCCCCGCTCCACTTCTTCTCCTCCTTCCCAGAGTCGCCGCTTTGCCACCGCCGCCCCAAGCCGCCCTCTTCCCCGCCGCCACCCTTCCCTTGATCTCCTCCTCCTTCCCTGAGCCACCCTTGTTCCCAAGCGCCACATGCTGCCTTGACACCTCCTCCTTCCCAACGCCTTCCTTCTTCTCCTCCTCCCCGAATCGTCCGCCTTTGCTTCGACAGCCAGCTATTTCTTCAGACGCCGCCATGCCGCCCCCCGAGCCGCCCCTCTTCCCCGACGCCGCTATCGTTAGCCTCCTCCTCCTTCCCAGATGCCTTCCCTTCTTCTCCTCCTCCCCCGAATCGAGAGAAGGTCGCGACAAGATAGAGTGGAAGTAAGTATGAAGGTGAGCTTTGTGAAGTAACTTGAGATTCCACATCTTTGTGATTGTCTTTGCTACATGTTGATGTTTCTGTGAAGCGTGAAGATGATTAGATGAAGATGTTCATGTCTACGGATGAAGTTTGACTTGAATATGTGGCATGTCTGCTTTTCCTATTGGTCCGGCTACAAGATGCAATCATCAAGGTGTCCTAAATTCTCGATGAACTGCTAGTATGCGACTTTCATTTTCTGATCGGCTAACGGCAAATTGCGATTCAAGGTGTTAGTACGGGATCTGATGTAATCAAATAGCTTATTAGGATGAAATTCTTTTTTTGGGACAGGATTTAGGATTTAGGGTGTCTGCTTTGTTTCTTGAGTTGGAGAAGAACCACAAGACACAAAAAAGTTCATCTGCTGACCATAGAAGCTTGGAAGTAAGTATGCTTATCTCCTTCCTTCATGATTGGCATGCAAATTGTTTATTGTGCACCGTTGTTGTACAGTTTTCGTGGTTTCGATGAGGTAGTCAGATTATATACATAGGGATATGTGTTGATGCTTTGTTTAATAAATGAGTAAGATTGTTTATCCCCACTTGTGATAAGAAAATGGCTACGCATGTGTGATAATCTCATGTGCGATAATCATAGGAGAGGACATTGTTATTTTGTGTGGCATACTTCTGTACGATTTCACTACTTTTTCGTTGCCCCTTCTACTGGATTGATTTTGTTAATAATACTTGGCAAAAAGTGAGTGGTTTTGAACAATATTAGTCATACTTGATAGTCTTGTTAATTAATCTAGACATTGACATGCAAAATTTTGGTTTCAGTTTGTTGGCGTGACGTTAGTCATGTCGATAGAAGAGCGTGGTTGGGTGTACAGTGGATGAGATGATAATGGCTGTCAAACTATATGGAAGGACACTTGAGAGAAATGAAACCAAATGGCTGAAGTGACGTAATCACATAACCTATTAGTGGCAAGTGGCAACAAAGTAAAGCTCCTTGATAGTGGATGACTAATGCCGATGTTTTCCTTCAATCATAATTCCCTTCTGCAATTAAAGTGCCAATGCAGGGCATCAAGAAATGGCATAAATAATAGTTGGATGGACCATAACCTAGATATGCACTTCAGCAAAGCAGTATAATTGGACAACAATCTAGATATGCAGTTATGCGGTTAGACTTTCCAAAAGTAAGATAACAAATACATACCTTTGCAGATATACTGAGAAATGAGGTGTAAATATCTTGGCTGAGATTGATGTTCCTGGCCATGCTCTCTCATGTTAATGCATTCCATTCTGTTCAATTATGCATAGTACAAATAAATGAATAATATGCTCTAGAATTACATGGAATCTTTTGTAGCGCAAAACCCACAGTTTGTCTTGTGAATACACTCAAGAGTCAAGATACCTTACTGGAGTTCACAACGTGTAGTTTAATTTATATAGAATACACAGCAGTAAACATAGCTGATAAATGTGAATATTGCACCTTTTCAGGGGTGTTGGCTACCCATCATTGTGGTATTCTTTCAGGTGATACATCATAAATCTTGTCAACATAAGTGAAGTTAACATGTACACTTGTTATTTCAAAAGATCATTTAACTTGTGGGTATGTTCTGACAGAAATCAGTGATTCATAAAACTTGTCAACACATATAAATATATAATGGTTACATTATCTGGATTCATTTACTATTGGCAAAAAATAGTAAATATCTTACTCAACAGTCTAACAGAGTTCCTAACTTTTGTTATCTTTCAGATTTTAGCAAGGTTTTTAAGTTAAAATTTGCCCACTTAGGAAGTGATGAAGTCAATACAAGTAAGCAGAAGGCATTGCACTTACAGTTGTTGTAGTATACTAAATAAAGTGACTTTATAGATTAAATATATTTATTCTTTTCTTTGCATTTTAGAGCTCTTTGATCGCAACATCCCACATTAAGGAATGGTATATTCCTATCCAAATAAGAAAACTCAGAATATGATAGCTTATCAGATGCTTGCAGGGAAGAAACATTTAACGACTTTGGAGACAAGTTGGACCCTAGAACCGTGGTGCATAACTGGTATTTCCTCACTGCCTATTTGATCTATAATAATGGTTCCTTTTGTTCGAGCTATGCATGGACAGAGTATTTCAATGTTAAATGTATGGAACCTAAATGTATTATACGAAATAAAGGGAATTGGATTCACTTACCAGCTAGCATTGTAGGTTGAAATTTACACTCATTTTAAGATGTAGAGTCCATCTCCTGTCGTTCTTACTGCTATCAAAGTATCAATAATTAATATTCGGTAAATTTGCTCATAAATTAACATGCTCGGTGAGGATGTAGCACCAAAAGTGGTTGTTGTAGGGCTGAGATGCATAGTAAGCAACCAGGATATGTGGTACCTAGATCACTTGGATGCCACATGGGAGGGATTTTACATGAATGAACCCCGAAGGTATCGACAACCCAGAACAACAACGCTTGGTCATTGGTGGTGAGGTTTCCATGTGGGGTGAGCAAATTGATGCGTTAGATATTGAACAAACTATTTGAATGATAGACTTAGAATGGTAGCTTCCTCTCCATATATACAGCAGCCATGGATGTCTGAATTAAAAAGAATTAAGCACATTGAGAAGCAACTAATTATTCTTATTCGTATAAAGATAACAACTAAGTGCTCACTGCTCAAATCTGCTACATCCTATTAAAAGAAAAGGGAAGCACAGTATCAATTATCAAAGGCATACACAATTTAGCATGTTACTGAACAATTATAGATAATTGTGTTCTCACGCTTTTCCATTAGGAGGGCTGGCATCCTGATTCCTCATGAATGCTCACAAAAAAAAAATCGGACTTAGTAATTGACTTGCTAATTGGTATAGATCAATATATTATTTAAGGGCATGATTCACATGTAAATATTATTTTATGTGCATGTCTCTTCAATTGTTAATATTCATCTAATATACCAAGAAATGCATGAGTGCACTACCATTTGTATGGATATATTTCGACTCACCAATCCACTTACACTGCATTGGCTTGAAGAGAGTCCGTGGACTCCAATTGAGAAGGTTAAAAAAGATGCAAGATTGGCACGCTACAGGTGTTTGTTGAACCAAAGAGGGGTAGCTGCTGCACCGCTAACTGGTTATGGTCGTACAACACCATATGAACCCAATCCCTGTGTAAGGCAATAGGATATTCATAACAAAATGGACAGTGATCATTTGTACTTCAGTATGCATGTGTGTTGTGCACTTGTTGTGTAAGCGTGGGTGTTGTTTTTTGGACTTTCTGATAGTGTGATGTTTATACTTGGATATGTTGGTGGAAATGTGTCTTAAATATTACTTGATGGTCTATTGGAAATACAAGATATTGTTATGTTTATCTCCTGCATAAACTTTGTTTTGAGTGATAATGTGAATTTAGTGTCTTTTGAATGTAACCAGGTATATAAATAAGTATTTGAATAATGTATTTATATTTGGAAAAAAAATAATTTCATTAGCCCTAGTGTTCATGCCAAACTGTATGGGATGAATTTCGAATTAGCAATAGGAAAATAATGTTTATATAAAAATGTTCCTTAGGGCATACAAGAAATAACGTAGAGAATTTGTTGGATTCTTTCCCTATGCTAGCAGAAAGGTAACGTAGGGAAATAATCTTTCCACGTCAGATGACAATGCCATATGGACGAGATTTCTCTACCGTTTAAAATCCTAGGGAACGATTCTTTCCATAGGTTTTCCCAAAAAATAACCCGCAGGGAACGTTTTCTTTCCCCCACATTCTTTTCCCTCTTAGCCGTTCCCTATGAATGCCACTACGGAAACCAATTCACTATAGTTTTTTTGCATGTTCCTTAGTATATTGCTCACTAGGGAAAATGAGGATTTCTAGTAGTGTCTGTGGCTTGTCTGCACCGTGATCGTCTCGTGGCTTGTTCGCGGATGAGAATGTTATTTGTGCTAACGCCGCTTCGGATAATACCATTTAGACCAAAAATTCCGTAGAATTACTCTACCGTCCTCCTCTCCAGCCTTATCCTGCAGCTTCTGCCTCTGGCTCTCACCCATTGGGGCAACCTATGGCTAGATATATAGGTGCATACGGGCACACATGCCCGTACAAGGTTAATGCACCCGGCAACAGCAATATTTGTTTGGGGGCAAAACACTTACAGCATCATGTAGGGAGAAGTGATTGATCTGATTTGGTTTGTCTGGTTGGTTCCAGTTATAACGGTTTAGATTGGTAGTATGTTTTAATAAGCTTTTTTCTTGTTAGTCTGTGGCTCTAGCCTCGAGCTATTTCCTTTCTTCAATAATTCAAATGTTAGCTTTGTTAGGCTTTAGCTATTTGTAAATCTACGGTTTCAAGCTCAAACATTGTGATTTGGTTGTAAAACAAAAATACATATCATATAAAACTTTTCCCCCCGAAATACTTTGACTTGACGTGTCTGTGTAACGACTTACTCAATCTAATAATCTATTATACAGTATATGCTGCGATTCAAAAAATTATACAGTATTTGTCTTATCTGGTCTACAATTATGTTCTTTGCACATTCCTGAGGTGTACGGTGTACTTTTTTGTCTCATTTAATCGTATTAACGTATAGCAATATTAAAACTTGCATAGTTGCATGCATTGCATGCATATACTATACGGCTGGCGCCGTGGTTTGTTAGTTTGGATCGAATTTTTTGTCACGTTTGGGTTTCGTATTTACAGAAATGATCGTCTGAGATTTTTTTTTTTTTGCAAAAACATATTTGAGCACTAAGCCGAGGAATTTAGCCTATGGTCAGCTAGCTGATAACTACGTGTCTTTGGACCATCGGTTAGATGAGTGTCTTGTTGG
Source organism: Phyllostachys edulis (assembly GCA_036346405.1). Classification (NCBI taxonomy): domain Eukaryota; kingdom Viridiplantae; phylum Streptophyta; class Magnoliopsida; order Poales; family Poaceae; genus Phyllostachys; species Phyllostachys edulis. Next base: position 52,167,563 of record CM070557.1, on the reverse strand, counting down.
GAGGCAATTAACTACCACTAACCCACGCCATCAGATAAATTAATTAATGTACATTAATTTTTGGTGTTCATTTAGTCGCAATTTTTAATTTGCACTATTTTATCATCATTAAATAGCTGTATTTAATTATGTACCTACAAATTAGCACACATTAATTTGTAGTGTTAGTTTCATCGTAATATTTAATTTGCGATATTCTATGGTTAATTAGTTACGAAATAATTAGTCCTAAATAATTAGTTTGTTTTAATTAATTAGTTTTAAACAATTACAAAATAGAAAAGTAATGACAGCATACACTGCTAGTTATTCATGCAACTAATTATTTCATGCTAGTTATTTCATGGTCATTATCAATCTTCTCATTAATGTTCCGTCTATTTCATGTGTTGCAAGCCATGTCTCTACCGGCACTTCTGGAACACTTTTACGATGAGGACCACCAGTGCAAGCTGTGGATCACCGGTGACGTCGATGGCCCTTCGCCCCTAGAGCTTCAGGCGGAGAGGGATTTCTGGGAGCTAGACGATCGCTACACCTCGATCCTCCGGGACACGGGCTTGTTGCCCCTTGCGAGGCTGGTGTCCGTCGGACGTTGGATCATCCCACACCAGCCTGCTTGTCACACCCCGAGTAAACCACCCCGAGACTCACTGTGCATACTGGACTAGTGTCACGATCAGTCGCTAGTCCGCACAGTTTAACAACGATGTGATCACAGCCATACAACAAAACTATAGATGAAGCAGATAAATTAACATGTTGGAAATATGCCCTAGAGGCAATCATAGAGATGATTATATTTCATTATGTTCACAATATTTGATAATATGTTATCTTGTTCCTTGAATGAATCATCACTCATGAAGATTAACGAGTATGTGACTTGTTGGTGAAGCTCTTTTTAACTTATGATGATGTCATTCTAAAATATCCCAGGTCGAAAGTCACCGGTGGAACACTAGTGACTCTATTGACCAAAGACATGTATTGATTGATGACCACGTTTCACCGGTCATGGATATAGGGATATCAAATCAATAATGTGGACACGTGTTAGAGAACATGGTGTTGGATAAGACCCACCTTGAGACACTATTGAGATTGTTATGATTCTATGTGTCGTTAGTTGGTCTCAAGCAATGATGATGTATAATCCTTAGACTGAGATCAAGATGGTTTTCTACATGTGTAATAGCACTCTTAGGGGTTGCCAAATCTTTGCTAAATCGGGTGGTTATAAAGGTAGCTTTCGGGTATGCTATAAAACATGCAGAGGGATGTGACTGGTCGGATATGGGATTTGCCCCTCCTAACATAACAGGAGAGATATCTCTGGGCCCCTCGAAGTGATCGGATAAAGAAAGTGCATGGCCATGCCCTTTGGTAGTCGAAGAGTTCGACCACATAAGGTTATCCGATACTCGATCGAGAAAGCATTGAGCAGTCCATGGATGACACAACATCTCACCCGAGTTCAACCAGATATCGTGAGGCAAAGGAGAATACATGAGTAGGTGCTTAGTTCGACTAGCTACGGACTAGTCGTATGGAGATACAAGCAAGTCGTGACCGGTCGAACGTAATCACAGAGTGGTCGAAACCAAGTCGTGGGAGTTACGAGTTGGTCGTGATCGAATCTGAACCGGTCAGATAGAGATAGGACACAGTCGTAAGTGATGAGGACACGGTCGTAGATCATATTGCATTAAGGTTCGTCCGATATAATTTGTGTGTATTCGGAATCGTTATGTCTCGCTAGGAACCGCTTCGACTCGTGGCGGAAAGGGTTTCCGAGTCACAACCAACTACACATGAACCTAACGGGTCACACACTTAACGGGTTGGAACAAACCAAGATCGAATACGATTCGTATAGCGTGTTTGGATAGGATCCATCACGGGCACTATATAAGGAGATGCATGAGGTTTGTTGGAAAAAAAAAGAGTTGGCGCAAGTTGCCCTCACCAAACCCTAGCCGCCATCTTCTTGAGTGCCTCCCGTCTTGTTGGTGCTAGCACACCGGTGTCGCGGTTGTTCCTTCCTGGGCGTGTGGATACCATAGAGGCGCTTCTCGTTGTTGCGCTTAGGGCGATCCGCGATCTTCGCTAGGAACTGCAGAGTCTTTGGAGGAGACGATCAACCAACGAAGACGCCGACGATCGACTCGACCAAGACATCGACAGCGCTCTTCGTCGGACCAGCCGCTCGACACTTCTTCCGCCGCTCTGCTGGCGTCTAGTGGTAACGATCTGTGATCATCTTCTTGCTTGGCTTCTGGTTTACGTGGTAGAAATTTTGATTTGTCGCTATCGTAGCCTACCCGTATCCCTTCATAACATTAATATAAGTAAAAGACCTTATGGTCAAGGTTGTTACAGAGTTGCCACGCAGGGCTACAACACAGCGAAAAACCAAAACACATGTGGAGACCGCCCAACATGCCCACAAGCAATCGAGTGGAGGACGTCCCCTAGCTCAACTGGTCTCGATGACCTCCTCTTCGAAGAGGTCGGAGGTCCCTGGGTGGTCTTCAGCTGCTGATCAACCAGAGGGCACAAGCCATGAGTACTTTGAATGTACTCAACAAACCATAGGGAATTGTATGCAATAAATATTCATGCAAAGCTTGACAAGGAGATCTTTATGGTTACTTTACAGAAAGCAAAATTGACTTGAAATAAAATAAGTAGATTCCAAAGCACAAATTGAAATATTAATACACAAGTAAACAAGTTCTTTTGAAAACAACTCGTGACCACCCTGGTCACGTCCCAGACCACTCATGACCACCCTGGTCGTGAGCCAGACCACTCACAGAACCAGCCAAGACCAACAAGTTTTAGAAAGTCTACCCCTTGCGTGAATCACCAAGTATGTCCATAACCGGGGACACAACTATTCGAATAGATTTACACTCTGCAGAGGTTGTACAGCTTTACCCACAAGACACGAATTCTCTAGTTGGTTGGGCCACCGTCGATGCCCCTGCTCACTACCTTTGGTAAGCAGTCTAGAGCACATGACAAGACCTTTACAAAGCCCTGTTTTTGACTCGGTTCTGCCCGCTAAGGTTTCGCCATTCCTGGCCCCCTCTTGCGCCAATTCAACAACCACAACAGAACTAAATCGAAACATCACTAATTAGTTGGCTAGGTCCACTCCACCCTGGACATGTGGTTGCATGGTATAGCCCGAATCGAACTCTTACAAGGCTAAGTCCTTAGTGGTTGCTCAGGCGAGACCTCCACATCCCATGTACTTCGCGCAACTAAGTGCTTCCCGCACCCAAGTACTTCCTGCACTATACTTCGCGCAACCCGCCTTTGCCACCGACCACTCGCCCAAGCAAAAATTATTTTTGGGTTCAATCTGGCCAAATGACCACCCTGGTCATGGCACAACAAATTTTATTAACAGCAACATCGCACCACAAATGACACAACTGTGATTTCGCACCACAGTTGCACATCGGTGGTATCGCACCACAATTCCATATATCATTAAGTCAAGATTAACATTCATAAGTCATGTGATCGAGAGACATCGCATAGCTAAAGCAGGTCTAAGCAATATACGCACCCCTGTTGGTTATCACAAAGAGGTCCAACTAAGGTTACCCAACCTATGGTGGTCCAAAGAGTACATGTCAACATGTCGAACACAAGTATTCAAGGAGTCATACTGACGAGTAGGTGTTTAACTAATTCCCAAACCATCTTTATACAAATAGCCATGCATGTTGATATAAAACAAAATAATATTTGAAAACTGGGAACGACATGATCAAAGGTCTACGACTTGCCTTCATTGAAGAGCTGGGAGTCTTCATAGCACAAACTCTTCAGCGGAGCCGGAATCTACATGTGCGAAAAAGAGCCAAATAAATACAACGAATCCAAATAAAACCAAAACTACCAAACTAGAACAAAAAGGGAAACACTGAAATAGAAACAAACTCTCGGGAGGAGGTCCAAAGGAGTAAGTCTACAGGAGGAGGTCCAAAGGAGGAGGTCCTGAGGAGGAGGTCCACAGGAGGGGGTCCAAAGGAGGTCCTGAGGAGGTCCATAGGAGGAGGTCCTAAGGAGGATACGACTACTCAACGTAGTCGTATAAGGGACACAACTACATGACGTGGTTGTAAAAGGGATACAACCACGCAACGTGGTCATGAGGGCAAAAAGAGGACAACACACGGAGGAACTCACCTACACACACACACACATAGAGAGAGAGAGAGAGAGAAGACTAGAGAAGAATGGTGAACGGCGCAGGTTGTGGATGTCATGAGGACATTGCGGATGTCATGGGGACATGCTCATGATCTTAGGATGATGAAACAATTGGCAATTGCATTGAGAGTTTGTTGAATTCTGTGGAAATCAGCAAGTGTCAGGTTTTGCGGTAATACCGGCATTGTGGCCACGGTACTACCGCCGGGCGGTATAACCGCAAGAGGGAGCGATACTACTGCAAGTCACGGTTCCGAACGTGAAGGGTTATTTGGGACGTTCGATTATAATCGAACGGTCGACATCAAGGAGACGTTCGGACCGCCGAACAGTGCCCAGATCTAATGGTTTAAACACGTGGTCCGATTGGCCAAGTTAATCTAGACCGTCCACGTGTCAGAGGGTTCGATTATGAGGCTTTTGAGCATTTTTAGACGTGGTAGTACCGCAGGGTTAATGGCGGTAATACCGCGATGCAGTAATACCGTATTTTAGATGGCGGTTGCAAAATTCCAGAGAAGGTGCCTCTGAGGCTTTGGTGTTCTCCTGGAGCGGTAGTACCGTGTGTTGAACAGTGGTAGTACCGCATGGCGGTGTGATCGCTTGAGAGCGGTGACGAGGATCTAATAATCCTCATTTTATCTTTTATCTATAATTCTTATTATGGGTAAATATGATGTCATGTGGTCCTTAGGTATATCCCTTATATTTATAAGGGAGAAGCCTACCAGGTGGTCGTAGGTTCTTCTACGACCACCCCCATAGCCGTAAGTCTTGCTACGACTACCTTATGGTCGTAAGTTCTTCTACGATCATTATCAAGTCGTAAGTTATTCTATGACTACACTATGGTCGTAAGCTCTTCTACGACCAGGTCAGCTACGACCACCTTATGATCAATAAAACCTACAGATGAGTGGGTCCAATTGATTAAGGAATCCAAGCAATCAACATACGCTGTTATTCTATGGAGTAATAGCACGTAATACCCCATTATCTCTGACAAATAACTGCCATGCGGCATAAAGGAGTTAACACTCTGGTGATTACTGCAAACATGTGCCCGTTACAGGACATGATGAGGCGCCTCTTCACCTGGAGAAACGGCTACTCCTTCACGACTATATAAAGGCGACGATCAGAGAAGAAAGGGGAGGGCAATCAGAGAACACATCAAGCAATCGGGAAGACAGGCACTATCTTCTGTAATAGTCTTAGTCTTTTCTCCCAATTGTACAAGATACACTCAATATCATACACACACAGGAGTAGGGTTGTTATTCTCTCCGGAGAAGGCCTGAACCTGTATAAAAATACCCGTGTCAATCTCTCTACGTGATTCCATTTTAGGAGACCCCCCGAATCAAACAATCTTTACGTAAGATCGGTTCTAAAACACCGACAAGCGGTATGGAATTTCTAGAGGAGATGTTTTTGGAGATTTTGGGTTTTCTCCGAGTGGCGGTACGACCGTAGTGTTTTGAGCGGTATGACCGCAATGCGGTAGTACCGGTGGATATATGGCGGTAGTACCGCTTGTGGAATGAACTGTGCTGATTGTCAACTTTCTTGGAGATTTGATTTTGGGTTAGGTTAAGTCCATGTTGATCATTGCATAGATGTTGCATGATGCATGTTTTGACTGACATGGATCAAGTTGTGAAGAACTTGTGCCTGAAAATGGTTGCTTGGTCTATTGTTGTGCGGGTGGCTTGGAGTCAACTATGGTCAACGACGAGGAGGACTGGGACTTGGTTAGGATAACCAAGGTCCAGAACGGTCGTGGATGTCGAGTGAGATGGTTGGACTCAAGTAAGGTGCAAGATGGACAAGAACCATAGAAGGTGAAGTTTGAGCAAAGGCCTTTGTGAAGGTATGTGCTCATGCCTCGTCAATTATATGAATTGGTGATTGTGCGTATCGTGCGGTGCTATATAACGGTTTGCTTGTTTGTGATGGTTGTAGGACACCGGAGCTAGGTTATGGTGAGGCAGACTAGATCAAGACTAGGTTAGAAGAACTGAGGTCCAGAACGATCAACGTTGTGCTGGAAGATGACTAAGGTTAGCGGAGTGCTTACAAGCCGAGAAGACAAGGAGCCGAAGCGGAAGCTACCGGTGGTGAGACATGTGGTGCGCTAAGTGACTTGGTCCCAGTTGCAAGCGAGGATGGTTCAGTGGCATCCGAACGTGTGAGAGGCTTGGCGGGAAGTCATCGGGATCACATGGATGAAGACGGAGCATGGGAGATGCTTCGAGGTGAAGGAATCGCAAAAGGTCGGTAGAGGGACATTTTGGGAAATTTCTCTATACCGGAAAAGTGGTAAGTGGTGGTGTGCGAAACCACCCTCTCGGCCTTGGCTAAACCACGACGCGGGACGGTGCATGGAGAAGCGATTTAGGTCAAGCAAAGATGAAGACGGCGCTTTGAGATGCGTGCATGTGTTAACCCGTTTGTGTGTTAGGGTTTAACGGGTGCCCTAATGGAAAATTCCCTAGATGCTAGCCTCCACTATATAAAGGAGGAGGGGCTGTCCAGCAGCCTTTAGCCCTTGCATTTGTTGCCCTATTTTGTGTTTAGGGTTTTGAGGAGAATAGAAGAGAGCTAGGGTTTCTAGGGTTTGGATTGAGTGTGTGCTCACGTGGTGAGTTTTGTCCTCCAGGTTGGAGTGGCTGTAAACCAACAATCATCTATCTATCTAAAATCAATCCAAGCAAAGATTTCACAGATGAGCCTCTTTGTGTTCTTATTCTCTATTTGATATTTTTGGGGCTTTCTTTGATCCGAGAGTTTCTCTTTGGTTTCTGGCCTAGATTTGGCTTGCTATGATATGTGGGAATACATCTAGTATTATCTTGATCATCAATCACCCACGAGCAAGTTTCTAGATCAGTTTATGTTTTGGCTCGGTTCTTGAAACAGACTTCACTCAAATCCAAAAAGGTTGGAACTTTGATGTAGATCTATTCGATCCTTGTTTGGAATAAGTTCCTAACCTCCTAGACAAGCTTTGTTTCAAGTTTTATGAAGTTTGACCGAGTAGATCAAAAGTTGTGCCAATTTTAGATTTGGTTTTTCAGTTGTCGGGACGAACTCCAGGATAATCGGTAGTACCTTTTATTTGCCTGCGGTAGTACCGCTCTATACACTGCGGTAGTACCGATTATAGTTAGTACCACTGGTTACACTGTGGTAGTACCAATTGTTCGATTTTTCGTAACTTCTTGAATAGTTTGTCAGTGCCTTGGGGGTGTTGATTGGATTCAAGTGGGACTTCCTCTGTGCCTGAACATTGATCTTCATAGCTCTCATAGCTATTGGAGTGATTTACGAATTGAATTCAATCTTTGTCGAAAAGTTTTTGAGCACCTATTCACCCCCCCTCTAGTCGTCTGTTTCGGTCCAACAAGTGGTATCAGAGCCAAGTTTGCTCTTTTGTGATCTTCACTGATCTTTGAGCATGACGACTGATATGAGGAATTGTGAGCACTTCTTTGCATATTGTCGTGCTTCTTTTGCCTTTAAGATCCGTCGTGACAAGATGTTTGAACATGCGTTATTTATGATGGCGATTGAGGAGGAATTCTCCTGTGATATTTGTGGCGATCTCTTTTGTTTTGATTGTCCTAGTTTCAGAGATGAGATTCGCTTGGAGCCCAAGGAGAAGGAGCCCATTGGCATATGCACAGTGGCGATTGAGAATGAGCATGATGGTGAGCTTTTTGAGGATGATCATGATGACTCCTCCGAGGACGATCCCCTACTCGAACTAAGCAAGGTGAGTAAAGAAAAACTCATTGATGGCTTGATTTCATATGAGTACAAATTGCATGCTCTTAGGAAGAAAATAAAACTGCTTGAAAGTGAGAAGGGTGATTTGTCTCATGAGCTTGCAAAATTGAAAACGTCCATGTGTGCTTTTGATTCTTTGCTTGTAGACATGGATAACTTGGAAATTCTCTTGCATGCCTAAAATCTGAAAATGAATTATTGAAATCAAGTGCTTCTATGCCATGTGATTCTTGTGTTGCCTTACATCATGAGCTTGATAATGCTAAGTTAGAAATAGACAATCTTAGATCTATGGCTAGAAATGATTGTGATTCTTTTGTAGGCATGCTTGCTGAATTTGACAAGTTAAAATTGACTAATTCCTTTCACCTTGAGCAATTAGAGAATGCTAGGGCAGAAATTATTTATATCAAAGCTAGGCCTTGTAGTATGTGCTTAGAATATGAAAAATTGTTTAATGATGGTTTAGTCTTTTGCAAGAATTGTGCTCGTTTAGAAAATAAAATTGATGACTTAAATTGCATGCTTCATACGAAAGCATCATTAATTTCTTGCACATCTTGCATTGATTTGAAGAGCGAGATTGAGTATTTGAAGAAATTGCGCGATGATAAGAGTGCCATGTCATGTGACTCTTGTATTTGCCTTCACTCCGAGATTGATGTTTTCAAGATTTCTCTTGCTTCTTTGCATTCGGAGTTGAAGTCTTCTTGTGCTAAACGTGAGTCATTTGACGTTGGTTTTTGTGCCATCACTTTGAGTAGCTCTTCTTTGGCGAGTGCGACTCTTTCGGACTCTTCTTGTGTTGTCCAAAGGATTTCTAAAGACAAGGGTGCTTCTTCCTCAAATGATATTACATCTTCAAGAGAGAAGTATCATTGCACCTTTTGTAAGAAGAATGGACACATTGTTGAGTTTTGCTTTCGCCGTCTGAAACATAAGCATCGAGTGCGTCGTCGTACCTCTAGGAACACACATGGTATTTCTCATGACATGTGTGAGCCTAGTGCCGACACAAGGGTGAGTCATGATGTTAGCTCTTCCAGGACTTCTTCTTTGAGCGATAATGGTGCTTCGTCCTCTTGGACCGTGTCTCCTAGTAGACCTTTACACCATTACTCATTTTGTGGGAAGAATGGACATCTTATATATTTTTGTTTTCGGCAAGCAAAACATTTGCGTCGAGCTCATGCTTCTAAGTCTCCTAGTAGGTATAGTCTTTCTCATGACATGCACACTAAAGAGCCTAGCACAAGGACTCGCTCTGTTGATCACTTCTTTGACACCTTTTCTAGTGGTGTTGGACAGCATTGTGGACTCAGTTTCTGTGGTTTTGGTTTTGGTTTTGGTCCACGAGCTGCCCCGAGACAGGACTTCCGCTATTTTCCAAGAGATGAACCTCGTTTTGTTCATCGAGGTACACACCCACGGCGAGGATGTGTGAGTTCTTTTGGTGCCTTTGTTGGTTCTCATCATAGTGCTTTCAAGCAAGGTCATCGCCACTTTTCCAGAGATGGACCTCGTTTTCCTCATCGAGTTGTCCACTTGCGGCGTGCCTTCAAGGATGATGTTGGATCTTCTTGTATGAACCATCATTTGCATCATGCTAACTCACATAATGGTCCGACTGCTTCTAATGGTGGTGTGTCCAAGGTTTGAGTTCCCAAGTATTTGCTCTCTAACCCTTCGTGATCCAAGACTTGGACATCTTGCCTTTCTTATGTGTAGGTACCGGGAACGCGGGTTAAAGAACATGGACTTAAAAGGTTCTGGTCTTTTGCATCATCACGTGATTGGGACACTTGATGGTTCTCCACCTCCATGATGACCTCCAAGAGGTATGTGCTTTCATGATCGGCATCTTCACATGTTTTGTGAGCTATATTACATCTTCATGCATTTACTTTCATGATTATTCATTCTTGGTATGTCGTGCTTGTCTTTTTGCTCACTTGTATCATATTAGCATGTGTTACTCTTTTGATATCTTTCATCATGCCTTTACATGTACCTTGCTTATATATCCATGTATTATATTGTTGTTCTTTATTTTCATGGTTGTATGAGCTTGGTTTTGTCATCATGAGCTTGTACTATTTTGTACATTTATTATCTTGCTTGTGTTGATTTTTGCTTTATGTATCCATATGCTTACTTGATATCCATGTTAGCATACATTATCCATGATTTGTTCTATAGCCTGCTTATGCTTACATGGTTATTTTGCCTTATTGTTATTTGTGGATACATGAGCTTTGTCATTGCTTCACTAGCATACTTTACCCTTGACTAGATATATGTTGTATGATATGCTATGTGATTGTTTGCTTGCTCCTATGCCTTATTGTGGATTAAGGATTTTTTTGAGCTTTATCATATCTTGGATAGCATGTGTAGCGTTTGAAATGTCTATCTTCATGCTCTTGTCCTGAATTGTTGATTATATGCTTTTATGAGCTTTGGATCATGTACTGCTATCCTTGCTAGTTGTGTGTCTTGATACTGTTTCCCTAGATAATGTCACACTAACCCAGTACCAAGGCATAGACTTCTTCTGTCTCTTTGGTGAAGTCTTTTCAGTTGAGAAGAAGAACATGTGGCTCATGACTTCAAGCTGTTGGTTCTTCTTCATATGTGCATTCGATGTTGGCTCTCACTTTTTGGAGACGAAGGAATTTGAGATGAGGATGATGGGTGAGCGCAACTACTTTCTGGAGCTTCAAATCAAACAATACAAGGAATGGATCTTCATCCACCATGACTACATCTCACTGCCAAGCAATCTGACTCTGGTTCGAGCTTCTATACCTTACATTTGTGTATGGTATCCCTAGTCTACCTTGCATAGCATCTGGTTCATATCAGGTGTTAGGCTTGTTGAGTTCAGGGGTAGATAGGAGGCTCTGTTCTAGCACATATCATTTCTAGACACTCTTCTTATCCCATGGTTTGCTAGGATACACTCTTCTCACAGCCTAGGTTGAGCTTGTTTCCCAGCACTAGTTTAGCAGGTTTTGAGCTGCCTGCAAGCTTTTTAGTGTTGGTGTTTCGCTCCCTAGCTGTTCGAGTCGTTTTCCCTAGAGATCTTGTGGACTATGAGGTCTTTGTGCTAGTTTGTGAAGTCCCTGGCACTTTTGACAGATTTCCTCTCAAAGCTTTTAGACCCAACAAGGTTTGCCACCTTGAGGAGTGAGTTGGGGTAATTTACCCTATGGGTTGGTTTGAGGGGAGTTAGTTCTTTCTGAACTTTCCTTGTTCATCTGAATTTTCCTTGTTCATTTGAACTTTTGTGGATCTTTTCTCAGATATAGGCACATGGATAACTTGTGTTGAATCCGATCAAACCTCAAGCACAAGTCTAAAAACATCTCACAACCGCAAGCTAATGATGCAAATCAATCCAGATTCAAACGAGTCAAAGAGCAATCAAACCATCAAGCCGCCACCAACCTGGATCAATACTCTAATCTAGCACAGTGCCGCCACAGTCAAGTTTTCTTGGTCGCTACTGAAAGACATCCAGGGCGCCAAAGGCTTCAATTTTTCCGGAGAACAATTTTAACTCAAACAAAGCGCAAGAGAAATGGCAAAATACTAAGCACATTGATACCATCCGAGCATGCGGACGAGGACCAAAATCAATGCCGACAAATGCTTGGAATCAAACAAGAACCTAAAAGCAAATACGCTTAGGGTCCCGATTTTGCGGGAGCTACTGGTAGCCGCCATGATTTTTATGGGAACCCTGAGCCACCGCCAGATCCTCTTTTTAGGCACATACAAGTGCTAGATTTTCGAGAACAGTAGCCAGATCCGGTTACGCATGATGATTTCTTTGTGCCGACCAGCTATCAAAAGGTTGAATGCAACTTACACACAAGAACCAACAGAGAGGCAAAAAATATTTCCTAAGCAAATGGCCAACCAAAGCTTCATCCAATCAATCATGACAAAGACAGAAACAAATGACAGAATCGCAAGAAACTAAATCTAAAATCAAACCGCCAAGCTCGAGATTTCGGGGCTTCTTCAAGTGGTATTTTCTTTAGATCTTTTAGGCTTTTAAGTCTTTTGTGCATCTCATTGTATCATATTGCATTCATATGAAAATCCAAAAAGATGCATTGTGATATAAGCTTTACCACCTCTTACTCAATTGAACAGGCTAGCATTTCTACCATTACTCAAGTCTTTTAATTGATGAAGCTTTGCTTATTACCTGTTGAGCTTTAGTATTTCAATTCTTGTTCAATCGTGTCTAGTTCTTTGACTTGCTAGAATTATCATGCTCTCACACAAAGATCCGAAGAAGATACCACTTGCAAGAAAAGTTCGATGAGCGTAAAAGGTTCGAGAAAAAGAACTAAGAAAGTTTTGAAAAGAACCAACTCCCCTCAAACCAACCCATAGGGATAAATTATCCCTTACTCAAGATCTCAAGGTGGCAAACCTTGTTGGGTCTAAAAAGCTTTGAGGGAGATCGCCAAATTTCTTGGACTCCACAAAACTAGCACAAAACTTCAAACACCACACGATCTCTAGAACTCAAAAACACCGCTAACACTAGTGATTGGGAGACAAGCTCAATGTATTTGCTAATTGAGCTAGCACTTTAAGACAACTTGAACATGATAGATGAAGATCTAAAATTACAATTTGTGGATCTTTTAGCTAGTTGCACAATTAGTGATCCCTTTATGACATTGGCCCTGTCAAAATTGCTTTGTTAGTTCTTGAATCTAGAATTGAACATTTTTTGAGCTTCTTGTTCTTTTAAGAATCTAAAATTGCTCTTGTGAACAATGAAAAATGATCTCTTTTGTGTGAAAAAACTGATCTTACCAATTCTTTCTCATGAAACGGTTTGCCATTGTACTAGGCATGAACTCAGGGGGAGTTTTGGATGACCTAGACCACTCTTTTAAGCTTTTAGTGCTTGAAATGGTCGCGGCAAGGCTTGAGATCTAGCCCATGGCTAAGAAAACAAATTCTCAAAATTGGTTGAAGTTTAGGAAGAGATTGTGGATGGCTCCTAGTCCAGGATCTTCTTTACTAAGATAGACTTTTTATCAAGTTGAAATGAAATTTCTTGTGCAAATTGGGCCTTTGAGATAATTTGAGTAAAATGATTCAATTTAGAATTTTTTGTCTCTAAAATGGTCTTTGCTAGCTTCTTGATCTCACATTGATATTCTGACAAGGCCATTATCACTTTAGGATACCTATTGTTGAACTTGCTAATTTTGAAGCATTGCTTAATTTAATCCAACAACAAGTGGTGTTTTGAGCTCTTTAGCCTAGCTTTGCTATATATGTCTTATCATGATCTTGATAGTGCTGTCAGGATTGATCTGTTTTGAGCAATAGTTGAAATGCTAGTTTGCTCTTGTAGGTAATCTCCAAAGCTTCTTTTACTAAAAACTGAAAAACACAAAAAAAAAAAATGAATACTAAGAGGGTGGTCGCGGCACAAAGGGTGGTCACGGCCCAAAGAGTGGTCACGGTCCAAAAGGGAGGTCGCGGCACAAAGGATGGTCTTTGCAAAAAGATCAAGAGGGTGGTCTTTGCAAAAATACCAAGATGGTGGTCGCGGCCCAAGGGGAGGTCGCGGCCCAAAAGGGTGGTCTTTGCAAAAAGACCAAGAGGGTGGTTGCGGCCCAAAGAGGTGGTCTTTGCAAAAAGACCAAAAGGGTGGTTGCGGCCCAAAGGGGTGGTCTTTGCAAAAATACCAAGATGGTGGTCTTCGTAAAAAGACCAAGAGGGTGGTCGCGGCCCAAAGGGGTGGTCCTTGCAAAAAGACCAAAAGGGTGGTCGCAGCCCAAAGGGATGGTCCTTGCAAAAAGACTAAGAGGGTGGTCGCGGCCCAAGGGGAGGTCGCGACCCAAAGGGGAGGTCTGGACCTAAGGAAGGTCCAAACGAATGGGAGATCAAAGAAAGGCGCGGCGAAGCGGGGCCATCCGATTTTGATCAGGCGGTTCAAAACGAAGTGGACGTTCGGACCGGTTGAACGCGCTGACAGGATCGGGCCGTCCAACGCAGATCTGACGGTCCACAATGCGTGGGACGTTCGGAACGGCCGAAACGCCCACTAGATCGGGCCGTTCGATTTTGATCGGACGATCCACGAAGAAAGGAGACGCGGAGCTGGGCCGCACGGGGAGAATGGAACAAACAGAAAAGGGGAAATCAACGCTAGAGAACTCCAACAAACTCAAAGCAAAAACTGACTCGAATTAATTGAAGTTTGATTTAGTCATTTTAAACACTTTAATTCCAAAATCTCAAGTTAAGCTTTAGAACTTCAACAAAACCGAATGGTTCTTTTTGCTTTTGAAAACTCAGAAACTCGGGAAAAACTTGGGATGTTACACTGCTGTCGGCACTTGTCGACAGGTGGAGGTCCGAGACGCACACCTTCCACTTTCGGTGGGGTGAAATGACGGCCACCCTACAGGACGTCTCGCTCTTGACTGGTCTCCCGATCCGGGGTGAGCCACTTGTTTTGCCCTCACGGCCAAGACTGAAAGCAGTGTCGAGCAAAGAAGCCAATTTGACCTCTCCCAGAGGGTGCACGTGACGTCCCCCAAACTTGGCTGAGGCAGTTCAGTGATTGCCTGCATGGTGCACCTGACGAGGTCGTTAGGACGCACCTCGTTGCTTACCTTCTTCAGCTCTTTGGTTGGAGTCTTGTTTTCAACCACACTGGGTGATTGGTGCTACCCTAGGAGGTACGAGATACGAGATTACATCCTCTTTTTTATTGGAATATTTTCTTGATGGTAAATGCAAGTATATGTGTTGTTCAATTACCTCGAGACTCTTTTTGCAGTCTCCCCAAAAGTATGGCTCTAAGCGCCACATACGCTACCATGTGACTGTGATGCAAATTGTTGTTAGATGTGTATTTTTCATATTGTATAAGGGGTTACCTGTATATATGCAATACATGTACTTGTATATATATTGGTCCATTGGTCTCATGATGAATACTAGCACTATTCATAACCTGGTATCAGAGCGTACCTAAGGTTTGTTTTCGTCACGCTGCCGCTGGTTCTTTTTCCGACCGCCGCCTGGCTCTATCTTCCACCCGTCACTTCGCTTGCTCTTCTCGTGGCCGCCGCCCATGGGTTCGTCTCCCACATCGCTGTCTGTTGGCGTCCATCCGGGCTACTGCCATCTCGGGCGTCGGCAGCTTCTTCACCCGGCGTCGCCTCCCGATCCGGAGTCATCGCTTCGTCTTCCACCGTGCGGTCACCAGAGCCTCCCGCGCCTCCGCTCGAGCTCGGCCGCCGCCTGATCGCTCGCCTCGTCTTCCGTTGTGAGTAAGCTGAGGAAGGAGTCGCTCGAGGCTGCAACCTCCGCACGAGTTGCCGCCGCTGTTGCCGCCCCGAGCCCGAAGCTGCGTGGCCCAAGCGCAAGCCCGAGCCGAACCTTCCGCGCGAGTCGTCGCTTCTTCCTAGCCTTGTTCCTTCTTATCCTTTCTACTACATTTATCGTCCGCGAGTTGAGTATTCTTCTGATGCGCCATCTTCTTCTGATGGGCTATCTTCTTCAGCCTCTCATCCTCGATATGCTCTTCATGATCGTTAGTCTATTCAGCCTCTTGCGTGCTTTTGTTTAGCAGCTCTTGTCGAATCGACTTTTTATCGTGATGTTGTTGTTCATCAGGAGTGACAACATGCGATGGTAGAGGATATTGCTGCCCTTGAGCGTACTGACACGTGGGATCTTGTCTCATTCCTGTGTGTGTTACTCCTATCACGTGCAAGTGGGTTTACAAGGTTAAGACCCGCTCTGATGGTTCTCTTGAGCACTACAAGGCTTGTTTCATGGCACGTGGTTTTCAACAGGAGTATGGTCGTGATTATGATGAGACTTTTGCTCCTGTGTCTGACATGACCACCGTTCGTACTCTTCTTACTGTGGCGTCTGTTTGGGCATGGTCCATCTCTCAGCTTGATGTCAAGAATGTCTTTCTCAATGGCGAGTTGCGTGAGGAGGTTTATATGCAGCCACCACCGGGGTATTCTGTTCCTGAGGATATGGTTTGTCGCATTCGCCGGTCTCTTTATGGCCTCAAGAAAGCTCCTCATGCCTGGTTTGATCGTTTCTCTTCTGTTGTCACTACAGCTGGTTTCTCTATTAGTGCTTATGATCCTGCTTTTTATGCACAATTCGCCTTGTGGTCGGACGCTTCTCTTTTTATATGTTGATGATATGATCATTACTGAAGATGATTCTCAGTATATCACTTTTGTTAAGGAGCGTCTTAATGAGCAGTTTCTCATGTCTGATCTGGGTCCTCTTTGCTACTTTATTGGGATTAAGGTTATTTTTACGCCCGAAGGCTTCTATCTATCCCAAGAAAAGTATATCCAAGATCTTCTTGATCGTGCTTCTCTTACTAATCAGCACACCGCTGAGACTCCCATAGAGCTTAATGTTCATCTTCGGCCCACTAATGGTGAGCCTCTTACTTATCCTACTCACTATCGTCACCTTGTTGGGAGTCTTGTTTATCTGGGTGTCACTTGTCCTGACATTTCGTACCATGTGCATATCTCGAGTCAGTTTGTTTCTACTTCCACTCAGCTCCACTATAGTCATCTTCTTCGTGTTCTACGATATATTCGTGGAACCATCACTTGTCGTCTCTTTTTCCCTCGCTCCAGCTCTTTACAGCTTCAGGCATATTCTGATGCCACCTAGGCTAGTGATCACTCTGATCGCCGGTCTCTCTCTGCCCATTATGTTTTTCTTGGTGGTTCTCTTATTGCTTGAAAGACTAAGAAGCAGACAGCAATTTCTCGTTCGAGTGCTGAGACTGAGTTGCGAGCTATGGTTTTGTTGACTGCGGAATTTACTTGGCTACGGTGATTACTTAAGGATTTTGGTGTTTCTGTTTCAGCACCAACTCCTCTTTGGTCTGACAGTATAGGTGCTATTAGCATTGCTAAAGATCCAATGAAGCATGAGCTTACAAAGCATATTGGTGTTGATGCTTCCAATATGCGGACACAGGTGCAAAACCAAGTTGTTGCTCTTCAGTATGTGCCCTCAGAACTTCAGTTGGCAGGCTTCTTCACAAAGGCATAGATCAGAGCCCAACACAGCTTCTATCTCTCCAAACTTCATGTTGTTTATCCACCATAAGTTTGAGGGGGAGGTGTTAGATGTGTATTCTTACTTGTGTATTTTCCCTGTTGTATAATGGATTACTTGCATATATGTCATACATGTACTTGTATATATATTGGCATATTGGCCTCATGATGAATAAAAGCGCTATTCATAACAATTGCAACAATAATGCATAATTTCCTGGTAATTGATTACTGAAATGCACACGAAGGAGGAGGAACACGATGGATTATCGTTAATCCAAAATGTACAGGCGTACAGCCCAATGGGCGATCGACAGATTCGTCTTCCGTTGTCGGAACAACAACAATAATATTCGAATAAAAACTGTATTTTCTAAATCATATTTCCAAGTGTTTGTTCGAAGCTATGGCTAGCTAGCTATTTTTTAATTAATTAACCCCTTTTAAAATTTTATTTTAAAGTTAACCTTCAGCACACTTTATTTCCAATTTTGATCCCTTTAGTCACGCTATCACTCATGGCGTGACAAAACAGCGCTGTCACGCCATATGATAAGTCCGCTAAATAGCACTTTTGGTCACGCCACGATCAGTCACGTCACCATGGTGATAGCGTGACAGGAGCTTACCTTAGATACGGACTGATGTAATAGTATTATTTTGTTACGACACGGGTAGGACCAGAATTGAAAATAAAGTTTTCGATGTTAACTTTAAAATAAAATTTAAAAATGATTAATTAATATATAAAAAATTCGGCTAGCTAGCTACAGGTGCAGTACCTGTCACCTGCAAGATTCTCTGAAAAAAAAATTGTCACCTGCGAGATCTTACAACTTGTACCTGAAAAGAATATTTATGTCAGGTTAGTTTGTTTGCAATTGCAGGGCAGGTTGCTTACTCCAGCAGATTGCGTTGTTCATTTATGTCGGTACACCTACTACTGACAGTGCGAGATGGTTACTAATTAATCACTAATTAAAATCGCTGTCAAAATCAGAGAGGAATCTCGATCGTGTTAAAGAACATGGGCCATTCTATAAATGGTTGGGGCCCTTTTCATTAGTTTCAACCATGCTGAAGCTTTTAGACCACTGGTTGGTGTCTGGAAGACTAGTAGGAGATATGCGATGGCAGTGTCGTTTCTTTTCTTTCAAGGAATATGCAGCGATACGCCACTAATAGTCAAGGCTCAAGAATGCCAAAATTAAAGGAAAAATAGGGCAACATTTTCTGGAGGAAATTACTATTTTCTCCGTTTTGTTATATTTATCTATAGCGTTGGGAGTATCTATTTTAATATATTTATTCATTGAGGGAATTTAGAGTGTATTTATTGTAATTTTTCTCTCTCTACCCTACTTAAATGTTTTTGAAGAGATCGGATGGTTGTGGTATATCATTTAATAGGATTATGTATAATCATTTATCATTAATTAAGTATTAGATTTAATACGTAGACTGAATAAATATAGTAAATCAGAGGGAGCAGTAGCTAGCAATAGCATCACCGCTAACTATGCATGCTATGCAATGCATCTTTTTTTTTCTTTGATACTATTACATAGCACGCACTTTCTTGCAATTTAACCGTAGTACTAGTCAGTATTCACTTGGCACGCCCTTGTAATTCGTGGATTCTTCTTTCTAGCTCGTTTCCTAGGCCATTATATACACAGCCTACATTATAATTTTTGGGGGTAAACAAAAGAAAAGGAACAAAAAAGGGATGTTATACGCTACCAATTCATGCAATTTTCAGACTTCTACAGAAAATTCAGGGGATAGATAAAGCACTTCAACCTGCAAGAGATTTACCACTAGCTAGCGTGCGTCGATCGATAACCATGCGTGGAAAGCTCATCAAATCATTTGCGCAGCAATGCACTCCGTACTTTGCTTCACGCCTTTCACAGTTACACTCGGCACATCCTTCTAAACCCCTAAAATTGGTTCTCTTTTCCCCCACATTCCCAAGCCATTATGCGTCAGAATCTACAGTCTACAAGCACACAAAAACACACACTTCGACATGTAGCCAGAGGATTTCCATCCTGTGCAGATAAAAGAAGCCTAACTAGTGCTGCATCCATCCATGATCCATCCATCCATGCATGCATGTGTCTTCATCTCACAGTGCAGCAGAAAGTGACTGAGACTCTTGAGAGAGTATTTGCATCATATGGGATGTTGCATTATATATACACACTAGTATGGCATGCATGCATGTCTGATGTCTGCAACATCGTCTTAACACCCCGGCTATGCTGCTAGCGACCCTGCCCGGGGCCAGAAAGCAACCGCAAGCAGAAGAAGCAGACAGGGCAGGAGACTTCCATTACTCCTCACCCGAGAGAGAGAGAGAGTAATGCAATGCAATGTTCATGCAGCAATGTCGTTTGTTTCTCTGTGAGTTATGCTGCAGAGTACAATGCTCTTTTGACCCATTTTTCAGAGATTTTTGGAGGAAAAATGTGCTGCCATTGAGAGGTGCCTGTCGCCGTTGTTGGGATCCAATTAAATGGATGAAGCAATGCACACGCCGAAAGGCCGAGAGAGTCCTTGATCAGATTGATGAGCTTGGCGTACCTGCCGTTGACCAGCATTATTAGCTTTGCTTAGTACTTAGAGCATGTAAAATAGGGTTATGTCGGTCGTCTATAGTCGTTCTTATATAAGATTTTTTTGACGTTGATGAAAGGAATGAAGAAGAGAAAGATGTTGTCTACAATTCAGAAATTAACTATAACACAAAAACAAGAAAAGATTAAAAGATTGTGTGTTTATAAAGACAACTAAAAAGACAAAGAAATGTGTCTGTCTTATCAGATGAAATTGCCTTTAATGCTTTGTCTACAATGACATAGAGAGTTCTTTATAGACAAATGGCTGTCTATACTATTGTACATGTCCTTATCGTGTGCAGTATGGTAGCCCGTTGTCTTCGTTCTCCCCATCGTATGATTAAAGAGGAAACAAAGACTGATTTCCTCGGAAAATGGGAAACAAAATCTGCGAGCGACCTCATCCTTTAAGATTTTTTTAGGATTAGGTGCTGTTTGCATTTCAGTTGTGTTGTGTCGGTGCATAAGCCACACACATTTTCATCATTAGTTTCTCCAAAACAGAAAGAGATGCTTGGGCACTCCATCAAAAGAAGACTAATTAACAATCCTAGAGGGATCATGATACTACCATTGAATTTTCCTCATTCTTCGATTAAACGGTTCGAATGCCATCGGAACGAACTGAGTAAATGTTCTTGTGTTCCGTAAACAGGTACAAAATTTATTTCGAATCTGACCATTCTGGCAAGAATATCAAACCTTTTGTGGGGGTAAATTTGGCGGGAAGGAAGAGATATTGCTCCCTTTCTTCACACGTGGGGCCGGGAGGTATAGCTGGCGGGAAATCTAACGGGCTCCTTTAATACGCAGATATTCTTCTACCTAAACAATACCACAACATTGGGTTCCATAGTTTTGAAACCACAATGCCGGAAATCTCTTCAAATTTGGTGTCCGGGACTTTTCCCCCCAGTTCATTACATCTTCATGCATTTCATGTCATCCCAATCTTCAGTTTTACTTCGCTTGGGAAATTACAGTTTATGCGCAAATGGCTAGAGCAGTAATCCATCTAAACTATCCCACATGTTAGCAAATACACCATCTCATTGGTTCCTCAGAACCAAACAAGAACAAAAGGCTCATAAATCCTGCATTACCTTACTAGTAAATCCATGTTTCAGTCAGACATATGGTTCTTAGAAGAGGGACTGCACAAACCACCTTTTGGCGAAGCGAGACTTTCCCCCGATTCCTGCAGGAATTGAACTGGTTTATATGAAATCTAAAAAATTCCTGCTAAAACCACTTGACCTTGGGATAGTATTTACCAGGGAGACACACGATCATGGAGCTAGCTAGCTAGCTAGGGGTCCAATCCAACTCCAAAACACACACAAGTAGCTAGCGCTAAGCATCCATCTCTGCCTGCAGATCCACCTACACTGGTCCCGAGGACGCACCACACAGACAGGCGCCTCAATACGCATGTTCTCAAGTTTGTGTTTTAGTTTGCTACCAGTTAAGTTTCTGCAAAAGGGGAGCTGAGCTGAGCCGGGTGCGGTACGTGCTGTGCAGAGACCGCTAAACTACGACTACACTTGCTTGCGTTTGCAGAGATGCAGAGTTCGTTGCTGCAGAGAGTTACAGTACTACTGGGTCGTTCAGCGAGGAATAGAGTTTTTATTGTACCACCTGCGTCTCTCTCGTTAGCGTGCGTCCCCAAATCCCTCTCCTCTTCCTCCTCGTCGTCTCCCTGCCTCCTGCATCGGCATCTGCATCTGTGGGTGGCCTTGGGACTTGTGACAGCAACATGGACCACCGCCATGAGAGTGCTCACAGTTTGCAGCCATCCTTCCTGATTGGTGCAAACAGTTTCAAGGCATCAGTAAGTCAGTAGTAAGTGGAATAACACACAGTCACAAAACTAAAGTAAATAGTGATGGGAAATTTTGTTTATTAACACAAAATTACTTGCTCTCCAACATATAAGCTTAGCTTGGTTCAGATTAAATGTTTCTTCCACCATATCAGGTTTGGGGGGAAAAAGAACATGCGTACGAAGAAAACGGAAAAACGTCGATGGAGAAAGTTGATTTTTATTGGGGCAGGTGTCGTGCCAGAATTGGGTCTCTGGATTTGACTAAACAAAGGCCAACAAGGTTAACCGTTCTCAGACTCCAGCAATTAAGCGGTGACTCTGCACTGTTAACACTGCGTTAACGCCACACCTGCTTGTGTATGACTCGAGTGAGCTTTATCTTAAAGCGCACTAAAGTCCAATGACTTTGCATGTCACACATAACAAGCTAGCTGTGCCTCATAATGGTTCTGTCCAACACACTTTAGAGCCCATCCATCTCCAGATCCATTCTCTTTTGGGAATCTAGAGGTGCTAGCTAAACACTTCCACCTCAACTCCAGCCAAGATCCCAAATGCAGGCAGTAAAAGAGATCACAGATTCACGGTGTTGGATGGCATTGGCAAATGGCAATCAACATCAGCAGCAGCAGCAGCAGTAAAAAGATATCAGGGTTCAGAGTGCATGGAGAGTTAAGTACTGAGTACTACTACCCTAGACATGCAAGACTCCATGGCAAGCACAGACAGGCTCCTGCCTTTCCATCATGGCGAAAATGCAGTGAGAATTTACCAGGTCCTCTCCACCCTACAAGAGGAATCTATCCATCAGATCAGATGGGCCTGGTAAATAGGCGCTCTCAGCCTCTCACTGTCACACACGCGCACACAGATACAGATACAGAGAGAGTTGAGTCAATTCACCCACCATGACGACAAGTATTGCGATGAGCAGTGGCAGCATGTAGTTCTCATACGTATCCCAAATGCGACCATACATGGCAACATCTCACGTAGGTATGATGTACGCGTACGGCTGTCATATGCGTGCGGACAAGGACCCGGGCCGGCCGGCCGGTCTTTCTCTCGTCATTCTGGCAAATTTTGGCGAATGGCGATGTCGGCGAGCCGACCCTACCGCTGGGGGAGATATATCAGATATGCATCCTCCCAATTAAGAACCCCATATGTGGCAAGCCTCGAGCCACCTTTAGATCATAGCACAGCACAGCACAGCACGACCGATGGACCGACCGAGCCCGCTCGCCAACCGATGAGCTGTCGATCGAGCCAGACCGGCCTAACACGTAGAGCAACAGCATCAGCACCATCATGATCCATGAATTCGCCTCGTCTCACCACCCAACCATACCTCTCTAGCTACGCAGGAACGAGAGGTACCGAACTCTGAAGCTGGACGCGGTACATGGGCGTGCCGTGCCGGTGGCAGGCTGGCACGCCGGAGTTGGCATGTCATGAATTGAAGGCCGGTGCGGGCTGGTTCCTCCTCCCCCTGATCCTTAAAACTCCTGTGCGCTGCCGCGGTCTGACAGGCGTCACATGTGTGCGTCGCCCGCGCGCACCCACACCCGCAGTGATATGATCAACCCTCACATGGCTGGCCTTGCGATGCAGCAGCGGGTGCAGGACCAGGGACACGCCTTGACCCACCCCAACACCCCATGCCGGTGACCCCCCCTCCGTCTATTCTCCTCCCTTATCTCAACCCCATCACACACGCACAGGCTGCTCGCCTCTTAAATCCACGAGCCACCCCCTTCCCTCCATCCTCACGAGGACCTGCATGACACAGCAGTGATAACATTCCTCTGAAACTCACACACATCCCGAAGATTCAAAGAGAAGAGAAGAGAGGGAGAGAGAGTTCTATGCAACTTCTATATCTGTACCTGCAAGTGTAGATATATATATATTAGCTTCTTGCAGGCTTGCTTGTACTCCCATAGGTTCTTCTCTGGTATGGAAGCTTCTCCCGCTCTGGTTGGTGCTGCACTGTGACTTGGCCTGGTTTGCTGTGGCTGTCACTCGCATCTGAATGTGAGGTGATCTTCTTGGGGTGCTTCGTTCGGTGTCCGACTGATCAGTTTGGAGCCTGAACGATGCCGGCGGCGAGGATGCTGAACGCCTTCACCGACGACATGCCGGAGTTCGACCGGCAAATGGGGTGCATGGCCGGCATATTCCAGATCTTCGACCGCCAGCGGATGCTCACTGCGCGGCGCGGCGGCCGGCAGGCGCAGAAGAGGCTGCCTCCAGGTAACAAACAACTCATGTTCATTGACCTCTGCACCTTTCTGCTCCGTTATGTTCACATTGAGTTGCCGTGTCTCAAGTTCTAGCATAATCGTTTTTCTTGATTACTGTTTTAAGGACTGTTTCGGAGTTTTTAATCACACTCTCTGAATTATTATCTGCAACTCGTTTCTGCTTTTGTTGACTAGATATTAGAAAGTTTGGTGGTTTTTGGCAGAAAAGCTTGCTTCTTGTGCTCGTTGAAAAGAAGTCCTTTCAGTCTATCATTCCAAGTTTGGTAAGATAGACAGTTGGAAGGTTCAGTAAAAAAATGCCTTGGCTAGTAAAACTGTTCAATGGTATAAACTGCTTTTGTTGAAGCATGGTAGATACTAGATACCCAAAGTGGAAGTTGGGAAATAAGTTGTTATCTTGAAAATGGAAGAACAGAATCCTGATTTTATTTGAACTGTTATTTTGCTGACAAGAGACCAAGGCTAAGGCTCACAGAAATTTACTGCTGTAAGGAGAACATGTAAACTGCAGCAGTAGAATTCTAAACAGTAAAAACAGATTGATTATGGTAATTGTGATCATAAAAGCATTTCCTTGTGAAGGTACTATGACAGCACATGACTACTTTTAGCACTATATGAACAAGGCATTGACATAATGACAGCCAATGATGTGGATTTGGGTCCCCAGAAGTAGCATGAGGATATCTATTTGCACTGACTGAAGAGAACAGCTGAACAGTTGGTTATTAAATTTCACTTATGTAATGAAACTGAAGAGGACAGCTGAACAGTTGGTTATTAAATTTCACTTATGTAATGAAGCTGAAGAGGACAGCAGAACATTTGATTTTTAAATTTTCCATTCTTGTAATGATAGATTAACTGAAGAAGACAGCTTAACAATTTATTATAAAAAATTTCATTCATGTAATAATAATGAATAATAGTAAAGAAAACGTCGCCTTTTGACCCCTCAAATTCATCCATGTTGTTCGCTATCAGCATGACATGATAAATTGCTCTATTT
The DNA here is from genome assembly GCA_036346405.1 of Phyllostachys edulis. NCBI lineage: Eukaryota > Viridiplantae > Streptophyta > Magnoliopsida > Poales > Poaceae > Phyllostachys > Phyllostachys edulis. The sequence continues at coordinate 52,142,706 of CM070557.1, read as the reverse complement.
CATCGGTTTAGATTTTTGGCAACAATTATAATGTCCTCTTATTATCTGCAGTCCGTAATCCTCCAAAAAGCAGCAGCAATGTTCCAGTGCAAAGCTCAAGTACCTCAAACATCGTTCTGGTAATTTTTCCTTTCTGGACTAGCTCAACCTATTGTTTTGGGGTCAGGAAAACCATTCTGCATGCATCAGAAGTACATTTGGACACATCAAGGAGAGGGCTCTAACCTATGAATTGATTTTGCAGGAGAAAACATTCAGCAAAAGTATGACCGAGAACAGTAGCCTTTCAATAGAGTCATCAAGAGCTTCTTGTTCTTCCTCTTCGTGCTCATCCTTCTCGTCACTTGATGGCAATAAATCAATCCAACAGGAGCTTCCATACATCAATGGGGAGCTCTTTGTGCAGAGGCCACTGAAGAACGCACCAAGTCCGAAGGGTGCTGACATGGATGCTACATCCGGACAACCAAACATCGTTTTCAGAGACATCGTGAAGGACTCCATCAACCGGGACTCCGGAGGCCTAACTGTAAAGACCTCAGTGAAGGAGCCAAGGAGAAGTGAGCAGTACAAAGACTCACCGAGGCCATTGCTGCTCTCCAAATCAATGGACGGGACCTACTTCATCGGCATCGATAGGAGCACCAAGGTCCCTGCGAATGCCGTCGAATCCAGCAGGCGTTTCCAGGAGCAGTCACGAGTCTCATGCGATGATCGGCGACTCCTGAGGCCCGTTGAAACCCACGAAAACAAGAATCCTTCCACAAGGCTCAAAGAACTCCCTAGATTGTCCTTAGACAGTAGAAAAGAATCTCTGAGCCCGAGTTCACGTCTGATGAACTTCAGTTACAAGAGAACTGATGACAATCTCCTGGATACTTTGAAGCCTCAAGAGTCTCCGAGCCACAGGCGGGCCAACAGTGTCATTGCCAAGCTCATGGGGTTGGAAGAAGCACAAAATGCTACAGGGATGCTGATTGCTGATAGCTACGAGCCTGCAAGATCACCAAGACCTGCGCAAGCCACTCAGAACGAGCGTCCATCACGTTCACTAAGAAGCACTTGCCAGGATCCCTGTGTGTTGCTACCAAAGAACGAGTCTTCAGCACTGAAAACGAAGCCTTCTTCAAGAATTCTCACCGAAGCCGCTCCTTGGAGGCAGCAGGAGAGAGGTGTCACCAACAGCAAGGTTTCGCAATGTCAAGATGCTGAAGCAAGGCCAAGGACTGCGTCTTTGTACGCCGACATAGAGAGAAGGCTTGGGGGGCTCGAATTCTTCGAGAGCAACAAGGACTTCAGAGCTCTCAGAATTCTGGGTGCATTGCATGCAAAGGATGCTAAGCACCAGAACGACGGCACTGCTGAATCAGTGTCTGCTCAGCAGGCAGGAGATGCTCTAACCACCAGTTCCAGAAACTTCCAGTCTCCCATTGTAGTCATGAAGCCGGCAAGAACCACCGAAAAGCCGGGGGTTTCACTTGCTTCAGTTGCTCCCCTTGCAGGGCTCAGAAGCCCCAGGAAGCTGCAGCCCAGAGAATCATCTTTCACTGGCAAGAACGAAACCAGTACAAATGAGAAGATCCATTCTCGCATTTCAAGAGGTCAATCCAAGTCTGACGAACCTGTCAGCAATGCAAGCTCGCCAAGGCCTACAGGCTCATCAAGCCCCAGACTGGTGCAGAGGAAGGCAGAATCGGAAAGGCGGTCTCGGCCACCGGTCTCACCTAAGTCTCCAGGCAAGAAGTCCAATGAAGCAGCCTCCCCAAGAGGAAGAACAAGATCAAAGCCTTCTCAAGTGAAGAGCCACCATGACAATGAGGTCTTGCAGAGCCCGGGAAGCAGAATCAGCTTGGCGAAGCAGGTTGACGTCAGTATAATGGATTGTGAAAAGCCTCTGGTTGTCAGCTCATCGTTCGTTCAACCAAGCTACACTGCTGCAACACCAAGTCACAAGGTACACATAAAGAAACAACCATATATGAAGAAACCAGCTATTTCTATGAATTTTTCCATGTGCTCGTTGTTTATCACTAACTAGTGAAAATTATCATTTTTTCAGGGCTCTTCTTTAATTCTGGACCAGAAGATTTGTTCACTGGAGAACGTCCCGAGCCCCGTCTCTGTCCTCGACACATCCTTCTATCATAAAAGGATCTCAGATTCATTCAAAGGTAAGAAGTTGATCTAGCAGTTAGTTTTTCTGCATTACTGTGCATAACATAACCAACTGCAAGAACAATAACATGATAGATCCTACTGTTTGGTCTCATTCAATTCAGAAGTCCATAATGTCATTCAAAGGAAAAGCATAGTTAGCTGTAAGCGTGCTGATGACGCTAATGACAGATAATCTGCAATAAAAGCTACCAGGTAGCTCGTGGTCCTGCGATTGGGAGGAACCACAGCAGATTGACAGTTGCAGCTAGATGTGCTGGTGCTGAACAGTGCTACGTTTGCAAGCCCCACATGTTGCACTTGCTTATGCAGCAGCATGATGTGTGTCTTTTGGTGTGTATGCATTGCTAGTATAGATGTCCCCACCAGTGCCCCCTCTACAAATACACCTAGTGTCTATGATTCAATGGATCCTGTAGATAGATGGTGATTTCATATCTCCTGTCTGATACATGTTTTATTCAGTTGTGTTGTCTCATAGTAAATTTCGTACTTCTGTCTGGTACATTATTTTATTCTGCAGTTATATTAAGCAACGGTTTCTGAATATATGTATATCCTTTTTCTGCTTGTTCAGATGGGGAAACACATACTTCGGACGAGTGCTGGAACCCAAACAGCCTGCCTGACACGCCGCAGTCGAAGACAAGCAGTGAAGCCAACCAGATCAAACCAGAAAATTTGGAAGCCCTAATCCAGAAGCTTGAGCAATTGCAATCAATGAATGATGAAGCTGCAAACACGAAAGATCACCAGTATATCTACGAGATACTCTTAGCATCTGGTCTTCTGCACAAAGAACTGAGCTTCGCAGCAATGCCTGGCCAACTCTGCCCATCCAGTTGCCCGATCAATCCGGAGCTCCTCCTCATTCTTGAACAAACAAAACCGCACTTTGTTTCAGCGACTCAAGCTGTTACTGGAGCTAAGAAAAATTCTAAGCCTCAGATAGAAAAGCTTCACCGAAGACTTGTATTCGATCTGGTAAACGAAATTATAGCTCAGAAGATGAACATCTATAGCTCTGCAAGTCAATCGACGAAGTTTCTCCGATCAAGGAAGTTAAGTGGGTGGCGACTTTTCAAGGAATTGTGCACAGAGGTTGACAGGCTCCAGTCTGAGAGTTCGACAGTAAAATGCTATGAAGAGGATGAGGATGAAAACAAGCTGTTAGCCGAAGACACACTGCATGGAATGAAAGATTGGAGGAGTTTAGACGGTGAGCTACAAGGCATGGCTTTGGATATTGAAAGATCCATCTTCAAGGACCTTATCGACGAGGTCTTAGGTGGTGAGGCTACTGAGAACATACAAGTTGGACAACAGAAGCTGCGTAGGCAGCTGTCGTTCAGTAGTATAAACTGAATATGCTTGGTAGTTGTTTCCGTTAGGAAGCTTAGCCACTAGTAAATGCAACCTTTTGTATTTTGCTGAAGACTAAACTATAGAAGAAATATAAATGCTCCTCGACAATAGTCTCGCTGCCATGGACACTAGACGAAGCAAGCAATTGAATATCTACAATACTCTTTATCAAGTTTTCTCTATAGATGTTTTTTTATTGGATAATGCTCTTGTTCTTGATTACACAGGCTGTTGTTTGTTTCATGAGACATGGTCACCTGAAGCAATAGTTTTACCCAATCTGCATTTGTTTTGGATAACAAACTAACAAAGGACCATTTGGCTTCTGCATGGCAGGAACATCTCACACTGTTTTAGACAACAAGATGTTTCCTGCCAGATTGGTGATAACTCCCACTTGAAGTTCTAACCCTGTAGTTCCCAAACTGTTTATATATATTCTGCAACAGGCAACAGTCCTAACCCAACATTCGCACGACGATAGTGTCGCTAAAACCAATCATTAACTCCTCGGCTCCTCGCCTGGCAGTAAATTGAAATCGATTCAGTGCATTGTACGAATATAACATCAAAAGATTGCAACGGAGGCTCTGTACAGGCAAATCAGTAGTATTTTTCGGAGAGTGACAGAACGAGGCGTACCTCCAGCCCGATACCGGCATACGTGTCACCTTCCGAACTGTGTGCGCACACTGAGCACGCAGAGTCGAGATCGCAATGATCCACGTTCCACCACGGGACCAAACCATCCGGCGAAGCGCGAGCCCCAGTACTCCAGCGCACGACGCCAACCTTTGCTTCGGCCCTGCACTGTTAAGATTTCGACGTCGCTGTTAAGCCGTCAGAGACTCATCAGCTCAAACATGCAAGTAAAATTGCAACGGCATTGCCATGGATGGACAGACCCGGCCGCATGGCAAGGGAAGACGCCTCTCGGCACATGGAATGCCGGCGCTGCCAGCACTCCGCTTGGGATTCGTTCAACCGGCGTCCCATGAGCGGGTCGTCGGAAACAGGAACCGACATTGATCGGTGGGCACGCCGTCCTGGCAACCGGCAAGAGATCCTAGGTTCTCGGCACATGCGGCCACCGGATACCAGAATGCCAGATGCTGCGTGCGTAGGTCCAGGCGCTACGGTGCGCGCGCGCCTCGTCGTAAGCATTCCGTCGAGCGCGTGGTGGGCGTGGCACTGGCACCGGTAGCCTGTAGGCGTCTATGGACCGGACACTGCTAGGTAGTCCAGGCGATAAACCGCCTGCTAGGCTGGTAATGGTATGGCACGCTGGGCTGGACCGCACGGCACAGAATGCGCGGGCCAAGCCGTCGCGTGCTCCGTTCGGGCCACGCATCTGCAAGTCCGCAACCGAAAGCCGCGCGGTTGCGGCTTCAACCCAAAAGCCGCCGGGTGCGAAGCGACCTGGTTGGTTGGATGGACCGGTGGTGATGGTTGAATTTTTTTATTAATTAATCTTTTTTTAATTTTATTTTAAAGTTAACCCAGCGCACTTTATTTTCAATTCTGACCCTTTTGGTTACGCCACAGGTGGTAGCGTGACAAAACAACGCTGTCAGTGTTATTTGGTCACGCTAAGATCAGTGGCATGATCAAAAGTGCTATTTTGGGAACTTATCCCGTGGTGTGACAGTATTATTTTGTCACGTCACGGATGGTGGTGTGACCAAAGGGGTCAGATTTGAAAATAAAGTGCGTCGAGGGTTAACTTTAAAATAAAAACTAAAAAAAGGTTAAATAAAAAAAAAGTTCGTGATGGTTTCGGATACGTTGTTTCTCTATTTGGTTGAGTTGTATTGAATGAACTGGTTTTGGATGGAATAGTACAAATTTTAGGAATATTTCTATGAGATGTTGAACCATTCAGTTCGATAAAATTGGGCGAACCACGTGGTACAAGACGGACTCGTCCGCTCGCATCGCATGCGCTCACCACTCGCGTTAGATATTAATGAGTTTGTTATTAGCTAATAAACTTAAAGAACAAATTTAACTATAAATTGTATATTTAGAAAAGGTTGGTGTTTAATTACTCAAATAGTTCAATATTAGTGGGTCACACTGTAACTTAAAAAGTGCATTAAGTTAAAGAAGAGCTAATAGCATATCATTACATTTAAATTAAAATAGAGAACTTAACTAGAGATTAAGTTAGGAAATTATAGAAAAAAAAAGAAGAAAGAAGAAAAACACTATGGAGGTAATATCACTAATGCAGGGAGGAGGTTACCGAACCAACCTCACCCCCTCAACCAAACACAATCTCGAATCATTCGTGTATCATCTCATACAATCAACCAAACATATTAATGTAACATCCCATACAACCAACTAAATAACCTTTCTATACCATCCCATTCAGGATGATTTCATTCTACTTGTACATTCCATCACATTCAACCTCATCCCACCAACCAAACACATATTTAGTGATCAGTGCATGAGGAATGGGAGCTATGCGCCGCTGTGGATTTGAATGTATCATATTCGCCTTGTCGGTGCATTGCACGGTGTTACTAGTGCGGTCTCGTGGTGGTGCCCTCGCGTGTTGGAGCGTACGTTATGGGTGGCGGCGCGAGGGGTCTCGCGCGGCCGTTGTTGGTGCGATAACTAGGGGTGGACATTTTTTTACTCGAAATCGAACCGAACTGAATTAATAAAAAATATTGGTTTATTCGGTGGTCGGTTCGGTTTTTTGCCTCTATTCGGTGTTCAGTGTTCGGTTCGATTTCCAACTCTGAGAAAAAGAATATGCCAATTACCGAACTAATAATCCAAAGCTCACTCCGACCCTAAGGCCGATGGCCCACTTGCTACTCCGAATACCCCATAACCTAATCCAATCCCTATCCTCTCATTCGCACGCAACAGCCACATCCCAATCGTCGCCAGCCGCCAGGCCTCCACCGCCGCCAGCTGCTAGGTCTCCACTCTGTTGGCCTTGCCTTAAATCTTGCAAATCGCTAGCCACCCGTTCCTCACTAGCTATGTGTAGTTCGGTATGGTAGCCTATTCTTTACCTCTCGTTCCAGGGTTGGATGCAACATTTCTATGTTATAGATAGGTGAGTTGAGCAATACTAGTTTGAAAAACCTAATTAACCATCAGTTCGGTTTTTTATTTTATTTTGGTTAATTCTGTTGCTAACTCTTAAAAACTGATATATTTTTTACCCAAAAACTTAATCCCCACCCCTAGCGATAACGAATTTTTTTTATTAATTAATCCTTTTTTAATTTTATTTTAAAGTTAACCCCTAACGCACTTTATTTCCAATTCTGACCCCTTTGGTCACGCCACAGGTGGTGGCGTGACAAAACAATGCTGTCACACCAGCCCGTATCTAGGGCACGCTCTTGTCACACCACCACTCGTGGCGTGACAGTGTTGTTTGGTTACGCCAAGACCAGTGGCGTGACCAAAAGTGCTATTTTAGGGACTTATCCCGTGGCGTGATAGCATTGTGTTGTCACGTCACGGATGATGGTGTGATCAAAGGGATCAGAATTAGAAATAAAGTGCGTTAGGGGTTAACTTTAAAATAAAAATTTTAAAAAGGTTAAATAAAAAAAATTCAGCGATAACACGGGTGGAGCAGGGATCGGCAAGGGAAGTTGGCTCGAATAATGGTATTGGAACACGAGATGGTCGGCCAACCTGCGTAGAAATTCAGTAAACAATAACTTCGTTGGTTTCCATCACCGCTGATCACCTGGTTATCAATAATGCGCGCACAGTGAAAGCCAGATAGAAGCAGTTGTTGAGAACGCATCGATCGTCCCAAGGATCACCAACGGAATCACCCGTTGAACATAGTGTAGACACCAACTTGGAAGTCTCCACTGATTTGGAGACAACAGGTAGGATCACAAGTTTCAGATTCAGAATGCAAGAAAACATAGCCCTTAAACACAGCTTTCCAACAGTATGCTGAAATTTTGTCATTCTGCGCTTAAACAACAGTCAACAGCAGCGGTATACAACTTGCATATGACAAAAAAGCGAACAAGGTAAATTGACAGCTTGCATTAGGCAATAATATCAGTGACAACACCACTCAGAGGGCAAGGATTAAGAAGAATCATGCTACAGATAACATGGATTTTCCGAAAGTAGAAGTACAGTGTCAAAACTAGATCCTCCAAGTAACCTTCAAGTCTCAGGCATTTTGATAGTGGTGCAGCTTGTATAACAGAACTTTTCCACCAGCATGTCCAACAGACAGAAACCCGCTGCCTGGGCTGAAATCTAAGCACCGTGGATAGTGAAGGCTGAACCGAGGCCCTGGCCAGTTTTGGAACACACTGAAGGATGGGACATGCACAAGCCTCATCCCGTTCCTCTCCCTTCCCGAGCTTATCGCCAAAATCTGCGAATCGTGATTGAACTTCATTTCACCAATCTCGGTTGTAAGGTTTTCAATTGCCTTCAGTGGCTTCCTCTTCCCGCCGAGAAACTCATCCCTCTTATACACATTCACGATGCCACTGGTGGAGCCTGTGGCAAAAAAAGAGCTGTCCTGTGAGGTGCAGAGCGAAACGCCTGTTAGGGAACCATCATCAGTAGCCTTGTGGATACACTTCCTTGTTCTAAGATCCCAGTGGTAAACATGGCCATCCCCACCACTGCTTAGGAGCTGATTCCCACCGTCCGCGAAAGCCAATGAACGCACACTTCCATTCATCTTGAGGGTTCCGATGAGCTGCTTTGTTTTGGAAGAAATCAAAAGAATGTACCCCTCATTACCAACGAATGCAATGGTTCTTGAATCAGGTGATATCTCAAAGTTTTCCAGGCTTTTCTCCTCACGTCCTGTCAAGGGTCCAATCTTACTAACAGCAGCGTTCACCAGATCAAACGAGTAGAAGAATTTCCTCCTGCCTGAAAGGATGACCTCAGCGCCATCAGGTAGAAAGGATGCTTTGTGAACCGGGCAGTCCTCGATAAATATGCTCTGGATCTTGGGGTTTCTCTTCCCGTCAATCTGGAAAAACCTCAGATGTTTGTCCAGACCAGCAGCAAGCATCAACTGCCCATTTCTATGAAACTGCACTGAATTGATAGGACCACTAGATGGTTCCTGGGCATTAGCATCAACAAGCCTTGAGAAATCTAACATGCCAGGTAAGAGCTTAGCAGTATCCTTGACAACAAGCTCATCATTGTTCCGAAGAATATCATCGACTCCACCCTCCTCATCAGATTCATCATCTGACACCCCGGGAAGAGGAGCTTTCCGGTCCATATCAGCCCAGCCAGTGAAGGGGTTCAACTTGGCATGCTGAACACGCAACCTAGCCTCATACTCTTTGCCCGAGATCACACACTCATCAGCCTCCTTTCTCAACTTCCTCAACCTTGCAACCTTCAAGATGTCCACCTCAGTCCTCTCCTCCTCATCATCCACCCAAGCAGGCTTCCTCCCCCTGTTGCCCATCTCATCTTCCTCATCCTCACTGGACAAGTCCTCCTCGTAAACAGGCAAGTCATCCTCGCCATCACCAGCAGACCGATCCATGAAGTACAAAGGCCCACCCTGGTCAGGAGCCGCTGCAGCCCCAACCTCAGTGCCGAACTCCGGCGGCGCATAGAGGGCACCAAACAGCGAACTCTCCAGCTGCCTCATCTCCTCCTCCTCTTGGTTCTGCTTGGCTTCCAGCGCCTTAGACTTCTTTTTCTTCCTCTCCTTATTGCTGTTATCCGACTTGGCTTCCTTCCCAACCTCTGCATCCTCAGCAATTGGAGAGCCAATGCCCTCATCATTATCATCATCAGCTCCACTTTTCTCCAAGCGGCGCTTCTGGAGCACGTTCTGGGATATCAAGCTCATCTTGCCCCGAGAAACGGCCTGCCAAAACTACCAACAAATTAGACAAACCTAGTCCCATAAACGCATAGAGCTTCTACTGATTGCAAGGTAGGATACTGATGCTACTAAAAATTAAGTCGCAGGCTTATAAATTGGGTCCCCATCACATGGAAAACCAAACGAATTTTACCAACTACGGAGCACGGACGAACGTTACAGTACTCGGTACCAAGAATCGATATCCACCCCCCCCCCCCAACAATCATGAATCGATATCGCGACCAGTATAACAAAGCATGGACGCCACGCATCCAACGACTCTTGCTCGCAAAATGGACAAGAAGAGGTGAAATTGATAGAGGCGTACCGTGAGATACTAACGGCGGCGAAGCTCCGGTGACCCGGTCGGCGGCGGAAGGCTGCGCGGCGGCTGCTCGGCGCGAGAGACTAGTGGGAGCGAGAGGGCGAGGAGGCTCTAGGGTTTTAGACTTTTTCGTCCACTCCGTGAAAAATATGGGCCTTTTCGCCATTAATGGGCCGGATCACGTTGAGATTAACGGGTACACAGCCCACACCTCATTATTTTTTTACAGGGCCGTCTTGTCAGTGACGCACTAGGTACACAGTACACGGGAAACAAAAAGGACCCGCACGTCGGAGCCCACCCGCAAACCGAGCCCACCTCCGAACATGACACGGACGTGTGGGCTTGACAGTAGGCTGCTGAGATTGGGCCCAAAGGTCAGTGTCATCCGGTGGACACGATCGCCCCGCGCCACCCCCAAAAGACCAAAACCCTTCCCCGTTTTGTTTTCTTATAAACCCTTCCGCCTCCTCCAGTCTCTCGCTTCAACACACCCCCTCCCCCGACTCGAGTCGAACTGCTCCGCCCCCGCCTCCTCGCGTCGCCGACTCGCTCCGCTAGGGTTTTTCCCTCCCGTGGCCGGCGGCTGCGGAGACGCCGTAGACTCGCGCTCGATTCGCTGCCTCCAGGAGCCCTCCTCGCTCGGAAGGTTGTATTCCTCTCCCTAACCCCAACGCGTCTCGATCTCTCCTCTTAGGCTATGGCGCGCCCCGGCGATCGACCTCGTTTGCTTGGTGTGCGTTCGTCGTGGCGCGATCTGTGAACTCGGTGGGTTTAGTTGGTTGATGTGGTGTGGGGATCGCGTTTGGTGCGTGGAGATGATGTGCTATTGGGACTTTGGGGAGATTTAGGTTGGAATAGGGTTGGTTGTAGATTATATGCTTTTGGCGGGGCTATTTTGGGGATTATTTGGGTGCTATGTTGTTGGAGTCTCGTCGGGATACAAACGAGCTTTCGTGTGGCGTTAGCTAGGGTTTTATGCGTTTATGTGATGGGGAAAAAACTTTTTCCCAAAAAAAATGGCATGTTGTTTGAATTGCTCGTTGTTGTGTTCGTAATGGTGTTTTTTTTGTGTGAAATTGTGATAGCTTTATTTGTCTAGGTTCTCAGTTGCTGTTAAGCTAATGTTGGCAATTGACGGGTATGGAGCATCAGGACAGCCTTATGCTGCAAATCCAACACGAATTTTGTTGAGGCCATTAGATAGGAGACGTGAGCTACCCGTGTTGTCTCTTGTGTGGTTTCATACTTTTGGTGGGAGTGTTTCAATTGTCAGTTGACACTGAGCCGCAGGTCAAAACTAAATAGCGTTTATGGCTTTCACCTTGTTGAACATAAGTTTGTGCAATAGCCGTAGGTGCATCAGATGTGGTAGATGGTTTGATGTGTACTTTGTTCATTTTGTTAGTGCAGCTTATTGTTTCGGCTCTGAATTTCGAATGTTTTCGTTTGGTGAGTTGTTTCAATATGGATGTTGTTCTTTAGTCACTTTTCCTTTGCAGAAAGAGGTGATAACTACTCCTGTTTTCATGTTGATTCTGTTCTTTTGAATGTTGGATAGGCTCATGCTTTGGTTCAGGTGAAAAAATTGGTGATTTTTGGTATTATAATTGGGAGAAAGTGGCAACTTTTATGAGTCAAATTATCATCGTTGGTATGATTCTAATTGGGAGAGGAAAATTTACGAGTCAAAGTATCATTGTTGTATCCACAATTTGATAGTTAATGTGATATATGCTATATTTATTCTGATTAGTTAAGCTTTGCTAATTATCTTTGCTTGGGGTTGCTGGAAATACCAGTCAACATGGATGCATAGGTTATAGGTAGACCATTGTCTTGAGTTGTTGATTGCTTGTTGTTTGCAAGGGTTTGGTTACTTGGATACATAGGAGCTCATAGCTGGGTGCTCAACAAATTATTTCACCTTTTTTGTAGCTACAATTTGTTTTGCTGAGGCACTTTTTCCATTTTATTATGAACCTTCTTGATTAATTATAGCTTTGAAGTGCTACATTTTTTTAATGCTGCTAAATTGTTATGTATCTTCTATTCATTCACTTCAAAGCTTTCTGATACTAATCAGTGTTATCCCGTGCGCAGCAATGGCAATGCAAGCTGGGAACTCAGTAGCTCCTTGTAGTCCTCATGTGGTAGTGTTTTTCTTCCTTCTAATTAACAATCTACTCTTAATAATAGTTGTATTGTTGAACATGGTTGTGGTCTTGCTTACAGATTGGGAGTGCATTTGTTCAACAATACTACAATGTTCTGCATAGGTCACCAGAGCAGGTCCATAAGTTCTATCATGATGAAAGTTTTCTTGGTCGACCAGATTCTAATGGAACCATGACATGTGTAACCACTATGCATGTAAGTTCTTTGCAACAAGCGTGTCCCTAATCCGATGTCCACCAAATAGCGTTTATACATCTCATACATAAATGGAAGCAACATTTCAAATATCTGGAGCTTGATTTTCATTCATGCAGTAGACCTTACTTCTACCCTTTAGGCATTTATTATTTAGAATAGCCTGATGACATCAAATATAATGGTAGACGGTCCGCCGGTAGTTAATATTTTTGTTAGCATATTGAGGTTAGCAGGCTTCTCTGGCATGACCACATGATAATTGGTAACTGGATGCTACTTCTGTGTGTTCTATCATGTGGTCTCCTATTTAAGTGTGAATTTTGATTGTAAATTGGGCATGGTGTAGTGGTAGTGCTGTATTGGTGCATTTGTTAGACCATACTTGTTGCTGAAATGTGATTGATGAATGAGAATATCTACTCGCTAAAGTTGTGCATGCCAATATGGTCTTTAGGTCATCTTACTATGGGGCATCTGGGTACAGTCATGTAATGCCATTTGCTGCGAGATTGTGTGCCATGTACAATGTAGTACAATTTTCCAGCACTTTTCTCATTTTATTTGTGTAATATGTATTCAATTAAGCAAGGTCACATGACTTTGTTCGTACAACTCATTTATGAGGTATATACGTAGATCGACTGTAATTGTTTTTTTTGTGCTTGATCAGGCTATCAATGAACAAATTTTGTCTACAGACTTCAGTAGCAGTTTGATAGAGATAGAGAATGTGGATACCCAGTCATCCCACAAGGATGGTGTGCTCATTATGGTTACTGGATCTTTCACTAGTCCTGATACTGTGAAACACAGATTTACTCAGTCATTCTTCCTTGCTCCACAAGAAAAGGGGGGTTATTTTGTTTTGAATGATGTGCTTAGATATATATCAGAAAGGCCATCAACTGAGATAAATGAAGCTTTGGATAACCATGTTAATGAAAACACTCAGATTGCCACCTTTCCAGCTGAGCCAGGTAATGGAATTGGAGCACCTTCAAATTTGCCCTTCCATAGCTTTGCTGACATTTCAATATTTGACCAGAAACAACATCAGTCAAGGAGAGTGTAGACCCAGATCTTCCGTCTGCAGAGAATATTTCTGTCAGCGATGAAGCCATAAATCCGTTTGCAATTGACAATTCTCCACAAGAAAATAATGTTGGTGTTGAGGAGACATGCGTGGAAGTAGTTAGCGAGGATGCAGAGAAAATCCCTGAGGCTGCACCTGCTCCTTCTGCTTCAGCTCAGAAGGATGTTACTAAGAAGTCTTACGCATCAATTGTGAGTTTTCTCTTGTTTTCCTGCACTTTTTTCCACTACTTAGCCTGAATTCTGAATATGCAATAATAATTTCCTTGTGGTATCCGTGCTTACTTTTTGCCTTCTATGTCTTATATTATAGGTTAAAGTCATGAAGGAGGGTGCACCTCCTGCATCGGTTGCCAAGCCCAAACTCAAACCAAAGCCGACGGTAAAGGGAGCTGAAAATGTGGAGAAATCTGCGCCCTTACCTGCAAAACCTGCTCATGCAACTGATTCTACACCTCCAAGTGACAAAAATGTTTCTGATGGTTGGTTCTTTGTCCAGTTTTTTTTAAAATAATAATAAAAATAAATACGTGTTTTTTTATAATAGACTGTAACACTACCTTGTTTTGCAGGGCAAGGGTATTCAGTTTTTGTGAAGAATTTACCTTTCAATGCAACTGTTGAAATGGTTGAGGAAGAGTTTGGGAAATTTGGTGCTATCAAGCCTGGTGGTATACAAGTTAGAAACCGTCAGGTTAGTTAATCTTGTAGGTTTGGTTTCCACAAATCATATTCTTGTTGACATTTTCATCATGGTTCTGCAGCCTGATCGGTTCTGCTTTGGCTTCGTTGAATTTGAGTCTCAGCAATCCATGCGAGCAGCAATTGAGGTTGTTTCTCAGGATGGCCGTCTTAGTTCATAGTATACTTTACAAGATAATTATTTAGCTGTACTGCACATTTGGTTTCAGCTTTACTAGTATTACATCTGCAATCTAAGTAAGCTGTGTTGAATCTATCGGTGCTGTTTAAAATTAGCTGAAGCACATTTATCTTTCTTTTTAAAATTATAGTGAGGTTAATTGTGACTTATATTGGTTCTTAGCCTACCTGTACATTGTGGTTTCACCGTTCGAATATCTGCAAAACGGTATGTAATATAACTAATATATTTTTTTAGGCATCTCCAATTCGTATTGGCTCGAAAGACTCTTATGTCGAGGAGAAACGAACCACAACACGAGGTGAGCAAGCATTCTGATCTGCACAGCATAAGACACCAAAATAGTATGTTTTGTTCCATAATTCTAGTCAGGCTGGCTCAGGTGTACAATCTGTGTGTTCCTGAATTTGAAGATGCATGTGCCCTGCCTCTCAAAAATAGAATATGCATGTAGCCTAGCAGAATCTTATATATATAACATAGTGTCTAGATGCTAGGAAGCCAATCGAATTGTAATTTGTTTTCCTTTCCATCTCAGTTAAAAATATAACTATGTTGCTAATAACTGATTGATTGTACAGAAATTGCTGCTTCCCTACATATTTCATTTTCAGTCAATTCTCGTCAAAGCGAACTTTTCCTGGTTATTGGGCCTTGCATCCTTGGATGACATATTTCACAGGAAACTAAGTTCAACATCTCGTGCTGCAGCTCCTTGATTTATTTTTAACCTGGCTTTTGTTTGAATTGATATACCAATTGCCTCGTATATATTTTCACTTTCAGTTGTTAATGGTGTCATCACCCATGGTGACAACAATGGCAATGTTCGGGGCAGTCGGTTCCAGCCAGGCAGAGGCGGTTACCGTGACGACAACTTCAGGGGACAGGGAGCGGGTTTCGTGAACAATGGTAACTACCGTGATGGTGACAACTTCAGGGGACGGGGAGTGGGCTCCATGAACAATGGTAACTACCGTGATGGCGATAACATGAGGAACGAAATCAGAAATCGGAATGAGAATTCAGGCCGCGGTCGAGGACCGCAGGGGAATGGTGACGGCTACCATCAGAACGGGAACGGATACCGGCAGAATGGCAATGGGTACCGTCAGAACGAGAACGGCTATCATCTGAATGGGAATGGCTACCATCAGCCGCGGCCATTCCATGGTGGGAATGGGAATGGAAGGTCTGCCCGCTTCAATGGCCCCAGGCAAACACCAGTTGCCGCATAGAAGTGTTGTGCAATCCAGGAAAGTAGGAAATTCGTGGAACACCAGTTCACCCCTTGATACTATTTTTGATCCCGTAGGAACCTCTTAAATTATATATTAGGGTGCGACTAGTACGGTCAGCCCTCGTTTTGACTGGGTGCTATTTTCAAGCTCTATTTGGTTGACACCAGCTCGCGGTTGTAAGTTTGCGCTGGTTGTATTTTGGGTGCTGGAGCTTAACCTGTAAGTGCATGCGGAGATTCGCTATATATATATGATTCGGTGCTTGTGGGTCTTTACTTTTTTGCCATGTTGGTTGTGCGGGAAATCATCAACAAACCGCGTGTGCCATTGTATCTGTGTTTCTTGAGCTACTGTTCTCCTGTCGATGATGATCTTGGTGACCCTGGAAGGTGCTCATATGCTGTAGCCAGTTTCAACGCACCTTCTTATCATCTATCAGCTGCTTCACAAAATCACAATAGATAAAGTGGTTCAGGTTACGCAGAGCGACTTGTACCCTCCATTGGCATCTTGATCCTTCAAATTTGCCAAGCTCGGCTGCTCGTGCTGGAACTGGCCCAATAAGGCAAAACCATCAGCTGCCAAACGGGCCCTTGATTGAAGTACTCGGCCGGGGCTAGGCAACGGGCCCTAAGCTTTCAGAGGAGTTGCTGTCGTGCAAGGTACACCAAACATCAACATCCCCTTTGTGGGTGCAGGCAGCGTCCGTCCACTCCACGATTCTCGTCGTCCCCCTCGGGCGACACATGTTTCCAATTCCATGGCTACGTTGCATTCCTGTTTCTCTCTCTAGATCGATCGATCGATCTCGGAGATCTGTGAGATGATGTGACGGGAAGAGAGAAGAAAAAAGAAAGAGTTTTTTTTTTGCAGTTTTCTTCTGCAAGTTGGCCAAGAGGGTAAGGCCCGATCGGCTTTGTGTCGAGTGGTCAAGGA
This sequence comes from Phyllostachys edulis, assembly GCA_036346405.1. Lineage (NCBI taxonomy): Eukaryota > Viridiplantae > Streptophyta > Magnoliopsida > Poales > Poaceae > Phyllostachys > Phyllostachys edulis. The sequence goes on along the minus strand of CM070557.1, from coordinate 52,126,450 downwards.
ATGTACGCCGTGGACCTTTCTGTGCTTTTACACGTACCCTCCCGCAGTCCTGCTACCGGTGTTGCCTCCTTTCTTCTTCCCCTTCTGGCTTGGGGTCCTGATGTCCTATTATTTTAGCGTTTAATGATGCGCCATGGACATGCTTATCATGTGCGTTGGATGTTGCTGCGTTGTTAGAATTGGGTTTGGCGATTGATTTTTTTTTATCTAATCCTTTTTTATTAATATTTTAAAGTTAATCTATCGCGAACTTTATTTCCAATTCTGATCTATTTGGCCACGCCACCCACCCATGGCGTGAGAAAAAAATACCACGTAAGCCCTCGTCCGTCCGTCCGTCCTGCCAGCGTGGAGGGCTTGCGCGGCATCTGTCACGCCATGGGCGTGACAATGACTACATAAATACCGCCTCCTTCCTAGGTCTTCACTTTTTCGCCGCCTCATTACTTCCTCCGGCCTGCTCCCCTCCCCAGATCCGTCTTCGCCGCGGCGCCGTCTTCTCCCGTCGGCCTCATCTCGACACCGACGTCCTCCCGACGCCTCCTCCTCACGCGATCCTCACGTCTTGAAGCCTCTCTCATGTCATCATCTCCTCGTGAAGGCCTCGTCCCCACGCCGTCGTCCCTGCACGGCCTCGTCCCCAGCCCAGACCTCCTTCCCACGCCACCGCGTTCTCCCCATCTTAGTGAAGGTAAATAATTTTGTGTCATTTTTTTGAAATTTGGAGAGGACATGATCATATTATTATCACCATCAATAGATTAGAACAATTTGTTAATTATCCCAAAGTGCGTGGCGTGACAGTGACTACATAAATACCGCCTCCTTCCTAGGTCTTCACTTTTTCGCCGGCTCATTACTTCCTCCCGACTGCTCCTCCCCAATCTGTCTTGGCCATGGCATAGTCTTCTCTCAAGACCAAGCATCGTCCCCCCACGCCTCGTCTCACGCCACCGGCGTTCTCCCCACGCCTTGAAGATAAATAATTTTGTGCCATTTTTGTGAAATTTGGAGAGGACCTGATCATATTATTATCGCCATCAATAGATTAGAACAATTTGTTAATTATCCCAGTGTGGAACGGGATCCAATGGCATGCTCTAAAAAACTAACTGTTTTGTCCAATTCAATCTAGCTATATGTAATTGTGCTCTATATAGAGGTTTACGCTAACCTTGGTGGTCCGGAATAGCTTGGCACACAATCTTTAATCTTGTAGGATTGCAAGAGTATTTCGTGCACATAACTACCTTTGCTGTTTGGTGTAGTTAATTCCGGCTTCAGAGCTTATTGTTTAGCTTGTCAAGCTGAAACAAAGCAAAAGCTACACGGTTAACTCGAGATAGGCATGACTTGGTATTCGATTTCGATCCTATGTACCTTGGAAGGACATACATAGCTCCAATATTAATGTGTAACTAGTAGAGTGCGTGTGTGTTGTAACGAAACCCTAAAAGAGAGATACTTCTCTTCTGGTATTATCTTCTTGTGAATTATTAGCTATTTATTAGGAGATAATATTTTAGTTTGGTGCTGGCTTTGAGTGAAGGGGCTACTAGTTTAGCATGTACTTAGAACTTATGTGGTAACACTAAGTACTTCCTCGTTAAGCTCATATTCTGTCGTTTCAATTCATTTATGATATTATCATTTTCCATGTCTTTTAAATTATTCTATACTATAGAGAACCTATTGGGTAACAAAAACTGTAATACTTGAATTAATCATCTCAATATCTAAATTTGGATGTTCTATTAATTGATGTACCTTTCCATGTTCATCTTATTGGAAATTCTGCATACTTGAATTGGCTTAGCTGAATTTATGATATAACTTCTATATGACCACTAGACAATACCACTGAAAAGAAGTAATTCGCATTTTGCTCAAGCTCTCACCTTATGCCATGCAGAATTAGTTAACCGAAAATAAATTATGAAAGGACCTCCATAGAAGAAATGAAATAAAGGCTGACTTACCTCCTTTTTGCATATAAGATTTCCCGAACGAGTGGTTCATGGCACTCCGAGCGTGTAGCTCTGGCGTACCCAGGAGCGAAGTCCTAGGCGTACTCAGGAATGAACCCTGAGCGGTCCCAAACACGTGGTTTGGACGGTATCGACAACGGGATCTCGAGCGTACCTATGCACGTGGATCCAGAGTAGTGTAGGTCCACTCAGAGGCAAGCTCTGAGCGGTCCTAAACACGTGGTTTGGGCGGTCTCGAAAACGAGATCTCGAGCGTGATTGAGTACGAGCAACCAGAGCTTCCTCTCCACTCCTCACAGGCTACTACACGAGAGCTTCCTTCACCACGCCGCGATGGACGATAGGCAGAGGCAATGGGACCGAATCCACGAACTAGCAAGGGCTGTTGGGGAGCGGGACGGCTGAGCAAGGGCTGCTAGGGTCCGGGTCGAACAAGAGACGCGTGCCTACATGGCATCTCTTCATAATGAAGCCCCCCGTAGCAGCAACTCCATGCCGAAAGTTCTAACCGAGCGTTCGCCGCAACACCCGCCTGAGGTGGAGACGTCGCCCCATTGTTGGTGCAGGGACAGATGCAAGTTCTTCAAGTCCAAGCACCCACTAAGCCTGGGCATGCGTTACTGGGTTGTGCGAACTACTCCAGTGACTATCTCGACCGACGTCGGGACACGAGCAGTTATCGGCAGCCGGTAAGGATCAGTTACAGTGTGTCCCCATACTATTTCTCTTTCAAAGTACGCACTAACAACCTCTCCCGTCTACCTGTAGTCCCCAGATCTGCTATGTGGCTACCACAAGTGGATCGACCACGAGATCCACCCACATGACCAGTGGTCTCTGGACATGGACGAGCGGCATGACCAAAGAGACCGCGAGATCTGGGAGGAGCAACGCCGCAAAGCCGAGCACAACGAGCGTATACGTCGGGAGACGCAAGCTCATCTCGAGACGTGCAGGCGCAGGGAGTGCGAGAGAAAGAGAGAAATTACGGCCAAGGCCAAAGAGGCCGACGAGGAATTCAACGCCGAGATAGCAAGGAAGGGAAAATGGCCCCGATCCACGCAGTAGGTCGGACCATTCTGTACTAGTCCCCCGTCGAAGGTCGAATCTGTAACATCCCAATTTTCTGAGCTTTAAAAAAAAACCTTTGAATAGTTAGTAGGATAAAATTCACCATTTGCTTTTATTTGATTTTAATTCAAAAGCTTAATATGGACTTTGTACATCAAAACAATTTCATATGATTAAAGTCAACATCAACAATGGTCAAAACTATTTTCTTTGGGTTCTTTGGGCTTGGATATATTTTCCAGATTTTTCTGGAATTTTTCCAAGTTCAATTGCTATTTTCTATTGCTTATTTGAATTTCTGGTATTTTATTAAAAATAAAAAATATTTAAAATCTCAAATAAGCTTCCGAACCGAATTTCAACTCATTCAGGCCATTCCTATTCCTTTCAAATTTCCCCACCCCGCTCTTCACTTCACAAGACAAACCTCTCACCGACAATTGGACCCTACTTGTCGGCGCCTTATCTCTTGGCATGAAAGATCTTAGCCGAGCCGTTCGATCAAGGATTGACGGTCAGATCTTGTTGTGCTGTTCGGAGGTCCGAACGTCACACTCGTTTTGATCCGTCCGATCAAAATCCGATGGCCAGCCCTGTTAATCCGAACATTTTCGTTCATTTCTTTTCGCTGCCAGTGGGTCCCACTACCATCGTCGTCTCCGACTCGGTCATCTTCCTCGCAGAGTCCAGCTCGGAGCCGCCATTGTTAATCTCCCAAGCTCCATCCGACAAAATCCAATCTCCAACTAAAACCTTCTAGATTTCTTTACCAAACTCAATCTTTATCTTCTCCGCATCTTTTGGGATGTGAATCGTATCTCGAATCTGTTTCTATCTCTAAAGACCAGCGAGCCCGTATCAATCCCAATTTGGGTGTTCCTTATCCCGTGCCGCCCCAGCCCTATAAATAGCATCTCGAGGTTCGCCCTGCCCTCCGCATCCCAAACCCTAGCTCAATTCCACCCGAGAGCTTCAGCGCCGCCGCTAATCCGAGCTTTAGGGTTTTTCGCCGTCGTCGGTCTTTCTTCAATTGCGCCGCCGTCGACGTCACCTAGCCGTCGTGGTCTACGCCATCGTGATCAGCATCGTGTGGGCTACATCCAGGACCCTTCGCCGTCGCCAGTACCTCGCAGAGCAGCCGTCCGACAACATCTGATCGCCTTCTCTACTTCAACCTCGCCGCCGGCCACCACCGTCGTCCTCAACCACCCGAAGCTACATCAATAGGTTCGCAATAGCGAGAGCTACACGCTAGTACCATTCATTGCCGGGTAAGCGTCGCTGTCATTGTTGCTTAGGTCAAGCAGAGCCATTCTTGCCGTCAAGTCGACATGGCATCCTCATAAGAAGGCCACCTCAACCTTTGGTCCTATGTGGCGCTCGCATGTCGTCCACGTGCGTGCCAAGCCAGCACCACGTGTGTGCGTGCGTGCCACCCAAGCCAGATCCAGATCTAGTAGGTTCGGTGAACCCAGTCCGCCGTGAGCCGTGAGGCTGACATGTGGGTCCCACATGTCAGTATTTCTTTTAATTCTTTTATTCCGAGCGTTGACGTCATCGTTGCGCAATAATTCGATTTTCCTTCAGAGAAATAATTCGGGTTAATTCCGAAAATCCTATTTTAGGGTTTTTCTTCTAATTCAAACTTCCCAAGCTCATATCTTTTGCATCCGAACTCCGTTTGAGCCCATTCAAATTTATAAATTCATCTAAATTCGAGATCTATTTATCTGAAATTTTTATTTAATTTTTGGAGTTTGTTTTGTCTTTGTTATTTATTTGTTTTGTTTATTTGCTTTTGTTTGCGAGTAGACGTCGATACTTCGGGAAGATTTGAAGAAGAAGGAGCATCTCAAGAGTAAGATCAATATTTAGACCCATTCCAAGGCAAGTTATACCTTTGATCATGTTGAACCCGGTTTTCTAAAATATTTTGATTCAAATTATTGCATTTACTTTAATTATTTATTTTAATGTTTTTGGGATTAGTTAATATCCAATTTGTTATGACCTCCTTGTCTAATTGTATGCTATAATCTTTTGTCACCCTAGTTTGGTGTATTTAGTTGGTGCTATTGTATTACCAACGTGGGATGGTTAGATGTGATTAGATTGCTTAGCCATGCTACGAGTCATCATCTCATGTAAGTTGCAAATATAAACTTGACTAAGTAACTATGGAACTATGTGATAAAAACTGTGTGTACTATGTGCTATTACTCGTTGATGGCATATGTTGCACTTAATCAACAGGGTGGGAAAATGTTTTGGACAGGGGCAAGTGGTCCTGTGTGCTTTTATGGTGGATCTGTGTTGGCGGGAATGATAGGTTAGAATTTGGAAGTCTTGCCTCGGTCAATTAAGGACTTAACCTTGTGTGCCATTGAACTGGGCCTTTCGTACAACCACATGCCTGGTATGGGACGGGCCTAATGTAGTAAGTTATAGAGTCTTGACATTGATTACTCAGGTTGTAGGTTAGCTGTGTCGGATTGGGTGGAGGTGTGTACTACCAAGTAGTCGCATCACGGGACGGTTCGCCGTTTCCCTGTCCAACGGTGTGCGTCTATGGCGGCTAAGCATGCCGGGAGTGTCAATATCGAGATGAAGTTTCTGAACTGTTTTGTTATGGCTAGTGCTAGCTACACTAGTTGTATCTTGTGGGTAAAGTGTGCAACATCTGCAGAGTGTTAATCAATCTATTCGAATAGCCACATCTGCGGTCATGGACAATGCTCGGGGATTTCACACGAGGGGTAGATTTTCATGAAAACCTTGGAAAGGGAGCTGTGTGACTTAAGTCGTATGGCTATATGAATAACTTGTTACGCTATGTGTCTTTGTGAAATAAAACTGTCAAATTATTATTGTCTATTTGTTTTGAATTATGCTTTCAATCTATTACTTGTATTTAAATTGCAAATGCTACATTTCTGCAAAAGAGCCACAGAAGTCATTCCTTTGGCATAAGCCATCATGTATAATTGCATTTCTGTGATATGACTTGCGAGTACGGTTGTGTACTCATGCTTGTTGTAAAACATGCAATAGAAGAGGAGGAGTCATCGCCTGCTTTCGAGGAGGAGTTCATCGAAGGTGCTTGATCGTAGGGTCTTGATCCCAGTCGGTTGTCTGTGGTGAATTGATGGGATTCCGCTGAAGTTTCTTTGTTCCGCTGCTATTTTATTTCTTTGGTAGCCCTGCGTGGCTTAATAATTGTAAACTCGACCATAAGATCAAAACAACTATTTGTTATCAAATTACTCGCTTATGTTATTAATCGTTTGTGTGGATCGATATTCATCTGTGTTCACACTGTGTGCACTAGCTTGATCTTGGACTAGTGCATTATACACAGAGGGTCCAGAATTCCATATTTTGGGTCCCGACAGAATCTATTTCCATTCCAAAAAGGCGCATATGTATCGTAGGAGTACTTCGGTTTGTTGCATCGTGCATGATATTGTTTCTTATGCACGTAACCAAACTCTATGTGCCATGTTATTCCAAGCTTTATTATGAAGTCTATTTTAATTCGTAACTTTAAATCTCGTCGTCTTTTCGCATTCAATTATTCACATAGCAAGGCATCCAACAACATGAAAAAAAATAAGTTCTGGGAGTTTACGGTTTGGTCTACGACCACAAAGTTATGTTATTGCTACCTATCATTCCACTAGGATGTCGACGCATCTTTTATCAGCGGTACTGTCTAGCATATGTGCATAATTGTGCCTCATGTTGTACCAGACAATCCACATATTTCTCATTTTTCCCGGATGCATTATGTATCACTTCTGGGACAAGCCCTGGAAATATTGTAAAGTGTCAAAGGTTTTCAAAGCACAAAAAGATTACCGGTCAATATATGTATTTACTCTCATTTAAAAGGATGGTCTTATATTTGGTTACGTAGAGATGTCTCCATTTTCAAGTTATGGATTGTTAAATGTTACATGTACATGGTGTTGTGCATCACCGTACCTTCAATTATTTTTCATCTTACCACAGGTTCCAAATCTATAGATCCAAATGGAATAACTGTCATAATTTACAAACAAACTGTGAGTAGCCCCTGTCACGCCAATCTGGCTGGCGTGACACGGCACTACTGTCACGCCGTGCTAAATGGTGTGACAAAGGGTACGTTCGGACCGTCTGAACGTCTCCGTCTGTTTGGACCGTCCGATTGGAATCGGACGGTCCGGACGTCTCCTCCGCTTCGGGTTCTGTCACGCCATGGAATATGGTGTGGCACAACACTACTGTCACACCGTGCTAAATGGCGTGACAAAGGGTACGTTTGGACCATCTGAACGTCTCCGTCTATTTGGACCGTCCAATTGGAATCGGACAGTCCGAACGTCTCCTCCGCATCGGGCTCTGTCACGCCATGGGATATGGCGTGACACAGCACTACTGTCACATCGTGCTAAATGGCGTGACAAAGGGTACATTCGGACCGTCCGAACGTCTCCGTCTGTTTTGATCGTCCGATTCCAATCGGACGGTCCGATCATCTCCTCCGCATTGGGCTCTGTCACGCTATAGGATATGGCGTGACACATGTCACACAAGCTCCACGCTGGCACGGCATGCGGCTGAGGGCTTGCGTGGCATGTTTCGTCACGCCGCTTCAGGTGGCGTGGCAGAGTTCATTTGCCACGCCAGGTATGGTGGCGTGTCCAAAGGAGTCAGATTTGGAAATAAAGTTTGCGAGGGGTTAACTTTAAAATATTAATAAAAAGGATTAAATAAAAAATTTCTTGGTGATTTGGTCACTCGGTTCAACTTCTGGTATCTTGTCAAAGAAGTAGTAGATGTAGGTCCCTCAGGAGTTTCGGCCTCGAAGGTGTTTACAATGTGGCAATCCTAAGATTTTTAGGATGGATGTTTAGACTTTAGAGTTAGGTTGTTCAGATATGCTGATACCAATACGTCAATACCGTGATATGTTATTTCCCCTCAAAATACTGATACGACGATACATGTATATATATAATAAAATACAAAAAATATAGAAATTAATGATTTCATATAAGGAATTGGACGATATAAGGCAAGCATAATGGCATGAATTAAACAACAAATTATAGATATCAATGACAGTTGAGGAGGAGGAAACAAGGAATAGACTTATTTTTGCTCCAAGCTTCTTGTTTTGCTAAGTTATGTTGTTGTTGCAGTGTGCGGCCAAGACTTGTGCTTGGTGCTTGACCGTTATTATTTTCTCTATTTTTCTGTTCTAGGTTGTACCAGCTATATCGCTAAATCTTATTTTCTTCCTCTAATAGTGATCGGTAGATGCCATGTCTTCTTTTTTTAAAAAAAAAAACTTGTGCTTGGTCTTGATTGTTGTTGTTTTCTCACTTTTTTCTGTTCCAGGTTATAGCAGTTAAACTGCTAAAACTTATTTTTCTTCCTTTAATAGTGATCGGTAGAGCTCATGCCTTCTTTTTTTAGTTTTTTTTGTGACAGATGCATACCTTGCTGATCTTGCTCTTTTTTGTTTTTTTCCCCCATCAGCAAGAACCCTATCTAAGAATGTTCCTTCCATAGAGCAAAAATTAGCATGTAAACATATATAACTAGGGCCCAACTACATGTTCATTGCCCAAGGCAAAGATTGTATTTTTGTACAACATCCATTGGAAAGAACCAAGAAAATAGAGGAAGTGGCTAGACTCCAGAAAGAACCGGAGCTTGAACGGAGCAGAGCCAAGGAGAAGAAGTGCAGTGCGTAGAACACACCTAGATCTGCAGAGAGGACGATGACGGTGAGCTAGATATGCTGCTCCCTTCCTGCCGCCACACTCCCTCCCAACCACCGCGTTGCTCCCTTGGTGTCGTCCGCTCCCTTCCTCCCTATTTGTCGTGCTATCACCCACTTGCTCATGTCACATCTCTGTTCATTTGTGAAGGTGTGTTACCGCACGCTCATCCTGCGCCGCCTCACGCCTGCTTACCGTCGCATCGTAGCGTCGTGCCCACCGACCGTCGCTCGCCTTCGTAACCCGCGCCTCTGCTTGTTCGCCACTTGGAGGCGGGAGCTCCTAAAGAATCTAGACCCGCTATTACATTTTCCATGAGATGGATGAATAGGTTATGTTTCATAATGATGAAGACTTTGGATGACATCAAGAGTTAATCGTCATCAAGTCAAGACTCGGGATGAAGCAAATCATCATGTGTTCAAGTCAAGATCCCGAAGTGAAGAAGATCATCATATGTTGATGATATTGAAGTAAAGAGCTTGAAGTAAATTATGCATCATGTGTTGATACGTATCAAGATCTCGAAGATGAGATAATCATGAGTTTATCATCAAGTCAAGAGAAGACACATCATGTGTTGATGGAGGTCAAGTGAAAAAGTGCATCATGGGTCGATGCATATTCAAGTCAAGAACTTGAAGTAAAGGAAATCATTATGTGTTGATGATTATCAAGTCAATGACCTGGTCTTGAAGAGAAGATGTGCGTTATCAAGCTTCAAGTGAATGTGCAAGGCAAATGTATGACTAACTAGGGTTAAAAATGAGTTCCTAGTCTTTTACCGGTCTTAGTGTTTGGTTGAAAGATTGGATTGCTAGTATAGGTTGCCGTACTATTAAGAGAGGTTTTGACTAGTAGCTTGAGAGTTTCATGTGTTGATAACTCGTTGTGCTTGTTCTAGCTCTCGTTAGCATGTTGCCAATATTTGTGAATGTGTTTTGCAAATAGTTGAGACTGATGCATAATCCTTGTAGCATGTGGCTTTAGTTTGCGAATATGTTTTGCAAATAGTTTAAGTCCATGTACCTTATTCCTTGTGGCGTGATTCTAAAATTTGGCAAATGTGTTTTGCAACTTGTTGAGAATCTTGCCTTTAACCCTTGTTTGCATCGCGCATCAATCAGCAAATGTGTTTTGCAAATTGAGTCGAAGCGGAATGCAATTTCTATGTTTCCACGTCTCTGGCGGTCTGACCACAGGCTTTTGGGTGGTCTGGCCGGTCCTTGAAAGGTTAACCAGGCTGTGTGCCAGTTCCTTGTTTTGACGGTCTGACCGACATGGTTGATCGGTGGGACCCTGGTCTGACCGCCTTGTGTTGATCGGTCTGACCGAACCTCCGGGTCATGTGATCCGGCCAGCTTTTTTCAGAGAATATGTTTTTCTGGTTTTGGGTGCCGGTCTGACCATCATGTGTTGGCCGGTCTGACTGGACCTCCGAGTCAAGTGATCCGGTCAATTTTTTCCAGAGAAGGTGTTTTTCTAGAATAGCTCTTTGTTCTGTTGAGCGGTTTGACCGCACCCTTGGCGTTCTGACCTAGTTGGCGGTCAGTCCGGACATGTGCCCAACAACTAGTTTTATAGTCGTTGGAGTATGGGCGGTCTGACCGGCCATTGGTTGGCGGTCAGACCGGGTTTCGCTAATTTTCAGCAGATTCTCTTCTAAACGACTAGTTTTTGTGTGTGGACCATAAATACCCACCTTAGCCAGTTTTGGGAGAAGTTGCTGGTGTCATTCCCATTCCCTTTAGCAAAGAGCAGGCCCTCTCTTCTCTTATGTGCATGCGTTGAACTTAGTGAGCTTAGAGAGCAAACTCTAAGTGCGTGTGTTGCATTAGGTAGTGGATTGTGTATCCGTTGAGCTTAGATACTTGATTTGTTCAAGTGAGCGTCTCCGACTTATTACTTTTGGTGTTTGCCGACACCTAGACGACTTGGAGAAGTTACGCCGGTGATCTTCTCAAAGAAGATTGTGAGAAGACCCGGGCAGTTGTGAGTGGTTTGGTGCTGCCATCTTCGGAGTGGAGGAAGAGCAACCTCGAGTGGATCGTGGTGTTTGTTCGAGTAGTGAACCGGTCCAAGTTGCTGGACTTACCTCGAAGGTGTTGGCTTAAGTTGTGGAGCCAGTCCAACGTGGTTGGGGTTACCTCAACGTGGATTAGGGGAGACCAGCAAGTCTCCGAACATCACGGTAAAACATCGTTGTGTCATTGTGGTTTGCCTTCTTGTGCTTTACTCTAGTGCAATTTACATTCTTAAAATTAAATTGCTTACATGTCTTTGTATGTTTACTGTCATTATCAATAGTCTTACTGTTAGTGCACTTAGTCAAGACTAGTTGATTTAGGTTTTAATTGTGTAAAACCGAATTATTGTTAGATTCCACATTAGAAATCAGTTTTAGCCAAAAAAAATTAAAACCGCATATTTACCCCTCTCTAATCGGTCTCCTCGATTTTACATCCTCCCTCAACACACACATACATCCACAGGATGAGAGAGAGAATAGAGGTTAGGGTTTGGTGGGATAAAGTACAAAAGGGAAATGGACATAATGTGTTACATGGAGAGTACGAGCTGAATTTATTTCCAGAGATAAATATATAGTTTTGACCGAACTAATAACATATACATCTAATATACCTATTATATATCAAATATTTTAAAGAAGAAAAATATGTATTTGGCTGAACACCTATGACCCCTCGAGGATCCGCCCATGTGATTTACATGGATTTCTTCTTACATGGTGGAAGGCATGTGTTTCGCACGCCAGGTCTAGGTGGATCATGGTTCGTGCGAGAATTGAACTTTCGTCGTCGGCTAAAAACCGAGGCTCTACGACTGTCGAGCTATGCAACGGTTGGCAATGTAAAACGTAGCTCTGCTCGTAAACTTACCAAGGTTTCGGATATTTCTCTCATCATTTCCTTCTCAGTCCCTCAGACTGTGCCGCGTGCACTTTGCCACCTAAGCAGTTTACCTTAATCCTTATATATTATTTATTGTTTCATTGATACGTAGATCTCAAACCATATGCTAGTGACACAATCAGAGATTTCACAAAGTTTCAATAGCATATAAAAAAATTAATTCCATATGTACGTTGTGACCGAAATGGTCCTGGCGCACAGCCGCATCCCACGTAGCTCGTATACATGGCCTTAAATATCAAGATTAACAACAAAATATCCTTGATTTCCTTTACAAAACTATGAAATGGGGTATATTGCGCAGGCAGTTTCTAAGTACTAGTTTCTGATATAATCAAGGAGTGCGTGGTCAACCAACGGACACAGCGTGCAATGTGAGCAGAAGGTCGGCGATCCATCGAGCAGCTTGTTAGTTCGACACGTGACACGTCCACGAAGAAATTGTGTACATGTGCAGATGTGCTAAACACAAAACAATTTGTGCTCTGCTTTCGGTACATAGAAATAGAATGTATACAGTGAAGCGTACACTTTTCGGTTTTTGTCGAAACAAATCTTAAAAAAAACTTCTCCTAAACAGACATCCGAAAGAAAATTGATTACTGACATCTGCAAAAAAAGAAAAGAGATTACTGACACGACATAACTATTGTGAAGTACAAGACATAACTAACAAATAAACAGTCTATATGTGGCTGACACGTACGTATTCGTACATACGTGGAGCATTATAGCTAGAATATGGTAGAAGGCCCTGCTCCTGTTCTGTGTCTATGGCAGTGGCCCCAGCCGCTCCTCCACTCACCAAAAAAAGCCAACAACAAAAGAAAAGACTCGTACGGGACCTCACCAATGACGTCAGTCTGTGACTCGCGCATAGTTACTGCACAATCGTTTTCACCGTCCAAGTAGTGTGGAATTTACTTTTTAGCCTTTCGCTTTCATGCACGACTCACTCAATTCGAGGCTCACTAGCTGGGAGTACTACTACGAGTTAATTAATTATCATGTGCAAGTTGGCAATTAACAAGGATTAACTCCTACGCTAATGAGCAACTACAACGAGCATATCGTATAGCAACTTGCTATTTCTATAAAGAGTGTTTATCACTCACGTGTCTATGATATATGACTTTAAAACCCTATATAGAATGACAAATTATCAATTATTCTTTTATAAAATGCAGGGTGTCTAGCAGCTGTGGTCGCTTGCGTGTTGGATCCAAGTCCTTTTTGATAAAAGTCGCTAAGAGCTAGGATATATCCATCATTGTCATTGCCACCCTTAGACAAATAGATAGATAATCTATCGTCATGTGTTTTGTCTTGTTTAGATCGGATCATCGTCATAACCTGTGTAGATTTTAAATTAACTGGTCGTAAATATAACGATTAATCAACGTTTTTTAATCTTAAATGACTTTGGCAGCTAAATTTTATCGTCATACATTAAAAAAAAAGTTATTCAAGGGGTAATATATAGTATGAAAAGCATTTCTTGTGACAAATCCACTCCTCTTGTCGATATATCCAAACAGCATATTCTAAATAATATCGGTAACCACGTGTACCACAAACTAAACCGTCTAGCTCGTTTAATTTCGTCTTACAAGCTAAGCTAGTGTATGCACATAGGGTCGGAAAAGAAAACTTTACACCAGCTAAACCGAACATCTGCACATCGATTAATTAGCACTACTGGTACTAATAATACTAGTCTAAACCACCACTAGAGGCCGGAAGTGCAAGCTCGCAAGTTGCCGCCGGGCGATGGTCAGCCATCCAACCGCGGTGCGCCACGGCGAAGCGGAGCAGAAGAGGAAAGGAGGGGGGGAGGAGGAGGAGTTCATTATTGGGGTTTGAATCTGGCAGCGTCAAATCGCCGACCCGCGATTTTTTTTTCTGTGGCGAACATCGTACAAAATCAATATCTCCAGATTCTGCTCCCCGCCTCGCGGATTTGCTGGATCTCCTGCGAATGGGACGCATGTAGGTACACCTATGGCTTATCCTCTCTAGAGCAGTTATTGTCTGCTGGTCAGGTTTGCATACTGTTCTGCAGATTGGAGCGTCTCTAATAGTTTGTTTCTTGTTTTATTCTTAAGAGGAGAAATCTTTCGTCTAATAAAAAAAAAAAGTCTCTCAATAGATTATTTCTTGAGTTTGTGTGCAAGACTTTAATTCTTCTGAAGTGTGCATGATTCTTGATGATCGATAATGAAGTCTGACTTTGTGGTCTACGTGTTTTAGCTCATTTATCATATCAATAATGAAGTTGGGCTGCACAAATGATCTGGTGGATATTTTGCTTTAAGACGATGGGACCCATAAAAGCGCTTTTTAGGTATAAAGTCTCCAATAGAGTATTTGGTTGTTTAACGTGTATTGTATTAACAATTTCTTGGTTTTTTATCTAAAAACAATCTCACCTTCTCTCATCATATTCTCTCTTCTATATCACCTAAGTGCTAATGTGGCAACCCTTTATTAATAATTGATGTGGACTGTTGTAGATGGTCTTAGATGGATTGTTTGGGAACTAAGATTGGTTGTAGGCTGTATCTGTTTTAGGTGTAAGGTGATTATTGGTTCATGCTTCTCATGCAAGCTAGCTATTGGTTTGAGTCTTGCATGTATCAACTTAGATTTGAGCTAATTATATGTCAATCTAGGTTGGTAAACATCTTGGCTACCGTCTATCCGTTGAATATAAACCTGGGTCATTATTGTGCGCACTAGAATTGGCACAAAAGTATTGTTACGTGGAGTCCACTCAACTTGTCTATAGGTAAAAATTGAGCCCATGTTTTTTTAGAACCAGTTAGATCACAAGTAGCAAAATAAGCTAAAAGTTAAAAGATACAGTGTGTGTACGGTGATGAAGGGTTAACTTTACGATACTAGGTTGGATATTGACGAGACAAACTCGTGGATTTTCATCTTAAAAAAAAGTGTTAGTCTTCGAAATCCTTTCATCACATGTATATTGTATTTAGAGAATTGTTATATAACTTCTAACGGTTTTTTAAAGCTAAAACTACCACTTTTTCATTTGTTAGATGTGTTATAAGATTCGTGTTATTGATGTGATGTAAGAAAAAAAAATCATAACAGTTGAATTTTCATTCGTCTGACATACTTTGAGATTTGCATTTTTTCTCATCTGATGAATTGAGTCCGAATTTATCATAATTTTTTATTCGGAACATAACGGGTTCACCACATTGCCGTATTTTGTTGGTATATAATTTTATTTATTGTCTTTGTTTTTGCTCAACCTCTCAAAGTATATGTGAAGAACATAACGGGTTCACCACATTGCCATATTTTGTTAGCATATAAATTTTTTGTCTTTGTTTTTCTCAACCTCTCAAAGTACATGTGAGATTTTGTATCATGTGATGAAAATATGAGTTAGTAAGACTTTCAAGAATAATTACAGTGGCCAAGAACCAAAATTACATAAATAATTTATTATAATTTATATATAATGGAGTTCTAAATGAACTTTCAAAATGTGACAGTTTTTTACCAGAAAAAACAATCGAATTCTGTGTAAACAGACCCTTGTATTTATATCTAGTTGCCAAAATAGGATGAAAATATATTGAGATTACAACACAGAGCTTCGATCGCCTGGATCCTAGCCTGTTGAGCTTATTTTGCTAAGTTTTATCAAATATATCAACTGATAGTGAAAATTAACAACATATAAGAGACCAAACATATAAATATCCTTCCAAATAAACATAGGTAAATACGCAATTGAAGACTAGAATGTTAGACGATTTGTCGCCCATCAACCACCCCTTCAAGCCTTCAACCTCACAAGTAGACCATATCCGCAGAGGATCCGCGACTCCCACCGGCGGGGGACCACAAACAAACGCTATCCGCCATCCACTTGTATGTGGGCCCCACCGCAGGGGACAGCCAGGCTCCATCGCGGCCGTCCGCTCGCCTCCTCCCCGCCACCGCGCGACACGTGGATATCAGCGCCAGTACGTCGCCGTCGCCCCACCCCGGGTGACGTGTCCCCCCACCGCAGGCGTCGCGACAACGCCCCACCCCACCCCCAAGTTTACATCACCGCAAAAACACCCAAACTCCCGCACCGTACAAGCCACCGACGCGCGGGCCCACAGATACACGGGCCCACGTGTCATGGATAACGAAGGGCGCCGGGAGGACGGGCAAGCTGGCCTCGGGTGCAGTGAGCTGTCGCGGGGCCCACGTGCCGTGCCAGACGGCACACGTGGTGCGCGATGCGGCGGCCTACGCACACGTACCCCCCTCGCCCCGCCTGCGGCTTTAAAGAGGATGCTAGGGGGGCGACGTGTTGCTGCGGCGTAGGCCCCCCGGGCGCGAGGGGTGGGCCCCACGGCGCGGCAAGTTGCTGCCTGCCCCTACGGGGTTGCGGAGAGCTGCCTTATTACTTCCTGTGGGCCAGCCCAGCCGAGCCGAGCCGGTTGGTGAGGTCTGGCTCGGCTTTGTAGCTTCGAACTTGGTTAATAGACTTATATTAGCTCTTTATAACTACTGTCACATAGAATTTTTGTTGACGTGGATAAAAAGAATGAAATATTATCTACAATCATGTAACCAACTATAGCACAAGAAACAAGAAAAACATTAAAAGATTGTGTATTCTATAAAGACAACTAAAAAGACAGCAGCTGTCTATACCATTGTATGAGCTGTTTTTAGTGTTGTTTACAAGTGATATGGATAATTATTATAGACAACAGCTGTCTATACCATTATACATGCCCTACCCATTTTAATTTCTTTGACGCCATGCGTGTGTTATCTATGCATGTGAACGTCATTTATTAACAAACAAAGGGAGTATTTTTATTCCATGTGTATGACTCACGCTTGTTGTTATTGTTCCCACAGGAAATATTCCATGCCTTTGTGGATGTTTGAGGAAATTTTAAACATAGTGCATGGTATATTCATTATAGGACAACAGGCTAAACTTTCAATAATTTTGATTATTTACACTTTCAACAATTTTGATTATTCACGGTGTTACCTACTATGTAACCTATTGATGAGAACATCCCTTTTATGAATACAATCGCATCTACACACACAACTCATCCACAGCAAGTGTTACAATGACCACTTACTCGAACTCGTGCTCGCCAACTTAATTAATTTATTCCTATGTTTATATATTACTGAGAATAGACCGCTACCTAAGGCAAGTGATTTAATTGTGCTTAGGAATATGGGAAAGGACGAAGGAGAGGCATGTGGAGTCATGGACATGCATGGAAGACATAATGGAGGTCATCACGTCACTTTGGGTCCGAGTCAAGCAAGAGTTCGAGTTGGGCTCGTTCTGGATTCAGATTCGGACTGTTGCGACAGTACTAAGTGGAAACGGTCGTAACTTCTTCATACGGACTCCGTTTTGGACGTTCTTGGACTTCATGGAAAGCTTATCAAGTCAACTTTCCAACGGATCTAACCTCATCTTCAAATTCCATCCGAGCCAACCACAATCATCAAATTAGGCCGAGTCAAAAGGATGCTGCGCCACCTCCACTTGGGCCCATGGGCCTTGTAACCCTAGGGGCGTGTTTCCACTTCCTTGGCCGCCACCCCTGGTCGTCTTCCCATATAGGAGCCACCACCTCTCTTGCTAGAACTCGGATTTCGTTGAGTTTAGGTTTAGCCATTGTGCAAACTTCTGTTCTTCAGTTGTGTCGGACGACCACCTGTCAAGATAGCCTTCGGAATCCCACCTTTGTTTTTCAATACCATCGACACTATAATCTTATTCGCAATATCAGATTGCCTATATCTTATTCTTACTAGTTCTTCGATTGCTCGCAGGAATTGAACCTTGTGTTCAGGTTGATCGCGCTTCCCGCAAGGTCAATAACATCTCAGAGTTGGTTCAACGATTGCTAAGGCGCAAGCGTCGTCGTACGGTTGTAGTCGAATCGCGAGAGTCACCTCCACCCAAATCGATAGTTATCAATCTCATCGAAAGATCGGGCACCCCGCCTTCATCAAGTGGTATCAGAGCTCAAGGTTGCTCGGTGAGAGTTTTACTGTCTTTCATAGTTAGATTGCTTAATTCCGAAAGTCCAGATAAAGCCCAAAAAAATAGTAGTAGACCATCCTGTCCAAACCAGTCTTAGCCTCGCAATTTTTTCTTTTCAGTGCATTGCATTGTTGAACTGTCGGTTGCATCGTCGTGTCCTTTGCTGGTCTTAGTGTCTAGTTCCTTTAGAGTTTCGAGTTCTGCTCACGTTTTGATCGCACCATTGCGGTTGGGTTCGATCTGCCGCCTACCTCCACAGATCACTTCCGCGGCAAACCTATCAACTGTCGATCCTTGCCGCGCACGGCAGAGCCGCTGCCGTATCTACCATTGCGTTGCCGCGACCACCAGAGCCGTTGCCGCGACCACCAACGCCGCCACACCAAGGGAAACCCTAACCAAGAACAAAAGTTCGTTTCGGTTTGTAAAAAAAAAGAAAAAAAAGAGGAAAAAAAGAAGAGGTTGTTTTCGTGCTGCCAGAAGAAAACCTAAGATTCACCTGACTTCGGCAACGCGATCAAAAAAAATAGTCATAGTCTAGAGAGAGAGAGGGTATGTTTTAATTACCTTTTTACCCCTGCCTTTTACAAAAAAAAATTTGTGACCCATATACCTCCCTAGGCCCGAAAGAGGATTTTGAAGAGATTTGAGTGAGGTGCAGATTTACAAAAAAAAAAGAAAAAAAAAAGAAAAAAAGAGAGGAGGAGCCAAAAAAAAAAAGAAGAAGAAAGAGAGAAAAAAAATCAAGTTTACCAGATTTCACTCAAAATTGACAGAGCCCTTTTACAAGTGATTCTAAGGTTCCCCGTGAAGACGGCATCCTTTTTCGAGCTTCCGAACTCCATGTGCAACGTTCCCTTTTCCTGCCGTGCCGTGCTTTCGTTTGTGTTCTAGGCTCGCGTCTCTAGTCCGGTCTAGCCTAGGACCAGCACTAACCGGCGTTGAACGATTTTTCATCTTGCATTCTCTGATTTGATTACTGCTACTCCTTGCTTCCATACTTGAGCCTTCCCAGCTACACATTTTCTACACCGTACAGTCTAAGCTTCACCTGGCAATCGCTCCATCCAATCTTCGGAGATACGTTGACACCGCTGGTTGTCGAACACCCCTGAGTGCTTGGTAAGAATTGGTAAGAATTCGATAGAAGGCTCGAGTGTGAGCGACTTTTGAACCACCACATCCTAGTAGCTGTTAGGGACATATTCTTGTGATTTGCTAACAATGGCAGGTTCTACAGAGCTCGATGAGGATACATCTCATACTCCTCGTACAAAGGCAATCGTTCAACATTTCCAGCGCATCATGAACCTTCGTACGGAGGGTCTTGAGGAAGATGTCAGGGTCACTAATGAGCGACTTGCTCAACTTGAGGGCGCCTAGATTGAAACAAACGCTACGCTCGCCATGATGGAGAGAGCGCAAGGCGTCACTAACACTTCTTTGGCAGGTATTATGGCACGCCTTAACGAGATTGCCCAAACTTCCAATGCCGGTCCCCCTGCTGCCCCGGTGGTAGAGGGACAAGATGAAATGGACTATGTGACTGATACCAAGGCTAATGACATGGGTAACCATAACAACGATCGAGCTCATCGACAGTTGCGTTTTAATCGACAAGGTATGCAACGAGACCCCCCACGACGTGAGGTACGTGACCACGATGATTCTTTTGCCAAGGTTAAATTCACTATGCCCTCTTTTAATGGTAAATATGATCCTGATGGTTATCTTAATTGGGAACTAGCTGTTGATCAAAAATTTGCTTGCCATGAATTTCCTGAGATTAAACGAGTTAGGACTGCTACTAGTGAATTTACCGATTTTGCTTCTATTTGGTGGAAAGAACATTATCGTCAACATCCCAATAACATACCTAACACTTGGGAGGCTTTAAAATTGCTTATGCGGCATCGCTTTGTTCCCTCATACTATGCTCGTGATTTGTTAAATAAATTGCAACGCTTACGACAAGGTATAAAGTCTGTAGAAGACTACTATCAAGAATTGCAAATTGGTATGTTGCGTTGTGGTTTAGATGAAAATGAGGAGGCATCCATGGCTAGGTTTTTGGGAGGGTTGAATCGAGAAATTCAAGACATCCTTGATTATAAAGATTACAACTCCATTACTAGATTGTTTTATCTTGCTTGCAAAGCTGAACGTGAATTGCAGGGACGCCAAACGAGGACACGATCTAACTCTTCTACAGGTCGCACAAACTCATGGACGCCACGCACCTCTACTACCCCGTCCACTAGTGCACCCCCACCGTTACCCTCCAACAACAAAAAGCGTCCCGCTACATCAAATTCAGCACAACGAGTTTCTGAAGCAACAAAATCAGCACCATAAGTTTCTGCAAAAACCTCTTCTTCGGTTGCTTCGACTGGACGAACTAAAGACATTCAATGCCATCGTTGCAAAGGCTATGGACACATGATGCGGGACTATCCAAACAAGCGCGTATTAATTATACGCGACGATGGTGGGTATTCCTCTGGTAGTGATTTTGATGATGAAACATATGTTATGCTTGCAACTGACTCTGCAGGACATGATGATGAATCTGATCATGAGGAGGAACATGTCGGTGCCGAAGATGCCGACAAGTATTTGAGCATTATAGTGCAACGCGTACTAAGTGCTCAAGTTTCTCGTGCCGAGCAAAATCAGCGCCATAATTTGTTCCAAATCAAGGGCGTTGTCAAGGAAAGCTCGATTCGTATAATTGTTGATGGTGGGAGTTGTAACAATTTGGCGAGTATGGATATGGTGGAGAAGCTTGCTTTGCCAACCAACTCTCATCCCCACCCATACCATATTCAATTGTTCAACAACAGTGGTAAGTTGAAGGTAACACGAATGGTGAGAGTAAACTTTTCTATGGGTTCATACCATGATTATGTTGATTGCGACGTTGTTCCTATGCAAGCTTGTTCATTGTTATTAGGAAGACCTTGGCAATACAATACTGATTGTGTGCATCATGGTAGGAATAATCAATACTCTCTCATGTTCAAAGGAAAGAAAATTATGCTGCATCCTATGACTCCTGAACAAATTGTTAAAGATGAACTTGCTAGAGCTAGTAGAGAGAAGAATCAGGAGAATGCTAAGAGCGAAAATCAGATTGTAGCAAAAGAGTTTGAGCAACATAAGAAGAAAGAACCTAAATTTACTCATGTGAAGAATAAAGAAATTAAATTGAAATGTGCTAGTTTTCTTGCTACCAAATCTGATATGACTAAATTGGATGCTAGTAATTCTATTTGCTATGCATTAGTTTGCAAAGAAGCTTTATTTTCATTTGAGGATATACCTTCTTCTTTGCCTCCTACCGTCACTAACATTTTGTAGGAGTACAAAGACATCTTTCCGAAGGACATACCGCCGAGGTTGCCACCGCTTCGAGGGATCGAGCATCAAATTGATTTAATTCCCGGTGCATCATTGCCCAACCGCGCACCATACAGGACCAACCCAGAAGAAACCAAAGAAATTCAGCGCCAAGTTCAAGAATTGCTTGATAAAGGGTATGTACGCGAATCTCTTAGTCCTTGTGCTATTCCGGTCATTTTAGTGCCTAAGAAAGATGGATCGTGGCGCATGTGTGTAGATTGTAGAGCAATCAATAACATCACAATTAGGTATCGTCATCCTATTCCTAGGTTAGATGATATGCTTGATGAGTTGAGTGGCTCTGTTGTTTTCTCAAAGGTTGATTTGCGTAGTGGATATCATCAAATTCGCATGAAATTAGGCGATGAATGGAAAACAGCATTTAAAACTAAGTTCGGGTTATATGAGTAGTTAGTAATGCCTTTTGGTTTAACTAATGCACCTAGCACATTCATGAGACTAATGAACGAAGTTTTGCGTGCTTTCATTGGTATATTTGTGGTGGTTTATTTTGATGATATATTGATATATAGCAAATCATTAGAGGAACATCTTGACCATTTACGTGCTGTTTTTAATGCCTTACGTGATGCACGTTTATTTGGTAATCTTGAGAAGTGCACCTTTTGCACCGATCGAGTCGCGTTTCTTGGCTATGTTGTTACTCCACAGGAATTGAAGTTGATCAAGCCAAGGTTGAAGCAATCAGAGTTGGCCGACTCTAACACGGCCACACAAAGTCGAAGTTTTTAGGACTTGCGAGATTCTACCGCCGCTAAACCGTGAAGGATTTCAAGACCATCGCCGCACCATTGAATGAGCTCACCAAGAAGGGCGTGCCATTTGTTTGGAGCGCCGCACAGAGAACGCTTTTACCATGTTGAAAGATAAGTTAACACATGCACCACTACTCCAACTCCCTGATTTTAATAAGACTTTTGAACTAGAATGTGATGCCAGCGGAATTGGTTTAGGTGGCGTGTTGTTACAAGAAGGTAAACCTATAGCATACTTCAGTGAGAAATTGAGTGGGCCTAGTTTGAACTATTCTACTTATGATAAGGAGTTGTATGCCCTCTTTCGAACTTTAGAAACTTGGCAACATTATTTATGGCCCAAAGAATTTGTTATACATTCTGATCATGAATCTTTAAAGCATATTCGAGGTCAAGGTAAACTAAACCGTAGACATGCAAGGTAGGTTGAATTTATTGAGTCTTTTCCTTCTGTCATAAAACACAAGAAGGGAAAGGAGAATGTTATTGCTGATGCTTTGTCTATGAGATATACCATGCTTTCACAACTTGACTTCAAAATTTTTGGATTAGAGACTATTAAAGAGCAATATGTGCATGATGCTGATTTTACGGATATATTGTTGAACTGTAAAGAAGGGAAAATGAGGAACAAATTTGTCATTAATGATGGGTTTGTATTTAGAGCTAACAAGCTATGCATTCCAGCTAGCTCTGTTCGTTTGTTGTTGTTACAGGAAGCGCATGGAGGCGGGCTGATGGGACACTTTGGCGTGAAGAAAACGGAGGATATACTTGCTAATCATTTCTTTTGGCCAAAGATGAGACGGGATGTCGAGCGCTTCGTTGCTCACTGCACTACATGTCAAAGAGCTAAGTCACGACTTAATCCCCATGGTTTATACATGCCTCTACCTGTTCGTAGCATTCCGTGGGAAGATATTTCAATGGACTTTGTTTTAGGATTGCCTAGAACAAAGAAGGGGAGGGATAGTATATTCGTGGTTGTTGATAGATTTTCTAAGATGGCCCACTTTATACCATGTTATAAGAGCAATGATGCTAACAATATTGCTGATTTATTCTTTCGTGAAGTTGTTCGCTTGCATGGTGTGCCTAATACTATAGTTTCAGATCGTGATGCTAAATTTCTTAGTCACTTTTGGAGAACTTTATGGGCTAAATTAGGGACTAAGCTGTTATTTTCTACTACTTGTCATCCCCAAACCGATGGACAAACCGAAGTTGTGAATAGAACTTTATCTACAATGCTTAGGGTCAGTGTTGAAAAAGAATTAAAAATGTGGGAAGAATGCTTGCCTCATATTGAGTTTGCTTATAATCGTTCATTGCATTCTACTACGAAGATGTGCCATTTTGAGGTTGTTTATGGTTTTCTGCCTCATGCTCCTATTGATTTAATGCTTATTCCATGTTCGGAGAAATTGAACTTTGATGCTAAACAACGTGCTGAATTGATTTTAAAAATGCATGAAACAACTAAGGAGAATATAGAGCACATGAATGCAAAATATAAAATTGCTGGTAGTCAGGGGAGAAAACATTTAACTTTTGAACCTGGAGACCATGTCTGGTTACACTTGAGAAAAGATAGGTTCCCTGAATTGAGAAAGTCAAAATTAATGCCTAGAGCTGATGGTCCTTTCAAAGTGTTAGAAAAGATTAATGATAACGCATACAAGCTTGAACTGCCTGCAGAGTTTGGGGTTTGTCCCACATTTAACATTGCAGATTTAAAACCATACTTGGGAGAAGAGGATGAGCTTAAGTCGAGGACGACTCAAATGCAAGAAGGGGAGGATGAGGAGGACATCCCTTACTCGAACTCGTGCTCGCCAACTTAATTACCAGGTGAATTCATTCCTATGTTTATATATTACTGAGAATAGACCGCTACCTAAGGCAAGTGATTTAATTGTGCTTAGGAACATGGGAAAGGACGAAGGAGAGGCATGTGGAGTCATGGACATGCATGGAAGACATAATGTAGGTTATCACGTCACTTTGGGTCCGAGTCAAGCAAGAGTTCGAGTTGGGCTCGTTTTGGATTCAGATTCGGACTGCTGCGAAAGTACTAAGTGGAAACGGTCGTAACTTCTTCATACGGACTCCGTTTGGGACGTTCTTAGACTTCATGGAAAGCTTATCAAGTCTACTTTCCAACGGATCTAACCTCATCTTCAAATTCCATCCGAGCCGGCCACAATCATCAAATTAGTTTGTGTCTATTTATGAAGCCGAGTCAAAAGGGTGCTGCGCCACCTCCACTTGGGCCCATGGGCCTTGTAACCCTAGGGGCGTGTGTCCACTTCCTTGGCCTCCACCCCTAGTCGTCTCCCCATATAGGAGCCGCCGCCTCCCTTGTTAGAACTCGGATTTCGTTGAGTTTAGGTTTAGCCATCAGGCAAACTGCTTCTTCATTGTGTTTGACGACCACCTGTCAAGACAGTCTTCGGGATCCCACCTTTGTTTTTCAATACCATCGACACTATAATCTTATTCGCAATATCAGATTGCCTATATCTTATTCTTGCTAGTTCTTCGATTGCTCGCAGGAATTGAACCTCGTGTTCAGGTTGATCGCGCTTCCCGCAAAGTCAATAACATTTCGGAGTTGGTTCAACGATTGCTAAGGCGCAAGTGTCGTCGTACGGTTGTAGTCGGATCGCGAGAGCCACCTCCACCCAAATCGATAGATATCAGTCTCATTAAAAGATCGGGCACCCTGCCTTCATCACCTATGCTCCTCAAAATACGACTCATTCTTTATTCAACAGGTTACACAAACCCTAAAAAAACAAATTACACAACTTTGAACAGCTGAACATTTGTGCATAGATATGAGTTCGCGCTAGATGCATATATGTTAGGAAATACTGCGATTGGTATTTAGTAATGTTCACTAGTGAATGCCCCACGTTATACAGTCTATTGATATGACTGTGCACATAATAAGAAACACATTATTTAATGCGAATAGGGTGATCAGTACAACTGAATTACGATGTTTTAAATGTTGTGGAAACCAAGCTATCTGTTGGTGGGAAATCTCTTGAGATATCTACCTCCGAGTCCTTCCTTTTTTAGACCTGTCCCCTTCCTTTCCTCTTCGTCTCGCCACGAGCAAAGACAGGACACGAGAGACCTACCCTTATACATATCTAGTGTAAATACCCCACAAATTTCTTCTGTTGTGGACCTACCCATAAGGAATCTGGATCAATCTGCCGATTGGATCTTTGGATTTCATCAATGCGGTCCTCTGTTGTGCCTTTTCATTAGTCGCCGTTGTCGTCGACTGCAACAAGGTACGATCCCCTTTGGTGGATCCCGTGTCTCCCTACCATCCCCTCTAGATCTAGATAGAAATAGGCAATCATCCCCCACTTTGTGAGGTGTGTTTTATCCTCTATCATGTTCCTTCCGTGGTTGTTGGTTGTTTTCTTTTTACGGTGGCTACTTGCCGCCGACGGGGTTCCTTCTCGGTTCGGTTAGTCACACCCTCCTTAGAGGAGGCCCAAAGTTGGTGGTGGTCGATTCTTCGACACCCATCAACGGCTGCATGGCAAGCTTCAAGCTAACGCCTTCCATCAGTGGTCTCGGACGCCAGAGAATCAAGGCTCGATGCTGGCATCATAATCTTTAGGGAGGCCAAGAACAGTATAAGAGCATAGGCACTTCCTTTTTCTTTTCTTTAGGGTTCTTAATGTAATTTGTGAAAAATTGTATTACAAAACTATTTTATAATGAGAGCAATTATTCTGGAATGACACTAGAAATAATTGTGCTTTGGTTCATGTTTCCGCTTTCCACCCGCTCCAAAAGCCCGGTTGCACAGAATAATCCGGAAACATGTCAGCCGAAACTCCCCTACGGGCTCTCGGCTCACTGTGCAAACAAGCCGAGCCGCACCCTCTCCTCACCCTCCAAGCTCGGTTCGGCTCGTCGGATCCAACACGTGTCCTCGTTGTCCGACACGTGGCCACCATACGTGCGCTCGTAGTCCCATCCAACTAGCTCCCCCTATTCCCATTTCCAAATAATCGCAAGAAAAAAATAGTCTTTTTTCCGGTTTAATGGAGGAACAAAGAGATTAGAGAGACACGAAGGCCTTGTCGCCTCTTCCCTCCTGTTTCCTCCTCTCTTCTCCTCTCCGTTCCCACCTCTCCCTCGACAATCCCACGCCTCGCACAGGGAGAGATCTGATTGGTCCATTCTACTTGGTTTCTTGTCCCTGCTCACTTCCTGTCGATTTCTCTCTGCGATTCCGGGCAGTGGCCGCCGTTTCTTTTGCTCATTTCTGGGTGCTGTAATGTCCTTTCCTCTGCATTTGCAGCCCGTGAATTCTCCGTCCTTGGAGGAATTCGCAGCATGTTTGAAGTGTTTCTGAGGAATTTGGCGCTCTTGGAGCTTGGCCCGGCGAAAGACTACCATCTGTTGCTCGTCTCGCGCTGAATTATTGGTTCTTGGAGAGATACTTGCTCTGAATCGGCGAGAAGGGGTTTGTTGGTGCTCTGCCATGGCGTCGAGGGATTTCTTGGGCGGGTTCGATGGCGAGGAGGGCGCGCGGGCGGAGAGGGCGGGGAGCGTGGCCGGCCAGTCCGACGAGGTCGAGCTCAGCCTGGGCCTGTCCCTGGGCGGCTGCTTCGGCACCGACCCGGCGCGGGATGCCAAGAAGCCGTGCCTGGAGCGGTCCTCCTCCATCGCGTCCATCTGCTCGCTCCCAGGCAGCGACGACCTCGCCGCTGCGGCGCCCACGCCGGCCCCGCTGATGCGCACCAGCTCGCTGCCGGCGCCGCTGATGCGCACCAGCTCGCTGCCCACCGAGACAGAGGAGGAGCGCCGGCGCGGCCGCGAGATGCAGAGCTTGAAGCGCCTCGAGGCCAAGCGCAAGCGCCTCGAGCGGCGCAACTCCATGAACTCCGGCAGGTCTGGCGGCGGCCGGGACGACGGCCAAGAGCCGCTGTACCCCAGCGGGTTCCAGCTCCGGCGCTCCGTCGCTTCGCAGGGGAGCACCTCTTCGAGCATGACAGAGCAAGGTATATATGCTACCATTATCTTCCATACAACATGAACTATTTTGTACAGTATGTTAGTAATTTCCACTGTTTTATCGCGGTTTTTGTAGTTGAATTATTCATTTATATGTGTTGGTTGCTAGTTCTTGATGATCCATGCAGGTTGGTGCCATGCCGTGTTGTTTTTTGCTTGTTGGGTTCTTTAGGTAGGTGATGCATGGGCAGAGAGATCTAAGTGAAGTAGGCTTAATTGGGCATGGATTTTTAGCTGTGGGGTTGTGATTTGGATTGCAAGTTTTATGACATGGAGCAGGGATGGTGTTTGCTGAGAAGAATTTGCTAGGTGCCCTTGTTTTCCCCTGATTATCTGCCTTCTTCTTTGTTGATGCTTCTTTTTCAGTAAATTGGGAAACTTGTTTGAGAAATCAGTTGATAGGTTCATTTGCAGTAAAAACGGAGAACTCTATGGATAAAGATGATGCTTTTACACATGAGCTTCTTGTTTTTAGCTAGTGTTTGTTTTGATTGATGTTTGTGGAATTCTTTTGAGAAGTGCTGTTAATTTGTAGAGACCAGATAGTTTCCTTTTACAGGATGGTTCTTGCTTCTTTGCTTTCTGTCATTACGTAGCATAGAAGTATGATTGTTTAGATTAATCATTGTACAAGCTGGTGTGTATGATTCAACTGATGATGCCTTTGCCATTGGCACAGTTCGGTATCAAGTGTACTTGAAAACTTGAAATGCATCTGAATGTCAAACCTATTTCATACTCAAAAACACTTCCTTCCATTTGCATTGCAGGAAGTTTAGGTCCTTTTACTTGAATGACCCCTGTCAGCCTGCCTATTATCGCTTTGTTGTTGTAAATGGTGATTAGTAATTGTATCGAATTTGCGAAGGATAAATTGGGCTATGAATCTTTCTTTTCATGCTGGAATCTGAAAAGTTGACAATTCGCCCCTCTGCTCTTGATGCACAGGTGGTGGTGGTGCTGACGCGAGGAGCCCATCTAGCATGAACACATCCTCTGATAATGCCAGCAATCAGAACAAACCCCTTCCCCGGACATCAGCCGGGAAGCTGCTGAACGGGACGATGAAGGAGCAACCACCGTTGCGAACCCTCAGGTCCCTGACGATGAGCACGAGCAGCACCGGCGACCTCCGGAAAAGCATGATGGAGGACATGCCGATGGTCTCCTCCAGGGTGGACGGCCCCAACGGCAGGAAGATCGACGGCTTCCTGTACAAGTACATGAAAGGGGAGGAGGTGAGGATAGTGTGCGTCTGCCACGGCAACTTCCTGACGCCGGCCGAGTTCGTGAAGCACGCCGGCGGCGGCGACGTCGCGAACCCGCTCAGGCACATCGTCGTCAACCCCTCGCCGTCGGTGTTCTTGTAATCCTGACGTGCACCCAGGGGTGGAGAGGTGTTCCTTTTCATTTTTTTCCCCTCTGAATTTTCTTGGTATGATCAGCTATCACCTGAGCTGTTTACTGTAAGTTAAGGGAGTGAACGAATTTGGGAGAATGTTAATTCAACAATGCATTTCCCAAATGGGTGCTGGTTCGTCAGTTGAGGCACTTCACTTGACAGCAACTGTAACATGGCAAACGAGTCAAATTTACAGTTTTCTGCCGTCCGAATGGACTCGTCTCAAGATTTTGCACAGGCTGAGCTTGTAGACGGTGCATGTGCCATGTCTCTCACGTCATTCTCTCGTCAGCATCCGACGTAAAACTACAGGCGAAATGACCACAATACCCCTGTATGCATGATGTGGTACTCTACTTGCCACAGGTGTCCTCAATGATTGTTGCCGATGGAAACGGCGGACGCATGGCTCATCCGACCAGTTGAGGTGGCGGGCATCGGACGGTTGATTTGCGGACAGCGCATCGTCGCGTCTCGAAAGCGACGATATTTTCCCCGCTGAACTCGCGCGAAGGTCGCGCGTGTGCTGCGGCCACTTGCCCGGCGCAAGCCTGCTTTGATGGTTCAGACGAGTGCCCGCTGTAGTGGCTGTCGTGTTATGCCAGGTGGTCGTCGGGCTAGTGCTATCTCGCTAAGCTGACACGCACGCTCTTGTGCGTACGTCCGTACGTGCCGTGCTTCGGTGCTTGCCAATGGTGTCATCACCTAACAGTCTGGTAATTCATATCCATACGTACTGCTCAGCAGGGCCGGCTGGGCGGAGCCAATCATCGCCCATGAGCCAGCTGTTTTTTCTCGAATTTTAGTGATTTTTTCATAGATTTTTTATAAACTTTTGATCTAGGCTTTGGATCATTAGCCCTACCTTAGCTCTGCCCTGCTGCTAGATCTGGATCCTCCGGCCTCCTGTGTGAACAATATTTTTATAAAAAGGTGAGCAATACTATACAGTATTCTGAGCATATACCGTAGCAACTACTGCAGCAATAGGGGTCTGTGTTGTAGTGATTGATCTAGAACTTCGATTTTCAATTGGATGGTGGAGATTAGGGATGACAATTGTGTCTGTTTAGAATTTTTTTAAAAATAATCTATTTTTATTAGAAATTACAAAAAAATTCTAGCGTTCTTTTTTTTATAGAAATATCCGTCTGTCACCGAACGATTGGGCGACTGGACCCAGTCGCTTGACTATTAGGCGACTAAAGTGCTATCGCGCAACCGTTGGGCATAAGCACTTCAATCACGGACGGTCATGCGACGAGGCAACTCTGCTTTTGTAATTGATTTAGCAACTGATTGTATGATGTTATTTATTTTCAAAATAATAGTGTTGTGACGATGTTGGTTGGTATGTTTGTAATTTTCAGAGAATATCAATCTGCACGAAATTTGTGAGACTCGCAATAACATTTTGTGATCATCGATATTGTTGTAGTGCACAAAATTTCAGAGAATTTTGGGAGAACGATTGAGATAGTGATGAGTTGTAAGTAGAAATGTAAGTGATATTATCATGTGCCAGGGATATGATTGAACGGGTTGAGAACGCCACAGTGATTATGAAGATGCCCTAAAACATAAAGGATTCGACGTCGGTGCGAATGGTACTTTCTGGGATTGCACTAGAAGAGGCATACTTGCAATGTAGGCTTGCTTTGATGGCTTAGCGGATACACAGAACCAAAACTACATTAGAGTCCGCGAAGCACGCTACACATAGTCACATGGCATGATGGTTCGACTAATTGCTTTAGTCATGCTCACTACTACTAGGGTACATCATGCGACACAAGCATCCGGACCATGTAAGTTTACATGCCTTTGGGGATAGTAAACAACATGAGGGTAGGACGGGGACTACTACGTAATGACTCGACTCATCAAGTGGACCGAGGCCATTTTCCTTCCTTGGTAGCTCGGATTACGCCGGCGACGGATACGCTGGTGGCGGGCTCACCGCACGAGCCTTTTCCTTGCTCTTGTCGCGGATCGCCCACGCCAGTCGGTATGTCGGTCGCCCATGTCCTACGATTCCATGATGTAAGTGCACCGTGATAGTGAGAATCGTAAGAAGGATGTCAATTGTTCATAACTCACGCCGTTTATACGGATTCGCGCCGGCGATCGGATACGCCAGGCGGGCCGCTCACCAAGATGAGCTTTTCCTTGCCCTTGTCGCGGACCGCCCACGCTGGCCGGTATCTCAAGTCGCCCATGTCCCGCGATTTCATATGTAAGGGCACCGTATGGTGAAAATCGTAGAAGGATGTAAATTTTTATAACTCACGCCGTCCATACGGATTCGCCGGGCGACCGGATACGCCGTGGCGGCTGTGCTCACCGCATGAGCCTTTCTCTGCCATTGTCGCGGAGTGTTCACGCCGGCCGGTATGTCGAAGTCGCCCATGTCCCGCGATTTCATATGTAAGGGCACCGTGTGGTGAAAATCGTAAGAAGGATGTAAATTTTGATAACTCATGTCGTCCGACGGATTACGCCGGCGATCGGATACGCCAGGCGGCGCAAGCTCACCGCATGAGCCTTTCCTTGCTCCTTGTCGTGGGACCGCCCACGCCGGCCGGTATGTCAAGTCGCCCATGTCCCGCGATTTCATATGTAAGGGCACCGTGATAGTGAAAATCGTAAGAAGGATGTAAATTTTTATAACTAACGCTTGTGTAGTGCCGGGATTGGTTCAACCCTTTTATAAGCCCCATGGTTGGCATGGTGTGGTTAATTTTATGCGAGTATAGAATCTCGCTTTTAATTACAAAAGCCGAGGAGGTAGAGTGTTGTCATGTCGGCTCGAAAGCCGGCAATGCATAGTGTTGTCACGTACATTTTGCAAAGAGAAGTCATGTCTTGCTTTGCAGAGTGTTGTCATATCGGACTGAAAAGCTGGCGAGGCAGAGTGTTGTCACGTCTTTCCTTGCGGAGTCTTGTCCCGTGTGGTCTTGTCGCCGCTTAAAGTCGCCAAATTTCTGGTCTTGTCACAACGCAAAGCCGCCAAATTTCGTCTCGTCTTGTCACAACAAGAAAGTCGCCTGTGGGTCTTGTCGTCGCAAGAAAGTCGCCACCCGCTTGGTCTTGTCATTTGCAAGGTCGCCCCCATTTTGTCTTGTCACCGTGCAAACCCGCCTGCTTTTGTCTTGTCTATGAAATGCTTTGTTAGCCTCACCACCAGGCTATAAAATACACGCCCCACGCTCCAAAATTTGGACCACTCAACCCTTGAAACCGTAGGAAGAAGAACCTTCTCTGTCTTATAGTAACAAACGATGGCAGACGCCGAGGGACCAGTCCAACCGGGGTCGCCGAAGCCAGACCTTTGCGTCGAAAGGAGGGAGGACTTCGGCCCTAACTACCGGTTGATGCCGAAGAAGCGTGCTCAACCCAGATGGTTTAAATGCGCACAACGGGAGGACGCGATCATGCAGGTCATAGACGGCCCTTTCGATGGTGGACGGCGTTTCTTCCGATGCCCATACTCTGAGGTAAATAGTTTTGTTCATGTCACTGCTAATACATCATCCATACTAACCGTCCCTTATAGCAGATGGCGAAATACAACTTCACCCGCTGGATCGATCCTCCCAATGAAGGACATGCTGCGAGGTACTTGGATGTATTGTGGATCCAAATCTTGGATTTGGAGGCGCAAATTGACGATCTGAAGGAGCAAAATGATGACCTCCGCCAACAGATGCAGCATGAGAGGGGCAATGAGGAGGTGGTGACATAGAAAGTTCCTATGATCCCACATGTCACAGCCAACCCTAGTCGCATATGTGCGTGCCACTACAACGACGGCCAACCACGCCCGAGGCGCCCAACCGAGAACACTCTATGTGGGTAGGGAGAGGCACCTTCTACAATTAGGCACGGGCGGAGAAACTTGTACGTCGGTAGCCTCCCCTTACGTACACACTTATGTTCAATCTCCTAACGCATGTAACTAAATGGTGGACGCGTTATTGCGGTTGCCTTTTATCGAGTTGACATGTTGCATCGATGTGTCGTGTGCTGTAAGTTATATGCATCGAACAAACTCATTCATGGGTAGGTAATGTCACTAGTTTATTCTCATTCATGACGGACTGCGATGCATAAGTAAATAGTAGCAGAAAGACCACAAAACTAACTAGTTTAACTAATTTCTTAAGCATGTTCTCAACTCTTTCCATCCTTTCATCCAGTCTTTTAAGTCTATTATCTTCGCTTCACAGCAGGCTCGGAGGGTCGAGTAATAGGACTAAATGCAAGAATACCACGAGAGTCATCTTGCAAGGCGGCAATTTGCGCAGCAATATCTTGAAGCACCGACACAACCGTCAAACCAACGCCAAAACCGACATGTTGTGCTCTGAAAAATAATTGCAGCTTCTAGTGAAAGAAAAACAACATGTTGTTTGGAATGAAATTGATTGGGGGTGATTAGGCGCAAGTTACCGTAAGATTTGAACACCTCATGAACACTCGAGATGGATTCGTTGGCGTATGTGAGGTAAACACATTCACAGGATCATTGCAGCGAGGGCAAACCAGCTGCTGCCGTAGTGATTGTAATTGTCTGCTCACTCGAAAGTTAGATGATGCCGAAGACATCCTGTCTAACAATGGAAGAAAGGAGAAGAGGAAATGAAGAGTGAGGTGAATGGCAGCCAAAACATTCATATATAGCATGCAGCTGAATTGCAATTGGGTTGAAGGAAATACGCGTCCGCGAGCTACCGTGCCCGAGGAGGAATCGTGTGGCAGCGTTGAAGGAAATTCGCGTCCGCGAGCTACCGGGCCCGAGGAGGAATCATGTGGCAGCGTTGAAGGAAATTCGCGTCGCGATGTAGTCTCCCTTCAGACGCAATTACGCTCAATATCGTAACGCATGTAAGTAAATGGTGGACGCGTCATTGCGGTTGTCATTCATCGAGTTGATGTTGCATCGAGGTGTCGTGTGCATTAAGCTATAGGCGCCGATATGCATTGAACAAGCATGCATTATATGAACGAGTCTGCATAAGAACGCAAAAGTATTACAGCATCATATATTAAGTGCAAAATGTACAAGCAGGTCATCGATGCCCCTACTAGCCCCCCCAACCGCACCACCAAGATCCTCCCGCCCCCACCGCCCACTCCACCTCTGTGGTCCTCCCTACGGGCTCGCTTGGGCGCCCTCCTCTGCGCTGGGTGTCGGGGCCTTGGCCCCGAGAGGGAAAGATGGTCAGGAACCCTGATCTGACGAGGACCGAGAGGCGAAGGGGTGGACAACACTGGTCTTTGTGTATCTTGGCGCACCGAGGAGTCAGGACTTGACGTAACCTCGGCGGGTGTGGCCGAGGTGCCGGGTCGTTGCCCACCAAGAACTCTGTTCGCCCACGCCACCCGAGTAGGCCCTCCGCTATAGGGCAATGTACCGCACAACAAATTATTGTTAGTTCATAAAAGCGCGATCGTCTTGACAAACAGAGACGTGACATACCCTCGACTAGCGCCATGGCGCATGTGAAGGAGTCCACAATGGTATGGCACGTCAGACGCGCTTCGCGACGCTATCTCGTGGACGGGTGCAGTCGAGCATCCGCCTCGCTAAGGCGCTGTCGATGTCGGACGTGGTCCAGTCGAGCATCCAAATCGTCGCTGTATGCTGCTTGTCGAACGTGGTCTGGTCGAGCATCCGGCCTCGTCAGGGCCAAAACTCCAGTCCGATCCGTGAGCCATACCTGCAACACAACTTCAAGTTAGCAAATACGCGGAAATGAAAAATTGAATGTAAAGAATAGTACATGTAACTTCCAAACACACAAATCAAAAAGTACTACCTAGCAGGACAGTTTTCCAAAGTAATAAAAAAGGGATAGTACTACAGCAACTACATAAACATTACGTGCAACGTACGA
Source organism: Phyllostachys edulis (assembly GCA_036346405.1). NCBI lineage: Eukaryota > Viridiplantae > Streptophyta > Magnoliopsida > Poales > Poaceae > Phyllostachys > Phyllostachys edulis. The sequence goes on along the minus strand of CM070557.1, from coordinate 52,092,094 downwards.
TACATGTGTTACGACATTACGTACATGAAATAAAAATTGCGTAGTACCAGAACAGTTACATGAAAAATACAAAGTACAGATGACAATCTACACTGATTTGCACACTCCACACTGCAACAAGTGCTAACGCAAACCATGGCAGTGCCTACTCCTCAGCTGGTGCCTTGCATAGCCTGGGTCAGGTGGCCTCCCGCCACAAGGTTCGCGAACGCCTACCCGACGCCTTGCTTGTGCTTCGTCCATATCATTGGTAATACGACGACTCTGCCGACGACCCTTGCCACCCTTCAGCGATGGCAATATCCGAATCCAGATCCTCTTTGCAATATCCAAGGTGGCGAAGTTACCCACAACCTTAAAGCCCCTAAGCTCGCCAAATCCATGCTCGCACCAACCTCTCCTTCAAGAAGTACTCGGACACAAAGTTCAAAGGGTCCATACAAGACATCCGCATGCATGCGAGCACATGAGAGCATGGCTTGTGTAAGAGCTTCAGTTTGTTGCACATACAACTAGGTTCGTTCACATGATCTCCAAGACATACCTCGTGGGTGATAAGAGAACGAGCCGTCCCAAATCCGGCTCTATCCCGGAGGAGCACGTCGAAACGATGCTCCATATTGCCCATCGTGTACACCGTGTGTGACTGGCCCTTCTCTGTCTTCGCCTGCATGTATGCCGTAATCTTCGAGCAGTACGGTGTTTGAGAGTTGGTGGCATGAAGTGCGGCATTTTCATGTCTCTCCCTGAAATATCCGACAGTCTGCAGCGTAACACCTTCCACGATGGCGATTTAGGGTCGACAACGAAGGCCCCTAAGAACCCGGGCCACACCTCCGCAAGGTTACTAGTCATTATGCCGCACCTTGCCCGTCCGTGTCGTCGCAAAGAGAGACCACTTGTCCAATAGCTCGGTCTCGATCCAGCTGGAGAAGCACTCGATGTTCCTCGAGGTCCTCCGCTCGGACCAAGCGAGTTCGAGTCCGCTCCCCGGTTCCTCGTGTCCACGTGTTTCTGCCAGTGTTCATCCAAAGCCCATAAGGCGTCAAATTTATGTTCTTTGGTTCTCAGATAGCCACCTCTGAATAGCTTCACCAAGGGTTGCTTCAGAACTTCTTGAAGAAGTTGGCCCCAGTGGCGAATACACCATCTACTCTCATATCCGCCAAGGAAACACCTCATCCGGTCTTCACGAAGTTTTTATGGTTTTCAAAGATCCCTGGCGTGCGACCATGGATCACGCACACACCAGACGAGCTCGAACAACTCCCACCCTCGGATGTCGAAGGAACCACAACCACTATCGAAATTCTCACCTTCAACAAATGTGATGGCCAATGGCGAATTTGATTGTTCCTCGCCAACACCTATGGCGGTAAGGATCTACCCTTGTATTTCCGGCCAAAAGGTCCCGGCCCATCGAGATCACGGCAAGATATGCCTAAAAGCCTCGATGCAGGGACCGAAGGCTACGAAGACCCTACGCAATATCAAAAAACCTCGCGGAATTTTAGATGGCATGTCCTCTACAGTAGTGTACGTGCCCGGATTTCTCTCCTGCAGCACCTCAAGCATACGAGGAAGATTGTCGTACGCCGCCTCAAAAGATCCAAACCGTCTTTCCAAAACCTTCTGCTTCGCATGCCACGCCTTCGCGTAGCTGATCTTGTACTTGAATTTCTTCTCAATAGCCACCATAATGTGCTTGGCCTCCACATCCTTCTTCTCCACTATCTCTCCATATATCAATTTGGCTATGAAGGTCGACGTTAGGTTACGATGTCCGCACAAAACACTCATCGAGCATGCAGAGTACGGCCCACCTTCGAGACAATCCAAAGGAGTCTCATACTTCGGTCTATGCGCACTCGCTAAGGACAACCGCCCGCCGATTTCACGGTGTAATCGCTCTTGGCTAGATTTGACGACCAAACGTCCATTGATAGACATGGCCCATAAATTTAATGGCATCCTGCAAGGATGTCTTATCGAGAAACATTGAGTGCAACCAACCTCCGTGGCATGGTACTCCCACGGCGATTCGTGCTCGCTATGCGAGATAGACCCTCGGCGTCAATCTATTCCATTCCTAGGGATGGAGCTCCGCCCTCATCGAATTGTCCTCGCTGCCTTCTTGTAAAGCTTCGTCTTCACCAAGGCCATTCGGTCATCGCTTCCATTTGATGCAATATGTAATCCCTATGCTCTCCTTCATCACCGTCTCAGAGGCTCACCATGCGGTGACCGATCTTCCTCTCCTCTATCTACCGCGTCGAAATGATCACAAGCAACATTTTCGAACTCTTCAGAATACGACCCTTCGGTCCTCTTCTTCACCAACATGTTTGGGCACCTGAATCGCTTGCACCACCCGGATGATATCCCATGGGGCCCTGCATGACTTCTTTTGGGGATGGTTGCACAAGTATCACACAATCATATCCACTGCCACGACATCCTTCTATAAAGGCCTTCCACACCGTCGTGCACGCCGCTCTTCTCAACTCCCATCCGATGTTTGTGGGAGACCGCCCAAAGCCCTTGTATGTCAACGCCAGACACCTCGGGGTTCAAAGAGAAGTCATGCGGGTGAGCCAATGCTTCACATCTTCAATTTGTGCATTCTCGCCGTCCGTGTACAACAATGGCTTGCCAAAATCGCCAAGTCAACACCGACGGACCTTCACGAACGGTGCCAACACCGTAATGCACTTTCAATGTAGCGGTATAGGCATGACTTATTGTATGGTCGCAAATATTTCCAACATTGCAACTAGTCGATCGCAACGCATCGATATGCAAGTTCGCTACATTGTGATTTACATTTCTAAGGCCCTTCGCTTATCGTCTACAACTACACGACAAAGATGATCATTCATTACCTATGGTACAGGCCACAATGAACGTGCAAGACGATATTTACATTCAACATCAAAACCGAAGCTATTCCATAGCGTGCATTATCCGATTCGGACGCTAACTTGTAATCAAATGCTATAGGCGGCGTTCCATTTCTACAAATATTATACATATTACCTAAGTCAATTACTTCATACTAATTAACTTCTACTAATTAGTTTATACAAATAATTCATCCTCCTTATGCGCTCGGTCACGCATTATTCACCCAATAATAGTCGGCCACGCATGCAATCACATGACTGCAATACTTCTCACAAACAGCACTAATACTCCCTCACAGACTATTTTTTCTCTAACTAAAGTTTCTTATCGCGGCTACTTACATACAATTCAACAACATTTCTATTTTCTACTTTTTTTCTCTAACTAAAATTTCATACGAGTACTACTTACACTACAATTTGTACTAAATAAACTATTTACCTACTACAAAATTTAAAATACAAAATAAAACAAACTTACCTCGCAGATGCTATTTTCTCTCCTCTCCTCTACTTTTCCTCTCCTCTCCTCTTTTCTCCCTCTCCCACCTAACAAATGTTTCCTCTCTCTATTACAAGCAATGCGTGGGACCATGGCTTTTATATAGGCATCAATGCCAACCGTTGGGCGACTAGAACCGTGGTCGCTCTACGGTGAAGCGACTGCAATAATGACGCCCAACGGTTCGGCGCCCGCGCCTTAAATGCCGAACGGTTGGGCGATAGGTCTCCAGTCGCTTAATGGTGGAGCGACTGGATCCAATCGCCCAATCGTTCGGCGACAGACGGATATTTCTGTAAAAAAAAAAGAACGCTGGAATATTTTTATAATTTCTAATAAAAAAATAGATTATTTAAAAAAAAATCGTCTGTTTACCCATGTGCTCACGGGTAAAAACCCTAATGGAGGTGAGCATGTGCCTCTTTCTTTGCCCACTGGCATGGAAGTGGGAGTAATTCTTTGGCAAACGGTTGCGGGTATGGGCGAGCTCCACCCGTACCCGCCGCGCCTGTTTACCTACCAACCACACTGCCAAGTGGGCCAATGAAGGAAACCCTAGACATCACACTGATACATTCCTCGCTCCATCAGGCATCAGCCACCCCATGCTCGTGCCCGTCCCTAATCCACTCTACCACCCTCATTAGCCACCGCTGGCTCACCACCCCCGTCCGCCCTCCTGGTCACTCCCTCCTCCATATCTCCTCTACCTCAGCGTCCCCACCCTCCCGTCGGCTGCACCACTCCCGCCTCTCGCTCTCACTCCCTCCCCAATCCACAAACTACCGCCGGCCGCCTCGCCTTCGGTGCCTCCTCCCCCTCGATGCCTCCTTTGGAGTCCCCTGCAAGGCGACACCGCTGCCGTCGGGATTTGGCGAGATGCTACCGCCGTCAGGAATCCAATGAGGCTCCGCTACCGTCGGGATCTAGTGGGCGCGACGCCGTCCAACCACTCGTCGCCGCTACCGCCCCCTAGCAGGTCACCGGAATCCATCTCCTCATCTCTCCTTTTGGCTTTGTGAATTGTGATGAACAGTTGATTCAATTGAGAGTTGGTGGGCGCACGGGCATAACTGTGGGCATCGAGCACCTGCGGGCGATAGACATAGGCGAAGCTCTTCGCCCGTCGCCCTTCGCGGGCATGGGGATGGGCATGAGTACCGTGCCCCATTGTCATCCCTAGTGGAGATCGTTTCTAATACCATGTCATTGTAGATCTTCTACAGCTACAGCTAATTGCAACTCTCTCCCCCTATCTCACACACACAAAAAGAAGGAGGAAGAGACAACGCAACTCGTGCATTATTACATGGGCTCTTCACACCTAAGATAGCCTGGCCCAAACAAAATCAAGCCTTTTTGCGGCTTTGGCTCGAGCCGAATTGCTCTCAAAGGCCAGGGCTTCAGGGCCATACCGTCTGAGCATACTGCACCACAAAGATGAGCCGAAAATGTTGTTTTGTTTCTACCTTACCCCGATGAATTTTGTTAGTTTGTTAGCTTCAGTCAAGATCTCCGGTGTTAATATCGTCGAAGAAGATAATCATCTCCCACAAAACCATAAAGAATTAACCTTAATTATGTTAGAATATTCCTCGCAATGCGTCCTTATATACATCACTCGTCGTCGCCGCAATGCAATCTACCTACGCCCGCGAAGCCGGCAGTAGCAGCAGGCCACGCCGCACGAGCTAGCGCACCGGCGAAAATGGCCTCCCGTTGTACGTGCTACTACTGTGATCTTGTGATCGCGCATGATGTGATGATGCTCTCGTACGTTTGATCGTGATGCGATGCTGTCTTGGTCGTGCCTGCAGGGATCGCGGTATTGCTGGTTCTTGGATGCGTGGTGAGCGGCGGTGCGGCGCGGCCGCTGGTCGGGGGAGGAGGGGTTGGGGAGAAGAAGGCGGCGCTGCAGACGTCCCGGCCGTTCAACATCGCGCACCGGGGGTCCAACGGCGAGCTCCCCGAGGAGACGGCGGCGGCGTACATGCGCGCCATCGACGAGGGTGCCGACTTCATCGAGTCGGACATCTCGGCGACCAAGGACGGCCACCTCGTCTGCGTCCACGACATGACGCTCGACGACACCACCGACGTCGCCGACCACAAGGAGTTCGCCGGCCGCCGCCGCACGCTCGAGGTGCAGTGGACCAACGTCACCGGATACTTCATCAGTAAGTCCATATATAACCTCACTTCTGCTTCGCATTTTCTAGCTCGTGTTGATGGAGCGATTAATCTTTTTTGACAATGCAAGTACAACTTTCTGTTTCTGCATCAGCTATGGATACACACAGCCAAAATCGAGCTATTAATCTGGAACACGTTCTTAGTTGTTCATTTTCTTGCAGCTGATTTCACGCTGGCCGAGCTGAAGTCGCTGAGGGCGAAGCAGAGATGGGAATTCCGTGACAAGTCCCACGATGGTGCGTACGTTCCAGTGTTCCAATTAATCGTCATGAATCCTTTGCTCTGGAATTAAATTAATTATGGGAAATAATAATGGGAAACAGTACCGCTCGGTCGTCCGGAGCAGATATTTCTCGGACACTACTCCTCCACGTGTTCTAACCTCCTTCACTTATTCATCCTTTCTCTACAGCTCCCATCCACCTCCAACCACTCACTCCTATCCACTTACCACCGACTACTTTCCTCGTCCGTTCCCCTTCTCCCCACTTCCTCCATAGTGGCTCCCCCATGGCGCCGCCTCCTGCTCGCCTCGACGTCGTCTGCCGCTAACGTGCCAGTCTGGTACCGTCCTCTCGGCTTGGTCCGCCCACGCCCTGCCCAAGACTGACCGACTTCACACACAGACCTCACCGGCCTCAGACTGCGCTTGCGCGCTTGGCTTGCGCCTTGCATCCTTGCTTTCGCGCTCACATTCGCGCCTGGCTTAGCCTTTGGCGAGGCTTGGCCTTCTTATGCGCCGTGAGCCTCTCGGGCGTCTCCCGTAGTGTTGCGACATAGATGGAAAAAAATGTTGCACACGAGGGGGAAAATATTGCACACGAGGGGGAAAATGTTGCATACAAATTTCTGAGACGTTGTATCTTTTATATATATATATATGTTGGCGTCCTCCAGATGTTTTGTGTGTGTTTGATTTTGAGAATGTATTGTTTTGATTTTGAGAATGTTTTGTCTGCTTGATTCTGAGATTTTGAGGTAATATTGTATATGAGTGTTTTGATATGTTGCAACAAGAGAAAGAAAATGTTGCACTGCTTTTTCTTAGGTTTTGCATCAGACTTACGGTGGGAAGCCGTCCGAGCCGTAGTTGCACCCATTAATCATACACCAATGTTTAGTTCAGGACAATAAAGATAAATTATTACGTACCAGATCATCCATCTAATTATCATTCTTTTGCAGGCGTTTCTCCCATCATCACCTTCGACGAGTTCATCAACATCGCGCTGAACGCCAAGAGAGTCGTCCGGATCTACCCGGAGATGAAGAACCCCGTGTTCATCAACAAGCAAGTAAGCTATACATATTCCCATCTCTATTAACACGAAATTGTAAGCTCTAACTGTGTTAATCACCTTCGATTAATTCATGGCTCGATTGCATTTACCCAACAGGTGAAGTGGGCGGACGGGAAGAAGTACGAGGACAAGTTCATCGCGACGCTGAAGAAGTACGGGTACGGCGGCAAGTACATGTCCAAGGAGTGGCTCGCCAAGCCCCTCTTCATCCAGTCCTTCGCGCCGACGTCGCTCATCTACGCCGACGACCTCATCGACTCGCCCAAGGTCTTCCTCATCGACGAGGTCACCATCCGCACCGAGGACACCAACCAGGTGCTTAACCACCGGCCATTCCCCGACACCATGGAATTTCTTCGTGAACAATTTTCAGTCCCTGACGTGCCTGCTGTTTCAACGCTGAAATGGTGCAGTCGTACGACGAGATCACCTCCGACGAGTACCTGGACTACATGAAGGAGTACGTGGTCGGCGTGGGGCCGTGGAAGGACACGGTGGTGCCGCCGACCAAGGACAACAAGCTGGCGACGCCGACGGACCTCGTCGCCATGGCGCACGCGCGGGGGCTGCAGGTGCACCCCTACACGTACAGGAACGAGAACCAGTTCCTGCACTTCAACTTCCGGCAAGACCCCTACGCCGAGTACGACTACTGGCTCAACGACGTCGGCGTCGACGGCCTCTTCACCGACTTCCCGGCCAGCCTCCGCCGCTACCAGGAGTGGACTGCCAACAAGAGAGACTAACTCATTACATAGTTCATTCACGTCAGTAGCTCAGTGTTCCGCAGTTCAGACAGATTTTTCGGTTCTTTTTAGGTTAGTCTATGATTTCGCGTCATGAGATAAACTTTGGATTCTGTATTGGGTGATATTGGCTTCAGTCCATTGGTCTATTTTCTCTTATGCCTGCGGTTTCTGAGGATTGATTCTACTAACGACCAGTCAATAAGATCAGAGCAGATAAATAACCAATTAACTGAAAATGATCAGATCCAGGTTAGTTTTGTTAGTGGTGCTAACAGAGTAACAATTTTCTGTTATATGATCCATTGATCCTGGGTATAATTGGTTTTGCTTGAGACGATCTGAAGCAGGCAGAATTTGACTGTCCTCAGACTACGTAAGACGTACACAAACTGACGAACTTACCATGGATTGACTATATACAAAGTGGTAATTAAGCTGCATTTCCATCTCTCTAATCTCTACAGGCATGATATACATGACAATCCAGTGAGCAATAAACAGAACCTCCTACATTGGTATTTGCGCTGAACAGCAGTGACGCATTCAACATTGGGTCTGCATCATGAGACATCACTGGAATGTGTAAGCCCAAATGCATGGTTTGCTTGCTTTTACTGACTACAGACTGAAACAAGTGCAGTGCAGACACAAACTGAAACTCTGAAGTAGATGAGCCCTTCAATTCTTCAGAAGCAAAATCCTAAACATGATCCTGTGAATGTGATGACATGCGCTATTTTCACTTACTGTAAGCTAATTATGTCACATCATGTTCTTCACAATTTCTTCAATTTTTGAGATGCCAATGTTTTTTGAATGGAATTCCCAACATCGCAAAAGGAGCGTGGTGGTTTCATGATTACTCTTTCTAGCCAGAGGAGCTACAACTCAGTAACAGCAAAGATTTTGATATACTACCAAAAACACAGAGGTGTCATCTGAACCAAAACTGACACAATTTTGAGACAAAGCAATTGCTTGCACTAGGTAGCTACAAGACTAAAGAACGATTGGATGAGATCATATGCTGTTCAATGTTTAGGGATTAGGATTCCCAGGTTTGTTATACATATATGCATGCCTACTTGCTGAATTAGTTGATTGGATGGAAACTTTGATCTCCATATACAAATTAAGAACAGAAAACAATACTACAAATAATGGGGAAATATATACCATAACAAAACCTTTAGCAGGGTATTGTGAGATGATAAACCTGCTAAAGGTCATGAAAAAAAATTTAGGCATTTTCTTCATGCTAGTCTCATGAGATTAACACGCACTGAAGATTGTTTTGAAGGAAACAACAAAGGAGCACAAGTCAGTCAATCTAGAATGAAATCTTTGGAATTAAGATTGTTAATTTACATCCGCTCATCTTATCTGCAGACGCATTAGTGAGCAATTCAGAGGAAAACTGTATTATACAAAGCTGCATCTACAAGATAAAATCTAGTCAAACAGATGATTAGAAAAAATCATCAACGGGCACAAGTTACGGCTATCTTTACCTTCTTCTACATGTTGAATATGTAAATCATGCATCCTTTATCGGTGTTCACGAATTGGAGGCTGAAGTTGCTTTAGCCGTTGAACGACATGCTTCATGGTCGGTCGTACAGAGAGCGAATCAACAGTGCACATCACTGCTAAATGCAATGTCTCTACCAAGTCATCGTGCGGGCCCACATCCCAAAGACCATCGATGAAGAATTCACGGGCACGGCCTTGGCGAAGCAGCATGCATGCCCAAGCAACTATGTTAAACCCATTACCATAAGGAGAAAATGATGGATCCAAGGCTTTCTTGTCTGATATTAACTCCATCAGTACAACACCATAGCTATACACATCAGCTTTATCCGAAACACGGCAAGTCATAGCATATTCTGGAGCAACATATCCAAAAGTTCCAGCTACACCAGTAGTTGCATGGGTTTCTGAATTTCCCAAGAGTCTTGCCAGTCCGAAGTCTGATAGATAAGCGTTAAAGTCAGTGTCCAACAAAATATTGCTCGGTTTCACGTCACGATGAAGGATCCGAGGAACACAAGTATCATGCAGATAAGCAAGTGCTTTTGCAACGTCCAAAGCAATCCTGTGCAGCATCTTCCAGTCTACTGGTCTCTTCGATCTCTCCTGTATAAACCTCTCAAGATTTCCACCAGGCAAGTAGTTATATATGAGAAACATTTCAGACTCACCAAGATGGTAGCCTACCAAGGTAACAAGATTGGGATGCCTTAATCTCCCCAGAGTTTTGATCTCAGCATGGAACTGTTGGACTCCTTGGAATCTTCCAACAGAGAGCCTCTTTATAGCTACCAACACTCCAGGTGAAATTTCAGCTTTGTAAGTGGCTCCGAAGCCCCCACTTCCAATGCAATTGCTTGCATTGAAACTTCCAGTTGCTCGAACAACGGTCTCATAAGTGATCGGCACCCCGATTTCTTGGAAGATTATAACTTCTCTTCTTCCAGATGACCGAGCTGACATTCGAGGAGCGCACTTTCTTGTGTAAATAAAGAGCACGATCAGAGCAAGAAGGACTGAAACGATAGCTGTAGCCGATGTTATTGAAGCTATTTCAATTGCGTTGAATGAATTGTTTCCTCCTTGATTTTGTGGATCTGCAGGCGTTGTATCATTGTAGTCATTTGAATTCAAACCACGCCCCTGCTGAGCAGCTGAAGGTACTGCCAGGGTATACATGTGACAAGGTTGTAGTAAAGGGTTCCCAATAACACTATCACATTGAACTGTAGTGCTATTTGTTGGCACTGGACCAGACAAATTGTTGAATGACACATTAAACATGGTAAGAGATGCCGAGATAGCAAATTCTGAAGGTATCTTCCCAGTAAGTTTATTATTATCAAGGAGGAGAGCAGAGAGATTTGTCAAGTCAGCAAGGGCACCAGGGATCTCCCCTGAGAGGAGGTTCGAGGACAGGTCCAGAATCTTCAGAGAATGCAGCTGATTGATATCATTTGGAATAGTGCCATTTAGAAAGTTATGGCCCAAAGAAAGACGCTCTAAATGTGGCAAGTTCTTCACCGAAGTAGGAATTTCACCGCCAAGGTGGTTCCTGCTCAAATCCAAGCTGATAAGATAATCCAACTGCCCGATACTTGTTGGTATCAAACCAGAAAGCCGATTACCAGCAACACAAAGAACAACAAGAGAATTGCACAATGAGCCAATCTCTACAGGAATCCCACCTGTTATCAGGTTATTGCTGACATCCACAATGAAGCCCCTTGAGCTGTTGCACTTGTTGAATAGTCCAGGTTGCAACTGACCAGCAAGATTATTTCCATCAGCCAGGAAAGCATAGGGCCCCTGCATTCCCAGCTTCTCAGCAGCAAGCGGCAAGGATGTCACTGTTCCAGTAAAATTGTTCCGGGCAAAACTATGGTAACTCGTCAAACCCATACCCAAGATTAATGAGGATGAAAAGAAGCCAGCAAGCGCCTGATATGTGAACAAGGAAGAATACTCGGACACCAAGTCATCAAATGGGAGATGAGATGAAGGACAACCCTTTAAGAACACTGGAATCGAGCCAGACAACCGGTTTCCACTGACATCAAATACATCCATGCAAGGCACTGGCAGTGATGGATCAACTGAACCTGTAAACTTGTTCGAGCTCAAATTCAAGAACTTCAGATACCCACATTCCACCAGCCCCTTAGGAATCCCACCAGAGAACAAATTCTCCCCCAAATTCATCATCTCCAAGCTCTGACAAGAACTCCAATTCCCCGGCAACTCCCCCTCCAGAGTAGCCCTTGGCGCCCATAACACCCTCAGCTTCGGCAACGCGGCGACAGCATCTGGAATCCCTCCTTGGAAATAGTTGAAGTCATCGACATCCCCATAATCCGACGAATTCAAACCACTACTCGGTGCATAAGGATTGGACAGCACGAGCAATGACAGTTCAACACAACCACCAAGCTCCGCTGGCACAGGCCCGCTCAGACTGTTCCTTGACACATCCAAAGCCCGCAAGTTCCTGAGCCGCCCAATCTCTGGCGGGATGACGTCATCCAACAGGTTGGAGGACAGCAACAGCGCCTCCAGCTTGCTGCAGTTCCCCAAGCTCCGGGGGATGCCACCGACGAGGAGGTTTCCAGAGAGGTCGAGGAACTGTAAGTTGAGGCACCCGGCGCCGCCGAGTTCATCGGGGATGGCGCCGCCGAGGCGGTTGGAGGCCAGCGACAGGCGCCGCAGCCCCGGGAGCGCGGCAAGCGCGGCGGGCACGGAGCCGTTGAGCTGGTTGTAGGCTAGGTCCAGCGTCTCGAGCGCAACGCAGGCGAGTGACGCCGGGATCTCGCCCTGGAGGCGGTTGCCGGAGAGGTCGAGCACGAGGAGGCGGCGCAGCGACCAGATCGCGGCGGGGAGCGGGCCCGAGAGCGCGTGGGAGGGGAGCGCGAGCGTGCGGAGGCCACGCAGCGCCGCGACCGCCGGGGAGAGCACGCCCGAGAGGCGCCGGCCGGGTGAGGAGGAGATGTTGAGCGCGACGACCTCGCCAGAAACGCCGCAGGACACGCCCGGCCAGCGGCAGTGGTCGGCCGAGGCCGGGGACCAGTCGCGGAGGAGCCCACCCTTGTCGGCGGTGATGGCCGCCTTGAACCTAAGCAGGACCTCGCGTTCACTGCCGCCACCGCCGCCGGAAGCTCGAACGGCGATGAGCAGCAGCAGCAGCAGCGAGAGTAGGGTTTGGGCGGTGAGGGTGGCCATGGGAAGCGGCGGCGGCGGGTGCCGCCGTCGCATTGGGGTGGGACAGTGGGGGAAGCCTGAGACCCAAGTCCGCGGCAGAGTGCGGGAGCGTGGTGGCTGCGGCGGTGGCGGGGGTAAGGTGGGGTTTTTGCGGCGGGGACCTCGGCGTGGGTGGAGTTTTGCGTTTTGAGCCCTCGGGTGGAGGTGGGGGTGGCGTGGCCGCGTGGGCTTGCTTGGTTTGGAAGCTTGAAGCATGTGATGATGTGAGCCAGCCAGCGCGCGAGTGTGGTGTGGTTGGCAGGGAAGGACTCTTGCACTACGGCGCCATAGATTTTGTTTGGGCTGCTGTTTGTTGGACTAGTGCCAGCCTTTCTTTAATCTTTTATTGTCGGCCCCTCTTTCTTTTACTGCGAAGTGAGTTATGCGAAATTTAAAAGACATCCTCATAAAAGTGAATGGCAGATATGTATAGTTATTGCCTTGTGATATTACAATTATTACATGTGAATTTTACATTGAAGACATCTCAATAGAAAAACTGACGGCTAAAAATCAAGACATCGCTCAACTTCCAGTGTACACGATCAACACATACAAAAGGATAAAATATGGCTCAACTTTCGCGTGTAGTACTTATGTTTACTTGAGCATGCGACTGACTACTACACTGTTTTTTTTGGAGTAAAATATCGATAAACAATGAAAAACAAATACCTTGAAGTGCTTATTCTTCCCCCTCCTCTAGCGAGGCATTCTTTTTGACACAGCCTTTCAACACGAAACCAAAGAGCGCAATTGAACTCCCGTTCGAAATCTCGCTGTCCTTGTAGGCTTCTTTTTGAAAATAGGATCAATGCAGTGTACCCAGCCGCAAATTCCACGAGAAGCAGAGAGAGGAGAGCCCGTGCGTGGCCGCGTGCGTGCAATTTCGCGAAAGGGCGGTGTGAAATGCGAAAAGGCCCCCGCTTTCCTTTCCTTTCCCCCACGCCCCTACGACGGCCTCTGCTTTTCACCGTCGCCTTTCGCACCAACCCAAGCTCGCGCACCCGCGATCCCGTCCATCTCCGGTCCATCCGACGGCCGTTAAACGCGTGTCCCGATGCGGGTATGTCCGCGGCCGGTGCGCCCGCGCCTCGCTGGTGCGCCCCCTCCCACCCGTTGCTTTCCGCGACGGGGGGTTCGGAATTCCGAAAGCGACGCGGCCCGAGGTGCCACCCCGGCACGTACGGGTCCCGTGGGTCCCACCTGGCAGTGGGACGGGTTGGCCGGTAGTGAGGGAAAAGGCGGCCGCCCACGCTCGTGGCCTGGGGGAGTGGGGCGGTGGGGCCCGGGGCAGTCAACGGCAGCAAGGGGCTGGTCAAACAGCGGCCGCGCTAGTGGCGTACGCGTGGCGTGGATGGAGGATAAGGAGAGAGAGAGACGGTGTGTGCGCTCGTGCGCGCATGTGTTGCGGTGCAGCGCAGCGAAGAGCGTAGTGAGCCGGCACGCTGTTGGCTCGGGCCATCCCGTCTGGGTGTCGCCCGCCGACGAGAAAAAAGCTCCGCTTCGTCGCCTTTTTCTACGTCGCGTCTGCGCGTTAGGCCGTGACGCGCGCGCGCGAGGCCAAGGAAGAAAACGGCCGTGCGCCCAGCGTAATCCATGTGCTCGATAGCCGGATTCGCGCCGCTTGATTCCCGACCGGAGCGTACACTGTAACACAACGCACGCACGTTTTCGGTTTCCCTCCTGTAGCCGTGATCGGATCGTCGAACACAGCGTTGATTTATCGTGAGGGGTAGCAGCCGATCGTGGTTTTTTGCGTTAGGTCGCTTGTTTTGTCGCTGGTGATGGACGAGATAAGATTGCTCGTGACGTGCAGCGTTTGAACTCTCGCTCGGTGTTGCTTGTCCGCTTTGGAATGGAGAAATAAAGAAGCGCAAAGTGGCGGGTGAGCAGCCACGAGCGGAGGGAAAGAGACCGCCTTTTCGGAGGCATATCTAACTTGTTGCTCCCAAGCGTATCGAGAACAGTGTCTTTCCACGTTTTCCTCTTGTCTTTCCACGTTTGAAGATTGGTTTGGACTGGATTGATATCATTTGGAATCGTGCTTGACGCTGCGTTTTGTTTTGGGCGGTCTGTTTGCGATCCGACGGCTGGTATTAAAGAAGCGGCCATGGGAAGTTTGGGTCGTTAGTTAGGCTGTTCCTTGGGCCGGCCCAGCCGCCCAGCTAGCTCTTTAATTGTTTTAAAAAATATATAGAACAACTCCTTTGGAATTTCTTTAGTTTTATGTTTCAAATAGGACTAAGGTCCCGTTTGAAACCCAAGAAAATGCACAAATCATCTTGTAGGTTCATAAAAAAAAAGAATTTTGTGGGGAAACATTTCTTTTTTCCGCAGGAAAACATTTTTTAAGAGAGAATTAGCATGGTGGCTCGCGTATCGGCACGACTAGATTTATTTCAAAAAATTTATAAATGTGTGAGAATATATTTACGTATTTTGTATGCTATTTATACTTTTAAGATATTATAAACATTGGAAATGACAATAAAAGCTTAAAGTAAATTACAACATGAGGAACATAATTGAAGTATGTGCTTTAAAGGAAGAAGAAATCATTGAGCATAATAAGTTGTTATGGTTCTTAAAAACTAACCACTCTCTATCATGCCTAGATCGTGTAGCTGCATACCCCTATTTTTACATTATTAGTTTTTTTTTCAAATTGTATGCATGCACATGTACCCCTATTTAATCTCAAAGAATACGTTGATTATGTGTGCGGTAAATTATCTTATTAATTTACATAATATAATGTATTAGAATACCTTGCTCACGCATACACCGATGCACCATGGGCAACCTACCTTGAATTTATGCTCCCTCACACATCGGCTGTCCCACCAAACCGTGTAGCTTCTATCTCTTTTTGTCGTTATAAATTTTTTCGCTTCAACCTCCAACAGTTATATTCTACTTCTCCCTAATTATTGTTTAATGCCAACCATTGTAACATCAACACGCATACACATGCAACAATCGTCGATCCTAGTTGGGGACACGTGTCACGCTCTCTCCGATGACAACAACCATATTCCCTACGGCTGCGCTATATCTACTCTAAGCTTTTTGCTCCTCTGCCTCTGTACGTCTGCGCTTCTATTTGTACGAATGCATGATGTTATATATGTTCGACGTCCTCTTCTCTCGTGTCGGTCACTCCTCTTCATCAACGTTGGCCAACTCAACGTTGTGGCTTCCTCACTATAGACCCCTCTCGGCTGCTACCCGTTCCAATACAATACTTTACCGCGTAGTTATCTTCTATTTCTTCCGAATTATTGCTTAATGCTAATGCCGACGATCGAGTCGCTGATCTTACGAAATAAAATAAAGAAAAATGGCATGGAGTTCTTGCGAGAGAATGAGACTGCTCTTTGTTGCTATGAACTGGCTATTACAGGGGATGCCCTCGACAAGGCTATGGACCGATCCTAATTACACTGAGCCTAATGCTTGCTATGCTGCTAAATCAGACTTGAAATATGAATCTAACACCGATTGCCTTGCTTCAATCTCATGTAGTCTGGTCTCCTCGTTCCTCCATGCTCTATCTTTAAATAACCGTCGAAGAGGTGGCAGCTGTTCCTGGAGAAGGTGCCTGTTTGAAGTGACGCGACTGGTCGGAGCGAGGCGACGATTGATGAAGTACCAACCGTTCGGCGGTTGCGCGTCTAAGAGACACTCAACCGTATGGTGGTTGTTGTCAGTGTCTTAGGACCATGAAACATCGCGTGGTACGAACAAAATATAACATGTGTTCCATTCATCACACGGTAAGGAATATACTTGGAGTTAGATCCGGATGCCAGTTCATTGCTTCTACGAGCAGTTATCTGGTCGGGGACTGGGTACATGACCTCATCCGTCTAGGGTACCCATTATGTAACCTCTCGAATCCTTACAGCCACAGAAGTCGTTAGCCTTAGGGCTTACGACCATGAAGACCTATGGTCTTCTAGTATGTATTAAAGTAATACATAGATATTTTAATCCTCGTCAGCTAGCTCCCAAACTTTAAGTGAATTGGTCGTGTGAACACTTTCCCCTGATAAAGTCATCTCAGGCGAACCCTTACTTAATCCCATGATATACGAGATGGTCTGTATTCACTTAAAAGTTGAGAAACTGTCTTGGGAATCGAAGAGTTTTTCTGTCTATTAGACTTTGGGTAATTTCTCGATGCAGTTAAAGAATTGAGGCTATAAAACCCCTTCAGCACAGGGCTTTAGGGTTTTTACGTCTCTTGCTTTTCCTTTTCATCTCCTTAGAAAAATTGCCTCCGACCTCCTCTTGTCTACAAGTTCCTACGACCTCCTTTCTTCCTTCAACCAAAACTCAACCATGTCGGATCTGATGACCAACTGGTTAGTTTTTTATTTGAGCAAGAAGAAGCTTGAGAGCCTGGAGAAGGTCAGGTTACTTCTTGACAAGGATTTGATTTCTTGGAGTTCAGCAGCCGGAGAGCATTCTCCGAGCATCGAAGATGGAGAAATTCATATTTTCCTCGCATATATTGAATGCAGATTTAGGTTGCCAGTTCACTCCTTCCTTCCCAAGATTTTGGAGCACTACAGAGTCGAATTGGTGAACCTTAGCCCCAATGCCATCGCCAACCTCAGCGTCTTCGTCTATCTCTATGAAGCCTACTTGGGGATTGCCATAGATCTGGATCTCTTCAAGTACTACTACAGGATGGCGAAGTCGGGGAAGACGTCCGGGACGCTTGGAGAGTGCACCTTGCGCCTCCACGACGGAAAGGCTGATGAGAACATTCGTATGTACTCAAAGTCTTCGTGGTTGTCATGGAAGAAAAGCTGATTCTACATGACGGCTACTAAAAAAGACGGTCTTTACTATACTGGTAAGAAGGCGGTCGAGAATTCAAAGTGGCGCTCCTCCGTGAAGAAGGAGGGAAAAGTGGGGAGATGGGTTGAAGCCATCCAACTCTTTAGTGTCAGGGGTTTAACCTCCTGGTACGTGGTATATTTCCGCTTGCAGTGGGCGTCCGAGGAGTTGAGTTTTCCCTCGACCTCCCGGCTAGCCCTGCCTGATTCCTTACTCGCTGTGTGGTAGGAACAGGTGAATTAACTGATGCACGTCCATCAGCTCGGTTGGCTCCAGTTATTGGTGCTTGAGCACCCGTACCATTTCCACCAGCAAGTGGTGGCGAGTTAACCAGTGGAGGATCGTGCATGGCATCCAGATTGGTATCTCCGATTGTGTTAACTTCGTAGCGCTAACAGTGATCTTCTGATGAACTCCCGTCGTGGCTAAGAGAGTATAGGATCAAGGATAACCGACTAGAGGGGGTGAATAGGAGTTTTTAAAACTTTTTAACTAATTATCAATTTAAGACAATTAAGGACTAAGTCTAAACTAGATACAATTATAGCTAAGCAATTCTACACAAGATAATAGATATAAATGTAAATATGGAAATAGTAAAGACAAGAATAAACTACAAAGGAGACAATGAAGTTTTTCCCATAGTATCGAAGACTTGCCGTTCTTCACTAGTCCACATTGAGGAAGCTTAAACTAATGAAGCTAGTTTCACAAATTAAGCCTTCCCTCGATCAGTATTTTTTTTTTTCCTCCGCTCCGGAGATAATAAACACCAAACCACTCACAATTCGGCATTGGGCCTCTTCACAATATCCTTGAGGAGATCTCCACGTGAACTCCCGCCAAGCCGTCTAGGTGTTGGCAAATACTAAGTGTAGGACCGGAAAGGCGACTAGAGGGGGGGTGAATAGGAGCACCAAATCTTTTTTGCAAAGATAATGGAATCAACTCGCAAATCGCAAATCACTCCAATAGCTATGAGAGCTATGAAGATGAATGCTTAAGCACATTGAAGACTTGAATGAGTCCACTCCTAAACCCTCAAAGCATAGCAAAGAAACTCCTCAAGAAATCTCAAAAATCGTGGACAAAGGTACTACCATCATTGTAAGTGCGGATTATCAAGATCGCGGTACTACATGAGTAAATTTATGGTACTACAAGATCGCGGTACTACCTCGAGCAAAAGTCAGGCACTACCGATTATCCCGACGATGAATGAAACAACTCGAAAACAAAATCGAAAATCGACGTAACTTTTTAAACCGTAAGGCCAAACTCCACCAAATTTGGAACACACCTTCCTAAGGGTATTAGGAACCTATTCCAAGTGGCGATCGTCCAGATCTATGTCAAAGTTTTGATCTTTCTCAGTTTTACCTAAGAAGGGCAAAGAACCGAGCAAAACGAAAAACTTGATCCAACTCTTGCTCGTGGGAGAATGATGATCAAGATGGCCTTAGATGGGTTCCCACACATCCCAAAGAAGCAAGATCAAGAAGAAAAATCAAGCAAAAACTCGCGGATCAAAGAAAGCTCCAAAATCATCAAATAGAGAGGATGAACACAACGAGACTCATCTCAAGAGATTTGGATGGATGGATTTGAGATGAATGATTGTTGCTTACAGCCACTCCACATGGAGGACAAAGCTCACCACGTGAGCACACACTCTCAATCCAAACCCTAGAACCTAGCTCTCATCTTTCTCCTCAAAACCCTAAACCAAAATAGGGCAACCACAAGGGTTTTGGGTGGCTATCTCCTTGGCTTCCAAAGAGCCTCAAAATGACCCACAACACCTATATTTATAGTGGAGACTAAGCATCTAGGGTATATTCCATTAGGCACCCATTAAACCCCACACATAAACGGGTTAACACACGCACGCATCTCAAAGCGCCGTTTTCATCTTTGCTTGACCTAAACCACTTCTCCATGCGCCGCCTTGCGTCGTGGTTTAACCAAGGTCATCACTTTTCCCAGATAGAGCAATTTACCAAAATACCCTCTACCGACTTTTGACGATTCTTCGCCTCGAAGCATCTTCCATGCTCGTCATCATCCATGTGTCACCAATGACTTCCTTAAGCTTCTCACGCGTCCGGATCACATCGAACCGCCCTCGCTTGTAACTGAAACAAATCACTTGGCGCACCATCTGTTTCACCATGATCGCACCCGGCTTCCTTTACCGATCAGACCTCACCATCCTCGAGCCTAGTCCGACCTCAACTCTTCCTCGAGTCTAGTCCGGTCATCCTTGCTGCCGCTCATCATGTTCATCACCGAAGCTTCCTCCGGTTCCTTGTCTTCTACCAGACAAGACTCCGCTAGCCTCGGTCATCTTCCAAAGAACACCTCGATCGTTCACGGACCTCGGTTCTCAAACCTAGTCCCGATGTAGTGTGCCTCACCATGACCTAGCTCCGGTGTCCTACAACCATCACAGCATAAGCAAACCATTACGTAGCAATCAGACGATACACACAATCATCAATTCACATAATTGATGAGGCATGAGCACATACCTTCACAAAGGCCTTTGCTCAAACTTCGCCTTCTATGGTTCTTGACCATCTTATGCCTTGCTTGAGACCAACTATCTCACCCGACATCCATGACCGCTTCGGACCTCGGTTCTCCAAACCTAGTCCTTGGTCCACCTCGTCGTGACCATAGTTGACTACAAGCTACCGCACAACAATAAACCAAACAACCATTTCCGAGCACAAGTTCTTCACAACTTGACCAATATTAGTCAAAACATGCATCATGCAACATCTATGCAATAAAACCCATGAACTTGACCTAACCCAAAAATAATTCTCCAATTGAAACAACATTAAGCTCAATTCATTCCAAAAGCGGTACTACCGCCACACATTCCCCTAGATACCGCCATGCGATCATATCAAGACAAAGCATCAAGGTCATACCGCAACTCGGAGAAATCCCAAAATCTCCAAACACAACTCCTCTGAAAATCCATACCGCACACACGCGGTCATTTTCGCCATGCGGTACTACTCAAGAACCAATGCCCGGATTACCGCCTCCAGAGAAAAATCCACACTCCAAAGACACCTTCTCTCGAAAATCGCAACGCCATTTACCTTGCGGTACAACTGCTCATGCAGTACTACCGCCACTTCAGCCAGTACTACCGCTCACTTAAACGCTCAAAAGCCACGAAACAAAGCCCTTTCAATTGGTAGTCCGATCTCGACGGACGCCACAAGAAAACCAACGAGGTTAAGGACTCGCAGTAATACCGCAACTCACAAACGGTCATACCACACCGGTAGTACCGCAGCTTCAACGCCAGTACTACCGATTTTCCGACACTTGGTCAAAACTCCAGATTTCAACAAACTTTCAAAGCAATTGCCAATTGTCTCATCACCTAAGATCATGAGCATGTCCACATGACATCCACAATGTCCACATGACATCCACACTAAGAGTAATGAATCACAATCTTCGCTTGACGACAATCAAGTGCAGAGGATCAATCTAGAATGAATGCACTTGAATTTGGCTCAATCACCTGACAATGAATGCACAAGTATATTGGAGGTGTAGAGAGGATGCTCAAGGCTTAAAGGATGTTAAATGAAGTCTCTCACACTATTCTTGAGCAGGTGGAGGGGTATTTATACTCCCTCCAAAAAATACGACCGTTGAGGGCAAAACCCCTAACTTTTTAGCAAATGCGGTAGTACCACCGTTCAATGGCCAGTACTACCGCACCTTCCCAAGATGCACAGTAACGACTAGCGTAGACGCATTAACTGCTCTGATCTAACCGTTGGAAAAGTCGGCGCAGTACTATTGCCATGGATCACGCGGTAGTTCCGATTATCGGTCATACCAAAAAATACGGGCGGTACAACCGCTTCACTTTTGAGTCCAAAACAGCACTCATTGGAAATAACGTACCGCGCTATTTTTCGGTAACACCGGGGTGCGGTAGTTCCGCTGAAGAATTACGGTCATACCGCGATACGGTAGTACCACCAAGTAAACTCCGGAACTACTGCTCATCGGGTGAGCAACCAAACCAAAAACGGTGTCACACTGGAAAATACGTACTGCCAACTAATATTCGGTATGACCGGTTATGTAGTATCGCACCACATTCCCAAATATATCACCGCCGCAGTAGAGTATCACGACAAAACGCTTCAGATTACCGATTTTTGTGAGAAGTGCAAAGTTGGCTTTAAAAATAAATTTCAAGTGCATGCATGATCCTAGATTGATCCAAATGGGACAAGAATATGCTATCAAGATACTAGTCATGATCCCTCTTAATAGTACGGTATTTAACCTAAAATCCGATCTTCCATCCTTTTATCCTAAGACCGGTAAAACAAAAAAGGATCCTAGACTACTTGTACCTTAACTTTGGACCATATTGATCTTCATGCTGACCTTAGCATGCATCTCCAGGTTGTCATTCTCATCACTGGGACTTAACCTTGTAAATACTCAATAAACATGTTAGTCCCATATTCACATGATGTTATTAATTACTAAAATAATTTTTAGGGGCCCAGATGCTTTTAGGGAGAGCCTTCCAGTGCTTCTGCAAGGAGCCTCCATGATGGGGAGCGATCGGATATTACCGCCTCCGATGGGCTTTATGGTGGACTCAGCCTGATCTGGCGGACTATCGATCGTATGCTGAGTTTTACTATGCCCACTTGGCCTACGATCGGTGATAACTTCATCAATACCCTTACCAGATGCTGCTTGGCCCCTGGAATACATAGGAGCCGTTGCCGAATACTGGTCGCCCATGACAATATCGAGAGTACATGGACTCTCTGATTGCAGTGCCGGGCTTCCATTGCCGCTTTGCCGGTTGGATCGACCAGGCTTACAGAGACGTTCGGACGTTTGAACTGGTCGGAACGAGCAGTTCCTCTGAGAGTGTCATTGTTGGTGGCGGTGTATCCTCATCCATCTGGTCGACTTCGCCAATCTTTGTGGCTGGTGAGCCGGCGGAGGAGGAGGATGATGATGACATCCTGTTTTCTTCCATGGTGTCGATGCATGCGTCCATGTCGAGGCTGGAGTAGTTCGCCAGGTCGAACCAGTTTTTCTCATCCTAAGTCCCTACCATGTTCGCATGAGCGATGATGGAGCTAAGGAAGTGGATGAGAAATGTTTAAGCGAAGTAATCTTCAAGAACTCGACGCCTTTGACCCTATGGACAGCGCCAGCTGTCGATAATCGAGTCGCCGATCTTACGAAATAAATTAGAAGAAAATGACAAAGAGTTCTTAAAAGAGAATATGACTGTTCTTTATTGCTATGAACTGGCTATTACAGGGGATGCCCTTGACAAGGCTGTAATTACATTGAGCGTAATGCTTGCTATGCTGCTGAATCATACTTGAAACATGAATCTAACACCGATTGCCTTGCTTCAATCTCATGTAGTCTGATCTCCTCGTTCCTCCATGCTCCGTCTTTTAATAACCGTCGAAGAGGTGGTAGTTGTTCCTGGAGAAGGCGCCTGTTTGAAGTGACGCGGCTAGTCAGAGCGAGGCGATGGTTGATGAAGTACCAACCGTTCGACGGTTGCGCGTCTGAGAGACACTCAACCGTATGGTGGTTGTTGTCAGTGTCTTAGGACCATGAAACGTCGCGTGGTATGGACCAAATGTAACATGTGTTCCATTCGTCACATGGTAAGGAATATACTTAGAGTTAGATCTGGATACTAGTTCATTGCTTCTGCGAGCAGGCATCTGGTCGGGGACTGAGTACAAGACCTCATCCGACCAGGGTACCCATTATGTAACATCTGGAATCCTTGCGACCACAGGGGTCGTTAGCCTTAGGGGTTATGACCATGAAGACATATGGTCTTTTAGTATGTATTAAAGTAATACATAGATATTTTAATCCTCGTCAGCTAATCATTGCGATATCAACACATATATACATGCAACCATCGTCGATTCCAGTTACGGATACACGTCACACTCTCTCTGGTGACCCCTAGCATATTCCCTACAACTGTGTCATCTCTACTACAAGTTTTTTTTGCTCCTCTGCCTTTGTATGCCCGCGCTTCTATTCGTACGGATGCATGATGTTATACATACTCGACGTCCTCTTTTTTCTTGTCAGTCACCCCTCTTCTTCGATGTTGGCAACTCAACGTTGTGGCTTCCTCACTAATCATGATGACCTCTCATCTTCACTAATATTGGTATGTCTGTTTTAGTCATTGTCTAATGATACATCAAATCTTTTCACCATCACCGACGATGATGTGCCATCACCAGTGATGACACACTCTTAGCTACCCATTGGCCCTATATTGTCCATAGATCGTCTTTGATGCAAAGTTTCATCTCCTCTCTGCTAGGGCTTTTCCATCATCGCTTCTTTGGCCACTAACTTCTTCAACAACGCTGACGTTCACTACTTGTCATCATGGTCCTTGGCTCCTTCAACATTAGACTTTCTTTTTAATGGCTTCAGCTAGCAGCACGACATTGTCCTCTTCTCCATCTTTGTCGCCTCGACTCTTCGCTTCCTTGTGGGTCGATGTCTTTTTGCAGGATAGATCGATGATATTGCATTCTTTCGTGGTCTCCTTTGACATCATTCTTGCTATCCTAGTTATAACTTGTATTTTTTTAATCAAAAGTTCAATTATTTTTTATTCCATAGGAAACAATAATAGAAACACATGACATTGAGAGCAAATGTAGTGACTTCTTTTGTGTCTCCTCCGACACCATTCATGTCATCCTCATTATAAATTATATTTTTATTCAACATTTTAGTTGTTTTTATTAGAGTTCATATACAAATCAAATTGCTACATTTATTTAATTTATTTTGAATTTTATTTATTTAGGGATTTTATTTTGGAATTCATATGGAAATCAAACGTAAACTTTATTTTATTTTTTATTATGAATTTCAGTTCCTTTTTCTTGGAATTAGTATATGAATCCAATTGCTATTTTTATTTAGTTTTTATTCGAATTACAATTTTTAGGATTTTACTTTGGAATTCATATTGAAATCAAATTGCTAATTTTATCTTATGTTTATTCGAATTTCATTTATTTTTTGCTTCGATTTCAGATACAAATCTAATTGCCAATTATTATTTAATTGTTTACTTGGGATTATAATTATTGGAATTCATATCAAAATCAAATTGTCAAGTTTATTTTATTTTTCTTCTAAATTTCAGTTTTCTTGTTGGATTTCATATACAAATATAGATTCCATTTTGTTTAATTTTTATTCGATCGTAATTTTTATGGATTTTACTTAGAAATTGGTATGAGAAATCAAATTTCTAATTTTATTTTATTTTTATTCTGAATTTTAGTTTTGTTTGTTGGATTTCGTATACAAATCTAATTGCCATTTTTGCTTATTTTTTATTCTCGCTTATAATTATTTATGGATTTTACTTAGAATTCATATGTAAATAAAATTATTGATTTTATTTTATTTTTATTCCGAATTTCAGTTTTGTTTGTTGGATTTCGTATACAAATCTAATCGCAATTTTTGTTTATTTTTATTCTCTGTTATAATTATTTATGGATTTTACTTAGAATTCATATGTAAATCAAATTGTTGATTTAATTTTATTTTTATTCTGAATTTTAGTTTTATTGTATTTGACATGGACTCTTTTACTTAGGAATTGTATGGAAATTAAATTGTTGATTTTATTTTATCTTTATTCCAAATTTAAGTTTTATTGTATTTGACATGAACTCTTTCTTTTAATCTAGACCGTTATAATCTGAACCTGCCACGATCGATGGTGTAAATATTTCTTCTTTTCCACCGATTAACGTGAGAATTTCTAACCCTTGAGAGCGAACGTTGTAGCTTCTTTTAACTCTGCTTTAATAAGATAATAGATAGATAGATAGATAGATAGATAGAGAGAAAGACAAGGCTTCCCTAGACTTCTCAAACCAAAAATAAATTAAGCTAAGATTTGGCGTCCATTTGAAATACAAGAACCTCATAGGAAAACAATGCAATTCCTAAGTCGGGGAGATTTCTCGTGTTCCAAGTGAGGTCTTGAATTTCTTTTAATTTTTTTTGCACATCCTTTGAAAAATGTAAGGAAGGATGTTTTTTTTTTTTTTGCATATCTCTTATAATCCAAACAGCTCCGTAGAAAAGTTCCCTCTTCATTTTCTTCCCTGCAGCAGGGTTTAAGGAACACACCAGAAGAGGCCGGCTATCTAGGAAACCGAATTCTCTGGGACCCCCCGAGTGAGGCCCTCTCCCTGAGCCGCTGGATGGGGGGATCGGTGGGATGGACGGGGATGGGGGAGGGGCGCCCCCATATAATTTTTTTTCGCTATTCAGCCTCTTCACCTAAAGCACCCCGATAGGGTTTAAAGGAGCAGGCAAGGAGGGGAGCCGCCGACTGCAGCAGCAAACGCGATCACGATTCACTCGCGTGGCTCCGAAGGTAACAAAACCCGCACCCCAGCCATCAAAATCTTAGCCCTGAAGAATCTTTTCGCTTTAAATCTGTGCGAAGTTGTTCTGGATCGAGGCGTCCGCTTCAGATTCTATTTGTTGCTTTCTTGGCGCATGGTTTTTGTGGTTTGGATTAATTGCTCATCTTTGCCTATCCATCCAGTGCATTAGGTGCAAAGATTAGAAGATCCTGTGATCTTCAGATTCTACAATTATTTGAATTGTTTGTGGTATCTAGTTAATTTGGATCCTTGTAAAAATTGGGCTTGGGAGCTAAAATAAACCTAACTCAATGTCGCTTCTGCTATATATAGATGGGTAGAAACAAAAATCCAGTTTTTTTTTGTTCAGGTTGATCCTTCTGCATAAGTAATTGTGGATTTGTCTGTAACAAGTTTGCCTCCCCCCCTCTGTGCCTGTGGTTTCTAGCAGGGTATTTGAGCAATGGCTTTCGCTAGTAGAGTTGGGAATGCTCTTAGGAGAACTTCTGTGTCCTCGAATTCGTCACTGCTTCAGGCAGTAAGATGCATGTCTTCTTCAAAGGTTTTTGTTGGAGGTATTTTCTAAACTTCTAATGGATCATTCTCCTCTGTACTGCCGCCTTTTGATTCGAAGATACATGCATGTCCTCGATGCCGTCTAATTTCTAATATCATTTCTGATATACCTGTTTTAGGACTTTCATATGCCACAGATGACACCACTCTGAAGGATGCCTTTTCTCACTATGGGGATGTGCTTGAAGGTTGTTTGTCCAATTACTGTGACTCATATTGTTTTGTTGGCCATGTTGTTAACCCCTTCTTTCTTTTTGGATTGGATTCAGCTAAAGTCATCATCGATAGGGACTCCGGCAGGTCAAAGGGGTTTGGATTCATAACTTATACATCCAGTGAAGAAGCTGCAGCTTCCATTACTGCCATGGATGGCAAGGTGATTTTTCGATATGATAGGTCATTCATGTCTATTGCTTCGTTTTATATCCTGTGTGTCACTTATGCAAAGATAGTCATAATCTGAAAGGTTGCATTTTTTTCACTTGAGGAGTAGCTTGTCCATTCATAATGCTTGCTTAATGTATTTGCAAGACACTTGTCACGCTGCAATTACCAAATTTGTTTTATTAACTTACAGCATGCAATGTAATTAAGGCATTATTGAGTTTTTGCCTTTGATCTGAAGTGGGGTTCTGGGAACTGGCATTAATCCACCAACTAAATGTCAAATTTTGCTTCTCTGGTTAGTTTGGAATAATGGCCAATGTCTTATTTTTCAACTATGTATTCATCAACCTGGTTAAAAGAAAAACTGCATCGCTTTGTGTTCTGCCCAGCACAATGCCAAACTTCTTTTTGTTTCTTTGCTTAGTTCACATCATGGCTTGATATACATACGAGAATACCAGATATTCAAGTAATGGACTTGACCCAAATATGCTAGAGTTACCAGACATTTGACATTTTGTAGTGACTTATGGTTGCTAATACATTCTTATAACTTGTAAGGAATCTTAAGCTGTTGGCCCTTCATTTCCTAGATGCAAACATTCCAGATGTTAAGTCTCATGAACACCAATGGAGTTACCAGATCAGATCCACCATACTTGCTGAGAGAATGCATGTTTAGAGGATAGCAGATTATATGCAGATTGTGGCATATCCATCTTTGAGATAATTATTCCTGTAAACATTTGGAAGTGCTTCTACTAAATTAATTTACGGGTAGGGTATTTTTCTGAGCTGTAAAAGTGAGCTGTGCGAATCTTTTGAAAATGCTGTTCTCACCATCATCGCAACTTTAGAATTGTTTTGTTCCCCTTTGATGAAAGTGGCATATTTCTATAATATGTAGATACTTGTCATTAGTGAGTCAATTGTTTTGTTTATTGTTTGTAAATATTGAAATGCTTTCATCTGATTTAGGACCTTCAAGGACGAGTTGTAAGGGTGAACTACGCCAATGACCGTGCTGGTGGAATACGTGGAGGTGGTGGATTCGGCACTGGTGGTTATGGAAGCGGCGGGTATGGCAGTGGTGGTGGGTATGGTAGCGCTCGATATGGAAATGGTGGCGGCGGATATGCTGGCAATGGTGGCTACAGTGGTGGAGCTGGTGGCGGTGAGTATTTTAGCACGAACAACAATGCTGCTGCTGGCGGATATGGCAGCGGCGGAAGCTACAGTACTGCTGGTAATTCTGATGGAAGTGCTGGTGGCTACGGTGTCCCTGGTGGGTACAGTGTCCCCAACACCTATGGTGCCGGCAATGGAGCCTTTGGTGGAAGCAGTGATGGTTTCAGCAGCGGGCATTTTGGTGTCGCTGGTGGCAGCAATGGCGGTAACTTTGCCGGAAATGTGACTGGTGGCAGCCGCAATGGCAATCACGACGCCAGAGGATTTGGCAGCGGCGTTGCTACGGGCTTTGGAACCAGCCAGATACAGTACAATGGCCAAGACGACCTGCTAGGTGCTGACTTCTTCGCTGATCAGGAGGATGTCCACGCAAGCACGAGAGCATAGGTGAGCGTCCATTTCTCGTTTCTGCGAAACATTTTGAGCCAAGGTGATAACACTCAATGGTGCTAGTTAGAGCATATGCAAAGCTCTTTGTGGTAGGTTAATTATACTGTTATACTGCTTTGTTTCGCATGCTATTTTGAGAGAAGTACTATGATGCTTTTGGCAACGGTTGCAGTAATACAGTATGTTTTATTGAGAATAAAAAACTATTAGTTAAGCTGTTAATTAGGTGATGTTTTAAGCCTGTTCATCCCAGATACCCAGAGTAAGACCATGTCAAGTTCATACATGTTTTCTTAGTTATCAAGCTCATACATGTTGATCAGGTGTCATTTAATTAAGTGTGTAATGCATACATGATCTTGCTAGTAGTGTCATTGTGCGTGTACGTACAATCGGCACAACTCAGGTACCTTGTTTGCTAGAGCTGACAGCTGAGTAGTGGTACGTTTATTCTTAATTATTAGGAAGATGCCACGAGCTTATTCCATAACATAACCGATGCACGTGGAGTACGCAGCTTTACTACGCTCGTAGCAGCAGACCGAGGCCAGATGGATGGCTTAGTAGTTGAGCCCATCCTCGGGTGGCTGCTCCGGCACCTGTGGCACCGGCTCCGCTAGCTCGGTGGGCTCGTCGCCGTCCCAGTCCGGCCACAGTGGAGATGAGGCCGGCAGCTGGTGAGGCGCGCGGCGGCCGGGCAGGAGGTCCGGCTGAGCGACGGGCGGCGTGGATGCCCATAACCCGAATTGAGCCTTGCCTACCGCCGCCGTGCCGCTGCCCCCCCTATGCGGTCTGGCGGAGGCCGTCGCGACCAGCGCCCCGAGGAGCAGGGCCACGCAAAGGCACGCCCGCGCCGCGCCCGCCGACGACGGCCTCATCTCTTCACCGGCCGGTGGGAATATGGGATCCTGGCTGCTAGCTTAGCTTTTCCTAGTAGCTCTTTCGGGCAGTAAGTATTCTTGACTGCGATCGACCGTTGCATGGAAGACGGCAGCCGGCTGCCGCGGATTTATAGCTGAGCGCGGCCAATGGACGCCGGGCGCGTGTCGAGGCGTTTGCTTCCCCCCGACTGTACAGGCTAGAAAGTCCAGCCACGCACGTTGTATAGGCACGTACATACGTACCTGCTGCCGGAAGTCGCAAATGAATTTTTTTTTAATTAACTTTTTTTTGAATTTTATTTTAAAGTTAACCCGGCGCACTTTATTTTCAATTCTGACCCCTTTGTTCACACCACCATCCATGACATGACAAAATAACACTTTCAGTGGCGTGACAGTGTTATTTGATCGCACTATAACCAGTGGTGTGACAAAAAGTACTATTTTGGGGACTTATTCTGGCGCGTGGCGGTGTTGTTTTGTCACGTCATCACCTGTGACATGACCAAAAAAGTCAGAATTGGAAATAAAGTGCGTCGGGAGTTAATTTTAAAATAAATTTCAAAAAAATGTTAATTAAAAAAAAAAGTTCGCCGCAAATGCATCAGACTATGAAGGAACAGATCTGTTTTTTTTTCATGTATTTCTTTCTTGTTCTTGGATCTAACCTGTTGCTCCCAAGCGTACCGAGAACAGTGTCTTTCCACGTTTTCGTCTTGTCTTTCATAAGCCAGGGAAAGTCTCAATCGCGTATTCGCGCGTCAAAAGGCTCAAAGCTAGTAC
Source organism: Phyllostachys edulis (assembly GCA_036346405.1). NCBI lineage: Eukaryota > Viridiplantae > Streptophyta > Magnoliopsida > Poales > Poaceae > Phyllostachys > Phyllostachys edulis. Next base: position 52,062,146 of record CM070557.1, on the reverse strand, counting down.
GCTGTACGTACGCGGACGTTTTGTTCCGAATTTCGAGTACCAAATTATCGACACGATTCGTATTTTGTGACGGCAAGCTCGATCGGACTACCTTCCTCCACCATTCCATCGGACACCTGGATGGATTGCTGTGTGCTACAGAGTCTCGTTGAGATTTGAGGCTATGGGATCCCACGTCAAATCTTTCATACAAGAATTAGTAACACCTGAAGATGGCATACACAATCATACGTCGCCGAATCCGAAGGAATCTAAATACAATATCAAAGGTGATGAATGGACAAAAGGTAAAAACACCAATCACGCTAGAGATACGGAATTTACAGACCGTAAGCACAAACATGACAATGTACCATAAGTGTAGGGAGAAATATCTGAAGGTCACTGCAAACAGAAGGGCACACGGCTTCAGAAAGACAATGGCGACCCAGTAATTCCTGCAAAAACAACCTGTGAAACCCGTGCAGCTAAGCAAAAAAGTAAAGAGGCATATGGCAGCCGGCCGCCGTAAATACGCGAAGCAAATGAAAGGGCCAGGTCAAGAACACACGTAGCTAACAACAAACACCATCTAAACTGGAAGTACGGAAATTTCAGTCCGAAATGTCATCCTTCCGGTCTGAAATTTCGCTACATAGTTGAAATCGGTGTTCGAAATTTCAACGAAATCTGGAGTGCTGAACACTGGAAGACCAGGCTGAGCGCGACGTGGCGGGAGAGCGAACAAAAGGCGGCGTTGCCTGTACCGGCGCTGGAGGCGGAGGAGCAAGGGAAGAATAAGGCGGCGGCGAACCAGAGGACAAAGCCGTTTTGCTGGACGTTGGAGAGCCGAAGATCGATGGTGGGCATGGGCATTGGAAGTCGAAGTCGGAGCCCGAAAGTCCTGCTCCGGTGCTGCTGGACTGTAACATCCCTATTTTTTGGGTTTTTTAAAAAATTTGAGTACTTTAAAAATTAACCATTTGGTTTTATTGAATTCTAAAAGCTTAAATTGTAATTTAGAATTTTAAAAGTAATTTAATTTGAATTAATCAAAACTTTAATTAATTCAAGTTAGTTTAATTGAGTTTTCTGGATCTTAATTGGACTTAAAATCAAAAGTATTGTTTGAAAGCCTTTTCTTGGTTTTTTTGGATTTTAAAAGAGGTTTTTTTCCCTTTGTCCCTAAGTTAAAAAATAATCTAATTGCAAAACTGAAAGCAAGAGTAAAGCTAAAAAAATATTTTTTATTAAGTTCTAAATAATTCAAGAGATTCTTGTGCATTTTTCTTGAATTTTTGTACGGCTTTAGCTATTTTCTAAAAATACTTTTCCTTTTCTGGTATTTTATTTAATTCGGAAAATCCCTAAAAACTTCCTATTCATCTTGGGCCGAATTCCTTCGCCCGCTTCCTATTTTTCTCTCTGCCCAAATACTAAACCTGTTCTGTGCTTTCACTGCTACCACATTATCGAAACCGTCCGATCAAGATCGGACGATCGCTAACACCGTGCTTCGCTCGCTTCAGATCTCGCCGACCGGTGGGCCCTCCTGTCACCACCGCCATTGCTCATCGTCTTCCTCCTCCCGACTGCTGCCCTCGTCAAGACTGAAAGCATGCAGATGCTGCTTTTTTCGCCGGGCGATCTCGCCTGTCATGCGGCCACCTCGCGGCCACAGATTCAATCGGCGTCCTTCGCGCGCTGCCGCCACTCCGCTCTCGCTCAAGCGTCTGTCACATCCTCGCCCGCCCGGTCCATGTCACCTCACCGCCCCACCTCCTCCACCTACCAGTGTTTATTTAAGGGAGCACTAAGCGCCTCTCGGCCCTCTCTTCTCTCCCACCACTCACTCTCTCTCTCTCGCCACAGATTTCGAGGATCCCCGCTGCCGGCCGTGAGCTCCGCCGCCGCCATTTGCGCCACCACCAAGCCTCCTCCGCCGCCAAAGAACTCGCCTCCGGCATCGCCAGAGCACGGGCCTCCCCATGCGCGCCTCCCCTTCACCGAAGCCTCGCCGGAACCCCAACTCCACCTTCAACCGCCGCCGCTGCCGCTTCTTCCTCCCCGCCGGTGACCTTCCTGGGACGCCGCGTCCTCGAGACCACGCGCACTAGCATCGCCGTGAGCCCTCTAGCCGCCGGTACCTTCGTTGCCGCCACCGGCCATTGTCACGGCGAGCCATCGCCGCGAGGCGCCACGCCTCGGGTTGACGTGGCACCGCCACTGTGTCGCCTAGTCAAGGCCACCACCTCGGCCCTTGTCGACGTGGTGCCAAGACCGTCAAGAAGCCTGTGGCTTTTTCTGGATTATCTTTAGAAAATTAATTTGGAAATTCAAGAAAATCCAGATTTCATCATTTTATGTAATTTTAAACTTCCGAAGGCCATAACTTCCTCACTCGAATTCCGATTCGAGTAATTCAAATTTCTAAATTCATTATCTTCCTATTAGTATTTATTTGGTAATTATTTGAATTTTATTTGGTGTTGTCTTATTTATTTAGCTTTGTTCGCACGTATAGATTCCTTGTTTTGATTTAATTCGATTCGAGTAATTCAAATTTCTAAATTCATTATCTTCCTATTAGTATTTATTTGGTAATTGTTTGAATTTTATTTGGTGTTGTCTTATTTATTTAGCTTTGTTCGCACGTATAGATTCCGGTGTTTCGGACGAATTCATGGACCCGACGACTGAAGCATCTCTACTCTTCAACAAAGGCAAATCGTAGACCTTTGATCATATTGAACCCAATTTATAAAAGTATATTGTTTGATATAAACATGCATGGCTAGTTGTATACAAATGGTTTCGGGAATTAGTTAATTACCTAATTGCCCTTATGTCTCCTTGATAAATTGCAAATGACATGTATCCTTGAATGATATAAATCCTTGGACACCCTAGGATGGATAATTATTAGTTGGACATTATTGTACTACCAACATGGGTATCGTTTTATGCTTAGCCATGCTTAGTCACGATGGGGTTCATGATCAGTTACTCAAAGAATGATTGAATTTGACTAAAGGAAAAATGGAACTGTGGCGGAGCCACTATTGATAAAATTTGTTGTGCCATGGCAATGGTTGTCATTTGGCCGGGTTGAACGAAAATGATTTATGCTCGGGCGAGTGGGTGGTGGTAAAGGTAGGTGCGGAAGCACATTGGGATGCGGAAAGTCTCGTCTGAGCAACCACTAAGGACTTAACCTTGAACCATTGATCTGGGTCATATCGTACAACCACATGTCTAGACTAGGATAGGTCTGGCCAACTAATTAGCAATGTTTTGGTTTGGTTCTGTTTTGGTTGGGAACGACGCAAGAGGGGGACCAGAATGGCGAAACCTTAGCGGGCAGAACCGAGTCAAAAAGAACTTTGTAAAAGCCTTGTGACGTGCTCTAGACCGCTTACCTAAGGTAATGAGTGGTGGCATAGATATATGCTGAACAAACTAGAGAATTCGTGTCTTGTGGGTCAAGCTGTATAACCTCTGCAAAGTGTAAAACTATTCGAATAGCCGTGTCCCCGGTTATGGACAATGCCTGGTGATTTCACGCGAGGGGTAGATTTTCATAAAAAGTTGGAATGGGTTGCATGGATCTGAGTAGTTGATGTCGGCTGAGGGTTGGGAAGTGAACAGGGTGTTCACTAGTTGTTTCAAAGAAACTTGTTTACTTATGTATTAATCTTTTAAATAATGCTTTTCAATCTAATTACTGTATTTACTATTGATACTGCTTTCTGCAAAATAACCATAAAGCGATCCTTGTCAACCTTTCATAAATACTATTTGCACATATTTCCCTATGACTTGCTGAGTACATTCAAAGTACTCACGGCTTTATGCCCTCTGGTTGATTAGTCGCTGAAGAAGAACCAGGAAGCACCGAGTTCTACGAAGAAGACTACTTTGAAGACTATGCAAATTAGGTCGCGTCCTCCACTCGATTGCCTGTGGGCACATTAGGTGACCTCCACCAGATGTTTGGTTTTCGCTGCAAGCTACCTTTTGTTGTTAAGCCCTGCGTGGCAAACGTTGTAAGACTTGACCATAAGGTCTTTTTGCTAAATAATATTAATTTATCTGTTTCATCTATAGTTTGGTTGTGTGGATATGATTACACCAATGTTACAACTATGTGAGCTAGCTACTGATCATGTGACTAGTTCGGAATACACAAAGGGTCATGGAGTTGCATATCCGGGGTCCCGGCATGGACTCCTGATTGCGTCGCCACTGCCTAGCGGAGAAAACGCGGCGTCGCCTCCATCGGCATCGGAGGCGGAGGAGGAAGGGGTGAATAAGGCGACGGCGAAGCGAAGGGTGAAGCCGATCTGCTGGGCGATGGAAAGGCGGGCCTCGGTGATGGCCATGGCCATCGGAAGAGGAAGGGCCATGACCGTCGGAAGAAGAAGCTCCCACACTCCCGCTTGCGTCGCCGCCGCAAGCTGGAAAGGAGTAGAGGACAAGGGGAGAGTCGCGAAGGGCGAAGGCAGTCTGCTGGGCGACGGAGACACGCAGGTCGGCGGTGGGCATGACCGTCGGAAGACGAAGGTCCCGCACTCCCGCTTGCGGCGGCGCTCCCGCTTGCATCGTTGCCGCCGCCTGGAAAGGAGCAGAGGACAAGGGGCGAGTGGAAAAAGCAAAGGGGAAATCAAGATTTGGGAAGAATGCACAGGACACTATGATTAGGGTTAGGGCAAGGCAACTGGTTGATCCGACTTGTGAGTCGCTTGGGCCGAGCCAAAACCAAAACCGAAGGAAGCAGCAAATCATCTGGGAGCACGAATTCTTACCTGCAGGTGAAGCAACAAGAAAACGTTGGAGTTGATCTTACAGCCTAGCAAAGCAGCAACAAAAGCAGCCGGACCTCACCCTGGAGGAGCCACGACGCCAAGAAGACAACGAAGAGTAGAGAAGAAGATGACCAAAGGAGGCCATAGCCTAAGCAGCGAGCACATCTATATAGGAACGCAGTCTCCCCAGTCTTCTCGCAGGCTGCGCTCGTAACGGACCGGCGCAGTTGGAGAGCATCGCACCAATCCAGGATCCGCCGTACCGACGAGACCGAAATGGCATAAGATGAAGGCACAGAGCCTCGAAGGCACACACCGAAGCAAGATTTGTGGACTTAATGTACGGCTTAAACGTAGGAACGGCAATCCCACGCAGCTTAATACAATGTAAGATTCATGGCTATGCTAAAAAAAGTTCTCACTAATAGGAGGAGAAAAAGAAATATCTACACCTTTTTTTTCAGATTATAATAATGCATATTAATAATATTTACATGAGAATTGTCACGATTGATAAGAAATACAACTATATTTCATTCATATACATTATAAGGTCAATCTGCGCAATTACATGAGCAATTTGGCTAGTTCAGTATAGTACTAAGTCGAGCCAAATAAGAATGTTTGGGATTCGTAGGCAGAAGAAGAAAAAAATACTTTTGATATTATATATAATCTTTACTCAACGCAAATAGCTCAAAGCTGGAATAGCTCAGTTGGTTAGAGCGTATGGCTGTTAACCATAAGGTCGGAGGTTCGAGCCCTCCTTCTAGCGTCACTTTTTTTGTCCTTCAACGCTACAGCTGTTGTGGCTCGCCGGCCACCACGCCAACCTCGTCGCCGCCTCTGCATCACGCCCTTCCACGCCAACCTCACATCGCGTCCTATACACGTCGTGGCACGTTCCGGCCGCCTAGTGTTTATAGCACAGGACGTCAGGACCCCAGTTCCCAGCTACAAGCCTACAACCATCACAGATTCACGACTCACTCCATCGATTGCTGCGGCCAACCAACCAACCAAGCCAGAGTACTGCGCTACGCGGCTTGGCCCGCCTCGCCTCCACATAAGCATCATCACCACCACCACCAGTCCACCACAATAACAGCAGTAATAATATCACGGGCATAACATGTCAACTGCTCAACTGTCAATGACGCTGCATATGTTGCAACTAGTGTCTCCCCACCCCAATTAAGTCATATTTGGAGAGCACCAATGATCAAACCCGGTTAAAGATCCTAGGGAACTTCAGTCGGGGCCGGGTTGGCAGAAAATGAAGCCTCTACGGCTCTCCTCCGATCCTGAATCAACTTTACAGTTGACACATCACACAGACCTAATCATCCTTCCTTCCTACTGACTGTAAAGACAAGGTAAAGCAGCCTTCACAGGCCTCTTGCCGCGGCGGCATTGATGTAACCGGCGGCTTCGCCCGCATCCAGCTGCTTCCCTTCTACGAGTCCCTTTATCAGAGTGGCAGAGTAGGTCTCTGATGGAGGAGATAACGGCAGCTCACCGGATTTGTACTGCTCAACATCTGACGAGGGGCATCTGCAGACGGAAAAAAAAACAACGTTAAATTCAAGCAAAGTTCTTCATCTGTCTATGGGCCTGCCCTACAATTAGTGCATTGAATTGCAGGAGGCCATTATCTAAAAAAACTTCATGAAGACAGGGAAACTTACGTCATGGTTAGAATTGGAAGGTCATCCTCCTCCCCAAGATGAAGTACATTGGAGTACCAGCTATCCTGCAGGAAGTTTGTTTGTCAAACGTGAACAATATTCCATAATCTACGAAACTCAGTTGCAGAGATGATGATTGAAAATAAAACATCAGTAGTGTCAGCTTTATGTCCCTGGATGCAGCGGCATTATAAGAAAATGGTAGCCTACCTTTTCCGTTTTTAATGTACCAAAACAAGATTTTTTAACCACTGTTTATGATGTCTGTTGAGTATGGTGATTCATATCCTAATCTATTAGGACTTGAAGAGATGCGCTACAAGCAAAGTTAGATGAATCCTAATAGGATTAGAACTCCTACTTCTCTTTATAGTAGGATTTCTACTTCACTTTAGAGAAGGACTAGAGTACTATATAAACCCATGAGAGGTAGCCATAGGAACTCAAGCAAGCAAGAAGCAAAATAAGTAAGAGGAACCCATCCAAAGCAGAGAGCGCATGGGAGGATTAGATGATAGGTTGTTCTTTAGCACTAAATTATTGTATAGGGCAAGGATTCTTTAGAAAGTCATCTGGGTCAAAGTAAAAGTGACATATGTTGCCAAGGGAAAGTAAGTGGTTGGTAATGTCTTTTATCACTATGCTGCTGGAACAGCAGTCGCATATGTTTAAGAGTGACTTTTTCAATGGCACAATATTTTCTATTTTCATTTACAAGCATATAGAAAATTGCATGCGAAGAACAAGTGTATGCTTGCGATGTGGTAAGCAGCGAATCAAACCTTGATAGGTTCAAGATGAAGAGCTTTGTTTGCAGAGACAAACTCTATTTCAGACGAGCTAATCAAAGGATAGTCAGGAGACTCAATTTTTCCATCTTCGCTATTCTCCTTCACTAAACGATTCTCTTGAAATAATACATCATTGAACTGTTCAAGCCTGTTGAAAAGAATAAAGGCAAATTATGATGAGATCCAGAGCATTAACTGAAGATCGCAGCCCACCCTGAAATATCAGGCAGATGTGGTTACAACATACATACGTTATTTTGTACATGCAGACATAAGATTTCTCATTGTAATTCATCTCAGGGTTGAGAAAAGCAACGCCACCAGTACCCCAGCAAGGGGTAGAGGATCTCCCAAAAAAGAGTCTATGAGGCACATACTTCCACATGACACCTTTTGGTGGGCTTGTGTCATTTGATCCAAAACATGATATACTCATACCATCAACCTGTCAGAGATCAAAATAAATAGCAAATTTATCGACAAAGCATACTGCTTACCAGGAAAAAAAATTATAATAAGGGAAACAAAGGGACCTACTGTATTCCTAAAGATTAGAACAAGAATGCTGCTTCTACAATTTCCAAAAACCGGTTTTCACAAATCCTAAAGCAGTATGTTAGTCGTGTATTGAGAAGTCGCAAATTAAATCCTGTTAAGACTGTTGGTTGTATATTCTCTCTCTCTCTTAGCCCATGTGGACCATGTAGCCCATAAGACCAATGTATTCTTCTCTATATATACTCTTCCATTAATGAATAAGATGCAGAGTTGTGAATAGCTAAAATCCTAGTCTCAAGTTATCTTACATGATATCAGAGCTATCTCCAACTCTACCTCCATATCCGCCGCCGCCGTTGTGTTTGTGCTTGCGCCGTGGGCTGGCGGGCTCGAGCTGCTGCTCGGTTCCTCTTCCTCTCGCCTGAGCCGCTGCTCGATATCTTTGCCTCGCCCGAGCCGCTGCTCGATTCATCGAAATCTCTGTCGCCGCCTCGTCCCCGCGGTCTCTTCGCCTAGAGTCGCACCTCCATCGCTTGGATCCACGACGCCTTGGCCTGGATTCGCCTCCATAGCCGCCGCTTGGATTTGCAGCAAGACCTTGGTCCACGACGAGCTCGTGGGCGTTGCAGACCTTGAGGTGCCCCCGAACTTCTCCGCCCTCTCCCGAGTCCAGCAAGAGGAGGTGCTGTGGCGGTAGGCACTCGCCGGATCTGGAGTACGGGGCGACGGATCCAACCTTCCGCGACCTGGCTTCGCCACGTTCCGCCATCCTCTCCAACACCTGCGCCCACGTGGACGCATCCTCCCTGCCCTATGGGCCGCAGCCTCGTGTGGATCTGGGGCTCCTCTGCGCCAAGGATGAGCAACCAGGCGATGGCTAGCTCTAATCTGACAAGTGGTATGGTCTCCTCTGCTTGAGTTTCATTTTATTGTTTGGTGCTTGGTGCGGCGACTTGGTCCTTGGTGCTCTACTGCTATTGTCTTGTTTGCTGTTGATGCCCCTTGGTGCTTGGTGTTGTTGCTTGGCTTGGTATAAATTGTTGTCTGCTGCTAGCATGCTGCTCTCTACTGCTACTGTTAGCTTGTGCTGTGGATTATGATCTCCTGCTATTGCCTGTGGTGTTGGTACTGCTGAGATTGTTACCTGGTGATAGTGTACTTGATCGTATCATGGCTCTAGATGGCATTCTTGGTCCTAGACCTATTCAAGGTGATACTGGTATTGCTTGTTCTGTTCCCGCTAGCGGTGTGGAGTCTTATGCAACTCAGTTTGGTCAAATTCAGACTCATATGAGAAATCTTCGGGCTCAGTTGTGTCGACTGAAGGCATCTTCCAATGCATCCATCGGCTTGACTGCACCGTCATGTCCTGTGTCGAGTGCTTCACTCCCATGGATATTAGATTCAAGGGCTTCTTTCCAAGGAGCTTCTTTCCATGTGACATCTGATGCAGCTCAGCTCATATCATGCCATCCTGCTGCACAAGGTATCAAGATTCAGACAGCTGATGGAATGCCATGCACGGTCACTCATCAGGGGACTCTTTCCACCTCTCATTTCGCAGTTTCAAATGTCTCACTTGTCCCCGGGCTCTCCATGAATCTCATCTCTGTTGGGCAGCTTGCAGATATGAACTGTTTTGTTGGGTTCGATGATAGCTCCTGCTTTGTGCAAGATTGTCGAACAAGAGTTGTCATTGGTACATATCATCGTCAGAGAGGTTCTGCAGGGCTCTATGTTCTTGATCGTCTGAGTCTTCCTTTATCCTCTATTTCTAGTACTGCTCCTGCCCCTATTCCACCACCCTCTGTTGTTGGTTCATCTACCCCTTGTCCTTCTGCATCTACTTCTATTTGCCAATCTTTTCCTCAGTGGCATCATCGCTTAGGGCACTTGTGTGGCTCACGCCTCTCTATCTTGATCCATCAAGGTGGTCTTAGTCCTGATTCTGTTGACACAAATTTTCATTGCAAGGGTTATAGACTTGGCAAGCAAGTACAACTCCCATATCCTTCCAACATTTCTCTCTCTGATCGTCCTTTTGATTTAGTTCATTCGGATGTTAGGGGTCCCTCTTCTTTTGCTTCGAAGGGCGGTCACAGTTACTATGCTATTTTCATTGATGACCATACTCGATACACTTGGATCTACTTCATGAAACACCGTTCGCAGTTGATTTCTATCTATCAATATTTTGCTCAGATGATTCATACTCAATTCTCTTCTACCATCCTTGTTTTTCGTTCTGACTCGGGAGAGTATCTTTCATCAGCCTTTCATCAATTCTTTTCTTCTGAGGGTACTCTTCCTCAGCTCTCATGTCCTGGTGCTCCCATACTCAAAATGGTGTTGCTGAGCGCAACACCATTTTGATAATTGAGACTGCTCATACTTTTCTCATTTCCTCCTTTGTTTCCTCCCACTTCTGGGGGGAAGCAGTCTCTACAGCAGTTTATCTTATCAACCGTCAACCCTCTTCCAAGCTTCAGAGCAAGTGTCCTGGTGAGGTCCTGTACATAGCACCTGCTCACTATGCTCATCTTCGTGTTTTTGGTTGTGTCTGCTATGTCCTTCTAGCACCTCGGGAGCGCACAAAGCTGAGTACTCAGTCAGTTGAGTGTGTTTTTCTGGGTTATAGTCCTAAGCATAAGGGCTATCGTTGCTATGATCCCTTGGCACGTTGCATTTGCATCTCTCGTGATGTGATCTTTGATGAGGGTCGACCTTTCTTTTATCATCCTTCTACACATCTCACTTCTTCCACAGATTCCACTTCCTTTTTGTATCTACCTCCCATTCCTTCACCAGACTTGCTTTCTTCAGATACACCTTCTCCACCAGTTTCACCTTCTAGTGTGCTTTCTTCAGATACACCTTCTTCACTAGTTTCTCCACCGGCTCCACCAGTTTCTGACACTTCCACTTTTCCCTTTCACTATAGTCGCCGACAGAGAGTTCCTTCTGATCCTCAGTCCTCCTCTTCTCCACTTGACCCTCCGGCCAGTACCACTGACTCTGATGATTGTTCTACTACATCAATGTCGGTGATCTAGAACCGATCTTACGTATGATTGTTTGATTCGGGAGAACTCCTGGAGATAAAACCACGCACATATGGATTTTATACAGGTTCAGGCCTTCTTCGGAGAGAATAACCACCCTACTCATGTGCTAGTGTATTGAGTGTGATGATTATAATCAAGAGGAAGATTAATGCCTAATATCTTGTGCTCCTGATCGCCCTCCCTCTGCCTTTTGACTTCAACCTTTATATAACGTATGAAAAGGTGGCAGTTCCTTCAGATGAAGAGGCGCCTCAACATCCCAAATGATGAACTGCTCGACAGAGGTTGTTGTTAGAGACGTGGCACCCCCACATCGCCAGGCAGTTGTTGTTAGAGACAAAGATGATTCATGCACCTATTCACGGAGGATAACAGTGTATATTAAATACCCCATGTGTTAAACACGGCGTATAAGACTCCCTAACTGATTAGGCTCACAGGTCAGCAAACCTTATCAATTACAGGGTTGTCGAAGCCAGACTGGTCGAAACCAAACGAGTCGTAGAAGATCTTACGACTACACGACAGTCGTAGAAAGGCTTACGACTATACCATGGTCGTAGAAAGACTTATGACCATGGGGTGGTTTATGACTAGGCAGCTTGGCTTCTCCCTTATAAATATTAAGGGGTATACTTAAGACTAATATTGAGATATTAATATCTATAATAAGAATTACAGATAAAAAGTAAAATGGGGATTGTTATATCCTCTCATCTAGCCCCCTAACTTCAAACGAAATTAACTTACTTGAAAAGGTCGTAGAAGGTCTTACGACTATAGGATAGTCGTAGAATGGTGGTCAGAAGTAAAGCTTTTCCGACTAGCGTTTCTTTTGACCAGAAATAGACTTAGACAAAAAGGTAATTTCACTTGAGTTGTAAAGACATAATCGGTTTTCTCGAATAAACAAATTTAAAGAATTTCAAGCGACCCTCACAGACTTGTCCACCAGTTTCTCTACCAACTCTACCAGTTTCTAACACTTTCACTTTTTCCTTTCATTATAATCGCCGATAGAGAGTTCCTTCTGATCCTCAGTCCTCTTCTCCACTTGACCCTCCGGCCAGTACCACTGACTCTGACGATTGTTCCACTACATCACGATATACCCTACGTGATCGTTCTTCTATTAAGGCACCAGAGAGATAGGGTTTTTCTCATATCACGATATACCCTACGTGATCGTTCTTCTATTTAGGCACCAGAGAGATAGGGTTTTTCTCATGCAGGTGTAGTAGCTGAGCCGAGTACCTATCAGGAGGCTGCTAGTGTACTTGAGTGACAGTTGGCTATGACAGAGGAGCTCACAGCATTAGAGTGTACAGACACTTGAGATCTTATTCCGCTACCATCTAGAACTATTCTTATCACTTGCAAGTGGGTGTACAAAGTAAAGAACAAGTTGGATGGGTCAGTAGAGCGATACAAAGCTCGTCTTGTTGCAAGAGATTTTCAACAGGCTAATGATCGAGATTATGATGAAACTTTTACTCCGGTTGCTCATATGACCACAATCCATACTCTTATTGCAGTTGCAGCAGTACGCACATGGACTATATCTCAAATGGATGTCAAGAATTCTTTTCTTCATGGTGATCTATATGGGGTCTATATGCAGCCACTCCCTAGTGTTGAGGCTCCTACAGGCTACGTTTGTCGCCTTAGGCGTGCTCTATATGGTCTCAAGCAGGCTCCTCGTGCTTGGTTCAAGCGTTTCAATTCTGTGATTCGAGCTGCTGGTTTCACTCCAAGTGAGCATGATCTTGCCTTGTTTATTAACACTTCTCAGCGGGGTCGTACTTTGCTTCTGCTGTATGTAGATGATATGCTGATCACAGGAGATGACATGGACTAAGTGGCTTTTATCAAGAAGAAATTGAGTGAACAATTTATGATGTCCGATTTGGGACCATTTAGCTATTTTCTAGGGATTGAGGTTCAATTTGATGGTGATGGTTACTATCTCAACATCGCTATGTTCAGGATCTGCTTGCTCGCTCTGAGATGACTGATACTCGTACTGCTACCACACCCATAGAGCTTTACTTGCAGCTTCAACCTACAGATGGTGTACTCCTGACAGATCCTTTCCGCTATCGTCAGCTCATTGGGAGACTTGTCCATCTCACTGTCACCAGGCCAGATATTGCTCATGTTATTCATGTGTTCAGCCAGTTTGTCAGTGCTCCCACCTCAGTTCACTATGGTCATGTTCATCGTGTGTTGAGATACTTGAGAGGGACTGCGTCTAGACGTCTGTTCTATGCCAATTCGAGTCAGCTCCAGCTCAACGCTTACTCTGACTTCACTTGGACGAGTGATCCTGCTGATCGCCGATCTATCACTGGCTATTGTATCTCTCTTGGTACTTCGCTCATTGCCTGGAAGTCCAAGAAGCAGACTGCGGTGTCACGCTTTAGTGCAGAGGCTGAGCTTCGGGCTCTTGCCGCTACCACCTCAGAGATCGCTTGGCTTCGATGACTCTTAATTGATCTAGGTGTCCATTGTAACAATCCTGCTCCTCTCTTTTGTGACAGCACAAGTGTCATTCAGATTGCTAGTGATCCAGTCAAGCATGAGCTGACAAAGCACATTGGTGTTGAAGCATCCTTCACACGATTTCATTGTCAGCAGTTGACCATCGCCCTCAAGCATGTTCCCTCGGAGCTTCAACTTGCAGATTTCTTCACTAAAGCTCAGACTCGAGAACATCATAGACTTCATCTACTCAAAATCAGTGCATCAGATCCTTCTGATCCACCTTGAGTTTGAGGGAGGGTGTTAAGAGTGTTGGTTGTATATTCTCTCTCTCCTAGCCCATGTGGCCCATGTGGCCCATGTAGACCATGAGACCTATGTATTCTTCACTATATATACTCTTCTATTAATGAATAAGATACAGAGTTATGAATAGCTAAAACCCTAGCCTCAAGTTATCTAACAAATCCAACCCTCAATTTGTTCTAAGCAGTCAAGCGCTTCCCTAAGAAAAAATATATCCCTAGAAAATCATGGGTGTGATCAATGGCGCAACAGGCAACAAAATTCTGATAAAGTAACCTAATCTTCGTTGCATGATATATAAAACAACGTGTTTTCAACTTTACCTTTCCCCCTTGAACGTAGCACAGAAGCCTCGGTTTCCACATGTTTGAACCAAAGCTGGCATACCAAACATAAACTGTTGACAATACTGATCTCCAAGTAAAAGATAGATCATATATTCTTTTAGACACCACAACAGATCCATCACTTTGAGCTTCAACTGAATCAGTTGGACTTTGTTCAACTACGCAACTTGAGGTGGTCTTTGTTGAAAGGTTGTCTTCATCAAGGTTCAACTTTGAGAGGTATTCACTTACAACATCATCAGCAACTTGAGTAACATTGACAAATGAAATAGCATCAGGGAGCTCATTAACATCTTCAATGTCAGACTCAGAACCAGAGAAAGAGTACAGCTGTTCATTCCCAAAAGGGGAAAACAAGAAAGAGAAAATTATTCAAGGGCATTACTATTGGATTGATCTTTCTCTATAATTTTGGCTCAGCTATACAGTAAGCCTCCATGCAGGTCACATAAATGATAAATAAAAAGTGAGATCGTTAACACAACATAATTTAAGATGCACCTCGGGACATAAGAATTCACAAGATGCATTTATCAGCATTCTTAACGGCTCATCAAGTATGGGCTGCCAGCCAATAATATGGAGATAGCCCATCAACTTAGCTGTGTAAAACAGTTGACACAGTCACACAGCTCATGAACATGCATTCATCTTTAGAGTTGAGCTACAATATGCTACTGCATTAAAACCGTGGAACAAAAAGTAACTTCCCATTAAGAATGAGGTGTGCAAGCTACAATTATTGTTATGACGAAGAGGGTGTTAAGTTTCCCGGCTAACATAACTTCATCTGGAGCTAAGCGATGCACATCTCTTACATCAGAGCACAATTCATTAATCCGATTTTAGACCAAACAGGCCCCAAGTTCAAGTATCCAAGATATGAAAATCAGAAAAGGCAGAAATTTACCTCGATTTGTGAGGGCTTACACCTCAGTGATACATTCTCCGGCAGCTTACTACTCAAAACAGGCCAGCATGTCTTTAATTCATCGCGTACCTGGTCAGTATTGGGGTGGGGGTGGGGGGAGCAAAACATAATTTCAGATATCCACAGTAAGAGGGGAATTTCACAGCAATAGTACATGCAGACCATTACCGCTTGTATAACTCTCCATGTAGATTCAAACGGTTGCATCTCTGGAGAGTCACATGTGAATTTGTCTCCCAACAAAACTTTCGCACAAGAAAAAACTGAATTTGCTATGGATCTAAGGTTATAACCTCCTTCGAGGGCCATCACTATCCTTCCTTGAGCAAAACCTAACAGCTGCAGGAGGTTTTGCATACAGATAAACATGCAATGATTTTTATTAAAAGTTGCTTTTGTATATGCTTTACATGATAAGCATAAGTGTCGATCAGCTCAGTTGAGAAGTCCAAAAAATGCAGAGGAGATATTAAGTAACTGGTAGAAATAAAATGAAAAATCATCTAACAGGTAACAGCAGAGCATGACAACAAAAAGAAATGACTGAAGCAAAAGGTACAGACATTACTGCCTTGAAAAACTATGATACATTTAGTCAATTCCAGCTTATCTGAACTCTTTTAAAATGTCAAGCGTGATCAATTTTTCTTTTAAGGACAGGAGAATGCAAGATAAGGTGAAAATCTAATTAAATGTCGTTTTTCCACAAGTGCGTACCTTTGTTAGTAGCAGGGAATATCCATTTGGAGTGATGCAGCAACCACCAAGAGGATCACCCAGTGCTTCCCAAAATACCATAGTAGAGAAAAAGAAAATTCAAAACCAGTGAACAGTAAGATGATATGATCTAGTACATGAGATACACCAGAAGTTTAGATTCTATTATCATGTAGTAGCAGTTTAATACACCAAACAGTCATAGAGTTTTCAAAATTTCTTCATTGATGAACTCATTTATTATTCGACAACAAAATCAGGTATATAAGCTACACTTACAAAATCAGGTTTATAAGCTGTACCACTCCAAGCAGAGCTCAGCTAGTCCATAGAATAAATATTGAGAAACTACATGTTGTCAGTATATATAAGCAGTTAACCTTCATGAAAATGTTGCGTTGATTTAATTAAATGTTTGGATTGAAGCAAATAGTTTATTTTCCAGCTGTATACCTGCATCAAACCCAGCAGACACCAATATTATATCAGGATCAAATGCTTCAGCGACAGGAAGCAGTACATGGTCCCATGCAGCAATATAATCTGCATCACCACATTTTCCATGCTCCCAGGGCACATTAATGTTGTACCCTTTACCAGCTCCTTCCCCAATGAAACAGTGAGATGCATCCCCTTCAGCAGGGTAGAAGCTTCCGTAATCAAATCTACAGAAGAAACATTGGAACAATGGATAGTTAATTTAAGACTTCATTAACTTGGCCACAGGAAACATACACTAAAATGAATAGGTTCTCATCAGAGAACCGATTGATTATGTTGACTGCACCAGTGCATCTGCTCCATCTTTGCCACAGGACAAAAACAAAACAAGTAATCTTTACACTCTATGAAAAGATCAACAAAAATAGCACATGACCACAAGCCAGAAAGCTTATCTTCTATACGCACACAAATGGCAACAGCATCCTAATTTGTAAGTTTGAACTATAATATCAATAGAACTGGTTGGATAGTTCAAGGAGAGGCCTTTACTGCATATGGCAAGTTACAAACTTACAATCTGTATATCCATCCTAAGCAATCACGCAAACTTAAACCCAAAGCAGTTAGTTAGAAAAGTATCTTACCTCAGGAATTACGCTACAGGTAATATACGGAATTGATTATTATCATCTCGGCAGAATCAAGGGCAAGTGGGTGACAATTCAAATGGCTAATCAAGTAATCACGCTACAATGATGGGAACAGATACTTGATCCAATATTAACTAGATTTAGTGTGGATTTGCAAAGAACAATACCAAAATGACCATGAAGTCAGATAAGAATAATACTTAAGCATTCAAGAGTTTTGGATTCTTCCATTGACCAAGTAACCATCAGGTTAATGGGTTCCTTGGCACGTTACTTAGAAACTAGGCTCAAACACTTAAATTTTGTTGTACCACCCAAGTGACTCTACGAGCAGTGTGTCATTCAGAAATAGATATTCTTAGGGTGATAAAAAAAACTGTTTTGATTTTTTTTCATATTCTAAAGAGCAAGTAATGTATGAGATGATCAAGGTGGATTGGTGGAATGTGGGACTCAATCCCAATCATTAAAATACAATATCAAATAGGACTAAAATAAGGTCAGCTTGCTCTATCATAAATGAGTTTGGTAATACCATGCAAATAATAAATAGAGTTCTTAAATTTCTCTATTAACTGCAAGTATCCAATGTTTGCATGGAAAAGAAAACATGTTTGGCATACTACAGTCATTCAAAGAGCAGTAAACCATCAAAATGGAGGCAACAAAACTGGCGTAACTCTAAACCATAGCTACCAGAAACGCGGTTCGTCCGAGTCGCGGTACGGAATTCGGGTTCGTAGTTCGCCACTTTTTCTTCCAATCTCCACTGCGAACACGAACCCCGTACCCTAAACCGGTTCGGGTTCGACAAATCCGGTTCACGATTCACTGGGTTTTATAGCGAATCCAGTACTACGCTCTAAACTCTGAAGTCAAAAGAAAACTAACAAATCAATGTCAAGGTGCTGTCATACCTGTGAACTGAAAAGAACAATACACGAGGGTCACTATAAAACATCTTCTGTGTGCCATTTCCATGATGAACATCCCAATCGACAATCAATATCTTCTTGATACCTAAATCAGGCTGCAATAGAAAAGACAAAGTTGGAAAGTGAATTCACCTTCTCATTAAATCGCATTGTAACAAATTATGATACATGTTCCTATATAGAAAGTGATGAACAAAAATAGCAGTGTAGCACAATTTGATCTTAACAGAAAAAACAAGAGGGAAGTTTCATATACGCACCCTCTCATTTAAGAGATAATTAGCTGCAATTGCCACATTGTTGAAGAGGCAAAATCCCATTGCCTCATTATGTTCTGCATGGTGGCCTGGAGGTCTGACTAGAGCAATAGCAGAACTTAACTCACCAGCAGCAACCTTCTCAGCAACCTACTTGCCAAATGAGTCATTTTTTCAGCAATCAGAACTCAGAAACAGATGGAAACAGAACCACTGCAGAAAAGTAGGAAATGTAGTTTTGCAATGCGGGAAATGTACATGTCAAATTACCTCGATGACAGAACCAGCTGCAAGAAAAGCAGACTGTGAGGATCCCTTGTTGAAGTAAATGGAATTGAATTTCCTAGCAATCTTGTTTCGACGGGAATCATATTCCTTCGAGCTGATATTCCTCATCAGCTTGATATGGTTCTGGCTATGGACAGAAGCTATATACCTGTCCTCGGCTTCCTTTGCCATCATGACCACACACCTGAAGAGACTTATGTTACAGACAACCACAGAACTTTGGCTTGCGAAGCCATACAGTTAAGCTAATCAAAGCAATGCGCAAAATGGACAGCACCTAAGCTTTAATGCTAATGTTTAATCTTAAATTTAGTGGCATCAAAGTTACTGTACAAGAGCTTCACTACCCGAAATTGCACAAGTACCATGGCTCTATTCTTTTCAACGCTGCAGTTCGTACAAAATTTGAACCAAAGTATGACGAATTTCTCTTTTCCTTCCTTTTCTCAGGCACTTTTAGCATTTTGGGCATTTCAAATAATGAAGACCTAAGCCTACAGTTAGAATCATGGATACAAACTTTTTCGAGGCGAATTTGTGCAAATCCCAGGTCAAGTAGATCCAAATAGACATGGCTACAAGATCATCAGGGGTAAAGCAAGTACAACGAAAGGGCACGCAGCGGCTCGCCTATCAGGCAATTCGACGGAACCGTGAGCAAACGAAGCCTGCACGCCTCAGCGATCCCAAGCAAAACCGCGCTGTTCTAACGAGGCAGTAGTGAGTGGTGAGTGGCGGGTACCTGGATGCGACGCCCCCCGCGGCGAGCTTGCGCCAGATGGCCCGAAGCCTCTCGGGATTCTCCGGGTGCTCCTCCCCGTCCGGCGTCGCGTGCGCGCACATCCTCTCATCGTACAGCAGCCCCACCCTGGCCGCCGCCGCCGCCGCCGCCGCCATCCTGCGCCGGCGATCGCCTCCCTCACGCGGCGGAGGGACCGGACAGGAGGCCGAAACGGGCGAGACGAGTCGGAAGTGGAGCGGAGAGGAGAGATGTATCTGCCGCGAGACGACTGGACTGGACGGACTGGTGGGCACGGCGTCTAGGGGCGGCGGGACGCCTAATCGTCTACGTGGCGTCTAGTCGTTCTCTAAACGAGGTAAAGCGAGCTAAGTAGTAACTATAATTCTACAACTAGTAAATAGCAACACTAGTCAATACATTAGGAGCAGAAAATCTCGGCTGCTCGCTGCCCGCCTGCCGCATAAATGTTGGCTCCCTCTCGGCTCGAGCTCCCCCATCTCTCTCCCTGCAGCGAGGCTTCCCCTCCTCCTCCCCCTCTCCCTTTCAGCGGCGGCGAGGCGCGCTCTCTCTCTCTCCCTCCCGAAGGCGACGACGACTCGGTCCAGGCCGTATCTGGAGCAAGAGAGGTCAGATTCGGCGACAGGGACGCCTGGGGTGTGGCGGTGGGCCACGAGAGGGAGGGAGCAGATGGAGTACCTGAGGCCGACGGCCAGTGTGGTGACGCGGTTGGAGATGGGCAAGGCAAGGTGAGCAATCGCGGCGTCTGCTCCGCACCGCCGGGACGCCTAGACGACGCCGCGACATCCATGACTGGTTGGTCTTTTTATGCGTCGTGTCACATGGGTACCACTTCTAGACACGCCAAATGGGCGGCCAAATTTACCCGTCTAGCACGGTCTATTCGGTCCGGCTATATTGGACTATGCTATATTGGTCCACGTGCCAGGGAGGCGATCCAGGTATAGCTCGTCGGTCGGTCATGTCGTGTTGGATTAGCACGAGCTCGTTTAGCCCGCTGGGCTAAGACCGGCCCATTTAGCCTGTTAGCCTAGCTCGACCTGCCCGACGCCTCTGCTCGCCGCCCTGCCCAGCTGCTCCGCCTCTTCTTTTCCCCCGCTCAGCTCTCTCTGTTTGCCAAATCCAATCGCTAGTTCACCTTCGCCTCTTGACTCTTCTCCAGTTCTTCTTCCTCCCTAATCTTGTCTCTCCCAAATGGTCAAGCTCCTCAAAACAAGCTGGCTAGCGTCCGAGCTAGACTTGCGAGTTGCGATCACTCCCAAGCTCCTCCTCAATCCTCCCCAAGCAGTGGCGGAGCCAGGATTTTGTCTATGGGGGTGTAAACTATTTTTTTGCGATTACAAGGAAGATACATATGCGCACACTCCACCACACACATGCATGAGTGCGCCTCATATCACATGTCTAGAAATACGGAGAACGGGAATAAATCTGTGACCTTACAAAATATCTACTGAAAGCGCACTCATGTGTGCATAAAGGTGCGAACTTAAATGACATATTTCAACATAAAAGTTTAAATGACATAGTAAAGATTCAAATAGAACAAATTACATATTTCTAGTACAACCGACATCACAACATATTGCTTGTGTTGGTGGGCTGCTGACTATTGATTGCTGATAATAATTTAATGTAATTCATTGTATAATCTGTGTATTATAATAGGTATACATACTGTATAAAGAGTTTGTATGCAAAAATTTTGAGGATGCAATTGCACCCCATGCTCTAGTGTGGCTTCACCATTGTCCCCAAGCACGCCTCCTCAAAATGGCGGGGAAAGAGCGGCAGCCGATAGGAGAAGAGTCTAGTGGCCGAGCGCATGGAGCGGCGAGCTGGCGACGGAGTCGCGGGAAAGAACTTTGTTCTTTGATTGTTGGTCATGGTGTTTTGAATTTTGTTGTTTCTTTGTTGATAGAGTTGGAGTTTGATATTGCTAGCTCTAGTCATAGACTCATGGTGTTGTACTGTTGTTTATTGATGTATTTCCCGTCTTCTCTTTCCTCTGTGGCTTCGCGACGGCACTGTCGCCCAACCCTCCTCCTTGCTCTCGCGCTGCCGGGCTCCTAGTCCCGGCTCTGGGCCTTTGGCTTTCCCTCGTACATGGGCCACTCCGGCCGTGTCGGACTTGTGCTTTGTCTAGCACGGTCCGGCACTATTTGTGTCATGTCGGATCGATTCATCGTGCCAGAGTAGCGATCTAAATACAGCACGAGTTATCGTACTGAGCCGACACAACTAATAAACAGTATAAACTATGCCGTATTTAATTCATGTCCACGGTGTCATACTCAGACGGGCCCAACAAACACGGCCGTTTGGCCAGCTCTGGGAGCTGAAGCGAGGAGCTCGGGGCTTTTCGAGTTTGATTCGTACGAGACTTCGAATTCGCGTAGCGGCTAACAATTGAGAGGGCCCAACGCTTACTGATTGTTAAAGTGTGCCGTACTGAAGCTGGGCCCATGTGTCCTTTCCGTATATGTATTTTTTTTGAGGGGCCGTCTCTGTGTATTTCTCTACTTTGCGGGTGCACACCATGAAAATCTTGTTTTCTTTTTCTTTCGTAGTATTTTGTCTCCCCTCTTTGTCAGAATCCTGCATTTCGAATTTGAAAGCTCGAAGCTCCAACTTAGAGCAATGATCAAATGGATACTGCATTGGCCAAGCTAGCAATTCCAGAGTACTTCATCAATTGGATCTTGTCCTTTTTTCTTGCATCATTTTTGTTCACCGTGTCCTTCACTACAGCACGGCAGTATCGCAAGGCCTTAGCTGATCATTTACATCGGATTATCGGATCGGACGGACGCCAAAGTTAACTAGCCGCGCGCGGAGCGCGGACGTGCGTGGCGTTTGCGCGCGCGCTCACCACAAATCAAGCGGCGGAACGGCACGGCACGTACGCAGACACGCGACGTGGCTCTCGTCCGCAGACGTGGAGGCGGACTTGCGTCGTGGCAGTGCTAGAGCCAGAAATTTTTCGAAGATTGGGCAAACCGCAAACTAAATACCTAATTATGATTTATTGAGAACTGCAAGCATCGGATAATCGGATACACAATTACTAGCCGACCTAGCTGAATAAGGAGAAATTGGGAGAACAACAAAGATTTCTCAAAGCGGTCGTGGCCTTGTGGCTCGATGTCGATGGCGATACTGCCACTGGCTGGAGAGCCAAAGCCACCGGATCCGGAATCGTCGTCCTAAACCACCTAAAAAATGAGACGCCCGAGTTCGATCCTAGAGATCGAACCCAGATACACTGCCTGCTCGACTGCAGAGCGAGCCGACTGAGCCTGTGGAAACCAATTGATTGGAAACCATATGAGCCTCATTGAGATGCCTAATTTTTCAACAGGCTACCATATGAGCTTCATTCTTTTTACTTCTTCTCACATCTTGTCTTTTATCTCTCCTCCCCGTTATATTAATTGCTCTGGAGCTTTTTTCCTTTTGCCTCCTCTCTATTTGCTTCGGTCGACGAATCCCAGCCTCCCAGGTGCTTCTTCTTCCCCAATCTGGAGCTTTTTTCCTCTTACCTCCTCTCTATTTGCTCCGGCCGACGAATCCCAGCCTCCCAGGTGCTTCTTCTTCCCCAATCTTTCTCCTCCCTCTGCCTAGCGCCTTCTCCCTCGGGTGTCGCCGCCAGCGTCGTCGGCTTCTTGCCCGCCCTCGTCTTGTCCTCGGCCTACGCCACGCCCACCCGTGGCTCCTCCTCTACTTCCACTCCTCCCAGACCTCATCATGGCTCTCACCGACCGCCACCAAGGCCTCCTGCAACACCGTCTTGTCAGGCCGCAAGCAAGACTCCAGCCCCCGGTCTTCCGCCACACGCCCAACTCGGCTAACACCTATCACTTTGGCGCCGCCTCCCCCCGTGGCCCGTGCAAGTGCCAGTGGAGGGACGCTGCTCCGCCGTCGTGGTGTTCTTGAGTGAGAGGCGGCGCGATTATTCCTTCCAAGACGCGCTTAGTGAAAACGACGCAAAAGACAGAAGTTTTTCTCCAGAAGTTATTATTTAAAATCGTCCGACGGTCGAGCGACACGTGAGTAGTCACCCAACTGTTGAGTGACTATCACAAGTCGCTCAACCACCGGGCGACTACTTCATGTGTCGTTCGCCCGTTGGATAACTTGAATCAGTCGCTCAATGGTTAAGCGACAAGATTCAAGTTGCCTAACAGTGAAGTGGCAGATGATTATTTAAATTTACTGTATTTCAGAAAAAAAATATTATTTTTTAAAAAATCCGGCCAGTCACGCTCGTGAAGGACGCAGGCAGGCGGGCTAAGGGGGAGGGTACTGTTTTGCTGTGCGTGAAATAGACTTATTTGGAGTTTAGGGAGAATAGTGGCTACCTAACTGGTTGCTACTCCTGGCCGAATCCTCGTCATACCGTGGACCAGTGGAAGGGTACTGTTTTGCTATGCGTGAAATAGGCCTATTTGGAGTTTAGGGACAATAGTGGCTACCAAACTGGTTCCTACTCCCCAACCGAATCCTCGTCCTCGTCATATCGTGGACCAGTGGGCGTGCTTGCCCCGCTCTTGTGTTAGGTGTACTTGCTGCGTAAGCATGTCGAATGATTGCTACTGTGCAAGGTCCAATACGTACATACTACATACATGATACATCCTAATCCCTAGTGTGAAGATCGCACCAATTGCAAAACCTTGCGTCTAAAAAAACTTGAAACCACTATTATGATGTCAGTGGGGATCCAGCACGTGGCTAGGAGTCATTGTGCCCTCGTCCGTCAGGTACGAATCCACGGATTTGGTTTGGATGCGTACCGACTTCTTTCGTTGCTCTGGTCAATTTTCAAAATAGAATTGTATCTACTGCCCATCTATTATCTTATTAAAACAGAATAAAAAACAATTACGTTCGCTATTAAATCCTAGAAATTCCGATATTATTCGGTAAAAAAAGAGAAAGATCTAAACCATCGATTGTGGTGGATCCAGATTATAACGGTTTATAGATTTAACGAAAGAGTTCATGTCAAGTACAATAAAATTGAAATTTAGAATAAAATTAAATAAAATTATATTTTCATACGAGTTCCTAGGTAAAAGAGTCTAGGTACGGTAAAAATAAAATTCAAAATAAAAATAAAATAAAATCGTAAAGTTAATCTACATACATGTTCATAGGTAAAAGAGTTCAGGTTAAGTATAATAAAACTAAAATTTAAAATACAAATAAAACAATATAAGTAATTTCATTTCCATACAAATTATTAAGTAAAATCCCTAAATAATTATAATTCAGTAATAAAAATAAACAAAATTGTCAATTACATTTGTATACAAAATCAAAAAAAATGAAAGTCCAAATAAAATTAGCAATTTTATTTTGATACTAATTCCAATAATCATCATTTGGAATAAAATAAACAATAATTGTCAATTAGATTTGTACACTCAATCCAACCAACAAATAACTAAAATTCGAATAAAAATAAAATAAAATTATAATTTTGATTTTGACATGAATTCCAAAGTAAAATCCCCAAAAAAACTGTAATTCGGAATAAAAATTAAAGAAAAAATAGCAATTGAATTCGGATATGAATTCCAATAAAAAAAACTGAAATTCCCAGGTTCGCTCTTAAGGGCTAGAAATTCACATGTTAATCGGTCAAAAAAGAGAAAGATATATACCATCGATCGTGGTAGGTCTAGATTATAACGGCCTAAATTAAAAGAATGAGTCTATATCAAGAACAACAAAACTAAAATAAAAGAAATAAAATAAAACCAGGAATTTAATTTTCACATGAATTTCTAAGCAAAAGAGTCCATATCAAGTACAACAAAACTAAATTCAGAATAAAAATAAAATAAAATTAGAAATTTGATTTCCATATGAATTCATAAGTAAAATCCCTAAATAATTATAATTAGGAATTAAAAAAATTGTAATTATATTTGCATATGAGATCCAACAAAAAACTGAAATCCAAAATAAAAATAAAATAAAAATAGGATTTTGATTTCGATACGAAATCCAATAATTATAATTTGGAATAAAAATAATTAAAATTCGAAATAAAAATGACGGGGAAGCCCTAGCAGAGAGGAGATGAAAATTTGCATTGAAGACAAGCTACGGGCGATATGTGACCATCGGGTAGCTAGGAGCGTGTCATCACTGGTGAGGGGCATGTCATCGCCGCCGATGGCAAAAACATTCTCGATGTCGTTAGACAATGACTAAAATAAATATGTCGACATCAATGAAGATGAGAGGTCGTTGTGGTTAGTGAGGAAGTCACAACGTTGAGTTAGCCAACATTTAAGAAGAGGAGCGATCGACACGAGAGAAAGAGGACATCGAGTATGTATAATATTGTGCATGCGTATGTATACATGCACGCATCTGTATGAATAGAAGCGTTGGCGTACAGAGACAAAGGAGCAAAAAGCTTGGAGTAGAGATGGCATGGTCGTAGGGAATATGCTCAGGGTCACCGGAGAGAGTGTGACACATGTCCCCAGCTAGGACCGGCGACGATTGCATGTGTATGCGTGTTGATGTCGCAATGGTTAGCATTAAGCAATAATTTTAGAGAAGTAGAAGACAACTATGTGGTAAAGTATTGCATTGGAAGGGGTAGCAGCTGAGAGGGATGCTCAAGATTTGGACTTACTATTGGAGGTTGAAACAAAAAAACTGTGACAACGAGAAGAGATAGAAGACACACGGTTTGGTGGGGTAGTCGGCGTGTGAGGAAAGATAAGTTAAAGGTAGACCACCATAGTGTATGCATGAGCAAGGTACTCTAATATCATATAAACTAATAAGATAATTTTTCGCACACATAATCAATGTGTTGCTTGAGATGAAATAGAGGTACATGTGCAAGCATACAATTAGGAAACAAATAACTAATAGAATAAGAATAGGGGCATGCAGCTACATGATCTATGCATGATGAAGAGTGCTTAGTTTCTAAGAACCCCAATAACATATTATGTTCAATGATTTTCTTCCATCAAAGCTCATATTTCAATTATGTCCCTCAGGTTGTAATTTCCTTTGAGCTTCTATTGTCATTTCCAATGTTTAGGATATCTTAAAAAACTAAATAGCCTACAAGATACGTAATTGTATTCTCAAGCATTTATATAAACTTCGAAACAAATCTAGCCACGTAAATGTGCAGTCCTCCCTGCTAGTTATAAAGAAAGTGAAACAACATTGGATGCACCGTATGCACAAACCTAACGCACATCTTCTGCATTACAAGTAGCTAATGCATGGGTGGAATTAGTCCACTTCTAGGGAACTTTTTTTTATTAATTAACCCCTTTTTTAAATTTTTATTTTAAAGTTAACCCCTCGCACACTTTATTTCTAATTCTGACCCATTTGGTCACACCACCACCCGTGACGTAACAAACCAACGCTGTCACGCCATAGGATCAGTCCACTAAATAGCACTTTTGGTCAAGCCATAGGATTGTCGGAGTTGAGAATATCGTGGATGAGGAAGAGTACAATCAATTTGACGAGTTGCCTCCTTTCAGAGACGACATCAGGCTTGAGGAAGAACCCAGTGAGGAAGTGTAACGTCCCAATTTTTTAGAGTTTCTGAGTTTTTCAAAAATAAAAATAACCATTTGGTTTTGTTGAATTGCCCAAGCTTAACTTGGAGATTTTGGAAATTCATAGCGATTTAATATGAATTAATCCAACTTCAACTAATGCGAGATTGGTTTTCTGGAGTTGTTGGAGTTCTTTGGTGTTGTTTCTCTTGCTCTGTTCGTTATGTTCTCCCTGCGTGGCCCAGCTCCGTGTCTCCTTATCGTCGCGGACCGTCCGATCTGAGTTGGACGGCCTGATCCTGTTGGCACGTTCGGCTAGTCCGAACGTCCACTTCGTTTTGAACCGTCCGATCTGAGTTGGAAGGCCCGACCTTGTTGGCACGTCCGGCCAGTCCGAATGTCCAATTCCTTTTGAACCGTCCAATCAAAATCGGACGACCCCGCTTCGCCGCGCTTCTCTTCACCCCGCACCTCCCTCTCAGTCCAGACCTCCCTCTCGATTTATACCTCTCCTTTGGTTTGGACCTCCCTCTCCTTTGGACGTCCCCTTTTGTCTAAGACCACTGGGTGGTCCTAAAGACTCGCAAAGACCACCCTTTGGGCCGTGACTACCCTTCGTGCCGTCACCACCCCTTGGTCTTTTTTGCAAAGGCCATCCTCTTGGTTTTTTTTGCAAAGACCACCCTTTGGGCCGCGACCACTATTTGTGCCGTGACCACCCTCTTGGTCTTTTTGCAAAGACCACCTTTTTGGTCTTTTGCAAAGACCACCCTTTGGGTCACGACCACCCCTTGGGTCTCGACCTCCCCTTTGGTTGGACCACTCTCCTGAGCTTTGACTGGCCCCACCTAGCATCTCTATTCACCTTCTCCTTCCTTCTGTCGTGTCACTGCTGGCGCACTTGTCCTATCACATTAAATGCTGCTGCCTTTTGTAGTACCTGTTTCCCCTCTTGTCTTCTCCCAGACCTTCTCCCATCATCTCCTTCACTTACCATTGAACTCGTGCGTTTCTGAGTCTCAGTGGCCCTCCTCGTTTCCTCCAGGCTATAAAACCCTGAGCAACACTCTTTCATTACCTTTTTCTCACCCATCTCTCTTGCCCACGCCAGTTTCGTCGTGCTTGAAGTTTCGCCAAGGAGTTCGCTGAAGCAGCGCTGTCGCCTCCTCATTGCCAAGGAGTTCGCTGGAGTCCTGCCCGCCACCTCCTCGCCGCTACAGAGTTCATCGAAGCGCCTGCACCGTTCGCCGTCATCCTCCCATCCTCTGTGTGTGTGTGTGTGTGTGTCCGGGTGAGTTCCTCCGTGCCTTGTTCTCTTTGACTCTCACGACCACGTCGCGTAGTTGTGTATCTCTCACAACCACGTTGCGAGGTCGTATCCTCCTTTGGACCTCCTCCTCAGGACTTTCTCCTTTGGACCTCCTCCCTAGAGCCTGTTTCTATTTCTGTGCATTATCATTTGGTTTTAGACTTGGTTTTCATTTGGATTTGTTGTATTTATTTGGCTCTTTTTGCACATGTAGATTCCGGCTTCTCCGAAGAATTCTTGGACCCGGCGACCTCTACCAAAAAACCCCAGCTTTTCATCGAAGGCAAGTCGTTGACCTTTGATCATGTTGTTCCCAGTTTACAAAATTATATTATTTTTATACCAACATGCATGGCTATTTGTATAAAAATGGTTTGGGAATTAGTTAAATACCTAATTGTCAGTATGACCCCTTGAACACTTGTGTTCGATGTGTTGGCATGTACCTTTGGACCACCATAGGTTGGGTAATCCTAGTTGGACCTCTTTGTGATAACCAACATGGGTGCGTATGTTGCTTAGACCTGCTTAGTTATGCGATATCTCTCGATCACCTGTTTCTTAATGATAAATTTGACTAAGTGATTATGGAATGGTGGCATATGTTGTCTCGGCATGTGTTGTCTTGGCATGCATTGCCCTGCCCTGTGTAGCCGCTATTAAAAATTGTTGTGCCATGACCAGGGTGGTCATTTGGCCGGGTTGAACCTAAAATGTTTTCGCTCGGGCGAGTGATCGTGCAGTAAAGGGGGTGCAAGAAACACACTGGGATGAGGTCTCGCCTGAGCAACCACTAAGGACTTAACTGTAGGATCGTAATGGCAATCCGAATGGGGGGTTGAATGATTGCAGCCAATTGACCTCCAAATCCAATCTCGAACCTGTGCACAATAACTCCTTTGATCTCTTCACAAGCTACTTGGAAAACTCTCACAGAAGCTCCTTGCGCACACAACAAGATCAACACAAACCAGAAACAGAATAGAGCGAATTTGATCTTTATTTCTCTATATAGATTTGTGTCTACAAAATGCTCCACAATCACCCCTTAAGAACCTTCAACAGAAAGCCCTCCAGAAGCTCTATCACAAAAGCAACGACAAGCTCTCGTGAAAAACCTTGCTACAGATGCAATCTCTTATTTCAAACAGCTCCCCCTCAAAATAAGCTCATAGGATGAACAACACCCAATTCACTCCACAAACGAACAAAACAAGAAGTATCAAGCGGCTTAGTGAAAATATCAGCAAACTGAAAATCAGTTTCAACAAAGTGGAGAACAATATCACCCTTTTCAACATGATCTCTGAGAAGGTGAAATCTGATATCAATATGTTTGGTTCTAGAATGTTGCACTGGATTCTTAGCAATGTTAATAGCACTAGTGTTATCACAGTAAAAGAGAAACAGTGCCCAAGTCTAAACCAAAATCTCTGAGAGTGGAAGAAATCCAAAGAACTTGAGAGCAACTAGCGGCAGAAGAACATACTCGACAAGCAGCTTGATTGAGCAACGTAAGATTGTTTTCTAGAAGACCAAGACACTAATGATGTGCCTAAAAAGTGACATGTGCCGATGTGCTTTTTCTATCAATTCTACACCCGCAAAATCACTATCCGAATATGCATGCAAAGTAAGACAGATGAAGATGAATAGAAAAGACCAAATTCTAAGGTTGATTGGAGATACCGAGAATTCTTTTCACAAATTGTCGATGAGATGCACGAGGTGAAGCTTGAAATCGAGCGCATAAACACACAAAGAAAGTGTATATCCGGCCTTGAAGCGATCAAATAGAGTAGAGAACCAATCATACTCCTCAGATTCTTTTGATCCACTACCTCACCTTCTTCATCCGGGTCAAGAACAGCTTTTAGACCCCATTGGTGTAGAGATGGGTTTGCAAGTTGCCATGTCAAAACGCCTAAGAAAGTCTTTAGTATACTTGGTCTGATGAATGAAATTGCCTTGCTTGGTCTGTTTTACTTGCAAGGCTAAGAAATAAGTTAACTCCCCCATCATACTCATCTCAAACTCCCTGCTCGTAGTATCTGAAAACTTGGAAACCAAAACATGAGAGGAGCCCCCAAAGATGATATCATCCACATAAATCTGAACAAGTAATAGATCATTGCCATGACGAAATGTGAACAGAGTTTTGTCTACCTTGCCCATTTGAAAATCATTTTTTAACAGAAAAAGCTTTAGCCTCTCATACCAAGCTCTAGGAGCTTGCTTCAATCCATACAAGGCTTTTGAGAGTTTGAAGACATGATTAGGGAACTTAGGATTTTCAAAGTCAGGTGGTTGCTTAACATAAACTTCCTCCTCAATGAAGCCATTCAGAAAAGCACTTTTAACATCCATTTGAAATAATTTAAATCCTTTAGATGCAGCAAAAGCTAAAAGAATTCGAATTGCTTCTAATCTGGCTATAGGAGCAAAAGTTTCACCAAAATCAAGACCCTCCACCTGAGAAAATCCTTGAGCGACAAGTCTAGCCTTATTTCTAACAACAACACCATCCTCACTTTGCTTATTTTTAAAAACCCATTTAGTTCCAATTACATTATGTCCAAGAGGAGGTTCAACTAAGGTCTAGACTTTATTTCACTTAAAGTTTTCTAATTCTTCATGCATGGCATTGATCCAAGACTCATCAGAAAAAGCGTGACTTATATCATTAGGCTCAAAAGAGGCAACAAAAGCAGAATGAACACGTGAGTCAGGAGAAATAAACTTAGAACGTGTTACCCTTTCATGAATGTCACCAATCATCAGTTCTGGAGGATGATGTCGCTGAATCCTCAATGGTGCAGAAGGTTCTGAACTGACTTCTTCATTATGAACACCTTCGGCTATCTATTCATCACTTGGTGGTGGCGCAACAACAGGTGGCTGATCATCAACGGGTGATGGCATGGGAGAAAAGTCATTACCAAAACCAAAATCATCTTCTTCATTAAGGAATATGCTTTCAGACTCCCCCTAAACTTGAGTACCTGAAATGTCGGTTCTAAAACAAAAACCGACCTCATCAAAAGTAACTTCACAAGTCTCAACAATTTTGTTAGTTTCAAGATTAAGCACTCGATAGCCACGTGAGTGATGAGGATATCCAAGAAAAATGCCATCTGTTGATCTAGATTCAAACTTGTCCAGATTACCATGTTTAAGAATAAAACATTTATATCCAAAAATTCTGAAGTGAGAAACATTGGGCTTTTTGCCAAATCTCAGCTCATAAGAAGTTTTATGCAAAGAGGCTCTCAAGAATACTCTATTTGAAACATGACAAGCAGTTGAGATAGCATCTGCTCAATACTTCCTAGGAGTAGCATGTTCATCAAGTATAGTCCTTGCCATCTCAACCAAGGTTCTATTTTTCCTCTCTACAACATCATTCTGTTGTGGGACACGAGGAGAAGAAAATTGATGTTCCAAACCTTTTTCAGAGCAAAAAGAAGCAAACAAGGACTTCTTAAATTCAGTGCCATCATCACTTCTGAGGTCCAGAACGATCGGGGATGCCGGGTGAGGTCAATGGAGTCAAGCATGGCGCAAGAGGGACAAAGGTGACCGAACGGGCAGTTCGGTGCGATGGGTTCGATCAAGCGGCGTGAGGGGTTGCAAGTGCCATGGTGGTTTCGGTGGGAGCCGGATGGGAGAGACTTGCCGACATGAAGAGAGTCACGATCAACCTACACGTGGCGAAGCATGGGAGGTGCTTCACGAAGATGGGACTCGGTCTTTGCAAAAAGATCGAGAAGGGTATTTTGGTAATTTCACCAACATACGCCTTTGGTGACCTAATGCCAACCCGCGGCGCAAGTCGGCAAGGCCAAGAAGTGGATTAGGTCAAGAAAAGTGAAGACGGCGCTTTGAGATGCGTGCGTGTGTGACCCGCTTGTTTTGGGCCTTAACGGAGCCCATTAGGTTACTCTTCTAGAAGGTCTAAGCCTCCACTATAAATAGGGGTGTGCTTTGAACCACCTCAACCCTTTCATTGCATTGTAAACCCTAGTTTTGCTTTTGTGCTTAGGGAGAGGATTAGTGGAGGTTAGGGTTCTAGAGAGTTGGATTTGATTTCGTGCTCATGTATTGAGTCTTTGTCCTCCATTGATGGAGTGGTCAGAAACCAATACCATATCAAATCAATCCAAAGAAAGTTCTCTCCAAGATGAGTCTATTTGCTTTCTTTCTCTCTATTTGATGATTTGAGGTGTTTCTTTGATCCATGAGTTTTTGTTTGGTTTCTTGCCGTGATCTAACTTGTCGTGACATGTGGGAACCCATCTAGGATCATCTTGATCATCCATCACCCACGAGCAAGGTTTAGATCATGTTTAGGTTCAAACTTCGCTTTTGAAACCTCCTTCGCTCAATTCAAGAAAGGTAGGAACTTTGACGTGGATCTAGTCATTCTTTGCTTGGAATAGGTTCCTAACCTCTTTGGAAAGGTGTGTTTCAAATCTCGTAGCGTTTGGCCAAGTGGATCAAAAGTTGTGCCAATTTTGGTTTTCGCTGTCGTCGTTTCCAGACAATCGTCTGACCGCCGCTTGCCTACGGTCATATCAAGACACTCAAGATGACATCGCTGCTTGCTCTACGGTCATATCAAGACATCGATCGACGACGCCCATTTGCTCGCGGTTGTTCCGATTTCGATTTTTCAAAGACTTCTTCGATTTTGTTTGTCGAGCTTTGGGGGTTAGGAGTGGATTCAACACAAGACTTCCTCTCGGCTTAATCATTGATCTTCATAGCTCTCATAGCTATTGAAGTGATTTACAAGTTGAATCCATTCAAGTGAAAAAGATTTTGAGCTCCTATTCACCCCCCCCTCTAGTCGCCTTTTCGGTCCAACAGTTACCCTAGTTAAAATCTGGTTGATGCAATAGTGTGAACCAGGATCTCTTGAAAAATGTATGCTTAGTCATGCTTAGACCAAAATCTTGTTTTGGGAGTTTTACTGCCAAAAGACCAGTGTTGTCTAAATGTTTTAATCCATGACATTGGGTTGTCGTGGTAGTTTGCAAATGTGTTTTGAAAAGCAAAGAAAAAGGAAAAATTGGTTTGGACTTGGGCGAAATGGTTGCTTGGATGGTGCATGTTTATGCACGGGCTCAAGCTGGGTAGGCTTGAGGCCCAGGGTTTTGTGGTAGTCACCCAGGTCAGTTAAGGACCGATCTTTAAGTGTATTTTGCCATACCACACCGTGCAATCACATGTCCAGGATGAGGTGGACCTGACAAATTAATTTGCAGAGTTCCATCGCGGTTGACCTTGTTGCTATGTGGGAGGTCTTTTATGGCCGTCTTTCATGACTATGTTTTCCACCTAGCGCAAGAGGGGGCCCATGACCTCTACGGAGTCGCTATCCGGAGGGTGGGGCGAAACCTTAGCGAGGGTGGGCTGCGGTGGAATGATGCATTGTAAAAGCCTTGTCATGAGCTCTAGACCACTTACCTTCGGAAGTGAGTGGTAGCATTGCCGGTCGCAAAACAAACTAGAGTAATCATGTCATGTGGGTAAAGTTATACACCTCTGCAAAGTGAAAATCTATTCAAATAGCCGAGTCCGCGGTCAAGGACATGCTGGCAAAGCTGCTCCTAGTTAGATGTTGGTTTTGATTTCAAAAGGTGTTATTAAACTGTTTTGAATCTCTATCCAAATGAGTTTTGGGCGTGGAGACTTGTGATAAGAGGGTATCCTTCATCACTTGTTGATGAATGTTATCCAACTGAAAACTGAAATTTAGAAAATGAATTTTAATTATTGTTATCTGCTTTGGAACTTAGTACTTGTATTTGAAATAAACTTGGCTTTATGCAAATCAACCATATTATGCCTTCCTTTGAGATATCCATTTATACATGTCATTCTGTTATTCGACGGGTGTAACTTGCGAGCACGGTTGTTGTGCTCACTCCTGCTTGATAACTGTTTTGAGCAGGGAAGAAAGCTTTGAGAAGATCTTCGCAGTGGACCTAGAGGTCTTGGCCGACTAGGATGCGCCCTCCAGCCGATTGCTTGTGGTGTATCGGGTGGTCTACTTATTTGTCTTCCACTGTATTTTATCTTGATGGCTATTAAGCCTCCCCTTTGTAATCAACTTTGTTGTTAGTAAAGCTGGCGATTGATGTATGTTACCACTTTTGTATGCTGTGAAGATCTAGCTATTGATCCTTGGGACTAGCTCGGTTCACACTGAGGACTTGGGACCCCTCTAGGGCCCACGACCTCCTCGGGCTTGGTCTCTCGACCTTCCCCGAGCTAGGTCGTGGCACTTGGGGACATCCCGTGCCTCACGGCCTCCCTAGGACCTCTCGGGTGGTCTTGCTAGACCTCTCGAGTGGTCTGTAAGACCTCTCGGGTGATCTTGAAAGACCTCCCGAGTGGTCTGATGGACCCCTTGGATGGTCCTGGAGGTCCCCTTGAGCGATCCTGCTGGACCTCCTGGGAGGTCCTGGTGGACTTTCCAGGTGGTCTTGGAGGACCCCTCGGGTGACCCCAGGTCGGGTCGTTACACCGTGTTCCTCCCGAGCCTCCCCTCTCCGCGCTGTCATCCCCTAGCTTCCTCTCTTCGCGCTGTCGACCTCCCCTACACCGCTATCATCCCGAGCGTCCTCTCTCCGCGCTATCGACCTCCCCTACGCCGCCGTCATCCCCGAGCCTCATCTCTTCCCGCACCGGCGTCCTCCCTCTACGACCCCCGACCTCGACTCCCTCTTCGTCCACGCCTCCCGTCATGGTACGAGCTCACCACTTTGGATTGTGCTAGTAGAAGTTTCAAATTGTGCTGATTTGATTGACTCTAGCACTGGGAGATATTGCTTAGTAATGTTGTGGGAGGTACGAGCTCATCGCTTTGGATTCTCTGATATTGTGTCATGTTATTCATGCTCATCAGATCCCTCTGTTTCGTTATGTTGATGCTGTCTGGTCATTTTGCTCCATTCTGTTGGTAGCTTCTGTTCACTATGATTATTTTTTCTGCCATTGTTTATATTCCTGTCAATTGAAATAGTGTGTAGTTGGTTCAATTGAAATATTGACAATGAACTCTCAATTGATTATTTATTTTGTTGTGAAGTTCTATCTTTTGAGCATTTTATCCTGATTGATGCGGTACTGATTTGTTGATCTTGTAGTAATATCATTTATTGATGTAGTACTGATTTGTTAATCTTGCGAGATGGCGTCTGCACCGTCTTCGCCGCCGTCATCGACGTCACCGAATGCGTCTAGATCTCTGAACAAAGTGGTACCTAAGAGACACACCAGAGGAATATCGAAAATGCCTATAGGCCGAATGACCATCACGACCATCAATACCTATGGGGTCCCTCTGCTACCCGAGAAAGCAGCGGCAGCATTCCGGACCACTTGCGGTAACTTGGAAGGGAACGAGTCCCATCACCACACATAAATGGAAGGATCTGATGGTCGTAGAGAAAGTGCAGTTGTGGATTGAAATTACTACGTCGTTCAATATCCCAACAGAATTCTCTGATCTCGTGCGACGACAGTCGTTCCTCTCGATGGGACACGCTTGGAAGACCTTCAAGAGCAAGCTTGTCATGGAGTAAGTGAACAAGGATCGGATGCCCTGCACGAAGTATAGTTTCGTGTCGTTGACGTCTTTGTGCGGATGAAAACGATGGACGAATTTCAATAGCAAAGTGTGGCGCACAAGGCTATCCAGACAAAAAACATTCACCCCCCACAGACTCGGCACCGCTCGGTATGCGGGCAAACACCCGGTATGGATGAGTGAGGACAATGTGGCAATCTAGTCGCAGGTCCCCCCCCCGCCATTTGCCGAGATCACAAACGAGCGCGCCAATGCATGGTTAAGAGCGAGGGCCACAATCATGTCGTCGGGCGCCATCACTTTCAAAAACCCGGAAGATGAGGCAGTGTTCCAACGCCTAGTAAGATATGTCGAACTACCTAGTTGTTAATAAGTCCATAACTTCGTAGGGTCTAAAATAACATGATGACCTCTTGTAGTAAACATTGAGTGCCTAATCTTCCCAAGGCTCCTTCCAAGTAGTGAGGGAGAAGGATATACTATCCACGGCCTTGGAAAACAAGGAGCACCCGAGTCGCATGCGAGGCCTTGGGGTTTACGTAACTTAGAGGGATGGATTCCCACACGACTCCGAGGAGTATATGAGTCGGAAGAGATCCAAGGCTGAATGTGAGGAACAGTTAAAAGAGGAGATCGGTGCACAGATTTGTGCACAATTTCAAGGGTAAATAATATCATTGCAGGAACAAATGAATCAACTCATCAGCCAGTCGCAAGCTGCCCTTGTGATTTTGGGAGCCAGTCCCCTTCAACATCAGAGTAGCATCGCGTCCACGCCTTCACTTTTTGAACTTGGCGACGTCCAATTACCTATCGACCTCATCCAGGTAATATACATATCTGGAATGCTCGAAAGATATACCTGTAGGACACCTTAGCTAATTGTGTATCGTTTTGTAGGTGCCCACGCCCTGCAGGCTCCAAGTGAGGCTGGTTGGGTCCATTTCTGTTGAGACTGGGCGGGGGGTGGTGTATCCACGCGAGGAAGGGATAGTGGTGCACGGTGCCCAGCTGGCGCAGGGTTACGCCAAGGTCCAGGTGGACATGGTACATGATAATTTGATGGCTGTCCTGCTGGAGAAGCCTCCGAACGAAGAGATCATAACACTAGGGGATGCCTTGCACACTTATGTCCAGTGGTCCAAGAGGGACATCATCCTTGACCCTGCAGTGCCGCGATCTCCACACGACGACCATGCCTCTCTAACAGTACCCTCGATGACTCCACTTCAACCCCCGCTTCAGAAGGCCTCCATATTGGCTTCTGCGGAGACGGCGCCCGAGAAACAATAAAAGCGTGTCGAGTCATCTTCCAGGAAGACACCCTCGATGACTCCACCTCAACCCTCGCTTCAAAAGGCCTCCGTATCAGCTTCCGTGGAGACGGCATCCAAGAAACAAGAAAAGTGTGTCGAGTCGTCTTCTAGAAAGATAAATAGCACGCGAGGCGCTAAGGCCAAATCAAAAAAGATTAAGGCGCCTCACAAGCCCGGCAAGTACTCCCTCGGAATGCCGTTGGTCTCTAACACAATATTACGCCACGTTGGTTTGGCTTGCTAGACTTTGCATGCTTGGTACATGCGGCAGACCGGCAAGGCGAGGGAAGACCGGCCTACTGGATTCACCATCAGCTACACGGAGAACCATTTCCTCCACAAGGCGGGCTACTTCATCGTGGGCTTTGAAAACTTATTTGATCTATTCAACCTCGACGCCCTCAACGCCTCACTTCTACGATGCTGTACACTATAAGTGTGTACAATAAAGTTCTACATTCATGCAATACCGATAAATGTCATAACACATTGCTTATGTATAGACACATGATGCAAGAAGCCCGGCAATCACGACAACCGGTGGGTTTCCTTGACCCACAGTTGATCTCTGAGCAGAGCATCATCGAAAACGCATCCTACGTCGAGAAGTACATAACGAGGGCATTGCTTACTCACCTCGACAAGGACTACATACTGGTGCCCTACAACCAGGGGTAAGTGCTTCACTACTTGCTATACAAATTTCATTTGTTTTTTATACGCAACACGAACTTAGGTTTAATGACTATAGTGACATACTCATAGGTACCACTGGATCCTTTTAGTCACTGTACCAAAGTGGAACAAGGTAATACACCTTGATTCCCTAGTCGAGAAAACACACGACTTCGCCATTGTGCAAAAATAACTCAACAGAAAACACATGACTTTGCCATTGTGCAAAAATTACTCAACAGGTATACTTATTTCCTCCATACGTAACTCTATTGTAGTCTTTCTTCGTTTGAAATGCCCGATGATAACTTTTTTGGAATCACGTAGGTCGTTTAGGACCTATGTTATTGAGGGAGGGACACACAAGGAACGGAGCGATACACTGTGACACAGGACTGAATTTTCGGTACCCGCTACAACACAATAATCCTATATCATACTTCATAACTTGGCCTCTCGAACTGACTATACATATATCCTATATCACACTTCTATTTTTGCAGTACCACCAGCAACAACTACAAGGCAACATATGTGCATTCTACGTTTGTCGTCATATGTTGGAAATCATGAGTGCTAAGATGAAGGATCTAGAGGTTTGTTAGTCAATCCTATATAATTATGAATTTAAATATTTATGCTTACTACATTACTGTTACTAGCGACAAGGCATGACAATGGAAGAAAGTGCCTACCATCGGGACATAATCGCGGACAGCTTGCCATCTTCATCATGGGGGAGATCATTAACCAGAATAGAGAGTTTCACCCAGGCGACACCGATTTATTGTAATTCACTTTGAGTTCTAAATCAAATCACTTTGTAATTGATATTGAGTTTTTAAATCACTTTGAGTTGTTCTATATCAAATCAATTGTGATATATCTATTTTCTGCTTGCTTGTTTTCAGAGGGCATGGCTAGCATTACTCGAGGCTAGCCGAAAACCCTAAAAATCGTCTGTGAATGCATACTATCATAGACGGTTACCACAAAAAACAGTCTGTGAATACATAATATCATAGACGGCCACCACTAACAAACCGTATGTGATACTTATCCAATCACAGATGGCTACCACAAAAAAACCCGTCTATGATATATATACAATCACAGACGGCTACTACTAACAACCGTCTGTGATACATATACAGTCACGGACGGATACCACCAAAAACCATCTGTGATATTCAGATATCACAGACGACTACTACCAAAAACCGTCTGTGATATGTCAGATACCATAGACGGCTACTACCAAAAACCGTCTGTGATATGTCAAATATTACAGACGATTACTACTAAAAACCATCTGTGATAATTATGATATTATAGACGGTTATTTTTCCTAACCGTCTGTATTATTTATATAATCACAGACGGTTGGTACAGATAACCGTTTGTGGTAGTTGGTCTTCACAGACGGTTATACCATAAAACTGTCTGTGTTATTCTTATCACACACGGCTCAAAAATCTTCTGTTATCACGGATATATAAAGTGAGAAGGTTCAGAAACCGATGACCCTATCATAAGTACTCCTGTCATAATGAAAGTGTAACGGAATTGGATGCACCGTATGCATGCGTAAACCTGGCGCACATCCTTGCATTAGAAGTAGCTAATGCATGGGCAGCATCAGTCCACGTCTAGGCCATTTTATCCCCAAGTAAAATTGTGTTTTGTCATAAAATATTTTGGTATAAATAATTTGTTGGCCCTACCAAGCGCGATGAAGTCCGCCACAGCGTCAACCCTCACCACAGATGTCGCAGCTAACACGCCTTCTCCCGATGGACATGGATGGATGGAGGTTGCTTCGATGTTGGATCAAGCGATGGTGGCCGCAGTGGCAGGACCTAGCACAATAGAAACCGCGATCACATTGACCGGAGATTTGGTTATACGCCCCACAATTTATTATTTGAAAAAGGTCTATACAAAGTTACAAGCATTGTACGTCCGTTTTGAGATAAGCGGCGTAGATGTACTTACTAATGCAGAGTATGTGCGTCTCCTATCTATCCTCCTGTGGAACTCCAACCACAATGATCTATTTTATGGGTAATGATAAGATGAGGGGACGCTGCTATGACGTGTACCATATCCAATTAATTGCTATGATTTTTCGGACCGGGTCCCCCATCCTCTCTCTGTATTTATTACTCCCTTATCTCTAACACCTCACCTCACCAGTCACCACACAAGAATATATAGTAGTAGTGTCGTGCTACAAGAGCACAGAGTTGTCTCGCTGCCTTTCCCCTCCTGTCCACTATTGAACAAACCCCACCTGTTCTCTCACTGCTGCCTTTGTCTTTCTCTTTCCTCTCCTTTCTCACCTCACATGCGCAACAACCCTTCAAGAAACCACCGCCATGGCGTCCACGGGAAGAGGCGGCTGTGTTGATGTTGTAAGTGTTGCATCTGTAGAAAAAAATATTGTATCTGTAGAAAAAAAATTGTATCTGTAGAAAATAAATGTTACATACTGTTCATGGCGATGTTGCAATTTTTTTTAACGTGTTTTTTTTCAGATGCTTTGTTATTTGATTTGTGATGTTGCAACTGTTGTCTGGGGATGTTGCAACTATTGTCCTAGGATGTTGCAGCCGTTGTCCGGGGATATTGCAAGTGTTGCATCTGTAGAAAAAAATATTGCATCCGTATGAAAAAAATGTTGCATACTGTTCACGACAATATTGCAATTTGTTCCAACGCATTTTTTCTCCAGATGCTTTGTTATTTGATTTGTAATGTTGCAACCGTTGTCCGGGGTTGTCGAAACGTACGTCCGAACACTAGTCGCATCTATAGTAAAAATAGCATGTAATACTTCACTTATCCGTAAAATAGAGCTGCGGATCAAAACCGAAGTAGAATGGACCCGTTGGTACTCCTATTCCTATAGGCCACACCATCTTCTATTTAATCAAGTAACTGAGGTGTGTGAGGTCACTATTGAGGACATCAATTAACTAGATAGGAGTCAAGGGTTTTGATCAACCTTCGTTACTCTAATTCAATGGTGGCCGAACAGTACAAAAAAAATCTCGGCGTCGAAAGCCGTTGCAGCGTCCTTGTTATATACTAAAAGTCGTTGGCAGACGTTTTGGAGTTGTTAAGAAAAAAGAATAATATATTAAGAATTCTCACAAAATAGAAAAGCACCCGGCTTTTAAATCGGTGGACCCTAATTATGATAAACAAACCATAACCATCGGATGTTCGGAAGCTATACAAAATTTCCTAATTAAAGTCTCGTAAGATCAGGAAACCTATCACGTAATCCACCCGATTGTCATACAGAGAAGAAAAGTTCACGGCGGCGGCTGCAACATTAGGCGGCGGCTAGGGAGCCAGAAGAGAGCCTCGGCAACAGCAAGCAACGACATCAAATACCAAACAAACTGAGCAACTCGCTCCACTCCAGAATCCAATTTTGCTCAACGTTTTGGTCTTATGATTTCCCTCTTCTTCTTTTTTGGCGAGATTATGATTTCCCTCTTGATGTTGTTATCACCAGAGCTTTTGTTAATCCACCAATAATCTATCCGCCACTCGCCTTTTTACGAGTGCCCAGTTTTGTAAACTTATCGGGGTAAAATACTTGCTACGATATATTTGTAAGTTTAGCCCCCGCAATTGAGCGGACCACTTCACCTAGCCTAATAGTGCATCCACATTGTCTGCCACAGTGAATCTAGAGTCTTGATAGCGCCCCAGACAAATCTCTATCAATCGTGTTTTCTTTTGATCGTACAGCTCGGATCACAACTGTACTTCGCGGCCAATCGAGCTCCAAGCCTCCAACGGCAGCAGATCCTATGCATTTTAGGACGGTCGAATCCTCAGCTCGTTTCCCAATTTTGCTATTTCGTACGCCGATAGTTGAACACTCGACGAATGCCGCCGCTCCTCACCTCCGCTGCCGCCGTTGGCGTCTGCGTCAAGGGCCCACGTTAGGATTGCGGCGTCCACCGACGTGGGCGCCACCGGCAGCGGCGGCTTCCCCTTATTCCTACCCAAGGCGGTGGAGCGCATCTGAGATGGCGCCGCCATCCAACTGGCCAAGCGAATCGAGCCGTGCCTGTCCAGGCGAGCTAATTTCTCTCGAAATTGCCCAAATTTTGCTGCTTTCTTGGAAAATTTGTTTGGAAAATTAGTGTGGACTGCGTAGTACACTTGGTGATGAAGTTTCTCTGAACCAATCCTCTCTTCAGATTGGCTTCGCCAAGAACCCAATACTGAGCAGCTGCGTGAGGCCACTCAAGAAGCAGTAGAGCAATGACCCGGTCGTTCAGCTCCATGGCTTTGACAGGTGAGTGCAATGCAAGCGCCAATTTAGGGGCGCCTATCTTATGGTTCAAATTGCAATGTCTAATTCCAGTGTCAAGTTAATCATTGGCTGTGGAGTGATGCCGCTAATGTCATGTGGTAATTCTATCACGCCTTTAGCAGTCTGGACCTTTTACAAGTATTAAAAATACAGTTCTTATTTAGAGTGGAGGTACACCTACCTGTTACTAGAGGAGGCAGGATTGGAGGCTTGGGCTGTGGACATTCTTGAATGGGGCTTCTCTAATTTAGGTATGCCCCACTCTGCATGTTGCGGGACTTGCTTCAATTATTATGCTTCCCATAGTTGTAAGTTGTAACCCTTCTAATATTGCTTGGTTGGCTCATAGAAACAAGGCCACCATGTGACGTTGGGTCGAAGCACGAGCATCTTTACCAGGTATATGTCAACATTTACTACTGGTGTACATGTCGTTAATTTTCATGTGATGAGTTCACTTCCTGCTTCCTAGTCTCTAGACTGTATGTGATTCTAATACGGTAACCAGTACCTCAAATTTGTAGACCTTACGTTCCTTACCTTAGCATGACAGAATGCTTGTCATGATCTTTAATTCAGAATGAGTTTGATATGTAATTGAAGTAACAGCCTTGCTCGGAATGGCGTAAAACTTTACGTAGCCTATGTAGCAACTACGGATTTTCTTTACAATTTTAAGATGTCTCATGCTATTTTCCTAGTTTAAATGGTATTTTCAGCGCTAACAAAATAATTACCGCGCACTAATAGAAAGGTAAATAATTACTCTACTTAGCTACTCTATACATTTTTTACAGATTTATAATATGCGTCTTCCTATTTCTGCAGGCTTATCCTAAATCGTTCGAGTGCTGCAACATTTATAACATGTGCACGACGAACTAGATAATTTGACTATTTACGCAATTATTCTCATTGCTCTTCCGACCCTACTTTCGGCTACTCAGATTTTTTATATAATTTTAAAATGTGTCATGTAATTTTTCTAGTTTAAAGAGAATTTGCATTAATAATATAATTACCGCGCACAAATGGGAAGCTAAATAAAGATAGAATTATTCTGATTCCAGCATTGCGCTCTGACTACCTGCTATGCAACTCTAAATATGTACTACACAATTTGACTATATTTATCTAATCTGCTCAATTCTATGTCGCTATTTTTGTTTGCTAACCGATAAGGTTTTTGACATAATGTACAAAGTTTCACAAAAATGTACCTGTAAGATGATCGATCAGATTCGATGCTTCGACAACAATCTATTCTCCGCGACAACTGACAGAGCTTTGCGACCTTTTTTCTCTCCCTCCCCTTCTCTCGTTTTTTTTTTCTGGAATTAAAATGAATTAGGGAGTGATTTTTGTAGGGTTTTATAGCTGGATACCTGTTGCCAGTTGAGCTGGCGGCAGGTTCATGTCGCTAGTTCAATCTGGCGGCGAGAGCGTGTTCAACTTCATCACCAGTTGAGCTGCGGCAGTCAACAGGATAGGGACATATTTTTGTATTTTTTT
The DNA here is from genome assembly GCA_036346405.1 of Phyllostachys edulis. Lineage (NCBI taxonomy): Eukaryota > Viridiplantae > Streptophyta > Magnoliopsida > Poales > Poaceae > Phyllostachys > Phyllostachys edulis. Next base: position 52,018,900 of record CM070557.1, on the reverse strand, counting down.
GGAGACTATTTATTTTTATAATTATCTTTTTAAAAAATATTATTATTTTTAATTGATTTCTGAATTTGAGAACACGCAACAAATCAAATAGCCTTTTAGAAAATAGCAAATAGAGTTCAAAAATTCTAGAAAAATCACAGAAATTCCTTGAATTATTTTGAACTTAATAAAATTAATTCCAAGTTAAAGTTGGTTTTATTTTTCACATAAACTATTTTAAATTTCTAAAAAATAGGAAAAACCTTTTTAAAATCCAAAAAAATCAAGAAATTAATTATTTTTCCTTTTTACTTTAAATCCAATAAAATCCTAGAAATCTCAATAAATTTTATTTTGACATTAAAAACTAGGAAATTAAATAATTGACCTTATTTTATTATTTTTTCTTTTTAACCAAGAAAACTCTTTTAAATCTCAAAAATCCAATAAAAATAATAACTTTATTAATTTTATTTTTGTAACATACTTTGGGATATTACGGTCATTTACATATAGATTAACCACTCAACTTTGATCGATGTTTGTGTGAACTAAGTTTTATATATGTGATGAACTAAGTGTGAATGTGTGATGACTTGTGACTTTGTGAGTTACGACTTATGAGCTAAATATGGTAAACTAAGTGTTATGTTTGTGATGAACTAGTTAATGCTGACTTGCTAGTGCCAATGTTATATGTGATTACTAAAATATGAACAATTCATGAATGCTTGCATCAAATAAACTAGTTATATATTTTCGTTAATTTCTGGCATACAATTTAAGGGGTTTTCATGTTCCGAAAAATATCCGCGACCATATTCGTTTCAATTCGTATTCGCCCCGTATTCGTATTCGATATTATTCGTATCCGTATTCGGATCCAGAAAAAAATATGAAAACAAATATGACAGATCTATTATCCGTCCGTATCCGATCCATTTTCATCCCTATCAGAACTATAGTAGTACTGTCTACAACAACAATGTTCAAATGTTTCTGGTCAATTCTCCTATCCAACACTGTGCAAATATGAAATATACTTCGGGTGTGCAAGAGACAGGGCAACCACGAGAACAGTTTACAGGAGGTTGATTTGTACTGCCATTTTGGATTTCGTGGAGTAGGCCGCCTGCAGTACGGTTCTTGTTAGTCATACCAGTTCAAACAGATTCACAATTTATTTGGAGAGACCCGTGGTACACACACGCACATACAAGCAAAATCTATTTTGTTTCATATGTATGTTTGCACGTATCGTCATATTTTCAGATTCTATGCAAAAATTAGTTTAAATACATACTTAACAAGGTCCTTTAAACTATCGAGGGCAATTCAGACTTTTTATCTTTCACACACAACTCAATAAGCCAACATCCTATAAAAAAACCAGATTACCAAACACCAAAACTTGACTTAAAAGCTCAGAGACTTATAAACTGATTAAAAAAAAACTGATTTTAAGCTATAAACAAAAAAAAAATCTACGCCTAAACAAACTGGGCCTGTATATACAGAACTAGGTGACACGGCGAGTCACGCTCGCGAAGGACGCAAGCAGACATGCAGGCTAGGGGTACTATTGTTGATGAGCGTTGCGTGTTAACTGCACTGTTTTGCTGTGCGTGGAATAGTCTTATTTGGAGTTTAGGGAGAATGGTGGCTCGAATACTCGTCGTATCGTGGACCAGTGGGCGTGCCTTGCCCCGCCCGTGTGTTAAGTGTGCAGGTCGGTGGTTGCACCGGTCTTGTTCCACTACAGTATGGGTGCTACCGTGCAAGGTCCAATACGTACATACTCCATACTAGGGAGTACATCCTAATCCCTAGTGTGAAGATGACACCAATTGCAACGTCTAAAAAAACTTGAAGCCACCATCGTAATGTCAGTTGGGATCCAGCACGTGGCTAGGAGTCGCTGTGCACGCCGATAGTTGAACAGTCGACCAATGCCGCTGTTCCTCACCTCCTCCTCGCCGGTGCTGCCGCCGTCAGCATCTGTGTCGAGGGCCCACGTTAGGATTGCGGCGTCCGCCGACGTTGGCGCCACCGGCAGCGGCGGCTTCCCCTCATTCCTACCCAGGGCGGTGGAGCGCATCCGCGACGGCGCCGCCATCCACCTGGCCAAGCGAATCGAGCGCGTGCCCGTCCAGGCGAGCTAATTTCTCTCGAAATTGCCCAAATTTTGCTGCTTTCTTGGAAAATTTGTTCGGAAAATTAGTGTGGACTGCGTAGTACACTCGGTGAAGAAGTTTCTCTGAACCAATCCTCTCTTCAGACTGGCTTCGCCAAGAACCCGATACTGAGCAGCTGCGTGAGGCCACTCAAGCAGCAGCAGAGCAATGATCCGGTCGTTCTGCTCCATGGCTTTGACAGGTGCGTGCAATGCAAGCGCCAATTTAGGGGCGCCTATCTTATGGTTCAACTTGCAATGTCTAATTCCATTGTCAAGTTAATCATTGTCTGTGGAGTGATGCCACCAACGTATGTGGTAATTCTATCACGCATTTAGCAGTCTGGACCTTTTACAAGTATTAGAAATGCAGTTCTTGTTTAGAGTGGAGGTACACCTACCCATTGCTGGAGGAGGCGGGGTTGGAGGCTTGGGCTGTGGACATTCTTGGATGGGGCTTCTCTAATTTAGGTACGCCCCCACTCTGCATGTCGTGGGACTTGCTTCAATTATTGTGCTTCCCACAGTTGTAAGCTGTAACCCTTCTAATATTGCTTAGTTGGCTCATAGAAACAAGGCCACCATGTGACGTTGCGTCGAAGCGCGAGCATCTTTACCAGGTATATGTCAACATTTACTACTGGTGTACATGTCGTTAATTTTCATGTGATGAGTTCACTTCCTACTTCCTAGTCTCTAGACTCTGTGATTCTAATATGGTAACCAGTATCTCAAATTTGTAGACCTTACGGTCCTTACCTTAGCATGACAGAATGCTTGTCATGATCTTTAATTCAGAATGAGTTTGATATGTAACTGAAGTAACAGCCTTGCTCGGAACTGCATAAAACTTATCTTCTATATTAAAACAAGGACTGGATTGTCCGAGTACAGTATCACTAGGCTTTTCTTTGAGCAAGTTTTCAGTCTGCTTTTCCTTGTTCATATTTTGTTCGGTGATTCAGTCACGTAAGACCAGTTCTTGTGACTTGATGGTAAGCACAAAGAAAACTACTGATGCTACTATGTAATGGTCACAGTAATACGATCCTTACATGTTGACAACCTCTTTGTGTAGTTCTGGAGATCCTACATCAAAAGGCCTATGGTGTTAGTTGGGCCCAGCCTCGGTGCTGCTGTTGCCATTGATTTTGCAGTCAACTATCCAGAAGCAGTACAATCACGTTCAGATTTGTTGTCTTCTCTCTATTTCTTAGCACATAGGAATAGTAGCACAAACTACAGAGTGATATCTGTAATGCTTTCTGTGATACGAAACTTATCTTTATATCTGTAACTAGCTTTCTTACAAATCCCACAATCTGAGAGTTTTGTATTACAAGAAGCTAATTTTATCTTGTTTATCACAGGTGTCAAAATTGATCTTCATTGGTGCAAGTGTATATGCTGAGGGCACAAGAGATATGACCAGAGTGCCTAAATTTGTTCCATACGCTGGGGTGTGTTGTTTGCTGATCTGCGTGCTATACGTTCCTTAAGATAGCTTGCTTCAGCTTTGTAGCGTTCTCTTTTTTGTTAATATACTTAGCCGTTACATGTTTAGGTTTCATGTCCTGATGCCCATATTTACTATCTAGTGTATATTTATTTTTACTTTATGATGGTTATGCTTATCCTCAAGAATCATTCATGTTGGATTATTATCTCTAGTTGTTATCAAACAAATCCAGTGGTATGTGCATTTGTATTGGCTGGAGTACACTCTAATTTTTTTTGTTGCCCCAGGTTTTTATACTGAAGAGTCTTCCACTGCGATTGCTTGCTACACGCTTGGTGTTTAAGAAAATTCCAGGTGGATTATTTGATTGTGTGCAAGTAAGCCTCTGTTCATTCCTTCGAATTGAACAAAAACAACTATCACGTTCTGGTTGTTGGTTTATTAGTTTCCTCCACTTTTGGAGTTATGCTCGTATCTCTCAATTAAGTTGTTTTCTCCATTGTTTGGCAAGAAAGTGGTGACATTACTATGTGGGTGCAAGTATTTGAACATTAGCCATGCTGCTGTTGATGCATCAAAAATGATTATCCAAACTTTTTTTACTACATGCAGTAATAATTTATTTTGTATTGCCACTCGAGTTTCCTTCTGTATATCTGATATCCTATTTTCAATGGTGCACAACATTACCATGGGTGATTCAATAGATTAAGGCTATTTCATTTTCTTGTTTTTAGAAACAGGGGGTGTTTCCACCCCGGTTCCATTTTATCAATGGTACCCAATCCACACTGTTCACAGCCCATCAAAAAGAGTTATAAATAGCTCACGGCAACAATTCCATTTTCTTGTTCATCTGTACTATTGGAATCTGAAGCCATGTGCTTTGCCTCTTTTTTTTTCAGATTCGCCGTCTACACTGCCTACTTCCTTGGTGGGAAGATGCTACGGTTGATTTTATGATTAGTGGGGGTTATAATGTCCTTAACCAAATAAAACAGGTCTTTTTTAACACATCCAAATTATGAAATTTTCGCTGTCCAAAGATGTTAATATTTCTGATTTCCTTGCCCAATTTCATTGTCTTCTTATCATCCATGATGTTGTAGCAGCCATAAGTCACTAGTGACCTCTAGTCTCTGTTGTCATAGTTAAGAGGCTGTAACCTTGTTTGCTGCAACAAAATGCTCTTGAGATGAAAGCTCATACGAGATAACATCTAAATGCTAACACCATTTTTTCCTATTAGCTATTAGGCGCATAAGATAATTGTGACGTCTAAGTTTCCCTTAGGAGAGATCCTCCAGAATAGAGAAGTAGCGGGGCGTATGGCAAAATGGTCGGTTAAACTTGGGGAGTTCGACCTATATTTCGTGTCTCGAACGGCCATTAAATCCCAGATCTTAGTAGACTTTGCGTCGAATGGACAAATCCTGAACCTGTTCAAGATCCCCAGTACGAATCCCACAACCAGTGGACAATGTACTTTGACGGGTTATTTTCATTAAGTGACTCGGGGGCTTGGGTGGTCCTGGAATCTCTTACAAAAGAAATCTTAAAATATACTATTCAGTTAAACTTTCCCACTACTAACAATGTAGCAAAATATGAAGGTTTATTGGCTGACATACGAGCCGCAAAAGCGCTCGGAATTTGACGACTGCTCGTGAGAGGAGACTCTCAACTAGTCATAAATCAGATTGGTAAAGAGTATCAATGCTCCAATATGACCATGTCTCAGTACTTATCGGAAGTCAGGAAGTTTGAAATGCATTTCTTCGGTTTCGAGTTACGATTTATCCCTCGAAAAGATATCTGGATGAACCCCATCTATGAGTATCTTCAGAAGAGCACAGTGCCCAATGATGATCTTGAGGCTGATCGTTTATCCTGTAAGGCCAAAATGTATATTTTGGTTGAAGGAGTCCTCTACAAGCGAGGAACTCAAGGGTTTCTCATGCAATGCATATCACAGAAAGAAGGATTACAAGTCATTCAAGAAATACATGGAGGCATATGTGGAACTCATGTTTCCTACAAAACGCTGGTCGGAAAAGCTTTTCGACAAGGTTTCTACTGGCCAACAGTCCTCTATAATGCTAAAGAGCTTGTTAAGAAATACGTACAATGCCAGTTTCATAGCAAACAGATACACCAACCGGCTCAAGCATTATAGACCATACATCTGTTTTGACCTTTTGCAACCTAGGGTAATGATATCTTATGAACGTTCCCAAAAGCACTGAGGGGTTTCGAGTTCCTTGTTGTGGCTATTGATATGTTTACAAAATGGATCAAGGCTGAATCTGTGACTAGGATAAGAACGAAGGCATCCAAGAAATTCATGATGAAAAGTGTAATAACTCGATTTGTCATTTCAAGTCAAATAATTACTAACAATGGTACACAATTTTCGAGCGCAAAATTACAGTAATTTTGCGAAGAATTGGGTACCAAACTATGTTATGCCTCTATCGCCCATCCACAAAGCAATGGGGGGGGGTAGTCGAAAGGGCAAATGGTCAAATTATGTAGGGAATTAAAACTCAAGTATTCAACCAGCTTATAAAGCGCTCAAGGGCTTGGGTTAAAGAATTACCCTCAGTATTATGGGCTATTCATCCGACTGCCAGTCGGGCTACAGGAGAAATACCTTTTTTTCTTAGTTTTTGGGGTTGAAGTCATGCTTCCACCAGAATTAAAGATTCGGTCGACAAGGGTTGAAAATTACGACGACTCCGGCCAAGAACAACTTCGAGCAGATGATATCAACCTACTCAAAGAGAAGAGGAATCAAGCTTTAATCCATTCGACGATCTACCAACAAGCTCTATGCAAATATTACGATCGTAAGGTTTAACCTTGCAGTCTTGCTGTAGGTGACTTGGTATTGAAAAAGATTAAATCCCAGTCTAATCGAAACAAACTTCCCCCTAAGTGACAAGGTCCTTACACAGTGGTCAAAGTCACACGACTAGGTTTGGTACGACTAGCAATGAAAGATGGCAGGATCCTTTCCAATTTACACTGATCGAAGGAAGGTAACATCACCTAGTCGAAGTCTTTCTTTTCTACACGTGGTCCTGCCCACTAGAAGGAACTTCCTAGCGTCGATCTGTTCCTAACTTTTGCTGCCAACACAAAGAAACTAGGTTCAACAAAATGTGGTCAAAATAATTTACAACAAGATCTTTTTCGACTTAGTTTACTTCTTCATTTCTTGCGAAGAATTCTCTAAGTAAGGTAAGATTTTATAATTTGCTCAACTACTTTTGGTAAACTCGATTCGTTTAACCTGGTCGGACAAAGTCACACCACCTAGTCGAAGTCTTTTCTCTCTACACGCGGTCCTGCCCACTAGAAGGAACTTCCTAGCGTTGCACTATTTCTAAATCTTGCTACCAGTACAACACAATTGAGTTCACCAACAACGGTCGAATGATTTTTTTAAGCACACTCTTATTGTTTGTTCAACTAATGTTGATGCCCCTGATTTGATTAATCTGGTCAGAGAAAGCAACCCATTTAGTCGAAGTCTTTTCTTTCTGCACATGGTTCTGCCCACTAGAAGGAACATCCTAGTGTCGACCTGTTACTAACTCTTGCAACCAGTACATGACAATCGAGATTGACAACAAAGGTTGGACAAACCCTTTTAAGCAAACCCTTTTGTCACTACTTACTTAGTTTATATAATTAAAGTAAACAAATAGTCGGGGGTTATAATAAAGTTATAAATATGGCTTCAATTCTTAGTCTTAAAAGTTCAATTCTTATTTTTATTTATTGTCTTATGAGTCACTAACTACTCGAAGAGACAATTTGCAGGAAAATAAAGATTTATATTCATAAATAGGAGATTGTTTTTACAATTATGCATCCTATTACAAACTACTCTGATGAAGGAGATCCTATTTGCATCTCCTCCGCAACCTTCTTGCCAACCGATTGCATTTCTTCAATCAACTGTGCTGCCTCTGCTTTAAGGTAGTCGAAGTCAGCTTCGATTGGTTGAAGGTTGAGATTACGGTCGTGAGCCTTGAGTTTTGCCAAGACATAACTTATTGCACATTCGACTGCCTCTCTTATTAAGTCAGCTTGGTTAATCTTCAGAGTTGTAACTAACTCCTAGAGAGTCTCGACTTGCTGTCTAATGGAGCTCATATGGTCGACCATGGTGTCTTTAAGAGGAGTGGCCTCTCTAGCACCAAGTCCACCAAGCATATTGTTAAGCAATAAAATTCTGTCTTGAAGATCAATCTTTGTAGACTTTATTTGCTCCTGATTGCGAGTTGAAGCTTCCTGAAGTCGTTTTATTTTGACTGCTTACTCTGAAAACAGTGCACGACCAGTCAGAAAAAACACTTCTTAAAGACTATTAAGTAAACTAGTCGTAGGTATAGTAATTCTTACCTACTAAATGAGGATCAAGCTTCTTGATCTCGTCATCGTGGGTTCGTTGATCACCAAGCTACTCTGCTCCTCTCATGCTTTTATACTCTTATCGTTTTCTTTGTTGATACGGGTGGGCTCGTTGATCACCAAGGCCTTCGAATTGTCAGACCCGGATTTTTGAAATCCCGAATCCTATGTGAAAAAACACTGTGCTATTCCCTAAATCATTAGATAGCACTCATAGATACATTACTGAATCAATTCATACATAACGTAGACCAAGCCATTCATTAATTTACAAACATCAGAGTCACATAGACCGCATCGGGTCAGGTTTTACAATAAGGGCCGAACAAGCCAAGGGGTTACATCACAAAAGTAGCGGAAGTGACAACGGAAGCAAAAGAGGTAGAGCACATTCCCTCACAGGCAAGTGACTGGGGTTGCCTGTGTATGATCGATATTACCCAAGGACTTGGTTAATATTGGTTGTACGCAAGTACCGATGGAGTCAGCTAGACTGGGGCGAGACTAGAACAGCTAAAGACTAAATTACGCTTCATCATCCCCTTGTCCTTCGACGTCTGGATCCTCGTAGTATGCATAATGTCCTTGATCCGTGGGTTCTGAAGGGATTGGGGAAGAGCAAGAATGAGCACAACTTCCATGCTCGCGAGCCAACACACAATATGCAATAGTATACATGCACGACTTAACAAGGGGTGGCTCAGGTTCTTTTATTTGCTAAAGCAATGTTTTCAATTATCATTAGAAATTCCTATCACTTCGCATTTGAACCAAATTGCATTTTATTAAAGAGAATAATTGTATAATATTAATAACAGCAGAGGTTACCTCCACCTTATGCTTATTTTTTGCTGTGGTTACGTCCACCATTTAACATCACTGGGTACGACTACCTAGAAAATATCCAATTTCAGGGCTAGTTGAGCCCGCCACATTTTTCATCCCACCCACAAAGGTTTTTGAAATAGAACTAACTTTATTAAGTTCCCATGTCTGACTTTGACCGTAAACATGACTGTTCGAACAGTTTATTACTCTGCAGAGACTGTACACTTTACTCACAAGAGATAATCGTCTTGATATGTACACACGTTTCCTTAGACATGTGAATTAAGGGGAGACTACCACAAGGCCTTTACAATGCATCCCCCAGTATTTGTTACACCCACTAAGGTTTCACCTGAGAAGGGTTATGCTCCCACACCTACGTCAACCTTTACCCAGACCCCCTCTTACGCCTTCACGACTTACGCTCACACAGATCCGTAAGTCATGCACCCGTACCCATAACCACGAAGGTCCACTACAGAAAGGTGTCATCTACCCGTACAACCTGCATCGATGGATACAAATTATTTAGCCAGGTCGACACCATTATAGACTTGTGGTTGCACTGTTTTATATTAGGAGGTCATCACCAGATTAAGTCCTTAGGGTTACCTGGGTGATTCATACCATATATCAACCACAAACCACATTCCTTGGGCTGCATTAGCACCCATCACCATACCATCCGCCCAGATGTGGTATTAGCAAGTTATTAGGGTTTTTGAGAAGTACAAACCAAATTATCACAACCATTTCAGTTATTTTCTCTAATGACTGCCCAAATCTATTTTCATGATAAAAAGATGATGATTAGAGCATTTAATGCCCTGATATTTAAGCAAGACTAGCATGTTGCTTAAGTACAACCTATGGCTAGTATAGTTACCATATAATTACTAGGGTGACAAGGATTTATGGATTCAATTGTCAAAGGATGGTATAATAATTAATTAATCATCAAATGGGTATTTAACTACCTTAAGAGTTAACATACATTTATTTAAGGAATTAAGGCATGCAAATTTTGGTAATTTAAAGGAATATAATTAGCATAAAATGAAGGCTCAAAATAATCAAAGCATTGACTCGCCTGGGTTAAAGGCAAGAGAGTCTTGATAATCTTGAGCTTGATCAAGTTGGACATCTTTCGCTTCTTCGGACTCTATTCGGACGAACGTACCGGAAAAAGGACAAATAATCAAACACAACAAATAAATACTAAAAAAATAGTAAATGAACTACAAATGAAATAAGACCACTGCCATTAGCGAGATCTTGAATTTAGACAAATTTAGAAATAAATTTCATAATTTTTGGAGTTAAGATGAGGGGGAATGGGCATTTTGAAGTTTTGAGTTTGAATTAAATCGAGAAAAAAGAAGAAGGGAGAGAGAAACCCTGACGTGCGGGCCTCATGCATAGTGGTTCGGACCATAGCACAATGCTTGGATCCTTGGTCCACACACGGTGCACTGGAGCCTTAACTGTGCATTTATCTCCTTGAGTCCAGTCGCCATTGAGCCATTAGGGAAAAGAGGAGATGAAGCAAGTCATTACTGCTCCCAGGTCCATCTGGCATTTACTCAAGACAGCACTTAAACCGGTATTAACTCTTATTAGCCCTTAAGGACACATATTCTGCTTTAATGGCCCGCTACAAGACCTGTCCCGTTCGGACATAATAGGGGAGGCTCTGGCGCTCACGAGAGCATCACTGGCGCCGGCAAGCGGAGGCGAGCGACGGCCGGCAAGCGAGCAAAATGGGGCCCCATGATGGTGGTGGTCCCATGGACAACGGTGGCGACGCCGAAAACGGTCCAGGGCGGCGGGACATGCAGTGGCGGCGGGCGCTCTGGTGTCGGCGACAAGGTCGGTTCGGCGGTGCTCTAAGTCGGGGAAGGAAAGTACAAGCAAGAGAAAGGTATGGGGATCTCACCGGGACAAACGGGAGAGCTGGAGATGGACTGAGGGTGGAGAACGACGGTGAGGAAGCTTTGGCCAGAAGCGAGAGGGAACGAAGAAATCCGGAGGCTCTGGTGGATCAAAAGCCGATTAACTCGGGGGAGGGGGGGGCTTCCTTGATCACCGGGACACGTGGTGATGGGGTCGGTGCGGCGGGGAGCTCATCGGAGCGGCTGAACGGCGACGAGGCGGTGTGGCCAAAAATGGGAGAACGAGCTCTTCGGTGCGCCTTGGCGAGAGAGAAGGAGACAAGGTGGGGAGGGGGAGAAGGGAGGGCTCTGGCGCTCTTATAGCCCAAGGGAGGGGAGCGGGAACTGGTGAGGTTTGAGGGCGCGTGCGCTGACCCGAGGAGTGGCATGGGCGGCCATGCGGAGCCGGTGGGCGCACGGGAGCTAGGGGATGGGGAGGTGCTTGGGTAGCGGGGAGATGACGAAGGGGGCGCAATGCTATAGGGTGCGGCAAGGCGGTCAAGGTGACGTGCGTGACGGGCACACGACGCTGAGTGGGCGAAGGCATGGCGCGGTGTGCGCACTCTGGGCGGTGTGGGCGTGTCCTGGGCGCGAGGACAATACGACGTGCGATCAGGTAGGGGAGCTGACGACAGCGGCGATGGCACAACGACTTTTGGAGGCTAGGGTAGGTGCAGGCTGATGCAACGGCTCAAGCGAGCAGGTGGGGGTGCAGGCGTGGGTTGATGAAGGCGCACCGTCACGGCGAGCGACGCAGGCAGGGTCACGGGCGCATAGGATGGGCTCGCCCAGAGCGCGACACTGACACGAGACAAGGCAGCAACGACTTGGAGGGTCGAGGCAGGTGGCGGAGCGATGGTCGAGGTAGGTGGCGGAGTGACGGGCGCGGCAGAGCGACGTGGGGCTGACGATGCGACGTGACGGGAGCACGTGCTCTGTGCGTTGGGGATGCGTCCTGGGCACTGGGAGATGGGGTTGACCAGGGGTGGCTTGGGGGTTGCTTGGGGCTGGCCCGGGCCGAGAAGGAAGACAGAGGGAGGGAGCCAAGGAAGGACAGCCAAGCCCAGGAGAGAAAGAAATTTGAAACCGAAAATCAAATCGAAAATTGAAGTTTGAAACAGAGACTTGGATTTGAGGTTTTGAGAACAAGAGACAACGATAAACACTATTCATAGACTGAAAACGGGATGTTACACGAATCTACCTCGGTTTGGAGCTTACTCGCATCGACCTCTATTTCTAAAGTAAAGAAAAAGAATTAGAGAAAGAGAAGAAAGTCATCGAAATGAACAGTTCTAAGTGAAAAACTTACTGTTTATTTTATTTTGCAACCCTCGAGCAACAGAATTTGTCTCCTAAAGGTTCTTCAGCGGGTCTTCTTTTTCGTCCTTTAATTTTTGCGCCTCGGCTTTTACATAATTGAGGGCAGAAATCAAGGATCTTTCGTCACTTCTAGACCTCCAGAGGTTAAAGTATACATAAGTATTGAATGAGTGGTCGAAACAAAATAAGATTGATCGTAGCAAATGCTTACGATCTCACTGCCAATTGGCAGAGCTCAGCCTACTGCTTCTTCAGCAATACGAGTTGCCTATGGTATTCACCAACGGTAGCAATTTGTTCGAGAGCTCTCTGAACAAAGAAAGACAATGAGAAAAAGGAATAATCCAAATATGGAAATGTTTGGCATCGAGTACTTACACCGATAGCTGACCGAGCAAATTTGGCATACACAAACTCAGAATCTTATAATTAATTAAGCCCGTCGACTTGATCCCACCATATTTTTTGAAGACGCTCGACATAAAAAATATGTCCCCTATTTAGAATGTCCTTAGGGTGTGAGACTCGGTCACGAGACCTGAATGAAGAAGATCCGATAGTTGGTGCGCCTAAGAACTCGGGGAAGAGGTCAAAGAAGTCTTCATCATCTTCTTCTTCCTCGTTGTTGTCAGCAACATAAACAATTCCTCCTTGAGGACCAGGAGGGACGTCCTCCGCGACTTCCTTTCCGACATGACGGTCAGAGGGTCCTCCTCCATCTTGACTGGACGCTTCTGGTGATCGTAGGACCAAGTCCCTTGTCCGATTATTGATATCCTCAATAACCGGCCCGATGACCATAGCAGCCGGATCTTCCGCCGACTTTGCCTCTGCTTCTACTTCTACGACCACATCAGTGGTCGTAGTTGCTTCAGCTGCAGCAACCTCCTCCATCGCCGCCATAGGGACAAGGGTCGATTCCTCGACCACCTCTGTTGCCGTCTCTACGACTGTATGAGAAGCTATTGCTTCCACGGTTGTAGGTGAGGCAACTGCGGGCCTCTCGACAAAAGCATCTCTGGGGGCTGGAGAAGCAGGACTAAAACCGCAAGGAGAAAAGAAAACGTGTCAAATTGTAGAAACAAAAGGTAAATACTATTTTTACACTTTAAGTTTTACATACCTTGGCTTTCTGGATACAATCTTGAATCTAGAAGAAACCTTACCCAAGGAAGATTTCTTTTTCTTCTTCTCTTCGGCCACCTTAGTTTCTGTGACACCTATAGCCTCTGGAAGGTTTTCAGTGTAACGAGTCTGAGAGGCCGAGGCTTCTTTGACCACGTCTGGTCGAAGGTCTTGTTGAAGAGTTGGGATTTCTATGACCACGTCTGGTCGTAGATCTTGATCGAGAGCAACTGCTCCCTGAGCTGCTTGCCCCTCTTGATGGTCGAAACTTGTTTCGACCACTTGAGGGACAGCACTCCCCTTAGCCATAGGCTCTGTTATTACAGAGGTATCATTCACAAAAGACACAAAAGCTTTTGCAATTTTCTTTTTCTAGTTGCTTAACAAAGCCATGATAAGCAGAAACTGACAATGTTCTGTTGCCATAGTAGAAAGGTACCTTGGCCTTGGGGGCTTTGTGCCTTAGTTCTTCAAACACACACGTTTCCTCTGCAACAATCACGTCTGTAAAGAATTGCTTGATGGGAGTGGTCGAAAGAGGGCAGGGCTTGAGCCCTCACTCATCTTATCTGCGGCCTTCACTAGGCGACGCCTTTTGGCCAGAGGAACTATGTCTTCCTCTGATCCTTCTTCAATAGCCCCCAATTCGAACTCTCAGTCGTCTTGACGGTCTGCCATACCTACTTTCTGCAAAAGTCAGAAAATGAATATTACTCAATGGTCGAATCTTACGACTACTAAACCCTAAAGATGAAATCAACTTTTGATTACCTTTAGGCGTTCACTCCTTTCTTCTGCGGACACGACCACCAGAATTTGAGGAGCTCCTGACATGGACGTGGGAGCCTTCTCACAGATAAGTTTAACCCGAGCGTCAATTTCTTTTTGTGAGAGGTCTGTAAGTACAAAGATATAATCAACAATAATACTCAAAATCTATAAAGAGGGTTAAGTTGATTGTTTCTTTACCTCCTTCATAGTCCCTGGTCGGGTCATTAGTCCCAGAGTACATCTACATAGGATGTACTCGATCCTTCAAAGGACTAATGCGGCGCATGATAAAGTCCCTCACCACGTGCCATCCGGTTAGCCCATCTTCTTTCAAGTCTTTGATGGCTTGAATGTATGGGGTAATCCGGTCGAGATCGCTCGGCGTCGAGTCCCAGGACACACTCTTCTCTGCGTGCTTCACCGTGAAGAAGAGGTTGTCTTCCTTGGACGCTCTCCAGTAGAGCCACATCTTTTTCTATCCCGGCCATGACGACCAGGTGAACATATGAATGTACTCCATCGACTTCCTGTCGTGGAGCTTCAAACCATAGCTACATGCGATTCTGTTGTGCTTGCTCACCCCGTAGGAGTACTGGAAGAGATCCAAATCCGGAAGGATTCCCAAATAAGCTTCACATAGGTAAACGAATATGCTCAGCATTGTGATGGGATTGGAAACCAAGTTTACCAATTCCACCCCAAAGTGCTGGAGTACGACCATGAAGAAAGGGTGAACGGGCAATCAAAAGCCACATTCACAGTATGCCTGGAATACTGGAATGGTGCCTTCTTCACCCGAGGGCCAATGTTGTCCCTCAGCATTGGTCCACTTAACATATGCTCGCTTCGAAATCTTCTCAGCTACGACCAGGGCCGTCATCTTCTCCATATCCATATCCGATTTATCCCATTTAGAGATGGTTTCGACCATCTTTTTCGAATGGGGTTTATTTGGATTTGGAAGAGTTTGGAAAAAGATTGCGAATTGGTTGTCAGCGGAGAGAACAAGAGCTCGGGAGCAGTTGAAGCAAATGGGGAAAGTAAAAACCCTAAGTTATGCCCGCGGTAGAATTTTATAGCCGTAGGTCTGAGTTAAAGATTGTGGGAACTCAACAGTTGCCACCCCTTCAGGAACCATTCCAATGGATAGATCTGTGAGAGCCGGTTGGTATCTATCCGTTCGAGAAAAGTGGTTCTGTCTTTTCAACTCAAGTAAAATTACATTCTTGACCAAGTCAATTTCTAGTCAAATGAAATATCAGTCGAAAAAACTTTGCTTCCGACTACTATTCTACGACCTCCTTTCCAAGTAAGTTATTTTCACTTGACGTTGAGGGCTAGATAACGAGCATATAATAATCCTCAATTAACTGTTTATCTATCATTGCCATTATAGATAGTATAAATATCAGTCAGAAAAACTTTGCTTCCGACCGCTATTCTATGACATCCTTTCCAAGTAAGTTATTTTCACTTGAAGTTGGGGGCTAGACGACGAGGATATAATAATCCTCAATTAACTGTTTATCTATCATTGCCATTATAGATAGTATCATCTTCATATTACTTATGAGTATACCCCTTATTATTCATAAGGGAGAAGCTTAATTAAGTGGTCGTAAACCTTCTTACGACTAGTCCATAGTCGTAAGCCTTTCTACGACCACCTTATGGTCGTAATGATTTCTACGACCAGGTAGGCTACGACCACCCCGTAATCGATAAAGACTACAGACATATGGATCCAATCGATTAAGAACTCTTATACGCTGTGTTTAATACACAGAGCAGTTAATACACATAGTTATTCTCTAAATTAATTGTACGAATTATGCCTCCGTCCTTGATATAACTGCCAGACGACATGGGGTGCCGTTTGTTCTGACAATAACTACCATCAATATGTGCATTTCACTAGGCGTAGAGGTGTCTCTTGGCATAGAGTAACTGTCACATCTTCACACGCTATATAGGGGTGAAGTCAATGGACAGAAGGGAGGAAGCGATCGGGGTTAGCAGTAAGGAATAATAGAATCTTACTTTGAGTGATTTCTTCTCAATTGTAACAAGCGTACTGAACACAAAAACACAGAAGTATGGCTATTTTTATCTCAGGAGAAGGCCTTAACCTGTATAAATCCCCGTATCTCTTTCTGTGTGAATCTATTTCATAGGAAGCCCCCCAAGTATTCATTTGTAAGATCGATACCAGATCATCGACAAGCTTAAGCTTTTGGATGAATTGATCAGTACATGCAACTTAATAATACAAAAGGTAGGTGCTGTCCTTGGCATAAAATTACTGTGAACAGCGCGACCTTTCTAAATTCTGAACTACTACCAGGCATGAAAAAAAATGAAATGGGTTTGGGTAGAAGAGAGAATATTCTAATTGTATTCCTATTTTATGGACAGGTAAAGCACAAATGTTTGATCTTATGGGGAGAGGATGATGGAATAATTAGCAATAAACAAGCATATGTAAGTTTATATGAGCATGCTTAAATGTCATATGTGGTCTAATCTGCAAGATATATGCATGTCTGAAAGACAAATGCACACGCTCGTGTGCACACTCACACCATTTTAATGTGTTTTTGTCGCGCTCTGCAGAGGTTGCATCTGGAACTCCCAAACGCAATCCTAAGGCAGGTACGGGAGTGTGGTCATATTCCTCATGTTGAGAAGCCAAGGGAAGCGGCAAAACATGTCCTTGATTTCCTTGGAAGCGATGCAACGGAGAAGGCAGACCGGGCTTCTTCCGTGTTATCAGCACAAAGGCACGTCGTTTTTCACTGAAAGAATCGCTATCCTGCTGCCTGCACCACTCCGTGTACACGCTCGAATATCCTCTCGTTGACGTATTGCGCTCGTTGTCCAATTGTGCCTCAGGACACGGTGAACAGATCAGATTACAAGGCAAAATGTACACTGCTGTTTATGCTCGGCTTTACAATTAAGGTTGGCGTTTATTCCAAGCACATTCTGTATTCAAGGCTTTGCCGTGGAGATGGAAGAACTTGGAAATACATCTCTGCTGGCCATCTACTCCTTTTTAGGTCGTTGGTCGGCTAGCTAGCACTAGAAAACATATGTATCGGACTATCGGTACAGTCACACGGTTGTTTCGATCGAGCAAGCTGGTCTCGTTATTGTACTATACGCCCATATAGATGTGCATCATGTGCTCTGTTCAGGAGTAGTCACAATTCGTATCTTTTGCCTTTTCGTTACAAAGGTTCATTTGCCGTTCGTCGCGAGTGTGCGGCCGTGCCGTAACCGAAACATGTTATTTTTAAAAAGGATAAACTCTGCTTTTATAGAAAGCAAATAGGATGATACAACCGAGTTCAAACTAGAAAACGAACTGAGGATACCAACGACCATAGCAAAACCACCTAAGAGAAGCTCTCAAGCTACCACACTACCACAGCTTCTCAAAGCTACGAAACAGATCACAGTACAAAAGCTAGAGCACTAACTCCAGCATTAGACAAAACAGACCAACAAAAAACAGCCAGACATCAACCACTTGAAGATCTGAAACTTCTAAGCCAATCCATCGTCTCATCCATCACTCCTTCTACATCACTCCTTCTAGCTTCTTTTGGTCAACTTTTCGGAGAAGAATGCGCAATCGCTGTAAACACGATACAATGTTGAAAACGACTTCAAGAGGTTGTTTAGTAAAAGTCTTCTCGATAGCTCATTTGTTCCTGCATTTCTAAATCGTCCAAACAAAGACTGCAAAACTGAGTAATCCAAGATGATAATCATTAGCAACCCGATTATCCAACCAACCTAGATGAAAATCGTCAAGAGACTCCGGAGGTCTCTTCCACCGAAAAGCCTATTTGAAGCAAGTCCAAACAAATCTAGCCATTAGACATTGAAAAAATACATGATTTAAATCTTCAGGCACTCCACATAACCAGCAATTGCTATCCTCTTTCCAATGTCTTAACACCAATTGGTCTGAAGTTTGAAGTCTGTTCAAATATAACTGTCACAAGAAAATCTTTACCTTCAAAGGAATTCTAGTCCATATGTTTTGGAGTTTCTTATCTATGACACCCCCAAACAATAAATGAGTATAAAGAGATTTGACAGAGAACTATTTGTGTTTTTCCAAGCACCAAATTGCCCTATCACTCTCTTCATTAAGCAACACCCCTTGAATAAGCTCTTTCAAATCTCTCCAAATCACTTCCTCTTCCACCCGAAGGTCCTAGTAAACATGATGTTCCAAATACCATTCACTAGACAATCTGCAAGCTTAATATTAGGGTTAAGACAAATCTTATACAATATGTGAAACCTGATATAGAAAGGACAATTAACTAGCCACACATCCTTCCAGAAAAAGATACTTTTACCATTACCTGCATTGTAAGAAACACCCCAATTGAACAAATGCTTGACTCTACACAGAGCTTTCCAAACTGAGAACCCCTAAATCTAAAGAATCTCGAAAATCCACATGAGGAAAGTACTTAGCTTTTAATAACCGAAACCAAAGCTCATCTTTAGCCCCACTAATCCTCCGCATCCACTTGCTCAACATGCAATTATTCATGATTCTAGTGTTTAAAACCCCCAGACCACCAAAATCCTTAGGTCTACAGACAGCCTCCCATCTAACCATATAGTATCTGGTCTTGTCATTAGCACCTCTCCAAAAAACCCTGGATCTAATAGAATCTATCTTCCCATGAATCTTTTTGCTCAATCTATAGAAACCCATAGTGTACATAACCGAAAGCGCGAGAAAGGCACCAGCCCAGGGCCGCGGCGCGGAGCATGCGGCATGTGCAGTCCTGAGGACTGGCGTGGCAGCTAGGCCGGCACAGCGCCGCGGCGCGGAGCATGCGACGGTGGTTGCCCACCCGATCGAGTCGAACCACGCCGTGCACATGCGACGCATCCCCCGCCGCGTGCCGAGGCCGAGCTGGACGAGACGCCGGGCGCCGGGCGCAGGCGCACCCATGAGCCATGAGCCTCACCGCGCGACGTTTGCTGTGATTACGATTTGGTCGCATGTCTGTAGACCTACTAAACGGCGCACTAACTACGTGCTCCACCAAACGGAGCGGCAAAACCGTACGTGTCTTTTGCATCGGTCATCAGTAGATTCTTCATAGATAAAATAAGTGCAGCGTACTGCAACTTGCTTGGAACACGAGAATTTCCCCTAATTCCTACCGAATTGAATGATTTATAGTGAAATTTCTGCCATTTTCTTGTGTTGCAAACATGACCTAAATTGCTTTATGGAAACACAGAGTTACATTCCATCCTTTTCCTTGTAAGGCTAAAAGCCAACCTCGTGACGTGAGAATTCTGGGGATACGCATGATCACTGATCAGCCTGAAGGCTTTCGTTGCCGCAGAACGCCAAAAGCATGCAATACGTCCACATACATACATGCACAATACTGCATCGATCAGTGCATTCAACCCGTGGTCCTTTTCTTGGAAGAACTTGCCCACTTACTTAGCTTACACGTCCGTTTCCAGATTGCGACCTGTAAATTAATTTGTTCATATCAAGGTAACTTTTAATTTATTAGTGGTCTAGGTTTCTTCTGGCTACGTCGTTAATTTCCAACTTGATCTAATTCTCAGTGCAAGGACACCACCGAAGCGATCGTGGACGCGACGCGCGCCATTGTGCAGCGGTGCGAGCGGTCCAAGACGGTGAGGCGTGTCATCCACACGGACTCGGTCACGGCGGCTTCGTCGCTCAAGGACGGCGGCGATGGGTTCAAAGATTTTGTGAATGAATCCTGCTAGACAGTGGCCGAGCGTGGGGAAAAAAATTAAGGGAGTACTAACTAATGGTTAGTTAATAATTATGATGGTAATTTGTGGTCCGGCAGACACTAAGATACAGTATTATGTGAAGTTTGCCTTTATTTGGCAATAAATCCAGAGTCAATTCTTCGTTATACGAAGTGGGATCAATTGATAATAGAACCTTTTGAATTCGTTAATAAGAATTTCGATTTGATTGTTCAGAACTACCATTACTAGTTCACTAGCTTGCCTGAATTGATAGGAGTATTTCTAGGAGATAATGGATAGAAATATAGAAAGAGGAATGCTAGCTGTTATCGTTATGGAATAGAGTGGGCTTTATTGATAAGAAGAAATAATTAAGCTAATGTGTGCACTTTGTTATGTATTAAAGGGGTCTCATTAGCAAAATGCCACCGCCCTGTTAGGCCCAATGACCCTCCGCCACTGCTGCTGAACCCCGCTCGACCTGTCATATGGTTATAGTAACGCAATCTTTAATGCGAGTGTTTTAATACCTCGATCACATACGATACTATCAATTATTTATCTTGATAATAAAACATGATGCTACAAGTGAACTATATTTGAGTGTTACATTCTTGAATTTGTTGTAATATGTGCAATATTAGCAAATAACCATAATTAATTCTGGCATAATTATGAAACAATAAAGCGTTAATCCAATAGTATTTAAATGTTTAAATGACCAAATCAACATAACCAAATGTAAATCACTCAAGTCATTTAAATTGATTGAAATGCTAAACATATACCACATGTCAATAGACATCAGGTGGAGCAACTGGAAAGTAATTGGAGATAATATACATAAGTTGTTAAGTTTTAGTTTCAGTGATTTCTTCTCGGTTGTAAAAGCATAGTCAATACAGCAACACAGGAGTATGGTTGTTATTCTCTAAGGAGAAAACACGAATATGTATAAATTCCTATGTCTCTTTCTGCGTGGATCTAATTCAAAAGAAGCCCCAAGCATTCATTCGTTAGATTGATACTAAATCATCGATAAGTACTTAATACAGTACCGCGCTCGCGCTAGATAACTAAACACCATACTCTCATGTCGCTATTCACACGGTGCTTCTATGCGTCGTACAGCAGAAGATCCCGATGGATCGCCATAGGTAGGGGTGGGCGTGGATCGTGCCGCCCCGTAGGATCACCGAACCTGTCCAAATTTTTCAGCCATATGGGCCAGATGTGAGCCCAAAAAAAAGGGCAAAAGCATCGAGAACCTATTGATCCTTAGGCTCAAATGGATCGATCATGACTCCTCATTCCAACGCAGCGCCCTGCGCCCCTACCTCCTTCCCACGCGCCACGTCGCTCGCCGCCTGTCGATCTGCCACCTCCGATGCACCATCGCCTCCACTGTCACCGTCACCTCTGATGTACCGTCACTGGATCATGAAGCTGGGGAGCCTTGAGATCTTGGGGAGGGGTCGTACCTTGTCGATCTTCTCGAAAGAGTCCACGCAGCAGGGGCGCCAACCGTCGATGGCCTCACCAACGACGGCAGAGAGCCAGGCGGGCCACCCGCCGGTGACTTGCTCTCCATGCGCCTTGTTGGCGAAGCTCCCCCCGAGTCGGACCTCGGAGTACGCCGCCGCCGCTACGAACCACGACGATCGCGACCGCCGCTCCCTTTTCATAGGCGCGGCAACGGCGGCTTTTGGCTGCTCATCCTTTTCGGCGGCCTGGCTCGCCGTCGCCTCCCTAGCAGCAGAAACCCCCTCCTACTGCTGCGACTGGGAGATGGGGGTAGTGGGGGCGTTCCGGCGGCAGGAGGAGGAGGCAGCGCGGCCGTGCATAAAGCCCATGGAGACGCGATGGCGGAGGTCACCGGTGGCGGGGCATGGGTTTTAAGGGAGGACGACACAGGCGCTTGCTCCGACGTGGCCTTCCAGTATCTTGTTCTCATGAGAGGATTTTGTTGTAACGCGAGGAAAAAATCTATTATGCCAAAAGAGGATCGACCCTTAATATCTAATGATTCGTGAGAATTATCTTGGCCTACTCAAATGGACTGATCCATATCCCTCAAAAAGATATATAGACATCTGGGGTGAGATTCGGATCGAACCGTCCCCATCCATTCCCACCCCTAGCCATAGGCGTTACTTATTTAAGGCGGCGGCGGTGGCCACGGAGGCTGAGCAGTGGACTGGACGAGAAGAGAAGAGAAGAGAGATGAGCAGGGTGTGCGTCACCGGAGCCGCCGGCTACATTGCGACCTGGCTTGTCAAGAAGCTGCTGGGGAGAGGATGCGTCGTCCACGCCACCTTGAGGGATCTTGGTACTCTCTCTCTCTCTCTCTCTCTCTCTCTCTCTCTCATAGTCATAGGCATGCATGACATGAATGATGGGTTGCAGGGGATGAGAAGAAGACGGAGCTGCTGAGGGGGCTGCCCGGCGCGGCGGAGCGGCTGGAGCTGTTCGAGGCGGACATCTACGACGCCGCCACCTTCGAGCCGGCGATCAGCAGCTGCGAGTTCGTCTTCCTCGTCGCCACCCCTCCGATGCACGACCCCGGCAGCGCCAAGGTACGCGACCAATCACGCACGCACCGAGATTTTTTACCGGCTACAGCGTCAGTCGTCCCATCAATTCACTAGGTGCCTTGTTCAATCCGTTGAGCTCGTTCGTCCGCTTCCTTTCATAGAAGTTCACGATGGCAGATTATGGTACGTTTAGAACGTAGAAATTTCACAGAAATCAGTTCATTTCATAGAAGCATAAGATATTCTCATATTCTAAACAAAACCTCTGCGGCCGTATTGTCTGCCTTCTTTCTGACACTACCGGCCGTTTTAACTACAGCAGTAGTACTACCTCCGTTCCTTTTTACAGATCCGGTTCCTCTGCAATCACAGCATGAACAGTGGTCTGAGTGAGTAAACAACACTGGAAGCGATACCGTAGCAAATAGCGCAGAAGCAACTGAGCATTTACTGTAGCAAATAGTGCAGAAAAACACTCCATGGCACGGCGCGTGATCTTTAATTTCTTTGAAAAGATTTGTTTGCGCATGCGTTTGCCTTGCTACTCTCACTACTACAGAAAAGGCTTTCACAGACGGTTTAAAAACGCGTCATCACGAGCGGTTTCGTGAGCCGTTTGAGTTTATGGGTCAATGATGACATGAGGTCATCATGAGCGGTTTTGAACCGTCTGTGATGTATACTTCCTGAGCGGTTTGTGGTTCAAACCGTCTGCGATAAGCATATATCACGACGGTTTCATCCACAAACCGCTCAGGATAATCATATCACGCAGCGGTTTCACCACAAACCGTCTGTGATAATCACATATCACGACGGTTTGACCACAAACCGCTCGTGATAATCATATCACAGAGCGGTTTTAGCCACAAACCGTCATGATATCACATATCACGAGCGGTTTGTGGCTAAAACCGTCGTGATATGTGATTATCCTGACGGTTTGTGGTCAAACCGCTCTGTGATGACTTTTTCTATAAAGGCCCAGCGTTGGGTCGCTTGTACCATTAAATCCGGCATCATATATATATTACATATATATTGTTCGTAGTCTCTCAGCCACTTTGGGGGGATCGTCCACACAGCATGAGAAGGATGAGACAGTAGCCACGGGCAACCACATTGAGCCCATGCAAATATAAGAAAAATGGATGCAAAGAGAGCGGTCGGACATCCAATTACCTGGATTGGACGTCCAATTACCTGGATCTTATCGTACGAGTGTCTTTTGCAGTGTCACCGTATGCCACAACCGTCGGCGACGGGAAGAATGGCGGCGTCAGCAGCGACGAGGAGGGGAACGGACGAGAGTAAGGCCGCTGGGGAGTGACGAGTTAGAACGCAAACCCTAGCGGCAAGCTATGCTAGCTCCTACTTATAAAGACTTATCAGAGACGGTTCTATTATGGAACCATCAGTGATAATCATCACAGACGGTTCCATAATGGAACCGTCGTGATATAGATATATCACGAGCGGTTCCATTATGGAGCCGTCGTGATATGTTCTATATCACGACGGTTCCATTATGGAACCGTCTGTGAAATGTTTTTTTCTCAAGTATATACACTTACATGACATGTGAAGAAATTACATGTTTATATTAAAAAGCGAAACCTATAATTAAACAAGGTTTTTCTAGTGGCGAAGGTAGGTCGCTATCTCCATCTCGCAATACTTCATAGGCGGCGATGTCGGCATCGGACGGTTCTGATCGTGAACGAAGCTCGAAATCGTCCACCCGCCCGTTGACGCGCTTCGCTTACGATATAATTAATATTAATTGTAACTTCACCTCCAAACTAGATTTTGTTTTTCCACAAAACCGTCTCGATATATATATATATATATATATATATATATATATATAGAGAGAGAGAGAGAGAGAGCGCAATAATTCAACATATAATTAAATATAGTAACTTCACCTCCAAACTTTTTTTCATTTTGGAATTTTCATATATATGGCCAAACAATATGGGCGTTAAACTAAAAAAGATTTAAAAAGTAAAACCTATAAATAAAACAAAGTTTTTCTAGTGGCGGAGGTAGGTGCTATCTCCGTCTTCAATACTTCATAGACGACGGCGTCGGCATTGGGCGGTTCTGATCATCGCCGAATGAAGCTCGAAATCGTCCACTCACGACGCTTCGTTCAAGTGTCTCCAAGACCCTCGATCGTTGAACCAAGAAGAATTGAGCCCATAGGCTCTCTTCCCTTGCTTGAGGGTATCGGCACGGTCGTATCGATCGCTTCCGCCTCGATTTCCACAGATCAAGTGACGGCAAGCCTCCACGGAGACGATGTAACGTCGTTTTGGAGGACTACGTCGATGACGCCAGAACGCTACCGAAAGTGGGAGATCACCCGGAAGACACGGCGGAGGAGGATGTCAAGACGGCGGAAGGTGGCCGTCACCTGCTCCGGCAAATTCTCCGCCGGCAGAGGAGTGAAGACACTGTTGATCAAACAGTGTTCTTCCGCAGCACGGTTCAACCTACACCGAGAGAGGTGCTCGTACAGTGAGGCCAGGAAGGCCATCAGTGCCGGCGACAGGGAAGAGGCAGCCATTTCTGTTTTTTAATTTTATAAGTATGTGGGGATGATCATCTTGGATGGCGGATGATCCTTTTTATATCAAACAAGGAATAAATTCGGAGCGTGAGACGAAGAGACGCATCGGGGAGCCGAAGCGGATTGGCGACGAACAGACGCACGCATCGGCGATGAAGAGACGCATTGGGGAGCCGAGACGACCGTGGAGCTGTAGCGATATTATCACAGACGGTTATTGTTAAGAACCGCTCAGGATATTAATAATATCACGAGCGGTTCTTGTTGAAACCGCTCGTGATACTTCACGACGGTTGTGTTTAAAACCGCTCGCGTGATATCGATAATATCACGGGCGGTTCGTGTTGAGAACCGCTCGTGATACTTCACGACGGTTTTCAAAATGAACCGCTCGTGATATTGCCTCTTCACGAGCGGTTTTTAAGCGCGAGCCGATGCCTGAGCGGTCTCTAAACCAAAACTGCGTGATTGAATATATCGACGGTTTTGGTCAACCGTCATGATGAAGCGTCCCAATTAGCGCTTTCGTAGTAGTGTCTAGCATTTCCAGATCGTGACCGTGGCGACTTGCGGTTAATTGACTTTTCCTACCTCATGCATGCAAAATATCGTAGTAAATTCCAGTGGACAGTTTCATTTCTTCTAGAAGGCAAAGACAAGAGGATCTGTAGGATTGAGCTGACCCAGCTAATTGATCATGCGTGATTTCTGTGTCTGGTGTCTACCCATTTTTCTAGCATTCTCGCCCTGTCCAAGAGAGTAAATGAACAAGACATGTAACATGTTTGACCAGATGATACGAATGGCTTCTATTAATTTTGCATACATCATGCAGCTTCTTGATGTTTGTTTTTAGCATAACCCTTCTTTAACCCAGCATCACGGTGAGGATTCACACATGTGATCTCTTGCGGTTATTGAAGTGTTTTGAACTTTAGACATATATGACTGCAGCTAGCTTAATTAGTCAGGATGAATTATGCTTACAGTCCCAGCCTATCTATATTTTAGCTGGTGAAGTTTGTTTGTGTCAGCAACATGGATTGACTTAATATGGTCCCAGAGCATCCTAAACATTTCATTAGTTTGTCCATACTGTCACTTTCTTCAATTCCCAGTACTGCGTGTTCGCGTAGAAACCTTCTCACTGCAACATTAGACTTATTATGAAGATTGATCGGTTCTGCAGTACAAGAACACCACCGAAGCGATCGTAGACGCGACACGCATCATCCTGCAGCAGTGCGAGCGGTCCAAGACGGTGAGGCGCGTCATCCACACAGCCTCGGTTACGGCCGCATCGCCACTGAAGGAGGACGGCGATGGGTACAAGGACTTCACCAACGAATCCTGCTGGACGCCGCTCAACCTCTCCTACGGTTACAGCAACATTCACCTGGACGTAAGCACCCACTAGCTAGTAACCAACCAATTGCCGATTGCCATGCAATGAAAGTAACTCACGATGCTGATGAA
This sequence comes from Phyllostachys edulis, assembly GCA_036346405.1. Classification (NCBI taxonomy): domain Eukaryota; kingdom Viridiplantae; phylum Streptophyta; class Magnoliopsida; order Poales; family Poaceae; genus Phyllostachys; species Phyllostachys edulis. The sequence continues at coordinate 51,992,520 of CM070557.1, read as the reverse complement.
TTTTGCAGGCGTACGTGTCGTCCAAGAGCCTGTCCGAGAAGGAGCTGCTGAGCTACAACGAGTCCAAGGACAGGGCGTTCGAGGTCGTCACCCTGGCTTGCGCGCTCGTCGGCGGCGACACCGTCCAACCCTACCTCTCGATAAGCCTCCAGGCGGTCGTGGCGCCGCTAACCGGCCACGGGGTCCACCACAACTCCCTCAAGTTCATGCAGACGCTGCTGGGCTCCGTGCCGCTGGCGCACATCGAGGACATCTGCGAGGCGCACGTCTTCTGCATGGAGCGGCCGTCCATCGCCGGCCGCTTCCTCTGCGCCGCCGGGTACCCCAACATGCAGGACTACGTCGACCGCTTCGCCGCCAAGTACCCGGAGCACAAGGTACTGCTCAAAGAGTACGTAATCAGGTTCTTATTACATGTTCTTGTTTAATTTGTTCCGTGTGTTTGCTATGATGAATGCATGATTGATCTTGTGTGTTACTTTCTGTGGTGATTTTGTAGGGTGGTAGGAGAGGGAGTGAGGGTGCAGGCTGATACGAACAAGCTTGTGGATTTGGGGTTCAAGTACAAGTATGGGGTGGAGGAGACGCTGGACTGCAGTGTGGAATGCGCCAAGAGATTGGGAGAGCTCTGATGTACTGTAGCCTATGGGTATATCGTGTATTCGTGTGTGTATTGGTTGGCAACGAGCCATATGTCAGATGCGTTCTTGACATAATATTCATCCAAAAGTAAAGGAGCAATGAACTGATCAGAAAAAGAGTTACTACCTCCGTTTTTGTTTGCTTGTCGTCATTGACTTTTACCAATGAACTTTGATTAACAATTGTTGTTAAAATATCTAGTTAGGTATGATGAAAATAATATCGCTAGATTTGTAACTAATGATATTTTATTAGTGTTGTACATCTACAACTATTTACAAATATACTGCTAAAAAAGAAACGGTCAAAGTTTATTGGTCAAAGTCAATAACGTCATATAAAAAAAGTCTGGAGGGAGTACAAGTGAGAAGATCGAAATTGCAATTTTGCGCGGATCAGGCATGTTGACGGACTACTGCACTTCCACCCCACCCCAAGCATCCGCAACTTCCTCACGACAGGTGTAGCGCGACCTCATGCATCCATTCCCGTGCACGGCTAAACAGTGGCGGAGCTAAGATTTTAGTGTTGGATATGCACACACAAAGCAACGCCGAGTACGATTAGTTCAAACCATGAAAAAATCTATTGGTTAGGAAAAAATTTCGGAGCTAGCGATAGACCCGGTTACCGGCGGTTATTGGAATTTTCGGATTTATTTCGGGTGAAATTTTCAAATCAAAATTTGAATTTTTTGTGAAGTTAAAACAGAAAATACAGAAAAAAAAAATGCATAGCCAAGATTTGAATTCGGAACCAACCTCTTCAAGACTAAGGGTCCTTCCACCATAGCACATGCACTCTTGTGTTTGTATATGTTTACAAACTTTCTTTATATTTGTCAAAAAAACTAACAAATCTGAAATTTTTTGGCCAGTTGGAAATTTTACCAGAGGGGTTCGGTAGATCCGATTTTCGCCGGTAACCACCGAAATTTCGCCGAAAAAGTTTTCACTGGTTCAAACTACGCATCGCTCAACGAAGCCAGGAATTTGCCCGTTAGAAGTAAAAAAAGTCAAGAAAAAAAGAACAGAGGAAATTGTCTACTAGTATCTTTTCACATGTCATTACTATAGTAATCAATTTGGAAAATGACTTGCATAATAATATGAATGTGAGAAAAATGAAAGTTGCTCCATACGCACTTGCAAAACCATTGGTCTTAGTGAGTGGCGCGTCGCCTACTGCTGCTTGCTGCTCCCACACTGGTGCCACACTGCCCACCGCTCCTCCTCTCTGCACCGCACCGGCCGCCGAGCCGTAGAACCAAATTGGGGAGGAGTTGGAGTATTGGAGATAGAGATGGATGTGGGCTGGTGAGTGATGAGATGGCTGTGGATTGGTGGAGGCACGAGCGGACCGTGGGTTGTGAGATGAGCTTCCAAGAGAGTGCACACCAAGGAGTACTATGAATATGGCCCAAATGCAAAACTAATCCCTGGAAATATTTTCAATTTTTTGATGTGTTCGGGCACCCCTACTGGCTCCGTCCATGATTGTACCCAGAGATAAATTACTGGTACTCTGTAGGTGTGCATCAGAAAGTGATTGTTTCAGTTGACGATTGAAGCTAGCCGAGATGACACTATAACATGAACAAAAGGCTGCGCCAAGAACCGAAACGTTTCATCAGAACAGATGCCAAAAGCTTTCGCTAGCTTATGCAACTAGTCTTTTGTGATAGTACTCTCTGTGATCGATTGCACAATGACTTAGGAAGGTGCGGGTGCCTCACTGCCTTAGTGCCTGGCGACTTGCTCTGGTTGGTGGCCTGGTAGACTAAATTGTTGAAATATCCCAGCTCAAGTGCCCAATTGATAAGTGCTTATATCTAATCAGAAAAAAATTTCATTTACTTTTGGGGGTGCCCGTGCACCACGGGCACCCCCCTGGAGCCGCCCATGTGGCTAAACACTAACCGTCAACGACGTCACTGGCTGTTGCCTCACCGATATTAATTGCCGTAACCGGGCCGGCACGACCGCACGAACGAATACGCGCGCGCGCCAGGCTCGAGCCCAACGGTTGCAGTGTGGTACGTACTCGGTGGCTTACCACACACAGCCAGTGGCGAATCCAGGATGAAAAACAAGGGTGGACTCAACCGTTCAAAGCTTCGAATGATTAAACTAATTTGTAACAAATATAATCTTGTATTCTTTTGCAATTAAATTCATAATTTCATACATGAATAAAAGCAAAACAAAAAAAATATAAATACAATGAAAATACCTCGCTAATGGAAAGTGCATCTCCCAAAACATGTAAATATGGTTCCATTAGGTAACAACTTGTACATCAAAATTAGAAAAATTAGTGATACAATAGCAAGTTATACTTAAATGATCATGAACATTCAAAATAATTATGTAATGTTAGTTTCTCCATTATTGCAATTTGCAAACCTACGAATTAATGGCTAATTAAGTATATACCACACTATATCAATTATCAAACTTAGTAACAAATTAGAAATTAAGCAAAAAGTATATACCAGTAGGTCCAGCATAGGCCAATCCGGTAATCCAGCAAATCCCTTAACTTCTTAAGCCTTCGCTCAGCCCACGCCGCCACCCAGCCAAATCCCCACGCCGTCCTCACTCTTCTGACTCCCCTGCCCAAATCGCCTCGAGCCCTCGACGCCTCCAGCTCCCGCTCCCACACCCCGCCACGACTCCACCCGGCCACCCGGCTCCCCCTCCCCCTCCCCCTCTGGCTCCCCCTCTCGGCCTCCCCCACCCGGGCACCCGGCTACAGACTACCGCCTGCGGGCCTACGAATGCCGCCTACCGACTCCTTGCCTCTGCCCGGCACCCTGGCCGCCCAGATCCGCCTCCGCCTCCGGGGGACCGCCGGGGGTGAGGGTTTCCGGCCGGCCGGAGGGTGAACTTCAACCTGACGAAGTCTCCCCGATGAATTCGCCCCTGCACACAGCCGCGCGTCACGCGGCCGGCTCGAATCACTCCGAAATGGGAGTACTAGTACTCGGCGGCTTTCACCGTGCGGACCGAGCAGAGGCAGCCTGCGCTGCGATGCCCCCTGCCGCGCGCACGCATGATTGCTTGCCCGCGCGCCTGCTTCTGCACGCAATTACTACCCCTCCTTAACTCGGCTAGCCCTGTCCGGTTCCGGTACACACCAATTATATATACCGCTCACTATGAGACACCATGTGCGGTCTGCACGGAACACCCGGAGAAGGACGCAGCATGACACATTGGCATGCCATGAATCTATTATCAAGCTCTTGCACAACTAGGCAGGCTGGCTCCAATCACTCCATGGCACTCACACAGATCACTCAAGCAGTTCGGCTTAGCCGTACCGGGGACGCTTTCGGCTTTCGTACGACGACACTGCTCCATGGGGGCCTGCAAGTGCATGTAACATCCATTGAGAAACTGTGTGATACGCTAGGCAACAAGCTGTGACAGCAAGATGGAACCCACTTGGGAAAAAAAATACGAGAAATGGACGATCGGCTCGGTGTTGCCTTGACACGCCACATTACCTAACGGCTAGCATAACACTATTCAGGAACGCACTACCACGCTTGAATCCATGAGAACGATACGTTCCCAAGATTGACGCCACGAGAACATCTACGATAATTCACCTTATCTGTTACTAAGAGGTTGTCACATCAACTTTTAGATGATGTGGAGAAGAGAAGGTAAAACTGTTTCTACATGAAGAAACTATCAGATTGTTAATACCAAGACATAAAAAACAACCAAAAACTCTATTGGAGGCTTAGTTGTTACCTAAACACTCATTTTATGGATCCCACTGCCTACCAACAAGTTTGTAGCAATTAAAGTCTTAGATATGAAGCAGAAACAATCCATTGGAATGGTTGTTTCTTTTTATTAGATTAGATCTTCTCTCTCTTAAGAATGTGTAAAAACAAACTATTGTAGATGCTCTGATAGCAACGTCCCAGCTGTTCGCTCGGATCAAGCACCCTGCGTTCGCCCAGGCTAACCTGAGCCATCTGTTGCTAACATACAGCTTGACAGCTCAATTTTGCAAGTTTCAGAGCTACATGACAATGAGAATACAAGCGATGATAAGTTGATAACAGCCCTATGATGGCATTGTCCCAACAACATTTTCATTCCAACTAACCTACTGGCTTCCCTAGGTTTACAGGATGAAAAGAGAAGAAGACAAAAGGAAAGGCGAAAGAGACAGCTGTCCTACCAAATTACGAGGTACAGAACATGCGGTAGTAATAAAAGGAACACAAAAAACACCCCCACAACGCATACCCATTACACCAAACAAGAAGCCGGCACTAGTGGGTTTTTGGATGGGATGACACCTTCAGATGGATTAGGTTTTTCTTCCTTTCTCCATAGATCACAATACTCCTGCAACAAGCTTACTGGAACGGTTTCTTTCTGTCGGCAAATAGGAGTAGGGATTGCTTCTAGGATAGAACTTCACGCGAACGCAATGAACGAGAGGAGCACGACGAGGAAAACGGCCGGCCCAGCCCTTGGAGGCAAGCCAGCAGTAGCGGTGTCCATGATGCTGCTGCCTGTGCCTGTTGGTCCTAGGCCACCCAGCCCGGTGCCGGTAGTCCCAGTGGTAGTGCCCGTTCCCATGCCAGTGCCAGTGGTTGTGCCGGTGCCGGTGCCGGTGCCGGTACCGGGCGTGAAGGTTCCAGGGGTTGCTCCCCCCATTGTGCCTCCAGTGGTCGGAGTGGTGGATGTTCCAGCAGCACTGCATAAAGAAAGGAAAAGTTATTAGTTGTGGTGTGGAGTAATTTTGATTTGAGAGTATGCTGCAGCACCTAGTATCTAATAAAAAAATCTATATCTTGTTACTCAGGGCGAGATTATGATTTCCCCAATATTTAAATACAGTTAGACATGGTATAAAAAACAGTTATCTTTAATTCCACTATTTGCATTCACCTAAAAATCAATTATTGTCATAATCAGATTTATACTGCTGCTCACTACTTAAAAACATAGATCCTTCACTCCTGCGTGTTGCAACTTGCAAAGTATCTCAGCGTCGTATGTATGCTCATCAATTTATTCAGGTGTATGGTATACCCCACTGCAATCAGCCAATAACCAAACAGAAGTGTTGTGTGTATCTCCAAACATACAAATACAAGTTTGGAATGTCATAGCCTCATAGGTATGCATTTTGGATATTATAGCAGGAATGAAGAGTGGTTCCTCTTAGAGCTAGTACTACTTCACCTAGAGAAGTGTGGCTCCCATTCAAACAGAAAGAAAAGAAAAGAGATGTAAAGACTTGAGGTTTCAAATGGTGACGCAGACCTAGCTTTTGGTGTAGTATTTTTCAAAATAACATAGTGCAGGATACTAGCATAATAAAGATGCAGGGAAGGCAAGCAGAAAACACTTTCTTATAACGGTAAGTTGGGAACACATCAATTTCAGCTCTACAGAATTGATGGCTATTCGAGTATCAGTTATTACTCAAGTCAGTCGGTTGCATTCCAAAAAACCTTCTGGTTCACAACGACACACAAAGTTTCATTGTGGTACCAGTTCTCAAGATGCAACATATGAAACACCAATCGGTCCATCGGTGGTACTTCATGATGCATAGTCAATTCAAGTGAAGAGGCTAATAATGCACCTTGCACTTGCGGGGTAGGAGCAGCCAGAGGAACCTGCAAACGAGCAAGAACATAGTTACATAATAGATCATACAAGAAACAAACATACTCTAATTGATCGAGAAAATAATGAAAATGATAACGTTGTGTCATCTCCAACTCCAGAATTTTTTTTTGTTTACTTCAAAAATCAAATGCATTTTCATGTCAATTTTCAACATCCTTCTGGCTTAAAAATCAATTGCCAGTGACACCTAAGAATCCAAATGTACTAAAATTCTTGGATTTCTTAACTTTATTTAGTTAAACTCATCCACGTCAACAGACAATTCTAGGCATGAAGCTTGGCCTTTGAACAATACACTAGATTAACATTGAGTTAAGGTGACACAATAAAACAAGTTCAAAAATATAATGCGACACGAGGTGAATCTTGATTCCACTAGCCATGCAGTCTTTTTTTCAAATTTTCTAATCCTAATCGTCAAAACATTTCTAATCCAGCAACGGCCAAAGCACTGCGCACAACTTGCAATCAAATGCATGCATTTGCTTAATGACAACCAGTAGATTCTTGAACTAGAATACAGGGGTAAACTAAGCAGTGGATATGTAAGGGCCACTACTTGGGTCGCTGGTGGTGAGGGTGGCGGTGCCGGTGAAGTCGCAGGTGGCGCCAGTCGCTCTGTTTTTCTGGAAGTAGTTGTTGGCCGCCCAGGAGCAGTGCGAGGCGACAGTGTCGGGGTTGTAGCACGGCCCCTGCTCGTGGATGTTGGTACAGTCGGCCCCTGCTCCGCATGCGTAGTCGATGGTCTTCTGCAGCGCGGCCTGAGGCAAATCTGACCTGCACACGCACCAATCTGCCCAAGAACACAAGAAAAGATTAGCACTAAAGATTAGTAAAGGAAAGCTTAGGCGTTTGGGGGGTGCTTTACTGCTTTTATATCAGTTTCTTGATGTGCATGTCACGAAATGCGCGGAAGAAAGGGATGGCCAAGGAAATGTGACAAAAGCAGCAAGAAGGTAGAGTGAGGTTTGCACCGGAAGAAATGAGAGAACGGCAACTTTTCCATTCGCATTGTGCTAACGGAATTTTTACTTTTTTTAGATAAATTTGGTGGCATTTTGCTTAGAAAAAGAAGGGGAAATCCACTCGAGTGAGAAGAACACATCTCCAGGAGGGAAGAAGAAGAGATCTCCTGTCTTTGTTATTGATTATTGCTCTTGAGCAATGTTCTTCAAAAATAGAAGAACAACTGGAGCTAGGCATATGACTACCATCAGACATAACAAGGTAGGAAAAGGGAATCTAGAAAAAAATAAAAGTTGATAAACCATAACCAAAGTTGCATATATGCAATGGCTTCTCGCTTCTCCTATAAAAATGGGGGAAAATATAGAGAAGCTTCTGCTATTTCAAACATAACCATAGACGGAAATAGGCAGAAACATTCATCAGAGGAAAAGAGGGGCCTAGTTAGTGTCTACACAACATCCAAGAAATAGAAGAACAGCCGAACGGGAAAGACAGGGCAAAAATCCACGCGAACTCCAAATACCAACTTTACGAACAAAAAGGAGGAGACTTCGCAGTTTGCAGCCATTATTTTAGACAAAACCCAGAAAAAACTAACGAAAGGGAAAGAAAGGTTAGAAAGAGACCGGAGCTCACCTGAAGCAACGAGAGTGGAGGAGAGGAGAAGCAGCGCAGCCACCACCAGCGCCTCCATGATGAGGTACCCCGAGCACGCGGGAGAATCAGAGACCTCTACGAGACTCGCAGGCTTGGCTTTGTTCCTCGTCTAGAGAGAGAGGGAGAGGAGATGAGAGAGAGAGTGGCTCGAAGACAAGGGAGAGGAGATGTGAGCAGCAGCAGGTCAGGCCGCCAGGGAGTATGCTTCGTTGTGCGATGTGCGGGCTGCGCGTGGATTTTTGATCTGCCACGGGCGCCTACTACGAATTTTTCATTTTTTTTTTTGCATCAACGGTTGCGATCTCTGGGAGACTGAGCCGCACCCACCACCACCCTCGCTTTGCTGCCTTTTGCAGTTTTGCGTTCTCTCTGTATTCTCCTGCCCACCGCAGGAAGCGAAATGCCAGTATATTTCGTGCGGTGATTGTTTTGCTTTTCTGCATGGAACTTCGCAAAAAAAAAGTTGGTGGTGTCTTAGGGCGTACTAAGTGCTTTGTTGCTAAATAGTACTCAAATTTTGAACTCTATCCAGATTCAATGGATGAGATCACTTTGCCTTCTTTCCTCCTATCTTAGTACTATTTTGTGTGGGAGTATTGTTGGATTTTTATATGGCTTTCAATATTTATTGTGGTTATTGTCTATTTTAGTTCAATGTGGAATATAGATATATGTGATAGGAAATTATTCGATGTGGAATCTAACTCGAGGAATAAATACTCGAGGTATCGAGGACGGCTGTGCTGGAATAGGTAGACATATTTATTGAGATCGAGTCTACTGGAATTTAATATGCATGCGTATGATTAATCCGGATACAGCACATGGCGGAATAGCTGGGTTTGCTTTGTAGGATCGGCTCTACAGGCTGTTGACCCACATGATCAGTTTGGAACTGACCTCGTAAACAATCTGATCATGGCACATGACTCACACATGTGTGCTAGGGACTAATATATTTTAGACTCATTAAACTAGCATGTCTGATCGTGGTTGGTGACATGGTTCAGGAGTCTCACGAGGTATCGAAAATAGGTGGGTCAATTATAACACCTGAAAGTGGAGTCTATAAATAGGTCCCTACCCTCTAGCCTCATAATGCAATTGTGAGCGGCACCACGGAAAAAGCAGAGGAATAGAGGGTAGACCAAATAGACACCACAAAATCAATCTAGGGTTTCAAGAAATCCTAACGAGTACTCCATTTTTTAGACGTTGGATGCATATCGGCTTCCGTCCACTAGTTTGTTGCATACCATGCACTGATCACATTTGCTCATATGCGATACATTGAGGAATGCCCCGGTACACATTATTATTTTTTGCATGGCCTTTTTATATAAGTTATATAATAGTTTTACACAAATTAAATTATGTAAAAAATGGTGTGATTGTTTGTAAAAAAAGAGAAACAAAACAAACTATAAGAAACACAACAAAAACTATAAAAAAACATACATGTTCATTTATATTGCAGGCTTGCAGCTCTCGACAACCTTAAACAAATTGATTACTCACTTGTCACATTGTTTACCCAGAGAGAAATTACAAAGCACAGTGTGGATAAAAAAACTCGAGTACTCGCAAACAAAAAAAACACTCAAGTACCATTTAGCAAATTCCAAAAAAAAAAGTTTTGGTTTCTCGTGTGGGTTATGCACTTCTGTTTGGAAACTTTGTAACAAAAGCAGCCACAGAGTCGGTCACGGACCAAGCCTCAGACTGTCCATATGCATTTAAGAGCAAACTAATATTTTTTTGCGATTTTTCAAATAATTTTTCATAGACTTTTGATCATAGGTCTCGGACCATTGCCCCAGCTACCCGAGGCCCAGCTCCGCCCTGTAACAAAGTAATAGGAAGTTTTTTACGGTTCTTGTTTTTGTATTTTTCATGTCATGAGCACTACGTTTAGTACTAAAGTTTTGTGCCGTAGAGAGTAACGAGAAATTGACTTGATGGAATTACTAGTGTTGATTTATTCGTGGGCAGATTATTTCATACACTATACGTAGGTGGTTCAGGTAGTGTTTATATTCACAAAGGCGGATATTCACATAGACATAATGTTGCAGAGTATTAGTTCCGTAGTAAATGACGAAGACATCTTAATCACTTAAGCCGTCGTATTTCAGACTTGGCATTGTTGTAGAGTATCTTTGTACAATTTTTTCTAGTGCTTTTCAATTTTGATTTGTCATTTTACTTAATAAATGTGAACTATTAGATCTGAAATAAACGGATGAGATTAGAACTGCACAAGCAATTGTACTCTCCTGAACATTCAGCCATCACCTCTTCGTCTATTATGCTCAAGTGGCTCTACTTGAGCTCGTCTATGCTATAAATTCGCATGCATGCAGCATGCATGCGTAGACATGTACTCATATGTACGTGAATATATCCACAAATTCTATTTGCAACAACGGTCACATTTAATTTGAGTACAGACCTCGTGTTAGTAGTAACAGTACACTAGTACTCCCATGGTATTACAGCCTTCAGGTGAAAAATCAACACTAGCCTTTTTTTTAGCAAAAGAAACCATCAGTCACAAAAAAAGAAAGCATGCAAGCTACTGCTAGGAGATTGCACACTCCCGCTTCTTCATTTTTTTCCCCTCCGGAGGCTAAGCAGCGTACACGTAAATTTTCACACGAACTCGGACAAGGTGATTTTGTTTTCCCAAAAATTGCTTGTGTTCCCCTCAAATCTGCAAGCAAAACAACAGCAAAGCCCTGCCGGTAGGTTCTCGTAAGAATTTTAAAAAAAAACCTGCGAGTAGCCCACGAACTGGTTGGCAACTGCACGTCCAACTCAATCATACACATTGCGTTCGCCTCCTCGCGAACGACGGTAGCAAGCTGACGACGCTCCAAACCGACCTTTGAACGCGAAGTTACAACGACACATCACCCGACGCTAACACCGGAGCCTGCACTCACACTGACACTGACCAGTGTACTAGTACTCTTTTTAAGTTGCAAATGGCGAAACTACTACCGCGATGTGCTCGTCCCTTTTGACCCGAGATTAGATTATTCATCAATCGTGCAGGGCTTGATTGGTTGGTGGGTGGGCTACGGCTACGGCTACGGGAATATATGCTGTTGTTGTGAGTGGACTCTCGAATCATTGTGCCGTGTGCCATATCATGCATGTTCAACGGTCCGGACGAGCTAGCCTAGCCATGCTGCCTTTTTTTATGGAAAAAGATGTCGCCAAACCCGTACATTTTTCTACTGTGATATCATGCGATTCGGCTGCTTGTAGCTAGTGCGGTTTAATATTGTTGCACTTGAGTGATCAGATCGTACTGGGTCAATTTTAGGCAGAGCTTGGAGTTTGGACGCGAGTAAAACCAGTCGCCAATTTGTGTAGTGGTACGTACGTGCGGCAGGGCTAAATCTCCTCTCTTTTTTGTGTTGCTCCGTGTCTGTAGCAAAATGACTTGAGTACCAAAGCTGGAGGAGAACCAGCAGTAAATTGCAATTTCAAGTCAGTTCTAGATGCCCCCTTACAGTAGCCAACCAAGAAATCCATCACGGATTTAACCCCTTGATACCATGCATTTGCAAAAATGAACACCGTACTATTTTTTTTTGCAAATCTAGCCCCCCCCTCCCCCTCTTACCGCGGTAGGTGAGCGCGGAAGGGAGACGTTCAGCACGAATCTTCGCAGAAATGGACGGCGATCATGAAGCGGCCACTTATCACGCTCGACCACCATGGAAGCCTCTTTCCGCGCTCATGCACCATGATGGCGGCATACTGCGATGGGCGATCTGGTGTGTCTCTGGTGTCTTTCCGCGCTCGGGGCGCTGAAAATGTGACCTTCGCTCCCGATCATGGAATGAGGAGGAGAGGGCAAAAAATGCAATTGTGTGTGAGAGATGGCTAGTTTAGGAGAAAAAAAGGGCTGCGGGGGCGATATAAGAAAAGAGTCGCCAACCAAGTTTGGTGGAACTGATCAGAACTTTGCATTTTTTTTTTTTGGGTTCTAAGCCGGGGATCGAATCCTGGTTAGGCAGTAGGCACTGCACGCTCTCGCGCCGTTTGGAACAAGCGAATGTTCCCCAATCCTGCAGGAATTAAGGCCCCGTTTAGAGCACGGACTAAATTACCGAATTCCCAAACAAGGCCTGATAAAAGTGCCGATTTACCTTAGGTTGTATTTTGTTTACTTTGTGTTTCCTCCTGGTCGTGTAAATATATTTCCCAAACATTTTCAAAGAAGAAATGAAGCTTAGCTGCTGCTCCTAGCTATCGGCGGCAAACAGGTGGTCGTGCTCGAACTGTTCGTCAGTTGCGGCGGTTGGAGAGGATAGTGAAACGTCGAGCTCTATTTTCGAGCCTGCAAAGCTCGTCACATCTCGCATGGTCCACTTGTCTTAAACCGTGGAGCTCCATTGCTGCTGTTTGTATCACGGAAACGAATCACAAAGGTACAGAGTTCACCATAGTTTGCTGCTCATTAGTGGCAAGTGGCGGTGAAGAAGAGGCCCCCAAGGTTGGTGGGTTGGTGCCAGCTTCAGTGTAGTCTGTAGTAGTACTCGGCTTGATTAGGGTTGGTAGTGGCACATCACATGATACACCGAGGCCTAGTTCGTAGTGGCCCGGGTGGGCCGGCATCCCGCCCAATCCTTGTGCGCCTAAATTTGGAGTCTGGGTCGAAATGATTTTAATTTTTGCGCCATCATCCCTCGTTGGCTGCAGTTCGTGTAAAATATGCCTCTTTCATTTACTTACTAACCACTTTGCCTTTTGCTTTCTCACATCTTCCTGCTTTTCTGCTATCTTCTGTTAGGCTTTTCTCCTGCTCCTCCTTGTTCCTCTCTCTTTCGTGCCGTATACGGCCATGGTTTGATAGAGCTCCCTCTATGCTCCTCTCTCCTCCCTACCTTTCTTGTGATCTGACGAACAGAGGAGGACAAGGAGGAGGAGAGATGGAGGCGAGCGCTAGGCCGCTCGCCGGCTCCCACAACAACGACGAGCTCACTGTCATCCCTCGCGACAGCAAACCTAGGGGTATGTGCGGCGCCAGCCGGTGAGCGTTACGTCGCCGCGGCGTGTGTGGGTTTCAGGTAATGTGTGGTGCTAATTCTGGTTGGTTTTTTTCATCCGCAACGTCCAGTCTCCACCTGCTCGTTTGGTTTGCTTGTTGCAAGTTGATTTGTTGCAGTAGCTTTTCTTAATTGTCGCACATAGTGTTTTATTTTGTTGCAATATGTCTTTAAAACGTTGCATTAGCTTTTTCAAATTGTGTTGCACATGATCATCTTTTTTGTTCCCGTAACGATTTTCAATTTTTGTTGCAAACATTTAATTCTATTGTTGCACAAGCAATTTTAAAATTTTGTTTTCAAATGTTGCAGTGTCGTAAGGTCGTAAATTTTTTTTTCAGTATTTCTGATCTTGTTTTAGCCCTTAACTAAGTCATATAATCATGGTTTTCATTCTTCTTTCGGTGAGAAAATGATATTGACGAGGATAGAAATCTCTATGCATTACTTTAATACATAATTAAAAGACTATATGTCTTCGTGGTTGTAATCCCTAAGGCTAACGACTCCTGTGGTCGTATGGATTCCAGAGGTTACATAATAAGTCTCCTGGTCGGATGAGGTCATGTACCCAGTCCCCGACCAGATAACTGCTCGAAGAAGCAACGAACTAGCATTTTCTAAATCCAAGTATATTTCTTACCGTGCGATGAATGGAACACATGTCATATTTGCTCCATACCACGCGACGTTTCATGGTTCTAAGATACTGACAATAACCACTATACGGTTCAATGTCTCACAGACACTCATCAATGATCAGTTACTGTTCGTCTAACTATAACTGATCCCTCCGACCGGACGCGTCGCTTTCAACAAGCATCTTCTCTAGGAGTAACTGTCACCTCTTTGATGGTTATTTAAAAATGGAGTATGGAGGAACAAAGGCATCGGATTGAAGCATTATAATCGACACTCGATTCATGTTTCAAGTCTCATTTAATAGCATAGCAAGCATACACTCATTATAATTAAGGATTAGTCCACTGTCTTGTCGAAGGCACCCCCTGTAAAGGATCCATTTCATAGCAATAAAGAGCAATCACATTCTCTCACAAGAACTCTTTGCCATTTTCTCTATTTATTTCGTAAGATCGGCGACTCGATTGTTGACAGTTGGCACCGTCCGTAAGGAAGAAGGCGTTGTGTTCTTGAAGATTAGTTCACTCAAGCATTCCTCATTCACTTCCTTCGCTCCATCATCACTCATGTGATCATGGCAGAGACTTGGGATGAGGAAAATCGGTTCGATTTGGCGGACTACTCCAACTTCGACATGGACGCATGCATCTGCGACATGCAAGAAAACGGGATGTCGTCATCATCCTCTTCCATCGCCGGCTCTCCACCACCTGAGGTCAGCGGGGTCGACTGGATGGATGAGGATTCACCACTGCCATCAATGGCGCTCCCAGAGGATTCGGTCGTTTCGACCAGTTTGGAACGTCTGAACACCTCTACAAGCCTGATCACTCCAACCGGCAAGACTGGCGATGAAGCCCCAACGCTGCGATCAAAGGATCAATGTACTCTCGATACGGTCATAGGCAACCAGTATTCGCCAACGGTTCCTACGTATTCCGGGGGCAACCAACATTTGGTGAAGGTGTCAATGAAGTTACCATTGATCATAGGCCAAGTGGGAATGATAAAACTTAGTATACGGTCGGCAATCCGCTGGATCAAGCTGAGTCCACCACAAAGCCCACCGGAGGTGGTAATCTCCGACCGCTCCCCGTCATGGAGGGTCCTTGCTGAAGCACTGGAAGACTCTCTCTTAGTTACGACGGGAGCTCGTCGAAGGACTGCTGCTGAAGGCACGAGGTTCACGCAATCGGAGTTACCGATCAAGATGCCGTGCACAGTTCTCCACAGTTTGTCCCACCACCACTTGTTGGTCGAAATGGTACAGGCGCTGAAGCACCAACTGACGAAGGCGAACGAGCTAATGGACGTCGATCAGTTAATTCACCTGTTCCTACCTCACAGCGTGTGACTGGTCAGACAGGACAAACCGGAAGGTCAAGGAAAAAATTTGAGCCATCGAACACCCACCGCTAGTGGGAATCCTCCAAGACCTTCGGCAACGATTCAAAACCTACAACGAGTTAGATACATTCTGAATAACCCAGATCCTACTCTGGCAGGAACTCCATGCTATGTCCAACTTGCAGGGCAGGTGTCGGAGATCCTTCAACAGACTATGCAGCGTACAGAAATGTACCGGGAGCAAAGGAACTTGCAAAGTCGCACGATGACCTCGTCCCAGCGCTCCTCTCTTAGCAGATGACAACATGGTCGGTCGGAGGACAGAACAATACCAAGACCCCCTCGCAGGTTCCGACCAGGGAATCACGAGGGAAAACGGCTCTTCCTAGCAACCACTCCTCCTCGTTAGGAGGAACGATCGCTTGGTTCCGATGACCTTCGCCATCGTCTGAACAAAGCAGGTGGTTTAAGACGTAACACTAACGTCTACGACCGGATTGGGATACCGAATACAAGGTATGCAAACCTTAGGAACTGGTCCCCAACTGACTATAATATGACCCCTTTCAGAGAAGGCGCCACGATTCCATTACGGGATGTCGAGCATTCTCGGCAGAGCTCCAAGCTGTTCGTTGGCCAGACAGGTTCCGACCAGCCAACATGGAGAAGTTCAATGGGATTCAGAACCCATCAGAATTTCTTCAAATCTATACCACCGCCATCAAAGCTGCTGGTGGTAATGACAACGTGAAGACAAATTACTTGCCCACGGTCCTTGAAGGGTCTGTCTGGTTGTTGTTGCTCAACCTACTGATTGGATCTATCTACACTTAGGAGCAGCTGTGCGACACTCTGATCGCCAACTTTCAAGGGACGTACGACCACCCCGGGAAGGAGGATTATCTTCATCGGATCAGGTAGAAAACCAATGAAACTTTTCGACAATACATCAAGAGGTTTAGCCACGTTTAAAACTCTATCCCACAGGTCGCAGAATCTTCTTTCATCTAGGATTTTAAAGCAGGGCTAAGGAACCGACAGTTTACGGAGGATATTGCAATGAATCCTCCACGAACGACCGTCGAACTTTTCGATATGGCTGACAAATATGCAGTCGCTAGCAAAGCGGTCGAATAGTGCAAAGCTATTGATCGAAAAGATAAAATTCCCTAACCAGGCTTGGAGAAACAAGAAAATAAGAGCAAAAAGTCTCTCAAGAGTAAGAAGAGTCGCAAGCCCGACAACAAAGAAGTCCCTATGATTCTAAAAAAAATTATCAAGAGCAAGAAAGATTTTTTCGGTCGGAACAATGCGAAAGCTCCGACCGACGACTAAAAAAAGAATAAGAAGTGGTGTCCACTTCACCAGGCAGCAGGGCATGATCTGCAAACCTACTAGGCCTGACAAAAGAAACTAGAGGATCACTACTCGGGTAAATGTCCTCCTCCCTGTAACAGAGCTTGGAGAACCAAGCTCCAAGAAAGATAAAGATGGCGACGAAGAGATGCAGTACCAGGAACCGCAACACACTGTGAACATGATCTTCGGAGGATCTTCGTTGTTCGACTCAAGGCGCCATCTGAAAGCTGTGGAGCGGGAAGTGAACCTCGACGAGTCTTCGATTGACATCAAGCCATCCAGGTGGTCGGAGACAACTATCTCCTTCAGCAAAGAGGATTGCCCAATCCCATCAACTTGACCAGGTAGGTTCCGTATCGTAGTTAAACCTATTATTAACAATTGTAAAGTTAATCGAGTCTTAATAGATGAAGGTAGCTCTTTAAATATTTTATTTACGGGAGCATTGGAAGAAATACAAATTCCCAGGTCGAAGTTAAAACATGTGAAATATGTCTTCCATGGCATAGTTCTTGGTTCTACTGCTAAACCGATAGGGCAACTGTCCCTACCGGTTATGTTCGGAAGACCTAGCAACTTCTGAATAGAAAAGATTTCGTTTGATGTGGTAGATTTTGAAACCATATACAATGAAATCCTTGGTCATCCGGCATTGGCAAAATTCCTGATAGCCACACATTATGGTTATCAAAGTTTTAAAATGATAGGACCGAAAGGAGTCATCACAGCTCGAGGAGATCAAAAAATGGTGTATGCGTGTGATCGGAAATCCTTAGAAAACTAGTCGACAAGCTTTCGGCTAGGGAAACTAATCTGCCTACCATGCAGGTCAAGCACTCAAGATCAAAGATGGCGCCGAAGCCTTCTGACCAGACCAAGGAGGTCACACTCGACAAAATACGCTTCTCCGAAAAGCGCCAAAATCTCGTCTGGGTCAGGAAATGCTAACACATCTATCCAAAAGGTACTGGTCGGGGCAGGACTCAACCCCAAATTGGAAGATTCGCTCGTCTCCTTCCTCCGAGCAAACTTGAACGTATTTGCCTGGCAGACGTCCGACATGCCCGGAGTCCCCAAGGAGGTGATTGAGCACAGGCTAGCTCTACAGTCTAACAAAAACCGGTCAAGTAGAAGCTGAGACGCTTCGCACCTGATCGGAAGGAGGCAATCCAGTCAGAGATCTACAAGCTTCTCGAGGCTGGATTCATTCGTGAAGTCGACCACCTAGAGAGGCTTGCTAACCCTGTACTGATTATAAAAAGCAATGAGAAATGACGAATGTGTATTAACTTCACAGATCTTAATAAAGCTTGTCCGAAGGATGACTTTCCCCTTCCACGCATTGATCAACTTGTAGACTCTACTTTCGGGTGTGAGTTGTTAAGTTTTTTAGATGCGTACTCAGGGTACCACCAGATTAACATGAGTAAAGATGATGAGGAGAAAACTTTCTTCATCACACCATATGACACTTACTGCTATGTTAAGATGCCATTTGACCTCAAAAATGCTGGTGTGACATATCAGAGGTTAATGCAAATAATCTTTAATTCTCAGATAGGTCGAAATCTGGAAGCCTACGTTAATGACTTGGTTGTAAAAAGCATCAATGCTGGCGACCATATTTCCGACCTATACGAGACTTTCAATAACTTAAGAAGACATAACCTTAAGTTAAATCCAGAGAAGTGTGTGTTCGGAGTTTCTTCGGAAAAGCTTTTTGTGTTCCTAGTTTCGGCTAGAGGAATTGAAGCAAACCCATCAAAGATATCGGTCATCGACCATACGTGTCCTTCGACCACAAAGAAGGAAGTCCAAAAACTAACCGACTGTATGGCATCGTTAAGTCATTTCATAGCACGGTTAGGTGAAAAAGGACTACCTTTCTTCAAACTTCTTCAGAAATATGAAAGTTTCGAATGGACTAAAGAGGCAAACGATGCCTTTGAAGAGCTTAAAAAGTATCTTACGAGTGCCCGTTCTTAGTATCTCCAAGATCAGGAGAAATATTGCTGATTTACGTGGCTGCAACGCCACAAGCAATCAGTGGTGTACTGGTCATAGAACGTAACAATGTCCAATGACCAGTATATTACGTAAGCGAAGTTTTACGTGGACCTAAAGAAATATACCCACAGGTACAACAGTTACTCTATGGTCTCTTTATGGTTTCAATGAAACTAAGGTATTACTTTCAGGCCCACAGAGTGGTCGTACCGATCGGATATCCCTTAGGTCAAGTTCTCATAAACAAGGAATCATTAGGACGCATAGCAAAATGGGCGGTCGAGCTTGGGTCGTTTGACCTCTATTTCATCTCACGAACAACAATTAAGTCCCAAATAATAGCAGAATTCATTGTCGAATGGATGAACCATGAACCCTCCCAAGGGCCCAAGTACGAACACCACGACGAGTGCACAATGTACTTTGATGGTTCCTTGATATTCAAAGGCTCGGGGGCTGGAATTGTCTTGATATCACCTACTAGAGAACATATCAAATACGCCTTTCAACTAAACTTTCCTGCTACAAACAATGTGGCAGAATATGAAAGTTTATTGGCAGGACTTCGAGCAGCCAGAGTGCTAGGGACTCGCATATTACTAGTGAAAGACGATTCTCAACTAGTAGCGAATCAAGTCGGGAAAGAGTATCAATACTCAAGTACCAAGATGTCATCTTATTTGGCGGAAGTACGGAAATTCAAAAAGTATTTCTTCTGTTTTCAGATCCAACATATTCCTAGAAAGGAAAACCTTCTGGTAGACCAGTTGGCATGGATGGTCTCCACAAGGTCACCTGTCCTGCCTGGAGTTTTTCTCGAGCAACTCGATTCACCCTAGATAGTCAAGCATTCTAAGAACATAGATGTTCCACTAGAGGTCGTGCAAATCGATCCCGAGAATATAGATGCTCCACAGGCGGTCGTAAAGCATGATCATGGTAGAGATTGGATGACGTCGATCTACGATTATCTTCAGCATGGCATTTTTTCTTAAAATGGTGTAGAGGCTGATCGTATAACTCGAAAAACTAAATCATACACTCTGATCAAAAGTACCTTGTATAAACGAAGATCTCACGGTGTGTTGATAAGATGCATATCTCAAATGGATAGCATTAAGTTGCTAGCCGACATTAATGGAGGAGTCTGTGGAGCACATCATTCCTACATAACACTGGTCGCACTACTACAAAAAGGCTAATACTGGACGCCTCATCACAGATGGTTGACCAAAACCGTCTGTATTACATGTAATCACAGATGGTTTTGGTTTAGAGACCGCTCAGGTTTCTTGGCTCGCGCTAAAACCGTTTGTGAAGAGGTAATATCACAGACGGTTCATAACTAAAACCGTCTGTGAAGTATCACAAACGGTTCTTAACAATAACCGTCTGTGAAACCTCACAGACGGTTCTTAACAATAACTGTCTGTGATATTACTACATATCACGCATTTATTTTTTGTTATAACCGTGCGTGATAATATCGCTTCTGACTCGGTTGAAGCCCAATGAGTTTCTTCGTCGCATCAATGCCGCTTCGACTCCCCGATGCGTCTCTTCGTCTCCACGCTCTGAATTTATTCCTTATTTAAAAAAAATGATCATCCGTCATCGAAGATGATCATCCCCACATATAACTCTACTACTTATAAAAACAGAAATGATTGCCTCTTCTGTTTCCTTGTCGCCGACATTGATGGCCTACCTGGCCGTACTGTATGAGCACCGCTCTCATTTGACGTTAGTGGTATCTTGTGAAGAACACTTGTTTCAACAAGTCTTACTCTCTGTCCGAAATTTGCTGGCGGATGGCGGCCACCTTTCGCCGTCTTGACATCCTCCTCCATCGCGTCTTCCGGGTGATCTCCCACTTTCAGCGAGTTTACCGTGTCATCGACGTGGTCCTCCACAACGACGTTGCACGTGACTTGGACTGTTTAATCGAGGCGGCGGGTGGAATAATTGGAGGGGTTTCTTGCAAAATGGTTGAGTCTTCCCCAGTTCCCCGTCTCCCAAGAATATCTAGAGGCTATTTGCTTCCTGGCCTGGAGAAGATTTGCGTGGCCGGCACAGCATTGGGAAGCTCCCCCGTTGGATGTTTGCTTCTTACCGGTAAGCCGCTTGGCTCGGCGTAGAAGCAGCGCTGGGAGGCGAGCCTCCCAGCGACTTCATCCACTGTTAATTGCTTCAATTCAACTGTCTATTTTTTATTCACCAATTCTAGACACAGATTTTCAACCAAACAACTCATCTTCAAATTTGCCTGACGAGATAAAAACCACCTGCTTTCCCTTAGTCACGACAACCGGGTCCCACAAACTCCAAAACCCTAACCAAATAAACTCACCATTCGAACTCCCAAAACCCTTCTCCGACCCTTCCTGCCGCCGCCACATGCATCACCTCTCCCTCCCCCGGTCCGCCGACACTGCCATGGACGCCAGAGGCGCCTCCGACCAGTCGCGCCAGGTGCGCGTGCGCTTCGGGACGAAGCTGCCGCCGCCGCTGCGCGCGCCGCCCACCGCCATCGCCGTCCCCGCCGACCTCTCCCGCATGGGCCTCTCCGAGATCGTCAACCGCCTCCTCCTTGCCGGTGAGCGCCCCCGCACCCTAGCCCCGACCTCGCTATAGCGAAACGACCCGCGGATTTTCTGAATTGTCAGCTCCGTTTCGCAGCCGATCCGGACCACCAGGCGCAGCCCTTCGACTTCCTCGTGGACGGCGAGCTCGTGCGGTTGCCGCTCCAGCAGTTCCTCCTCGCCAAGGGCATCTCGGCGGTACGAATTTGTGTTCGATGGTTTGGTTTTTCGGAGATATTGCTGTGCTGTGGACGTGGTATTGAAATTATGTTCGGATTTGGTGTGAATTTTTTGCAGGAGAGGGTGCTTGAGCTCGAGTATGTGAAAGTCGTGGCACCGAGGAAGCAGGAGGAACCCTGCCCGCATGATGACTGGGTTAGTGCGGTTGATGGATCAAACCCGAGGTATGATTTTTGTCTGATGAGGATGTAGGTGGTCAATCAGGCCTTGTTACTGAATAGTGATGCACAAACCTGTAACTGTTGAAGTAATTGGCCAGGAATTAAAATATTAGTGCCCATTTATTTGCAATATTTTGTGTATTGGTTAGATGTTTTGGGCTTGGGTTTTTGATTTGAGGATATGCCTTATTTGGATATAAGAGGTTAGTTGATGCAAAAATTTGATTTTGGCTAAGGTCAGAGTTATGGGCTGTATTATTTGTAAAAAAATGAGTTATAGGTTGTACTTCAGCTGTCAGCAGGTTTGGGATGGGGATCACGGGACGTCTGCTGGCATACATAGCTCTCTGGAAATTTTACTCAACAGTTGTTCTGATATATTGCTGTCTAGAGTACGTCGACACTGGCTTCTACTGTAGCACCAGGGCTAGTTGTGATTAGGAAGGAATACAGGGGGATGATAGCATTTAGACTTGAACCTAAGCGGCATAAATAGAGGGCAAATTTGAGGGATGATAGCATTCAGACTTGAACCTAAGCGACGAAAATAGAGGGCAAAATCAGACTCTTAGATGCTGTTGTGTAA
The DNA here is from genome assembly GCA_036346405.1 of Phyllostachys edulis. NCBI lineage: Eukaryota > Viridiplantae > Streptophyta > Magnoliopsida > Poales > Poaceae > Phyllostachys > Phyllostachys edulis. Next base: position 51,970,593 of record CM070557.1, on the reverse strand, counting down.
TTGTGTTCAGGCTATTTCGAAGAACTTAGTTTTGTGACTTTGTCCATTTATGAAATTTGCTAAATAAATGCTTGTCCTCGGATCTGTTCTTGACGACATGCTTCAAGCAAATAATCTGATGTAAATGTTATGTAGCACCAAGACAATGAGTTATGAAGGTTTTCAAGAATTAGAACTGTACCAGGATGACTCACCTGGGAAATATTTTCTATACTTGCTTAGCAAAAAGGCTTGATATTGTTTTTAGAAGCTTGTTTAGTCAGCAATATAACTTTTATGGGTTTGGAAAGTTTTTTTATCTGACTTACCTGGCTGATCAATATTTTGAAATTCCATGGAGAAGTTCTTAATACAACTAAAAATGGGCTAAGCCATAAACTGTAGAGCCAAAGATATGTTCAACTTGCCAAGGCTAGGTTAAAATGTACTAGTGTATGGTGTGCCTATCTCACCCAGAGCCAACATGAAGGGAGAAATTCCAAACAACCCAGGTATCTCATTGTCTGATTGGGTTATTGTGAGTTCAACACTGCATATAGATTTCCAAATGTGGAGCCTCATCTCCAACTTTCCTCGATTCCACTACCTGACTGTACTACTAGCAACTGATCAGTATTATGCTATTAATACACTTATACACAGTGACAATTTTGATCATTTCCTTAGTTTGATATACATAAATCACTTTGACAGTTCAAATGAACTCTTTACACTTTACATCTTTCATCTTTATTTCAAGTTTTGTTTCCATGTGGATTCCATTATTACTAAACTACTTATCTTTTGGCAGCTTCATATTGACAGGTTGCTATGATGGTCTTGCAAGGTATGCATCTCTCAAGTCTCTGCTGTTTATTTTACTTGACTCTGTTAGAATTAGGGCACTTGTTACACGAAAAGTATGTAGAATTGTTGTATGTTTGACCCTTTTTGTTTCATTTATTGCATAGAATATGGAAAGATGCAGCTGTATGTACTCAAGTTTTGGAGGGGCACAGTGGTGCAATTACTTCTGTCAGCTTCATCAATAAAGGTTAGCTTGCTCAGTTTTTTTTTAATATTTGTCTATTAATTCTATGAGGGCATTCCTTTTGGTAATTATTTTTCCATCATTGTCACCAATGTCAAGACATGTGTATTTTTAAGCTGCTAACTTGAATAATATTATTCCAGGAGTTGAAACCGAAGGCAATTTGCATGTAGTGACTGGCTCAAAGGATAGGTCATTGCGCCTATTCAAGGTAAAGATACTCTTTTTTGCTTTTATTTCCAAGAATTATTTATTTACATTGTGATATCTTTCTTATGATCTTGCATTATGCCGTGCACTCCTGAAGTTTGATACATCAGTCACTATGGGCTACCCGAAGCGGATTGGGGCTTACAAAATTCTTCCTGGGCACACATCATCTGTTCAAAGTATTGCTGTAGACCCCTCCAGAGATATGGTGATGATCACTTGATCTGTTCTTCCACAGCAATGCTATATGATACTCATTTTATCCTCAGTTCCTTTTAACCTATTTTTTGGTACCTAGGTATGTTCTGGTTCCTGGGATAGCACCATCAAGCTGTGGTCAGTCGAAGGATCTGAAGAAGATGGTGATGCTGTCTCGGTGAAGAAGAGAAGGATGAATTCCGATTCATCTGGACCCGAAGAGTCTCAGTTAGAGGTACTTGTTATTTTCTGATCCAAATTCTTGGTCTTGTAAGCATAGTGCCAAGGCTGTAAAGACTATTCAATATTCATGTGTTAATTGAGGTAGGAATTCAAGTTTTTTTTTCACTGCCTTTTTGTGTGTGCTGGTGTCTTTCCCCTTGGGGTGAGGAGCTACTGTGATAAAGAGTATGGATACTCAGCGAAGTGAAAAATGGTTTGGTTCCTGTTCAAGTCATGAGCTACTCTTGACCTTTCCATGGTGCTCTATCTGGGACTAGACCAACTGATTCCAGTTATTGGTTTGAAATTGGGCCGGGTATTGGTTTTCAAATCCCTGTGCTATGATAAATTTTAATTTGTGCCGACTACCATGATTTTGAGGGAGATGAAAGAAGGCTGACACTTTCTGCTATTGTGAAGTTCATGTTATTTGTTGTCTTGAACTCATGATAAGCCCCGCTGATCTCACAGTTTTGATTCTGTTGTACTCCAGGGTTCGGCCACTTCAACACTTCTGGGACATACACAATGTGTTTCTGCTGTTGCCTGGCCTGAGCAGCAAACAATATTTTCAGCATCTTGGGATCATTCTGTTCGGCAGTGGGATGTTCAGACAGGGAAAGAAACATGGAACATGGTATGCAGACTGTATCTATATGTTGCAAATTATGCAGTGAATTCTTATCTATTTGGGTTCAATATATGAAGCAGGGGGTTCCCGTTCTAGCTTGAAAAAAAATCTATATATTGCAAAAAAGATGTACGAACAGTTTGCTGTTTTCATGCTAGCATAGCAGAAAGAAGGAAACAGCTTTGTTATGCTAATTGATTGGCATCTGCACATTTTGGTGCTGATTTTATCTCAATTTTGCTTCTTGTAAACTGCGAATAAGAAAGTCCCTACTTATTCTTTGACTACTAAATCTCCACTGTCCAAAAAGATATTTGTCTAGTGGAGTCATATAGTTAGTGCAACTCTCTTGTTCTGTTTCATAACTGATCCCATCTTATTTCACATTGATGTCCAAACCTTTTCCATAGGTTTGTGGGAAGGCCTTGAATTGCTTGGATTGTGGTGGTGAGAGTTCTTCACTGATCGCTGCTGGTGGTTCTGACCCTGCCTTGAGGGTATGGGACCCTCGCAAACCTGGTAAATATATATAAAAAATATGTTTGTAATTATCTTTTGTGGACCACATTCAAGCTAGCTCATATGTTTTTCCTGAAACAGGAACTCTAGCTCCTATTTTTCAATTCTCCTCTCACTCAAGCTGGATTACTGCTTGCAAATGGCATCCAAGTTCCTGGTTTCATTTGATATCATCTTCATTTGATGGGAAAGTGATGTTGTGGGATCTAAGAACAGCAGTAAGATTCTAATAATCTCGTTTCCTTCCTCATTGACACTCTTTTTCTCAGTTGTTGCATAAAAATGTCATTAACGATTTTGCTCCTGTTGCAGTGGCCACTGGCTTCTGTAGACTCGCACAAAGATAAGGTATTCTTTTTTAGTGGTACTTTTTTCCTTATTTCAGGAAAAAAATGAGGTGCTCAACTAACTTTGGTGATTGTAGGTTTTATGCGCCGACTGGTGGAAAGGGGACAGTGTGATCAGTGGTGGAGCTGATTCCAAGCTGTGTATCTCATCAGGGATTGAAACAGTGTGATGAAGATTTCCCTCTGGTATGTTTCCTATGCTCATGCTATTGATGTTTTAACTTTCCTCAATTTTCAGTTGTTTTAAAGATCCCAAGTTGACATCTATTTATTTCATTTTAATTAGCTAGACTTAGGTTTACCTTTGTTTCTTTGTAGCTGACTGTTGTTCATTTGCATAGATTATATTGGTTGACAAGACATCGCTAAAAGCCAAACCATGTTAATTATGGTTGGAAACATGTGCAACCTTCGTCAGATCAGGATATCACATGGAGTTTGCTACCAGTGGTACATGCGCTTATGCATAAGTAACATCCACACTAGGGATCACCACATTTTGCTCATCAAGTCTTTGTTTCTTGTCACTTCATTCTGTGAAATTGACTCCAAAATCAATTCATTATCACAAGACCCTGAATTATAGTCCTGATGTAATTGTTAGGCTGTTAGCACATCATGTTGGTGTTTAACAACGTGAATGTCTAATTACTTGGTTGATAGTGATAATGGTGTTTATTAGAAGCATGGTTTACGTCTTTCAGTGGAAGAACACCCTATATACCCTGGCATATGATTTTCAGCTGTTACCTTTTTGTTGTGTGTAGTAGGGTATTGGACTGTCTTGCGTAGTAGACCGACTTTTTTTGTGTAGTAGGGTATTGGACTGTCTTGCGTAGTAGAGCCGGTCTCCTCTCCCTGAGAGAGCTTGTCACCAGTAGTTGCGCACGCCAACTGGGTTGATGGATCAAAATTTGACAAATCAATCAATTAATGCCGTGAATAGGTCTTAAATTCGTAATGCATGTACAGATTGAATCCTTGATATATACACACCTGATATGCAAAACCGAATGTCCTGTCAATGATCGTATTCTTTCTACGAGTGGGTGCTCCCTTAGACACGCCGTTTCCTCTTTTAACAGTTGGCCTAACAACAGTTTGTTCTTCTCCTTCTCATACCTGCCCTGTACACGACATATGCACGGTGCATTCACCAGCTTGGCAATCTTCTCTCAACTAAATCGTAAGCAGACATAGACACAACTCAAAAGGGCACACAGGATGTAGAGTGTTGTTATGTCGATCTGAAAGCTGGCGAGGCAGAGTGTTATCACGTCTTACTTTGTAGAGAGAAGTTGTGTCTTGCTTTACAGAGTGTTGTCATGTCGATCTGAAAAGCTGGCGAGGCAGAGTGTTGTCACGTCTTTCTTTGCAGAGAGAAGTCATGTCTTGCTTTGTAGAGTGCTGTCTTTTCGGTCTGAAAAGCTAGCGAGGCAGAGTATTGTCACGTCTTTCTTTGCAGAGAGAAGTCATGTCTTGCTTTGCAGAGTGTTGTCTTATCGGTCTGAAAAGCTGGCGAGGCAGAGTGTTGTCACGTCTTTCTTTGTAGAGAGAAGTCATGTCTTGATTTGTAGAGTGCTGTCTCATCGGTCTGAAAAGCTGGCGAGGCATAGTGTTGTCATGTCTTTCTTTGTAAAGTCATGTCTTTTTGTTTTGAAAAGCTGGCAAGTTGGAGGTCTTCCAGGACCACCCCCGGTGAGGAGGTCCTCGAGGGAGGTCCTGGAGATGTCCTCTGGAAGGAGGTCCTGAGGAGGTCCTCTGGAGAGAGGTCCTGAGGAGGTCTTCCAGGACCATCAGGAGATCTTTCAGGACCATCTAGGAGGTCTTCTCGGACCACCCCCGGTGAGGAGGTCCTCGAGGTGGGTCCTCTAGAGGGAGGTCTTGAGGAGGTCCTCCAAAAGGTCTTTCAGGACCACCCAGGAGTTCTTCTCGGACCACTCCCGGTGAGGAGGTCCTCGAGGGAGGTCCTCTGGAGGGAGGTCCTTAGGAGGTCCTCGAGGGAGGTCCTAAGGAGGTCTTGTGGAACTGTTTCTGAACTTCTTGGAAGTGGTCCTGGACACTGGTCGTAGACAGTGGTCCTGGACACTGGTCGTAGACAGTGGTCGTGGATGCATGTCCCGTCTTGTCTTGTCACTGCGCAAGGCTATCTCCTTTGGCCTTGTCATTGCGCAAAACTGCTCCGTGTGAGCTTGTCACTGCGCAAAGCTGCCACGTTTGGTCTTGTCACTGCGCAAGGCTGTCTCTTTTGGTCTTATCACTGCGCAAAGCTGCCCCGTCAGGTCTTGTCATCTGCAACTTAACACATTACCCGCTTTGTTAGCCCCCCCCCCGCGGGCTATAAAATATGCGCCCCACGCTTCGGAAGTAAGACCATTCGACCCTTGAAACCGTAGGAAGAAGAACCTTCTCCGTCGTACAGTAACATACCATGGTAGACGCCGAGGGACCAGTCCAACCAGGGTCGTCGAAGTAAGACCTTATCCTCGAAAGGGGGGAGGACTTCGGCCCTAACTACCGGTTGATGCCGAACAAGCATGCTCAACCGGTATGGCCGAAATGCGGATACAGGGAGGACGCTGTCGTGCAGGTCATGGACGCCCTTTTCGATGGCGGACGACGTTTCTTCCGATGTTCCACAATATGCGGTGAGCACGGTGATCGTCATCGTACTCCGAGTGGAGCAACGTGTATTGCATGTGCTGCGGCATCCTGCATTATAGGAAATGATTTTTGTAAGATCGCGTGAGGTACAAAACAATGTAGAGAATGCAAATGAGTGAACTATATCAGTACGTACACATGTCGTTCAAAACAATATGTGAAATGCAAATGAAAGTACTATATATGTAAAGAACAACCATTTTTGCGGAACAACAACATCGGATACCTCAAGCAAGCTGGGCGACACGTGAGCACAACCGCCTGACCCTACGCGGTTGAGAATCCCTACTGACGTGCTTTGCCCTAGTGTGTCTGTGCTCGTAGCACTCCGAGCACTTGTTGGTGCTGCCGATGTCGTTGAAGTCCCCTAGAGAGTATATGTCCTTACCGCCTTGCTGTGAGAGGTCCATGTCATTACGAAACCTCTTCCTCTTCCTTTGACTGCGTCGCTTGTTCATCATTGTTATGTCACAATCAACATTGGACATAACAAAAGCTCAGTTTTCTGAGACATGCTAGCAGTTTGACGGTACAAACGTAAGTATAATTAAAGCATGTTTCCTCCATGTTGTGTCTTTGTGATAGTACTTTCTTTGTGAATTCTGATAATGAGCATGATGGTTTACAGTCATCATGGAACAATACCTCTTTCTAAATGAAGTTTACGGGTCGTTTCACAATGAATTGCGGTGTGTTAGGCCATACACAGTGAACGAATAACACCAAGAAACAATGAGATACAAAAAGATCCAAATCCTACACTATCTGAGTCTCTCATGCTCAGTCACGCTCGAGATCCCGTTATCGAGACCGCCCAAACCATGTGTGGTGGGACCGCTCAGAGCTTGCCTCTGAGTGCGATCTACACTATCCTGGATCCACGTGCCCAGATATGCTCGAGATCCTGTTCTCGAGACCGCCCAAACCACGTGTTTGGGATCGCTCAAGGCTCATTCCTGAGTACGTCCAGGACTTCGCTCCTGGGTACGCTAGAGCTACATGCTCGGAGTGCCACGAACCACTCGTTCGGGAAATTTGGTATTCAGAAAGGAGGTAAGTCAGCCTTTATTTCATTTCTTCTATAGAGGTCCTTTTATAATTTATTTTCGGTTAACTAATTCTGCACGGCATAAGGTGAGAGCTTGAGCAAAATGCGGATTACTTCTTTTCAGTGGCATTATCTAGTGGTCATACAGAAGTTATATAACAAATTCAGCTAAGCCAATTCAAGTATGCAGAATTTCCAATAAGATGAACATGGAAAGGTACATCGATTAATAGAACATCTAAATTTAGATATTGAGATAATTAATTCAAGTATTGCAGTTTTTGTTACCCAATGGGTTCTTCATAGTATAGAATAATTTAAAAGACATGGAAAATGATAATATCATAAATGAATTGAAACGACAGAATATAGTCGAGATATATGAAGTGAAGAGACGGAGCTTAACGAGAAAGTACTTAGTTTTACCACAGAAGTTCTAAGTAATTGCTAAACTAGCCCCTTCACTCAAAGCTTAGCAAGGAAATCTCATTTGCTTGGCCCTCTCTACATCTCTCTCCAAGCTACCTGTACAAGTTGATGTGATCACAGTCACTCAGAGTTCGACTAATTAACAACCTGCAAACTTCGCTTCAGGGGCAAGAAACTAATAATAAGCTAGCACCAAACTAAAATATTATCTGCTAATAAATAGCTAATAATTCACAAGAAGATAATACCAGAAGAGAAGTATAAAAATAAAGATACCTTCAAAACTTAATTGAGTGCCAACTCATGTGCTAATATGTTTTTATCCAACTTGTATTCCCACAAAGAAGTTCAACATTAGTTCTATGACAACTTTTGGGCTCAAGATTATTTCTTTTGGACTAGTCAGAACAATACTCAGCTCATCATCTCCAACCAATACCATGATCAAGATGGACAACGAGGTCAGGCAGCAAGATCAACATAGTGAATAGCAATTAATGCTAGTTACGGATGGCAATGTCAACCATTGGACTACGAAGAACATATATGCGGGGGCTAGACAGATGACTCGGTTGTTGGCATGATATACAAGCATGAACCAATTTCACAAAAATAGCACAAAATTATTTACCTTCACGGCGTGGGGAGAACGCCGGTAGCGTGGGGACGAGGACGGTGGCGAGGGGAGGAGGCTGGCATGGGGACGCCGCCGCCGTGGGGACGAGGCCGGCCTTGGAGAAGACGGCGTGGGGGCACGCGTCGGCGTGGGGACGAGGCCGGCGGGGGGAGAGGCCAAGACGGGAGAGGATGCCGCTGCGGGAAGGAGGATGGTGCGGGGGAGGACATCGGCGCGGCGGGGGAGGGCCACCGCGGGGAGGAGGAGGGCGCTGGGGAGGACGCCGGCGTCGGGATGAGGCCGGCGGGAGGCGAGGAGGCCGCGGCGAAGACGGATCTGGGGAGGGGAGCAGTCGGGAGGAAGAAATGAGCCGGCGAAAAAGTGAAGACCTAGGCAGGAGGCAGTATTTATGTAGTCACTGTCACGCCACGCACTTTGGCGTGACAAAGTGGCACTTTGGCGTGACAAAAGCACTTTGTCACGCCACCCCCATGGCGTGATAGATGTCACGCAAGCCCTCCACGCTAGCACAACGGGCGAACGAGGGCTTACGTGGTATTTTTTGTCACGCCATGGGGGGTGGTGTGACAGTATGGTTTTGCTACGCCAGGGGGGTGGCGTGGCTAAAGGGTCAGAATTGGAAATAAAGTTCACGATGGGTAAACTTTAAAATATTAATAAAAAGCATTAAATAATAAAAAATTCCCACGTGTGGCACCAGTAAACACGTGGGTCGAGGCATGTTGTCACGTGATGATGTGAGATCGGCGTGATGGTGTCCCGCGCGTGTCCAGAGTCCGGACTTCACCATGGCCCAGACCGGTCGGGCCTCGCCCCGCGACTTTGGGCTCGTTTGCTTCGTTACCTGGTTGCTTTTTGCATGGCCGTGGAGAGAACTTGTTGGCTGCCGGTGTGTATTTGCTTGGAATCCTGCGTGAGCTACCAGGCAGGCGAGCGATGAAGCCAGGCGTTCAAAAACAACGCTTGGGAGCATTGCAGCTTTGATCCACTGTTCATTGCTTTGATCCAACGGTCTATTTTCATTCACCAATTCCAGGAACATGTTTCCAACCAAATAACTCATCTTTAGATTTGCCTGGCCAGGTAAAAATCATCTATTTTTCAGACTACCTCCAGGCATCACTTTTTTTTAGGCATGAAATCCAGGTCACCAACCAAACAAGCCTTTTGCTTTCATAGACAGTTTATCTTTTGAACCGGGCTGCCTGTGTTTGGCTCAAACCCGTTTTACAGGAGCCATTAGCCTAGCAACCTTCTCTCTCTCTCTCTCTTCCTTTCGCGTAAGTTAATATAACAACTGATGTAATATCACTAACATGTGTCGTTTCTTTAGACAAAAAGTTGGTCATCTCTGAACAGTAATGATGTTCATTAGATTATGTGAAAATATAAGAAGGAAGGAAGACAGGGTACTGCGCAACCACACTCTGTAATGTGTGTTCTGTATTGCTTATATAAGTATTGCCAAATGGTGAATAGTAGCCGTGCCGAAGTAATAGATTACAAACATAAAACGCAAACAGAACTCAGTTCAGTTCAGATATGAACCAACTATGGAACTAACTAAATCTGCTATACAGTTTAGATGCGCTAAGTAGGTATAGAATATATACTTTAACACCCCCCTCAATCCCAAAAGTGCCTAAATGCAAAAATACAAGATTATTAAAACTCATACTTCAATTGCGTTTTTTAAGTTGTATTTTCTTTCAAGCTTCTATTGTCATTTCCAATATTTATGATGTCTTAAAAATCTAAATTACCTACAAGAAATGTAAATATATTCTCAAGCATCTAAGTTATATCATTTGATACTACAAACTTTAAAACAAATCTAGTTGCGCAAATGCGCGGGTCACCCTGATAGTATACTCTGTTACAAGCACTTATGCATGCATAAACGCAGTCTAGCTCTTGGTCTCGGACATCGACGAGTACCAACATTATGAACTTATCATCTTCTTTGACGTTCGTCAACAAGCTTAGCCCCTGCCACTGAGGAAGTAGTTCATGGCAAACTTGAAGATGTCCAGCTTTACGAGGGAGTTTTGTGTCAGTTGAGATAACTCCACCCTATAAAGCTAGAGCACTTAGGAAACCAACGGGATGCAGGGCATTCGAAGGCCCACGTCGAAGTTAGCCATGAAAACAACCGCCTCATCCGCTCGAGGCACAGACACCGTCTCCGCCCCCGGATCACGCGCCACGTCTAGGGACTCCAGCTTCCCCTCTTTGATGAGGGTTCGGAGCACGCGCTTTGTCACAGTCGACCGTTCGAGGTCACTGGTGTAAAACACCTTACCACGCCCATCCTTGCTTCGCCGAGTCATAGCAAATCCCAGAATCCACGACGACCAAGCTGAGCGTGCGAAGCAAAACGTGCAAAGCAAAGCACGTGAAGCGAAAAAGCAAAAGGCCTAGGATTTCCAACGAGAGTAACAGAGCGTGGGAGAAAAATGAGGGGGTCCCCTCCCTTCTTATAGGCGCCAGGGGCGCAAAGAGACAAGGACTGGAAGTTGAAGAGACACGGGCCAGTCACAAAGTGACACGTGCCCCCCTACACAACACACCACATGCCATCGATCGTCACGAGACCCAAGGATGCGCCATTACTGCCACCCACCAGCATAATGAAACACACCACCTGATATGACACATCAATCGTGATGGCAGCCCCGCACGCTGCCCGAGGGCGCGCCATTACTAACACCCCTGGCATCATGGCGCGCACCACCTAACGTGCCACCATTACCACAGCGGCGGCCTGCACGCCACTCGAGGGCCCGCACCAAACACGCTTCGCCAGGCCCAAGGGGGCAGTGTGCTTGGACCCTGTGGAAAAAATGCTAGGTTTCAACCATCACGAAGCAGGACCTCGACCACGAGGGGCTTATCGTAAAGGCGGCCCACTGGCCCCAATGACCGGGCGAAGACCACAAGGAGGCCCTCGATGGCCAAGGCCGGAGGCACGACTAGGGGCCCCCGGAGTGCACCAAGCATGCCTTCGGGAAGGCCCCGAAGAAGGCGCGAAAGCAACCAAAAGGCCCGCGGGGCCCCAAGGCCGAAGGCGTGACTAGAGGTCCCCGGAGGGCACCAAGCATACCTTCGAGGAGGTCCCGAAGGAGACACAAAGGCCGCCAAAAGGCCCGCGGGGCCCAAGGCAGGAGGCACGACTAGGGGGGCCCCAGAGGGCACCAAGCATACCTTCAGAGAGGCCCCGAAGGAGGCGCAAGGGCCACCGGAAGGCTCCCGAGGACCATAGGCAGAAGGCACACTTCACCTCCCCTCCCCTGAAGGGTGCGGAAAGGCTTTGAACAACTCGGGTCTAGGAGCGAGGAGGCCCCCGGGATCCCTTCTTGGGGCCACCTCGTGAGCACCAAAGGGCGTATGGGCCCCCGCTCGGGAGCACCCAAAGACGGTCTTGAAGGAGAAGAGTACTAGTGGACATGCGTGCAGTCGGTCGTGGGACCAGTCTAGGAAGGTCCACCATAGACCGAAGGCTACGCGTAGAAAGAGGAAAAGTCTCTATGGCCTCTACGGGTATATGGTCGTTTAGGGGTAGAACTATAATCTCGTGTACCCTAGTCGAAAGGCTATAAAGGTGGCATTGATGAGCATATAGGTGAAAATTTGACTTATCCCTAACCAAAAAAAAATCAAGCATGATGTGTAGACATCCCTTAAGAAAAATAATGATCCAAACGATCACTTGATGCCTGTTTTTTAGAACTTCACTAAGAGTCAGTCAATGGAGCTATCTAAAGGCATAACAGATGTAAAATGCTTCTTTAATTTTCTTGATAAAAAATGAACCAACATTTTTCGATAACTATCTTAAATACTTTAGAAACTAAAAGTCTACCAACTACAGCTGGTATAACTGATATGGCACCTGATTTAATTTCCTTTTGAAGACCCACCCATTGTGTGTATACATAGTTAACTAGCGTAAGTTGTTTGAAAAATGGGCACCCAACATAAAAAAGGAAGATACCTGAACAAATTTCGTCAGATTGACGGTATATTAATACTCTGTTTCTCAGCTGTTTGTCCTTTGGCATCAACGGCCCTCCCTATAGAATTTATTTTCGCATTATACGGTGGCCACGCAAATAGAAACGTCGCACACAAGTACTCACAAGGACACGATGCTAGTGCATCCACCAAACAGCTCGCCATGGTCTCAGTATTCCCAACTAATTAAACCATGCAAAAGTAGACATCCGAGGAGATATCACACACGGATCGAATTAAACAACCACCGAAGTGCAGATCACCTAGCTTACCAGTTACGTACCAAACGATGAGAGGACGTACTCCTGTAATATGCAGGCACCAGCTAAAGCTTCTCCATTTAGCGCTATAAATACAGGCTTCTCTTCTCGCCCAGCCATCAGTCCATCACACATAGAACTAGCTAGCTGCCTCACTGATACACATAGATCAGAAGCGCAAACCATTCAACTTAATATGGTCTCCAAGAACACCATGTCCTCACTTCTCTTCGTCATGGTGCTGCTGCTCTCGTGCAGTGGCATGAGCAGCGCGGCACGGTACCTGGAGGAGACCGTTCCCAAGGAGGAGTACCCTCCACATCCCACCGTGCCGGAGCTGCCGAAGCCCGAACTGCCGCTGCACCCCACCGTGCCGGAGTTGCCGAAGCCCGAACTGCCGCACCCAGTAGAGCCGGAGCAGCCGCACCCCGTCGTGCCGGAGGTGCCAAAGGAGCCCGAAGCGCCGCACTCTGCCGTGCCGGAGGTGCCAAAGCCCGAGCTGCCGCACCCGGTCGTGCCGGAGGTGCCAAAGGAGCCCGAAGTGCCACACCCTGCCGTGCCGGAGGTGCCAAAGCCCGAGCTGCCGCACCCGGACGTGCCGGAGGTGCCAAAGGTGCCGGAAGTGCCATCCGGGCCGGAGGTGCCAAAGGTGCCCGAAGTGCCTCACCCCACCGTGCCGGAGCTGCCGAAGCCTGAGTTGCCGCATCCTGCTGTGCCTGAGTTGCCGCATCCTGCTGTGCCGGAGTTGCCAAAGACAGAGGTGCCAGAGAATGCACTGCCGCCATTGCCCAAGGCCGAGCTGCCCCCGAAGCCTGAGTTCCACTATCCAGAGCCGGAGGCCAAGCCATGATCGGGCTACTTCCGTGTAGCGCCAGTTATCTAAATTAAATACTTGCGTTCTGTCTGTACGATATGTAAACTGTGATGTTTGCCTGCGGTCTTGTATTCATGTTTGTGGTAAGCTGGCTGTTATTAGCTACGAGCGGGATGCATTTCAGTTGTGTATGCTGGAGCTGCTTTGTTCTCTGTATACCTATATATACACATACGATCTACACATGTACTATTATACATGTTCCATTTATCTTCGAGTTATATATATCAACGCAGATTTTTCTACAATATGGTTGTCCGTACTTCCCAAAGGGGTTGTTTGCCTCTTCGCAAAAGCAAGATTTGGTTAAACTACTTTTGTAATCCAAACGCCGTCGACCTTGTTTCGTCTGGATAAAATAAAATTTTGATAAAGCTTTATGAAAAAACACTCTCACCTGTTTTTTTTCACAAAATTCAAAATAGAAATGGTACAAAAACAAAAAACTGGTTTTCGCCAAACAGTGTTGTCACTAAATACTACCAACAATAACAATTTAAAACCCATATCACTAATTGTCTAAATCTTATAGAAAATATGTGTTTGCTAAATCAATTAACAAAAAGGTTTTGCTAATTACCCGGTGCCTGTTATTATTAAAGAAGTATGTCAAATTTTCTGGCCATCAGGTTAGGGTCAACAAAAAGGTTTTGCTAATTACCCGGTGCCTGTTATTATTAAAGAAGTATGTCAAATTTTCTGGCCATCAGGTTAGGGGTGCTTGGAGATGTGTGCGCTTCAGCTAGCTGTTGGATGTTGATACGATGGCGACTAATTTTTGTAGAATGCTTGTGTAGAATGCTTCCGGAATTTTCGTGTTTCAAACAAATGCACCTCCAACGTAATACTCTACCAACCATAGCGGGTAACTGATATGTCAACTGATTTAATTTCCTGTGGAGGATCCGCCCATGGTGTGATTTCTATACAACTACATAAACAAACCAGGAAGGATGGAAGCTGGCGTCGGAGATGTGGCCGACGCCAGAGACCTTCGTGTTCCTTTTTCGACGGTTCATCACGTAGTTAGCGTTGTGATTGGATCAAGATTTTGGTAGCTGCAAGAGGTTGATTCTTCCGATGATGAAGATTTCATCTTGGCGGAAGCGGCTGTTGAAGCGAAGGATGGCAATCAGCCATCAGTGTTTTCCGATTATGTTCCGAAACCTCATCAAGGTAAGGGAGTTCACTCTTCTATCTCACCTATTTTTCGTAGATCTTTGCAGGTTGGAGGTAAGGGGGGCAATGGCCTTTGGTCGTCCTCGAAGATATCAAATGATCTGGTTTATGGAGATGCCATTGATGTGGGGTACTCGCCAGCGGAGCTTCATGAGGTGGGGATTTTGCCGGGCCGGAGTAAGCAAGGTGTGTGTGGTGGTCAGCCCTAGAAGGGGCCTTTACCGCCTCCTCGAAGATCGCCGCTAGTGATGGTAGGTGACACCATTAATAGAGTTCGCCGAACTCCTATGTCCTGGCCGGGGTGTAGCAAGGAAGGTGCGGTAGTTTCGCCAGAGGTTTTTCAAATTGCGTCTGACCCGGGTGCTTTGCTGTTATTTTCATCTGTTCCTTATCCGGCTAGAATTGAGGCGTGTGGGCCAGGACCTTCAGTGGCATGCATGAAGCTAGCTCGCCGTAATCCTCTGTCCTGGCCGGGGCACAATAGTAAAGGCGTGGAAGTTTCGCCAGAGTCTGGTTCATCTGCTATGCCGAATTTTTCGTCATTTCCAATTTCAGTTGGAACTGAGGCTTTTGGGCCGGGCCCATCAGTGGCGTGCTCGAAACTTTCAAGCTCAGATCAAGTCCGCAGGAGGGGCCAACCATGGTTACGCAAGTTGTTTCGCCGTAATTGGGAAAGATCTCGTCAAAAACCTACGGCTTCGCTTGGCGGCTGGTCGGGGACGTCTTCCGGTGATCGACGATCTTTTGTGGAGGTGCTCTGCCAGCCAAGCGTCATGTTTGGTCGGGGACGTGCAGGAGGTCAGTGAATGGCCCCTGTCGGCGGGGCCGGGTTCTGATCATGGATGGCGCTGGTTCCGGGGCTGGCGACACTGTAGGCTTCGGAGGTGGTCAATTCTTGGGCAACAGAGTTGCTGTTCAGTTCCCAGTTAGCGGAGGTGTGGGTGGTCAGGGTGCTAGCGCTCTGGCTTTGGGTCTTGGCGCTGTTGGTAGCGGTGGTAGGAAATTCTCGAACAGTGGCGCTGTTGGTTTTGGCGGCGGGCAAATCCAGGGTGATGGCGCTGTTGGTTTTGGTGGCGGGCATCTCTAGGATTTCAGCGGCTCTGGTCAGTTTTCTGTTAATGGTGGTAATAGTGGTCAGGCTGCTGGGCCTGGCGGTGCTTTTGGTGGGCAGGGATGTTTCTTGATCGTTGGTTCTAGTGGTATCACCTCTCTCCCAAATCAGCTCCAGGCGTGGGCTCCTATCCGCGGCCATGCGAGGTTCGGAGACGACATTAGAGGTCGGGGTAGGGGCCGGTTTCCACAGGTCAGCATTGGTTTCGCAGGTGCTGTGTCTAACATAGTTTGCTTTCGGTGCAAAGGGAAGGGGCATGGAATTGCTAATTGCAAAGCTATTTTAATGTGTGATATCTGTGAGGGCAATGACCATTTGGCAAATAAATGCCCGTTGACGATGATACCGAGGCCTATTGACAATTTGTGTGGTTTTGGTGCTGATGGCTTAGGGTTTTATAACATCCCAACATCTGGGATGAAGAAGTTGAAGGAAAAAAACAACAAGACGGGGTTTGTTCGGATAATTGAGGATCCTTTGTCCAAAGACCTTCTTATTAATGAGCTGAGAAGGCTAATTCCTATGAATTGGCAACCACAGGTGGAGATTCAGGGGCCAAATGAGTTTTTGGTTCATTTTCCAACTAGGCTTGATATGCTTCATATGTTGGCTATTGGTGATGTCAATGTGAAGGAACATAAAGTGGTTTTACAATTTGTGGAATGGAAATTGAGGCCCACATCGAAGTACTAACTTCAGAAGGTATGGGTTCAGGTTTTGGGAGTACCTTTTGAAGTCCGTGATTTTCTGAGCTTATGTGCTATAGTGTCGATCATTGGCTTAGCAATGAGGGTGGATATGGAAAAGGATCATAAGAATGACTTGGTTCGTATGCTGGTGGGAGTTCTGGACATAGATGCATATGCTGGTGGGAGTTCTGGACATAGATGCAATACCTCCTAGTGTTGAGATTGTGGTTGGTGAATTTGTCTACGACATCTTTTTTAAAGTTGAGGAAGCAGTGGTGGAGAGTGTTGCTGAGGGTTTTCATCAGAGAGAAGATCCCGAGGGGGAGGACAATTCGGGTAGAAGCAATGATGTTGAGATGGCAGATAGAGATTCTAAGAGATTGAAGAATAATTCAGATATTAAATCAAATGCTTCTAAGAAATGCATGGGACCGTCTACCTCAATTTCAAAGGGTTTTGCCTTAGGGCTATCGGCTTCGGATACGGTGTGGGTTACACCTAGGTCTTTCAAGAAGGAGACCGAGTTGGTTGCTCAAGGGGAGGTTCTCATTTTGAATGGTCAGGCACAGTGTTCGTTGACCAAGGTGGCAGGTTGGTACTTGGATCAGGTGGAGGAACACTGTCCGATGGCTGCTGTGGATGGTTTGCATTCTAATCAAGAGTTCTCGGCAAAACTGGCTGGGGCAATGTTGGGTGATTTTCTGGTAGCTAAAGTAATTTCCTCGGGTTAGGGCTTTGCTATGCCGGTTGTGGAGTTGGGGTTAATGTTGAAGGTGTAATCGAGAGCTACAATGTAGTGAAGGCTAGCTTATTGCCTTGTCGGTTGACTGGTTTAGTGGCTAACAAAGGGGCGGCTTTGGATGATGCCGAGTGTGACAAGTTAGTTTCAAGAAACATAAAGGTGGGCCTTCGAAGATCAAAATTGTAATAGCCTCAGTTTTAGTGAATAGTAATAAAATGCTTTTCATAACATTTCTGGTCATTTTGAAACTTGGGCATTTTGCTACAATTTGAAAACCTCCATTTTCAAACCAAATCTAAGACTTGTGTTGAAGCTCCAAATCAAAATACAACTAAATACTTGTATTGAAGCCTAGGAATTAAGTTTATCTAATACTAGGTTATTTTTCACAAATTAAGATAATTTTTGTCAAATTTTTCGAAATCAGTTTGAACTTATGAAAAACCTATGTTCCTTTTTAAACCTACGTGGCTTAGGATTTTTAAAGTAAGTATTTTAAACCATGTTTAGTGAGTTTTCAAAATTTATATGGGATATATATCATCCCAGTAGCTTCTCTGAAAATTTTTGTATTTTTATAAATTTATTTGATATTTTTAACCCCCCGGTCAAACTTTTAAACTTTGATTTTGGGTTTAGTCAACCTTTTAGACCAGCCCAAGCCAAATGGCACTGTAGTGACTCAAACCCTAGCAACATGGTTTAGACCCAGCCATGTTCCTTTAGAATCGACCCAGTCACGTTCAAAGGGCTCAGCACAAACCTTTGAAATGCGCGAGCCGTCCGATTTGAAACGGACTGACCAGATGCGTTGGGACGTTTGGACTATCCGAACAATCCACGCAATCTACACTGTTGATTTTGAATCGGAAGCGCTGCTTTTCTCGGTTAAACCTAATGCGTGAACCATTCGATTTGAAATGAACGGACCAAATCAGTTGTGACGTTCGGACCGTCCGAACGATCCATGCAATATGGGCCGTCGATTTTCAATCGGACTGTACGCAATTTTCTTGGGCCATGCCTTTTCCATTTGGGAAAGCCCAACGCGCGCGAGCCGTTAGATTCAAAATCAACCGCCAGGATCAATTGGGCTGTTCGGACCGTCCGAACGCGCCTTGATTTTGGACCGTTGGATCTAGATCGGACCGTTCGCATTGAATGGGCCGTTTGGACCATCCAAACATCCCTTCAATCTCAACCATTGAATTCAGATCCAATGGCGCCGCTTTTCCTTCGTTTGAAACTTAAGAGCGCGTCTTTTTCGTGGCCGTTGGATTTCGATCGCACGGTCAATATGAGTTGGGCCGTTCGGACTGTCTGAACATCCCACTCAATCTGAGCCGTTTGTTTGCGATCGGACCATCCACATTCGTTTGAGCTCACCGTGTTGTTTCTCCATTGAGACTGACCGCTCGGGCCCGCCAATCAGTGTCTCAACTTCATCTTCTCCGCGCCATTTTGCTAGCTCCGGGCACATCGACGTTGAGGTGGCTTTTAGCCCGTGTTTTTCGGTGCATGCAATGCCACTTGGCATCACATTGCTACCATTGTTGCCACGCACGAGTTTTTCTCGTTCTCTTCGGCGAAAAAGATATAAAAATCGATCTTTTCATTTTTCGGCCAAATTGTTGAAGCACCCAGTTCTTCCTCACTGCGAAGGCGTAACCATCATTCTTGTTTTCCTTACTCTCTTATCTTCATGCCTAGATCATCCTGTTAATTGGAGCTCTTGGTTTCTCTTGCAGCTTTGGAACCCCAAGGTTATCATCTTGCTGTCCAAAGCACGCCCTAAAAACCATCCCCGTGTCATCTTCGTGCTCGGTGAGATATCTCCAATCTTTTGCGCGTCATATCATGTTCTAGGATATGCTGAGCAAAACCCCTCAATCGATTTATCTTTTGATTCACAGGATCATCGGGAATTTGGATTTCCCCTAATTCCGATCAACTTCGGTTGTTTCATCCTCATTTCCAAACTGGTAAGCCATTGTTCAATTCCTTTATTTCAGAGCATCTAGGAGCTTTACTTAAGCTATCCTAATCACCCACTCTTTGAATCCTTGATCAGGTTGTCTTGTCGCCGTGGATCTCTAAATTGTCATTTTTGGTTTTCCTTGTCGCCAGCGAGCTCTAGAACTTCTCCGACTACCATCTCAGCTCAGGTAGCTCCCTTAGACACCCTAGTATCTTAAGCAAAAGTATTTTTGCTCAATGCGTGTTCAAATCGGCATAGCCACTTTTGCCGTATTTTGAACCGTCATTGTTTTTCTTGTCGCACCGCCGCTCTGGCCAAACTCCGGTGATGTTCCAACCATCATTAGGTTCATTGCACTTTTGTGAATCCATTTTGATCTTTAGCTAGCATCGCCTTGGATCACAGCTCAGGCATTTTGCCAACTAAACTCTCGGTAGCTAGTTTCTGTTGTCGGATTTTTCGACCAGAACTGTAGCTCATTAGTTAATCCTTAATCCTTGTCAGATAGTACTAATAAATGTTAATATGGGTTACTTCCTTTACTAAAATTAGTTTAAAACATAAGTATTTTGTTAGCTTGCACATTAATAGCTTTGCTCATGCATCTCTTCAGTATTTTGGTATCTGGTATTTTCTTGATGTTCATTTGTTATTGCTCTTTTTAGAGTCTGGTTTTCCCGACGCGAGTGAATATACCTCTGATCAACCAGAAAGTGAACAAGCGTTTTATTACCAAGGCAAGCATCCTCTTGCACCATGTTGATCCCAGTTTTGATACTTTAGTATTTTGAAATGCAGTGATAACTGTGTGCATGCTATATTTTTGAAGTATCAATACTTTGTGAGTTAGTTAGTTATATCCCAATCTTTGTGGCTTATCCTTAATCAAACTCATACACTTATGCTTATGATAGAAATCTAGTGTTAGTAGAGTGTTCCATAGATTTGCTTAGCCATGCAGGTCAGTAGAGCGATAGTTGATTGACAAGCTTATCTTGTCAATCCTGGGAAACACTAAATGATTTCTATTTTGGTTTCTTTGTTCAGTTTGTTAAAAACTGAAAGTTAAGTTCTGTTTGTTTCAAACTTGGTTTAGATCTGGACAAGTGTTTGCTAGTGATAGTGCCTTCATGCACGAGACTTGGGAATGTGGTAGTTTTTTTCCGGATTATTAAGGACCGAGCTTTGAGGTAGTCAATTCAAGTACCTTACGTACTTCCACATGCGGTGTATGGATGCTGCTTGGTTAAGTAAGGGGCAGATTTTATTGAGTTGGAAAACAGGTGGTGTGAGGACATGTGAGGTTTGATCACATGTTTCATAGGGCTCCGATGGCAATTTAATATGTGCGGGTGAGCACAGGTTTGGATGGAGTTCATTGGATCGGCATTCCCGACACAACATGTGTGCCCTGGTTAGCAAGCTCTATCAGAAGTCTGTACTAAGTGGGATTAGTCACACATGGGTGATTCAACTCAATAAGATCGACTTGCTGAAAAATACCGAATCTTGGTTTACCCGGCCGGCATATCAAAGGAAGTGTGTCATCGTTCGGAGGCATCCGAAGGCTTACGGGCTGACTAAGTTGTGTGGGTAAAGATGTACACCCCTGCAGGGCTAAAACTATTTGAATAGCCGTGTCCACGGTTACGGACAACACTTGTTTTGATTGACATCTTAGTTAGACTCCGAGAAAATTTTTGTCATGGTAAATACTGGTATCGGCATGAACTTGGTGGTTCATGCATGTTGTTTCGTCATAGTGGACAGCCACTGTAACATTTGTCTTGTTGTTGTTTAATTCTCAAATTACTTGTTGTTTTAGTCCAAACTTGTTTATGAAACTGCCTTACCAAAACTTGGTAAGTACAGGAGTAAAACTTCTTGCTTCATGCAAAAACTAATGCCACTATAACCCTTTTCTTGAATAATGATTTAGATTAAGCAAAAATTCTAAGAACACTCAAATCCGAATTACGGTTCAAAAGATATGATAGATTTATTCCTGCTGTCCAGAATTCTGACGTGATTTAACTATCAATTTGTTTATTAAGTTTTGATTAAGTTAAGATCATATTCATGGTTTCTACCCAACTAAATTGTTGTAGAATTTTGTTAACCTTTCCAGATTGATAAATAAAATTCAATTTGGAGTTGTAGAACAAAAAGATATGACTATTTCTCTACTGTCATGTAGTTTTGTGAAACAGTTTAGATGTTCGACTTCGAAGGACTGTTAACATAGATTTTTGGCCGAATTGGGAGATTTGTCCAAATAGACTTTTGTAAATATTTTCGTTATGTTTCTTTAGGATCTGAGCTCACCTCGTTTCGAGTCTCAGATCAAAAGTTATGATTTTATTTAGTACTGCTGACCGATTGTTGTCCCCGCTAGCTATTGCTTGGTTTAATTGAGTAGTTAGACTTGTGAACCTTGGGTTTAGCATGCTGCGATTAAGCTGCTTCGAGTGACATTCTGTTCGCGTGGTTCCTTATTCAAGTATTTCATTCATAGTGGACAGCCAACGTAACATTTGTCTTGTTGTTGTTTAATTCTCAAATTACTTGTTGTTTTAGTCCAAACTTGTTTATGAAACTGCCTTACCAAAACTTGGTAAGTACAGGAGTAAAACTTCTTGCTTCATGCAAAAACTAATGCCACTATAACCCTTTTCTTGAATAATGATTTAGATTAAGCAAAAATTCTCAAACTTATTCTCTGTGTCTTTGAACAATTATCAGGTTTAAAGATTAATTTCCACAAGAGTGAGATTTTTTTGTTTTGGTACCGCCAAAGAGGTTGAATCACAATATACTCTGTTATTTGGTTGTGAAATAAGTGTCTTTCCTTTCAGGTACTTAGGTATCCCAATTCACTTCAGAAAACTAAGGAATTGTGACCGGAAAGGGGTTGAGGATAAATTCGAAAAGAAGCTTAGTAGTTGGAAAGGAAAAAATATGCCTGTTGGTGGACGATTAGTATTTATTAACTCGGTGCTTAGTAGTACGCCAATGTTTATGTTATCCTTTTTTGAGGTTCCTAGGGAGGTTCTAAAAAAATTAGATTTATATCGCTCTAGATTTTACTGGCAGAGCGACAATCATAAACGCAAATATAGGCTTGCTAAATGGAGCTTATTGTGTTCACCCAAAGAGCAGGGTGGTCTAGGAATTCAGAACCTAAACACAAAAAACAAAAGTTTACTAGGAAAATGGTTGTTTAAGTTGCTTAATGAAGAAGGAGTTTGGCAATCGATGTCAAAAAGAAAGTATTTGGGTGAGAAGTGTCTTTCACAGATGGTTAATAAACCTGGAACTTCTCATTTTTGGTCTGGTTTAATGAAACTCAAGGAGCAGTTCTTTCATTTTGGTTCATTCCAGATTAAAAATGGAATGAAATTAGGTTTTGGAAAGATATTTGGTTAGGAGATTATCCATTGCAATTTTAATATCTACTCCTTTATAATGTGGTCAGGAGAAAGGATGATACCGTGAGGACTATTATGAGAATGGCTCCATTAGCTATTTCCTTTCGAAGACCTATTACTGGGCCTAAGTTACATGAGCGGAATGAGTTAATTTTGAGAATCGCTGATCTAAATTTGATTCATCAAAAAGACGTTTTAAGGTGGAATTTGAATAAGTCTGGACTCTTTTTAGTCCGGTCGTTCTATGCGGCACTAATTGGAAGTTCTCAAGTACCCATTAGGAACCTTTTTTGGAAAATTAAGATTCCATTAAAAGTAAAAATATTTCTATGGTATCTAAAAAGAGGGGTAATTTTAACTAAAGATAACTTGCTCAAAAGAAACTAGAGGGGAAGTAGAAAATGTTATTTTTGTATTAAAGAGGAAACAATTCAACATATTTTCATTGGATGCCCCTTTGCACATCTTGTATGGTGGGCTGTTCAATGCGCTTTTAATTTATCTCCTCCTGTGAGTATAGCAAACATGTTTGGGAATTGGTTAGCGGGTATTCCAAAAAATTTAAAGTCACAGTACTCCTAGTGGAAGCTAGTGCCTTATGTTGGTCTATTTGGTTATTACGGAATGACGTTGTTTTTTTTACAAAAAGATGGTCACTAATCCCTTGCAGGTTATCTTTTTGAGTAGGCACTGGCTGAGGGCTTGAGCAAATTTGTAAAAACAGGCCCAGAAGGAGACCATGTTGGCTGGAAGCAACGAGCTGGAGATAGTGGTGAAACAACTTTTAAGCATTCATGGGTGGCGGTTTAGTCATAGGATTTGTGTTAATTAAGTTTAATTCTCAGTCGTCGTTTGCCTGTAAGGCTTCAAGCAACTTTTAACAGCTTTGTTTTCTTTGGTACTTTAAACGCTTTAATAATATAGGCTATGTGCATCTTTGATGCAGAGGCTGGGAGAGATGTTCTCTTCCATTATCTAAAATATAAAGAGTTCCACTCGACTCGGTACGAACAAAACGAAACATTTCGCCAGCATGAACTATATATTATTTTGTTTCTCAGTTGTTTGTCCATGACATGAACAGCTTTACTCTGCATTATCCTGTGGCCACACATTTGTTTTGGGAAAATTAGCCTAGTAGCATCACGTTTAGCCGTATTAGAGGAATGACATTCCATTTATGAGGCAGTGCAAAAGAACATCACGAACAACATAAATAATTAGGAAGGAGAATTAGCCCAGTAGCACCATGTTCAGCCGTATTTAGAGGAATGACATTCTGTTTATGAGGTAGTGGAAAATAACATCGCGACCAACATAAATAATTAGGAATGACATTGTCATCAGTTCGGCACTCGTTAGTCGACGATGCACAGCCATTTCCTTCTTCTTCCTCCTTTCGTTCTTCTTCCTCTGTCTCTGTCGAACACCTCCGCCGCCACCAAGCCCTCCTTGCCGCCGCTTGCGACCCCCTCGCCGGCCCATCCGTCGCCGCCTCCTTCCTCTCTGCGCTCTCCTCCCACGCTGTGCTAGCCTCCCTCGCCCGCGATGCCCTACTCCCCTCCCACGCCGTGAGCCTGAGCCACCACCGCCACCGAGCCTTCCTCGCCACCGCTTGCGACGCCATCGCATGCCCCTTCGTCCCATCTCCTTCCTCTTTGTGCTCCCCTCCCACGCTGTGCTGCCCTCCCTTGCCTGCGATGCCCCGCTCCCATCCCACGCCTTGAGCTCGCGCCGCCCTGTCGAGCAGCTCCGTCTGCGACGCCACCTCCCCGGAGCGCCGCCCTTGCCAATTCTTGCGTGTCACCATGCGTTCCCAAGTTTCCTCCACTATTTCTCCATCTCCATTCAGCCAACCCACTGCTGTGGAGCACCCTCGCAGCCGCCTCTTCTTCCCCTCCATCAGCTGTCGTCTTGGACCACCCCTGGCCTCCTCGAGTCACCTGGCATGACCCATTTGTCGACGTTGTGCCTATGCTCGCGCCACCTATTGAAGGAAGCCATCAGAGCATCGTCGTCACGTCCTCCCGTGAGCCCGAGTTGCCGCACCCTGCTGTGCCCGAGGTGCCAAAGCCTCAATTGCCACACCCTACCGTGCTAGAGCTCCAAAAGCATGAACTGCCACACCCAGCCGTGCCAGAGGTGCCAAAGGAGCCAGTGCTGCACCTCGCCAGGTCTTTGGAGTTCCTGAACCTGAATCGCCACACCCGGTCATGCCGGAGGTGCCAAGGTGCCAGTGCCGCACTGTCTGTCGTGCAGGCCGCCAGACCTGTTGTCGGAGTTGCCGGCGAGGTGCGAGCATGAATCGCCGCCATTGCCCAAGGCCGAGCCGCCACCGGCGCTGAGTTCCACTTCCAGTCGGAGGCCAAGCCATAATCTGCCTACTACATACGTAGCCCTCGTTACGTGTGTGCGGATCGTATGTATGCTTATGTAAACTGTGATCTTTGTCTGCGAGGCTGCAACCTTGTTGTTTTTCATGAGAGCTGTTATTAGCTGGGAGCAGGGAAAAACTTATCGGCTGCAATTTTTTACGGGGGACTGGTAAGACCGGTTTTCGCCGAAAATCGGAAATTTTGGCCGAAAGTTTCAATTTTTTTGAAATTTTGGGATTTTAAATTTAAAAAAAAAATCAAATTCGAACAAAATTAAAGAAAATTCGATTTTTTTGGACAAAATTCATCAAAACCAAAAATTTTGGGGCTCATTTGAATCTTCTGGCCCCAAGAATTGATAACACGATTCTTGGCGGTAACAAAATCGGCCGAGAAAAATTTCACTAGCTAGGAGCGTGATGTTTCAGTAGTGTTGCGCATATTGCAGGTTTCTTTGTACTTTGATGATGTACGTGTGTTACCTTGTATGTATAAACACACGATCTACACATGTATCATAATGTTTTATTCGTATTCGTATATAAAGTAATAAAGAGTTCTATGTGATCTGCACTATATGCATGCTTAAGAAAGTGTATAGTTTGTTTCTCGTTAAGCCTAAAACTGTTCAACATTTTTCGTTTTGAAGAGGCAGTCTAAGAATGTATATGCCACAATGTTAAGTATACCATTGCCCTCCACTCCCACTTCTAGCATAAGTACGCAGTGGATGGCTGAAAAAATATATGTAAAATGTATAAAACTAGCAGAGTGACCCATACATTTGTGCAGTTAGATTTGTTTCAAAGTTTGTAGTATCAATTGATATAACTTAGATGCCTAAGAATATAGGAAAATAAAATTTGAGGAATGTAATTGAAATATGAGCTTTGACGAAAGAAAATCAATGGGCATAATAAGTTGTTCAGGGGTTCTTACAAATGTATCCACTCTCTATCATGCAGGATCATCTAGTTGAATGTCCCTATTCTTCCTCCATTAGTGTAACATTCCCATTTTCAGTTCTTGAATAGTGTTTTCGGGTTGTCTTTTGTTTCAAAAGCTTAATTTAGTTTTCTCTCCGGCTTCATATTTCAAATCCTCATTTCAAATTTCGATTTTGAATTTCATTTTGGGCTTGGCCATTTTCTTTCCCTCTTGCCCTTCTCTTTGACCCATGACACCCAGTATACTGAGCGCCTTGCCCGCCTAGAACACGCCCATGTCGCTCGATTAGCCTGTACTGCGCCCAAGACGCGTGCTCGCTTTCGTGTCACACAACGCTTGCTTGCACATTCTCACCTCGCCACAACAAGCACTGTGCGCCAAGATTAGCACCCCGCCTGTCAGATCATCGCCAGCGTCGCCCGTGCTACCTCCACCAGCTCCTGGCACTCCTGGTCGCTGCCTTGGTCACCATGACGCCAGCGCTCCCGCGCTGTCCCATAGCCGAGCTGCCTCCTGCCACCCTCACCTGCCTTGGCCTCAAGTCGTTGCAGCGCCCTGCTCACCCATGCTGCTGTCTCGAGACGCCGCGCCACCTCCAAGCCCTAAACGGCTTTTTCTTCCCTCCCCTTTGGCTAAAAGAGCCTTGGACTACCCTCTAACCCACCCCACTTCTCCCTCTCCCTCTCCTGGTAAGCCTACCGGAGCAAACGTTGAGCCCCCTTTTTCATGCCACCGTGCCCCCAACACCGATCAGCCACTCTAACGAAGCCCCGCCACTCTAACGAAGCCCCACTGCGCCACCACCATCACCAGGTGTCCGAGGGCCCAAGTACCCCTTCCCCCCTCTTAATTTCTCTCTTGAACCGTAGGAACACCAGAATTTTTCCGTCTTCCACGTCGCCAAACAAAAACCTCCGTAGCTTGATCTTCGTCTCCCATAAGATTCCTCCCATTTTGATCACGTCATATCACGTCCCCGCTCACCCCCTTGCTATTCCCCACCTCCCTTTTTCTTCTTCCTCGCGCGTGAAGCCCTACCACCGCTAGCTCCCTTTCCCTGCCGTCGGCCACTATGGAACTCCCCTCCCCGGAGACTCCCCGGGCTTCCCCGAATCACCCCTCCCCTTCCTCACCTCCAAGCGCCACCCATGCTCGCCCTACTTCCCCCGATGTGCCACCCCACTGCCGGAGCCACCGCGCGCCTCCAAGCCCGTTGTGCCCACCACCGCCTATGACATAGCCACTACCGCGCCTGACCTTCTCCGGCGCCATTGCCGCCGCCGCCCATACGGTCCCCGTCCTCAAGGGGTCCCGTTTTGCCCACTTGCTGGCTGTCGCTCACCTCCGCTCGTCGGCACCGGCAATGCTCCCGAGTGCCCTAGCCATCCCTTGTTTGTCTGAAGCTTAGACACGACACTGTGGTGGTGCATTAATCCCTCGTAATCTTTGTCCTTAGGCCTTGAGTGTTAACTCCGGTTGGTTTAAGTGCTGCTGCTACTTCAATGCCGTGTGGACCCAAGTTGATTAATGCACTACTTAACTTCTGTTTTGAGCTGAGCAACCAATGACGAGGGGGTCGGCGCATAGTAATTGCCATGGTGGACCTGGTCCGTCCTCGGATTTTGTGTGCCAAGGCACTGCACTATGGGACCCACCTATCAATGGCGCATCCTCTCTCTCCCCTTTCTTTTTCTCTATTTTAATTCAAAAGAAAGACTTCGGGAGTTCCGTTCTCCCTCATTTTAACTCCAAAAATTACGAAATTTGTTTGTAAAAATTTGTAAATTCAATATCTTGCTAATGGCAGTGATCTTGTTCTATTTGGAGTTTATTTATTATTTCTTTTGTATTTATTTGTTCTCTTTGTTTGTTTGATCTTTTCTGGTACTTTTGTCCGCGTAGAGTTCGAAGTAGCAGGAGATCTCCATTTCGATCAAGCACAAGACTTCGAAGACTCTCTTACCTTTAACCCAGGTGAGTCAATATTTTGATCATATTGGACTTACATTTTATGCAAATTATATTATTTTAAAATAGCAAATTGCATGCTTTAATTCTTTATGCAAATGTATGTTAAATCTTAAGGTAGTTAAATACCAATTTGATAATTAATTAATTGTTATACCATCCTTTGATAATTGAATCCATGAATCATTGTCACCATAGTAATTATATGGTAACTATACTAGCTATAGATTGTACTTAAGCGACATGCTAGTCCTGCTTAAGTACCAGGGCATTAAAAGCCCTAATCATCATCTTTTAATAATGAAAATAGATTTGGGCAGTCATTGGGGCAAATGACTGAAATGGTTGTGATAATTTGGTTTATACTTCTCAAAAACTCTAATAACTTGCTAATACCACATCTGGACGGAGGGTATGATGGATGGTATGGTGATGGGTGCAAATGCAGCCCAAGGAATGTGGTTTGTGGTTGGTATGTGGTATGAACCACCCAGGTAACCCTAAGGACTTAATCCGGTGATGACCTTCCAATGTAAAATAGTGCAACCATAAGTTTATAATGGTGTCGACCTGGCTAAATAATTTGTATCCAACAGTATGGGTTGCACCAGGTAGATGATCAACTACGCCGTGGACCTTCGTGGTTATGGGTAGGGGTGCATGACTTACGGATCTGTGTGGGTGTAAGCCATGAAGGCGCAAAAGGGGGCCTGGGTAAGGGCTGAAGCAGGTGTGGGAGAGTAACCCTTCTTAGGTGAAACCTTAGCGGGTGTAACAAATACCGAGGGATGCATTGTAAAGGCCTTGTGGTGATCTCCCGCTAATTCACATGTCTAAGGCAACATGTGTACATATCAAGACGATTATCTCTTGTGGGTAAAGTGTACAGTCTCTGCATAGCATAAGCTGTTCGAACAGCCGTGCCTACAGTCAAAGGCGAACATGGGAACTTACTAAGAGTTAGTTCTATTTAAAAATCTTTGTGGTGGGATGAAAAATGTGGCGGGCTCACCTAGCCCTAAATTTGGATTTTTCCTGGGTCGTCGTACCTAGTGTTGTTAATAGGTGGAGGTAACCACAATCAAAATTAAGCATAAGGTGGAGGTAACCTCTGCTGTTATAAATATTGCACAATTAATCTCTTTAACAAAATGCAATTTGTTTAAAATGCTAAGTGATAGGAAATTTCTAATTATTGTAATTAAAAATGTTGCTTGAGTAAATAAAAGAACCTAAGTCATCCTTGTTAAGCCTTGCATGTATATTATTTGCATTCTGTGTGTTGGCTCGTGAGCACAGAAGTTGTGCTCTTCCTCGCTCTTTCGCCTAACCTTCAGAAGCTGCGGATCCCGGACATTATGCGTATTACGAGGATCTAGACGTTGAAGGCCAAGGAGCTGTTGAAGAGTAGTTTAGTCCGTAGTTGTTCTAGTCTTGCCTCAGTCTAGCTGGCTCGTTCGGTACTTGTGTACAACTGATATTATCCAAGCCCTTAGTTAATATCAGTCGTACATAAGTTATCCAGTCGCTTGCCTGTGGAGAGATGTGCTCTACCTTTTGCTTCCGCTATCGCTACTTTTGTAATGTAACCATTTGGCTTGTTCAGCCTTATTGTAAAACTTGACCTAATGCGGTCTATATAAACTGTGTTGTGTTAAATTAATGAATAGTTTGGTCTACGTTATGTATAAAATGATTTAGTAATGTATCTGTGAGTGCTATCTACTGATCCAAAGAATAGCATAGTGTTTATCACAGAGGAATCGGGATTTTGAAAATCCGGGTCCGACAGGTCTAGTATCAGAACATATGACTGTAGGCGCTTTAGTTAGACTGGTCGTTGCCTTTAGGACTCGAGTCCTATTTTCAAAACTTAAGAAAAGCTTTGGCAAAATATAACGTACTTATTGCTCTTACTCATCTCTCTTAGTTCTTTACTTACCTTGACTTCACCTGAGTTTTTACTCAGTTCTAACTCTCTCTCTTGTTTCAAAAATTATAGATGGCCGGTGCTTCATCCGATGCCCCTTGGGACTTTTTCACCCACGGAGAGGACTTCGGAGAGTTCATGGATATTCTCCGGCAACTCATACAATACCTGGATTACCGTCGCCAGCCCATCTCCAAGGGCCAGATGACTCAGGTCCTGGACCATGAATCTTGGTCTATGGAGGTGTACCTCTACCCGAGGGAAGGCGAGTTCATCACCCACACCTTCAGAGCTGAGCATTCGAGGAGCCACGGTTCTGATGCAGTTCAGGACACGGCTCATTTCGCCTTAGCTCGCCTATGTCAGATGCACGAGGACGACTTGCTGAGATCTCCGTTCTGCTTCTATTCGTCTCTTTAGGAAGGATTGCGCTACCCCGAGAACTTCGAAATCAGAGAAGATGACCCCCGCCTGACCCACCAAGTGCACCGCGCGCAGCAGCAGCTTCCTCATCAACGCCATGGACGAAATTGGGCGGCTTTCGGATCTTTGTTCACTTCAGCCTCGACCACTCGACACCCTCATGGCTGGGCGATCGGATGGGATGTAGCCCTCTCTTAGGTGAGGCATGAGAGGGATGTCGCCGTTGCAGAGTTAGCACGGATCACAGCAGCCACTGCAATCTCTGCCCCAGCTCCTGCTACACCCGTCGTCATCCCTAGCAACCCAATGCCAGCTCGACCGCTTCGACTCAGAGGACCCCACATCAGGATCACGGCACGCAAGAGCGTGCGATGCCCCAATCCGCCGCTAGTAATCGATCTTGAAGAGTCTAGCTGTGAACGCAGTCTTAGCCGTTCTCGCTCGTGCTCCCGCTCACCGAGCTTCAGTCAGAGCTGTCCTCGCTCCCACTCCCCGAGCAATCGCACCGCTTGTGGTAGCCAGTACCCACCGGAGGAGTAGTTAGGCTAGTTTAGGTTAGCTAGCAGTGCTTGCTAGGCAGTCTTTTGGTGCAAGCACTTTCCTTTTTCTCTCATTTGTAGACGTTGTGTTTGTATCCTATGTCGTGGCTTAGCATAGCCTATATGCTATGTTTTAGGAGTCATGTAACACCTAGCCCCTTAATATATGCAGCCACTCTAGGCTTTGTATTGTATTGTACTTGTTTCGTTTCCTCATTTTGTTTGAGTTCTTCTATTGTGCTCTAGAGGGCTAGTAACTCTCATATACTTCCCCCTCGTTCTAAGCTTTAGTGTTTCTTTAGATGGCACCCAAGAGAGTCGCCGCCCCAAGCCGTGGTGCTTTTGCAGCGGGCCAAGGAAGAGGCCGTGGACAAGATCTACCTCCCCCACCGCCAGCGCACCCAACAATGGCACAAGTCATGTTCCAGCAAACTCAGATTCTCCAAGCCCTGCTCGCTAATCAGCAGACTAGAGCAGCCGGTCACACCTCCAAGTTGGCAGACTTCCTCAGGACAAGACCTCTCACATTCGCTGCAGCAAATGAACCCCTGGAAGCCGAGGATTGGCTTAAAGATACTGAAAAGAAACTTCGCCTCGCCTGATGCTCAGAAGAAGATAAAGTGGACTTTGCCACCCATCAGCTAAAAGGAGCCACCACTGCTTGGTGGGAGAACTACCTCGCTACCCGAGATGGTGAAAGTCTAGTGGCTGATGAAGATTAAGAAGAAGAAGAAGAAGAAGAAGAAGAAGAAGAAGAAGAAGAAGAAGCGGAAGCAGAAGTAGCAGCACCAGAAGCCGGTGAACTGCAAGAACCAGCTGTAGATGAAATTGCTGAAGTACAGCTAGAAGAAGAGATTGAATATATGTGGCAGTCAATTCCCTGGAGCGAATTCAAGATCGCTTTCAAAACCAACTTCGTACCAGCTGGTAAAATGAGAATGAAAAAGAATGAATTTAGAGCTCTCAAGCAGGGTCACATGTCAGTCAATGAGTACCTCACAAAGTTCAACAAGCTCGCTCGCTACGCTCCAAGTGACATCACTAATGAAGAGAAAAAGATCGACTGCTTCGTGGAAGGAATGCTCGAAGATATGAGAGTCCAGCTTATCCTCCACGATTTCCCCAGTTTCCACCACTTGGTCAACAAAACCCTCGTACTGGAAAATGAGAAAAGGAATGCAGAAGTCAGACGCAAAAGAAAGATGGCAGCTCAGGAGCCACAAAGTAGCTACCACCAGAGATCATCATTTCATGGTAGCTCATCATTCAAGCCAATTGCAATCCTGCCACCAAGAGCTCCAACTCTAGCTCCAGTGGCAGCTCCTCGTCCCAATGAGGATGTTTTTTTGTGCTCCCCACCCCGCCGGATAGCCTGCAGTGCGCAACCCGATAGCTCACCTTCACTGCTTCAACTGTGGTGAAAAAGGTGTAGGATCAAGGATAACCGACTAGAGGGGGGGGGTGAATAGGAGGTTTTTAAACTTTTTAACAATTTAACAATTTAAGCCAATTAATAACTTAGTCTAAACAAGTTACACTTCTAGCTAAGCAATTCAATCACAATAAACAAGCTAGAAATATAAATGCGGAAATGTAAAGACTCGGAATAACCACAATGAGACAACGATGTTTTCCCGTGGTATCGAAGACTTGCCGGTCTTCACTAGTCCACGTTGAGGAAGCTTGACAACTCAAGCCGGCTTCACGAATTAAATCTTCCCTCGATCACTATGGTTGTTCTTCCTTCGCTCTGGAGATGGCAAACACCAAGCCACTCACAAGTTTGCACCGGGTCTCTTCACAATCTTCTTGAAGAGATCACCGTGCTCCACCTCCAAGGCCATCTAGGAGTTTGGCAAAACTCCAAGAGTAACAAATCAAGATCTTTGCTTGACGGCGCTCAAGTGCAATAGGATCAATCTAGAATGATTTGATGTACTTGAATGAACTCAACTACCTCACAATGAATGCATAAGGGAATTTGGGTGTTGAGTGAATGCACAAGGCTCTAAGGATGTTAAATGAATACTAGCACTCAGTCCTTGAGCAGGTGAGGGGATATTTATACCCCCACCAACACATACTAGCCGTTGGGATGAAGCCACAAAATCGGTAATTGCGATATTACACGGCTAAGGGCGGTACTACCGCACCTTTGTCGAGTTACATGCGGTTATAACAGAGGCATTAAAGCGTTACGACATAGCCGTTGAAATCGCGGCGCAGTACTCTCGCCAACTATCATGCGGTATTATGCTCGGGCGATAAATCGCTCCTAAGTCTTGGTACTACCGTTCCAAGCAAAATCAAACTCAATTGAAAAACACACTCCTCTGGAAAACATATCTTGCTCTACTAAAAATGGAATAACCGTAGGGCTGTAGTACCGTTCAGACAACGCTGGTACTACCATTCGCAGGGTTTTGCAAATCTAGCCAAAATGGAGCTTCTCTGTAATTTTTATACTGCCTCAAAATAATCGGAACAACCGAACAACGGTAGTTCCGCTCGATATATCTTGATATTACCGCTACGATGGCGACGAAGAACTTAGCAAATATTAAAGCGGACACGTGGATGGCTCGAGATCAATTGGGCGTTCGGACCACCTTTTAAACCACACGATTAAGGGCGGTCCGAACATTACGGTATACCGCCAAGTAAAATCTTGTACTACCGCTCTCCGGTAGTTCAGCTGAAATCTCCGGTATTACCGTGCTATGGGAGAGCAACCAAGTCCAAAAACGTGTCTCACTGGATTTTACGTACCGCCAACACACAAATGGAAATACCGTCTCACGGTACTATTGCTTGAAACTGCGGTACTACCACAACACAAAAACTTTAGATAGCGTACTGGATTGAACTAGCCACGTGGACGGCTCAGATCAATTGGGCCGTTCGGACCACCTTTTTAACCACACGATCAAGGACGGTCCGAACAGCCCACGGTAGTACCGCCAACTAATATGCGGTCATACCGCCCAGCGGTAGTTCGGCCAATAAACTTCTGGTACTACCGCGTGTGTTGTCAATTTTCAGAAAACTCCCCAATTCAAATCCAACAATAAATTCAAATGCATGCATGATCCTAAATTGATCCAAAAGGCACAAGAATATACTGTCAAGCTACTAGTCATGATCCCTCTTAGTAGTACGGCATTTAACCTATAATCCAGTCTTCCACCAAATCTCATAAGACTGGTAAAATACCAAAGGATCCTAGACTACTTGTACCTTGACCTTGAGTCATCTTGATCTTCATGTAGTCCTTTAGCATGCATCTTTATGTCATCAAACTTACCAATGGGCCTTAACCTTGTAAAGACTTAATAAACACGTTAATCCCATATTCACATATTATCATTAATTACCAAAACAATTTTTAGGGGCCTAGATGCTTTCAAAAGGGCTCTTCGCAAACAGATGCCCTCAACGCCAAGGCACCTCGGTGAAGTCCAGCTTAGGAGCCACACCAATTCAAGGACAGACTTCAGCTCCAAGCAAAAGTCATCAGACCTCGTAGGCATCCAGGTCCACCTCAACACCAAACCGCGGACATGTGAACCATGTCACAGCCAAAGGGGCACAGGAAGTCATAGAAGTACTAATGGGTACATTCTCTGCTATGTCATTACCAACGCAAGTTTTCAAGGAGGTTTGCTAAAAAGGTTTAAGCTGTCGTTCTTTTGAGTTGAAGAACCCGTGGTGCTCAGTTCCCCCGCCGAGCCATCCTTTCCCCCCTCTCCTTCTGTTTTTTGGGAGTAGCTCGAATCTCGGGGTCGAGATTCCGTTTAAGTTGGGTAGGTTTATAATATTCCCATTTTCAGTTCTTGAATAGTATTTTCGGATTGTCTTTTGTTTCAAAAGCTTAATTTAGTTTTCTCAGGCTTCAAATTTCAAATCCTCATTTCAAACTTCGGTTTTGAATTTCCTTTTGGGCTTGGCCATTTTCTTTCCCTCTTGCCCTTCTCCTTGACCCATGCCACCCCAGAGCCCTGAGCCACCTTGCCAGCCAGAGCACGCCCACACCGCTCAGTCTGCCCTGTGCCTACACCCACACCTGCTCGCTCGCGTCACCACACCTGCGCTCCCACATGCTCACCCTCGCATTAGTCAACAAGCACCTACGCCGCCGCGTCAGCACCCCTGCCCTGTCGCCAGCGTCGCTCGTGTTGCCTCCACCACACAGCCCTTCAGTGCCGCCTTGGTCACCATGATGCAGGCGCTCCGTCTTGTTAAAATCCTTGGTGCCTCCTACCACCCTCACCTGCCTCGGCCTCTAGTCGTCGTAGTGCCCTGCTCGCCCATGCTGCTGCCTCGAGACGTCGCGCCACCTCCAAGCCCTCAACGGCTCTTTCTTCCCTCCCCTTTGGCTACAAGAGCCTTGGACCACCCACTAGCTCACCCCACTTCGCCCTCTCCCTCTCATGGTAAGCCTATCGAAGCAAACACCGAGCCCCATTTTTCTTGCCACGGTGCCCCCAACACCGATCAGTTGCTCCGACGGAGCCCCGTAGTGCCACCGTCGTCACCGGGTGTCCCAGGGCCCAAAGACCCCTTCCCCAGTCTTAATTTCTACCTTGAACCGTAGGAACATCGGAATTTCTCCATCTTCCATGTCGCCAGCCAAAAACCTCTTTAGCTCGATCTTTGTCTCCGTTAAGATTCCACCCATTTTGATCGCGTCATGTCACGTCCCCGCTTGCCCCCTTGCTATTCCCCACCTCCCTTTTTCATCTTCCTCACCGTGAAGCGCTGCCACCGCAAGCTCCCTTTCCCCATCATCGGCCATCGTGGAACCCCCTCCCCGGAGCCTCCCCGAACCAACCCTCCCCTTCGTCACCTCCGGGTGCCACCCATGTTCGCCCTACTTCCCTCGATGTGCCAACCCACCGTCGGAGCCACCGCCGCACCCGACCTTCTCCAGTGCTACCGCCGCCGCCCATAGGGTCCTGTTTTGACCACTTGCCGGCCACTGCTCGCCTCTGCTCGCCAGCGCCGGCAATGCTCCCGAGTGTTAACTCCGGTTGGTTTAAGTGCTGCTGCTACTTCAACGCCGTGTGGACCCAAGTTAATTAATGCACTACTTAGTTTTGATTTTGAGCTGATCAGCCAATGATGAGTGAGCCAACGCATAGTAAGTGCCATGTTGGACCTGGTCCATGCTCAGATTTTGTGTGCCGAGGCACTGTACTGTGGGACCCACCTGTCAATGGAGCATCCTCTCTCTCCCCTTTCTTTTTCTCTGTTTTAATTCAAAAGCATGACTTCGGGAGTTCTGTTCTCCCTCATTTTAACTCCAAAAATTATTAAATTTGTTTCTAAAAATTTGTAAATTCAAGATCTTGCTAATGGCAGTGGTCTTGTTTTATTTGGAGTTTATTTATTATTTTTGTGTATTTATTTGTTCTCTTTGTTTGTATGATCTTTTCCGGTACTTTCGTCCGCGTAGAGTTGGAAGAAGTAGGAGATCTCCATTTCGATCAAGCACAAGACTTCCAAGACTCTCTTACCTTTAACCTAGGCGAGTTAATATTTTGATTATATTGAACCTACATTTTATGCAAATTATATTCTTTTAAAATAGAAACTTGCATGCTTTAATTCTTTATGCAAATGTATGTTAAATCTTAAGGTAGTTAAATACCAATTTGATAATTAATTAATTGTTATTCCATCCTTTGATAATTGAATCCATGAATCCTTGTCACCCTAGTAATTATATGATAACTATACTAGCTATAGGTTGTACTTAAGTGACATGCTAGTCTTGCTTAAGTATCAGGGCATTAAATGCCCTAATCATCATCTTTTAATAATGAAAATGGATTTGGGAAGTCATTGGGGCAAATGACTGAAATGGTTGTGATATTTGATTTATACTTCTCAAAAACCCTAATAACTTGCTAATACCACATCTGGGCGGATGGTACGATGGATGGTATGGTAATGGGTGCTAATGCATCCCAAGGAATGTGGTTTGTGGTTGGTATGGGGAATGAACCGCCCTGGTAACCCTAAGGACTTAGTCCGGTGACGACCTCCCAATGTAAAACAGTGCAACTACAAGTCTATAATGGTGTCGACCTGGCTAAATAATTTGTATCCATCAATACGGGTTGCACCAGGGAGATGACCAGCTATGTTGTGGACCTTCGTGGTTATGGGTAGGGGTGCACGACTTACGAATCTGTGTGAGCGTAAGCCGTGAAGGCGCAAGAGGGGGTCTGGGCAAGGGCTAACACAGGTGTGGGAGCGTAGCCCTTCTCAGGTGAAACCTTAGCGGGTGTAACAAATACTGATGGATGCATTGTAAAGGCCTTGTGGTGATCCCCCCTTGATTCACATGGCTAAGGCAACGTGTGTACATATCAAGATGATTATCTCTTATGGGTAAAGTGTACAGTCTTTGCAGAGTATAAACTGTTTGAACAGCCGTGCCTACGGTCAAAGGCGGACATGGGAACTTACTAAGAGTTAGTTCTATTTAAAAATCTTTGTGGTAGGATGAAAAATGTGGCGGGCTCACCTAGCCCTAAATTTGGATTTTTCCTGGGTCGTCGTATCTAGTGTTGTTAATATGTGGAGATAACCACAATCAAAATTAAGCATAAGGCGGAGGTAACCACTGCTGTTATAAATATTGCACAATTAATCTCTTTAACAAAATGCAATTTGTTTAAAATGCTAAGTGATAGGAAATTTCTAATTACTGTAATTAAAAATGTTGCTTAAGCAAATAAAAGAACCTGAGCCATCCTTGTTATGCCTTGCATGTATATTATTGTAGTCTATGTGTTGGCTTGCGAGCACAGAAGTTGTGCTCGTCCTCACTCTTTCCCCTAACCTTCAGATGTCACGAATCCCAGACATTATGCATACTACAAGGGTCCAGACGTTGAAGGCCAAGGAGCTGTTGAAGATTAGTTTAGTCCGTAGTTGTTCTAGTCTTGCCTCAGTCTAGCTGGCTCGTTCGATACTTGCGTACAATCGATATTATCCAAGCCTTTGGTTAATATCAGTCATACATAGGTTACCCCAGTCACTTGCCTGTGGAGAGATGTGCTCTACCCTTTTGCTTCCTCTACCACTTTCGCTACTTTTTTAATGTAATCATTTGGCCTGTTCGGCCTTATTGTAAAACTTGACCCGATGTAGTCTATGTAAACTCTGTTGTGTTAAATTAATAAATGGTTCGGTCTACGTTATGTATGAAATGATTCAGTAATGTATCTATGAGTACTATCTACTGATCCAGGAAATAACATAGTGTTTTTCACAGTGGATTTGGAATTTCGAAAATTCGGGTCCGACAATTAGTTACGCTTTTCGAATATGTACGCATTCACATGTACCTCTATTTAAGATAAGCAATATGTTGATTATGTTTGTGAAAAATTATCTTATTAGTTTACATGGTATTAGAGTACCTTGCTCACGCGTACATCGATGCACCATGAGTGACCTACCTTGAAATTATGTTCCCTCACACGCCGGTTGTCCCACCGAAATGCGTGTCTTCTATCTTTTCTCGTCATCATAACTTTTCATTAAATTTAAGTTGTATTTTTAAATTAGATGGCAAAGGCATATTGGTTAATTATCTTATCTTTTAACTTATTTGCCGCTTACATAAGAATGTATACATCCGTACTCATGTCATATTTTCCTTAATTATTAAATTACCATTTTAAAGGTCTTCAAGATTTTTGGGGTATAGAGATGATACAAGTTATTTTTGCCAGACTTAAACTTACACTAATTATTTTTAATTATCTTTGATAATTTTAGATCGGGGAAAATAAAGATGCGATAATTATTATTTGGACCAAACAATATTTGATAGGATTTGCAATTAGGATTCAAGTTTCTAGAGCAAGACATTGAGATCAACACAAATTATTCTTGAATAGCTTCAAATTCAATTTCCGTTGATTTGTAAATTAATTTCTTACATCTCATAGATTTTAAACATTAGTGCAAAATTATTTAACTTAATCTTAACAAATAAAAAGCCATTATATACAGAGAGGTTCTCATGGTATTGAAAGTTTATTAAACAATTTTGCATGAGTTTCAAACTGGAGGACGAATTAGCCAAACCACTGCCTCCATTAGCTCATAAGGAGAAGGGGCCCACTGTCATATGAGAGAAATGAGAGAGAGACAGAGAGCACCGCGTGTCGGTGGGGGTTCCATTTTGGGTATCCCCGGCCGCCGCCGTGGACTGGTTCGTCGGTGACGAGCGTGAGCCGAGAGAACCCGTAGCTGCTCTGTTATGTTGGAAGCAGACACATACTATAGCTCCATCATTTATTAACCGAATCTTTGTCTTAGGGCTAATCTGTAATATCCCGTTTAAATATAAAACATATATTTGACTAGTACTAAAATTAAATATAATTAGAAAGGAAAAATTCAGGATTTTGGAGGAGTTTTAGAATTCGGGCCTTTGGCTCATAGCTTTTTGGGCCCATGTGTGTTGGGGGGGGGGACTAAACCCTAGCACAAAAAGTACTGTAGCACGATACTGTAGCACCACCGTCACTGTTGCATGGCGCTACTGTAGCACTCCCCTCCTCCATGGTGGTGCCCCCTCTCCTCCGGTGCTTCTCCATTGTTGCCGGCCATAAGGAAGAGGAAGGAGAGGAAAGAAGAGAGGGAGAAGGAGGATCTCGCGGAGGTTTCAACGAGTTCATCTGTCATCAAGGGTAAATTATCAATCTTCCCGCTGTTTTGAATGAAGTTAGATTCGTTTTGCCATCAAGTAGGGGATCGTAGTACTGCTGTGTAGATCGGTTTAATCTGCAATCTGTTGACGCGCGAGTTTGAGGTAGTTCTATTCAGATTCTGTGTTTAGGGTCTGCTGGAGATAGATGGAGACTTTTGTTAGCTTTCCAGAAAGTGCTAATTCATAATTTTTGGTTAATCGATGAATTAGTTATGAAGTTCGCAAGACTAGGTGCTAATTCAGTCTCAAGACTTGTGCAGCGAACATAGATCTGTAAATTTGATCTTGGAGACGGCCGAATTGGGTCAGTTGGTCCTCGTAAGATTTTTAGGTATTTTCATTATGATTCCATAAAGTTAAATTTCATAATTTTTGGATTTCTAGATCAAAAGATATGAATTTTAGAAGCTAAGGCTGTAATCTGTCTCTCTGTTGTGGACAGAAGAGTTTTACTTGACTGTTTGTAACCTTTGTTGCACAATAGGAATATTTGTGATAATTTTATTGAGATAGTAGGTTTCCTTTAGTTTCCATAGAGTATTAGAACAATGTATTTTGTTGTGCCAAACAAAAGTTATGAATTTCCCAAGTCAGACTTACCGAAGATGACAGATCGGTCTTCGGGTTTAAAAACAAAGGCTTAGATGAACTAGGTTGATCTTTTGATCACTTGAGAAGCTGTATCTAGGCTTATGTAAGTTCTAGGAAAATTGGATTCATGGCTTTTGGAGTTTTTACTCAAAAGTTATGAATTTTTCCTTAACAGCTGTCTGTTTGGATAGATTTAGGAATTTGAGAGTTTGCGCCTACCTTAACTCTCGTCACTCCCCAGCGCCTCTAGGGTTTGCGCCTGCCCTAACTTGTCACTCCCCAGCGCATTTACTCTCGTCCGTTCCCCTCCCCACCTTGACACTGCCGCCCAACCCCGTCGCTGTCGACGCCGGTTGTGACACCACTCTGCACTGCACAAGATCGTACGATAGTAGTGTCTTGTGCAGTGTCAGGGTTGTGCCACAACTACGGTGACGCCGCCACCCCGCGTGTCGCCTGCGCCACCATGGCTTGGTTCTCCTGCTCGGCCTCCTGCGCTCGGGCCCTGGCGGGGCTTTGCTTTCCCCATCCTCCCTCTATTCTCCTCTAGATCTGTTAGCTTAATATCTTTTGTTGAGTTTGATTTTTATGCTTGAGCCTTAAGTTGTGTCCTGATGTTTGTGTGATTTATGCAAGGTGAAGGAGATGGATGAGGTTGTCTTTGGTGGTGGGGCGCCGCCGTGGTTCTTATTTATCTTGAGGTATCACCCTACCTTACTCCCTCTCTGTCGTCCCCTTGCTCTGTGATGTAATGATGTCAATAGTCTTATGCTGAAATTGAATTGATAATTAGTTCATATTAATAGTCCCCTTGCTCTGTGATGTAATGATGTCAATAGTCTTATGCTGAAATTGAATTG
The DNA here is from genome assembly GCA_036346405.1 of Phyllostachys edulis. Lineage (NCBI taxonomy): Eukaryota > Viridiplantae > Streptophyta > Magnoliopsida > Poales > Poaceae > Phyllostachys > Phyllostachys edulis. The sequence goes on along the minus strand of CM070557.1, from coordinate 51,930,015 downwards.
ATAATTAGTTCATATTAATAGTCCTCTTGCTCTGTGATGTAATGATGTTAATAGTCTTATGTTGTCTCTCGCCATTCATTTCACCTTTGTCTGTGTAACTGTGTTCATGCCGGTCAAGTTCTCCTACCTCTTGCATCCCAGGTACGTCCTATCATTCCATTCATAATCTCTTCTCTATAAAGTCTCCAAGTAGTGGCTGCTAGTGCCATTAAAACGACATCATATATATATATTATATATATATTGTTAAATGTAGTCTGACCACTTTAGAGTCGTCCACCTTGACATGAGAAGGATGAGACAGTATCCATGGCAACCTCATTGAGCCCTTGCAAGTTTAGAAAGTATGGATGAAAGGAGAGCGTCAGGACATCCAATTACCTGGATTTTGTCGATAGGTAATTGGACGTCGCTATGTTCAGAAAGTGACGTTGATGTGCAGGTACTCCGACTGGGAAGTGGAATCATTTATCAGCAACCAACAATTCTTGAGCATGTAATTGTCTTTAAACCCAACAAGAACACCAAGCAACAATTTGAGAATTCTTTTGAAATGTGAGAATGGTTGCTTGGTGTTCTTGTTGGGTTTAAAGATGATTACATGCTCAAGAATGGTTAGTTGCTGATATGCCACTTCCTCAATGGAATACTCAAGGCATCGCCACTTTCAACCTAGGTCCAATTACCTATCGACAACATCCAGGTAATTAGATGTCCTGACGCTCTCTTGGCATCCATATTTTCTAAACTTGCAAGGGCTCAATGAGGTTGCACGTGGCTACCGCCTCATCCTTCTCATGTCAAGGTGACGCATCCCCCAAAGTGGTCAGAGACTACGAACAATATATATATATATATATATATATATATATATATATATATATATATATATATATATATATATATATATATGATACCGATTTAATGGCACAAGCTACCATTGAACTTTATAGAAAAATCATCCTGACGGTTTGACCCACAAACCGCATGATATGTACTTATCACAGGCGATTTGACCACAAAGCGTGCATGATATGTACTTATCACGAGCGGTTCTCGATTAATAACCGCGTGAAAGTATGCATCACGCATCGCTGAAAATGCTCATGATGACCTCATGTCATCATCGACCCATAAACTTCGAGATGGCTCACGGCAAACCGCTGCGTGATGACATTTTGAGCGTCTCTGAATACCTTTTACGTAGTAGTGATCCCCGTACCCGTGGGTGGTTCGTCGGTGAGGAGCGTGAGCCGAGAGAACCCCTAGCTGCTCTGTTATGTTGGAAGCAGACACATACTGTAGCTCCATCATTTATTAACCGAATATTTGTCTTAGGGCTAATCGTTGATTAATGTCTGGTTTAAATACGTTGTGAGTTAGTGTGGGCCGCAAACAGAAATCAAGGAACATTTAAGTACTAGATTTTCGCATTGAGTTGCTGACACGCGGGTCCGGTGCATTTAAGTGCACAGTGAACCCACCGTGTGGACCGAAACACTGTGCTAGTGGACCCTCGGTCCATGCGCTATTCCCTAAACCGAGTATATGACAGTGGGTCCCACTCGTCAGTAAATAGATTTCCTTTAGGAAAATAAAAGAAAATACATGGGCCCACTCGTCATTCACTGGGCATTTTTGGTTAGAAATTAAATCAAAGAGAAAAAGAAAAGGCAGCGGGTCCCACCTGTCAGAGAGAGAATACTCTCTCCTTTTTCTATTATTTAGATTTTCAAATCGAACTAAATTAAAACCTTAATAACTTTTGCATAAAAACTCCAAATGAGATGAATATTTTTTATAAATTCATCAAAAATCATGATATACCTAAATATGCAAAAATATTTAGATTTGGTTGCTTTTGGAATTATTTTTGCCTTATTTAATTTGTTTCTGTCTCTTTTTGGAATAGACGTTGATTGCTCGAATGACATTTTCGACGACCGACCATCCTCCTACCCAGAACAACCAGAGCAAGGCAAGCACCCCTTTGATCATATTGATCCTACTATTTTACTTATTGTATTTCTTTTTGCAAAATCTATTATGCATGCGTGTATGTTTGATAAGAAATTGCTATGTTTGGGATATTGATAGTTGTAAATCATATTCATTGCATGTATATCTTCAAAATATTTTTGTCCTTACTATTGTAGCCTTTATGTTATGGGTTAGACAATATATAATGTCAACTTGGGAGTTTTGAGTGCGAATATCACACAAATGCTTAACAGAGTGGTAGTTTTTTTTTCTCTAAAAGTTATAAAGGACAATATAATAAACATGAATTTGGGAGATTTATGAAAACAAAATTCAAAGGGGTGTACCTCTGTTATTTTTGTATAAAAATAAAAATGCAAAGCCTATTTTTTGACGCGGGCGAGTTATATTATATTTTGAGAAGAGTAAGGGGGTGTACGTCACTAGTAGATAGGGGGAGATTCTTATCTGGGTCAATTAAGGACCGAACGCCAACAACTCCAATCTAGGCCTAAACGTACAACCACATATGCTGGTATGGGATGACATTAGCTAATTAAGTCATTGAAAACTAGCATTGCACGTTAGTAGCTTGTAGTAGTGCGGACATGACCGATGTAGGCATGTTTGAAGGGGCTCCCTTCATCGAGGCGTTGGGAACAAAGCTTGCCGGCACAACTGCGAATGCCTCACTAATACATGGGCGTAAACTTGGGTGAAGTGAGGGTATTCATTTGCTAAGCTAGTGCAAGGGTAGGACTAGATGATTTAAAGGCTTCGACACGTACTCTAGACAGCTTACCAAAGGTAGTGAGCGATGGTATCGACGGATGCCGAATAAACTAGAGAATTCGTATGCTGTGGGTAAAGTTGTACACCTCTGCAGAGTGTAAATCTATTTAAATAGCCATGTTCGCGGTCATGAGCGCGCTTAGTGCAAACTTAATGGGTATAGTTTTGGTTAAAAAAACGTTTCTTATTGGAAAATGAGGGAATGATTTATGATTTATATTTGCGTTGTTTGTCATGTTTATGGCCGAAAATAAAATGTTGCTTGTAGCCGAGGATGGTTGCGAGTTGTTGTTATTACTCATTTGGTTACTTACTTACTGTCATGTGTTTATTTAACCGCTCTTTTAAAATTCTGTTGCAAAATACTATGTATGGTTATTGCAAATAAAGCTGGCTTAAAGAAAAATAACTTGTAGAGTAGAACCTCATCCTTTGTTAACCTTGTATTTATATAAAATTTACGATACACTACAAATCTTGCTGTATACACATTGTACTCATTCTTGCTTACATTGTTGTTCGAAGTATGAGGAAGCACCTACGCCAGACGATGCTTTTTTCGCACCTGGAACCGAGTTTGTGGGATCTAACCACTCTAAATGTTTGCGTTGGAGAATAGGACAAATAAATGATTGATGCTTCATCGAATGCCGTGAACTAGGTCTGATTTTGTGAGAAAAAAATCATTTCACAAGAAATTTCCGGGGGGAAACTCAACGTGCCCAGCCAATGTCCTTTCCCACTCCCTCCTATTGTCCGCTGCGGAGCCCGCGTTCTCTCGTCTGGCCCAAGCTCCTCCACAAGAACGTTAGTGTCCTGCGGCCCAGCTCCATGCCGTGCTGCCTCACGGGCAAGCTGTAGGCGCCGACTCAAACAACATCGTCTCAACTAAGCATCGTCATCCCGGGGGCAATGCCTTGATTGCACGTCAAAGGTCGAGAAGTACACGAGGCAAGGCACGCCATCATCCACTTTTTACTCTTCTTGCAACGATTTGAGTGCACATCTTGCGAAAGTAACACGTGCATGTTTCATAATTCTCTTGTGCACCTAATGTTACCGGCGACTTTTATCTAACAATGCACGGCACAGTGACCGCGTAGCTAACCAACCTGACCATGGATCTCGCTTAGCAATTTCCAACCCGAGCTATCACACGGACGAGTACTGGACGTACACTGATTAAACTAGTGTCACAAAACACGCAGGTGAACTGCCAGCCACTCAAGTAACCCACCTTGCCATTAACTCCGATGAGCCCTTAGCCCCTATAAATACCTCACCTCGCATTCCCTTCTCATCCAGCACAAATAACTCTTCTCGATCAGTTGTATGCCATGGTTTCCAAGATCACCATGTCCTCCCTCGTCTTCCTTGTCTCGCTGCTGCTCTCATGCAGCGGCATGAGCAATGCGGCGCGGAACTTGGAGGAGATAGCTCCGCCAAGGAGGAGTACCCGCCGGCACCGCATGACCTCCCAAAGCCCGACTTGCCACCACTGCCCAAACCTGATGTGCCACCGAAGCCCGATCTTCCGCCGTTGCCCAAACCCGATGATGTGCCGCCGAATCCTGATCTTCCGCCGTTGCCCAAACCCGATGATGTGCCGCCGAATCCCGATCTTCCGCCGTTGCCCAAACCCGATGATGTGCCGCCGAAACCCGATCTTCCGCCGTTGCCCAAACCGGATGATGTGCCACCCAAACCCGATGATGTGCCACAGAAGCCCGATCTTCCGCCGTTGCCCAAACCCGATGATGTGCCACCGAAGCCCGATATTCCGCCATTGCCCAAACCCGATGATGTGCCACCGAAGCCCGATCTTCCGCCGTTGCCCAAACCCGATGATGTGCCACCGAAGCCCGATATTCCACCGTTGCCCAAACCCGATGATGTGCCACCGAAGCCCAATCTTCCACCGTTGCCCAAACCCGATCGCCACGAAGCCCGATGTCCGCCGTTGCCCAAACGATGATGTGCCACGCCCGATCTTCCACCGTTGCCCAAACCCGATGTGCCACGCCCGATGTCGCCGTTGCCCAAACCCGATGATGTGCCACGATGTGATCTTCCACCGTTGCCCAAACCCGATCGCCACCGCCCGATGTCCCGCCGTTGCCCAAACCCGATGATGTGCCACGAGCCCGATCTTCCACGCCCAAACCCGATGTGCCACGATGTCCCGCCGTTGCCCAAACCTGATGTGCCCACTGAAGCCCGATGTTCCGCCATGCCACGAGCTACCGCCACAGCTGAAGCCTGATGAGAAGCCACGGCCAGACCTACCGCCACTGCGAAGCCTGATGAGATGCCACCAAAGCAAGAGTGCCGCCGCCGCCAATAGGCGAGTGCCCACAAAGCCAGAGCTGCCGCGAAGCGGAGGCCGAGCTGCCACCAAAGCGAAGGAGCTGCCGCCGCTCCCAACAGGTGAGCTTCCGCCGGCTAGAGGCTGAGCTGCCACCAAAGCCGGAGGAGCCACGAAGCCGGAGCTGCCGCCACTGCCAACAGGTGAGCTTCCACCGGGCCTGAAGCCGACCTACCGCCGTTGCCGAATGGTGAGCTTCCGCCAAAGCCGGAGGGCGGGCTGCCACCGAAACCCGAGGTACCGGCGATTCCTGAGGTGCACCTCCCGGAGCCTGCAGACCAAAACCATGAATAATTAACGACTGAGGACTACATGCATACTGATATGGCGCTGTACATATTGTTCTACTCCATGTTGCTATGTATCTTGTGTTAGGCATGCGTGCATGTTATGTTTGGGTGTTTGTATCTGTGTCCACGACGTGCATGCCATGCCGTCCGCGATCTATGTATGTACTTGCTGAGATTTTTGCTGTGAGCTCACATCTCTGTCTTAGAGTGTGAGATCACATCTATATCTAATAAATGGATTCGATTCGTCTGTTTTCTATTCCCTAAAATATACATGCACTGTTATCAAGGTAAAAATTAAAAGGGGGCAAATTAGACGACGGATGAAACAGGGGATGTCTCTTAAAGATTTGTTTGGATACATTGTGATCCAACTCAATCCCTTTATATTTACGGGAAATTTAAACTAAAATCCCTTTCAATTTGAAAGATTGGTTCTAATCCCTCTCTATCTAAACAAGCCCTAAGAGATAAATATTCACTTCCGTGTATGTCTATATATATATTATGTCGAGATATATGCTTTGTTGATTCTTAATTTGTCCCGATGCATGTGTTGATGAGTACTATATGTCCATGGTACATCTGGGATATGAACAATGCATTTCTACGGTACCTTTACAATAAGCTGTTTTCTGGTGGACTGCAAATGAAGAAGGCCGGCCTCCACGCCTGGCGGGCTAGAGGGAAATTAACAATGGCAAGCCCGGCTTCCGTGATGAGCCTGCCGTAAGTGCCCTTGTCACAGTTTAGTTCAGAAGCAATCACAGCCAGCAAAATACTTACTTAATACTTACTTTAATCAATCCTTTTAAGCAAAATACTTAGTTTAATCATTCCTGGTGGTGGTCGTATCGCCCTCGCCTTCCCCCGCTGTCGTCGCCATTGCGGCGGTGTCCTCCTCGGCCTCGGCGACCCTCATCCGCCCCCACCTCGTTGGTTGAGTCCTCCAGGGAGGAGCTGCGCCCGCCGCCGTCCCCTCTGCCTCACGCGCAAGTGGCAGTGGCGTCGTCCTCGGCACCGCTGGCGCCGAGCAAGAAGCGGTTTTGTAGAGAAGGAAGGGGAGCACATGAGAAAGAAAGAGAGGAGGAAGAAAAGGGTTAGAATGACATGTGGGACCACCATAATAACATAGAAAGACAAATGGAAGAAGAGGGGGGCATGGTCATTTCGCTGCCTTGGGATGGAAAATGTAACAATGATGATATTTTTTAGATTTTTGTGGCGTTCGTGATGACATTTGGCAATGCAATGATATTTCGCAAGTCGTGAGCGATTGCAATGGCGCTGACAAAATTTACTCATACATCAAAGAGCCAAGTAAACAAAAGGAGTGATAAATTGAAACTGACGATAAACTCGTCAATAACTTAGACAAAATAATACAAGCACACCACGTCCATCGAGTACTGCTCATTACCACTTACCTAGTGGCGGATCCAAGAATTTGGAGTTGGGGGTGCACACAAAGCGTTTTTTACGATTAGTTCAAACTACACATAATGCTAGTATGAGTCAACATACTTTCTACATGAAAAAACATTTAAAATATTGAAGAAAAATCTAACTATGTACCTATATTATTAAAAAAAAAGCCACCATTTTCAATCTCAAGGACCAGAAATTACTACGTTAACCGGTGAAAAAAAGAGAAAGATCTACACTATCGATTACGGTTGATCCAGATTATAAAGGTGCGGATTGATTAGATAAACTTAAAATTTATGACACATAGTAAAATTATAATTTTGAGGTATAAAATACTAATGCAGAAGGTTGATAATATAATCTCTTAAAAGATGTAACACGGAATTCGGCCAGCAATAGAAAAAGAAGTCACCACATTCGATCTCAAGGCCTAAAAATCCCCACGATATCGGTGAAAAAAGAGAAAGATCTACACATTCTGGCAGGTCCATATTGTAACTGTCTAGAGTCCATGTCAAGTACAATCCAAAAATATGTGAAACAAAATTAGCAATTTGATTTCCATACAAATTCCAAAGCAAACTCCCTAAATAAATATAATTTGGAATAAACATTAAACAAAAACTAGCAATCAACTTGTATAAAATGAAATAAACAATTTGATTTCATACAATTTTTAAAGTAAAATCCATAAATTAATATAATTCAAATTAAAACTAAAGAAAAATTAGCAATTGGATTTGCATACAAATTCCAACAAAGAATAACTAAAATTTGGAATTTTTTTATCAATTTGATTTAGATAGAAATTCCAAAGTAAAATCACTAAATCACTAAAATTTGGAGTAAAATCCTAAATAGTTGTAATTGGAATAAAATTTTAAAATAAATAAAATTTGATTTGTATGCAAATCACAACAAAAATAATTGAAATTCAGAATAAAAATAATGTAAAATTTGCAATTTGACTTCCTTATGAATTTCAAAGTAAATCCTAAATAACTAAATTTCAAAATAATTTAAATAAAATTAGCAATTTATTTATGTACGAACTCTAAATAACTAAAATTTTGAGTAAAAATAAAAGCTATAAAGATGATTGCATGAGTGGTGTCGGAGGATAGCATGAATGGTGCCAAAGAAAACCACGAAAGAGTGCAATGACGTTAATCTATCCTACAATAAGACGTTGACCCACGGGGAAGTGAAGAGCCGATGTGGCGACGTGCTACTTGCTGGAGCCATTGAAGAGAGAGGCTAGAGTCTAAGGAGCCAAGGGTCGCGACGATGAGTGGTGAGTATCTGCGTTGTTGAAGAAGTCAGTGGCAAAATAAGCTTGATAATGGGGAAGCCCTCACAGAGAGGAGATGAAGCATTGCATTGAAGATGAGCTATAAAATATATGTGGCCATTGGGTAGCTAGAAGCGTGTTATCGCTGGTGAGGGGCATGACATCACCGGCGATGGCGAGAAAATTCTCCATATCATTAAACAACGATTAAAGCAGACATGCCAACATCAGTGAAGATAGAAGGTCACGTGAGGAAGCCATAATGTTGAGTCAACCAACGTCGAAGAAGATGAGCAATCGACAAAGGAGAAGAGGACATCAGGCATGTATAACATAATGCATGTGTATATACACGCATGCATCAGTACAAATAGAAGCACAGACGTACATATGCAAATGAGCAAAAAGCTCAGAGTAGAGATGGTGCAGTCGTACGGAATAGGCTCGGGGTCACTGAAGAGAGCACGACGAGTGTCTCCGGTAGGGATCGATGACAATTGCACATGTGTGCGTGTTTGATGTTCCAGCGGCTAGCATTAAGCAATAATGGGAGAGAAGTAGAAGATAACTATGTGGTAGTGAGAGATCAATCAAGAATTGGGCTTCCTGTTGAAGGTTGAAGCAGAAAAGTTGTAGTGGCGAGAAGAGACACGGTCCGGTGGGGTAGCCGGTGTGTGAGGGAAGATAAATTCAAGGTAGATCACCCATGGTGCATCAGTGTATGCATGAGCAATGTACTCTAATACCTTGTAAATTAATAAGATAATTTGCAGCACACATAATCAACGTATTGCTTAGATTAAATAGAGGTAAATATGCACGCATACATTTAGGAAAAGAGTAACTAATAGAGCAAGAATAGAGGCATGCAGCGACATGATCCATGCATAATGGAGAGTGATTGTGTTTATAAGAACCCTAAAAACTTATCATGCTCAATGATTTTCGTCCATCAAAGCTCATACTTCAATTGTGTTTTTAAGTTGTATTTTCTTTTAAGCTTCTATTATCATTTCCAATATTTATGATGCCTTTAAAATCTAAATTACCTACAAGAAATGTAAATATATTCTCAAGCATCTAAGTTATATCATTTGATACTATAAACTTTAAAATAAATCTAGCTGCGCAAATGCGCGGGTCACCATGATAGTATACTCTGTTACAAGCAATCATGCATGCATAAACGTAGTCTAGCTCTTGGTCTTGGACATCAACGAGTACCAGTATTATGAACTTATCATCTTCTTTGACATTCGTCAATGAGCTCAACCCCTACCACTGAGGAAGTAGTTCATGGCGAACTTGAAGATGTCCAGCTTCACGAGGGAGTTTTGCGTTAGTTGCGACAACTCCACCCCATAAAGCTGGAGCACTTGGGAAACCAACGGGATGCAGGGCATCTGAAGGCCCACATCGAAGTAAGCCACGAAAACAACCGCCTTGTCCGCTCGAGGCACGGACATCGTCTCCGCCCCTAGAATACGCGCCATGTCTAGGGACTCCAGCTTCCCCTCTTTGATGAGGGTCCGAGCACGCAGCGCAAATCCGGATCGATCGTCTAAGGTCATTGGTGTAAAACACCTCACCAACCCCGTCCTTGCTTCATCGAGTCATATCAAATCCCAGAATCCACGACGGGCAAGCCGAGCATGCGAAGCAAAACGTGCAAAGCAAATCGCGCGAAGTGAAAAAGCAAAAGGCCTAGGGTTTCCAGCGAGAGTAACATAGCGTGAGAGAAAAATGAAGGGGGGGTCCTCCTTCTTATAGGCACCAGTGGCGCAAAGAGACAAGGATTGGAAGTTGAAGAGACACAGGCTAGTCACAAAGTGACACGTGCCCTCCTACACAACACACCACATACCATCAATTGTCACGTGACCCGAGGATGCGCCATTACTACCACCCACCAACATAATGACACACACCACCCGATCGGACAAAGAATCGCGATGGCGACCCCTCCTGAGGCCGGTAGCGCATTACTAACACCCCCGATATCATGGCGCACACCACCCAACATGCCACCATTACCACAGCAGCGGCCTGCACGCCACTCGAGGGCCTGCACCAAACACGCTTCGCCAGGCCCAAGGGGACAGCGTGCTTAGACTCTATGGAAAAATGCGCGGTTTCTGCCATCACGAGGCAGGATCTGGATTGTGAGGGGCTTATCGTAAAAGGCAACCCACTGGCCCCAACGACGAAGCGAAGACCACAAGGAGGCCCCGATGGCCAAGGCCGGAGGCACGACTAGGGCCCCCAAGAGTGCACTAAGCATGCCTTCGGGGAGGCCCCGAAGGAGGCGTGAAGGCCACCAAAAGGCCCGCGGGGCCCAAGGTCGAAGGCATGACTAGAGGCCCCCAGAGGGCACCAAGCATACCTTCGAGGAGGCCCCAAGGAGACACAAAGGCCACCAAAAGGCCCACGGGGCCCAATGAAGGAGGCGCGACCAGGGGGCCCCCGGAGGGCACCAAGCATACCTTCAGGGAGGGCCCGAAGGAGGTGCGACGGCCACCGAAAGGCCCCCGAGGACAATATGCAAAAGGCACACTTCACCTCCCTCCCCCGAAGGGTGCGGAAAGGCTGTCGAACAACTCGGGTCTAGGAGCAAGGAGGCCCCCGGGATCCCTGCTTGGGGCCACCTCGTGAGCACCGAGGCGTCTGAGCCCCAGCCTAGGAGCACCCGGCCGCGGTCTGAAGGAGAAGAGTACCGATGGACCGCCGCGTCTTGGTCGGGAGGACCAGGTCTAGGAGGGTCCACCATAGACCGAAAGTGTTAAACCCGGGATAGAAGGATCCCAGATTCTCTGTGCTTACAACACTAGTCCAGGAACAGCTAATGTACACAGTTTTACAAATATGGTAACAAGTCCACATCATGCACTTTATTAATAATATCAGAGTTTTTATTACAAAACGACACTTGGCCTAAAGAAAATTATAGCGGAAAGCAAAAGATAGTAGTAGGCCAAACGATATGCCATAGGCAATCATCCGTGGGCATAGCCTAGCCATCCAATCTTGTCCACGAGGTACTCCTCCTCTGAGATTATTTGCAATTAAGCGAGGATGAGCACAACTTTCGTGCTCGCAAGTTACACCCAATAACAGAATATAATGCATGCAAGGATTTCAAAGGGAGGCTTATAGGGTTGATTTTGCATGAAGCCATGTTTTTTTCAAATATTTGTACTAAGTTCCAAAGCTGTTATTTAGTAACTAAAATTTATTTTATAAATCCTCAAGTTTTATAGTTGGATAACCTCCATACAAAGATGTGGAGAAGGATACCCTCCTATCTCATGGCTAACCGCCCAATCTTCCAATTTGATAAACCATTCCGGAGTATTTGTGTCAAAATCATTTTGAAATAAAAAACCAAAGTCTAACTTTGAGTGGCAAATGCTAAACATGGCCATGACTGTAACGTCCCAAAATTTGGCTTTTCAAGAATCTTTTGAGTAGTTTAGGTCCCTGGAAAATTTCACCAATTTTATTTGAATTAATAAAGCTTAATTGGGACTTTCATAAATCAAAAACAATTTAATATGATTAATCTCAACATCACCTATTATCAAAACTATTTTATTTGGATTCTATGTGCTTGGATATATTTTCTAGAATTTTTCCAAGTGCATTTGCTATTTTCTATTTGCTATTCGGATTTATTGCTATTTTCAAAAAAGAAAACTAGTTTAAATCTCAGGTTTGAACTTTGGGCTGAATCTTCCCTTCGACCCATCTTTTCTCTCTTGCTTCGGCCGACCTTGCCTACTTCCCCTTCTCACCAATCCGGCTGTTCGCCAAGACAATCCAGTAGGCTTTGCGCTTGCGCTCAACCCTAACGCCTCCACCCGGGCCCACTTGGTCGCCAGAGTAGCCGCCGCTCCTCTGCCAAGACGCTCGAGCCTTAGTGGGCGCCGCCCTCTGCTGCCACCACGGCCTGCAACCGCCGCCTCCATTCGCGTCGCGCGCGCCTAAAACGCGTCCTCCTCATTGTCGCTCCCCACACGTCTGCGGCGCGACGTAGTCACCTTGTCTGCCATGCTTGCCGCCGCTAAGCGCTCGCGCCTTCGCCTGACAACGCAACCACCGCCCACTCTCACGCGTACCGCGCCCGCCGCTTCGCCAAGCCCGCCCGCCGCTGGGAGTCCACGAGCCGCACGTCACCCCGGGCTATAAATAGCCCAGTGAACCTCGATCTGCGCCCCCCTAGTGGTCGCCGTCCCGAGCGCCTTCTTCTCTGAAGCTGGTGATGCGCCCGCGTCACGGAGACCCGCATCATCGTCCTCTCCACATGGCGCTCACCCCAATGCTCCCGAGCCGAGTGTCGCCCGAACCAACCTCGTCTTCTCGGAGCTCGGCGCCACACCTCGCCACCGCCATTAGAACGTCGTCTCGCTTGCGACCCGATCTGTTGACGCCATTAACATCATCCCGGCGCATTCTCGTTCACCGGTGAGACCCCGTCCCGTCTCCTCTTTTCACTTCGCCGGCTCTCACCGCCCTGGACCTCTTCAAAGCCATGCTGTCATCCTCGTTCCCCGTTTGAACCGCCGTCGCGTCGTGTGCCTTCGCCGCCCTCTCGCCATTTGCTCTCGCCACACCGACCGGTGTCTTGCACTCAACCACGCCGCCACTGCCACCGGTCGAGCTCGCCGTAGTCCCATCGATCTCCGTTCACCACCGCCGTGGATCATCCGAGGAAGCCATGGTTGCCCCACTGTCGGTAGCCCTCTGCCGTGTAAGCTCTGCTATTTCCTTTCCTTGTTGATGCCATGTCTCGTGGAAGCCACTGCGCTGCTGCTCGTCGCCGTTGACGCCGAACCGAGAACGCCAGGGACACCGCCTCCCTCTGCTGTGTCCCTTCTGTGTGGGCCTACATCCTTTCTCTCTTTTGTCTTGGTGGCAGTCAAGTCCCGCATTCCAGATCAGCAAATCCAAATAGAAGAGTGCCATGTCAGCCGCATGTCGCTGCCACATCGCCCACCTCACGCTATCTTGTCAACTCGTGCCATGTTAGCTGCAACGTAGACCTCCCCATTGCTGCGTTGGCGCCACCTGTGCACCGATCCGATGTCGAATCTGTATTGCTGCCACATCATCACTTTGTCCTCCGTGACAGCCACCTAAGCCGCCCTCATGGCATCCATTGATCCGAAACCCTAGCACCGAAACCACATATAATCGGTTTACAGTGAGCCTTGCACCACGTCGCTGTCCCATCCTCATCACCTCAGCGTCTGTGCACGTGTGGCATGCACTGTCATCACCTGCGTGGCCTGTACCTAACCTAATCTATCGTGAACCAGTTTCATCTTTCACCTTAAACCCTAGCCGTGGACTTGGTCTGGACCAATGGCTCACTTGTCATCCTCTTTATCCTTTTCGGAAATTTATTTAATTTATGAAATTCAATTATACAGTTGGTCCCACATGTCTTTCACTATCCTTGTTCTCTCTCACTTACCAGTGGACCCCACTTGTAAGTCCCAGTTTCATTTTATTTTATTTAATCCGAAGGGATATTCTTTGAATATTCTTTTTCATCATTTCATGTGATTCTTCCGAGAGTCATATCTTTTGCATCTGGACTCCGATTGAGTTCATTCAAATTCCTAAATTCATTTGAATTCAATATCTTTTATTCTGAGATTATTATTTAAGTTTTGGAGTTTATTTGTTCTCTGTTATTTATTTATTTGGTTTATTTACTTGTTTGCAAGTAGACGTTGATACTTCAAGAGGTACTGATCAAGAAGGAGCTGAAGATCAAGATAGTAGAAGATTAAAGATTACATAAGATCATCATTGATATAGCGAGGCAAGTCATACCTTTGATCATATTGAATCCCAGTTTTCAAAAGTTATATTGATTCAAATTATTGCATTTACTTTAAGTATTTATTTAAATACTTTTGGGTTTAGTTATTAATCCAATTTGTTATATCCTCCTTGTCTATATTGATATGTCATAATCTTTTGTCACCTTAGCTTGGTTATTGATTTAGTTGGTAATATCGTAGTACCAACGTGGGTTGGTTAGATATGAGTAGATTGCTTAGCCATGCCATGAATCACCTGTTCATACAAAGTTGCAATTATCAACTTGACTAAGTGACTATGGAACTTTGTGATAATCTGTGTGTACTATGTGTTATTATGGCATGTGTTGCACTTAACCAACTGGGTGGTAAAAGGTTTAGACTGAGGCAAGTGGTGGAAACTGTATGACATGGTGGCTTTGTGAAATGGGAATATTAATCTATGTGGCTTAGTTAGAAATTAGAAGTCTTGCCTTGGTCAATTAAGGACTGAACTTTGTGCGCCATTGAACTGAGCCTCACTGTACGACCACATGCCTGTTATGGGATGGGCCTAACTTAGTAAGTTATGAATTCTTGACATTGATTGCTCAGGCAGTAGGTTAGGCTCAGTGATGGGTGAAGGTGTGTGCTACCAAGTAGTTGCATCGCGGGACGGTTCGCCGCTTCCCTGTCCAACGGTGTGTGTCATCCAATAGCTGTGTAAGGCTTGGTATGACGGTCTGTAAGCACACTAGGAGTATCAATGCTTGAGATGAAGTTTTCGAAAGGTTTTGTTGTGATCAGCTCTGATCCAGTGGATTGCATCTTGTGGGTAAAGTGTACAAACTCTGCAGAGTGTTAAATCAATCTATTCGAATAGCTGCGTCCGCGGTCATGGACATGCTCGGGGATTTCACATGAGGGGTAGATTTTCATAAAACAGTTGGGAAGGGAGCTGTGTGATCTAAATCATATGGCTATGTGAATAATCTGTTTAGGCTGTGTGTCTTAGTGAAAACAAATGATAAAACCTATTATTGTTTATTTGTTTTACTTATGCTTTCAATCTATTATTTGTATTCAATTGCAAATGTTGCATTTCTGCAAAAGAACCACAGATTGCCATTCCTTTGGAATAAGCCTACATGTATAATTGCATTTCTGTGGTGTGACTTGCGAGTACGGTTGTGTACTCATGCTTGCTTTATTAAATCAAGCAGAAGTGAAGGAGTCGTCAGTCAACGAGGTCTACTTCAAGGATCGTGGAGAACTAGGTCGCGCACCCCAGCCGATTGCCTGTGGGCATATGGATGGGCTTCACTGAAGTTATGCCGTTACGTTCCGCTGCAGCTTCATTGAGCTTTATGCCTTCTGAGGCATTAATTGTAATGTTTGACCTTAAGGTCTTTACTCTGATAATTATTGTTATTTGCCTATTTATTAGTCGTCTTTGTATATGAAAATGATATTTCACTGATGTTGCCACTGTGTGCACTAGCGTGATCCTAGACTAGTGCAATATACACAGAGGGTCCAGAATTGCATTTTTGGGTCCCGACAATGACCGTGAACACAGCTATTCGAATAGTTTTACACTCTGCAGAGGTGGTACAACTTTACCCACAAGCGATAATTTGTTTTTAATGTCGGCCAATACACGCTTCTGAAGGCGTGCGACTAAGCAATTATGACAAGGCCGTTACAATGCTCCACCCAAAAGTATTTATACCCACTAAGGTTTCACTTCCATTGGATTGACCATCCTCCGGAAGCCCCCTCTCGCGCCAAGTGGGAATACTGTCTAACCGACACCCACACAACAACATGGCACAAATAACAGTAGAGTATTACCGACACCCACCCAAGTTTAAACCACTTTTGATTTTATTTTGTTTCCAAAATCATTTACAAGAGTGTCCATGGTAAAACAATGCCATGAATTTATTTTTAATTGAATCCTTGGCTAAATTCTCCAAATTAAACATTTTTGGTCTAAGCATGTCTCTGCATAACATTTTCAAATGATCCTAGTTCATACTAATTTATCAACCAGGTTTTATCTAGGGTGACAAGATATTTAGTTCAATATCAACATTGGCCATACAAAGGATTTTAGGTATATCTATAAATTTTAAACAGGTATTTAAATAACTGAATTTAAATAAGCATGCAGTATATAATTTAAAAAAATAATTTTAAATACTGGGATTCAGGTATGATCAAAGAATGTAACTTGTCTTGCTCAAAAGTCTGGTTGTTGAATAATTATGGTTCTCCGGACTCGTGAAAAATTATATGTGAAAATAAGCCAAATTCAAATGGACTTCAAATGAACTCCAATTTAAATAATTTTGGTTTAGATAGCTAGTTTATGATCTTAAATAAATTTAGAAATTTGAATCACCTAAATCGGAGTTCGTATGAAGAAATACGAGCTCCTCGAAGTTTTAAAACTAAAGAAAACCCTAAAATCTGATTTTAAAGAATTTCTCGAATTATTTTTCTAAAGGAAAACCGGATTATTGCGCCTGCTGACGTCAGCGCATGGGATTTACCGATTTTCGGCCGAAATTATTTTCCAACAAAAAAAGCATTGGGTCACTGACATGTGGGCTCGACGGTCAAAGACCCGGTCCACGGTCCAGTCAACGCCCACGGTGAACCCGGCTCACAGCACAGTGAACGTGGCACTGAGGTGGAGATGACGTGGCTGAGCCATGTAGGACCGGCGATGGTGGCGGTGCGGATCCCTATGGTCGCCAGTGCTTCGCGCCACGACGACGCGAATTTGTGGTACCAAGGGCAAGAGGAGGAGACGGGGAACCTTATGCGTAGGGTTTCGACGACGAGGCATGGCGGCGTTGACAGCGGCGAGGTTCGGTCCAAGGCGACGAGGTCGTTCCGAGGCTGCTCTGGCGGAATTAATGCGCGCACAAGGTAGCCCACGCAATGGCGAACACGATGGTGTGGTCGGGGCGGCGGAGCGTAAGTGACGGCAGCGAATTTGACGGCAGAGCATCTAGGGCTCCGGTGGCTTTAAGCTTCGATTCCGGCGGCTAGAGACGTGTAGGAGGTCTAGGATTTGGGGGAATGAGTTGGGGGGGGGTGAACACGAAGGTGATGCCCCCTTTTATAGGGTGAGAGCGAGGTTGAGATGTCGGGGACGTGCGTGGCCGTTTCATGTCGATGTGGCGGCGAGGTAAAGAGGGGTTTACGAGGATTAAGGAAGAAGAAGCGGGCGCCTCGAGTGTGTCAGAGAACGGGGACTTAATGGCATTGAATGCGAGCGAAAAGGGAAAATGGGCGAGTTTAATGAGCTCGGGCGAGGACGACAATGGTGGCGGCGCGAGGAGGAAGAAAGGGGCGGGGAAGACGGAACTATAGATAGCGGCCCCACCAGTTGGCGAAACAAAGAGAATAGTAAAGTAACAGGTGGTGTTATGGCCGTTTGATCCAGATCCGACGGTCTGAATTGATCGGGACGTTCGGACGTCCAAATGATTCACTGAGATCTGGCCGTTCGTTTTTGATCCAACGGTTGGAACGGGTTGGAGAGAAGACGCGTGGGCGAGCGGGCCGTGCGAGCGTGGAAATTGGATTGGGCCGGCGAAGATTCGGCCCAAACACTTTGCGGGGATTTTAACTGGTTTAACAATTTAAATAATCCTGATAATTCCAATAGGCTTTAGAAAATAGCAAATAAAATCAAAAAATTATGAGAAAATTCATAGAAATTCTCATAGACATTTTGGACTTAAATAAAATATTTCCAACTTAATCTTGGTAATAGTTTTTGCAATTAAATTTGTTTTGGCTTTAAAATAATTAAAGAAAAACTTTTAAAAAAGTTTAGAAATTCAAAGGAAAATAATTTAAGTTTTATTTTTGCTAGAAGGGAAAATTTGGGATGTTACAGAAAGCTACGCGTAGGAAGAGGAAAAGTCCCTACGACCCCTACAGGCATATGGTCATTTAGGGGTAGAACTGTAATCTTGTGTACTCTAGTCGAAAGGCTATAAAGGTGGCATTGATGAGCATATAGGTGAAAATTTGACTTGTCCCTAACCAAAAAAAAAAAATCAGGCATGATGTGTAGACTGTTTCACGTTGACTGTAAACCATCATGCTTGTTACTGTAACTATAACATAGTACTATCACAGTACAAAACTATAATAAAGCTGTAATTAACCATATGTTTGTATCTTCAAACTGCTAGCATGTGTCAACTGAAATGCAGCTTTTGTTATGTACAATATTGTTTGTGATATTTCATACATATGGCATGCGGTACTGACTTTGCAATATTTTGTTGGATGTAGATGGATAAAGTTGTACGTGTATTTACTGGTGGGCCGATTAGCTAAACGGGTAGTGATGTCGACTTTGGTGGCATGGAAGCGACCATTCTTTTGTTTCGCGAATCACCAGACTTTCGAACTCTTCTGACTAGGATTAAGTCGACTTTTGGATGGGATGAGCCCAGGGTCGTTGTCGGACTGCAGAGGCGATATGATGCTGGTGTGGGTTGTAAGGTGCACGTCTGTTTAGTGCCAATCTTGTCCGATGATGATTGGGGTACGTACAAGGATCTTGTGCTCACATCTCAGGTCCGATCGTTGGAAGTGGTGGTGGAGAGGAGAATCGTTGTAGAGGATTTGCCAAACAATTTGGATGTGGCGGATGGCAACACGACGGAACTTGAATCCGGTATCCATCTTTCACAAGGCACCCTAATGGAGGAGCCACCATCCGAAGAGATCGTTGGTGTCAGTGTTAACAACGATGCCCCCCTGTTGGTGGATTTGCCACATGTGCCTGTTTGTACCCCGCATCATGTTAGTGACCCCGTGACTGATTTCAATAGCGCTGTAATGAATAACGAGCTTGAGGAGGAGGTGTTCCGAGATAGAACAACCCATGAAGTAGAGTCCGACGAAGGATGGAGCTTGACCAAAACGAGGTTCTCGCACTGCTTTTCTCCTATGAGGAAGGGCGGGTTCTTCGCAGTGTTTTGGGTGAGGTCTTGTCGGTGCACACATTCGATGATGTCAGAATGACTGATAAAGTGGTTTGTGCTAATGGGTTGAAGAGCAGGAATGGCATTGCTAATCCGAATAAAGACCTAATACGTAAGAACATGTTGTTTCCAAGCATGGATGATATGAAGGTTTGATTGTAAGATTACTCAGTGTGGCACCATCATCCATTCGTAGTGACAAACTCTGATGCGAACAAGAGGTACACCATGAGATGCGAAAGGGGGTGCGGATGGAAGGTACGGGGGCGCAAAACTAGGGACAAGCAATGGAAAATAGCGAACGTGAAGCAGCCTCACTCTTGTGGGACTACTAGAGTGTCGGGGGAGCACCTTCAGGCAACCGCTAATTTTATTACAAGATGTATTACCGGGGTTGTGGTTGTCGATCCTGATGTGACCGTCACCACCATTGTTGTCCTCGCCACCATTGCATTGTCTCGGATAGGCACCGCGGGATTCTGAACGCTGTGAGAAGCAGACTTGACAGACACCCCGATGTGCAGCATTGGTGGTGCATGCGTCATCTTGCTGCTAATTTCTTTAAGCAATACAGTAGGGAAGATCTCACAAAAAAGTTCAAGCTGTTGTGCGGATGTTTGGAGAAGAGGGACTTCGAGGTCAAGTTGATGGAGCTTAAGGGGACTGACCAACGAACAGG
This sequence comes from Phyllostachys edulis, assembly GCA_036346405.1. Taxonomy (NCBI): domain Eukaryota; kingdom Viridiplantae; phylum Streptophyta; class Magnoliopsida; order Poales; family Poaceae; genus Phyllostachys; species Phyllostachys edulis. The sequence goes on along the minus strand of CM070557.1, from coordinate 51,910,362 downwards.
GTAATAAGTGGTTGGACGAGGTCTTGCAGCAGAAGATGAAGTGGGCACAAGCATACGATGAAGGTGGCTGTACGTATGGTATGATGACAATAAACATCTCGGAAGTGTTCAACAACGTTATTAAGGGCATCCGTGCTATGCCAATATCGGCTATCTTGGAGTACTCATTACGGAAGACCAACTCATACTTTGTGGATCGGTGGACCCGTGCAAAGGATGCGTACAACGCCGACCACCGTTGGGGTGCAGCTGCTGCCAAGCACCTTGCTATCGTGGAGGCAGAGTCATGCAATCAAGAAGCGGAGGAATACGATCCCAATTTGCATATATACGCCGTCAGGGCAGCCAAAGGTGCATCAATTGAGGGCGAGCGTTATGGTGGTTGAAACCATAGAGTCAACCTGACAGCGGGAGACTGTACTTGCATGGTCCCGATGTTGTTACATGTCCCATGCTCTCATGTCAGCACTGCCTGTCACGTGCGTGGCGTAAGTTACCTTTCTAACACGTTCATTGCAGAAGAATTCTCAAAGCTAGCCACGATGACGACTTGGGAGAATAGATTCGAACCTTACTTTCATCCGTCGCATTGGCCGCCGTATGTGGGGAGAGGAATACATTCCCAACAAGCGATGCGGTCGAAGGAACAGGAAGAGGCTTCGTAATGACATGGACCTCTCATAGCAAGGTGGTAAGGACATGTACTGCCTTGGGGACTTCGACGATGCCACAATAGGCAACAAGTGCTCGGAGTGTCACGAGCACGGACACACCAGGGCAAAGCACGTGAGTAGGGATTCCCAGTCGTGTAGGGTAAGGCGGCGCCACTCTCGTGTGCAACCCCCCTGATGTAATCACTATCGTTGTTGTGCGAAAATGATTGTTTGTTATTGATAGAGTTCACTCATTTGCATTTTCTATATTGTTTTGTACCTCATGTGATCTTACAAAAATCCTTTCCTGTAATGCAGGATGCCGCAGGATGCGTAGTATGCGTTGCTCCTCTCGGAGTACGATGACGACCACCGCACCCACCGCATAGCCGACGATGGTGTGGTGAGATTTGCTAATCTTTTATTCGATCATGCTTTCAACTAATCCCCCATGTGCTTGTGGTTTGACTTATTTATTTATGTATCTCTCCTGTAGGTACTCCAGCCGCTTCGCCCTCACACCCACACCCCTCTGCATTGGGATGAGCGGTACGAGCCACACGTTCACTAGGTCGGTCTACTTGCTTTGGCACGGATAGTCATCAACGGGCTCCCCCGTATGGACGGTGCTGCGCTTACCGCATTGGTTGACCGGAGGTGTCCAGAGACCCACACCTTCCACCTACCGCATGATTCTCAGCCTCCCCATAGATGGCCTTCCAGTGACTAGGGATATCAACAGCTTGGGCTGGTGAGACTAGGTGGGAGAGTGGCTTGGAGTGCGAACAGAGGACCCGCCTGCTGACTCGAGGGACAATCGGCCATCCGCGAGATCCGGGAGGAGGAGCGCCGCAATGACAAGCAAAACAAGCGTATACGTCGGGAGACGAAATCTCATCTCGAGGCTTGCAGGCGCAAGGAGCACGAGGCTCGTGAGAAGGAGTGCGAGAAAAAGAGGAAAATGACGACCAAGACCAAAGAGGCTGATGACGAGTTCAATGCTGAGCTCGTAAGGAAGGGAAAATGGCCCTAGTCCACGTAGTAGGTCGGACCATTCCGTACTAGTCCCCCGAAGGTCGAATTTATTTCCATTCCAAAAAGGCGCATATGTATCGTAGGAGTATCTTAGTTTGTTGCATCGTGCATTATGTTGTTTATTATGCACGTACCAAACCCTGTCTGTTGTGTTATTCCCAATTTTATTATGAAGTCTATTTTAATTCGTAACTTCAAATCTCGTCGTCTTTTCGCATTTAATTCTTCGCGTAGCAAGGCATCCAACAACATGAGAAAACAAGTTCTGGAAGTAGGCACGAAATGGTCTATGACCACAAACTGACTAAGAGCACTACCAATCATTCTAGTAGGATGTCTACGCATCTCTCATCTGCGGTACCGTCTACCATATGTCTATCCTTATGCCTTATGTTGTACCACACAGTCCACATATTAGGACACGACCTAGAAATATTGTGCGGTGTCTATGATGGATATATACTCTGAAGTGTCAAAGGTTATCAATCCAAATAAAATCAGTTCATATATGTATTTACTCTCAGTAAAAAATGATGTTATATTTGGTTACGTAGAGAGGTCTCTATTTTGAAGTTATGGGTTGTTAAATGTTACATGTACATGGTGTTATGTATCACCGTACATTCAATTGTTTTTGATCTTTCAAAAGAAAGTTCCTTTGTTACTATTTTACCACAGGTTCCAAATCCATAAATCAAGTAGAATTGTCATAATTTACAAGCCAACTGGAATTAGGCTCTGTCACGCCAAATATAAAGGCGTGAAACGACAGGATTGTCACGCCATATCCCATGGCGTGGAAGAACTATTTGGACACGCCAGGAGAACTGGCATGACAAAGGGTCTGTATGGACCATCCAAACAGACCCTCCGATCGGACGGTCCGATTCCGATCAAACGGTCCGATTCGATCAGACGGTCCGAAAATATAATAACTTCAAAAATGCATAACTAATTCAAAGAAACTCCAAATCAAGTGAAACCAATTTTGATAATTTTCTTATTAAGTCAACTTTATTTTGGAATAAGTTTCAAACTTATATCTGTCCCAGAAATTTTAGGTTTTGGAAATTAATACAAAACCGACTATTTTTTTACACTATAAAATGCTTTTAACTTTGGAAATTCATAACTAATTCATGCGGACTCCAATTGAGGTGAATCAAGTTATTTTGGTCTTATAATTTTATTGTATATTTATCAATGTAATCCTTATCTCCACAACTATTCTACAAAATTTCACTAAATAATTAAAATCGTATTTTTCAGCATTTTTTCAAAACCTGATTTTCAAACTGCTACAAATTTCACTTGCTAACCCCAAATGGAATAATTCTTTCACATAAATTCATCTAAAATTGTTATCTAGCTACTGTAGAAAATTCAAGCATTTTTTAGCAATTTCATGCCTTGTTAAATGTTACACGTACATGGTGTTATGTATCACTGTACCTTCAATTGTTTTTGATCTATCAAAAGGAAGTCATTTTGTTACCATCTTACCACAGGTTCCAAATCCATAAATCAAGTAGAATTGTCATAATTTACAAACCAACTGGAATTAGGCCCTGTCACACCACATATAAAGGCGTCACACGGCAGAATTGTCACACCATGGGATATGACGTGACTACTGCCACGCAAGCCTCCATGTTGGCTCGGCAGGTGGACGAGAGCTTGCGTGACATGTTTTGTCACGCCGTTGTATGTGGCATGATAGTACATTTTGACCACGCCACGGTTGGTGGCGTGGCCAAAGGGGTCAGAATTGAAAATAAAGTTCATAAAGGATTAACTTTAAAATATTAATAAAAAAGATTAAATAAAAAAAATCTTTGAAGACCCACCCATTGTTAACTAGCGTAAGTTGTTTGAAAAATGGGCACCCAACATAAAAAAGGAAGATACCTGAACAAATTTCGTCAGATTGACTGTATTTTAATACTCTATTTCTCAGCTGTTTGTCCTTTGGCATGGACGGCTTTACTTTGCATTATACGGTGGCCACGCAAATAGAAACGTCGCACACAAGTACTCACAAGGACACGATGCTAGTGCATCCACCAAACAGCTCGCCGTGGTCTCAGTATTCCCAACTAATTAAACCATACAAAAGTAGACATCCGAGGAGATATCACACACGGATCGAACTAAACAACCACCCAAGTGCAGATCACCTAGCTTACCAGTTACGTACCAAACGATGAGAGGACGTACTCCTGTAAATGCAGGCACCAGCTAAAGCTTCTCCATTTAGCACTATAAATACAGGCTTCTCTTCTCGCCCAGCCATCAGTCCATCACACATAAAACTAGCTAGCTGCCTCACTGATACACATAGATCAGAAGCGCAAACCATTCAACTTAATATGGTCTCCAAGAACCCCATGTCCTCACTTCTCTTCGTCATGGTGCTGCTGCTCTCCTGCAGTGGCATGAGCAGCGCGGCACGGTACCTGGAGGAGACCGTTCCCAAGGAGGAGTACCCTCCACATCCCACCGTGCCGGAGCTGCCGAAGCCCGAACTGCCGCCGCACCCCACCGTGCCGGGTTGCCGAAGCCTGAACTGCCGCACCCAGTAGAGCCGGAGCTGCCGCACCCCGTCGTGCCGGAGGTGCCAAAGGAGCCCGAAGCGCCGCACTCTGCCGTGCCGGAGGTGCCAAAGCCCGAGCTGCCGCATCCGGTCGTGCCGGAGGTGCCAAAGCCCGAGCTGCCGCATCCGGTCGTGCCGGAGGTGCCAAAGGCCCGAAGTGCCACACCCTGCCGTGCCGGAGGTGCCAAAGCCCGAGCTGCCGCACCGGTCGTGCCGGAGGTGCCAAAGGCCCCGAAGTGCCACACCCTGCCGTGCCGGAGGTGCCAAAGCCCGAGCTGCCGCACCCGGACGTGCCGGTGGTGCCAAAGGTGCCCGAAGTGCCTCACCCCACCGTGCCGGAGCTGCCGAAGCCTGAGTTGCCGCATCCTGCTGTGCCGGGTTGCCAAAGCCAGAGGTGCCAGAGAATGCACTGCCGCCATTGCCCAAGGCCGAGCTGCCCCGAAGCCTGAGTTCCACTATCCAGAGCCGGAGGCCAAGCCATGATCGGGCTACTTCCGTGTAGCGCCAGTTATCTAAATTAAATACTTGCGTTCTGTCTGTACGATATGTAAACTGTGATGTTTGTCTGCGGTCTTGTATTCATGTTTGTGGTAAGCTGGTTGTTATTAGCTACGAGCGGGATGCGTTTCAGTTGTGTATGCTGGAGCTGCTTTGTTCTTTGTATACCTATATATACACATACGATCTACACATGTACTATTATACATGTTCCATTTATCTTCGAGTTATACATATTTGTATTCATGTATATATCAATGCAGATTTTTCTACAATATGGTAGTCCGTACTTCCCAGAGGGGTTGTTTGCCTTCGCAAAAGCAAGATTTGGTATGAGGACGATATTAACTAATTAAGTCATTGAAAACTAACCTTGTACGTTATTAGTCTATAGTATTGCGAACATAACTGATGTAGGTATGTTCGAAGGGGCTCCCTTCACCGAAGCGTTAGGAACAAAGCTTGCTGACACAACTACGAATGCCTGAGTGAGACAGAGGCGTAAACCTGGGTGAAGTGAGGGTATTTATTTGCTGAGCTAGTGCAAGGGTAGGACTAGATGATTTAAAGGCTTCGACACGTGCTCTAGACTGTTTACCAAAGGTAGTGAGCGATGGTATCGACGGATGCCGAATAAACTAGAGAATTCGTGTACTGTGGGTAAAGTTGTACACCTCTGCAGAGTGCAAATCTATTTAAATAGACGTGTTCGCGGTCATGAGCGCGCTTAGTGCAGACTTAATAGGTATAATTTTGGTTTTTAAAAAGGAGAGCAACTAGGGCACGCTATACCGTTGGGAGCCTTTCCCAATGGTATAGCATCCAGCCATCCAGTTTCATGCAGTCTCGTGGAGTATCATCATGTTTCATCTAGTTTCACTCAGATTCATGCTAATGTTTGAAGTGTTTCATAGACTTTTATCGTGTTTCATCAAGTCTCATGGAGTATCATCATGTTTCATAAAGTCTCGTGGAGTTTCATCATGTTTCATCAAGTTTCACATAGTTTGATCCCAAAGTACCATTGTTTCATCCCAAGTCTCATAGAGTTTCATCGTGTTTCATCCCAAGTCTCATAGAGTATCATCGTGTTTCATCCAGTTTCACTCAGATTCATGTTAATGTTTGAAGTGTTTCATGAAGTTCCATCCCAAGTCTCATGGAGTTTCACCAAGTTTAATAGAGTATCATCATGTTTCATCAAGTTTCGTATTGTTTCATCCCAAAGTACTATCATTTCATCCCAAAGTACCATTGTTTCATTTCAAGTCTCATGAAGTTTCATCGTGTTTCATCAAGTCTCATGGAGTATCATCATGTTTCAACCCAAGTCTCATGGAGTTTTATCGTGTTTCATCAAGTCTCATGGAGTTTCATGTTGTTTCATCAAGTCTCATGGAGTTTCATCAAGTCTCATGCAGTCAAGGTAGTCAGAGTCGAGATCCTGAGTTGGATCGATTTGCCTTCGGTAGGATCGAAATCGTAGTATCGAATCGTATAATCGACGATTCTACGGAATTGAAAAAATACACATATTTAACATCTATACTATAAGTTTGTATGATTCTTATATGGTTTACCACTTGTATATTCCTTAAAAGCAGCTAGACATACTCCAGGAATAAAAATAGCTTATCATTATCAAGCTCAAGATTGCTCATGCCATAATATAGATATTTGTACTAGCATTACCACACTGATACAATATTTTGCATGCTCCTTGTTTATTTATAGTTTCATTCTCAGAAATTAATATCAACAAATTTTGCTCTAAAATAAAATATCAGCAAAGTCTGACCTCTAAAAAAAATTGCAAAAAAAAATGCCCTAAGTCTCCACAAGTAGGATTGACAGTGCGATTTGGATCAACAAGCTGTCGTGGGTTCGTAGAATCATAAGACTCTAAGAGTAGGATCACGATCCTAACTACCTTGCATGCAGTATCGTCGTGTTTCATCCAGTTTCACTCGGATTCATGCTAAGTGTTTCATGAAGTTCTATCCCAAGTCTCATGGAGTTTCATCAAATCTCATGCAGTATCATCGTGTTTCATCAACTCTTATGGAGTTTCATCATGTTTCATCAAGTTTCATATAGTTTGATCCCAAAGTACCATTATTTCATCCCAAGTCTCATGGAGTTTCATCGTGTTTCATTCCAAGTCTCATGGAGTGTCACCGTGTTTCATCAATTTTCACTCAGATCATGCTAATTTTTGAAGTGTTTTATGAAGTTTCATCCTAAGTCTCATCGAGTTTCATCGTGTTTCATCAAGTTTCATCCCAAAGTACCATTGTTTCATCCAAAGTCTCATGGAATTTTATCATGTTTCATCAAGTCTCATGCAGTATCATCGTGTTTCATCAAGTCTCGTGGAGTTTGCTCTGGTTTTAACAGTTGGAGGTCCCAAATCAAACGGTTTTATAGTTTACGGTTGAAAAGTGGACTCTGTAGCGCCCGTTTTCGGACGAGTGAATAGTAATTATAATTCAGTTTTCGTTCTTCGTCGTAATTCAAATTATCAAGTATTTGCGAAAACTTTCTTTCCTCCTCGGTTTGTGTTTCAAATGTAATGTCTGTAACATTTGAAATTCAAATGCGCGGTTTGGAGTTTTCTCCTCTCCTTTGAATCCTCGGGCCAATTTGAGTTGGACCTCCATTCTCCTTTGGGCTCAGCCCATTCCTCCTCTCGGCCCAGCCGGCCCTTTTTTCCCCTTCTTTTTCGGCCTGGCCCGGCCAAAGCCAACCCGGCCTGTTTTTCCTCTTTTGGCCTAGCTCCCGGCCGGCCACTTCTTTCCCTTTCCTCTTTCTTCTGGCTCGGCCCAAGCCACTCCTGGCCCTCTCCTTTCCCGGCCCGAGCAGCCCGCTGGGGTCATCTTCTTCTCCCTTTTCCCCGGGTCAACCGCTGCATTTGCACTTTTGCTGCATTGCTGCTGCCTGCTCCTGTTGTCTCTGCGCCCTTGGCTCCTGCCGCCCCATCCGCTTTGCTCTCTGCGGCCTGGAGCTCCTTTGGCCGCACGACTCCTAGCGGCGACGACCGAGAGCCTCCGTCTTGCGCAACCGTGGCGTCATCGCCGTCCTTGCCGTCCTGGAGCTAGCAGACCGAGCGCTGCGCCCTCGTCAGCAGCCCCCGAGGTCGCGCCAAGCTCACCAGCTCCCACCCCGTCTCCTCGGCCGTGCAAATCCCCTGGCGTCCTTCTGTCCTCGCCGTCCTCGCTCCTAGACCGAGTCGTCTTGTGCTTGCTTGCCGCACACCTGCGCCAGCGTCGTGGGACGCCTTGAAGTCGCCGCTCGTCCTCACTACGTCTCAACCGCTCCCTCCCTTTGTCCCATCCGCGCGCAGGCGCCCATGCCACCGCCTCAGGACACAGCGCAACCGCCCGTCCCCGCAGCGACTCCTGCTCCCTCCCATTGGTCTCCTACGGCCTTGACCCCCTATAAAGCTCCCCCTCTCCCCCTGGAGCTCCTCACTTCGCCCCTTGGAGCTCTGGTAAGAACCACCCCAAAAACCGCCACTCTTCCGTTTTGGCCGCCGCCGTTTCGCCGCTCCGGTCACTCTCCGGCACCACCCACCCCGTCACCGTGAGCCCCTAGCCACCAGGAACCCATCCCCCAAGACCCCCTCGGCGATTGACTGCTCCAGCCGCCGCAATAGCCCTTCTTCCCCACCTCCGGCCGCCGCCTTCACCAGCACCCGTCGCCACCTATGGACCTCCTCCAGCCACCCAGTCAAGCCCATTAGCTTCGCCTCGTCGAGAGCCACCCCGTGCTCACCCTCCCCGGCCCGAACCACCACCGGATCGCCCCCTCCCCCATAGCCGAGCCGCCGCCGCCGCTTAGCACCACCCGCCGCCGTCGTCGTCCACCCTTCCGTATTTGCCACCGTCATCAACCTTGCCTCCTCGGCTATCCATTCTCATGCTCGCGTCGCCCGCTGTGCCCTAGCCACATGGGAGCAGGCTGGAGCAGCATGCGCCATGCGTCCATATGAGCGCCGTCGTGGTTTGTGTAGACCAGGCACTATTCCCCCCATCATTAAGGCGTTAATGATGTCTTAAGGCCATAATGGCAATCATTAAATCTTAATGATGTCTTAACCCTCCCCTGCTCTCACTTCCAGTGGGCCCTTTATAATGTGACCAACCTATTCCCCCCGCCTTCCCGGTGGGCCCTCGGTGCATCTTGTCGTGAGCCACCCTCGCCTGTGCACGTGGACTCGGTCCATACTGTGCTGTGGACCGAAGGACTCTCTCTCTTTTTCAATTCAATTCAATCTTCGTTAATTCATTTGTCCTTCGTTATAACTCCAAAAATTATGAAATAAATTTCTAAAAATCCGTTAAATCAAGATCTTGCTAATGGCATAGGACTTGATTAATTTGGAGTTCATTTGTGTATTCTTGTGTATTTACTTGCTCTCTTTGCCGTTGTGCCTTTTTCCGATAAATTCGCCCGTTTAGGATTTGAAGACGTCGGAGATCCTCAAGTTGATCAAGACCAAGAGTATTACGATCACCTTGCCTCCAACCAAGGCGAGTTAATACTTTGATCATATTGCTCCTACATTTTATGCAAATTATATTCTTTTAAATTAGCAAATTGCATGTTTTAATTTCTTAATCAAACATATGTGTAAGATCGAGGTGGCCGACTAGAGGGGGGGTGAATAGGCGTTTTAAAAACTCTTAGGCTCTAAAACCGATTTCTAATGCGGAAGCTAATACAAATACGGTTTTGCACAATTAAAGCCTAAATCAACTAGGTTCCCCTAAGTGCACCAACAATACAAGTCTATTGACAAATATAACAATTAAGCAATGACTTGTAATCAATCAATTCTAGCAAGGTGAATGGCACTAAGCAATATAAGCATTCATACACAATGAATAAGCAATTTAATACAAGGTATATAAATTGCAATATAGTAAAGCTCAAGAATGCAAACCACAATGACACGATTATGTTTTACAGTGGTGGTGGGAGACTTGCGGTCTCCCATAATCACGTTGAGAAACCCAAACTAATTGGGCGGCTCCACAATTAAGCCTTCCTCAGGATCAAACACCTCGCTCCACTTGGGTTGCTCTTTCCTCCACTCCGGAGATGGCGAGCACCACGCCACTCACAAACCGCCGGGTCTTCTCACAATCTTCTTTGAGAAGCTCACCGGCGCCACGACGCCTCCACCCGTCTAGGTGTCGGCAAACACCAAGAGTAACAAGACTCTAACTCTCACTTGAACCAATCAAGTGTCAAAGCTCTATGGATCTGAAATCACAACCTAAGGCAACACATGCACTTAGGGTTTGCTCTCTAACCTCACTAAGTGCAACACATGCACAAAAGAGTATGAGAGGCTTGCACTAGCTCAATAGAACTCAAGGGGCACCAGCTACTCTCCCTCACACGGCCAAGGTGGGTATTTATAGCCCACACACAAAACTAGCCGTTGGGACAAAGTCTGCTGAAAAAGCAGGAAATCGGAGCGCGCCGTTAAGGGGCGGTCGTCGCAGCCCTCCTCCAACGGCTATAAAACTAGCCGTTGGTCACCAATCGAACGACCGCCAACCAAGGTCGGTCGTACGCAACAATCGATACAACCGCACAAACACTGCGGTCGTACGCTCCACAAGCGCCAAATGCGGCTAAGTCCCACGAACAAGCGTTGCGGAATTTTACAACCGCACCAAGAAAGCGGTTGAACCGCATCAGCGGTCGTACCGCCAAACACTGCGGTCGTCATCGCTCAAGGGTTCTCAAAGCCAAAGACTTGCAACAAATGCATCTTCTCGGAAAACTTGAACCGCCACGAAATAATCGGAACAACCGGACTACGGTCGTGCCGCTCGATTACGCCGGTACTACCGCTCCTCAACGAAAGCAACGCATGCTCAATAGCTGCGGTCGTGCACCAGATAAGCGCCGGTATGACCGCATCCGGTCGTACCGCTCACAACACGTCGGTTCATCCGATTTTCTGAAAACCACAGTTGCATTAACTTCAACTCAAATTGCAAAACACATTACGCCAATTTGATGCGCAATGCAAACAAGGGTTCAAAGGTAAGATTCTCAACAAGTTGCAAAACACATTTGCACACTTTTAGAATATCCCACCAATTGCACTTCGCTTCAACTCAATTTGCAAAACACATTTGCGAAATTGACGCGATGCAAACAAGGATTCAAGTGAGATTCTCAACAAGTTGCAAAACACATTTGCACACTTTTAGAATCACACCACAAGGAATAAGGTACATGGACTTACACCATTTGCAAAACGCGTTACGCAAACTTAAGTCACATGCTACAAGGATTAACCATGAGCCACAACTATTTGCAAAACACATTCGCAAATATTGGCAACATGTTAAAGTGAGCTAGAGCAAACACAATGAGCTATCAACACATGACAAACTCAAGCTACTAGTCAAAGACCCCTCTTAATAGTACGGCAACCTATACTAGAAATCCGGTCATCCAACCAAACACCATGACCGGTAAAGACTAGGAACACATCCTTAGCCCTAGCTAGTCATACCTTTGCCTTGCGCAAACACTTGAAGCTTGATGACGCACATCCTTGCTTCAACTCCGGGTTCTTGACTTGATATGCATCAACTCATGATGCATCCTTACTTGACCTTCATCAACACATGATGAAGCTTTACTTCGGGATCTTGACTTGATATGCATCAACTCATGATGCATCCTTACTTGACCTTCATCAACACATGAAGAAGCTTTACTTCGGGATCTTGACTTGATGCTCATCAACACATGATGACATCTTCCATCCCGAGTCTTGATATGCATCAACACATGATGCACTCTTCACTTGACCTCCATCAACTCATGATGGGTCTTCACTTGACTTGATGATCAACACATGATCATCTCCTTATCTTGAACATCATCGACACACGATGATTTCTTCTTATCTTGAACTTGATGCGCATCAACACATGATGTGCATCCTTTACTTCAAGCTCTTTACTTGATATCATCAACACATGATGATCTTCTCGATATGCATCAACACATGATGCATTCTCCTCTTGACTTGACTTGATGACAATCAACACATGATGTCATCCAAAGTCGTCAACCACATGGAACTCAACCTATTCATCCAACTCAAGGAGAAAGCGTTAGTTCCACAATATGATTATCATTAATTACCACAACATACCATTAACTCATAATGGCGGGATAAGATACCACAATCTTTCCTCATTGGTAATTGATGATAACCACTTCAATAACAAATAATTGAATGTAAATAGGTATGAGTATATAAGCACTACATAAGTTATATATACTCAACATGAGTGTATCTGAACTACACAAGTCGTATGTACTCATGAATGCATGAGCATACATAAACTACATAAGTCTCATATACTCATATGAATATATTAACTACACAAGTTAAACATATTCAAAGATATGTGAGTACACATGAACTACACAAGTTATGTTATACTTACATATAAGTGTATATAGACTACACAAGTCATATATACACACTTGAATATACTAACTACATAAGTTATATATATTCAAGAATATGAGCATATATAAACTACACAAGTTATATATACTCACATGAATATATTAACTACACAAGTTAAATATATTCAAGGATATGAGTATATATGAACTACACAAGTTATATATATACTCATATGAATATATTAACTACACAAGTTAAATACATTCAAGAATATATGAACTACACAAGTCTCATATACTCATATGAATAAATTAACTATGCAAGTTAAATATATTCAAAGGACATGTTTCAAAGTAAAGATCCCAATTATATATGGACAAGGAACTATGGATCAATACTAATGAAACCACAAAACATAGATTGAGCTCCCCCTAAATGTGTGCATACACAAATGTGTAATGGAAACATATGCACATATTCAAGTTAGACTTTTGGTGGAGTTCAACATATATTTTGGATCCGAGGAATGCAACAAGATATATGAATACAAACCTCTTTGTTCATTCTACTTTGTATTCTTTATATCCAAACGAGACTAAACATGATATAACAAATAGAAATGTTAGTCTCACAAATAGATTCACATTATGAATGCATACTGTTTGGATTTTCCTTTTGTTTATCCAATGAATTGGATTTGTCATTAATCACATGCATGCCTTCATGATTATTACCTTTATATCCAAATAAGACTACACAATATGTATATCAATGAAAATGTTAGTCTCACAATTAGATTTGTCATTAATCACCAAAACCCCATTAACACATAATGATAGGTCTAGATTCTTCAATCTCCCCCTTTTTGGTGATTGATGACAAATCCTTTATAAATGACAACATTTGGATATAAGTCAACATAGGATAATCAATTAGGCTATTTGACTATATGCATGCATTGAAATGACAAGAGAATCTTGGTAAACTTTCACTTTTGGCACCACAAGATTCTCACTCTTGATTCTCTCCCCCTAGATAAAGCTCAACCAAATGAACATCCAAATGTAGCTCATACAAATTCTCCCCTTTTGGCATTAAGCACCAAAACAGAAACAAATCTCAAGTAAAAGGAGAGTCTTTGCAAAACTTATGAGCTAGGCAATAAAACGAGTTTTATTTTCCCTTTTTGGCATAGAACAACAATGAATCCAAAATAAATCGAAGCCTTAAGGGTGTCTTTTCAAATTGGTTTTCCCATATAATGATATACCCATTTTAAAAATCAAAACATTCTTCAATTAGGTTTTCAAAAACTTTTAGGAAAACTCCCCTTACACAAAGGTTCCTTTTGGACATTCTTCTCCTTTGACACACAAAGGTTTTCTTTGTCCAATCCATATCTTTGCTTTTGACACATAAAAGCTTCCTTTATCAATTATCTCCTCTTTGTCATCTTTTGAAATATGTCCATCCAACACTTAAGATGACTTCTACTTCTTCCACTTGATCTTTGATTTGCACCCAAAAACTCTCTCTTTTGACATTAAGCACAAGAGCATTCTCCCTAATGTCTTTATGTGTATCCACTTGTAAAATAATCCTTGAACATCACTTGTAGATACCATGAGTCGACAATACCACTTGTTGGTAATACATGTAGATACCACTTGTAAATAATACTCATAGATATCACTTGTAAATCCACATGTTGATACCACTTGAAGAAAACATGCGTCGACAAGGCTTGAAAGCAAAGATGATACCAACTAATAATTAATTCCACTTGTAGATACTTGGTACCACTTGGAGAGATAAGACTTAGATAGATACCACTTGAAAAGATATATCATGAAATGAACGTATCGGAGAGATACCACATGAAAAAGAATTGATTGGCAAGGATTGAAATAGATATCACTTGTAGGTGGGTATAAGAAGTATACCACTTGAAGGATATCACTAGAAAGAATACCACTTATAAAGACAAGATGATATCATTTGAAGAATACCACTTGTGAACATAAGTAATATGAATTCCATGCCTAGATCAAGATGATCAAAAGGTGCTACCACTTAAAGGAATACCACTTGAATGATAAACATATCACAAGGATCAAAATGGTATTTGGAGTCAACAAAGCATGAGTGGGTAGCTTGCAAGGATTACAAGGATCAACACGACTTGAGAGGGATAGCCAAAAAGATTTAGATTTGAATCTTTTCGATGTCAAGATGATTTTGAGAAGCTACTCTTGGAAAGAATACCACTTGAATAATTGCACTTGCAATCAAAGACAATTAGTAGTGAGTAGCTTGCAAGGATAACAAGGATCAATCTTGACATGAGGGAGGCAGTCAAAAAGATTTAGAATTGAATAGAATTGAAATGGAATCAATTGACTGCAAAAATAGCAAAATCGGTACAACCGCAGTTCAATTGCCGGTCATACCGTTCTTCGGTCGTACCGCCGTGCAAAGGCCGGTCGTACCGAAAATCGGTTGTACCGCGCGAATAACTCCGGTCGTTCCGATTCTCCTGGAGCTTCGGGAATAGATCAAGGAATAGGAAATTTTGCAAATGATCATTATTTTAATATTCAAATAAATGTATCTAGGATCATTATGCATTAGATTGGAGATAGAAACAACAATGAATATAGTTTTTATGAATTAGTCTTTTGATTTTGCAAATAAAACTCATTTTTGAGAAATTTCTATACAAGAAGTCAAATTTGAGCAAATGAGGAAATTAAAGCATCAAATTTCATGTGTGAGTTATGAATACCATTATGGACCTTTTCATGTGAATAATTTTGGTTCATATGGCAAAACTCACTTAAGTGCTAGAAAGTGATCACTTAGGTCAACCTTGAATTTTGGATGAGTTTCAAAATCGAATAACTTTTGATGAGTTGGTATTTTGGAAATATTTTGAATACCAAAATTGTTTAGAATAGCCAACTCTATCATTTTCATTTTGGGACAAAAGTCAAATTCCTTTTAGAATAGATTTTACACAAAAATCTAGTTTTGGTCAAAAACAAGTTTCTAAGAACTAGAATTTTGGCTTTTGGCTAAATGGCTTATTTTGAAAAACATAACTAGCACTTAATTAATTTGGGCACACATAGGGATGTGATATACATGTATATGACTTAGCACTCCCCCTTAATGTGCCACCACCAACTTGCTCAAGATTTTAATAAAGACGATTAAGAACAAGAGCAAGAACACCCTTTTTAAGATTTTACATGAATGCAACCTACACAAGGCATAAAAGGGCTAGATACTTCAATGTAAATACTTGTTACCGAGATAGCATTGGTTTATGATATGAATTGATCTTCCTCAAGCTTGGCTCCATATTTTGCATATGATGGAATCCACCTCTTTATGAGTGAGCCAAATCCCCAATACTTCTCCAAGTACCTATTTAATATTTAGGCATCTTTTGGTACCCACACTCGGTTGGGTCCTTGAATGTTAGTCACAATAGATTTGAGCACCCAAATGGCCCTAGCATTAGTTTTATGTAAACTAACATTCCTAGCAAACACATTGCCATATTTATCCTTCCTAAGCAAATAATGATCATTATAGATGATAGGCTTAGGAGTGATACCTTTGGGACATTCTTTACTAAAATGTCCTTTCTCCCGGCAATTGTAGCAAGTAGGGCTTTTGCTTCCCCTTGATGTCTTCTTATCTTGCTCAATTCCGGCTTGCCTCTTCTTTGAATGTCTTGACTTGACATCCTTTTGATTTGGACACACCGAGGCAATGTGACCATTCTTCTTGCATCAAAGCACTTGATATTGTTGACTTGTTTTCTATCTTGCTTTGGAATGCTCTTCACCTTCTTCTTGGCGGTGAGACCAAGTCCTCCTTTGTCATTCTTCTTGTTAGGACACACGGAGGAAATGTGACCCTTCTCATGACAATTAAGGCACTTAATATTCTTCGTGTGTCTTGCATTGTGCCTCATCTTGCTATTTTCCTTTTTCTTCTTGGGAGTAAATCCAATGCCACTCTTATCTTGTAAGCATATTTGCTTGCTCAATATTTCATCGAGTAGCCTTCCTTTATAGCTTCTATCCAAGTCATTCTTCAAACTTGAGACTTGGGCCTTGAGCTTTTTGTTTTCCTCTACAAGGTTAGTCTCAACAAGTATAGAGGAAATAGGTGCATCTAATTTTGAGCAACTAGGCCCATCAATTAAATCATCACAAGAAGTGGATACATTAATTTTAGATGAATTGCAAGATATAGGAGCAATACAAGGCAAATCATCTAATAGATCACATGTAATTCCTATATCCACTTTAGAGCAAGTATAATTTTTAAGAAGGAGGGTTTCATGTTCATTTTTTAAAACTTCATAATTTTCTTGAAGCAAGTTAAATTCTTTCTTCAAAGCTTTGAATTTTGAAACCTCCTTTCCCATAAAAACATTTTGCTCTTCTAGTATATCAATCAACTCATCATCTGAAGGCTCATCATTATCATCGTCATCATTATTTACCTTCTTTTTACCTTTTGCCATAAAGCAATGAGGCGAAGTTGATGGAGTTGAGGATTCATCATTGTCGGAGCTAGAGGTTGATGTGGAGGAGCTTGTGGACTTTTCATCATCGGAGTTTGAGATTGAGCATTCTTCTCCCAACGTCCACTCTTGTATGCAATCCTCATTAGTTGAAATGGACCTTTCATAATATTCTTGAAGATAGGTCCACATCTTATGAACATTTTGAGATCACATCGGCATCAAACACATCTACACTCAAAGCACTAAATAAAGCGTTAGTTGCTTGGCGTCGAGATGTAAGCATTTCTCTTCCTCATTTGTTGGAGCATGTTGATCCAATGGAGGAGAAAAGCCAACATCTACAATCTGCCATATATTTAGGCCCATGGCCTTAAAATAACATGACATGCGGATTTTCCAATGAGCATAATTTGTGCCATCAAATTTAGGTGCTTCACCAAGGTGCACTAAATCTCTAGTCGCCATCCTTTACTCTCTAGGCGGTTAAGTCTAATAAATGAGAGACCAAGCTCGATACCACTTGTAAGATCGAGGTGGCCGACTAGAGGTGAATAGGCGTTTTAAAACTCTTAGGCTCTAAAACCGATTTCTCATGCGGAAGCTAAGACAAATACGGTTTTGCACAATGAAAGCCTAAATCAACTAGGTTCCCCTAAGTGCACCAACAATACAAGTCTATTGACAAATATAACAATTAAGCAATGACTTGTAATCAATCAATTCTAGCAAGGTGAATGGCACTAAGCAATATAAGCATTCATACACAATGAATAAGCAATTTAATACAAGGTATATAAATTGCAATATAGTAAAGCTCAAGAATGCAAACCACAATGACACGATTATGTTTTACTGGTGGTGGTGGGAGACTTCTTGGTCTCCCATAATCACGTTGAGAAACCCAAACTAATTGGGCGGCTCCACAATTAAGCCTTCCTCAGGATCAAACACCTCGCTCCACTTGGGTTGCTCTTTCCTCCACTCCGGAGATGGCGAGCACCACGCCACTCACAAACCGCCGGTCTTCTCACAATCTTCTTTGAGAAGCTCACCAAGACGACGCCTCCACGCCGTCTGGGTGTCGGCAAACACCAAGAGTAACAAGACTCTAACTCTCACTTGAACCAATCAAGTGTCAAAGCTCTATGGATACGAAATCCACAACCTAAGGCAACACATGCACTTAGGGTTTGCTCTCTAACCTCACTAAGTGCAACACATGCACAAAAGAGTATGAGAGGCTTGCACTAGCTCAATAGAACTCAAAGGGGCACCAGCTACTCTCCCTCACACGGCCAAGGTGGGTATTTATAGCCCACACACACAAACTAGCCGTTGGGACAAAGTCTGCTGAAAAATCAGGGAAATCGGAACGACCGCCGTTAAGGGGCCGGTCGTACCGCCCTTCCTCCAACGGCTATAAAACTAGCCGTTGGTCACCAATCGGAACGACCGCCAACCAAGGTCCGGTCGTACCGCAACAATCGGTACAACCGCACAAACACCTGCGGTCGTACCGCTCCACAAAAGAGCGCCAAATGCGGCTAAGTCCCACGAACAACTGTTCTGGAATTTTACAACCGCACCAAGAAAACGGTTGAACCGCATCGCGGTCGTACCGCCCAAACACCTGCGGTCGTACCGCTCCAAGGGTTTCTCAAAGCCAAAGACTTGCAACAAATGCATCTTCTCTGGAAAACTTGAACCGCCACGAAATAATCGGAACAACCGGACTACGGTCGTACCGCTCAGTACACGCCGGTACTACCGCTCCTCAACCAGAGCAACGCATGCTCAACAGTTGCGGTCGTACCGCTGTACAAGCGCCGGTATGACCGCATCCGGTCGTCTCGCTCACAACACGTCGGTTCATCCGATTTTCCTGAGAAAACACAGATTGCATTCGCTTCAACTCAAATTGCAAAACACATTCGCCAATTTGATGCGCAATGCAAACAAGGGTTCAAAGGTAAGATTCTCAACAAGTTGCAAAACACATTTGCACACTTTTAGAATATCCCACCAATTGCACTTCGCTTCAACTCAATTTGCAAAACACATTTGCGAAATTGTGTGCGATGCAAACAAGGATTCAAGTGAGATTCTCAACAAGTTGCAAAACACATTTGCACACTTTTAGAATCACACCACAAGGAATAAGGTACATGGACTTACACCATTTGCAAACGCGTTCGCAAACTTAAGTCACATGCTACAAGGATTAACCATGAGCCACAACTATTTGCAAAACACATTCGCAAATATTGGCAACATGTTAAAGTGAGCTAGAGCAAACACAATGAGCTATCAACACATGACAAACTCAAGCTACTAGTCAAAGACCCCTCTTAATAGTACGGCAACCTATACTAGAAATCCGGTCATCCAACCAAACACCATGACCGGTAAAAGACTAGGAACACATCCTTAGCCCTAGCTAGTCATACCTTTGCCTTGCGCAAACACTTGAAGCTTGATGACGCACATCCTTGCTTCAACTCCGGGTTCTTGACTTGATATGCATCAACTCATGATGCATCCTTACTTGACCTTCATCAACACATGATGAAGCTTTACTTCGGGATCTTGACTTGATATGCATCAACTCATGATGCATCCTTACTTGACCTTCATCAACACATGAAGAAGCTTTACTTCGGGATCTTGACTTGATGCTCATCAACACATGATGACATCTTCCATCCCGAGTCTTGATATGCATCAACACATGATGCACTCTTCACTTGACCTCCATCAACTCATGATGGGTCTTCACTTGACTTGATGATCAACACATGATCATCTCCTTATCTTGAACATCATCGACACACGATGATTTCTTCTTATCTTGAACTTGATGCGCATCAACACATGATGTGCATCCTTTACTCAAGCTCTTTACTCGATATCATCAACACATGATGATCTTCTCGATATGCATCAACACATGATGCATTCTCCTCTTGACTTGACTTGATGACAATCAACACATGATGTCATCCCAAGTCGTCAACCACATGGAACTCAACCTATTCATCCAACTCAAGGAGAAGCGTTAGTTCCACAATATGATTATCATTAATTACCACAACATACCATTAACTCATAATGGCGGGACAAGATACCACAATCTTTCCTCATTGGTAATTGATGATAACCACTTCAATAACAAATAATTGAATGTAAATAGGTATGAGTATATAAGCACTACATAAGTTATATATACTCAACATGAGTGTATACGAACTACACAAGTCGTATGTACTCATGAATGCATGAGCATACATAAACTACATAAGTCTCATATACTCATATGAATATATTAACTACACAAGTTAAACATATTCAAAGATATGTGAGTACACATGAACTACACAAGTTATGTTATACTTACATATAAGTGTATATAGACTACACAAGTCATATATACACACTTGAATATACTAACTACATAAGTTATATATATTCAAGAATATGAGCATATATAAACTACACAAGTTATATATACTCACATGAATATATTAACTACACAAGTTAAATATATTCAAGGATATGAGTATATATGAACTACACAAGTTATATATATACTCATATGAATATATTAACTACACAAGTTAAATACATTCAAGAATATATGAACTACACAAGTCTCATATACTCATATGAATAAATTAACTATGCAAGTTAAATATATTCAAAGGACATGTTTCAAAGTAAAGATCCCAATTATATATGGACAAGGAACTATGGATCAATACTAATGAAACCACAAAACATAGATTGAGCTCCCTAAATGTGTGCATACACAAATGTGTAATGGAAACATATGCACATATTCAAGTTAGACTTTTGGTGGAGTTCAACATATATTTTGGATCCGAGGAATGCAACAAGATATATGAATACAAACCTCTTTGTTCATTCTACTTTGTATTCTTTATATCCAAACGAGACTAAACATGATATAACAAATAGAAATGTTAGTCTCACAAATAGATTCAGCATTATGAATGCATACCTGTTTGGATTTTCCTTTTGTTTATCCAATGAATTGGATTTGTCATTAATCACATGCATGCCTTCATGATTATTACCTTTATATCCAAATAAGACTACACAATATGTATATCAATGAAAATGTTAGTCTCACAATTAGATTTGTCATTAATCACCAAAACCCCATTAACACATAATGATAGGTCTAGATTCTTCAATATGTTAAAGCTTAAGGTAGTTAAACACCCACTTGTTGATTAATTATTTAATATGCCATCCTTGATGACTTGAATCCATTAATCATTGTCACCCTAGTAATTATATGGTAATACTAGTTATAGGGTGTACTTAAGCGACATGCTAGCCTTGCTTAAGTACCAGGGTATTAAATACCCCAAATCATCATTTCTTCAAACATAAAATGATTTGGGTAGTCATTGGTGGTCCATTGACTAAAAGAAAAGGATTAATTTGGTTTTACTCCTCAAGACCCTAATTGCTAGTTCTATCTGGGCGGATGGTGAGGCGGTGGGTGCTTGCGGAGCACACGGTTTAGGAACGAACATGAGATAACCCTAAGGACTTAATCTTGTCACGACCTCCCGTGTTAAACAAGTATGACCACAAGTCTGCAAAGTGTAACTTGGCTTAGTAAAATTATTGAACCCTGAATGTGTCTCACACGGTGGAAAAAGGGAAACATGCAAGCTTGCGATAAATACGGCTTGAACGGGACACCGAGTCAAGGGTGAAGTTGCCTGCCGCTGGGGGTAAACCAACTACCCGGCAGCGGGTGTAAACATCTCGCATGAACGTATGGGCGCAACCCCATACGGGTGAGATGACGGAATGGGCGAGGTAATTAGAAAGGTTCTTTGTGGCGGTGGCCCAACCACATGACTACTAATCATGTGGGGTAACGGTATGACTATCTCTTGTGGGTAAAGTGTACTACCTCTGCGAGTTTAAACTGTTTAAGCAAATAGCGCCTACGGTCAAAAGGCAGACATAGGGATCATAACTTGAGTTAGTTCTATTTCAAAACTTTGTGGGTGGTATGAAAATGGTGGAAGGGCTCACCTAGCCCTGTATTGGATTTTACCTGAGTCGTCGAGCTCAACGATGGTGGTCATTGGAGGCAGCTCCAATCAAGAAAATGCATTGGTAGAGTTTCCGCCGGATGAAACCTCTACTAAAATAATTATTGCACATTACTCTCTTTATAAAAATGCAATTGGTTAAAATGCTAAGTCATAAGATTTGTAATTATGCTATTTGAAAAACTTGCTTTCGCAAATAAAAGAACCGAGCCGTCCTTGTTAACCTTGCATGTATACTATTGCATTGAGTGTTGGCTCGCGAGCACGGTAGTAGTGCCCATTCTCGCTCCTCTCCCCAACCTTCCAGATAATGAAGATGAAGGAGACTACGCTTTCTACGAAGGACCAGAAGATGATGGACAAGGATATGACGAGGAGTAGAATAGTTCTGTAGTTTAGGTCTCGCCCAGTCTAAGTAGACTCGTTGGTACCCGCGTACAACCGATATTATCCAGTCCTTGGTTAATATCCGTCGTACACAGGTCACCCCAGTCGCTTGCCTATGTGAGATGAGCCCTATCTCCCCTTTTGCTTCCGCTGTAGATATCGTTGTCTTTCTGTAATGTAATCTAGTTGGCCTTGTGCGACCCCTTTTGTAAAACTCGACCCGATGAGGTCTATGTTACTCTGTGTTGTAATATTTGTGTTAATTCACGACTTGTATGGTTGATTCAGCAATGTACCTGTGAGTGCTATCTACTGATCCAGGGAATAGCACAGTGTTTTCACAGAGGATTTGGATTCTCAGAATCCGGGTCCGACAGACTCAAACGATAGTTGAGAGTTGAAAAGTGGACCTTTTCCTCTCTTTTTTTTGCAAAGTTCAGTATTTACTATTTACACGAATTTTTGAAGAAAATTCTCAGCTACAAATTTAAAAAAAATCAAGATTTTAATTTGTTGTTGCAATGCATTGGGTTGCAGGAGGGTCTGATCAAGGAGGTGGTGCAGGGAAGCCAAGCGAGCTGGTGGAAGTAGCTGCGCACGCTAACGAAGCGGTCCTTCACCAACATGTCCCGCGACTTCGGCTACTACTGGCTGTGCATCATCATCTGCATCCTGATGGCCGTCTGCCTGGGCACCATCTACTACGACGTTGGCACGAGCTACACTGCCATCCAGGCGTGCGCCTCATGCGGCGGCTTCGTCTCCGGTTTCATGACCTTCATGTCCATTGGTGGCTTCCCCTCCTTCATCGAGGAGATGAAGGTCTTCACCCTCGAGCGCCAAAACGACCACTACGGCATCGCCGTCTACATCATCTCCAACTTCCTCTCCTCCATGCCCTTCCTGCTCGCTGTTTTTTGGGCTAGCTCCTCCATCACGTACTAGATGGTCAAGTTTCGGCCAGGCTTCAGCTACTTCACCTTCTTTGCCCTCAACATCTACGGTGGTATCTCCGTCATCAAGAGCCTCATGATGATCATCTCCGCGCTCGTGCCGAACTTCCTGACGGGCCTCATCCTCGGCGCCGGAGTGGAAGGGAACATGTGTGAGGAATCGAGAAGGAGTAAGCAAATGGATAAGGTTGGAGGCATCGAACGGATCCAACGGTGAGATGCTATCCCGTTGTTCTAAAGAAAAGCGCTATAGCATTTTGTAGTCTTTCTCTTTCAAAAAAACGTTTCTTATTGGAAAATGAGGGAATGGTTTATGATTTATATTTGAGTTGTTTGCCATGTCTATGGCCGAAAATGAAATGTTGCTCGTAGCCGAGTAGGGTTGCGAGTTGTTGTTATTACTCATTTGGTTACTTACTTACTGTCCTGTGTCTATTTAACTGCTCTTTAAAAATTCTATTGCAAAATACTATGTATGGTTATTGCAAATGAAACTGGCTTAAAGCAAAATAACTTGTATAGTAGAGCCTCATCCTTTGTTAGCCTTGTATTTATATAAAATTTGCGATACACTACAAGTCTTGCTGAGTACGTATTGTACTCAATCTTGCTTACATTGTTGTTCGAGTATGAGAAAGAGCCTACGCCAGACGACGCTTTCTTCGTACCTGGAACCGGAGGGTTCGGTGACGGATCTATCTAGGCTTCGTCTCTTGTCGGTTGCCTTTGGGTTTTGGATGGGCATGCTGCTGGAATTTATTTACTTTCATCACTTTTACTTCCGCTACTGCTTTTGCTACTTTGTTGGTACTTGCTTTTATTTGGCTGGTCAGACATTGATGTAATAACTTTAATCGCTTAAGTTAAGTACTATTTTGCTTTACTTTGTATATGTGAATGCCAAATGTTGTGATTATGTATACTAGTCACTGATCATGGGACTAGTATGGTATACACATGGAGTCTTCGGGTATTCTTCGCACGGAGGTCTAACACTTTTAGATTCAAGGATAATTACCTTATGCATATTGGTTTCTAGGTTTAGAACATATATATATTTATTTGAGATCTGTTACAACGCACCGGCACTCGGCTATATGTAATATGTTTCACTGTCACATGATACTAGCAGCTCGTGGTGTTCTGTCAAATTGCTAGTGGTTTTACAAATTATTTTGCCTAACTGGGTGTTCAGTTGTACAGCCATGACGCAGTAAGCGGCAACATTTTTGTTTCCAACCAACTTGCGAGCACTCTCTTGGCATTCTGTCCAGACTTGGTCAGTATAGCCGGTAATGATGCATCAGGTCCGCTTTCAAGAGTGCTACATAGCTAGGTTTACGAGCACATGTATGAGTGAAAACAAAGTATCCCCAATGATCCAACGTGGAAACTCTTAAGGAGGGCATAAACAAGAAATGCTAATTAAGCTTTACAAAAGGCTCTTCCGAGTTTGTGGGATCTAACCACTCTAAATGTTTGCGTTGGAGAATAGGACAAATAAATGATTGATGCTTGATCGAATGCCGTGAACTAGGTCTGATTTTGTGAGAAAAAAAATCATTTCACAAGAAATTTCCGGGGGGAAACTCAACGTGCCCAGCCAATGCTCTTTCCCACTCCCTCCTATTCTCCCCTGCGGAGCCCGCGTTCTCTCGTCTGGCCCAAGCTCCTCCTCAAGAACGTTAGTGTCCTGCGGCCCAGCTCCATGCCGTGCTGTCTCACGGGCAAGCTATA
The DNA here is from genome assembly GCA_036346405.1 of Phyllostachys edulis. Taxonomy (NCBI): domain Eukaryota; kingdom Viridiplantae; phylum Streptophyta; class Magnoliopsida; order Poales; family Poaceae; genus Phyllostachys; species Phyllostachys edulis. The sequence goes on along the minus strand of CM070557.1, from coordinate 51,885,408 downwards.
GGCGCCGACTCAAACAACATCGTCTCATCTAAGCATCGTCATCCCGGGGGCAATGCCTTGATTGCACGCCATCATCCACTTTTTACTCTTCTTGCAACGATTTGAGTGCACATCTTGTGAAAGTAACACGTGCATGCTTCGTTATTCTCTTGTGCACCTAATGTTATCTAACAACGCACGGCACGGTGACCGCGTAGCTAACCAACCTGACCATGGATCTCGCTTAGCAATTTCCAACCCGAGCTATCACACGGACGAGTACTGGACGTACACTGATTAAACTAGTGTCACAAAACACGCAGGTGAACTGCCAGCCACTCAAGTAACCACCTTGCCATTAACTCCGATGAGCACTTAGCCCCTATAAATACCTAACCTCGCCTTCTCTTATCCAGCACAAAGAACTCTTCTGAGTTGTAAGCCATGGCTTCCAAGATCACCATGTCCGCCCTTGTCTTCCTTGTCTCGCTGCTGCTCTCATGCAGCGGCATGAGCAATGCTGCGCGGAACTTGGAGGAGATGGCTCCGCCCAAGGAGGAGTACCCGCCGGCACCGCATGACCTCCCAAAGCCCGACTTGCCACCACTGCCCAAACCTGATGTGCCACCGCAGCCCGATCTTCCGCCGTTGCCCAAACCCGATGATGTGCCACCGAAGCCCGATCTTCCACCGTTGCCTAAACCCGATGATGTGCCACCGAAGCCCGATCTTCCACCGTTGCCCAAACCCGATGATGTGCCACCGAAACCCGATGTTCCGCCGTTGCCCAAACCCGATGATGTGCCACCGAAGCCCGATCTTTCGCCGTTGCCCAAACCCGATGATGTGCCACCGAAGCCCGATATTCCGCCGTTGCCCAAACCCGATGATGTGCCACTGAAGCCCGATCTTCCACCGTTGCCCAAACCCGATGCGCCACCGAAGCCCGATGTCCCGCCGTTGCCCAAACCTGATGATGTGCCACCGAAGCCCGATCTTCCACCGTTGCCCAAACCTGATGATGTGCCACCGAAGCCCGATGTCCCGCCGTTGCTCAAACCCGATGATGTGCCACCGAAGCCTGATCTTCCACCGTTGCCCAAACCCGATGTGCCACCGAAGCCCGATGTCCCGCCGTTGCCCAAACCCGATGATGTGCCACCGAAGCCCGATCTTCCACCGTTGCCCAAACCCGATGTGCCACCGAAGCCCGATGTCCCGCCGTTGCCCAAACCTGATGTGCCACTGAAGCCCGATGTTCCGCCATGCCACGAGCTACCGCCACAGCTGAAGCCTGATGAGAAGCCACCGAAGCCAGACCTACCGCCACTGCCGAAGCCTGATGAGATGCCACCAAAGCAAGAGTTGCCGCCGCCGCCAATAGGTGAGTGCCCACAAAAGCCAGAGCTGCCGCCGAAGCCGGAGGCCGAGCTGCCACCAAAGCCGAAGGAGCTGCCGCCGCTCCCAACAGGTGAGCTTCCGCCGAAGCTAGAGGCTGAGCTGCCACCAAAGCCGGAGGAGCCACCGAAGCCGGAGCTGTCGCCACTGCCAACAGGTGAGCTTCCACCGAGGCCTGAAGCCGACCTACCGCCGTTGCCGAATGGTGAGCTTCCGCCAAAGCCGGAGGGCGGGCTGCCACCGAAACCCGAGGTACCGGCGATTCCTGAGGTGCACCTCCCGGAGCCTGCAGACCAAAACCATGAATAATTAACGACTGAGGACTACATGCATACTGATATGGCGCTGTATATATTGTTCTACTCCATGTTGCTATGTATCTTGTGTTAGGCATGCATGCATGTTATGTTTGGGTGTTTGTATCTGTGTCCACGACGTGCATGCCATGCCGTCCGCGATCTATGTATGTACTTGCTGAGATTTTTGCTGTGAGCTCACATCTCTGTCTTAGAGTGTGAGATCACATCTATATCTAATAAATGGATTCGATTCGTGTGTTTATATATACCTACATTTGTCAGTTGTTACGCCTTTGCTCTGATCGTCATGTATAATGTTGATCGATTCACTGAATTCATGAACAGACAGATATCCTACGTAGTCAAATTATAGTACAAATTAAGATCAAACTTTCCAAACAGATTGTCAAGAAAATAACAACAATCAATTGGGAATACATAGTCTTGTCACATTTGGAATATACTAGTAGCTTGTAACACTGACTTTTTTTTTCTTCCAATTTTGTAACAGACAAGTAGATAATGTGGTTGTTTCTTTAGAAAAACATAACGTGGTTGTTTGCAAACTACTAGCTGGTATCTTGGAAGTAGATAGTTAACTTGTAGTAAGCTAGAGAGCTTCTAGCACGTACGGAAGTACAGGTAATGGCACGGTTGTGCCACACGCTCCATCTTCCACAAGTCCGGTAACGTCGAGCCTATGAACCATAACCAAATTAACATGCAAGAAAAGAAATTAAGCGCCTACTACATCAACAATAAACAAGCGATCGTTTTCAGCTCGACTTGCACAACCGAGCAACTACCTTGCCGATATATGTATTTCACGCTTCTGTCACTATCTATGCGCTGGTGTTCCTGACAAAAGCCCCTGATATTTGCGTTCACCGTGCGCCAGTGACCTAACACCGGTACGCTCCTACACGAACGCGCACTCGATCACCAACCCTGATTTCTTTTCTTTCTTTTTTTTTTTTTTTGAAACCGGATCACCAACCCTGAGACACCTTTTTCAGGAGATCAACCAGATTACTTAAGCCTCAGCAATTCGCACGCAACCAAATTAATCGCAGTCGAGAGCAAGCTGCATGCTAATATGATAACGAAAACGACCATAACCTACCACCAAGCTGAGCTACTGAAGAACTACCGATCACCAAATGATCCTAAAGACTTATTACGATGTTTATACTTGGCTACCTGAACACGTTTAACAGTTTCAGTGTGTAGATGGGAAAAGCTTTTTACCTCTTAAGTGGATATCATCCTATATCTCATGTGTCGTCGATTTTATCTTGAGATTCTCACCATTTAACCTCTTACTGTATTTTCTATTCCCTAAAATATACATGCACGGTTATCGAGGTAAAAATTAAAAGGGGACAAATTAGACAACGGATGAAACAGGGGATGTCCCCTTAAAGATTTGTTTGAATACATTGTGATCTGACTCAATCCTTTCAGATTTGCGGGAAATTTGAACTAAAATCCCTTTCAATTCGAATGATTGGTTCTAATCCTTCTCTATCTAAACAAGCCCTAAGAGATAAATATCCACTTCCGTATATGTGTATATATATTATGTCGAGATATATGCTTTGTTGATTCTTAATTTGTCCCGATGCATGTGTTGATGAGTACTATATGTGCATGGTACGTCTGGGATATGAACAATGCATTTCTACGGTACCTTTACAATAAGCTGTTTTCTGGTGGACTGCAAATGAAGAAGGCCGGCCTCCACGCCTGGCGGGCTAGAGGGAAATTAACAATGGCAAGCCCGGCTTCCGTGATGAGCCTGCCGTAAGTGCCCTTGTCACAGTGTAGTTCAGAAGCAATCACAGCCAGCAAAATACTTACTTAATACTTACTTTAATCAATCCTTTTAAGCAAAATACTTAGTTTAATCATTCCTGGAGGTCGTATCGCCCTCGCCTTCCCCCGCTATCGTCGCCATTGTGGCGGTGTCCTCCTCGGCCTCGGCGACCCTCGTCCAGGGAGGAGCTGTGCCCGCCGCCGTCCCCTCTGCCTCACGCGCAAGTGGCAGTGGTGTCGTCCTCGGCACCACTGGCGCCGAGCAAGAAGCGGTTTTGTAGAGAAGGAAGGGAGCACAGAAGAAAGAAATGTTGGATTGATCTTGGCTAACTGCATCCGAGATTTAAGGGGGTACGCCCCACTACGCGCCCTGATCGGGGGCATAACCAACAAGTTGGTTTCGGTCCCGTTCGCTTAGCGCCATATAAAAGGATTAGGGGACTCGGCAAGCCGATCTACCGCGTGTGGTTCTAGGCTAACGAACACCCCAACAAACCCGATCTCTCACGGGCGCTACGGTGAGCGAAGACCGAAGACCGCAGGCCGTCGCCGCCGTCACCGTCGGCCTCGTCCGCACCATCGTCCCCGGCTCTGCACTGCTCTACATCAACCGATCTACAACCTTATGGCGTCTTCAGGTTCGGGTATGTCAATTACGCTTCCGCTACAATGATTAGACTAGGTGTTCTTCAATGAGCTTAGGGTTAATGTTGCTTAGACTTAGATTAATGCTCACATTTGGTATCAGAGCCACCCTAGACTCATCTTGAACCCTAATCAGTCACAACCGAACCGGATTACATGATTAGTATTTCGAATTTAGCATTTAGAAGGAGGGGAATCAATAAATTTCGCAAAATCCCTAACGAAATCCCCAAAATCGGAACCCTAAGAATCTGAAGGTCTTGCGGCGGAGACTTACGTGCCTTACCGCCTCTAGTTGCCGATCCGGCCGCTCCTGTCTTGACGTCGCCGTCAGCGCGTCTGTTCTTGCGCCACCGCTTCAAACCGGCGCTCAGACTCCTTGCACATACACACATTGTCGCTCCGCCTCGGTGAGCTCCATGTAGCCCGCCGGCCGATGCTCCCGGCGCAAGCAATCCTGTCCGCCCGCCCGCGCGTCGTGCACCACCAGCCTCGAGGCCAGCATGCCGCCACTCATGCCGCCACTGGGCCGCTCTGCGCGGCGCGCCTCAAGCGCCACTCATCTTCTTGCCGCCCGATTTTTTCGGGAGAGGAAGGGGAGACTGATGCTAGGGTTTCGGTTTTTTTTGTTTTATGCTCTTGGGATCCATTTGTGGCCATTCGTCGATCTAATCTACTGCAATGAATTGGGCCGATGTGCATGGAAAATGGTTTTGGGCCGGCTGTTTTGTGGTGCACTGTTTAGTTAAGTTATGTTTTATTTTTGTGCACTGTTAACTTGTCTGCTAAATTAATGTTTAGTAATGCACTGTTTTAATTAATGTTTAGTTGCTAATAAGTAACAGTGTATTATGCATAATATTTAGTCTCTGATTAAAATTGAACCAACGAGATATTTTAATTAGAGATTTTTTATGTTTTATTTTGGCATTATGTATGCATATGATTATATTCTGACCAACGTTGTTTATAATCATGTGTTGTCGTATTAAAATTGTTAAGTTCTTTTTCCATTTTCTGCCCAACGGTGATATGGATTAGAACTGTAGTTTTGCATGTTGTTAATCAAACCAACGTAGGGTTAATTGCATGCAATATATCTTTATGTTATTTTAAATTTTTGCAGCAATAAACGCTTCAAATGTTGCCGCCACAATTGACAACATTGAACAGCTTACGGGAAGCAATTTTCCCGCTTGGAAAGAAAGAATCTCAGTTGTCCTTGGAGTTTTAGACCTTGACTATGCGTTAAGGGTGACTCCTCCCATTCCCCCCACCGATGGTGAGGAAAATTATGATGAGAAAAAGAAAACTTATGACACTAATGCTGAAAAATGGGAGCGGTCCAACCGTCTGTCACTAATGATAATGAAGACCTCTATCTCGGTTGGGATCGGGAGCAATCCAGATTCGAAAATGCTAAGGAGTACTGCTTCAGTTGAGGAGAAATTCAGAGGCTCCACTAAAGTCTATGCCAAGACTTTAATCCGAGGCTCTTAACCACTAAGTATGACTCGTCCGGTAGCATAAGAGAGCATATCATGATGATGACCGATATGGCAGAAAGCTCAAGGGCATGGACAAGGAGATATCTGATGGTTTCCTAGTCCATTTTATTATGACCTCTCTTCCTTCTGACTACACTACTTTTAAGATAAATTACAATACTCAGAAAGATAAATCGAGCATGAGCGATTTAATCATGTGTTGGTATATTAATTCTTTTTGTGAATGCTTAGTCATGCAAGTCAGTAGTTCGGTAGTTTGGTTGACAATGTTATCTCGTCAATCATGGGAAACACTAAACCAATTTTAATTTAGTATTATTTGTTCAGATCTTTAATGTTGAGGTTTAAGTCTAAAATTTGTCTATTAAAACATGTTTTAGATCTGAACAAGTGCTTGATAGTGGGGGTGCCTTCGTGCACGAGAATTGAGTATTGTGGTAGTCTTGTCTGGATCATTAAGGACCGAACTTTGGGCTGTCAATCCAAGTACCATACGTACTTTCACATGCGGTGTATGGGCACCGCTTGGTTAAATAAGGGGAAGGTTTTATTGAGCTGGAAAACAGGTGGTGCGAGGACATATGTGTTTGATCATATATTCATAGAGATCCGATTGCAATTTAATATGTGCGAGTGAGCACAGTTTTAAATCTCTGTTCATTGGGTCGGCATTCCCAACACAACTTGCATGCCCCGCTTAGCAGGCTCTATCAGTAGCTTGTACTAAGCGGGATCTCGTCTCGCAAGGGTGATTCAACTCAATAAGATCAACTTGCTGAAAAATACTGAGTCTTGATTTCCCCGGCCAGCATACCTAAGGAAATGTGCCATTATCCGGAGGTTTACGGGCTAATTAAGTCATGTGGTAAAGGTGTACACCCCTGTAGGGTCAAATATATTCGAATAGCCGTGTCCACGGTTAAGGACAACACTTGTTTTGGTTGACATCATTGTTAGACTCCAAAATTAAAACTTGATAGGGTTATAACACGGTATCGGCATGAATGGGTGTTCATGCGTGTTAGTTTGTCAAAGTGGACAGCCACTTTGATATGTTTTGATTATGATTTTATCAAAGTTACTTGATGTTTTTAGTCCAAATTTTGGTTACTAAATGGCCTTTGCAAAATAGAAAGTAGAAATAAAACTTGTCGCTTTATGCAAAACTTATGCCAATATAACCTACCCTTTGGACAACCTCTAGCATGTATATTCTCTAATCCTTCGAATAGGCTCTATCATACACTTTCTTTTATTAGTTTGTGTAAGACTTGCGAGTACCTTTTGTACTCGAACAGATTAACCACTTGTTGTAGGTGAGGACGAATATGCTTACGATCCATCTAGTTAGCACCGAATATGGCAACACTAACGAATGATGTTGTTTCTACCTCCACTCAGTTGCTTTCGAGTGTTCGGCACACTCAGTTGGACCTTTTGGTGTTTTATATTTGTTTTCCGCTGCGTACTTTTGTTTATAGTTGACCGTTTGGTCACATGTGTAACTTTTGTACTTAAATCCTAGTCTTGTAAATTACTGTTAATAATGTATGACTTGTGTATGATTGTGTACAATGTTGTTCAGAATTTGTGCACATTAGCCATTGATCTTGGAAGCTAATGCGAGACATATATCCGGGACTTGAAATCGGGCTCGTTTCCTGTTAAGCATTATGCCTCTGGTGTAATCTCTTAACTTGAAACGAATTCAATTTCAAGGGTCCCCATAGCGTTGGTATCAAAGCCATACTGACTGTAGATTAAAAATAGCATGGTCATTAGCATTAGTGAGTCTTCTGTCAAATTATTTTCAAATTAGCAAAATAATTTCAAAAATTTTAGGATATGAAAGTCTTTTATTTCTCATCCATCTTAGTGTCATTTCTTACCCTAATTTTCAGTTGGATTTACAAACTAATTTGCTCACTTATCTTGTCTTTGTGTGCTTTAGATGAGCAACTGGCATTTGGTTAAGGAGACCCGTGCTGAGAAATAGATGGATATCCCGCATTGCTGCGAGATATGATGTGGCGAGTCAGCTTCACCTACCATCCGGAGCATACCATCTATCGTCGGGATCGAGAACCTGGAATGGAAGAGTATCGAGCCGTAGTCAACATTATTGCAAGACAGGTGATTGGAAGTACTCACAAGGACACGATGCTAGTGCATCCACCAAACAGCTCGCCGTGGTCTAGTATTCCCAACTAATTAAACCATACAAAAGTAGAGATCCGAGGAGATATCACACACAGATCGAACTAAACAACCACCGAAGTGCAGATCACCTAGCTTACCAGTTACGTACCAAACGATGAGAGGACGTACTCCTGTAATATGCAGGCACCAGCTAAAGCTTCTCCATTTAGCGCTATAAATACAGGCTTCTCTTCTCGCCCAGCCATCAGTCCATCACACATAGAACTAGCTAGCTGCCTCACTGATACACATAGATCAGAAGCGCAAACCATTCAACTTAATATGGTCTCCAAGAACACCATGTCCTCACTTCTCTTCGTCATGGTGCTGCTGCTCTCGTGCACTGGCATGAGCAGCGCGGCACGGTACCTGGAGGAGACCGTTCCCAAGGAGGAGTTCCCGCCACATCCCACCGTGCCGGAGCTGCCGAAGCCCGAACTGCCGCTGCACCCCACCGTGCCGGAGTTACCTAAGCCCGAACTGCCGCACCCAGTAGAGCCGGAGCAGCCGCACCCCGTCGTGCCGGAGGTGCCAAAGGAGCCCGAAGCGCCGCACTCTGCCGTGCCGGAGGTGCCAAAGCCCGAGCTGCCGCACCCGGTCGTGCCGGAGGGGCCAAAGGAGCCCGAAGTGCCACACCCTGCCGTGCCGGAGGTGCCAAAGCCCGAGCTACCGCACCCGGTCGTGCCGGAGGTGCCAAAGGAGTCCGAAGTGCCACATCCTGCCGTGCCGGAGGTGCCAAAGCCCGAGCTGCCGCACCCGGAGGTGCCGGAGGTGCCAAAGGTGCCCGAAGTGCCTCACCCCACCGTGCCGGAGCTGCCGAAGCCTGAGTTGCCGCATCCTGCTGTGCCGGAGTTGCCAAAGCCAGAGGTGCCAGAGAATGCACTGCCGCCATTGCCCAAGGCCGAGCTGCCCCCGAAGCCTGAGTTCCACTATCCAAAGCCGGAGGCCAAGCCATGATCGGGCTACTTCCGTGTAGCGCCAGTTATCTAAATTAAATACTTGCGTTCCGTCTGTACGATATGTAAACTGTGATGTTTGCCTGCGGTCTTGTATTCATGTTTGTGGTAAGCTGGCTGTTATTAGCTACGAGCGGGATGCATTTCAGTTGTGTATATGCTGGAGCTGCTTTGTTCTTTGTATACCTATATATACACATACGATCTACACATGTACTATTATACATGTTCCATTTATCTTCGAGTTATATATATTTGTATTCATGTATATATCAATGCAGATTTTTCTACAATATGGTGGTCCGTACTTCCCAGAGGGGTTGTTTGCCTCTTCGCAAAAGCAAGATTTGGTTAAACTACTTTTGTAATCCAAACGCCTGAGACCATGTTTCGTCTGTATAAAATAAAATTTTGATAAAGCTTTATGAAAACAACACTCTCACCTGTTTTTCACAAAATTCAAAATAGAAATGGTACAATAACAAAAACCGGTTTTTGCCAAACAGGGTTATCACTAAATACTACCAACAACAACAATTTGAAACCCATATCACTAAATGCCAAAATCTTACAGAAAATATGTTTTTGCTAAATGTAAGATCCCAAAAGTGCCTACATGCAAAAATACAAGATTTTTAAAACTTTTTGTATGATTGTCTATTGTTGTTTTGCTGGTTTGCATTTTTGGGAGTATTTGAGCTACGTCTCTTTTCCCGGCACAGTTGGTAAATATGGAAACCCAAGATGCACGAATTGCATAATTTTTGGGAATATTTGAGCTACGTCTCATTCCTTTTTCCTAATTTTTTCGAGCCTTTTTTCTTTTCCCTGTGTACTATTCCTCTGACTGAGAGCCACTCAAACCATTCGATGCAACCGAACCCTTTACCTCGGTCAACTTCACAGCCCACAATTTCTTCTTCCTCCCTCTTTTTCTCTGGTTCCATCGCCGGCAACCATGTTGCCATCACGCCATCATGCGGCCGCCTTCGGTGATCGTGCACGCTGCACGCCTCTATCGCCTCCACGCGTCGCTCGCCCACGACTAGAGTTGGCGCATGTCCTGCATCACCGCACCGCTGTGCCCAGCGCCCGTGGCACCCGAGAGCACCGCCGAGTCCATTCCTCCCCTTCCCTATAAATGGTAGCCCGAGCTCCCCGTCGCCCTCCTTTCCCCATTCCCTACCACACCTCTACTCCCCTATCATCTTCACCAAAAGAAACCCCAAACGTGAAGCGGCCCCACCAGTCGGTGAAAGAAAGAGAATAGTAAAGTAACAGGTGGTGTTATGGCCATTTGATCCGGATCCGACAGTCTGAATTGATCGGGACGTTCGGACGTCCAAATGATTCACTGAGATCTGGCTGTTCGTTTTTGATCCAACGGTTGGAACGGGTTGGAGAGAAGACGCGTGGGCGAGTGGGCCGTGCGAGCGTGGAAATTGGATTGGGCCGGCGAAGATTCGGCCCAAACACTGTGCAGGGATTTTAAATGGTTTAACAATTTAAATAATCCTGATAATTCCAATAGGCTTTAGAAAATAGCAAATAAAATCCAAAAATTATGAGAAAATTCATAGAAATTCTCAAAGACATTTTGGACTTAAATAAAATATTTCCAACTTAATCTTGGTAATAGTTTTTGCAATTAAATTTGTTTTGGCTTTAAAATAATTAAAGAAAAACTTTTTAAAAAGTCCAGAAATTCCAAGGAAAATAATTTAAGTTTTATTTTTGCCAGAAGCGAAAATTTGGGATGTTACAGAAAGCTACGCGTAGGAAGAGGAAAAGTCCCTACGGCCCCTACGGACATATGGTCCTTTAGGGGTAGAACTGTAATCTCGTGTACTCTAGTTGAAAGACTATAAAGGTGGCATTGATGAGCATATAGGTGAAAATTTGACTTGTCCCTAACCAAAAAAAAAAATCAGGCATGATGTGTAGACTGTTTCATGTTGACTGTAAACCATCATGCTTGTTATTGTAACTACAACATAGTATTGTCACAGTACAAAACTATAATAAAGCTGTAATTAAACATACATTTGTATCTTCAAACTGCTAGCATGTGTCAACTGAAATGCAGCTTTTGTTATGTACAATGTTGTTTGTGATATTTCATACATATGGCATGCGGTACTGACTTTGCAATATTTTGTTGGATGTAGATGGATAAAGTTGTACGTGTATTTACCGGTGGGCCGATTAGCCAAACGGATAGTGATGTCGACTTAGGTGGCATGGAAGTGACCGTTCTTTTGTTTCGCGAATCACTAGACTTTCGAACTCTTCTGATTAGGATTAAGTCGACTTTTGGATGGGATGAGCCCAGGGTCGTTGTCGGACTGCAGGGGCGATATGATGCTAGTGTGGGTTGTAAGGTGCACGTCTGTTTAGTGTCAATCTTGTCCGATGATGATTGGGATACGTAAAAGGATCTTGTGCTCACATCTCAGGTCCGGTCGTTGGAAGTGGTGGTGGAGAGGAGAATCGTTGTAGAGGATTTGCCAAATAATTTGGATGTGGTGGATGGCAACACGACGGAACTTGAATCCAGTATCCATCTTTCACAAGGTACCCCAATGGAGGAGCCACCATCCGAAGAGATCGTTGGTGTCAGTGTTAACAACGATGCCCACCTGTTGGTGGATTTGCCACATGTGCCTGTTTGTACCCCGTATCATGTTAGTGACCCTGTGACTGATTTCAATAGCGTTGTAATGAATAACGAGCTTGAAGAGGAGGTGTTCCGAGATAGAACAACCCATGAAGTAGAGTCCGACGAAGGATGGAGCTCGACCAAAAATGAGGTTCTCGCACTGCTTTTCTCCTATGAGGAAGGGCGGGTTCTTCGCAGTGTTTTGGGTGAGGTCCTGTCGGTGCACGCATTTGATGATGTTAGAATGACTGATAAAGTGGTTTGTGCTAATGGGTTGAAGAGCAGGAATGGCATTGCTGATCCGGATAATGAACTAATACGTAAGAACATGTTGTTTTCAAGCATAGATGATATGAAGGTTTGGTTGCAAGAATACTCAATGCGGCACCATCATCCGTTCGTAGTGACAAACTCTGATGCGAATAAGAGGTACACCGTGAGATGCGAAAGGGGGTGCGGATGGAAGGTACGGGGGCGCAAAACTAGGGACAAGCAATGGAAAATAGCGAACGTGAAGCAGCCTCACTCTTGTGGGACTACTAGAGTGTCGGAGCACCTTCAGGCAACCGCTAATTTTATTGCAAGGCGTATTACCGGGGTTGTGGTTGTCGATCCTGATGTGACCGTCGCCACCATTGTCGTCCTCGCCACCATTGCATCGTCTCGGATAGGCACCGCGGGATTCTGAACACTGTGAGGAGCAGACTTGACAGACACCCCGATGTGCAGCATTGGTGGTGCATGCGTCATCTAGCTGCTAATTTCTTTAAGCAATACAGTAGGGAAGATCTCACAAACAAGTTCAAGCTGTTGTGCGGATGTTTGGAGAAGAGGGACTTCGAGGTCAAGTTGACGGAGCTTAGGGGACTAACCAACGAACAGGGTAATAAGTGGTTGGATGAGGTCTTGCAGCAAAAGATGAAGTGGGCACAAGCATACGATGAAGGTGGCTGTAGGTATGGTATGATGACAATAAACATCTCGGAAGTGTTCAACAACGTTATTAAGGGCATCCGTGCTATGCCAATATCAGCTATCTTGGAGTACTCATTACGGAAGATCAACTCATACTTTGTGGATCGGTGGACCCGTGCAAAGGATGCGTACAATGCCAACCACCATTGGGGTGCAGCTGCTGCCAAGCACCTTGCTATCGTGGAGGCAGAGTCATGCAATCAAGAAGCGGAGGAATACGATCCCAATTTGCATATATACACCGTCAGGGCAGCCACAGGTGCATCAATTGGGGGCGAGCGTTATGGTGGTTGAAACCATAGAGTCAACCTGACAGCAGGAGACTGTACTTGCATGGTCCTAACGTTGTTACATGTCCCATGCTCTCACGTCAGCACTGCTTGTCACGTGCGTGGCGTAAGTTACCTTTCTAACACGTTCATTGCAGAAGAATTCTCAAAGCTAGCCACGATGACGACTTGGGAGAATAGATTCGAACCTTACCTTCATTTGTCGCATTGGCCGCCGTATGTGGGGGAGGAATACATTCCCGACAAAGATATGATGAACAAGCGATGCGGTCGAAGGAAGAGGAAGATGCTTCGTAATGACATGGACCTCTCACAGCAAGGCGGTAAGGACATGTACTGCCTTGGGGACTTCGACGACGCCACAATAGGCAACAAGTGCTCGGAGTGTCACGAGCACGGACACACCAGGGCAAAGCACGTGAGTAGGGATTCCCAGTCGTGTAGGGTAAGGCGGCGCCACTCTCGTGTGCAGCCCCCTGATGTAATCACTATTGTTGTTGTGCGAAAATGATTATTTTTTATTGATAGAGTTCACTCATTTGCATTTTCTATATTGTTTTGTACCTCATGTGATCTTACACAAATCCTTTCCTGTAATGCAGGATGTCGCAGGACGCGTAGTATGCGTTGCTCCTCTCGGAGTACGATGACGACCACCGCGCCCACCGCATAGCCGACGATGGTGTGGTGAGATTTGCTAATCTTTTATTCGATCATGCTTTCAACTAATCCCCCATGTGCTTGTGGTTTGACTTATTTATTTATGTATCTCTCAGAGGGTACTCCACCGCTCGCCTCACAGCCACACCCCTATGCATTGGGATGAGCGGTACGAGCCACACGTTCACTAGGCCGGTCTACTTGCTTTAGCGCGGACAGTCATCAATGGGCTCCCCTGTATGGACGGTGCTGCGCTTACCGCACTGGTTGACCGGTGGCATCCGGAGACCCACACCTTCCACCTACCGCAAGATTCTCGGCCTCCCCATAGATGGCCTTCCAGTGACTAGGGATATCAACAGCTTGGGCAGGTGAGACCAGGTGGGAGAGTGGCTTGGAGTGCGAACAGAGGACCCACCTGCTGACTCGAGGGACAACCGGCCATCCGCGAGATCTGGGAGGAGGAGCGCCGCAATGACAAGCAAAACAAGCGTATACGTCGGGAGACGAAAGCTCATCTCGAGGTGTACAGGCGCAGGGAGCGCGAGGCTCGTGAGAAGGAGTGCGAGAAAGAGAGGGAAATGACAGCCAAGACCAAAGAGGCCGATGAGGAGTTCAATGCCGAGCTCGCAAGGAAGGAAAAATGGCCCTAGTCCACGTAGTAGATAGGACCATTCCGTACTAGTCCCCCGAAGGTCGAATTTATTTCCATTCCAAAAAGGCGCATATGTATCGTAGGAGTACCTCGGTTTGTTGCATCGTGCATTATGTTGTTTATTATGCACGTACCAAACCCTGTCCGTTGTGTTATTCCCAGTTTTATTATAAAGTTTATTTTAATTCGTAACTTCAAATCTCGTCGTCTTTTCGTATTCAATTCTTCGCGTAGCAAGGCATCCAACAACATGAAAAAACAAGTTCTGGAAGTAGGCACGAAATGGTCTATGACCACAAACTGACTAAGAGCACCACCGATCATTCCAGTAGGATGTCTACGCATCTCTCATCTGCAGTACCGTCTACCATATGTCTATCCTTATGCCTTATGTTGTACCACACAGTCCACATATTAGGACACAGCCTAGAAATATTATGCGGGCGTTTAATGTTACATGTACATGTGTTATGTATCACCGTACCTTCAATTGTTTTTTATCTTTCAAAAGGAAGTTCCTTTGTTACTATTTTACCACAGGTTCTAAATCCATAAATCAAGTAGAATTGTCATAATTTACAAGCCAACTGGAATTAGACCCTGTCACGTCACATATAAAGGCGTGAAACGGCAGGATTGTCACGCCATATCCCATGGCGTGGAAGAACTATTTGGACACGCCAGGATAACTGGCATGGCAAAGGGTCTGTTTGGACCATCCAAATAGATCCTCCGATCGGATGGTCCGATTCCGATGAGACGGTCTGAAAATATAATAACTTTAAAAATGCATAACTAATTCAAAGAAACTCCAAATCAAGTGAAACCAATTTTGATAATTTTCGTATTAAGTCAACTTTATTTTGGAATAAGTTTCAAACTTATATCTGTCCCAGAAATTTTAGGCTTTGGAAACTAATACAAAACCGACTATTTTTTTACACTATAAAATGCTTTTAACTTTGGAAATTCATAACTAATTCATGTGAACTCCAATTGAGGTGAACCAAGTTATTTGGTCTTATAATTTTATTTTATATTTATCTATGTAATCCTTATCTCCACAACTGTTCTACAAAATTTCACTAAATAATTAAAATCGTATTTTCCAGCCATTTTTCAAAACCTGCTTTTCAAACTGCTACAAATTTCACTTGCTAACTCCAAATGGAATAATTCTTTCACATAAATTCATCTAAAATCGTCATCTAGCTACTGTAGAAAATTCAAGCATTTTTAGCACTTTCATGCCTTGTTAAATGTTACATGTACATAGTGTTATGTATCATTGTACCTTCAATTGTTTTTGATCTGTCAAAAAGAAGTCCTTTTGTTACCATCTTACCACAGGTTCCAAATCCATAAATCAAGTAGAATTGTCATAATTTACAAACCAACTGGAATTAGGCCCTGTCACACCACATATAAAGGCGTAACACGGCAGGATTGTCACGCTATGGGATTTGGCGTGACTACTACCACACAAGCCTCCATATTGGCATAGCGGGTGGACGAGAGCTTGCGTGGTATGTTTTGTCACGCCGTCGTATGTGGCATGATAGTACACTTTGACCACGCCACGGTTGGTGGCGTGGCCAAAGAGGTCAAAATTAAAAATAAGGTTCGTAAGGAATTAACTTTAAAATATTAATAAAAAAGATTAAATAAAAAAAATCTTTGAAGACCCCCCATTGTTAACTAGCGTAAGTTGTTTGAAAAATGGGCACCCAACATAAAAAAGGAAGATACCTGAACAAATTTCGTCAGATTGACTGTATTTTAATACTCTGTTTCTCAGCTGTTTGTCCTTTGGCATGGACGGCTTTACTTTGCATTATACGGTGGCCACGCATATAGAAACGTCGCACACAAGTACTCACAAGGACACGATGCTAGTGCATCCACCAAACAGCTCGCCGTGGTCTCAGTATTCCCAACTAATTAAACCATACAAAAGTAGAGATCCGAGGAGATATCACACACGGATCGAACTAAACAACCACCGAAGTGCAGATCACCTAGCTTACCAGTTACGTACCAAACGATGAGAGGACGTACTCCTGTAATATGTAGGCACCAGCTTAAGCTTCTCCATTTAGCGCTACAAATACAGGCTTCTCTTCTCGCCCAGCCATCAGTCCATCACACATAGAACTAGCTAGCTGCCTCACAGATACACATAGATCAGAAGCGCAAACCATTCAACTTAATATGGTCTCCAAGAACGCCATGTCCTCACTTCTCTTCGTCATGGTGCTGCTGCTCTCGTGCACTGGCATGAGCAGCGCGGCACGGTACCTGGAGGAGACCGTTCCCAAGGAGGAGTACCCTCCACATCCCACCGTGCCGGAGCTGCCGAAGCCCGACCTGCCGCTGCACCCCACCGTGCCGGAGTTGCCGAAGCCCGAACTGCCGCACCCAGTAGAGCCGGAGGTGCCAAAGGAGCCCGAAGCGCCGCACTCTGCCGTGCCGGAGGTGCCAAAGCCCGAGCTGCCGCACCCGGTCGTGCCGGAGGGGCCAAAGGAACCCGAAGTGCCACACCCTGCCGTGCCGGAGGTGCCAAAGCCCGAGCTGCCGCACCCGGTCGTGCCGGAGGTGCCAAAGGTGCCCGAAGTGCCTCACCCCACCGTACTGGAGCTGCCGAAGCCTGAGTTGCCGCATCCTGCTGTGCCGGAGTTGCCAAAGCCAGAGGTGCCAAAGAATGCACTGCCGCCATTGCCCAAGGCCGAGCTGCCCCCGAAGCCTGAGTTCCACTATCCAAAGCCGGAGGCCAAGCCATGATCGGTCTACTTCCGTGTAGCGCCAGTTATCTAAATTAAATACCTGCGTCCTGTCTGTACGATATGTAAACTGTGATGTTTGCCTGTGGTCTTGTATTCATGTTTGTGGTAAGCTAGCTGTTATTAGCTACGAGCGGGATGCATTTCAGTTGTGTATGCTGGAGCTGCTTTGTTCTTTGTATACCTATATATACAAATACGATCTACACATGTACTATTATACAGAATTTTTATTATTATTTAATCATTTTTAATTATATTTTAAAGTTAACCACTCGCTAACTTTATTTTCAAATCTGATCCTTTTGGTCACGCCACCTCCCGTGGCGTGACCAAATCAAACTGTCACGCCACCAGTGGCGGCATGGCCAAAGGTGCCACGCAAGTCCTCAGCCGCGTGCTGCGCCAGCGTGGAGAGCTTGCGTGGCACCTGTTACGCCTTTTTGTTTGGCGTGACAGAGCCCGATTGTCACGCCTTTTTGCTTGGCGTGACAGATCCCAATTGTCACGCTATTTATCACGGCATGACAAGGGCTATTCCAGTTTATTTGGATTCCATTTGGATTTATAGATTTGTAGCCAACAAGTACTTCGTTTTGAAAGATCAAAAACAATTGAAGATACGGTGATACATAACGCCATGTACATATAACATTTAACAATTCATAACTTGAAAATAGAGACCTCTCTATGTAACCAAATATAACACCATCCTTTTTAACTAAGAGTAAATAGATATATGGACCTGTAATGTTTTTGTGCTTTGAAAACCTTAGACACTTTACAATATTTTCAGAGCGTGTCCCAGAAGTGAAACATAATGCATCCTGGAAAAAAATGAGTAATATGTGGATTGTGTGGTACAACATGAGGCACAATTATGCACATATGCTAGACAGTACCGCTGATGAAAGATGCGTAGACATCCTAGTGGAATGATAGGTGGTGCGTAGACATCCTAGTGGAATCATAGGTTTGTGATCGTAGACCAAACCGTGAACTTCCAGAACTCGTTTTTGTCATGTTATTGGATGCCTTACTACGCGAAGAATTGAAAGCGAAAAGACGACGAGATTTAAAGTTGCAAATTAAAATAGACTTCATAACAAAGCTTGGAATAACATGGCGCACAGGGTTTGGTTACATGAATAAGAAACAACATCATGCATGATGCAACAAACCGAAGTACTCATACGATACATATGCACCTTTTTTGAATAGAAATAAATTAGACCTTCCGAGAACTAGTACGGAAAGGTGCCTCGTACTACCCACATAGAGTGTTCTCCAACTGGGCGCCTTAGACGTGGCTGGCCATCGTTGTAGTGGCACGCACAAATGCAGCTAGGGTTGGCGCAGCAGCATGTGGGATCATAGGAACTTCCTATGTTGACGACCTCCTCGTTGCCCCTCTCGCGCTGTATCTGTTGGCGGATGTCATCATTTTGCTCCTTGATATCGTAAATTTGCACCTCTAACTCAAAGATTCGGTTCTACAATATATCCACGTGCCTCCTAACATGTTGTTCATGGGGAGGATCGATCCAGCGGGTAAAGTTGTATTTCGCCATCTGCTGCAAGGGACGGTTAGTATGAAGGATATATTAGCAGTAACATGAACAAAACTATTTACCCCAGAGTATGAGCATCGAAAGAAATGCCGTCCGCCATTGAAATGGCCGTCTATGACCTGCACGATAGCGTCCTCCCTGTGTCCGCATTTCGGCCACTTAGGTTGGGCACACTTGTTCGGCACCAATCGGTAATTAGGGTCGAAGTCCTCCCTCCTTTCTAGGAGAAGGTCTTGCTTCGGTGACCCTGGTTAGACTGGTCCCTAGGCGTCTGCCATGGTATGTTAGTGTATGACGGAGAAGGTTCTTCCTCCTACGGTTTGAAGGATCGAGTGGTCCTTCCGGAGTGTGGGGCGCACATTTTATAGCCCACGGGGGGAGGCCAAGACCTGACGGGGTAATGTGTTAGGTTGTAGATGACATGACCTGACGGGGCTGTCTGCTTTGCACAGAGATAAGATCAAACGGGGCAGCTTTGCGCAGTGACAACACCAAAAGAGACAGCCTTGCGCAGTGAGAAGACCGAACGGGCAGCTTTTGCGCAGTGACAAGACCACACGGTGCAGCATTGCAGTGACAAGGCCAAAGAAGACAGCCTTGCGCAGTGACAAGACAAGACGGGACATCTTTGCGCAGTGACAACTCTGATCGCCTCGCCAACTTTTCAGAACGAAAAGACATTACTCTGCAAAGAAAGACGCAGAGTGTTATCACGTCGATCTAAAAACCTGGCGAGAGAGGTAGAGAGGCCGGATGAAGAGAAGGGAAAAATGGGCTGCGCCGGCACTTTTATGTGCCCAGTGTCACGCCATGTAGAGAGACGTGACAGGATGCTTTGTCACGCCATGTCATATGGCGTGACAGATGCCATGCAAGCCCTCTACGCTGGCATAGCACCTTTGGCCACGCCGCCACGGTTGGCGTGACAGTTTTATTTGGTCACGCCACGAGCGGTGGTGTGACCAAAAGGGTTAAATTTGAAAATATAACTTTAAAATATAATTAAAAAAGGATTAAATAATAAAAAAATTCTATTATACATGTTCCATTTATCTTCGACTTATATATATTTGTATTCATATATATGTCAATCCAGATTTTTCTACAATATGGTAGTCCGTACTTCCCAGAGGGGTTGTTTGCCTCTTCGCAAAAGCAAGATTTGGTTAAACTACTTTTGTAATCCAAACGCCTCCATGTTTCGTCTGTACAAAATAAAATTTTGCTAAAGCTTTATGAAAAAAACACTCTCACCTGTTTTTCACAAAATTCAAAATAGAAATGGTACAATAACAAAAACCGGTTTTTGCCAAACAGCGTTGTCACTAAATACTGCCAACAATAACAATTTAAAACCCATATCACTAAATGTCTAAATCTTATAGAAAATCTGTTTTTGCTAAATCAATTAACAAAAAGGTTTTGCTAATTACCCGGTGCCTGTTTATTATTAAAGAAGTATGTCAAATTTTCTGACCAATAGGTTGAACTTTTTATATTAATTAAACTTTTTTTGAATTTTATTTTAAAGTTAACCCTCGGCGCATTTTATTTCTAATTTTGACTCCTTTGACCACGGCGTGACAAAATAACACTGTCACGCGCCAGGATAAGTCTCCAAAATAGCACTTTTTGTCACGTCACTGGTTGTGGCGTGACCAAATAACATTGTCACGCCACTTCCAGTGGCGTGACAAGAGTTTGACCGGAAATGGGCTAGCGTGACAGTGTTGTTTTGTCACGTCACGGGTGGTGATGTAACCAAAGAAATCAGAATTGGAAATAAAGTGTGCTGGGTTAATTTTAGAATAAAATTAAAAAAAAGGTTAATTAATTAAAAAAATCCAACAGGTTAGGGGTGCTTGGAGATGTGTGCGCTTCAGCTAGCTGTTGGATGTTGATATGATGGCGATTAATTTTTGTCAGTCAGTCAGTGTAGCTATCTAGAGGCATAACAGATAAAATACTTGTGTAGAATGCTTCTAGAATTTTCTTGTTTCAAACAAATGCACCTCCAACGTACTACTCTACCAACCATAGCTGGTAACTGATATGTCATCGGATTTAATTTCCTGTGGAGGATCCGTCCATGGTGTGAATTCTATACTACGGAGTACTATACAAAGAGCTAGCGTAAGTTGTTTGATAAAATGGCTACACCAACGTGAAAAGGAAGACGCCAAGGGGATGGCGCCGGCTCGGGCCAAGAAAAGGCCGAAGAGGAGAGGAAAGAAAAAGGCCGGGGCAAGGTTGGGCCGAGGGAAAGAGTGGGCCGGGTGGGTCGGAGGCAAAATGGACTTGGCCCAGAGAGAGAATAGGCTGAGCCCGAAAGAAGGAGGTCCAACTTGGGATGGCCCGGAAAATCAAAGGAGAGGGGAAACTTCAACCTGGTATTTGAATTTCTAATGTTACGGACATTACATTTGAAACACACACCGGAGAGAAAAGAAATGAAGTTTTTGAAATTAGTTTGGTAATTTGAATTATGGCGAAGAACGAAAACCAAAACGGAAGATACTATGTGTCGTCCAAAAACGGACGCTACAGTCGCGAGCCCACAGTTGATTGTTGGTGGGCATATCGTGAGGGTTCTACGTATTATACTTTGATTCTACTTTCGCTGCTAATCTCTGAAAGTATTTGGTCATGTCCGGCTATTCTACAAGTCAAAAGCCGTAAGGTATATTTACGCTTTGTTTACTATTATGCAATAGCGTTAGATTTTCGTGATATGTGTTTGAACCAATAATATAACTGTGTGTGCTATCTATTGATCCAACGAATGGCACAAATAAACACAGTGGGTCCCAAGATGGTAAAATTGGGGTCTCACACTAAATCAATTAACAAAAAGGTTTTGCTAATTATCAGGTGCCTGTTATTATTAAAGAAGTATGTCAAATTTTCTGGCCATCAGGTTATGGGTGCTGGGAGATGCATGTGCATCAGCTATCTAACGGCATAACAGATAAAAAATACTTGTGTAGAATGCTTCTAGTATTTTTCTTGTTTCGAAACAAATGCACATCGAACGTAATACTCTACCAACCACATCTGGTAACTGATATGGCATCTGATTTAATTTCCTGTGGAGGATCCGCCCGTGGTGTGAATTCTATACTACTACATAAAGAGTTAGATAGCGTAAGTTGTTTGAAAAAATGGCCACACCAACGTGAAAAGGAAAACGCCTGAACAAATTTAGAGCACTGGCCATTTTCAACTCGACTCGGTACGAACAAAACCAAACATTTCGTCAGCATGAACTATATATTACTCTGTTTCTCAGCTGTTTGTCCTTGACATGCACGGCTTTACTCTGCATTATCCTGTGGCCACACAGATATAGATACGTCGCACACGTAAGTACCCACAAGGCAGGACACGATGCTAGTTCATCCGCCAACCAGCTCACAGTTTTCTCAATATTCCCAACTAATCAAACCATACACAACTACAAGTACAGATCAGGAGAGATCATACACGGACCAAATTAAACAACCACCGAAGTGCAGATCACCTACCAGTTACCAAACGATGAGAGGACTCTAAATGCATGCACCAGCTTAAGCTTCCATTGGGGACTATAAATACCAGGCTTCTCTTCTCTCCCAGCCACCATCACACAAAGAACTCGCCCTCTCACTGATACACATAGATGATAGATCAGAAGTGCAAATCACTCAACTCAGCATGGTCTCCAAGAACGATTTTTTTAAAAAATAATATTTTTTTAAAACAAAATTACAAAAATATATAATCGCCCCAAAAAATTACAGAAATGAGTTGCTGTCGCCAGTTGAAATGGTGACAGGAACCTATCGCCATTTCAACTGGCGATAGGAACCCTGACCCCTCCTGTCGCCGGTCCAACTACCTATCGCCAGTTGAAATAGCGATAGGTTCATATCGCCATTTCAACTGGCGATAGGTTGCTGTCGTCAGTTGAAATGGCGATAGGTTCCTCTCCAACCCTAATTTGCAAGTCCACTTTACATACTTTTGATTTTTATAAATTTTTAACGGTACAAAATCTATTAATCTCGCAATAACAATTTATAATGATCGTATGTTGTTCTAGTGCAGTGAATTTCTGTAGAATTTTATGAGGACGTTTGAGATATTAATTATTCGTAAGTACGAAGCTAAGTGATATTACGATGATGCGAATAACACGGAAGAATGGAATGCGAAACATGCTACTAAAAAGAGATTTCGAAACATGAGACTAGCATAATAAGAGTTGTTCATATATTAATATTTATATGGTATGACTGATATTTGAAGGACCAAATATCTACTGGCGGCCCCTCTTGGGGCACACTCCCCGTGTCGCCCCTGGCCTCTGCCTGCGACAGTCCGAGTATGTGAGAGGTTTAGGCGGGATGACTGGCCGACCGAGACGAGTAGTCCGAGGTGGTGTCGCGAAGGGGGCCTCCTCCTCCTATGTGTGTTGTGTCGGTGGCGGAGCACTTTGCAGCTGAGAAGCCTCCAAGTTGAACGAGGCGTCACGCAGGTCATCGAAGAAGAAATCGAGGGGTATCGATAGGTTTGCCTCGTCGTCCGGAAATGAATCGTCCGCCCAAGGTGTTCCTGTGAAGTATTATGTTACAAACGTAATCATGCCTTAAACACGAAAAAAAACGTAATCATCCCAAGGCGGTCATACCTGCTGTCCTGGAGACATGCGCCGACGACTCCGCGTACCCCTGCCCCACGTGATGGTGAGCTCAGGACTTGATAGAGAAGATTGCCGTTAGTAACTATCGAGGTTCAAAAGAAACAAGCATTACGTTCCGCAAGCAAGCAAGGTGGTCATACCTGGTGGCACGAAGGTGTGCCCCGATGAGCCCTGTCTAGTGCTGCTCCCACTATGGTGCCACGATGACACGCCGGCCACGTCCGGGGTAGGAGCCCGTGGACGTGAACCATCTCGTCCCGACGTGACCCCTCGTCCCCGCATTAGTCGGTCCACCGCGTCCCTCGGCGTGCGACAAGTCGCAATCTGGATGCCTCATCTCGCCGCGTCAATGATCCGCTACACAAGCCCTCTCGTGTCCCCCTGCGTCCTCTGCACGGTGGTCACTAGCTCGAGAATCTCCCGGTGTAGATCCGTCTGCACAAGTTGGAAACATAAATCTGGCAAGATAAATATGAATTAAGGACAGTTCAATACGTACCGAGAGGTGGAAAGCGGTCCGGTGGGTAGGATACGTGTCGGACGTCGCGACCTCATGTCGTGGTGGGTCGACCACGACCGGATCTGTGAAAGCCTCGTCCGACTAGAGTACCAATCCATGTAATCCGCGACGTCTCAATGTCATAGGGATCCCGCCCACACTAGATGATATCGCCGAGCGCGTGAGTCCAAACCTCGACCCAAGGCGCATCCTATCCAACCAGACATCGAGCCGCGTACTCCTTCCTAGTGTACTGTGGACACCAATACAATTATTTATTCAAAGACATAATTACATTGTGTGAAAGAAGTAAACATGTGAACTTACGCATGGGCGTGTCGCGGCACCGTATCCCCTAAGGGGCCGGGATCTCTGTCAGTGAGACCGAATCGGCGCATGACCCGCTGCACCTGGTACTCCTCCACGAAGACATCATGTACCAAGGAGCTCCGCGTGTACCAGTACTGGTAGTCTCGCGTGCACAGGAGCGACAGTCCGTCGGGGGCTCGCTGGATAAGCCTCTCCGTAGTGTACGGTGTCCAGATGACGCGGTCATCGGTCAGCTGATCGAACATCGCGATGTACTCCGGGTAAGACCCCTGCGAAGTGATCGGCGTGAAGGTGACCTGTGCAATAGAACACCGCAAACTTAGCATACCAAATTGTGATTACAATACATAAAAAATGATCATAAAACTAACCCGTCGGCGGCACCAAACCGTGCCCATGGTGGGGCGGTCCACCTCGTCGGCCGCAACGTACAAGGAGATCGTATATGCTGTCAAGTCCAGCTGTGGTCGTCCGATCTGGAAACGCTCGAAGGACCATAGCTGCAGAAGTAGTGGACATCCGGAGAGGATGGAGTTGTCCTGGATACGGTGGCACGCGTCGCACAGTGCGCGGTACGTCACGCAAAGTACGGCCGGACCCCAGGCGTAGGAGGGGATGTCATCAATCTCCATGTTGGCCACCTCGTGTGCGTACCGGACATAGTGCTTGTCGACGCTGTCACCGTAGGACCCCAGAAACATGACCCACCCGAACAACCATAGCAGGTAGGCCTCAAAGTGCCTCCTAACAACCACGTCCCCTGCGCCAAGCGCCATACACTTAGGCTGCAAGAAGAAATGTAGAATTCAGCAGCAAGTTTCATATACGAATTTAAGCGAGATGACAATAATTACAAATACTTACGTAAAACTGGCAGATCCACTTCAACGTCGCCCGTGCGGTTCTTTGAACTTCGGTGTAGTTCTTTGGCAAAGACATCGTGGAACCTCGCTAGGAGGTCGGTCGCCACGTGTCCGAGATGTCGACGCCGCCGGGGCGGCTCGCGATAACAACCCGGCAGAAGCTCACGTCTGCGATGTCGGCGTCATCTCCCCGCACGGAAGGTGGAACGTGTGCGTCTCTGGCCTCCAGCGGTCAACCAACGCCGTCAGCAGTGCCCGGTCGTACAAAAAACGCTTAGACGTACGACCACCACCACGGTCCTGATCATCCTCAAAAGTCGCCTCCACCATCCTCGCTAGTGGAAGGAGGCCTGCCGCTCTCAACCTGCGTCAAAACGATTAAGAATAAACGTGAATGCACGCAAAGTAGTCATACCGCGATTGAGTGTATTAAAACTATACGTACCTCGGAATCCAATCTGCGTGCGACCTCCATGCCCTTATAGGCGTGCAAGCAACCAAACGCGCCAAGCTCAATCGACGCCTCGCCTGGGGCAGCACGATCTTGAGCGGCTACGGTGATGTGCATCAATCACGGGTCAAGCAACTCATCTTGACCTCCGTCCGCCATATCTACAAATTAAGTGCATACTTTGTAAAAAGTCTGAAACATGTACGATAAACTACACTATACACATCTCATTCTAGTCGTTATTCTACTTGATTCTATGTCGCTAGTCTACTTCATTCTAGTCGTTATTCTACTTGATTCTATGTTGCTATTCTACATAATTTGACATCATGTACAAATTTCAAAAATATAATGTAATACATAATTTCTATTCTACTTGATTCTATGTCGCAAATTCTACTTCATTCTAGTCGCTATTCTACTTGATTCTATATCGATATTCCACTTCATTCTAGTCGCTATTCTACTTGATTCTAGTCGTTCTTTCACTACAATTCTATATATAATTTCGCTACAATTATCTATTCTACTTAATTCTATGTCGCTATTCTACTTGATTCTATGTCCATATTCTACTTCATTCTACTCGCTAATCTACTTAATTCTAATCGAAAAATGTACTGCGAGATGACCGGTCTACTAGATCCACTTGCTCTCTGAATCTATCTCCTCCGCGACGAGCTAGCGGTAACCGCTACCTTTCTTTCTCTTCCTCTCCTTCTCGATTCTGTTTTTTTTTTGGAATTAAAATGAGGTTTGGAATGAATTTTACGGCATTTTATACATGGCATATTGTCGCCATTTCAACTGGCGACAGGAACCTATCGCCAGTTGAAATGGCGACAGGAACACTGGTTCACATTTCTATCGCCATTTCAACTGGCGATAGGTAGTTGGACCGACGACGAGGAGGGTCGAGGTTCCTATCGCCCGATTGAAATGGCGATAGGTTCCTGTCGCCATTTCAACTGGCGGCAGAACTCATTCTGTAATTTTTGGAGTGATTATATATTTTTGTAATTTTGTTTTAAAAAATATTATTTTAAAAAATTCCTCCAAGAACACCATGTACCATGTCCTCCTTCTCTTCCTCGCCATTGCTTTGCTTGCTCATCATGCGGCATGATGATCTTGACACGGTACACTGGAGGAGACGGCAGCTCCCAGGAGGATTACCCGCCACATCTGCCGTCTGCGGAATTGCCAAAGCTCGAACTCCGCCTCACCCCACCGAAAGACGAGCCGCCGCCCGGTCGTGCCCGAGGTGCCGGGCTTCGAATTGCCACACCCTCTGGTCGGAGCTCCCAAAGCTTCGAATCGCAGACCAGACCCGTGCGGAGGTGCCAAAGGAGCCCGTGCCGCACTCTTTGCCGGAGTTCCCGAAACTGAATCGCCACACCCGTCATGCCGGAGGTGCCAAAGGTGCCAGTGCCGCACTGTCGTGCTGAGCCGCCGCGACCTCGCCAGGCCGGAGTTGCCGGCTGAGGTGCGAGCATGAACTGCCGCCATTGCCCAAGGCCGAGCTGCCACCGAAGGCGCCTGAGTTCCACTTCCCGGAGCCGGAGGCCAAGCCATAATGTGGACTACATACGTGTAGCCCCAGTTATCTACATTAAATACGCTCTGTGTGTACGTAACTGTTTATGTATGCTTATGTAAACTGTGATCTTTGTCTGCGAGGCTGCGACCTTGTAGTTTTTTCATGAGAGCTGCTATTAGCCAGGAGCGTGATGTTTCAGTGTTGCATGCATATTGCAGTTTATTTGTACTTTGATGATGTACGTGTGTGTTGCCTCATATGTATTGTATACACACACGATCTACGCATGTACCATACATGTTTTATTCGTATATATTCGTGTATAAAGTAATAAAGAGTTCTATGTGATCTGCACTGTATGCATGCTTCAGAAAGGGTATAGTAAGCCTAAAACTGTTCAAGATTGTTCGTTTTCAAGAGGCTGTTCAAAATGGGTATGCCACAATGTTAAGTTTACCATTGCCCTCCACTCCCACTTCTAGCATAAGCACGCAGTGGATGGTTGAAAAAATATATATATGTAAAGTGTATAAAACTAGCACGGAGGCTCGTACACTTGCGCGGCTAGATTTGTTTCAAAGTTTGTAGTATCAAATAATATAACTTGGATGCTTACGAATATATAATGTATCTTATAGGTTATTTAGATTTGTTAAGACATAATAAATATTAGAAATGACAATAGAAGCTTGAAGGAAAATACAACTTGAGTAACATAATTGAAGTATGAGCTTTGATGAAAGAAAATCATTGAGAAACATAATAAGTTACTAGGGTTCTTAGAAACGTAATCAATCTCCATCATGCATGGACCATCTAGTTGCATGTCTCTATTCTTCCTCCATTAGTTACTCTTTTCGAAAACGTATGCATACACATGTACCTCTATTTAATCCAAGCAATACATTGATTATGCATGCGATAAATTATCTTATTAGTTTACATGGCATTAGAGTACCTTGTTCACGCGTAAACTGATGCACCATGGGAGACCTACCTTGAAATTATCTTCCCTCACACGTCGGTTGTCTCACTGAACCGTGCGTCTTTTATCTCTTATCGTCGTCACAACTTTTCTGCTTCAACCTCCAACAGCAGACCCAATTCTTGATCTCTCTCTCTCTCTCTCCCCTACCCATTCCAATGCAATACTGTACCACATAGTTATCTTCTACTTCTCTCTAACTATTGCTTAATGCTGACCATTGTAACATCAAACACGCATACATGTGCAACCGTCACCGATCCCTGCTGGGTTCACCCCTTAATGCTCTCTCCTGTAGCCCCGAACCTATTCCCTATGGATGTACCATCTCTACTATGAGCTCTTTGTTATGATCTGCTTCTGTACGCCCATGCTTCTATTCGTACAAATGCATGCGTGTATATACACATGCATAATGTTATACGTGCTCAATGTCCTCTTCTCCTATATCGGTCGCTCCTCCTCTTTAACATTGGCCAACTCAACGTTGTGGCTTCCTCACTAATCATGGCGACCTTCCATCTTCACTGATGTTGATATGTCTGCTTTAGTCGTTGTCTAACGATATCAAGATTCTTCTCGCCATTGTCGATGATGTCGTGCCCCCTCATCAGCAATTGAATGCTCCTAGCTCTCTGATAGCCTCATATCGTTCATAGTTCGTTTTCAGTGTAAAGCTTCGTCTCCTCTCAGTCAGGGCTTCCCCATTATCGAGCTTATTTAGCCACTGACTTCTTTAACAATGCCGACGCTCACCACTCGTCGTCATGGCTCCTTGTTCCTTCGACTCTAGTCTTTATCTTCGATGTCTTCAGTGAGTAGCACGACGTGTCCTCATCGAATGACTAAGTTGAGTAGCATGACATTGTCCTTATCTCTGCTACTTCCCCATGGGTCAACGCCTATTTGTAGGATAAATTGATGCCACTTCACTCTTTCGAGGTCTCCTCCAACATCATCCGTGCTATACTCCTTATAACATTTTTTCTTAAAAATTTCATTTATTTTTTTATTAGAGTTCCTATCCAAATCAAATTGCTAATTTTATTTAATTTGTTATGGATTTTACTATAGAATTAGTATGAAAATTAAATTGAAAATTTTATTTTTTATTCTAATTTCAGTTATTTTTGTTGAAATTTTATTCTAGTTTTTCTTTAATTTTTATTCCGAATTAAAGTTACTTACAGATTTTACTTTGTAATTTGTATCGAAATGAAATTGCTAATTTTGTTTTATATTATATTTTATTCCCCAATTTCAGATTTTTTTTTTGTTGGAATTCATATGCAAATCCAACACACACACACACACACACACACACACACACACACACACACACACACACACACACACACACACACACACACACACATATATATATATATATATATATATAGAAAGAGAGAGAGAGTTCAATTTTTATTCTAAATTATTTTTTATGGATTTTACTTAGGAATTTGTGTAGAAATCGAATTGCTAAGTTTATTTTATTATTTATTCCTAATTTTAGTTATTTTTATTGGAATTTGTATACAAATCAAATTGGTAATTTTGGTTTAATTTTTATTCCGAATTATATTTATTTACGGATTTTATTTACGAATTCGTATGGAAATATAATTGCTAATTTTATTTTATTTTTATTCCAAAATTTAGTTATCTTTATATTGTACTTGAACATAGACTCTTTCTTTTAATCTAGACCGTTATAATCTGGACTCACCACAATCGACGGTGTAGATCTTTTTCTTTTTCCACCGATTAACGTGAGAATTTCTAGGCGTTGAGAGCTAACGTGGTGGCTTTTTTTTCTATCGCTTTAATAATATAATAGATTTAAGCACATCACACATATGCCATAGTCCATAGGGAATCCTAAGTTTGCTCATGTTGGTTTTTTATGCACTTGAGAGGTCTATTTTATAAATTGTCCTTTGCTCCTCCTTTACACGAGCCTTTGAAAAATTCATGCCATTGTATATTCTTAATGCATTGAAATTTTGGATACTATTTTTCTGTCCATTTTTAAGTTTGTTTGGGTACTTTCCTTAGGGTTATCTGTATCTCAACTTTTAGCAAAAATAAAATTTGTTTAAACTAGTATGAAATCTTAACCATATAAAACCTTCTCTGGTTAGCAGGGAATACAACCAGAAAAACAAAATTGAAATTTCGAAATCTCATAATTACCAATTTTTATGGAAAAACACGTGCACTTGTTTTTTTCAGAAAATGCAAAACTCAAAATAGAAATAGCAGAATGGCTGAAAACTATTTTTTTTAGCCAAACAACGCATTCTCTGTATAGTATTTAACCAAAGAACACTTGAGTTGATGAATGAGGTGACCACTTAAAAGCCTAGTTTTATTTAGTACTACTCCTTCCATTCTTTTTATACTTGTCGATTTAGAATCCATGTAGTCAACATTTTAAAATTTTGACCGCATATTTACATAAAAAGTATTTAGATTTGTCACGTGAAAATTATACTATAAATTTGTCATGAAAAGAATTTCTTTGTAATTATATTTTTAACAAATTTGTCTAGCATAAAATTGGAAAAGTAATGGTCAAATAGGTGTATGTGGGTATATTGGAGACCATGCATGTCAATGTCCAAAACAAAAGTTAAAAAGAAGCGGAGGTAGTATACACTACGGTTAGTGCAATTGACTGATTTCCAAGAAAATTTCAGTCGACAGATTTCTAGCAATTCCCATAAATTAAAGGTACAACAGATCAAATAGTAATTCTGTAAAATGCTTTTACATTTTTTCTAAAAACGATCTTAAATCATTTAATTAAGAAACTAAGAGGCTATCAACTATCAGGCTTGGCACGCGGTTGCCCTACCGAAGATCCACCCACGGTGTGATTTCTATACTAGCGTATAAAGGGTTAACTAGCGTAGGTTGTTTGAAAAATAGCCTTGACAGCATTGCAGCTTTGCAGGCAACGCGCCGTGAGCAGTTTTACGGCAGTGGTCATTTTCAACTAGATTTAGTACCAGGAAAGCCGAGCATGCATCTCGTCAGCATGAACTGCACAGCTCAACTTACTACTTCCTCCGTTTTTAAATACACGATGTTTGACTAAACGTGCAGTCAAACTTATCTAACTTTGACTAATAATATATGAAAAACTATTTAGATTGATCATGAGTGAATAGTATCATTAGATTTGTCATGATAAATATTTTCATAATATAATAATTTTGTAATTTTTATTAACAAAATCATATAAAAGCAATAGTCAAAGTTATATAAGTTTGATCGCACGCGTTAATCAAACGTCATGTATTTAAAAACGGAGAGAGTATGTGTCTCACTCAGCTAGCGTTTGTTCTTCGACACATATGCACGGCCCTAATTTGCGTTTTCCGGTGACCAAACAACAAAATGATACGTCGCGCAAACACGTACACCGATTAGGTCGCTCAAGTCTCAATGTTCCCACCTAATTAAACCATACACAAACAGAGATCAGGAGAGATCACACACGGTGGCCAAATTAAACAACCACCGAAATGCAGATAAACTGCCACGCGCCAAACAACACGCATCGGGTTTCACTTCGCCGTGCTATAAATACCAGGCTTGTCTTCTCTCCTGGACATCGCAGAAAAGAACTAGCTAGCTCTCCAGTTGACACACGTAGCTAGATCTCAACTGCAAACCACTTCAAACATGGCTTCCAAGAACGCCGTGTCCTCGCTTGCCTTCCTCGTGGCGCTGCTGCTCTCGTGCAGTGGCATGAGCAGCGCGGCACGGTACCTCGAGGAGACGGCGCCACCCAAGGAGGAGTACCCACCGCACCCCACCGTGCCGGAGGTGCCCAAGCCCGAACTGCCGCCACACCCCACCGTGCCGGAGGTGCCCAAGCCCGAACTGCCGCCACACCCCACCGTCCCGGAGCTGCCGAAGCCCGAACTGCCGCCGCACCCGACCGTGCCGGAGCTGCCGAAGCCCGAACTGCCGCCGCACCCCACCGTGCCTGAGCTGCCGAAGCCTGAACTGCCGCCGCACCCCACCGTGCCTGAGCTGCCGAAGCCCGAACTGCCACACCCCACCGTGCCGGAGGTGCCAAAGCCCGAACTGCCGCACCCGGTCGTGCCGGAGGTGCCGAAGACGCCCGAGCACCCGCACCCGGCCGTGCCGGAGGTGCCAAAGCCTGAACTCCCGCACCCGGCCGTGCCGGAGGTGCCGAAGCATGAGCTGCCGCCATTGCCCAAAGCCGAGCTGCCACCAAAGCCCGAGCTGCCGCCTCTGCCGAAAGCCGAGTTGCCGCCCAAGCCTGAGGTCCACTACTCGGAGCCGGAGGCCAAGCCATGATGCGGACTACGTCCGTACGTCCGTATATAGTACGTCCCAGTGATCGATCTAAACTAAATACGTGCTATATGTGTGTCAGTGTGTACGTATGTCTGATTATACATACTGTGATGATGTGTGCCTGCGGTCCTGTTCGTGATAGGTAGGTAGTTGTTATTAGCTATGACCGTGATGTTGTTCTACTGCTTTGTTCTTTGATGATCGATGTACCTATGTGTCATGTTTGGATTCGTGTATTGAATAAAAGAGCTGTAGCCTGCATTATAAGCTTCAGAGTTAGTATGTGGTCTGGTGATCTGGTCTTTCTTAAGGCTTGAAACTGTGTTAAGATTAGTGCTCGTTTTCAGAAAGCTGTTTAAGAATGGATTACGAGAGTATATATATGTCGCAAAATCCCAGGATTAAGTTTAGCAGTATAAAAATGCGAAACTGCTATCTATCGTGTACAACAAACTTCTGCTGTTTTCAGGGAGGTCTATACTTAAATTGTCCAGTCAGTTCCGTGAGCCCCCAAGACAGGTCATGGCATCGAGAGGGCCGGATACTATTTGGCTATATCCATTCTTAAGTTGGTTAATTTTGAGAACTCTCTTTAAGAGAAATTTTACTACTACGTTCTACTAGTAGTATATATCGGTAGTATAAATTAAATCTAATTATTAATTTGTTAAGGGCGTAATAGACTATTCTTTGTATTTATAATTTTCTCATGAGAGTATTGTTGCTTTTTTCAAGTAAGGTTAAAGATATTATTATTGTGTCATGTGATTCCTACATGTGCAATTACAATGTTACCATCCTGAGATTATATTACTTATATTACTTGGTGTAGTATAGCTAAATCCTAACTAATCTGAACCATTGGATAAAAAAGAATAAACGATCCGTATTAAACTGAGTGTACCGTAAAGGAGCTCCTCTTTAAAGCCTGGTTTTTTAAAATTCTACTGAATATCGGTCAGTGAAGCTATCTAAAAAACATAACAGATCAAATAGTTCTGTATGATGTTTCTGTAATTTTCTGAAAGAAAACGAATGATCTCAACTCATTGTCTCAGTTAAGACTACCATGGTAACTGATGCAGCTAGCACCTGGTTTGTCCTAGCGCAGACCCATGCATGCATATGTGAAACTGTGAATCCCACTAACTTGATCAATAGCCAGCTATGATCATAGTCAGGGCAGATCTGAGCCTCAGACAGGATAAGCTATAGTCCAAAGTCCAGCAAAAAATAATAGTGCAAATAAAATTTAGATATATGCTCAACATACTGAGTGGTAGAGGCTCAGCCGGCCCACGCCTCCCTGCTCCCTCCCACGCTAGCCTGCTTGGCTCAAGCGCTCCAGGCTCCAAATGCTGGACCTCTAATCCCCTTCCTCCACTGCAGAGAGCTGAGACTGAGAGAGGTGAGACTGAGAGAGCAGAACTAATCCCCTTCCTCTTCCCTCGCGAGTCGCAACCTCGCCCACCCGCCGCCCCTCCCGACTCCCTCCGTGCCCTCCCTCACGCCCGGCACCGCGGCCGCGCCTCCCTCCACCTCCACGCCCTCAGCGCCCTCATGAGTCGCGACCTCGCCCGCCCGCCGCAGCCACCCGCCCCTCCCGGCTACCTCCGCGCCCTCCCTCACGCCCGGCGCCGTGGCTGCACCTCCCTCCACCTCCACGCCCGGCAGCCGGCACCGCACCCTCGCCTCGCCTCTGTGGCTCCGGCCAGCCGGTGCCGTGCCCTCGCCTCGCCGCTCAGGTAGTCATCTGAACTCTGAAGACTGAAGTAGACAGGTAGTTCTTGCCTCTTGGCTTCTTGCCTTCTTGCGTAGTTGCATTTATGTGGAAAATTGGAAATGAGACAGCTCTCTAATGATCTAATCTCTTCACTCTTCACTTCTTCAGTTCAGCCTTCAGGACTCACCGACAGACCGACTCAGGGCCTAGGAGTCCAGGAGCATTTTGCAATGTGCAATGTGCAGTCTTCGTAGACTTGTAGTTCAGTAGTTCTGTAGTTGCTTGACTTATATAGACTACAGTTATACTGCTTTGGTAATTTGGTTGATTGGTTCCTTGGTGGCTGGTGCAAAAATGGTTATTTCTGTGATGACTTTAACAGATTCATCAGATTGCTTGGAACTTCCGTGATAGATGGATCCCTCGTAATATAGCAAGAAGCGAGCCAACAGAAAACCCACATGCATCCACATCCGCACAGGATATGCAGGGAATTTCTGCAGCTGGTGGACCTGTTTCAACTTCAAGCTGTTCCACAGATTGGAATTTCACTAGAAGAAAAGGCAAGAGCCGTTGGGATTATCAACCAGATGAACACTATAAAATGGTTGGATTGAAAATTCAGAAAGTTTGTTCTGGACATAGTGTTAGAACCGCCCAGGGATCGATCAGCTCGACGCAGCAACAAACTCACCCGAACTAACACACAGGAGCTGATTTTGTAATGGATAGACACAAGTTTTTTTTTTGCGGTGACGAACACCTCTTTTTCTCTGTATTCAACTCATAATGAACATGCAAGTACACGACTCATATAGCCCAGCTTACATGCACAGGGAGCCTCAACTGCCCGGGTCTCACGCGTACGTGCACACGCTCCACACATGCGCACGCCGCATGACACGATCCACTCACCTGACCTTAGGCCACGCCTCGAACGTGCCTAACTAACCTGCATGCAGCTAACTACTCGCCGGCTTATTGACCTGGCCATTAGCTAATCTCGTTGCAACAAACACACTGCTGATTAGCACAGGCTAACATGCTGACTCTACGTGTATGTGACTAACACAACTATTCTATATGCAAGAATCAAACATGCACCAGTCAAGATTATTCCTAACAATGCCTCCCCTAATCTTGACTTTCTTACCTGACGCTTCATCACAGCACCCACGCAGCCACCTCGCCGATCAATACGCGCACGAACGCTTCGTGCTGGTGACCCCGACCTCCTCGCCATGAGCCGCTGCTCTCCACAGGAATCGGTCTCCAGCTTGACCGCAGACTTAGCGTGCACTGCATCCCCTCCGCCTTCATCGCCGAACGTTGAAGACCTGGCCAACACCGACTCGACCTCTACGATGGACACCAGCGCATGCACACATACATGCAGCATCTAGACTTGAAACTCGACGTGCACACACTCGTCGAACTCATACGGACACACGCACACACCACGACCGAACATGGCGTGGTTTATTCCAACAAACTCCCCCTAAACCGCGACACCCCGCGCGTTCATCCTACAGAAGAGTTGGCTCGTCATTGACTTCGGCGAGCAGTGCCTTCTCCTTCCTCGGCTCCCGGCAGTCCCTGGCGAGGTGGCCACGAACGCCGCAGTTGAAACACTTCCCTCGGTTGCGGCGCTCGAACGCCGTGGTCCCCGAAAGCACGCATTGTCGCCGTCGTCGTCGGCGTGGTGGTCGCCATCGCCCTTGTCGCCCCAAGCGCCACAGATTTCGCCGCGCGCCGCTCCGGCGAAGCTTCCCATGCTCCTCGGTGAGCAAGCAGACGCCAACACCCTGTCTCCTCATCGATGTCGCGAGGCTCCTCCGCCACGCCTTGCAGCCGTCCGACGAGCTCCTCCACGGACATGGTGTTGAGGTCCAAAAGCATCTCGATCGCCACCGCGACCGCTTCATCTTCTTCGGTACCACGCGAGATCTTCTTCACCACGCCGGCTGTCCTCCATTGCCTCGCCAAGCTCGCGCGGTCGGCGACAAGCCCGATGATGCGCGCAGCGAAGTCGTCGACAGACTCCCGTCGTGGAACGCGGCGTTCTCGAACTCCTTCAAGAGGCGTTGCGTTCGCGGACTTCACGCGATCATCGCCGACCCTCATCTTCTTCACGCTTCCCATGCTTCTTTCGCCGACTTCTTCAAGGCGAGCCCGGCCTTCATCTCCGGCGGCACGCGCGAAGATGGCGGCAGCGCCCGTCGATCCTTGGCGCGCTTCGGCGACAAATTTCCTCAAAGATCCATCGAGCTCCGCGCCTCTAGGCTCACTGCATGACCAATGACCACTCATGATAGTTGGTCTTGGTCGTGACGAGCTCAATGCGCCGGTGTTGGGGACGACGCGCTCGCCCATGACGCCGAAGCTTCTGCGGTGCCGGACATCTTCGTTCCTTGCTCGATACCAATTGTTAGAACCGCCCGAGGATCGATCATTTCGGCGTAGCAACAAACTCACCGAACTAACACACAGAGCTGATTTTGTAATGGATAGACACAAGTTTTTTTTTTGGTGACGAACACCTCTTTTCTCTCAGTATTCAACTCATAATGAACATGCAAGTACACGACTCATATAGCCCGACTTACATGCACAGGAGCCTCAATCGCCGGGTCTCACGCGTACGTGCACACGCTCCACACATGCGCACGCCGCATGACACGATCCACTCACCTGACCTTAGGCCACGCCTCGAACGTGCCTAACTAACCTGCATGCAGCTAACTACTCGCCGGCTTATTGACCTGGCCATTAGCTAATCTCGTTGCAACAAACACACTGCTGATTAGCACAGGCTAACATGCTGACTCTACGTGTATGTGACTAACACAACTATTCTATATGCAAGAATCAAACATGCACCAGTCAAGATTATTCCTAACACATAGCGAATTGGATCTTCAGACTGGCTTGATGAGAAATAAATTGCAGGGGAATTGGGGAACAAACAGCTATCGTAATGATGTTCCTGTCATGGGAAGTTGGACAGAGGGTGCAGATGATGAAGCGCCTCCTGGGTTTGAGTCTCAACAGGAATGTCAGCCTGCACAAGCTTCTTTAGACTGGGGGGTTGCTCCAGGATTCTCCCTGGACAGGTATCAACCTAACTTGAGTATTTCATATGGGATTCCGGTTGCTCTTGTTCAGCACTTTGGAACCCCAGAAGTTGAAGGAGGCCAGTGTCGCCAAAAATGGAAAGTTGCATCTGGTGTGCCTTTTAATCCTTTTCCACCGTTGCCGCCCTATCCACGAGGGAGGCATTGTCCTTCCACTTCGTCAACTCAGATGTCTCAGCATGATGGAACACTCGCCATGAAACATAACAGTTCAGGGTACTGTGGATGAACTTGTAGTAGTACTTGTCCAACTATTGATGAAGAAATGGTTGGCTAGGTTAAAGATGAAATCTCCGTTATTTAGTACTCAATTTGTTTCTCTAAGATGTTATATTATTTATATTTTTTCATGTTTTTCTTATTATATTTTATGTTAAAGCATTTTTGGTAAAATTTAATGTCAATGAAGCATCTGTGGTTTGTTTTTGTTATGTCGTGGTGCGGATAAAATTAGCGTTAGTTTTAAGATGTTACTCTATTAGAAATTAGCCCGAGGTCTGATTAAATCTTAGATCCGCTACTGACTCGTAATATAGTGGCTTCTTCATAAACCCGTTTTATCTGTGTAGTTTCCTGTTTTTGTTCAGTGAAAACATGTATACTTATTGAGATGTGTACGTAGTTGTATACATTATCACGACACTGGCCACATTTGGTTTGAGACCAAAGCAATTTACTACTACCCGGTGAACTTAAACCTAACAGCTTGTACCAACACGAAGAGAGAGCTGTGAATATATATTTGAAGATTAGGTACGTAATGATCGAGTTAAACCAAAGCAATTTACTACTACCCGGTGAACTTAAACCTAACGGCTAACAGCTTGTACCAACACGAAGAGAAAGCTGTGAATATATATTTGAAGATTAGGTACGTAATGATCTCTTTCTTAACTCGATTTAGAAGCAACGAAACTGACCGTTCAGTCAGCATAGCACACAGTACACGTACTTCATTTCTACGAGGCGTTCGTTTTAGCTTTATGTATGAATGACCGTGACATTAACCTGCATCATCGATCATCCGGCCGGTGATGTTTTATCTTCACTAGAAATCGCCACATGAGTACATGCATGGTTCATTCACCAAACCTGACCCACTCTTTCTTTCTCAACTAAACCAAAGACTAATTAAAAGAAGCTACGTCACATCGGAAACAGGGGCTTTTCTCTTCTTCTTTTTTGAGAAAATCATGCCATTTCCTAGTCTTTATTAATTGCTAATTTATCAGGGATAGCAATACAATCATCATAAAAAATGAAAATATATCATAAACAACTGACGAGTGACAACTACAAATTAAACTCGTCGCAGAAAAACACCCAGAAATCACACTGCAGAGTTTTTTTTAGAAAGAAAAAAAAACTGAAGATAAACCGGCCCATACATAGCCCACATGGCCCAAATACCACTCGCCGACTCGCCGTCAAAACCGAGAAGATTTTGCACGATCGGACAGCCCAAACTCCAAAAATCTCAACAATTGTACAGTGGTCGCGCTACTCGCCACGCCCTCTTCAACCTCCTCGCCCTTCCGGTCGGTTGGCAACCACCGCTAAAATCCGCGACCGCCTCCATCCATGCCTCCGCGCCTCCTCCCCCTCTTCCGCCTCCTCTCCACCATTGCCACCGCCGCCGCAGCTGCTAGTCCTGCTCCAGTACCCACCTCCGCGGCCGCGCCAAGGCCCATCGACCTGGCGCTACTCCTCTGCCTCTGTACGACCCTCTACCAGCACCAGCACGCCCCGAAAGCCGCCCTGAACCGCCGCCTCTCCGCGCTCCCGCCCCCCTCCGCCCTCGCTAACCTCCGCGAGCTCTTCCTCGAGGCCTCCACGCGGTTTCCGCTCTCCTAGCACCCTGTGCACTGCCTCCTCTCGCACCTCACCGCCTGCCACGGGTTCGCGCACTCCCCTGCCACCGTCGCCCGCCTCCTCGACGTACTCGCCAAGTCGCGCAACGTCGAACTCCTCCACTCCACACTGCTCTCCCTCCAGCCGAGGCTCCTCTATCAAGACTGAAGCCTAAACTGAGATGAGCTGAAACGGAGCTGAAGTCCGGTCTGAAGGAGAT
The DNA here is from genome assembly GCA_036346405.1 of Phyllostachys edulis. Taxonomy (NCBI): domain Eukaryota; kingdom Viridiplantae; phylum Streptophyta; class Magnoliopsida; order Poales; family Poaceae; genus Phyllostachys; species Phyllostachys edulis. The sequence continues at coordinate 51,846,407 of CM070557.1, read as the reverse complement.
GAAGGAGGGGTGTTATGAAGAATGGACGGCTGAGGTGACTTGATACCGTTTCACTCTTAAATTAACCGATCCGTTAGACATTAGTAGTTCAGATTTGTTATTTTTAAGTCGATTGAAATTTTCTTAAGTTTAAGTCAATTGTTGTGACCATTGGATTTGTATAGAGATTGATGTGTCATATGATTGGATATTGATCTAATGGATAAAAAACGTGACTTATACTTAAAAAAATTTCGGTCACATTATGAATAGATAATCCCTTAGTAGTTATTGTTGTTGTTTTTACGTTTATCTTATGGTGAATAGTAGTTTGCACAGGAGAAGAATCTATCTGCTTTTGTCTTGTAGCTTTCTTTACCTCAGGTGCTGTAATTGGCTATAACTTGAGAAAAATGGAATGGAAAAGGTATCAAAGTATTGTGCCAATATCTAGTTTCTCTTAGTTTTTAGGGTTCTTAGCTGTTTTCCTTTTGTTCTTTGGCGATTATGTACTCAGGATTTGACAACTGGTATAAGAGCACTCAATCCTTGGGGAGGAATAGATCTGGATTATCTGGGTTGGCGATCTCAAACGCTATAAAATCCCTAGTTGAGTCAAATCGAGGAACAAGATAACTGGTGGAGGTTCAAGACAAGTTCTTGAGTAAAATCCCTCATCTGGATCCAGATCTGGAGGAAGAAGATATGACTAAGGCGGCAAGAACTGAAGTAGATGGTTCAGAGTTGAAATATGTGAGACAATAAGCTATTGAAGCAAAGAGCAAGGCTGAGGCGGTTCAACAGCGGATTGGAGATCTGCAAACACAAGTGAGGGGAATACAAGATCATATGAATAGGATGGAATCTCTACTGTAAGGATTTGCAGGGATGCAAGTCTGAAACAATGAATTGAATCGGGGAGCTAATGTACATCAAGTCAGAAACGAAGATGCACCAAGAATGGCGACAGACCCAGTGCAACCCAATGATGTGGAATTGGAGATGATGAGAAGAACCAGAATATTCAATCAAGTGAACAGTACCCATGGAATCCGCTTCAATCCAGAGGTAAATCTACACCATCCTTCCACTGGACATTCAGCAGCACCTACGTATAGGGGACAGAACATATCTCCTCCCTCAACCCCAGTATCACCAACTTTGAACAACTTTGATCCAAGCCGAGAAGCACAACATACTAGGTTGTGGAATCAAAATCCCAGTAATAAGAGGATCAACAACTTTTATAAATCTATTGCTAAGGGGCCTAAAATAGACTTTCCCAGATTTGATGGCAGTAATCCGTTGGAATGGATTAGACAAAGTGAAACTTTCTTTGTCATGGCCAATGTTCCTGATGAAGCTTGGTTGGATCTCGCTCAAATGTACATGGTTGGAAGAGCAAATAACTGGATTAGAAGCACTGGTTTGTTGTGGAATCCCCCACACTGGCAGACATTTTGCAGTATGCTTTGTGACAGATTTGCTCAATATAGTGGCTATGAAGTATTGGAAAACTTCCATTCGGTGAAGCAAATGAAGAAGACTTCAGCAGGTTGAATCCATCATTTCAATCCTTGATTCAGTCTTATCATGATGTTTTTGCAGAACCTAAAGAACTGCCACTAGAAAGAAGTTGTGACCACACCATTCCTGTCCAAAGTGGGCCAGATCCACCCAATCTCAGACCTTATAGAGTATCCCATCAGCAAAAAAAGGAAATGGAATAGCAGATACAAGATTGCTAGAAACTTCAATAATCAGGCCTAGCTCTAGTCCTTATGCTTCACCAACTATTTTAGTCAAGAAAAAGGATGGCTCATGGAGGCTTTGTATTGATTACAGGAAACTCAATGCTCAGACTATTAAAAACAAGTATCTCATTCCAGTCTTCAGTCTTCAGCAAGTTTGACTTGAGGTCAGGTTATCACCAAATTAGAATGAACAAGGATGACATATACAAAACTGCCTCTAGTGCCTATTTGGGCTATTATGAGTACCTTGTCATGCCATTTGGCCTCACTAATGCTCTTGCTACCTTTCAATCAGTGATGAACAATATTTTTGCCAAATATTTGAGAAAGTTCCTTCTAGTCTTTTTTGATGATATCCTCATATATAGCAAATGTGAGAAAGAACACCACTTGCATTTAGCAATTGTGCTTGAGATATTGAGGTAGCATCAGCTTTGTGCAAAATTCTCCAAATGTGTGATTGCAACCCCACAGGTGGAGTATCTTGGTCATGTTATTTCTGGACAGGGAGTACCAACTGATCCTGGCAAGATTTGTGCTATTAAAGAATGGCCAAAACCACAAGATGTATCTCAGTTGAGAAGTTTTTTGGAATGACAGGGTACTATGGGATATTTGTGAAGAGTTATGGAATTATATGCCGGCCACTACATGATATGTTGAAGAAAGGAAGTTTTGAATGGGGAAAATTACAAGATGAAGCTTTTGAGACTTTGAAACATAGTCTAACAACTAATCTTGTACTGGCTTTACCAAATTTTACAACAACTTTCATATTGGAAACTAATGCAAGTGGAATAGGAATTGGGGGAGTTTTAATGCAAAAGGGGAGACCCATTGCTTATTTCAGTAAAACATTGGGTAGCAAATCAGCAGCTCTATCCACTTATGACAGAGAGGCCATGGCTATAATTGAATCCTTAATATGGAGGCACTACTTCTTGGGAACTCGATTAGTGATCAAGACTGATCAGCAAAGTCTGAGGTTCATGGCTGGACAGAAAGTTTCAGAAGGAATCTAGCACAAGTTAATTCTAAGATTACTTGAATTCGACTATGTCATTGAGTATAAGAAGGGTAAGGAAAACAAAGTGGTTGATGCTATGTCAAGGAGGAATGCAGAGATAAAAGCAATTTCAATTGTAGTACCCACTTGGATAGAGGAAGTGGAGAATAGTTATCTCAATGACTCTCATTGCAAAGAGTTAAGAGAGCAATTATCACTAACTCCTAATCCTGAATCAGGATATACCTACCACTCAAGGGTGCTCAAATATAAAGAAAGAATTTATGTAGGAAATGATTTGGAATTGAGACAAAACATCATTGGGTCACTTCACACCTCAGCTATGGGAGGACATTCAGGGCAAGTAGCAACCTATCAAAGAATCAAAAGCTTGTTCTACTGGCCTGGATTGAAGAAAGATACTCATCTCTTTGTTCAGGAATGTGCAGTTTGCCAACGATCTAAAACAGAGCATTGTCATTATCCTGGCCTTTTAGAGCCACTAACAGTTCCAGATATGGCTTAGACCCACATCTCCATGGATTTCATAGAAAGAATGCCTAATTCAAAAAGGGAAGGAGGTAATCTTTGTAGTTGTGAACATGTTTACTAAATATGCCCATTTTGTATCCAGGTCACACCCTTACTCAGTACGGTCTGTTGCGCAAGCTTTTATAGATAATATCTTCAAACTCTATGGGTTTCCAGTGGCCATTGTGTCAGATAGGGATCGGATTTTTACCAACAAACTTTGGCAAGAGTTGTTTAAGGCTCTAAAGGTGCAGTTGAGATTTAGCACCACTTACCATCCCCATTTCGACGGGCAACAGAGAGAGTAAATTAGTGTGTTGAGTCTTACCTGAGATGTATGGCATTCTTGGAACCTAAGAAGTGGGTGTATTGGTTATCTCTCACGGAATGGTGGTATAATACCACCTTCCATACTTCACTGAAGATCTCTCCCTTCCAAGCACTATATGGTTTTCCCCCACCACTGATCAATGAAGTAGCAGTGCCAGGACCCGAGGATGAAGAGGCAAAGGAATTTCTAGAAGAAAAATAGACCATGTTAAACAGACTGAAGGAGAACTTAAATCAAGCTCAAGCTAGGATGAAGAAATATGCAGACTTTAATAGAGTTGAGAGGCAATTTTCAGTGGGTGACATGGTTTATTTGAAGATGCAGCCATATAGAACCATTGCTTTTGGACTCAAACATGCGCTGAAACTTGTTGGCAAGTTTTATGGACCTTTCAGGGTGATGCATAAGGTGGGAAAGGTAGCATACAAGTTACAATTACCTGAAAACGTGGGCATACACCCGGTGTTCCATGTCAGTTAGCTCAAGAAGCATTGCGGATCCAAAGCGATACCTAGTCCTGAATTGCTGTTAGTGGGAGAAGATGGGAGAATCAAGACTGAACCAATACAAGTTCTGGAGACTCGATCATTGCCTAGGAGTAATGTTTTGGTAACTTAGTGGTTAGTTCAATGGTTAAACTTACCACCGGAGAATGCAACTTGGGAAGATGCCAACTTTATCGAGAGTACCTTTCTGAAGTTCTATACTCAAACTATTAAATCATGGTTTCCCGATGCTAGCACTTGAGGACAAGTGGGCATTTGAGGGGAAAGAACTATCAAGACTGAAGCATAAACTGAGAGGAGCTGAAACGAAGCTGAAATCCAGTCTGAAGGAGATGAAGAAGGGGCGTTATGAAGAGTCGCACCCGATGGAGAACGCGCCCCAGAGGTCTTCGACGTCAGAGACGATAATCCCCGCCTGAAGCACCAGGTGTATCTTACGCAGGCGATGACAGCTACCATCAACACCGCCACGGACGAGATTGCACAGCATCGGATGCTCCTCACTTCCAGCTATGAGCACTTCGACACCCTCTGCAACAACATATTCAGGGATGGTGAAGCCCACCGTGAGACGAGGCAAGAGAGGGATGTCGTCATTGCAGAGTTGGCACGCCTCACAGCTGCCGCCGCGATCTCCGCCCTAGCTCCTCCTCTGCCAGCCATCGCTTCCAACGACCGAACACTTGATCGACCACTCCGATCTAGAGGAGCCCGTACTAGGATGATCACAAGCAGAGCGTCTGGCGCCCATCCATGACCCTTCATCGACCTTGGAGAGTCCAGCTGTGGACGCAGCCTCAGTCGTTCCCGCTCTGGTTCCCGCTCCCCTAGCTTTTGCGATAGCCGTTCCCGTTCCTGCTCCTCGAGTAACTACACCGTTTGTAGTGGTCAGCCCCCGATGGAGTAGTCAAGCTAGTCTAGGTTAGCTAGCAGTGGTTGCTAAGCAGTCTTTTGGTTGCAAGCACTTTTTGTTTCTTGCTTTTATAGGCGTTGTGTTTGTATCATGTGTCATGGATTAGCTTAGCCTATATGCTATGTTTCAGGAGTCATGTAACACCTAATCCCCTTATTATAATGCAGACATTCTAGGATTTGTATTATACTTATTCGATCTTCTTGTTGGTTTAAAGTTCTTCTATGTGTGCTTTAGAGAGCTAGTGAACCCTCCTATATGTATCTTCTTAACCCTCTGTTGTTCGCTTTAGATGGCACCCAAGAGAGCCGTCGCCCCAAGTCGAGGTGCTTTTGCAGTCGACCGAGGAAGAGGTCGTGGCAGTGGCAGTGGCAGTGGCTGTGGCTGTGGTCGTCGCCATGGACAAGATCTACCTCCCCTGTCGCCAACAAACCCAACAATAGCACAAGTCATGTTCCAGCAGACGCAAATTCTCCAAGCATTGCTAACCAGTCAGCAGGCCAGAGCAGCCAGTCGCAACTCCAAACTAGCAGACTTCCTCAGGACCAGACCTCTTACCTTCGCTGCAGCAAACGAACCCCTGAAAGCCGAGGATTAGCTCAGAGACACTGAAAAGAAGCTTCATCTCGCCCGATGCTCAGAAGAAGATAAAGTGGACTTTGCCACCCATCAGTTAAAAAGAGCCGCCACTGCTTGGTGGGAGAACTACCTCGTTGTCCGAGGTGGTGAAAGTCCAGTAGCTGATGAAGAATCAGCAGAAGAAGAAGAAGAAGCAACACCTGAGGCTGAGGATCAGCAAGACCCCGTTGCCGCAGAAGCAATTGCTGAAGTGCAGCTAGATGAGATTGAACCTGCATGGCAGTCAATTTCCTGGGCTGAATTCAAGTCCGCTTTCAGAACCAACTTTGTGCCCGCTGGTATAATGAGAATGAAGAAGAATGAGTTCAGAGCTCTAAAGCAGGGTCACATGTCAGTCAATGAGTACCTGACAAAATTCAACCAACTCGCCCGCTACGCTCCAAGTGATGTCGCCGACGAAGAAGAGAAGATTGACCGCTTCATGGAAGGAATGCGCAAAGATATGAGAGTCCAGCTTATTCTCTACGATTTCCCTAGCTTTCACCAACTGGTCAACAAAGCCCTTATCCTAGAAAATGAAAAGCGAACAGGGGAAGCTAGCTGCAAAAGAAAGATGGAATTTCAGAAGCCACAAGGCAACTTTCCGCAGAAGTCAACATTCCATGGCAGCTCATCATTCAGATCATCTGCAGCCTTACCACAAAGAACTTCAGCTCCAGCCCCGCGTGCCAATGGGAATGGTTTCCGCAACCTTCTCCCCACCGGGCAACCTGCAACAGTCAACCCCGCAGCTAATCTCCACTTCTTCAATTGTGGAGAAAAAAGACACTTCGCCAACCGGTGCCCTCAACGCCAGAACACTGCTGCAAAGTTCATCTCGGGAGCCAAACCAACTCAAGGTCAGGCATCAAATCAAAGCAAGAGTCATCAGACTTCTCAAGCATCAAGATCTACCCCGACACCAAACCACGGCCGTGTGAACCATGTCACAGCCGAAGAGGCCCAGGATGCCACAGGAGTGCTAATGGGTACGTTCTCTGTTAATTCAGTACCCGCATAAGTTTTGTTTGATTCTAGAGCTTCGCACTCTTTTCTTTTGAGAAAGTTTGTTGAAAGGTTTAAGTTGTTGACCTATAAGCTAAAGAAACATGTGGTACTTAGTTCACCCGGGGGACCCTTATTTGCTACCTTAGTTAGTCCCAAAGTAGATATTACTTTGGAAAATTCTGAAATCCTAGCAAACCTTCTAGTGCTAGAATCTCAAACTCTGGATATCATCCTGGAGATGGATTAGTTGGCCGGATATCAAGGATTAATAGATTGTGCCAACAGAAAAGTGGTGCTCACCAAAAACCCAGAAACCACAATAAGGGTTAGTGTGGATCGATCCTCTCCCTTGGATCGAGCCATCCACCACCTTGAAGAGTTGTCCCTAGAGACAACGCCTGTAATCCAAGCTTACCCCGAGGTTTTTCTAGAAGAATTACCTGGCATGCCACCAGTTAGAGATGTTGAGTTTGTGATCAACTTGAAACCAGGGACAGTCCCAATTGCCAAGAGACCATACAGAATGGTCGTCAATGAGCTTGAAGAGCTTAAGACACAGATTGAGGACATACAAGAAAAATGATTTATTAGACCTAGTTCATCTCCCTAGGGTTCACCAGTACTTTTTGTAAAGAAGAAGGATGACACTGCCAGATTGTGTGTGGATTACAGAGCACTTTATGATGTGACCATCAAGAACAAGTATCCCTTGCCCCGCATTGATGACCTGTTCGATTAGTTGTCAGGAGCAGCAGTTTTCTCCAAGATAGACCTAATGTCACGATACCATCAGCTCAAGATCAGAGATGAGGATATTCCTAAAATGGCTTTTACCACCCGGTATTGCCTATTTGAGTTCACTGTTATGTCGTTTGGCTTGACCAATGCGCCGACCTACTTCATGAACCTCATGAACAAAGTATTTATGGAATACTTGGATAAGTTTGTGGTCGTGTTCATACACGACATTTTGATATATTCAGAGATCAATAAAGAGCATGTTGAACATCTGCATTTGGTCCTAGAAAAGCTTAAAGAGCACCAGCTTTTTGTCAAGTACAGTAAGTGTGAATTTTGGCTTCAAGATATCAGTTTCCTCGAACACATCGTATCCACTGGAGGAGTCACAGTTGATCCATCCAAAGTAGAAGCTGTATTGGAATGAAAGTAGCCTACCTCAGTAACTAAAGTGCGTAGTTTTCTCGGTTTGGTCGGATACTACAGACGCTTCATAGAATGATTCTCTAAGCTTTCCAAACCGATGGCCCATCTGCTTAAAAAGGAAAAGAAGTATGAATGGACAGAAACTTGTGAGAAAAGTTTTCAAGAGTTAAAGAAGAAGTTAACCTCTGCACCAGTGTTAATCCTGCTAGATATACACCATGACTTTGAAGTCTATTGGGATGCTTCGCGCCAAGGTCTTGGCTGCGTACTCATGTAAGGAGGAAAAGTTATAGCTTATGCGTTTAGACAACTACATCCTCATGAAGACAACTATCCAACTCATGATCTAGAGTTAGCATTAGTAATACATGCCCTAAAGATTTGGTGGCATTACTTGATTGGAAATCATTGTGATATATACACAGACCACAAGAGTCTCAAGTACATTTTCACCCAATCAGATCTCAACCTCCGACAAATAAGATGGTTAGAGCTGATAAAAGATTACAATTTGGATGTTCATTATCATCCTGGAAAGGCTAATGTAGTTACCGATGCATTAAGCCGTAAGTCCTACTGCAGTAATGTCATGATTCAAGAGTATCAACCTGAGCTCTACAAGGAATTTGAGGCACTCAACATTGGGTTAATAGAACAAGGCACCATAGTCGTTGTGGAAGTGCATCCAACTCTAAAAGAGCAAATCAAGACCGCTCAAGAAGGGCACCCTGGAGTCCAGAGATTCAAGCATCTAATGGCCAAAGGAAAAACCCCTAAGATGATCGAAGATCAGCAAGAGTCCTATGGTATGGGAAATTTCTCTTTGTTCCCCACCAGAAGGAACTCAAGAAATTGATACTAAAAGAAGCACACAGCTCAGCCTATACACTATATCCAGGCAGCACCAAGATGTATCAAGACATGAAGATTCTATATTGGTGGCCGCGTATGAAAAGAGACATCGTTGAGTTTGTAGCTTGTTGTGATGTATGCCAGCGAATCAAAGCCGAACATCATAGACCAGCAGGGTTGCTTCAACTGCTACAGATCCCTCAGTGGAAGTGGGAAGAAATTGGAATGGACTTCATTACAGGTCTGCCTTGAACTAAGCCTGGACGTGACTCAGTATGGGTCATAGTTGATAGATTGACTAAAATCGCCTATTTCATCCCAGTGAAGACAACCTACAAGGGAGACAGATTAGCCAAGTTATATATGGCTCGTATTGTGTGTTTACATGGAGTGCCCAAGAGGATAATCTCACATCGAGGTTCTCAATACACCTCGCATTTCTGGGCTAGTTTGCATGACGCACTCGAAACACACCTTGCTTTCAGCGTAGTGTATCATTCTCAGACTGATGGTCAGACAGAAAGAGTGAATCAGATTCTAGAAGACATGCTTCGAGCTTGTGCTTTGGAATTTATCGTTGTCTGGGAGAAATGTCTACCATATGCTGAGTTCGCATACAACAACAGTTTTCAGTCAAGTCTGAAAATGTCCCTGTTTGAAGCACTCTATGGAAGAAAATGCAGAACTCCTCTGCATTGGTCAAAATCAGGAGAATGATATATCTTTGGACCAGATACCCTCAAACAAGTAGAAGAGAAAGTTCGACTGATCAGAGATCGACTTCAAGCAGCTCAGTCCAGACAAAAGAGTTATACTTACAATCGTCGAAGAGAATTAACTTTTGAAGTTGAAAAGAGTTATACTGGCAAAAGAGTTCGACTGATCATGGAACTCGAAGGTTTAAAGTGAAAGACAAGCTCGCACCAAGATATATAGGCCTGTTCCCAATCACCGCCAAGCGTGGAGAAGTAGCCTATCAGCTGAAATTGTCAGACAGTTTGTCAGACGTCCACAACATGTTCCACGTCTCTCAGCTCAAGAAATGTCTCAGAGTACCTGAAGAGCAAACTCCAGTCAAAGCCATCGCACTTTAGAAAGATCTGACTTATCCAGAACATCCGATCAAGATTCTCGATGTCATGGAGAAGCAAATCAAACACCAGATCATCCTCCTTTGCAAAGTTCAATGGAGCAATCACTCGGAAAGAGAAGCCACTGGGAACACAAAGATCAGCTGGAGATGGACTTCTCGTCCTTGTTCCTGGAGCAGCTTGAATCTCGGGGGTTGAGATTTCATTTAAGGAGGGCAGGTTTGTAACATCCCTGTTTTTTGGTCAATGAATAGTAATCTAGAGTTCAACCCTATTTTTCAACTATTGGTGTATTTGCAAAATTCTTGCTTCTACCTCAATTCAAATTTCAAATTTCAAATTCCCCTTTCAAATTTTCCCCTCCCCCCTTGGTCTTGGCCCACCTCCCTCTTCTGGGCTTAGCCCACCCCTCCCCGGGCCATCTGTCCCATCTCCTTTCCCCTTGCCCCTCTTCTCCTCTCCCGTGCCAGCCGAGCCGCCCCCACGCGCTCTGCTCCGTGCCATGTGTGCCCACTCTGCCGCACCTGCCCACGTCGTCTCCACCACCTGCTTTGGTCATGCAAGTCGTCGTCGCGCCACGTCCTGTCTTTGCCGCGTCGAAGCCATACAATCTGTCGCCAAGACACCGCCAAGATTGGGCCGCAGCGCCCAGCGCCTTGCGTTGCGCACACTGTCTTGCCCACAGCAATGGTCAACGCCTTGTCCCGTCGTGCCACACCTGCCCGTGGACTCCGGCGCCCTAACGCGTCCCGTCCCTGCCCACGCGAGTCGCCGCGTTGACGTCCGCGCCGCATCACTCGCGCCAGGGCTCTCACCTGCCGCCCTCGGGACAATGCGCCCTCCACCGCGCCTCCAACGGCTCCCCTTCCTCCTCCCAGCTATAAGAGAGCCCCCTGCATCCTCCTTGTCTTCCCCTCTTTGCTCCCTCCTCTCCGGTAAGTTTCCCCAAGAAAGTCTGCAGCTCCCCGTTTTTCGGTCGTGCCGCTCTGCCGGTGTTTCGCCGCTCCAACCACGCCATCGCCGCACCAACCTCATCACCCCGAGCCTCAGGTGCCAAGGAAGCCACCCCCTAAGCTATTCGGTTTTTGGTCCACCCTCCACCAAAGCCACCGCATTTCGCCTCCTTCCCCGCCTCTGGCCACCTTCTTCCCCACCGTCGATCTCCTTCCTCCGGCCACCTCCCGCCCCATTTCTTCGCTTGGTAAGTCCCCTAAGCTCCCCTCTTGCCCATGCTTCCTTGATCTTTCGCAGCGCGTCGCTGGACCGTCGTTGTCGGATTTTGACTGAATGCCACCACCGCCCCCTGTTGTCGCGCCGCCGCTCCGATGACTCTCTGGCGTCGCCACCTCCGTTAGCCGCTTTGTCTTGCCGAGTGCATCCCGTTTTTGTCCTTGGTCGCCACCGTCAAGGACGCTTGTGCTGGCAACGAGTGAAGCCTTCTCCTTCTCTGTTGGTCGGAACCTCCGACCAACACTGTGCGCAATTAACGCACCAAATCACTGTGGAGTTTAGTGCAAAGCAATCATTAACCGGGTTAAATGACGCTCTAATGATTGTGTTTACTCACTGTCGTTTGGGACCCGCAGCATAGTAATCACTACCCATTAATTCCCGGTTTACCTCCTTTCAGCTGACACGTGGGCCCCACCACTGCACTGCACCCGTGGACCGGTGCACAGTGCATGTTGACCTACCGGTCCATGCACTGCACACAAGGACCATGCCACTATTCAGTGGGTCCTGGATGTCAGTGGGTCATCTCTCTCTCTCTCTCTCTCTCTCTCTATTTTCTTGATTTAATTCAATTTCAACTTCGAAAGCTTTGTTCTCCTCCGTTATAACTGCAAAAATTATGAAATTTGTCTAAATTCAAGATCTTGCTAATGGCACTAGTCTTGTTTAATTTAGGGTTCATTTACTATTTCTTGTGTATTTATTTGTTCTCTTTGCTTATTTGTTCCTTTCTCCGGTACGTTCGTCCGAATAGAGTTCGAAGAAGCAAGAGATCTCTATTTCAATCAAGCGAAAGATTATCAAGACTCTCTTACCTTTAACTCGAGAGAGTCGATACTTTGATCATTTTGACCCTACATTTTATGTAAATTATGTTATTTAAAATAGCAAATTACATACTTTAATTTCCATAAGCAAATGTATGTCAAATCTTAAGGTAGTTAAATACCCATTTGTTAATTAATTAATTATTACCCTATCCTTTGACAATTGAATCCTTTATTCCATGTCTTCCTAGTAACTATGTGGTAATTACTAGTTATAAGTTATACTTAAGCAACATGCTAGACTTGCTTAAGTACCGAGGCATTAAAATGCCCTACTCATCATCTCTTAAAACATAAAATGGTTTTGGTAGTCATTAGAGGTACATGACTGAAGTAATTGAGATAATTTGGTTTTACTCCTCAAAACCCTAATAAACTGCTATTACCACATCTGGACGGATAGTATGATGGTGGGTGCTAACGTAGCACAAGAATGTGTGGAATGTGGTATGAACGCCCGGATGGCTTAAGGACTTAATCTTGATATGACCTTCTATTGTAAAACATGTACAACCACAAGTCTGTACAGTACAACTTGGCTTAGTAAATTTATTAAACTCTTAATATCATCTCGCTGGAGGGGTAACGGGATAGTGTAAGCACTAGATACGTTCCAGCTTGAATAGGACACCGAGGTAGGGTGAAGTTGCCAACTGTGCTAGTCGTTGTGGTGTAGACCAGTTGTGCTAGTCGTTGTGGTGAACATCCCGCACAACTTATGGGGCCCACCGTGTGTGGGAGTAGCATGTATGGGTGAGATGACAGAAAGGGCGAGATATTTTGAAAGGTTATTGTGATGATCTCTCAACTATATGACTAAGGAATCATGTGGGGCAATGAGTTGATTATTTCTTGTGGGTACAATGTACACCCTCTGTAGAGTATAAGTTGTTTAAACAGCCATACATACGGTCAAAGACAGACATGGGAACTTACTAGAGTTAGTTCTATTTCAAAAACCTTTGCGGATGGGATAAAACTTGTTGGGTTGATGTAACCCTGATTTTGGATTTCTTCCTAGGTCGTCGTGCTCAGTGATGTAAATGGTGGAGGTAACCACATTTAAAATTAAGCATAAGGTGGAGGTAACCTTTGTTGTTATTTAATATTGCACAATTATTCTCTTTAGTAAAATACAATTTGGTTAAAATGCTAAGTGATACGAAATTACTATTATTGATAATTAAAAACATTGCTTTAGCAAATAAAAGAACCCGAGCCATCCTTGTTAAGCCTTGCATGTATATTATTGCATCTTGTGTGTTGGCTCGCGAGCACGAAAGTTGTGCTCATTATCGCTCTTTCTCCCAAACCCTTCAGACCCTGCGGATCATAGAGATTATGCATACTATGAGAATCCAGAAGTTGATGGACATGGCAATGATAAAGAGTAGTCTAGTTCTGTTAGTCTAGGTCTCGCCTCAGTCTAGCTGGCTCGTTCGGTACTTGCGTACAACCGATATTATCTAAATCCTTGGTTAATATCAGTCGTACACAGGTTACCCCAGTGGCTTGCCTACGGTGAGATGTGCTCTACCCCTTTTGCCTTCGTTGTAGTTTCCGCTACTTTTATATAATGTAATCAGTTTGGCACGTTCGGCCCTTATTGTAAAACTCGACCCGACGCGGTCTATGTCACTCTGATGTTTGTAATATATTGAATGGTTTAGTTCACGTCATGTATGAAATAATTTAGCAATGTGTCTGTGAGTGCTATCTACTGATCTAGGGAATAGCATAGTGATTTCACAAAGGATTTGGCTTTGCGAAATCTGGGTCCAACACGTGGGACTTGCCCCTCTTCCTGCGCGTGTTACTGCTATCACGTGCAAGTGGGTCTACAAGGTTAAGATCCGCTCTGATGGTTCTCTTGAGCGCTATAAGGCTCGTCTCGTGGCACGTGGGTTTCAGCAAGAGTATGGTTGTGATTATGATGAGACTTTTGCTCATGTGGCTCATGTGACTACTATTTGCACTCTTCTTGATGTGGCATTTGTTCAGGCATGGTCCATCTCTCAGCGTGATGTCAAGAATGATTTTCTCAATGGTGAGCTGCGTGAGGAGATTTATATGTAGCCACTACTGGGGTATTCTGTTCCTGAGGATATGGTTTGTCGCCTTCGTCGATCTCTTTGTGGCCTCAAGCAAGCTCCTCGTGCCTAGTTTGATTGTTTCTCTTCTTTTGTCATTGCGGCTGGTTTTTCTGCTAGTGCTCATGATCTTGCTCTTTTTATTCACACTTTGCCTCGCGGTCGGACACTTCTTATTTTATATGTTGATGATATGATCATTACTGGAGATGATTCTCAGTACATCACTTTTATCAAGGAGCATCTTAATGAGCAGTTTATCATATCTGATCTGGGTCCTCTTCGCTACTTTCTTGGGGTTGAGATTATTTCTATGCTTGAGGGCTTCTATCTGTCCCAAGAAAAGTATATCCAGGATCTTCTTGATCGTGCTTCTCTTAATGATCAGCACACAGCTGAGACTCCCATGGAGCGGTGAGCCTCTTACTGATCCCACTCGCTGTCGTTACCTTGTTGGGAGTCTTGTTTATATGGGTGTCACTCGTCCTGGCATTTCATACCCATCACATATCTTGAGTCAGTTTGTTTCTGCTCCCACTCAGCTCCACTATAGTCATCTTCTTCGTGTTCTACGATATGTTTGTGGAACCATCACTCGTCGTCTATTTTTTTCCTTGCTCTAGCTTTTTACAGCTCCAGGCATATTCTGATGCCACCTGGACTAGTGATCACTCTGATCGCCGGTCTCTCTCTACCTATTGTGTTTTTCTTGGTGATTCTCTCATTGCTTGGAAGACTAAGAAGAAGACAGCAGAGTTGCAAGCTATAGCTTTGTTGATTGCGGAGGTTACTTGGCTACGGTGGTTACATGAGGATTTTGGTGTTTCTGTTTCTACACCAACTCCTATTTTGTCTGACAGTACAGGTTACTTTCATGTATTGCTAAAGATCCGGTGAAGCATGAGCTTACAAAGCATATTGGTGTTGATTCTTCCTACATGCGGACACAGATGCAGAACCAGGTTGTTGCTCTTTAGTATGTGTCTTCAGAGTTTCAGTTGACAAACTTGTTCACAAAGACACATACTAGAACCCAGTACAGTTTCTATCTCTCCAAACTTCATGTTGTTGATCCACCATAAGTTTGAGGGGGGTGTTAGATGTGTATTATTACCTGTGTATTTTCCCTGTTGTATAAGAGGTTATATGCATATATGACATACATGTACTTATATATCCTAAGGCGGCGGCTCTAGGCGAGGCGGCGTGAGGGGGGAGGGGAGATGGACGAGGAAGAGAGAGGACCGGGCTAACCTAACCGCCACCGAAGAACCGAAGAAGCGAGGGGAAAGGGTGCATCGTGCGAGGAAGAAGTGAGGGGAAAGGCAAAAATGAGAGAGGACCAGAGAGACATGTAGAAAAGAGAGGACCTAGAGAGGAAAAGAGAGGACCTAGAGACGTGGGACTGTAAGAGTGGCTGGAGAATGTGCATAGTTGGTGCTGCTGGCTACCTTTTTGACTTTGGAGAATGTGCAGCTGGACAAAAATTAGTCTTTAGGATCTTATGCGGCCTTATAAGTTTCAACGTGCTTAAGTTTCAACTTGTTACTAGCTGCTTTGCATTGCCGTCTGGGCGTTGCCTAGTCACCGCCTAGACGCCGCCTAGTCCGCCTAGGCGTTAGGCCCCGGACCACCGCCCGCTTAACGCCTAACGGTTTCTTGAACCTTGATGAATACAAGCGTTATTTATAACATGTTGATGATGACAAACTTGAGAAGCTAAGCGGCAGCCTTTGCTCTCTATTACTTTGGCTACCTAATGGCGGGATCAATTTTTATTCTCTTGATTCATTATCCAGGCCGCCAATGTTTATGAAATGTATCAACTTCCGAGGAAAGTTAGGAAAACTACCTGGGTGGTTCCCTCTGCTTTCCAATCTCGCCGAGTTGACCCTTCGTGCAACCGAACTAAGTTCCGAGGAAGACCTGAAGGTGCTTGCACGGTTGCCTAGCCTGCTCTCCCTTAGGTTGAATCACAGTGCGTTCACTGGGGCAAAACTTACAGCTTCGGCATCAGATTTCCCATGTCTAACTTCTCGTTATTCATCTTGCCGTGTTTGAAGCTTTGGAGGTGAGGTTTGAAGAAGGGGCCCTACCTAAGCTTGAAAAGCTAGAGCTGTCTCTGTTTGAGGAAGCTTCTATTCAAGAGCTCTCGGTATCAAGTTTCTTCCGAATCTTAAGGAGATATTCATCTCTACATGTCCAGGCAATACCATGGAGGACATTATGTGCCCTTTGATGGTTGAAGCTGAGAAGAACCTGGGCCAACTCACTGTCACACTCAAGGCATAACAATGGATAGCTGAGAAGTCAATGTACTGCAATGTGAATTTACTAAACCAGTTTATATAGATACAATTTGTTGTGAGCTGAACTCTGTAGCTGACGGCCACCCGACTTGAGGTCAAATACTACGGATCATTTAAACATTTCTGCACTTCTCTGTGGATATTAAGCCCTTTTTGGTATGTAACCTAACGGAAATTAATGGAATATTGGATGAGGGTGCATTTCAACAAATAGAAATTGCAAGTACTAGAATGTTCCGTTTGTTAAACATAGGAAATGCAAGTACTAGAATGTTCCGTTTGTTAAACATAGGAAATGCAAGTACACACACGCCATCGGTAGGGATTAGGGAGTCACGGCCCGTAGCGCCGTGCGGGCTCTTCAAAAGAGTGCCTCCTGGACGAATGCTTACTTGCATACCGGATTACCGGTAAGGGCCATGTTGAACTGATATTTACGTGCATGCAGCCATCGATCGAAGTACGTGTAGACAATCTTGCATTGTTATTACCATCAGTAAACAAACCTAGTTTCCAATGCAATGTACTACTTTCATTAACTACGCATTTCGATTTGAGAAGTAACTCAAGACACCGGGGGGGCAAACCCTACAGATTTGGCACAATTAATATGACTTCCTGACCAAAAGAAACGAAAGAATACAATAGTGCCAAAGGCTAGAATTAACATCCTCTGATTGTGGAACATAGTGCTTTGAGCAGACAAACAAATGTATTAGGACCTTATTCTGAAATCCTAACATAAAAACCTGTGCGGTTTTGCCAACAAAAAACATAGCTTGGGATACTGCGATAATTGGAAAATTTGATACAAAGAAGTATAATTTACAGACTACAGCCTCCGTGCTCTTTAAGTACTAGGATGGAAAGAACACCGGCATCATCAAAATCAACTGGCAAAACAAAACCAGCAAGCAAAGCATAATCAGCAGAATGAATTAGCTAGCGCATAAAAAAAGCAGCCATTGCTGGTATGATGAAATAAAAAAAGCAATGGTTGGATTCAGAAAAGGTTGGCCCAGTACTTACTGCTTCAATACTCAGCACTATTCAATGAATTAGCTAGCGCATAAAAATAGCAGCCATTGCTGGTATGATGAAATAAAAAGCAATGGTTGGATTCAGAAAAGGTTAGCCCAGTACTTACTGCTTCAATACTCAGCGCTGTATTCAATGTTATAGAGTAACTCCCTACGACCGTCACCACCCATTCGGTAGTTGAACTGTTTAGACAGGGATTGCACTTTCTCGTCGCTATCAAAGTCTGATTCACGGGAGCAGCGTCTTCGGACCTTCTTAAGTGTCTCCTTTGAAGGAGTAAAGCCCGCATCAACCTGAACCAAACATGGTTTGAGAAACTATAGATAGGCAAGAGAAGGGTAAGTTCAACTGACCATCTCATCAATTACAGCAAGAGCAGCTTTTGGATCTCGCTTTACAAGATGTGTGTCAACGAGTAGGGAGTATGTTGTTGCATTGGGCTTAACACCAAGGCTAACTAAATGCTGGAAGACGTTACAAGCTTCCTCTGTCTGTGCAACACAAAAGGGCATCACAGATTGAAGGGTTTGTTACCCAAGTGGCAAACATAAAAGCCAAAAGAGGTCATAAAAAAGATCAAGGAAACAAACATATTAGACAATAATCATACCCTTTTCAGCTTTCCAAATGCATACAACAGTGCATTGTATGAATGTATGTCAGGTGTAAGTCTGAACTTCTCCTTTATTGCCTCAAAAGTTTCATATGCTCGCTCAAGATCCCAAATGTTTGCACATCCTAATATAACACAGTTAAGAGCAGCAACAGATTTGTATGGTGGATCTGCGGAACTCAGATTCTCCAATTGAACATACACCTGCAGATAGGAGCCTACAGTGTTAGGGTATTCCATCATACTTTGTGAAAGAAAAGCATAACAGGGCAATAAAATGCTCATCCAATAATACAAAGTCAACTTCATGAAGATCATGCAGTTATAAACATAATCACACAAACACACGAGGCTTGCTAACCATGTTGAGATTTCTGATTTTACAAGAGCAACTTTCAAGTCTCGATAGGAAAGTGGGTCACAAAGAAAAAAGAATGCTAACTTGCTATTTAAGAAGCACATGCTATTGTAACAGCAAGGAACTGAGCTACAAAAGGCTACCATTGTATTGTCATTGGAGAACGAAAGGCACAGCACCACAAATACTACAGTAGTAATGTTAACCAAGGAAAAAAATCAACAGAGAAGAAATAGCACATTGAATTTTTATATCAAAAAAGGAAACAATAGCCTAGATAAACTCTCAGCAAAGAAACATGCAAGCTATGCAACAGCATAGAAAATGGATGCAATCATGTCACTAATAGGGCTATGCATGCACAAAGTTTTTATTATTAGCATATAGTAAATAATTTTCTTAAAAATGGTGTCCCTCTAAGCATTTTGTGTCTCAAACTCTCAATGCATTACGGATAGCAAGTGTAAGTGAATCTACCGAGTCCAGTGTGGTGAAGCCGTCCTTGCAGCAAGCAACAACAAGTGATCGCAAGGAAGTAAATGGCGAGAAGAGCTCTATATCAATATCCTCAGAGTTCCCATAGGCATTTTCAAATTCATGCAGGGTCCCAAAAGCTCGTTGAAGTTGACCAATCGATGAATGAGCATAAATCTTGGCAAGATATGTCTCTGGAGTGGGTGCTCTTTTCTGGCGCAAGGACTTCCGTAGTATCGACCAAGCAGCGTTCAATAGGTCAGTGCTATAAGTTCTACCAGCAGCACTTAAAGCTGAGAGTACTAAACCTTCATCAACTGAAAGGTGAAGAGGAGGTGTAGCACGCTCACCACAAGCAATCCATCTCGCAAGAAATTCCAAAGCAAAAAGAGCTAGCTTGCTATTGTTAGCTTCAAAAGCAGCTTCTGCGATGTCAATGCACCAGGACCATTGTGGACACAGCACTTTGTTCTTATCTGTTGCCTGAAATAAACAAAATGCACCATCATAAACAGGCAGCCAAATTATTCTAAAGTTGGACTACATAGTACATATATGTGAAAGGTATATTCCAAAAGTAAGAATATCAAAGGCCCATCGGTATAACCCACAAACCACAAATGATTGAGACCAACTGCAATATTG
The DNA here is from genome assembly GCA_036346405.1 of Phyllostachys edulis. Lineage (NCBI taxonomy): Eukaryota > Viridiplantae > Streptophyta > Magnoliopsida > Poales > Poaceae > Phyllostachys > Phyllostachys edulis. The sequence goes on along the minus strand of CM070557.1, from coordinate 51,827,064 downwards.
GAATCCTAAATAACATACGCACAATAGATTAACCATCCTGAAGAATAAGTACCTTGCACTTCTCTATGACTGATGCCAATGTGTCCAATCTCCCAGATCTTACACATGCTCGGACATAATCAGTAAAAACAGTTGAAGATATCATGTAGCCCGATTTAAGCATCAAATCCAAATATTTCAAAGCTGAGTCGACACGGTTTTGTCTAATCAGCAGACCTACAACCAAATTGTAGGATTCATCGTCTGGTGAAGTTCCTGTTTGCAGCATCCTGATTTCAACAGATACACGATCATTTTCAAAGTCAAATGTATTGCAGTGGAGTCACACGAAACTATACTGACCATAAAACAACATATTTTGGTAGAAATAAGAGTGTATGAACTATTGGCATACTAAACATATAGGCAAAAAAAATAAGCACTTAAGCAGAATACTATAAATCAATATTCAATACAACACACATCGACATTAACCTTTGCCAGCAAACTTGGTAATGTGCACATTTTGTTTAAAAGAAGTACTTACACCTGTACAAAATATAAGTTCCTAAATGTTATAACACAAATCTCATAGGCACTTCTTAGTTCTTATGCACTTGGTACTGTATCAAGAAAATATAAACCAACTTAAGGTACAACCTCACTATGTACAAGTTTAGGATGCAAAGTAGATCAATCATCAGAGGTGACATGTTAATGTAGATTTGGTCTCCCAGCGAAGCAAAACTCACACAATGTCATGGATCAACGATCTAAACACATCCAGCTCAAGCTAACAGGTTCACAATATTTCTGATTTGCCACGTCCTATAAATTTGTGCTAAACTACTTGCGATACTGTAGTTGACTCCTATACAGGCATATCACAATTCACAACATATATCAGCCAATGAAATGGCGATACTCTCATACCCAAAACAAGAAAATTCACCGTTCGATGAGCTTCTCAGCGCCTTCGGACTCCTGGGCAGTGACCACGCTCTTGAGGACGAGGTTGTGCGAGGCCGTGTTGGGCGTGATCTCGAACTCGCGCATCTGCTCGGCGAGATCGAGCATCTCGTGCGGCAGGGCCCCCGCCATGAGGTTGGCGCGGAGGTAGTGGTTGAAGAGGTCGACGTCGGGGCGGTTGGGCTTGCCCGAGGCGGCGTCGAGCGACCTGACCCAGAACTCGAAGAGCTGCTTCATGTCCTCCCACCGCTGCTCCGCCATCCACTCCGCGAAGGTCTCCTTGAGCTCCGCGGCGCCGAGGGTGGCAGAAAAGGCGGCCATGCGGTGGTGCGCCGCGAAGGTGCTGGCGGCGACGACGGCGGGGAGGAGGGAGGAGGGCGGGTTGGATGCGGCGGGGTTGCGCCAGTTCTCGCCGTAGAAGGGGCTGCCGGAGCTGGGGTTCGGAGGGAGCGGGGCGGAGGAGGGGCAGGGTCAGAGGGGCGGATGGGGCCGGGGAGAGCTCTGGCTGCTGGGGGAGCGCGCGGGAGGAGGAAATCCCGGCGCGGAGGAGGAGGGGGACAGGCGCCGGGGGCTTGCGGTGGCGGCGGAGGAGGAGCAAGGTGGCCGCCGCCGCCGCAGCCATGGTGGTGACGCGAGGGGAGGTTTGAGTTAGGGTTTTACTGAGGTGGGAGGAGCGGCGGAGTGGAGAAGACGGCGGCTGTGACCTGTGATCAGATGGGCGGGGACGATGGAAAGGAAAAAGAGGAGCGGAGCGCTCGTGCCCAGCGTTGGAGGGTGGTTTCGTAATTTTGCCCTATGATAGGTGTCCTATGGTTCATGGGCAAACTAGAGATCTAGATGGTGTCCTATGGTTCAGAGGCAAACTAGAGATCTAGATGGGTAATTGCTTATAGAGAAAAGTACACTGGGTCCCTAGACTTGGTAGGGGGTTTATTTGGGTCCCTAATCTATGAAAGTGTCCAATCCGATACCTAAACTATTTAAGTGGGTCATTGGAGGTCCAAAATAGCTCGGACGGGCATTGGCCGGTGACGTAGACGGTTGACCCTGACATGGCGTCTCTAGCGTGGCTCCTCGTCAATCCGACTGGCCATTTATATCCCCTACCGGATTCATCCCCAATCCCTAATCCCTAATTCTCCACTCCGCTTCCACTCTCCTCCGGCGACGAAGGTGGCACTCTCCTTCGGCCACAAAGGTTGGACTGCAGCCTCCTGCTCTGGCGATAAAGGTGCCCCATGGCCGAGACGTCGAGCTCCTCGACGAGAAGCCAGAGCAGGGGAAAGCTTGCACTCCTGTTGATCATGTGCCCAAGCTGTGTGAGCGGGAACGTGGTCTGGTTGACATCCAGAACAAGAGAGAATCCCAACCGCAATTTCTTCAAGTGCCCGAACCATCAGGTGAGTTCTTGTGTCGATTTGGGATTTGAGATTTGGAGTTGGTTCTGATCTTGTTCGTATGACTGTCTTTGAGTCAGCGAGATAGTTCTGGCTATAGCTTTTGGCTGTGGGAGAAACAATATGGCAAGTATTTGTGTGAACAGGGCATGGTCCGTTCCGATGAATACAATGTGGCAGTGATGAAGACCGAAATAAAGGTGGAAGAATTACTAGTTAGAGAAGGCATGGAGGAGAAGTTATTTGTGCTTGTTCGCATGTTGATGGCAGTGTTAGAAGAGTAGGAAAGGAAGTTGTATTTTTGCTGAAGGGTTTGCTCGTTATGTGTGTGTTGTTGTTAGTTACTTGGGTCGCACTGCTGTTTTTGAAGATGAGCATGTATGGCAGATGTTGAAATTTGTGTGCATGTAATGGAAATGAATGGTGTGAAATAGATGGCTTCGCATTATTCTCTTTGCAATTGTATTTGTTCTTGTGCTGAATTGCACAACAAATGGATGGTGTATGCAATAGAAATAATGGTGTGAAATCTGTTCTTTTGTTAAATTTCAGAACAATTAGACTGAATTGCTGAACAACTAGAGTGAAATGCATGGTGTATGCAAAATGGGTGTGTATGTAATGGAAATACATGGTGTGAAATGAATGGTTTTTGAAGATCGGCATGAGTAAAAGCTATTCTTTTGCTGAATTTCAGAACAACTAGACTGAATTGCTGAACAACTAGAGTGAAATGCATGGTGTATGCAACATGGGTGTGTATATAATGGAAATACATGGTGTGAAATGAATGGTTTTTGAAGATCAGCATGAGTAAAAGATGTTCTTTTGCTAAATTACAAAACAACTAGACTTAACAGGGGAATAGTGAATGTAGTTTAGTTCAGCTATAATATTGCATAAAGCATTCATAGCATTACAGAAATAACTTAAGAAGTCTTTGGAGTAATTGACATAACTCCAGTTCATAGCTTGTAAACATTTAACTGGACACTTTCTAGGTTGACATAACTGTATCTGATCTGATTACTTTGTTTTTTCATAAAATCACAAAATACTATTGTTTTGTTTGAACAAAAAAGAACTTCATACCACCAGGCATTATTTTCTTACTACACAAAATACTTGCCAAGACATCATTCACTTATTGCCAGTAGCCTCCTTAGCATTAACACCTTTCTTGTGCTTCCCCATCTTTGCTCTACCTGCTGTCCTTGCAATGGTAAGTGCAATTGGTCTGGTTGTCGGTGCATTCTCAGCGATGAAAGCACATTCAGGAATTGGACCAGCTTGTTGTGTTTGCCTTAAGGATGGAGTGGACTGGACATAATCAAATAGCATGTCATCAGTGTTCTTTCAGGAATCAAACAGTCCAAATGCTAAAAATGCATGTTCCAATAACAGATCAACACTAAGATACAAGTCATGATTTTGCTCAATACTAAACAACTAAACAGATTGGCTAAAGTGCATAACATGTAAACCCCTTGCATGACATAAAATGCATGAAACAAAACATGTTTACCTCAGTGAGTAGCTAAGACATCATAGTGAAGCTCAGTTGGGAGGACATGTGCTCATCTGGTGATAGTGGGGGCAGAACAGCTTGGGTGATCACAGGATCTTCTTCAGTCTCTTCTTCAGGCAGTGCTTTGTGCTTCCTTATTACTTGCTTCTTAGGCCTTTTCCCTGCCTTCTTAAGATCACACTCCCTGACATTATGGGTAGAAGACCCACGGTGCCTGCAGTGCATGATCACACCATGCTTAGACATTCTAGGTCCTGATTTTCCCTACGCTTCATGTGGATGCTTCCTTCTACATTTCCTTGGCCTACCCACTTTCTTCTCATACACAGGTGGTTTAACTTCAACACAATTCATCTTTTGCCAGCTCTTCTGGTCTCTACATGGCATGATGTTATGGCCATATGCCCTAGTATACCTATCAATTGAGTAGCAACTATGGACCATATCCTCTGGTGCAAGCCTCTCATGCCTGCAGCATGAGATAGCATGGTTGCATGGAATGCCTGTCAAATTCCATCTTCTGCAATCACACTGCCTAGCATTTAGGTCCACAATGTACTGTGATTCCCTTTCCTGCACCTGGAAAATGCACATACCAGCTGGCAAAACATAGCAGATGTTGGCCATCTCAGCATTCCTTTGCAGCTTCTTCCTAATCTTGGGGCATATGTCTCCTTGCCACTTCTCTTGCATTTCCTTTTGCTTGCTATATATCCTGGTCATGAGTTGGCTCTTGATCCTCTCCATCATGCTTAAGATTGGCAGCTCTCTAGCATCCAAGATATACCTGCACACATTTGTGAATTGTTATGTTAGTAACATACTTACCTAATACTAGCTTGCAGAAATCCAAGATAGAACTTGAACTTACTTGTTGAATACTTCATAATTGTTGTTCAACAGAATGTCACACTTGCAGAAATCACAAAAAATGCCCTAACCCATGTGTTAGGTGCCAACTCCTCTAAATATTCATAAGCATCCACACTAAGAGCCTTCATCCTTTCCATGTTCTCGGTCCATTGAGTAATAGTACTGGACCTTGTAATTGCCCACAACATATTCTTCATTATTTCACCCTTATGGCAAACCTGAAAATTGGAGTAGAGATGTCTCACACAAAATCTATGCTCTGAATCTGGGAATTGATCTCTCACAACTGGAATCAATTCCTGTAATATTACCTAGTGTTTAGCATGCATAACAAGTGAGAATTGATGAAGCTGAATTTGAATAAGCATGTAATGAATTACCTTCTGCTTGTCAGTCATTATAGTATAGGCATAAGTGTTTTCTATTCCAAGGTCATTCTTCAGTGTCTGTAGAAATCATTTTCAAGTACTCTTTGACTCCACTTCTACCACAACCATTGCTATTGGATAAATACAGTCATTTGGGTCCATGCCCACAGCAGTAAGGATAATCCCACCAATTTTTGTCTTGATGTGGCATCCATCCAAGCAGATCAATGGTCTGCAACCTTCAAGGAAACCTCTCTTGCAAGCATCAAGTGAGAAGTACATGGTGTTGAAGCAACTGTTGTAAACACTTAGGAAAAAAGTGCTTCAGGGTTAGACCCCCTCAACTCTTGTGCATAATCCCACAGCTAATTGTATTGCCCAACCTCATCCCCGTATATGGCCCTCAGTGGCATTTTCCTTACCCATCCTAGTTTGCTCCTGGAAGGGGTCATGCTCCATTCTTTCTGAACAATCCTTGCAAAATTCCTGAGGGTCATCTTGTCATCTGCCCTAAAGGTTTCAATGTATTTCTCAGCTATGAACTTTGCAGTGAATTTCTTCAACACCCACTCCTTTCTACATGTATGATCATCTACATATCTCTTCACCATAAAGCAATTGGCATGGCTATCCTTCGATGCATACATCTACCATGGGCAACCCTTCGCACAGTGGGCTTGGATTCTTCTCTAGTCATTTCTAGGCATCCTGATACCAACTCTGTGTATGCAACTATACTCAGAAATTGCTTTCCACAGCATCTCAACTGATGGGAATACCAATCCCACTTTGAAAACATGGTCCAACATGTCAACATCTGGCCTAAATGCCTTGAAATTGAACTTGGGTGTGTCATCATCATCTGAAGAATCTAGAAACTGCAACAACTCTTCCTCATCTCATGACAGATTGTCTTTGGGTTCATCAGGATTAACCTCGTCATTGATATTATCAGCAAACAGGTTGTCATCTCCATCTTCTATCTCATATTCACTGTCTAGAAAATCAGAATCATCCTCCTCATTGTCCTTATGTCCTTCACTGCCACTATCTCCTTCATGTTGCTTTGATGGCCCTGCCTCGTCTTTGTCCTTGCTATTCTTGTAGTGGGTAATGATATCATCATAAAAGCTCGATAGCTTCTCATCAACAATCCTCTCAGTGATAACTACCTTCCTAGGGCTCATCACCTTCGGCAAATAGGCAACTGGTTGCGCTACGATATCATCCTAGTTGACGCTTCCTATACTGTTATCATGATCAACATACATAACTAAGTTCTTATGACGGTTTGTCACTATAACCATGCTGTTAGTGTCAGCGCCCTTCTTAATGATTCTCAAACCTTCACCAACATATTTCCCTGGCAAACACCAGTAAAGCTTCAACCTTTCACTCTCCTCATAGTCGAGTTGTTCCACAAAATCATCTATCCAGAGAGGAGACCACGTATCTGTCTCACAACAATCAAACCAATTCCGCTTCCCACCCACATAGCTCTGGTTGCTACCCTGTCCGCAAAAAAAACCCACCATAGTGAACCTCCACTGTAAATTCGTCATCATCAGGCCCTACATTGTTAACGGAATGACGCAATTTCAGGAAAACTAGCGACCAAAAAAACAAGATTTTGTGAATCCATGCTCAACACATCGCCACAATCCGAAACCCTAGATTACTAAAAACAGCAATGCGCTACCGCCGGCCGCTTCGCAAAGCAAAATCGCAACCAAAATCAAGACCAAGCCAGGCACTGAAGCATGAAGCACGTACCATACGCAGGAGCCGGTTCGCCTTCTCCCCGCAGCGTCGGCGCCATGCTCGTCTTCGGTAACCTACGCCGGGAACCATTCTTCGGTTGACGAAGCCGGCAACCCAAAGAACCCCTCACCGTCGCCTCCGCACGAACACCCAGTTCGGTTTTGCGCAAGATTACCGAGCCACCGTCCACGCTGGAGCCACGCTGGAGACGCCATGTTAGGATCAACCTTTCACGTCACCAGTCAATGCCAGCCCTGGCTATTTTGGACCTCCTATGACCCACTTAAATAGTTTAAGTATCGGATTGGACACTTTCATAGATTAGGGACCCAAGTGACACCCCTCCTTCCCCGGCCAAGTTTAGAAACCCACAGTGTACTTTTCTCTAGAAAGATTGTGAAGTAGTGGAGTACTGCACATCTTCTTCCTTCCTTTACACAAGAAACACTCGTAACACCAATTCCATACGTTGTTCCTCCCTGCCGACGACCTCCATGGCAACCTCACTCGCCGTCGCTTCCATTTTGAGTTCAGCCACCATTACTTGAGTCTCCGTCGGAGACGAAGGTTCCATTCAATCTTCATAATATCTTGGAGGCTGCAGATCATCAGATCAGAGGAGGTATCGTGGGCGTCTATAGAAATTAGATTGAAGCTTTAGAAATGACTTTGTGCACTAACAAAATTGATGGATACATGAAAGACTAGAACAAAGATCTTATCAGCCTAAACAAAAATAAGCACACCAACATCTCCATCGTCATTGTTACTGTATGTCCAATCTTCACATTTAGGTGAAAAAGGTTGAGAAATTAGACTCTTCAATCTTCATTGTATAATTTAGTGGGAAATATGGCCAAATGAGTGATGGAACGGAGAGAAGCAGAGGAGTTTGCACGGCCAACTTCATCAGCTCTGATTTTTCCCCGAATCCAAGTCCCAACGTGGTGATCACTGCTCACTTTCTATTAAAGTATGGGCAAAAAAGTCCCAGCCATCCATTTTAGATGAACAGTCTAGATTGGAGCTAATGTCATCTATGCATTAGTAACTTCTAATGGAGAGGATCTGCATCCAAACCACACTGCTTTTTATCATAGGTCAATGTTGGAGACTGGGGATGAAACCATGAATCATTTCAAGTGTGGTAAATTGAGTGGATCAGAAATAACTCTATAAATGCAAATTCGGATGGGGCTTTTGATGCTAGCAATCACCAAGGAGCTTCTGTCATAGTAATTCGAGATGATCAGGGAAGTTTTCTTGTGGTTAAAGCGATTTTGTACCCTCATGTGCTTAATGCATTACATTTAGAAGCATTAGCATGTAGAGATGGATTGTAGTTAGCTATGCAGTCTAGTGTGAGGAAAGTTATTCTGGAAACGGGTAGCAAACAACTTGTTGATCTTTGGAATGAGTCGGTGCAGACACGCTCTGAAGTTGCGCCGGTTCTTGCAAAAATTAAGGAGCTTAGCAAGTGTTTCTTGGAGTTTGGTTTTTGTTTTGTCAAGCGACAGTGTAGTACTGTTGCTCATTTATGTGCAAAGCAAGCGTAAAGTTGGTGTATGTGGTATGAGATACCCGGCTTTATGAGGTTCTGCTGTGGGAATGTAATCTTGCTCAATCTTAACACAGGAGCTCCCTTAGTCTGAAAAAAAACTCTACAAAGGTGAAATAGAAACTTTTCATCATCATGGTTAGTGGCACGCTGACGGGCAGCGTTGTTGCCACCAAATGTCGCTGACAACATCTATGCTGACTGTGTTGTTGCTAGTTGCCACCAAATGTCGATGACAACATCTATGATGATAGGAACAATGACGGCAAGGAGAACCACGGAAGAATGAGGGTAATTCTGCCGCTACCGCTGAGTTTCATTTGTGTGTTGATACATTACACTCTGTCATGTTATACTAGAGTAGCTCATTGCCCACTTTGCTACAACATTTTTTTCAATGTCTTCATTGCCAAATGTCTTTCAAGCAAATGGTTCCTCAAATCTTCCTGGAGAAAACGTAGCTTCGGAGTTGCATTATTATCCTCGTTTAAACGACACTCTTCGTCATCCTATGCAATAACATGCTAATGTAAGCTCGAAACTGCTCGGAATCGACATACACATAGTACTACTACTTAGTTGTATTCTGCTTAGCCATCTCTTCCAAGAGATTGTAGAGTACATGGTACAAACCAGCAGCCCCAAGAGGACACAGATTCAAGAACCAGACTTCGGTTCAACGTCTCCAAATTTCTACGTCACGCAAAAAAAAAACTTTTGCCGCTGCCATTATATTCAATATGTTGCCTTTTTTGCGAACATATATTCGATATGTTGCTGATCAGTTTGCATATTGCTCGAAATAAAATCCTTCTAAAGAGCACAACATCTTATGATTGGATACGTGTTTCTTCCGCCAAATAGAAACCCTAACATTCTCGGTTGAGCAGATACAGGAGCTCAGCACATATTTTATTTTATTTATTTACCAAGGTGTATCAGAGAAGTGCTACCGTGGTGCAGAACTTTACTACAATAAAACCAGATTAAATATTCTCTTAATCTCAGCACTGAGAATTGCTTTCCCTCTATTGAAGATTTTCCAATAAAATATAACTTCGGGGAACCATACAAGATCCACATAATCTTAGAGTTAGGCTATATGGGATCCTTGCAGTATATTTGGTTACACAAAGGTACCTACGAGTACAGGGAAGAAAGTTAAAATGCTAAATACCAATAGGATAGAACTTGAGACGATGTAAACAGAAACCCCGCATCTTTGTGAGCAGCAACTAGCAACTCATGATGATGGTGTAAGCATCTAGGCCCCTATTTGGTTGATTATGTGGTTTTGGTGATTAATGACTCATAAATCATTAAGAATAACTTTGGTTTGAGTGTGATTAAGATAAGTTAGGTATTAATGATGGATATGGGTTGTTCTGGGACTTTCATGGATCTCTATGTATGCAAATGATGGTAAAGCATGTTCTTCATGGAGATTAAGGACCTTGTGGTTAGAAATGATCTAAGGAGTCCAGTGTAGATCATTTTACTATATAGGTTTTTGTTTTTTCTTTGCCTATATCAAGGCTAGTAGCTTGAGCCTGGTTAGATTGAGTAAGTAGTTGTGGTGTACACTAGGTCTTTCTAGCTCAGTTCTAGTCAGAGAATACCAAGAATCAAGTTGTGGTTGAGAGGATTTTAAAGTTTGGATCAAAATTCAACTAAGTCAGAAAAATCAACAGGGGCGGATTATCTGGGTCAGGCGTACCATTGAGGCGTACCATTAGTCCAGAGATGGTGTTTTCTGTGTTTTTGGAAATTTACACGGAGGCGGATAATCTAGGTCAACCCGTACCATTGAGGTGTATCGTCTCTCTAGAGAGGCTGTTTTTTGACAAGTTAAGAGGTGGAAGATACGACTTGAGGCGTACCATTGGTCACAAAGGGTTAAGTTGAGCAAATCATTGAGGCGGCTAATCCGGGTCAAGGCGTACCATTGACCTATACCACTGTTTCGGCGAGGTTCTACGGAGTAAATTCACTGAGGCGGATGATACGGTAGAGGCGGATGATCCGGGTCGAGCCGTATGATTCGAGTCAGCTTAACGACTAGTTTTGAACCGTTGGAACTAAAACGAATGATTCGGGTCGAAGTGGATGATCCGAGTCTGCTGGCACTTTTCAAAAAATATGCCAAATGGCTAGTTTTTTTTTTAATGGAGATGCTATATAAGTGGACCATAAGCGTTCAAGTTAGCACTATTGTGACTCCAAAATAGTGGCCTGCATATTGAGGAGTTTTTCAAGATGAGATTTTGAGAGTGTGAGAGTAGATTAGGCCTTAGTGTGCATCAATTCTAATTGCTTGATCTTGCTAGGTTCAAGTGAGATATGTGGACTTATTACTCTTGGAATTCAGTGATTCCTAGATGGTTTGGAGGCGTGCTCTTGGTAACCTTCCAAGGAGGAACTTGTAGAAGACACCGAGAGGATTGTGAAGGTTTGGAGTTCACCTATCCCGAGTGGAGAAGGACTACCGTGGGTTCATTGCTTGGATCCTTGCGCGGGTTCAAGTAGGAGCTATACTCTTGCGCGAGTGCTTCAACAAGGATTAGGGGAGATCGTCAAATCTCTGAGACCTCGGTAAAAAATTCGGTTGTCTCTTGTCCATTTTACGTTTTTGCATTTAAATTCTTGTTCTTTCCATTCCTAGATTACTAGACTTGTGTAGGATTAAAACTTAGGTTGCAAAACTTCACTAGCATGTTTAGGGGTTGATTGAGCAGACTAGCAAATCATAGGCACTTAGGTTGGGAGTAGTTTCTAGGTTGCTCTAAATTTGTTAAATTTTGCATAGTTCAAAAAAAGATACCAAATTTACCCCTCCCCTCTTGGGCATCCGATCTGGCATAGTTCGGAAAAAGATACCTAATTTACCCCTTCCCTCTTGGGCATCCGATCCACTTCATATAGTGGCACAAAGCCTCAAACAGCAAAACCATATCCACAGCAGCCCGCCAAGCCCCCAAAACAGAAAATGCGAGCCACAATCACCAAAACAAAGGGCAAGTAGGAGTAACTTACAAGGTGCAAGATGAGCAAACCATTCAATATCAGTGTTTGCACCACCGACTCAATGAATCTTGAAGAATATTGATATCCAAATTGTAGCCTGTGGCAAAATAAAGATTTATGACTGGTTTAAAAGTAGCTGATGCTTAACTACTGAGTTTTAAAATATACCTATGAGTCTATGACAATTATCTTGTTCAAGCGAGATTTTGTCTCAGACCATTCTCGAGCCGGTAAAACCTCATAGACTTCCCTCACTGCCTGCATAAGGGGAAAAAAAGACTTCAGTAGTGACAATCTGTGCAACAACAGTCACATTTACCCAACTGCAAAACACATTTCTCTAGTGATAGGATAGAAATTCGCTTGATAACTTTAGCTTGTCATGTAGACCTATAGTGTATGAACTTGATCCGAGTTGTGGATATGTAAAATCCCTTTACAACGATATATATCCATATCAAACTTCAATTCCCAAAGAAGATCCTCAAGCCATGATTCCACCTGTAAAAACAAATGGCATCAGACAAATATGTAAAACTGACAATTGGAGATTGAGCATTCATTGGCTCATGAACTGAGAAACCTAGGACATATATTAAGGGTGTAGATGCTGGACTATTAAATATCCTTTAGTCCAGCAGACAGTGGAAATATGGAGCATCTTATCTTCACATGTCCCAATAAATGATTATCTTCAAAATCACTAATTAAAATACATCTGTCTCAACACATGGGAGCTTAAAAGGAGCAATACGAGTCAAATAGTGTTTCCAATTGTTGCTGCAACATCAACCAGGAAGGAGTGTTACAAAATTCATAAACTGGAATATCTTCAGTGATTCGGAGTACAGAGCTTACAATTACTTGTTCCATGGAACTAATTAAAAGCAACCTATGTAGTATGAAATGAGGCTGCCACATATTGTGGAATAGTAAATGGAACAGGTAGACACAAACTTTCAAGTTCTAACAAAACTATGGAGTGTGTACAGAAGAGATCAACCTGACATTATAATTATGATTTATGAAAGTATCCCAAAAAATGTAGCTGTCAACCTGACATCCTAGAATAACAAATCTCTTTCCAATCTCCAATAGTAAGTCCATGTGTTTAAGATGAATTAATAAATATTTTATTCAATCTTTTTTAAAATTGGCCAATAGAAATGTTTTCTAGATGTCAATTGCATTACATAAATTGTGCTGACGTGGTTCATTTTAAGGAGAGAAAGTACCTTAGCCAAGGAAACAGGATCCTGCTCATAAATTCACAAGGTGGAAACACTGTTATCATGACGACGATTAGGTGGTAGTGATTTACTGTACTCCAGAAGTTCTTGCAGTTGTGATGAATTCTAGGGGAAAATACATTAAAAAAAGAAGTCAAGAGTCAAATCCCTGAATTAAGGTGTTCGAACTTTGTTGAGCACAAGGTGCCGTAGCTAGCAATAACTACAAAGAAGTACCAAAAGGCAGTAAGCAAGTAAAGCTTTCGTATCAGGAATTTTGGCAGGTCTCCTGGACAGGAAGTTGACAGTTCTATCAAGATTCTCAGTATGGTTCACTTCTCAGTATGGTTCACTTCAAAAGAAATTTACTGATCCACACATCAATGTACATGTATTCATTAAAAAGGACAACAAATTAATGTTCTGTTGATTATCATTTCAAATCTTACACTTCATACCCTATAAGAATAGTGTTGATGAGTGGTTTAATACTAACTGGTTCATAACAGGGTAAACACCGTCAGGAAGAAGGCCAGACAGCGTCGGCTTGGTGGGATGAGAGATTAGACTGTAGACTGGGATGATAGAACCTTAGGAGGGAGACTAAATTAATTCATCTTTCTTACTTGATTGATAATTGATACATGCTATCCCTTTTATAGGGACAACCCGACTTGACCCCTAAGAAACAATCTTTACTTTTAAAGAAACTTATCTCTATTAGATTGAATACATCTCTAAGGAAGTAAACCCAACTAACAAGGAAACTAACTATTCTTATCTCTGTTTCCAACCACTAATGCATTCGTGGGCCCGGTATGAACAGTGCGTGGTGCTACAGTACCATACGTACTGTTCACGTGCGTGCACAGTACCCGCCCATGGCACTACTCCTCTCCTTTCGCGACAGCTCGTCCTCGAGCTGTGGTGGCGGCCATGGCTGAAGCCCTAGGAGACCCCATGTTGACGAGAGGTTGTGATGACGACATGAGTCCTTGAAGGTCATTGCCTCTACAAGTCTACGTGCAATTGCGGCAAACTTACCGGTTGCTGCGGCAGGCATGACAACAACCTTGGCATCGTCGCGATGGCCTAACGCATGCCGGCGAGGCGTGGCGAACCGGCGACACCATGGTAGGATACGGTAGTGGCGCGACAAGTTCCGACAGCGTCACTGTGGTTGCTGGAAACGTTGCCGCCTTTTGTTGCGCCTTCTTCTCCTTCTGATCCGCGATCATCTTCTCTAAAGTAGCATGCATGTCGAGAAAGATGACCGCCATCTTCTTGTCGTTGTCGTTGGTACTCATGGCCATCTTGTTGGCGGTAGCCTTTATCATAGCCAACGACTCGACAGCAGGTCTGATGGTCTGATCTGTCGCCATAACTATGATAGCAGAAGTCGTGGGAAAGGGATCGACCGCTCTGATACCAAGTTGTCACGAACCTTGGTTCATAACCGGGTAAACACCGCCAGGAAGAAGGCCGGACGGCGTCGGTTTGGTGGGATGAGAGATTAGACTATAGACTGGGATGATAGAACCTTGGGAGGAAGACTAGATTAATTCATCTTTCTTACTTGATTGATAATTGATACATGCTATCCTTTTTATAGGGACGACCCGACTTGACCCTTAAGAAACAATCTCTATTTCTAAGGAAACTTATCTCTATTAGATGGAATATATCTCAAGGAAGTACTGTTCACGCACGTGAACAGTACCCGCCCATGGCACTAACACCCTAAAGGGCACATGAAGTATTAAGAATGATAGGTTATATATTTCAATTTACAGGAATAATTGCTAGTTAGCATGAGCATATAGATGCCAAAAAAACATAGTTCACTGACTTATTGGTTAGTCATATTTTTAAGAACTTTATGCTAAATGAATCCATCTTTTGCTGAGAAGCTTATGGCTATAGAGTTCAAATGACCTTCTGAGAATAACTATCTGAGTTTGCAGAGATCAGGTATAACACTATACATCTAAATAACTTAATTCCCATATGTTGGCATGGCTAGAATTAGTTTCCATGTGTTAGCATGACTAGAATTGAAATCGTACTTAATAAAATAATTGTTTACCGGTAAAAAAATAAAGATTTCTTCGCGTTGAATAGAAAGAAGAGATAGCTGTATGTAAGTTCTTAACTAGCTTACAGACTTTGGCACCATATGCTCGCTGGTCAAATACTTTATTTAAGTCAACCTGACACCATACAGACCGCACCACTGTAACAAGAGCATTGACTTCATGAATCTGACTTTCCAAATCCTCGAGATTGTCTTTTGCTAAGTCAATTTTGTTCAATAACACAACATCCTGTTACACAGGATTTTAACACTTTGTTATAGTTGTTTGGACTTCACCAAACATGACGAATTTCAGCCTCAGCAAAGACGCCGCCCCCCCCCCCCAAAAAAAAGGAATGATAGAAATCAGAGAACATTGAGGACAAGTTACCGCAAATGCAATTTGATGAAATGCTTCAGGGAATGAAGAAGATTTTTTTGCTCTCGTCAATTTGCAGCCTGAAGTTTTTTCATCAATAACCTGTGGACAAGCAGTAAAAAAATAGTCCAATATGATGCTGTATTTTCAATTGTGATCTAAATCGACAGACACTTTCCAAAACTGTAAGGAGCAAAGAAACAAACACTTCTAAAAAATTGTAAGATATTATAAGAATAAGAAGGATAAGGAGAAAGAGCACAAAAAGGGTATGTTATGCATGTGATTAGCAACAGTGTTTTTCCATTCTGAAAAATGATGATTGACAGCTGTGGCAACAAAAAAAAATTAAGGTTGGACTAACCGTAATGATAGAGTCTAGTCTAATTAATGACTCTAGTTGATCATCTAGCCAAAGAATAGAAACAAGTGGTGCAGGATCAGCCAATCTAGTTGTCTCGAGTAATATGTGATCCATTCTGCAGCACATAGAATGACTGAAAAATTAGGACAATTAACTTCAATTTACATCATCATGATTTATAAGGCATTGCTATCAAATCCAACCTCTAATATTCTCGAAAAAAACTACTTCTGATGAAAAGTGTTGTTGAAGATGACCCATTAGACATTTTTTAATCAGTACACAGCATAAACAGAATAGTGCATCAAAGTATTAAACTAAAATTCTAGTATTTCAGGTAGGACTAGAAGTCTAGAACAGGCAACCACTTTAGCAACAAAAAAATGGTCCCCTGTTCATGAATAAGCAGGATATACATAGTTTTGAGCTAAAAACAGAATACCAAATTCGAGCAAACAGTAGAAAGAGGAAAAACCACATCCAAATGATGCAAACCGATAGAGGGCCTCTCACTACACAACAAGACAAGGAAGATGAAAGCTTCAGATATTTCAGCTCACACATTGGAACCACCAAAACAAGGACGATATCCTTGAACTAGAGTTGCCTTGGATACCAACAGTAGGACCTGCATCACTTAGAAACCCCGTTCGGTGTAGATGAGTGTCATGTGCCGGGGTACTGTTCACGTGCGTGAACAGTACCATGGGTACTGTAGCATTAGGAAGGGATTACCTTTCTCAATAAGAATATATATTTCCCTAAATAGTTGATTAGTTTACTTGTATAGGGATTAGGTAATTGGAAATGTTATCTATTAGTTAGGAAGATTATCTATTAGTTAGGAAGGTCATCTATTAGTTAAGAAGGTCATCATTTAGATTGATTTTATCCATAATTGTTAGAAGAGCCATCTATATAAGGAGGCATATTGTAATCGTTGGCATGAAGCAATGAGAATATAATAGTCTAAGTCTCAATCTCCTTCGTCTCCCCAATCTATAGTCTTCCCTCTCCCCTAGCAGCTGACGTCACCCAGCTATCAACTTGGTATCAGCGCCAATACCATGGTTTCTGCTGCCAAGAATTTTAAGGCCATAAGGGCCACCCTCAATAAGATTAGTACCGGCGTAGATGACATGAAAGCCATCTTGGCAGACATGGCGGCTATGATGGTTAAGTTGATGGAAAAGGAGAAGAAGAATGCATATGCAGCAGCTACTGCGCGATCTGCGCCACCGGAGGCGTCTCTGATTCCTCTGATGACTTCCGCATCGTCGACTTCGCTGCCTGTGGTTGCACCAACGGTGCCCTCGCCGAGGAAGAAGACCGCTGACCAACGACTGCCTTCTCCACGCGCCCGGCCGACATCGTGCCTTCGTAGGTGCGGGGCATAGCAGGTGTCAGCACCACGACAACGTTGCGCTGCTGCCCCGCACAGCTTGTCCATGCCACCGACGCCTCCTGCAACGTCAAAACGCGCCAAGGGACCGCAGTCCTCGCTGCTGTCTATTGGAGCGTTGCGTACCATCTGCTATGCAATGTTCCACCAACGCCACGACCTCTCGTCAACATAGGGCCTCCTAGGGCTTCAACCATGGCCACCACCATAGCTCGAGGACGAGCTGTCGCGAAAGGATGGGAGTAGTGTCATGTGTCAGGTTCTTGTTCTGCACGCGTGAACAAATAATACGTGTTGTAACACCGAGATTAGGAAGGGATTGCCTTCCCCAATAAGAATATATATTTCTCTAAATAGTTGATTAGTTTCCTTGTATAGGGATTAGGTAATTGGAAATGTTATCTATTAGTTAGGAAGATTATCTATTAGTTAGGAAGGTCATCTATTAGTTAGAAAGGTCATCATTTAGATTGATTTTATCCATAATTGTTAGAAGAGCCATCTATATAAGGAGGCATATTGTAATCGTTGGCATGAAGCAATGAGAATATAATAGTCTAAGTCTTAATCCCCTTCGTCTCCCAATCTATAGTCTTCCCTCTTCCCTACCAGCCGACGTCACCCGGCCATCCTCCCGGTGATGTTTACCCCTATGATCTAAGAATCATAACAACGAGACAAAGAAACCATCTTCTCCATGCCACCAGATAAAGCACCGGGCCTGATCGCTTCACAAGCCTATTCTGCGGAGTATGTTGGGACATACTCAAGAACAACATGGTGGCATCCTTCCAACATCTGTATGAATTGCATGCAGAACACTTTGACCTCACAAACACGGCCAACATCATCCTCCTTCCTAAAAAACAAGATTAATCTAGAATTACAGATTTCCGGCCCATTAGCTTGATCCACAGTGTCAGCAAAATTTTCTACAAGCTATTGGAGAACCGTCTGGCCCCACATCTGGATTCCATCATTTCCCCTTGCCAAAGCGCCTTCATCAAGAAAAGATGCATTCAAGATAACTTCTTATACACTCAGAATGCGATAAGTGACTTGCACAAAACCAAGACGCCCTCCCTGCTCCTCAAGTTGGACATTGCAAAATCCTTTGACTCCATCCATTGGGGGTATCTACTAGAAGTGCTAAAGCAGCTTGGTTTCAGTCCTAGATGGAGGGAGTGAATATCGATCTTGTTCGCTACGTCATCATCCAAGGTCCTTATTAATGGCAAGCTAGGGAAAAGCTTCCACCATCATAGAGGGGTCCGCCAAGAAGATCCCCTATCACCGATGCTTTTCATCATAGTGATCGACTAGGGCTGGAAAAGTAGCTCGAGGCTCGCAAGCCTGCTCGGGCTCGTCACAGCTCGGCTCGGCTCGGCTCAGGCTCGTTAATTTTCGAGCCGAGCCAAGCCGCCTGTCCAGCTCGTTAAACAAACGAACCGAGGTCGAGCTAGCTCGCGAGCGACTCGTGAGCCTAACTCGGCTCGGTCCACACGGCAAACGCCCAGGCCCAGTCCGGCCGAATAAATTCCCCAATCCCCATCGATTGGTCATCGCCTCTACTCCTCGTCTCCTCCACACGCCACCTCCCCCTCGGTAGCTCCACCCGCCGCCTCCCTTTCCCCGTCCCCATCAACGAGCGCTGCCCACTGCCTCCCCTTCCCTCTTCAGCTCTCCCCAACCCATCGCCTCCACTCCTCCACCCGCCGCCTCCCCCTCGGTAGCTCCGCCCTCTGCCTCCCTTTCCCCATCCCCCTCGCCCAGCTCCGCCTGCCGCCTCCCCTTCCCTCTCTGGCTCTCCCCCTCGCCCAGCTCCACGCCTCCACTCACCGGCCACCGCCTCCACCTCCTCCACCAACTCCACCTGCTGCCTCCCCCTCGCCCCCCTCCACCTCAGCGCGTGCTCCACGCCTCCACCTCCACCTGTTCCCCCACCGCCGCCACTGGAGGCCATCAAGGCGAGGCGGCCGTCACCGCCGCCCCTTCCTCCTCGTCGCCGTCCTCCAGGCTCCAACCCGCCATCGCCGCCCCTTCCATTGCGCTGCCGTCCAGGCCGCCAGCGCTGGTGCCAGGAGGATGGAGGAGATCAAGGAGCCTGCTTGAATGCTTGATCTTGCGATTTGCTTGGTTGTTCTTGCGATGAATGCTTGCTTCTGTTTTCTTGATCTGTGAATGGATGATAGATTATTTCTTGATTTGTGAATGGATGAATGGATTAGTTGATTGCAAATTTGCAATGCGGATGTCGAACCGAACTGATGCTGCCGAACTGATGGTCTGATGTTGCTTTTGCTCGGGCTCACAAGCCGCTCGAGCTCCATTCTGAGCCCAAGCCAAGCCCCTCTCCTGGCTCGTTTCGGAAATGAACCAAGCCGAGCCCACTGTTCATCCGAGCCAGAATGAGCCTGGCTCGAGCCGGCTTGACTCGGCTCAACTCGTTTCCACCCCTATGATCGACCCATTGGCAAAAATCCTCGACCGTACAACCCAAGAGGACATCCTTTCTCCGATTCACTCAAGGACAATTCGGATGAGAACCTCGCTATATGTGGATGATGCCGCCATCTTCATGAACCCAATAAAGACTCCAAGAAATTCTTCAACCGTTCCCAGGAGAGTGCAAGGAATTCCCCTGCAAATATCTAGGCTTGCCACTACACACGCACAAGCCGAGGAAAATCCACGTCATGCCTCTCATAAAAAAGATAGCCTCAAGGCTCCCGAAATGGAAAGGAAAGCTTCTATCTAAAGCGGGCAGGTTAACCCTCGTCAACTAAGTGCTATCTTCGCTTCCGACCTACCATCTCACCATTTTCCCATTAGCGAAGTGGACAAGGAAGAAACTGGACAGAATTAGACGATCGTTCCTTTGCAAGGGCTCTGAGCATGCAAATGGAGGACATTCTTTAGTCAAATGGGGGAGGGTTTGTCGACCAAAGAAGCTTGGCGGCTTAGGAATTTCCGACCTCGAGAAATTTGGCTGAGCTCTAAGATTAAGATGGATGTGGTATGATTGGAAGAATAACTCTAAACCTTGGGCCGGAACAAAGGTTCCTTGCGACGCAACTGATAAACAACTGTTCTGTGCGGCTACAGTTGTGTTGTTAGGAAATAGCCAAAAGGTGAAATTCTGGCATGATCGTTGGCTATCAAACACGGCACCAAAATACATGGCATCAAACCTATTCAAAATAGCAACAAGAAAAAACAGATCGGTCTTCAAGGAACTGCAAAACAACAACTGGATCCGCTCGATGAGATCTCTCAACACATCTCAACAACTATAGGAATTCATATCCCTTTGGACCAAAATTCAGCATGTCAGCCTCAATCCAAATAGCCAAGACGACATTGTCTAGACACGGACGTTGAACGGTGAATACTCTTCTAAATTAGCCTACCTAAATTGATAGCGCTAGATGGTCAAATAAAAAAAATCCATCATTTGAGGGCCAACATGACGGGGCTCACTCTGCTGATCCCCCAGACAACTACAGGAATCTGGACGGGATGTATGTAGCTGGTGGTGCAGGTAGGGTCTCAGTAAATGGACCCCTTCGATGGCCATCTTGACCAGAAAATTTGCAGTACAAAGTTCTCCCAGTCCCATGGGAAGCAGAACATCGACAGTGTTAAAGAGGTCATTGGGATGGATGATTAGGAGAATTGTGTAACCGGCTGTCATGGCATTAAGCAAAGTTTTGAATGCCAAGAAGAGTGCATTTCCATGCAGTGTCCCATGAGTGTACTACTACTATCAATTTGTGATTGTAGTGAATCTTTCATTCCAAGTTCCAACTGGATGTTCAGAAAATGTAGCTAATAGAAATAGAAATGACAT
Organism: Phyllostachys edulis; assembly: GCA_036346405.1. Taxonomy (NCBI): domain Eukaryota; kingdom Viridiplantae; phylum Streptophyta; class Magnoliopsida; order Poales; family Poaceae; genus Phyllostachys; species Phyllostachys edulis. The sequence goes on along the minus strand of CM070557.1, from coordinate 51,806,309 downwards.
TGTTTGATGCCGATTTATCACTTCGAACTTTCTTTTTCTACTTGACAGATGCTAGTGGGGAACCCTTTGCTTCTAATGTCAGACTTTACTTCCTTTTATGTGAGAGTTGTACAAATCCTATTTGCTGGGCAGATTTCCAGCTATCCCCTTTTACCAATCTTTAGTTCCGCAGTCGAAAGTGATGCATTTCCCTCAAAGCGACCGGTTTTGATCTATACTTTGTCATCTGCATAATTGCAGTACGGATATGGCGAAATAAGTTGGGGGTAATAGCATTGCATGCCAAATCTTATCGCGTTGTGCCTTTGGTGAGTGATGAGATACATTCGATTTATTTTCTCCTAATGATGCAATCATCAAGCGGTCGTGAGCTATGCACTTTGCACACCTAAGCATTGACAAACAGAATGCAGCTCTGCAGCCTGAAAGATTCCTCATTTAAGGTAAAAGAACTTGTATGTACTAAGAAGCTGAAGACTCACTGCATAAACTTCTCTGAGACAATTTCTGGGGTCAAAAAACGCTACCGCAATTGATCCAGGACACTTCTTGGTTCGAACTCTTCGGCAGAAATGGTAACTACAGGTATATAACGTATAATGCACCGACGTTGACATGCAAGTTTTGCTATTGTTTCTTTCTAAGTTGGCTAGTTTGTTTATGTTAAGAAACCGGGCTCAGGACCAGAGAGTCCTGGCACAGGTGGACACCTCATCCATTCATAGCCTATATAAAGGAGAGGGGATCCCTCATAGTAAACATGATTTTGTGAAGAGCAATAAAGAGAAGCCTGAAGTCCTCTTATATCTCGGTGTTCAATCTATTATTCTGTTCTTGTGTTCTTGCATCGTTCTTACGATTCTAAGTTTGTCTGCGAGGTAATCGTTCGGACTGGACTCGCCAGCGACGGTTCCTCAACACGTTATTAGCATGATCGACTCTACTCGAATCAAAAGGTAACTGTCGAAGAACGACACTCGTAGATTAAATCGTTTGTATTTCTAGATCACTTTCAATTCTGCAAATTTGCTTTCTAGATTGGTTTTCTACGGTGTAAATCCGCTCTAATCTACCGCGAGCCGACTTGAAGTCGCTGACACAATGTCGATCGGTAGATTATATGGAAAAGTGGATGTCGATTGTACCGTAGATTGAAAGTTGCAAATCTGTTCTAACCTACCGCGAGCCGACTTGAAGTCGCCGGCTAAGCCGATCGGTGGTTGTACGAAAGAACCGATGTTGATTGCACTACATCGCATTGCATATGAACAGTATCTGGAAGAAAAAAAAAGATCGCACGGCGACCGCATGCGCTGTGAGCTCCGGCCTGAAGCCATGCACGGCTTGGAGCCGCCTTGTACAGCCTGATGACCTGGAGCCACGCCGCCACCGGTGCCCGCAGCGCCGCTCCGGCCACTCAAAGTCACCGCACGCGCCATGGAGGCGCACTGCGCCAGGGCCAGCGCCAGACACGCCATGGAAGCGGCCTTCGGTACTTTGAAATCGCCCGACGCACCGTCGGAGGCCACGCTTGAAGCCGGTTGCCGACCGCCTCCGCGTCACCACCACCTTGAAGAAGCGACTGGACCGACCTCCAGTGGACACCGCCGGACCGCTCGTAGCAGTGTCGCCGCCCATGCCAGCTTGAAGCCTTCACGCTCGCCAGGCAGCGCCGCCCGCCTCGGCCGCCTCATAAGCTCCTCTTTCTTGTGCCGCCGCTTTGTAAACCGCCATGCCACACTTGAAGCACCGCCCACACCGACGCCGCGCCGCCCTTGGCCCACGCCGACGTCGACGCCGACGCCTTCGACCTCGCCGCTCTTGCCTTGCCGCCACGGCGCCTCTGAAGCCATCGCCACGCCCGCACCACGCTGAAGCGGCTCGACGCGATCGCCCACCCCCAGCGTTTGGGCGCCTCATAATGGGAGTTGGGGGTAGGGAAAACCCTACCCCGGGCACAATTTGGAGCCGGCTAAAGTGGGCCGATTTGGGCCGGTTGGGCCGAAGATAACGGGTCGGCTTCGTGGAAAAGAAAAACAAATCGGGAAAGGCCTAAGAAATCCAAAATTTACGAAAGCCCCCCTCCCCTCCCGAAAATCTACAAATTACGCAAAAATTTTCTCTAAACTGAAATTTCACGTTTTAACCCTTAAAAATTGCAGAATTCGCCGAAAATTCATTTTCTAGCAGAAAAGGGCCTCGGTAATTCAATTTTTGAATCAATTTTTGCATTTGAAGCATGTTTAACTTTGTTATTATTATTTCTATGCAATTTATTTGTTGTATTTACTGTTTTGATTATCTGTGAATGTTTATATTACTTTTAATCACTAGAAATAGCAGTAAATAATGGAAAACACATAGAAAAGTACGGGAACACGAACCGGGAGTTCGAAGAGCAATATGAGAATTTTGCAACCATTTTATATAAATCACTAGCAGTGATCTTATGAACTTTTTGCATGAATATGGAAATAACTAGCATCACGAACCAGGAGTTCGGAGAACTAACCCAGCATGGCCAGAATTTGTACAAGTCTTCAACTCTATGATAATGTAATCACAGATGAGCAGAAGATTGAAAAGTCTCTCTCTACCTTTCACCCAAATGCGGTGCAATCCGCACACAACTATCGTCAAGACAGCTACAAGGAGTATGCTGCATTAATTGACACCATGCAAGTTGCGGAAGCTCAAGATGATGTTCTATGGAAGAACTACATCTCACAGCCACCTAGTAACAATGTTGGCCATGAAGCCAATGCTAGCAGCTACAAGGTGATAAAGCCTCTCACGAAGGAGAGGGGCAAGAAAGGTAAGGTCATGGGTCGCACGATATTGATGTTTTATTGTCTAAGAAAAGAACAAAGGATAGTATAAGGTACACCTCGCCATTGCAGGAGAGAAAGATCCACACCCATTAGTTGCACTCATGGATGTGGACAGCCTAATAGCAACCCCATTATCCCTCCTTTTGGACATCGCAGCGGCTGCAGCCGTAATTTCCCAAGAGGAGAAGATCGCCATGTAGCAGATTGAGGCAGAAGTTTATGAATACTTCGCTGATTCGATCTAGTGCACGCATTGCACTTGGATCGTTTATAGTAGCTTGCAATTTGTTATTGAAGCAGAACATTGAATTATTGAATAATGGTTGTAAGCTCTAGGAGAGCAAAGCATTAAATTCTTATGATGAGTCCTACAAGACTTATTCCGTATTTATAATAGCAAGTTATGTTCTGATATCTGAAGTATTTTATTTATGTGTTGCTTGTTTTCTGCTGCATATTAATAAAATAAATTATATTAGAACGCATGTGGTGCCCTATTGGAGGAAGTGTGCTTAGCCGGTAGCAGTACAACGAATACCATCTTGAGAGAGACGAAAATCTTTCAGTCGACCAGCAAGAATGCTGGTAGTCTTACGACAATCGCAGGTAGCGATACTTGTATAATAGGCACAGGAAGGGCCTCAATTATTGTTGGGCCACGGGTAGGCTACGATAGCTACAAATCAAAAATTTCTACCATGCAAACCAGGAAGCCAAGCAAGTAGATGATCACAGATCGTTACCACCAGACGCCTTGAGTCACGGAAGAAGGGTTGGGCGGCTGGTCCAACGTGAGCGATCGATGTAGTGGTCGTGGTCGATCGTCCGGCGTCCTCGCGAGTCGATCGTCTCCTCCAAAGCGTCTGCGGTTCCTTGTGAAGATCGCGGATCGTCCTCAAAGCGCCTTGATCGTAGTAGCGCCTCTCAGTATCCACACGTCCAGGGAAGGAACAATCATGCGCAGGTGTGCTAGCACCAAGTCGCACGGTAGAGCTCTCAGGAAGATAGCGGCTAGGGTTTCGGTGGTGATTCACGTGTCCCTCCCAACAGCCTCATGCATCTTCTTATACAGTGCTCGTGACGGATCCTATCCGAACACGTTTGTCGAATCGTATTCGTACTGGTTTGTTCCAACCCGTTAAGTGTGTGACCCTATAGATTCATGCGTAATCGGTTATGACTCGGAAACCCTTTCCGATCACGAGTCGTAGCGGCTCCTAGCAGAACATAACGATTCCCGAATACACACAAATTATATCGGACGAACCCTAATGCAATATGATCTATGACCAGTCCTCATCACTTACGACTGTGTCCTATCTCTATCTGACCGATTCAGTATTTGGTCACGACTAGTTCAGTAATTCCTTACGACGAGTTACGACTACCTGTGACTACATTCGACCGATCTCGACCAGCTCGTATCTCCATACGACCAGTCCGTAACTGTTCGAACTAAGTGACCTACTCGTGTATACTCCCTTTGCCTCACGATGTCTGGTTGAACTCTAGGTGAGATGTTGTGTCATCCATGGACTGTTCAATACTTTCGCGATCGAGTGTCGGATTACTTCACGTGGTCGAACACTTTGACTACTAGTGGCATGGCCATGCACTTTCTTTATCCGACCACAACGAGGGGCCCAGAGACATCTCTCCTGTTATGTTAGAAGGGGCAAATCCCATATCCGACCAGCCACATTCCTCTGCATGTTTCATAGCATACCCGAAAGTTACCTTTATAACTACCCAGTTACGGTGTAGCGTTTGACAACCCCTAAGAGTACTATTACATATGTAGGAAACCATGCTGATCTCAGGTCTAAGGATTATACATCAACATTGCTTGAGACCAACTAACGACACATAGAATCATAACAATCTCAATAGTGTCTCAAGGTGGGTCTAATCCAACATCATGTTCTCTAACATGTGTCCATATTATTGGTTTGATATCCCCATATCCATGACCCATGAAACATAGTCATCAACCAATACATATGCTAGTCTATTCATATGTGTCCTCATATGTTTCCAACCAGGGATCGTATAAGAATAATTATCGCAGAAATATAGAGTTTTACAATCAAGTCACATACTTGATAATCAATATTAACAATATTATTCTTGGAACAAGATAACATTTTATCCAATATTATGAACATAAGGAAATATAATCATCTCTATGATTGCCTCTAGGGCATATTTCCAACAATTATACCCCAAATGGACATGACTTTGGTCATTGAAGAAGCCTTGTTGTACCCAGAATCGACTAGAACACTCAAGGATATTCACGCAAACGGTTTCCACGTAGAGACTGAAGAAGAGTATGGTAAGAAATACCTGCTCATTATAAAGCGTGAAGAGAGTAGAAAAATGGTATCAGAACGACTTCCTTCATTTGAAACTGAGCTATACTGCACTAATATTAAGGCATCTGCGGCCTATCTTACAAAACGTATTTAGAAGCTCTGAACCTTTTCTATCTCTGGCATGATAGATAATGCCACCTAGGTCTTAGAATGATGAGAAATATAATTAACAATTCACAGAGATATAATGTCAATCCAAAGAATTTCCTGAATCAGGAAGATTTTGTGTGCCCTGCATGTGCCAACGAATTTAATTACTAAACCTACGCTCTGGCTTACCGAAGGATGAAGTCCCTACATTCTGGACCGTATCCAGGAAACTTTTTGTGGTCTGTCATGACCTCAGAAGAGCCATTTAGGTATTTTATGGTGCTCATCAATGTTTCCTCGAAATGGTCGCATGTATGTTTATTGTCTACGAGAAACCAGACTTTTGCAAAGCTAAATCTCGCAGATAATTAAAATTAGAAATAATTTCCCTGATCATCATGTGAAGTCCACCAGAATGGACAATGCCAGAGAATTTACTTCAAAGGTATTTTATGATTATAGTATGGCAATGAAAATTAAAGTTGAGAATTATGTACCGCATGTCCACACCCAGAATGGACTAGCAGAGGCATTAATTACAAGGATTAAATTTATTGCCCGACTACCTTTGAAGAATTGTAATTCACCAACTGCATGTTGGGGACACGATCTGCTTTCGTAGCAACTCTCATCAATTTTAGACCATAAGGCATATAACATCCATTCACCTATGCAACTACCGCAAGGATAAGCACAGAAAATTTCTCATCTTTGAAGGTTTAGTTGCAAGGTTTATGTACCTATACTGACGAGGATTAAAACCTCTATGTATTATTTTAATACATAATAACAGACCATACGTCTTCATGGTCGTAACCCCTAAGGCTAACGACATCACTGGTCGTAAGGATTCCAGAAGTTACATAAGGGTACCCTGGTCAGACAAGGTCCTGCACCTAGTCTCCAACCAGGTAGCTGCTCGGAGAAACTATGAACTGGTATCTATAACTGATCCCAAGTATATTCTTACCATGTGATGAATATAGCATGTGATGTATACTTCATATCACATGCTTACATAGTCCTAAAGACACTGACAACAACCACAATACGGTTGAGTGTCTCCAAAACACTTAACCGTAGAGCAGTCAACACATTGTTAATTGACGCCTCGCCTCGACCAGTCACAACGCTTTACCAGGGACGCTTTCTCCAGGAGTAACTGCCACATCTTCGGAAGTTATTTAAGGGTGGATCACAGAAGACCAAAAGGCAGAGGCCGAGGGATATCGAGAAGCACATCGATAATCACAATCTGGTCTGAGACAAGCTAGACAGCATCATCAGATTAGAGCATAGCAATCTTCATATTCAGTGTAATTAAGATTAGTCCCTAGTCGGGTCATAAGCACCCCCTGTAAATCCAGTTCATATCAATAAAGAGCGGCCCCATTCTATCCCAGGAAATATCATGTCATTTTTCTCTTTTATTTCGTAAGATCGGTGACTCGATCGTCGACAGCTGGCGCCGTCTGTGGGGAAGAAGACGTAAGTTTCTTGAAGAAACTCTCCGCTCATCAAATCCTCACTCACTCCTCGTAATCGCTCATGCGACTATGGCCAGAGTTTGGGACGAGGAGAATTGGTTCGACCTGATGGATTACTCTAACCTCGATATGGATGGATGCATCCGTGCCATGCAAGAAAACGGCATGTCATCCTCCTCCTCCTCCTCCGCCGGTTCACACGTCGCCGACGTTAGCGAAATCGACCGGATGGATGAGGATCCACCACTACGACAAGTGGCGCTTCCAGCCATTCCAACCAGCTCGAAATATCCAGAAGCCACTCCAAGCCCGGTCCTTCTGACCAGCGAAACAAGTGAAGAAAATTCAGCACCGCCACTCGAGAATCTTTATACCCTCGATGAAATCATGGCTGAAAGGTACTCGCTTCTGGCAATTCCAAGAGCCAACCGACATCTGGTAACGGTGTCGATGAAGCCTCCACTAGTCGTAGGCCAAGTGGGGATGATAAGGCTCAGCATACAATCGGCAATCCGTCGGATCAGGCTGCGCCCACCAAGAAGACCTCAAGAGGTGCTCATCTCCGACCGCTCTCCGCCGTAGAAACTCCTAGTAGAAGCACTGGAAGGCTCACCATTAGTTACAATGGAAGCTCGTCGGAGGATCGTTGTTGGAGGCACGAGGTCAATGCGATCGGAGATGCAAATAAAGATGCCTTGCACGGTCCTACACACTCTGCCACGCCACCACGTGTTGGTGGAGATGTTACGGGCCATCAAGCACCAACTTCTGGAGGCAACAGAACTGATCGACGTCTATCAGTTAACTGGCCTGACACTGCCCCACCAAGAGTAGCTGGTCAGACGGAACAAATCCGGAGGTCAGGGGAAAGTTCAGACCTGCGTACACCTACTACCAGTATGAACCCCCTGAGACCCTCAGTAATTGTACGAAACATGCGACGTGTTCAAGATATATTGAATAATTCTAACCCTGTTCTAGTAGAAACCCCAGATTTTGTACAGCTCGTAGGCCAAGTATCAGAGATTCTGCAACAAACCATGCAACGAACAGAAGCGTATCGGGAACAGAGGAATTCAGGAAGTCAGACCATGACTTCGTCCCAACGCTCCTCCCTCAGTAGAGGGCAACATGGTCGTGTTGGGGAACAATCAATACCAAGGCCTCCTCGACGATTCCGACCAAGGAGTCATGAGGGAAGAAGGCTATTCCAGGTAGCCACTCCCTCACCACGTCGATAAGAACAATCGCTTGGACCTGACGATCTCCGACATCGTCTAAATCAAGCAGGCGGTCGAAGGCATCATACCAATGTCTATGACCGGATCGGCACACCGGAGCTCCAGCATTCCAACCCTAGGAACTAGTCTCCGACCAATTACAACCCAGCACCTTTCCAAAGAAGGCGCCATGAATCGATCACAAGTTGTCGAGCCTTCTCTGCAGGGCTCCAAGCTGTGCGTTGGCCAAACAGGCTCCGACCGGCCAACTTGGACAAGTTCAATGGGACTCAGAACCCATTAGAATTTCTCCAAATATATACCACCACATCAAAGCTGCTGGTGGCGACAAAAATATAATGGCTAACTATCTGCCCACCGTGCTCGAAGGGTCTGCCCGGTCATGGTTACTTAACCTACCAGTCGGATCGATCTATACTTGGGAACAACTCTACGACCTTCTAATTGTGAACTTCCAGGGTACGTACGACTGCCCTGGAAAGGAGGACGACCTCCACCGAATCCGGCAAGGCTCTGATGAGACTCTCCGTCAATACATCAAGAGATTCAGCCAGGTTTGTAATTCCATACCAGAGGTCGCAGAGTCATCTGTTATCCAGGCTTTTAAAACAGGCCTAAGGAATCGACGGTTTACGGAGGATATAACAATGAACCCTCCACGAACAACCGTCGAACTTTTCGACATGGCCGACAAGTACACCACCGCTAGCGAAGCAATAGAGTGGTGTGAGGCCATTGATCGGAAGGACAAAATCCCCTAGCCTGGCTTGGACAAACCAGAGAAAAAGAATAAAAAAGCTCTCAAGAAGAAGAAGAACCGCAGACCCGACGACAACAAAGTCCTAGCTATCCCTGAAAAGTTTACGAAGAGTAAAAAGGGCTATACCGGTCGAGGCAAGGCAAAAGCTCCGACCGAAGGATTCCAGAAAAACAAGAAGTGGTGTCCACTTCACCAGCAGGCAGGGCATGACCTCCGCACTTGCCGAGCCTGGCAAAAGAAACTGGTGGACTATTATGCAGGTAAAGGACCATTTCCTGCAATATAGGAGCTCAGAGAGACGAGTTCCGAAAAGGACACAGATGGCGATGAAGAAATGGAGTACCAGGAGCCTCAACACACGGTCAACATGATCTTTGGAGGTTCTTCTTCGTACGATTCGAGGCATCATCTGAAGGCCATGAAGCGGGAGGTCAACCTCGTCGAGCCTTCGACCATCATCAAGCCATCAAAGTGGTCGGACACGACAATCTCCTACAGCAAAGAAGACTACCCCATCCCTTCAACTCGACTAGGTAGGTTCTCTATTGTTGTTGAACCTACTATTAATAACTGTAGGGTTAATCGAGTTTTGATAGATGGTGGTAGTTCTTTAAATATTTTATTTGCGGGAACTTTAGAAGACATGCAAGTTCCTAAGTCCAAGGTGAAACCAGTGAAATATGTCTTTCACGGTATAGTCTCTAGCTCCACTGCTAAACCGATAGGACAAGTTTCCCTACCGGTTACGTTCGGAAGACCTAACAACTTCCGAACAAAAAAGATCACATTCGATGTGGTGGATTTTGAATCCGCATACAATGGAATCCTTGGTCGACTGGCCTTAGCAAAGTTCTTGATAGCCACGCACTACGATTATCAAAGTTTGAAAATGCCGAGACCGAAAGGAGTCATCACGGTTTGAGGAGATCAGAAAATGGCTTACGTGTGTGATCAGAAATCCTTAGAATAGGTCGATGAACTTCTGACCAGAGAGGCTAATCCATCTACCGTGCAGGTTAAGCAGTCGAGGCCAAAGATGACGCCAAAGCCATCCAACCAGACAAAAGAGGTACCGCTCCACAAAGGTGCTTCTCCGGACAGCACCAAGTCACCACTTGGGTCAGGAAACACTGACCCATCTACCCGTAAGATACTGGTCGGGGCAAGACTCGACCCCAAATAGGAAGAGTCGCTCGTCTCCTTCCTCCGAGCAAATCAGGATGTATTCGCCTGGCAGGCGTCCGACATGCCCAAGTCCCTCGAGGTGATCGAGCACGAGCTAGCTCTCGGCGACAAGAAACCGATCAGCGGTAGGGCGTTTTGTACTTGATCAGAAGGAGGCAATCCAGTCGGAGATTGACAAGCTCCTTAAGGCTGGGTTTATTCATGAAGTCGACCACCCTCAGTGGCTCGTCAATCCTGTAATGGTTAGAAAAATAATGGGAAATGGCGAATGTGTATTGACTTTACAGATCTTAATAAAGCTTGTCTAAAGGATGATTTTCCCCTTCCACGCATTGACCAACTTGTAGACTCTACTTCCGGGTGTGAGTTACTAAGTTTTTTAGATGCGTATTCAGGGTACCACCAGATTAATATGTGTAAAGAAAATGAAGAGAAAACTTCCTTCATCACTCCATGTGGCACTTATTGCTATGTTAAGATGCCATTTGGTCTCAAAAACGTTGGTGCAACTTTTCAAATGTTGATGCAGAAAATCTTTAGTCCACAGATAGTTCGGAATCTAGAAGCCTACGTTGATGATCTGGTCGTAAAGAGCACCAATGCTAGCGATCATATTCTTGACCTACGAGAGACTTTCAACAACTTGAGAAGGCATAACCTCAAGTTGAATTCGGAGAAGTGTGTGTTCGGAGTTTCTGCTGGAAAACTGCTCAGTTTCCTAGTCTCGGATAGAGGTATTGAAGCAAATCCAGTAAAAATATAGGCCATCGACCAGGTGTGCCCTCCAACCATGAAGAAAGAGGTCCAGAAACTAACCGGCTGTATGGCAACGTTAAGTCATTTCATAGCATGGTTAGGAGAAAAATGATTACTTTTCTTTAAGCTTCTTCGGAAATATGAGAGTTTCGAGTGGACTAAAGAGGCAAACGATGCCTTTGAAGAACTTAAGAAGTACCTTACGAGCCTCCCGATCTTAGTTTCTCCAAGATCGGGAGAAACATTGCTAATTTATGTGGCTGCAACGCCACAGACAGTTAGCAGTGTACTAGTCGTAGAACGGGATAACATCCAACGACTAGTATATTATGTAAGCGAAGTCTTACATGGACTTGAGGAAAGATACCCACAGGTACAAAAGTTGCTCTATGGTCTCCTTATGTCTTCAAGGAAACTAAGGCATTACTTTCAAGCCCACAAAGTGGTCGTACCAACCGGATATCCCCTTGGTCAAGTCTTCGGAAACAAGGAATCATTAGGACGAATAACAAAATGGGTAGTTGAGCTAGGGGCGTTTGACCTCCATTTCATCTCACGAACAACAATCAAGTCCCATGCAATAGCAGAATTCATTGCCGAATGGACAAACTCAGAACCCACCCAAGGGCCCGAGTATGAACACCACGAAGAGTGGACAATGTATTTTGACGGTTCCTTGATGCTAAAAGGCTCAGGGGCTGAAGTTGTCTTGATATCCCCTACTGGCGAACACATCAAGTACGCCATCTAGTTAAATTTTCTTGCCACAAACAACGTGACAGAATACGAAGGTTTACTGGCAGGACTCCAAGCAGCTCGTTCGCTCGGGATTCGCAGATTACTAGTGAAAGGCGATTCTCAACTAGTAGCGAATCAAGTAGGGAAAGAGTATCAATGCTCGAGTACCAAGATGTCATCTTATCTGGCGGAAGTACGAAAACTCGAAAAGCACTTCTTCGGTTTCCAGATCCAACATATTCCTATAAATAAAAATTTTCTAGCAGATCAGTTGGCACGGATGGCCTCCACAAGGTCGACGGTCCCGCCCAGAGTTTTTCTCGAGAAACTCGATTCACCCTTAGTGGTCAAGCCTTCCGAGAACATACATGATTCTCTACAAGTCGTACAAACCGATCGTGAAAACATGGATGCTCCACAAGTCGTTGACGGTTGGCGCTGTCACGATCAAGGTAGAGATTGGATGACATTGATCTACAATTATCTTCAGCATGACATAATTCCAGAAGATGATGTAGAGGCTGATCGTCTAGCATGAAAAGCCAAATCATACACTCTGATCGAACGTATCTTGTGTAAACGAGGATCTCACGGAGTGTTGATGAGATGCATATCTCAAGCGGATGGCATTAAATTGCTAACCGGAATCCATGAAGGACTCTGTGGAGCACATCATTCCTACAGAACACTGGTCGGTAAAGCCTTCAGGCAAGGATACTAATGGTCAACTTCCCTTCATGATGCAAAAGAGCTCGTGACGAAGTACGTACAATGTCAGTTTCATAGCCGACAAGTACATCAGCCGGCACAAGCCTTGCATACAATTCCTCTTTCCTGGCCTTTTGCAACCTGGGGACTAGACATTCTGAGACCTTTCCCAAGAGCACCCGGGGGCTTTGAATTCCTCTTCATCATGATTGACATGTTTACAAAATGGATCAAAGCCGAGCCTGTTGTTAAAACAACAACTGAGGCCGCTAAGAGATTTCTCACGAAAAATGTGGTCACACGAATTGGTGTACCCAGTCGTATAATCACAGACAATGTTGCCCAGTTCTCCAGTGGTCAATTCCAAGAATTCTACAACGAACTTGGTATCAAAGTTCATTTTACTTCTGTTGCTCATCCGCAGAGCAACGGAGCAGTTGAGCGAGCTAATGGTATCATTATGCAGGGGACCAAACGCCGAGTGTTCGACCAGTTAATCAAATAGTCAGGAGCTTGGGTTCAAGAACTCCCGTCTGTATTATGGGCCGTTCGAACTACGACCAGTCGTGCGATCGGTGAAACATTATTTTTCTTGGTTTATGGTGCTGAAGCCATGCTTCCTCCAAAACTAAAAATTGGCTCTGCTCGGACTGATTGTTTCAACGAAAATGATCAGAATGAATGACGACTTGACGACATCAATTTCCTTGAAGAACGACGAAATCAAGCCTTGGTACGATCCGCAATCTATCAACAAGCCATGCGAAGGTACCATAGTCGTAAGGTACAACCTCGCAGCCTCGTTGTAGGTGATCTGGTTCTCAGAAAAATTCAAAACCAAGCAAATCACAACAAGCTTTCCCCTGAGTGGGAATGTCCTTACACTGTGGTCGAAGTCACCCGACCAAGTTCTGTATGACTAGCCATGTCGGACGGGCAAGTTTTGTCAAATTCTTGGAACATTGATCAATTGCGTAAGTTCTATGTCTAAATCTTTTATACATTATTTCAATTCTTTTTTTATTTCATTAGTACATTCATTCATTTTTTTCGATGAGTGATATGGTTTATATATCTATGCCTATATTCTGGTCACATACTATTGTTTGTTTGAGATGGTCGGAGAAGACAATTTTTCTCTCCGATATCCTTTATCAGGATCTCTGTTACTCTCTAGCAACGGCATCTGTGTCATACGCTATATAGATCCTAGTCGTGATTATTTCATGAATGATTCCACGCGTGACCATACAAATAAACAGAGCATAATACAAATAACTTCATGTAGTGCCTTATACTGTTAATATTATGAAGACTATATTTCTTCATTTCAAAATTCTGTTCTACTCTTGTTTGGCTACTGGTCGGGACACGAAAAGCCTCCTAGTCGAAGTCTCTCATTTTTTGCACGTGGTCCTGCCCACTAGAAGGAGCTTTCTAGTGACGGTTCTTTTCTTACGATCCTCACTACTAGTCGGACTTGAGTCTGAGCACATATCTTCTGTTCTTAGTAGTATTTTCCGACCAGTTTTGGGTTGTATATATAAATACGATCACTTATCGTTTTTTTGCATACATTCTTGCATTTCTACTTTTGTCATCCCAACAAATCTTTTTTCCGACCATGTACAGTTTTGTTTGGTATTTCGATTATGACAAACAAAGATCTATAACTAGTCAAAATCATACACTGGCTCCAACCAAAATGATTTCCTAGTATTCTTATGATCAATTTTGTCTTATGATTAGTATATGCCTTCAAAACAATGGTTTCGACTTTTATTCTATTTCTTGCCTAACTGCTTGTCTAGTAAGGCTCTTCTACTACAAAGCAGCAAGGGGCTAGGAAGTATACGATAATTTCAAAAGGTCAAAAGGATAAACAAAAGACTTGCTGATAGCAAAAAGGTAAGTTTTATACATTTTATAATTCTTATATTACAATGTCCTACTCCAGAATATTTCCAGACTAATTACTTCTTGATGGAGATCCGACATCCATCTCTACTATAACTTTGTCTCCAAGCGGCTTTAGTTCTTTCATAAACTTAGTCGCCTCATCAGGCAGGCAGTTGAAGTCGTCTTCAAAGGCTTGGAGATCAATGGAGGGGTCGGAAGCCTTCAGTTTTGCCAGCGCAAAACTAACTCCATTAGCAACACCTTCTTTCATAGTCTAGACATAATTCTTTCGAGTAGTCTTGAGCAGACCACTGAGATCTTCTAGAAGATGGCCCAATAAGTTTATTTTCTCTATTGGATCTCTTAAGTCAGGCACACTTGATCCTGATCCCATATCAAAGATCATATTGTTTAAAGCATGGATCTTTTCATCAAGATTTTGCACAAGAGCTGCCTTCTTATCTTGCTCAAATTTTAGAGCCTTCATTGTTCTGTTCAGCGCTTGCGTATGCTCTACACGAGTAAAACAAGCAGTAAGTACAACATGATCAGAGGAGGATAATAAGTCAAGTATACGACCTATTACCTTCAATTTTCTTGTTAAGAGTCTCATTTCTGGTCGACGCCTCTGCAATCGACCGGTCCTTAGCCTGATTTTCTTCCTCAAGCAGAGCTATTTTGGCTTTATTAGCCACAACTTCTTCTTTTATTTTCTCCAAATCTATCGAATATGATAAGGGAGAATAATTAGAGAAGGACAAAGTATTGAAGAAGGAAAAAGGTTAAGAGGAAAGTTCCTACTTTCCAGTTCGGAGTACTTTTTCTCTAAATTCTTAATTCGCTGGGTCAGCCCTCCGACCACAGCAAAGTTCTCGACCATATGCTACAAATAGTATTTTCTCTTTAAGTTTCCTGTAAACTCTTAAAAGGGAAACTATGAAACTGGTCATAGATACTTACCCGGATTGCCACTTCATTATAATCGGCAAAAATAATATCAGGACCTATCTTGATTTGATAGTCTGATATTCTTCCCCATGCCTCATCAAGCTCCTTATCCTCGATAAATCGGGGAACAAAAGGGAACTTGTTAGGTTAGGAGGGATTACCAACAGGGGTCGGGACTTGTTGAGGGCCTTCAGGGGCAACTACCTCCACAGAAGGAGTTAGGATCACCAATGGATCCAGCTCGATCGTTGGCTTCACCACCTGCTCGGGGGCTTTCTCGACCACTTTTTCCTCAGGAACTTTGTCCTGGGATGTACCTTGGATGAGGACTTCCACGGGTGCCTGGTCCTCAGGAAGATTCTGGTCAGAAACAACCGGAACGCCAGACAACCTATACAAAACAAAGAAGGGAAGTTCAAAACACCAAATCACCAAAAACTATTAAAAGTATGCACTTATACGACCTTTTTCATTTGTACGTACCTAGTTAATTTCTTGGATTTGACTTTGAATTGCGGTAGAAAACTCTGCATGCTTGACCTTCCTTTCTTTTCAACCAATTTCGCCGGCTCCGAACCGATAGGGTTGGTTAAACCCCTCACATCCTCTAACATGATGTCGGAAGCAATGTCCTCGATCAATTCATCAAGGGTTGCATTCCTGACCATTGGGTTGGACGGAGTGGTTTCATCAACCATCAGATCAGTTGTTTTAGTAACAACTGTAAGGTCGTGAACGACCAATCTGGAATCTATGGCCTCTGTAGCCATGCTCTGCGGGCCTTCAGTCTTCTCCACCTAAATCAAAAAATGATTTTGGTTAGGTGTTGAAATTTTTTATCTAAAGTATATATATTCTTCTTTTTAAATGCTTTATTACCTCGGGAGATTCATCTTCTTCCAATGCATCTGGGCACGAATCGGTCGGAACCACGGTGGGATTTTGATCCTCACTGGATTGTATGACTCGCAATCCGGCCATCTACAAAAATAGAGCAAGATCAATAAACTGATCGGAGAATATGTATACATGATAAAAGAGATTTGATTATCTACCTTAAGTCTTGCCAGTCTCTCTTCAACAGAGACTATTGCCAAAATATCAAGGAATGCAGCCTTCTCACCAGGCTTCCCGGCGCAGATCATCCTGATCCGCTCTCTGGTTTCCTCAGGAGAAAGGGCTTTAAAAAAAAGGAAGGAGACAAGAGCAGATTTTAAGGTGTTACGATAATCAAGTATTAAGTCATACTGGTCGGAGCTTCTTTCGAAGACTTACCACCTCGTGAAATAGCTTCATCACGACCAATGGACCAGAGCAGGTGAAGAATCTAGACCCGCCGTTATGAGTTAATAGAGTATTTTGGTTATTAATGACAAATCTAATTACGAGACTAATATGTTTATTGATATACCTATTGCTTAGTCTAAATTAGATATAAAGGTGAAAATCAAAGAGGTATGCATTCTACATTATACTCCTATACCTGTTGCATTCCTCGTATCCAAAATATAGGTTGAACTCCACAAAAAATCTAACTTGAATATGTGCATATGTTCTTTCTACACATTTGTGTATGCACACATTTAGGGGGAGTTCACTCTATGTTTTGTGGTTTCATTAGTATTGATCCAGATTCCATTTCCACATACATTAAGGATCTTTACGATGAAAC
The DNA here is from genome assembly GCA_036346405.1 of Phyllostachys edulis. Taxonomy (NCBI): domain Eukaryota; kingdom Viridiplantae; phylum Streptophyta; class Magnoliopsida; order Poales; family Poaceae; genus Phyllostachys; species Phyllostachys edulis. The sequence goes on along the minus strand of CM070557.1, from coordinate 51,789,619 downwards.
AAATCCTTTGAGTATATAAAACTTGTGTAGTTTACATATGTACTCTTGAAACATATCATATGAGTATATAAGACTTGTGTAGTTCATATATACTCATATGACTTAAATATTCAATTATTCGCTTTTGTGATGATTGTCATCAATTACCAAAGAGGGAAAGATTGTGGTATCTTGTCCCACTATGAGTTAATGGTATGTTGTGGTAATTAATGACAATCACATTGTGGAACTAACATTTTCCATTAGTTGGATGAATAGGTTAAGTTCCATAGTTGGAGACTTTAGAAGATCATCATGTGTTGATAATATTGAAGTCAAGAGCTTGGAGTAAAGGATGCATCATGTGTTGATGTGTATCAAGATCTCTAAGAAGAGATGATCATGAGTTGATCATCAAGTCAAAAGAAGACCCATCATGTGTTGTTGGAAGTCAAGTGAAAGATGCATCATGAGTTGATGCATATCAAGTCAATGACCCGGACTTGAAGCGAAGATATGCGTCATCAAGCTTCAAGTGGTTGCTCAAGGCAAAGGTATGACTAGCTAGGGCTAAGGATGTGTTCCTAGTCTTTTACCGGTCTTGGTGTTTGGTTGGAAGACCGGATTGCTAGTATAGGTTGCCATACTATTAAGAGGGGTCTTTGACTAGTAGCTTGAGTTAGTCATGTGTTGATAGCTCATTGTGTTTGCTCTAGCTCTTGTTAGCATGTTGCTATTATTTGCGAATGTATTTTGCAAATAGTTGAAGCTTATGCATAATCTTTGTAGCATGTGACTTTAGTTTGCGAATGTGCTTTGCAAATGGTTTAAGTCCATATACCTTATTCCTTGTGGTATTGATTCTAAAAGTTGGCAAATGTGTTTTGCAACTTGGTGAGAATCTTGCCTTTGAACCCGTGTTTGCGTCACCTTGTTAATTGTCAAATGTGTTTTGAAATTGAATTTGTTTTGGATGCAAACTGCTGATTTCTCAGGAAAGTCGGTTGTACCGGCATGTTATCTGCGGTACAACCACTTTACGGTATGACCAGATCTTGGTGCGGTATGACCGCACATCGGTTGTTCCGATTTCTAGTTGGCGGTTCGTTTAAAACAGTACCGGTGTTTTTAGGACGGTGCCTCCCCTTGACAATCGGTAGTGCCACGCTCCTTGAGCGGTACGACCGGCCTCAGTGATTGTACCGCGTGTTGGTTGGCGGTCGTACCGCGCCGATGTCCAACGGCTAGTTTTATAGCCGTTGGAGGAGGTGTGGTAGTACTGCTCGGTACTTGGCGGTACGACCGCGCATGCTGATTTTTCAGCAGTCCTTTGCCCAACGGCTAGTTTTTGTGTGTGGGCTATAAATACTCACCTTGGCCGTGTGTGAGCAAGCGGCTGGTGCTATATTGACTTCCATTAAGCAAAGAGCAAGTCCTCTACTCACATATCTGCATGTGTTACACTTAGTGAGTTTTGAGAGGCAAACCCTAAGTGCATGTGTTGCCTTAGGTAGTGGATTGAGTATCCACTTGAGCTTAGATACTTGATTAGTTCAAGTGAGAGTCTTCAACTTGTTACTGCTCGCCATCTTCGGAGTGGAGAAAAGAGCAACCCTAGTGGAGCGAGGTGTTGGCTCGGTTTGGAACCGGTCCAAGTGGTTGGACTTACCTCGGAGGTGTTGGTTCAAGTTGTGAAGCCGGTCCAACGTGGTTGGGCTTACCTCAACGTGGATTAGGGGAGACCGGCAAGTCTCCAATCACCACGGTAAAATATCATCGTGTCATTGTTGTTTGATCTCTTGTACTTTACATTGTGCAATTTATATTACTTGCATTACATTGCTTACTTGTATGTATGTGTTTGTTTGCTTTCATTCTATAGTCTCATATTGTTGGCGCACTTAGTTGAGACTAGTTGATTTAGGTTTTAATTGTGCAAAACCGTTTTGATATTAGCTTCCGCATTAGAAATCGGTTTTAGCCAAAAAAAAGTTTTTAAAACTACCTATTCACCCCCCTCTAGTCGGCCTCCTCGATCTTACAGTAGGGAATGAGTCCAGAGCCTTAGAGGACTAATTTGGTGCTTGGTTAAATCTCTCACCACATGCCAGGAAGTCAAGCCCTTGATCCTCAGGTCATGGATGGCATCCACCCATCTTCCGACCACCACTGCCTTCTCCATGGTTTTCCTCCACTTAGGATTCTCGTTCGTCCTAATTCCGACGAAGTAGAGGCCATCATCCCTCGTAACCGTCATGTAGAACCAGTTCTTTTTCCATGACGACCACGAGGATTTCGAGTACATTTGGATGTAGTCATCGGCCTTCCCGTTGTGAAGGCGTAGCGTGCATTCTCCAGGAGCCCCCGTGGATCTCCCCGACATCGCCATCCGGTAGAAATACCTGAAGAGCTTCAAGTTTGGACGCACTCCCACGTATGTCTCACATAGGTAAATGAAAATACTAATATTGATGATGGAATTAGGGGCCAAATTCACCAATTCCACCCCGTAATACTCCAGAACACGGGGGAGGAATTTGTGCACAGGTACCCTCAGCCCGTGCTCGATGTAGGCGAGGAAGATTGGATATTCCCCATCTTCGCGGCTCGAAAAGTGCTCCCCGGCCGCTTACCTCCATCCAATCAGATTCCTGTTTGGGAGCATTCCCATCTTCTCCAGCACTTCAAGCTTCTTCTCATTTAGATTTGAAGCCATCCACTTTGTGATTTGCTCCGACATGGTGAAATTTCTCAAAGGGATGAGTAGTGGTCGGAGGAGGCTTTGAGGTCGGGAAGACAATAAGAGGTTGGAAAGATTTTCTTAGCAAAGAACTAAAGAGATCAGAGGAAGATCTAGAAGCGTAAAAACTCTAAAGCCCAGCAATGGGGATTTTATAGCTTCAGGTCTTTAATTGCAATCTGGAGTTATCTAAAAAGTTCAATGGACAAAAGCCTCTTTTTGTCCAACGGACAGAAAAACTCTTAGGTTCCCAAGGCAAGTTCTCAACTTTAAAGTGAACACAGACCACTTCATATATCATGACATTAAATGGGGTCTGCCTGATATGACTTCATCGGAAGAAAAGTGTTCACACGACCTGTTCATTTAAAGTTCGAGGGCTAGCTGACGAGGATTAAAACCTCTATGTATTATCTTAATACATAATAAAAGACCATATGTCTTCATGGTCATAACCCCTAATGCTAACAATCTCATTAGTCGTAAGGATTCCAGAGGTTACATAAGGGTACCCTAGTCGGACAAGGTCCTACACCTAGTCTCCGACCAGGTAGCTGCTCGGAGAAACTATGAACTGGTATCTATAACTGATCCCAAGTATATTCTTACCGTGTGATGAATATAGCATGTGCTGTATACTTCATATCACACGGTTACATAGTCCTAAAGACACTGACAACAACCACGATACGATTGAGTGTCTCTAAGACACTTAACCGTAGAGCAGTTAACACATTGTTAACTGACGCCTCACCCTAACCAGTTGCAACGCTTCACCAAGGACACCTTCTTCTGGAGTAACTGCCACCTCTTCGGAAGTTATTTAAGGGTGGAGCACAGAAGACCAAAAGGCAGAGGCCGAGGGATATCGAGAAGCACATCAATAATCACAATCTGGTCTAAGACAAGCAAGACAGCATCATCAGATTAGAGTATAGCAATCTTCATATTTAGTGTAATTAGGATTAGTCCCTAGTCAAGTCATAAGCACCCCCTGTAAATCCAGTTCATATCAATAAAGAGCGGCCCCATTCTATCCTAGGAAATATCACGTTATTTTCCTCTTTTATTTAGTAAGATCGGCGACTTGATCGTCGACATATACCATCACCACAGCGAACTGCAATGGGCCTTCTCCGAAAGTCTGGGGTTTACTCTGGTTATGTGACAGCATCCATAATTAGGTATTTTGACCCTATGATGAGAGATTTGCATACTGTCGGATTCGCTGATAGTATATTAGATGAAGCTATTTTCCTATCATTAGGGGCAGGAAATCAATCCTTTGATGAAAATATCGGGAAATAGAGAAGTCCAGAAGATAATTGAAATCCATGCACATGACCTGCGCACTAGTGAAGCAAATAGAAAAGTCCAGAAGACAATTGAAATCTAGAAGACAATTGCAATCCAGAAGATAATTGATTTGCAAACATTAGCAAATCATCTACCTGACCACTTCAGTGATTTGAAGAGCATGACCAAGTCGCATATTCATGTATGCAATGCACAGGAGAGGGTTGAAATACCGATGAAGGTATCCCCAATCCCGTCCTAAGGCCTCTAAAAGGACGAGAACTCCGACCCCTCAAATCCGGAGTAACTAGGGACGCCTAGTGAAAAAGGATAAGAAAGACTTGACATAGCCGATCACCGAAGTTCCCTAGAACCAGAAGGGGAGCCAGTTGAGACCTGGCACCAGTATGGCACATTTAGAAAAGGCACACCAGAATTGAACATCCCTATGAAGAGAGACATCAACATGGATGTGTGCACACACATCGGAGCTGAAAAACTAAAGGGACTTGTCCCCGTAATTGAAAGCTACGGTGAGCAAGTAGAAGCATTAGAAGCATTAGTAGAATCGCCCCTTGAAGAAATAGCTATAAACTTCGTGGCCTCGGAAGAATCTATGAATAAGACAACAGCCAATGTCGACATTGATTTTGCAAAGAAAATTGCCACAATCATCGATCTTGATCCAGAGCCTGTATTGCTCGTTGAATGAAAGAAAAAGGTCAGATTGGGAAGATTGAAAGAAGACAATAGAAGCATAATTATTATCTCTGAATAAAAGAAAGGTGTTTAAGCCTGTAAGTCGTTCGCCTCCCCATGTGCACCCCGTAGGGCATAAGTGGGTATTGTTCGAAAGAGAAATGAAAATAATGAAGTAAAGCAAGGCTTGTTGCACAATGTTTCACTCAACGTCCAGTAGTTGTTTATGAAGAAACCTATTCCCCGGTCATAGGCGGGACCACCCTTAAGATATTTAATCTCAATGGCAGTAAACTTGAAGTTAAAAGTGAAATTGATGGATGTAGTAATAGCATACCTTTATGGAAATATTGGATTCAGACATTTATATGAAGGTACCTGAATGTATCTCTGTCCCGAACCAAGACAGAACAAAATAGAAATATGTACAGTGTGAAACTCAGAAAGTTACTGCACGGACTTAAGAAATCAGGCAGGATGTGGTATAATCTTTTGAAGTGACTTTCTATGCAAGAAAGGCTACATGAACATTGAGAATAATCTTAGTGTATTTATACAACAATTCCAGGATGGATTTTGTATAATCTCAGTGTATGAAGATGATCTGAATATCATTGGAACCCTAGAAGGGATTAAGAAATCAAGCTCTTACCTAGAGTCGGAGTTCGAAATGAAAGATTTGGGTAGAACCAAATATTGCCTAGGCTTACAACTTGAGTATACCCCTGAAGGAATTTTAGTACATCAGTCAATCTACACTCAGAAAGTGTTAGAAAGGTTCGGCTTTGAAAAGGCATACCCTTCGAAAGTGCTAATAGTCGGGAGATCTTTGCAGCAAGACAAAGACCCGTACAGACCTAGAGAAGAGGGGGAGGAAGTCCTGGGACCGGAATTCCTATACTTAAGTGCAATAGAAGAACTCATGTATTTAGCAAAATGTACTAGTTCGGCCATTGCATTTGATGTTAACCTACTAGCAAGGTATAGTGCAGAACCTACCAAAGACATTGGCAGAAAATGAAGGACATCTTCCGATACCTCCAAGGAAGCAAAAAAACTTGGTTTATTCTACAGAAAGAACTAAGACCTGAATGTGAATGGCTATGCAGATGACGGGTACCTGTAGAACCTGCATACAGCCAAGTCGCAAACAGGCTATGTATTCCTATGTGGTGGAACTGCAATTCCATAGAGATCATCTAAGCAGAGTCTTGTATCGACTTTGACGAACCACTCGGAAATAATAGCACTGTACGAGGCCTCATGAGAATGTGCTTGGCTTCAGCAGATGATTCACCACATCCAGTAGTCGTGTGGATTGAATGCCGCACAAACCCCCCCACTATTATCTGTGAAGATAATGCAGCTTATGTTACACAAGTGCAAATGTGTTATGTGAAGAGTCCTCTCACAAAGCATATCAACTCCAAGTTCTTCTATGCTCATGAATTGTAAAAGATGGACGAAGTTAAAGTACTGCATACTAAGTCATGTGAAAATCTTGCAGATTTATTCACTAAGTCACTTCTAGTATCTAGTTTTGAAAGGTGTATATGTAGAATTGGAATTATGAGACTTAGAGAAGTGCAGTATTCAAGGGGAGAATCTTCACGAACTCATTATTGAAACTTGATCATGAAGATCGAGTACCCAAAGAATAAATCTTGGAGATTAAATGAAATAGGGTGGATTGTACTCTCTTTCCCTTGACGAGTTTTCCTGAAGTTTCTTGGCTAAAGTTTTTAATGAGGCAATTCGTACAACGCAACGGAACGCATGACATATACTCTTTCTCCAAAATTTTCCCACTGGGTTTTTATGGAGTTTTGGCGAGACATGAACATGCCGGATGAGTGTCCAAGGGGGAGTGTTAAGAAACCGGGCCCAGGACCAGAGAGTCCTAGCCCAGGTGGACACCTCATCTATCCATAACCTATATAAAGGAGAGGGAACCCCTCATTGTAAACACGATTTTGTGAAGAGCAATAAAGAGAAGCCTAAAGTCCCCTTATATCTCTGTGTTCAATCTATTATTCTGTTCTTGTATTCTTACATCGTTCTTACGATTCTGAGTTTGTCTGCGAGGTAATCGTTCGGACTAGACTCGCCAGTGACGGTTCCTCAACAATTTACACGATCTTAGTCTCTTGTGCTATGTGGAGTTTCTCCTCCTCTTCCTATTTAGGAGCCAGTATAGGATGCCTACATTATTAAAAACTTGTGATATTTGTTCCTTTCATGGAGGATCTTTTTATTGTTTCCTGCAAGGAAGTTATTTCCCAGAGATCTTTGTTCCTTTACATGTAGTATATATTTCTCACAAGTTGGAGTGTGACCTGAGCCTTTGGCTAGATGCAAAAGCTTGTGATAGCTCATTTCTTTCTAAACTTTGGCTTGTGGTGCCTGCTATTCCAAGGATGTGATGGACTGCTAGTTCTGTACTTAAAAAAACAGTAGCATTATTCCAGGGACATTGTTGGTGATCAAGGATCATGCTGTTTGGTTTGGAGCTGCAAAGCAACTAATGGGGATGGAGGTTCAGAGAAGACCTCTGTTGATTGGGGCCTTCAGTTCAAGTCAGAGCAACTGGAGGCTAACAAGGGATTGGCACAGGCAAATCTGCTGGCAATTACTGGAAAGTTAAGTAAAAGCGTATGTAACTCTGTATCCGTACTCTCTGAAAGGAAAGCTGCATAGGTCCTATTCAGGAAACTTGCAGACTAAGAAGTTTGCTCATCACTGACATCATGAACTCTGTGGTCTCTGTACCGAGGGGCGGTCTACCGGTCCCATCGATATGACGAAATCACTAAGCAAAGGCACCCCTTGACTTAGTCGAAGGGTATCAAGTACCCCTTCGTACGAAGCAAATGGTATAGAAAGATCGGCATAGTAGTCTTGATTGAAGGGTACAACAGTATCTCACTCGCATAGAGCGAAAGATACAACATATCCTGAAGCGAAAGGGGTTCAAGAAGTCAGCACAACGCTACCCCTGTCACGAGGCCTGATACCTTAGCCCCGGCAAAGGGGGCTTCGCTCTAGCACTACCTCGTACGAACCGAACGGGGTCAGGACCACCTGTGGACCAGAAAAAAGACGTGGTGGACGAGGCTCATAAAGGTCTATCGTACACCAAAGCTACACACGGAAGAGTGCAAAGACCGCAAGACCTCTATAATCATATAACCTTTTTAGGGACAGCGTTGTAATCTCCTTTACCCTAATGTAACAGTATAAATAGCCCCCTCCCCTTGTGTCGTGAGGGGATCTTTTGGAATTTTTTTAAAAAAGACATGTTTACTCATACCAATATCGTTTTCCCTTTTCGAGGATCTTGGGGCTTCGCCCCTTCTCATTGCAGGGGATCCGGAGGTCTTTCGTCTTCTACTGTTTGGTCTGTAGCCACAATACTCTCTTATACAACACTCTCTTATACTATAACTAATGTTAAGTCAATGGAAGCTGATCACTTCATATATCTCAACTCAGTAAATCGGTTAATTATACCTTCTTGTGCCCTTTTGCCAATGATATTCCGGAACAGTTCTTGCAAGCAGTAACGAGACAGTATGACCAGCACTATAAAGCTTGGCCGGAAGCACATCAACTATCCCAACTTCAGTCCGCAGATTTTAGGTTTTTTATTCTCAGGCCACAAACTGATTGGCTCTGCTAGATAATTGTGGTCAATTCAGGCCATCATCCAATCTTAGCACCATAAAGAAACAATAAACTTTGCCTGACTTGTGGGTTACCAACATCAAGAGCTCCACCAAACAGGAACAAGATTGTGGTCCCATCTGATTGGCATTGATAAAAAGAGGTGCTTGGAGATGGTCATTAGCCATCACACCTATTTAATTTGCCGTCTCAAAATTCCTAACTATCAAGCATGCATTGCAATTTTTGCTTGCCTTTTGGCAATCAACCTTCTCAACTCTGCTAAGAGCTGGTACATGATAGCCAATACATATCATATGGACCTACAAAAAACATTGTTTTGCAAGGCAGTTTACTGAATTCAAGCAAGGAATATGCTATATTGCACACGATGTGACCTGAAGATAAAAATATGTCCAACTAATAACAACTCCGGCTCAAACAAGAGAAGAATCAAGACTCCAATGTGAGATGGCCTGCAGGCTGCAGCTACCTCTGTGCTTTGTAATGGATAGTAGAATTTTGCAGGAGCCACAGCAAGTTCCCCACACAGAGAAACCACCTTGGTGTCCTGTGTGCCTCCCAAGGCAAACCAGTTCAACAAAGGTGGGCAAGAAAGAGACATGAACAACACAATGTTTGTGTGAGCTGTCTGTGCCTGTCTCTCCCTCTAGAGAGAGAGAGAGGGGGAGGGAAAGATGGCATGATTAGTATTTATCTTTAGCGAGGAAAACATAAACTAGCTAGCTGCCTGCAGGCTTGCTAAAGCAACAAAGAGAGGAGGGTGAGAGGGAGAGAGAAAAAGACACCGGAATGGTGAGTGAGAAGACTTGTCCTGTGTTCTGGTGGACAAGTGAACAACCCCTGCATTGATACCACATGTCATCACACACACACACACACACATGCACGCTAAATCCTTTTTCTTTAGTACCTATTTCTGCATAAAGATTTGGTTGTTCCACTGTATTAACCAATCGTTTCATCACTAGGTTGTAGCTTCTGAGCTTCCATCAGTCTATTCTCCCCCTTCCTTGCTTGCTGCTCCCCTCCTTTAGTTGGCTCACATAGTTCTACCCCTGCTTGCACAATGCATTCTTTATGCACATTGCATTGTTGTGTTGTCTCCGAGAGAGAGAGAGAGAGAGAGATTGGGGTCCAATGCTCTTGCTGTGCTTGCTTTCTTTCTTGACAATGTCGCTTACAGCCACCAACCAATATCACGACAGTACTGCTGTACTAAGCATGCAGCAACTGAAGCAATTGGTTACTTTGAGGCAGCAACTAAGCTGCTCCTGCCTCCCACAAGGCAGATCTCAGATTAGTGCAGCAAAAGTAGGAGCAGAGCAAAGTTTAGCATGCATTGACCCAGAAATTCACGGGGATCAGTTACTACTACATGGATAGCAGCTAACAGCAAGCAGATGGCGAAGTTAAAAATAACATTATGACCAAGTAAAAACAACAGCTTTTGAGTTAATCTTAGAAGCCATTAACTGAATCAGCTCAGATGCTAAGCTCTGTGAGCTCAGATTATCATAAGATTATTAATTTAGTCCCTTCAAATAAGAGAAAATGTAAAAAAAAATGATAGAACCTGAGAAAACTTCTCTGAACTCTTAGTTTTCCTCGAAGAATTTATCCCCTTAAGCTTGGAGCTTGAAAAGAATGATATGAATTGAATCTGTACACATCCCCATTAATCACCTCGATTTGCGGATCAAGCTTGGCTCAGCACAGCGCGATCAAGCTTCAAGCATCCTCTGATGCAGACGGCGGGAAGTTGAGATCAAGAAACCCCGCGACCGCCACGGGGTGCTCCTCCTCCTGCTCCGTATTGCCGCTGGCGCTGTCGTAGAGCTTGCCGTCGTCGGAGCTCGCGCCGGCCATCACGTGCGATCGCTTGTGCCCACCGAGCGCCTGCCCCGACGCGAACACCCTGAAGCAGACCGGACACTCGAACTTCTCCACCGCCTGTGCCGCTGACTTCTTGGCACCAATGCCGACGTCCACTGAGTCCGGCGAAGCCGACGGGGACAGCGTGCTGAACGAGGTGTACGTCTCGATGCTCGGCTCCGGCGCGGGGCCGGCGGCGGCGACCGAGGCGACCTTGGGAGCGCTGCAGCTGGTGCTGATCCGCTTGTGGCTCGCGCGGTGGCCGCCGAGCGCCTGGTAGGAGCTGAACACCTTGCCGCACCCGGGGCACTCGTACCCGGAGCGCTTCGTCGGCACGACCTCGCATTGCTTCTTCGGCAAGCTGGAATCGGGAGTGTAGTAGTTAGTCCTTCGCTTCTTGCTCTTGCCGACGTCGATGACGGAGCCGTTCTTGATCTTGGCGTCGCCGTACTCGAGCAGAGCTGAATTGTCGTCGGAGTTGTAAGCATACCCGCTTCTTGGGAGGTACGCCTGCTTCACCGTCATCTTCTTGTGCTCCTCCTTGACCGGCGAGCTCCACAGGCCGGTGTCGCGCGAGAGCATCAGGAGGCAGAGCGCGACGTCCTCCTGCTCCTTCTCGAACCCGCTCAGCACCGGCGGCGGCGCGGGCGGCGGGGCCGCCACGCGCATCGATCGGCGCCTCCTCCTCGGCGGCGCGGCAATCACAGTCACGGCCGCTGGCACCGGCGGCTCCGTCGGCGCCACCATCTCCTCCTCTGCGTCTGCCTCCTCGGAAAAGAACTCCTCTTCCACGTCCACGTCCCCCTCGTTGTGATCCCTCGAGCCGGATGCATGGCACCTCATGTGCCCGAAAAGCGACCGCCACGACGAGAACAGCTTCCCGCACTCCCCGCACGCCTTGTGCTCGCCACCACCACCACCATCCTCCTCCTCCTCGTCGGCGAAGTCGGACAGCCGCCGCGTCTTCTTGGGGTTCTCCCTTAACCCGTAACCAACCACGCCATTGGAGCTCCGCCCACCGTTCACCGAAAAACGCTTCAGCTCGTCGTTGGCGTCGACCTCCGCCACCGCCTCGCCGAGCGAGATATGCGACCGCATGTGCCCGCCGAGCGAGCGGCCGCACGAGAACCCCTTCCCGCACACCTTACACCTGTGCATCGCCGCAGCAGCAAGCTCCTCCACGGCATCCATATTCAAGAAGCTGGAATTCAGGATCTAGGGATCAAGAAACCGACCTGGAGGCGATCAGGAAGCGATGGGGAGAAGGATCTGAGGCGGCGGCCGCAAGCATTGGAGATCTGTGAGGAAGGAGCGAGCTTGAGGCGAGCGAGAGCAGAGAGCTAAAGGAGTAGAGGGGAGGAAAGGTAGGGTGGTGTGGTTAAGCAGATGGCGAAGCTAGCGGAGGTTGTGATCTGCGCTGCGCGGAGGTTTTGTTGGGGCGATGGGTGCGGTGCGGTTGGGGGAAGGAGAAATCCATGCATGGAAGCAAAGTTAAAAACCGATAGGAGAGAGAAATCACATGGGCCGGATGGAGAAAGAGAGGGGGGTTCCTTTAGAGAGAGAAAGATCCTTCGCCGTGGAGGCCGCCACCTCGGGGTTTTATGACGTGTCTAGCCCACGACCTAGCCCACGAGGACGTTGCTGACGATATATATACGGCAACATATCTAGTTCTAATTGAGTGTTAAGGTGCTAATATCAATTTTAATCGTTGGATCTTGGTTGAACAGCCAAAATTAATGCGGGCATCTACCTTCAAACTATTTAACCATCCTGCATATTTCCACCTTCAGTACGCCTTCATTAATACGCCTGTATTAAACATCGTACATGCTCCCACCTTTAATACCCTACATTAGACACCATGTATGATCTAACGGTCAAGACTGACATTAGCACATTAACACTCGATTACCTATTAATACTATATATGTTCTCTATATATATATATATATAGTTTTAAGTATTTTCTTGCGTAATAGTAGCACCAGTAATTAAGTTTCGTCTATCCAGAGTGTTGTGTATAAATATAGCGGGTAGAATGGCGTAAGCTGAGATTCGTTGTATAAATGGTATTGCAGATCATAGCGATATGTATATCGTATGAAAAAATTTCATGCGTGATAGTTGCGTGCGACAATTGTGTCGCCGCTAAACACGTCTACAACCAGTATTGTGTGTGATTATTGCAGGATGCCGTCAGCTATCCTTTATAGATACAACGACGTAAGTGATTTTATTGGAAGCATCAGTGGATGCACCTTGGTTGCAAACATGGGATCTGTGATGTCCAATTCTGATACATGAAGCGGAGAGGAGAGCTGCCAGCACGCATAAAAGTCAGCCATTGCCACATGTGTCATGATGTAATTACCGTGATTTTTTTGGACATTAGCTCACGCACATTGCGCCTGGATTCTGATGTACTTTGTTACTCCTTTGTATCATATTGCGTGAGGAGAATCGCCGGCTGGGAAGAAGTCAGATCACGAGAGAGAAATGTCCGGAGGCCGGGTGGCTAGCTCCTAGTTTAATTAGCTTACGTACGTCGGTTGTACAGTAGCATTTCGTAGATCATTTTTTATGACTTTTTTTAAAGACCATTTCGTAGATGATAAAACATAATACTCTACATGATACGTTGGCCTTCTAGTTTCCAGTGTGCTACCACTATGAGAAAACGGGGAAACCTTGTATGAGTTTGGAGCGTATATGGCAGTATTTTCCAACGTTTAATTCTTTGTTTGTTGCTGCTGCAAAGGGCAAAGCCGTTCGTGGAATTTCTTTTGTTAACCCAGTCTGTCAATGTTTATTCACATATTACGGCAGATTTGACTCCTATCGTCATTCATCAATGACCAAATCCATCGAACATTAATAAAGAAAGAAATGAAAATTTCCTCTCTGCCGCTCGCTGCCCTGCTCTGCCCTACTGGCCAAGAGGTTGCCAACTTGCCAGTTTGCTACCAGGCCACGGCTGTACGTACGTGCGTGCTCCGTCAAACGCCCAATGATGCAGCCGTGCAGGTGCAGCGCCCCTTATTAGCGGTGCCCGCCTCGTGCCGCTCGCCGCACGCACGCACGCACGCGGACTCGTCAGTTGGGCGCGCGACGTCCTCGCGGCCGGTCGGCCACCCGCGCTATCGACTATGCTGCATGCCGTGCGCTACCCGCCTTGGCACGGCGACCTGCGCTGCGCGCACGGGGGTTCGGTTCCGCGCACCAAACAAACCGTCCGGCCGCGCGGCGCGGCAAGGCGCGGTGCGGTGGTGCGTGCCAATATGCCGTACACGCGTCGATCGATCTCACGCGCGGGCGCTAAACTCCGCGGCGCTTACTGCTTCCTACGGAAATTAGCTGGCGAATGCACAGGAACCGCACGTACGTACGCTAGCATCCTCCGAGCGAGCGTGGAGCGCATCCACGGCCGAATCGTGCGGGCTGGCTCTACGCCTACGCGCTTTGCCTTCTTAACACACACGCACGGAACGCGAACGCTGCTGCTAGTTCTACGCATATGCAAGTGGGAAATTTCATACACACTGATTTCTGGTCATGTAACCGAGGAACGTTACAAGATACAAAGATGTGCGTGCAAGCTCTGTTTTTTCCTCCCTTCTCTCCTCTTCCATGAAGGCATAAAAAATTGTTGCAAAATGAATTAGTAGTTTGATTAGTTGGATACTTGGATCGCTGGATATCTGTCTATCAGACATACTCTGCGTGGGATTTGGGATCCTCTGTATTGAAGAGTCAATGCAGAGGATCTATAGTGTATGTGTATTATGATTTATTTTTACCATCCGATCGAAAATCAAAAGCCGAGATCAACTGCTACAGTATTTACTATAGTAAAATCGGTACAACACTTTTCGCACTGTTGATGCAGTATCTTTGCTGCAATGCTATAGCAAACACTGTTTTCTCTCTCTCTAAGCATTGTTTACATAGCGAGCCTGTGCGGTACTAGAGAGCATCCGGATCCTGCATGGGCCAGCACTACGCAGTGCCAAAGCTAGTGAGTGAGGTGAGGTGACGACTGACGAGCAAGTGACCGGTTCAATTGAGTTGTTGGAACATCCATCTTTGTGCTGGTGCTGCTCACGCACCAATATTTCTCTCCCCCATCTAGTGTGTCGTGTGCCGTCAGTTTCCCTGCACTTTGCCCCCCAGCACCTTTGCTTTGCTTATCGGGGTCTGCTTATCTTGCATAGCTACCGCCGGCTTTCCTTCGGCACACACACATGGCAATTAATCAAGGCGATTCTTCAACGTTTCAGAAACCTCATCAGAAAGACTATTGCTTCTCCCCTCATCGGGAAGCTCGTAAGAGGAGTTCCATTTTTCATGGACATACATATTCAGCAGTTAGTAATTACTGCAGTGATCTTTCTGATGCAAGCCTGCAAGGGAAGAAGCGAACCACACAGCACGGACAAACAATGTCACGGTGAAGAAACAGGTGGGCCAATCTGTCCTTTTGCTCACATTTGTGAGACATTCAGAACTAGTACTACTAGCTAAGATGCATTCGTGAATGCAACTGATTAACAGAAGGCAGTGCATTAGCTGAGTAGCACAAGGGAGGTCATAACCCATGAGAATGTTTTTGCAGACAGGGAATCAAAACACTTCAGTATTGGATGTGCAAGAGTGTAGTACTGCACATGTTCTAACAGAAGGCAGTACTAAAGTCTTTTGTACTCATCTTTTCTAATACAAGTGCACAAATCAAAATAGGTTCATGTGCTTCAAAAAGAAGAAGAACCTAGGTTCATAAAATACGCATTATGAACTTATGCAATGAAAAACTTGAGTTCTGCGAACCTTGCATCTTGTGAAATCATTGAACTAAGCCAAAACGGCACCAGACTAGCGCAAATTTTATAAGAAAAGTTCAATTCCCCTAGGAATCGAAAAAAAAAATCCCGCGTTCTAGAGGGACCTTAATTCTTGCATAGATTGAAGCTCACTTCAAATCATGGCTCGCGGCGACATAATACTTTTCTCTCGCCTGTGGCCATCGTAGTGACGAATCCATGTCCACCTCAATTCCTCAGAAGACGCAGTTGCAGGCTTGCAGCCACTGGGACTGGAGCCGATCTTTCGCTCGTCAGGGGTTAGCGGGCGTTAGCCGCACCGCGCAGGTGTCTGGGAGGGGAACTCTGGACGTTGGATGAATTTTGAACGGGTAAGATCTCCCTTAACAGTCACAATATCAGATTACAGCTGCATCTGCACTCGATCTCCCAGTCGGCTCTTCTCCCTCCCCGGTCCCCACTCCTCCATCGTTCCCCGTTCTCTCCCCACCCGGCGTTCTCCGGCGGCGGTGCCCCACCCCGCGAGCCACCGTCGTCCTACGCCCTGACTGAACCGGACTGGTGGCTGATTGGCGTTTTCCCTCTCCCAATGGTTGGATGCTAGCGTGTAGTGGAGATCCATCCGGACTTGGATTGCTTTATTCTTTTGTTGGTAAGGAACCCTAGCTTTCCTTGATGGATTGTTCTAAGAGTTAGAATCTTTTCTTTGCTGTGGCTGTGAGCAATCAAATCCAAACATTTCTTTCTATCCATTCAGTTAGTCGCGGATTGTTCTAATATCTAATTCACCCATCCATGTTTCGATTAGGTTCTTCTTCAGCGCGCAAGATTGTTCTCGATCGATCTCGGCTGACTCCATTGGGCTTGGTACCCAAGGTGCGGGTGCGGTTTGTTTTCCAAGAATTTTGGGGGTTCAACTGAAACCCCATGCCCCAAGTCAAGTCCGCCACTGCAAGTGGGTGTTCACAAATTTGGGATATGTCTTTCTTGCACCTGCGGCTCCCAAAGTTCCTTCCTTTCTGAATGAGATGGTGTGCTGAGTTCATTGGGCTCGAGACGTCTAAACCTGCCCATTTTTTCTCCCCCAGCAAATGCTTGTCAATTGCTGTAGCCGAGGTGTTAGTGAACCTGAAAGGTGAGTTTGCCTGATTCACAACTGGATTGTCGTGTGCTTCCCTGTTTGGCTTTTAAATAAACAGATGCGCAAATTTGCACCTAGTGGTAGTTTGTTTCGACTTGTTCTGGTCACCTCACGAGCAACATCTTTTAATATGACAAAGGGCCATTGACTGCTGTATTGTGTCCATTAGTCTAACTGAATCTATTTGTAGTAGGTACACTTAATAATTTTTAGGAGACGGTTTTTATATGCTTTAGGTAAAATTCCAAATTTCCACTTTGCTGATTTGTTTGACGTGGTAATGATTATTGCCTATGATATTTGATTGCCAGCCACTAATTTTGATATGGTGTTGTAGCAACAAATTTGCTCGATAACGTAGGGTACTACATGCCATTTTAGTTAAGCTATGGCATTTTTGTCCATAGTTCTTAGCCTTTGCATATTCTGCAGATGTCTAGTAGCTCCAATGGCCATTATCCGGCTAATGGTGCAAAGGTTCTGCCGAAAAGAGAGAAGAATAATCAAGAGGTACCTACGGTCTGAACATGTTTCCCATGATTTATTTCTACTACAGATTGCATTTTATTAAAAAATAATTTCCCTGATGATATTAATGCTAGGATTCTTCTTTCTCACTGATAATTCTGATACTGGTTTCCATTTCCCTACATATTAATGATTGATGTATGCAAGGAAAAATTGTTGATTTGATCAAAGTTTTGGAAGATATTCTGCCTTAGCAGTTGCTTGTTCTTTCCCATGCCTTTTGCTTCTCTGCTTTTTCCATATTTACTTATTTGTTCACATCATCGCTGCTGTACTAGCATGTCATGATACATATCGAGCATTACATTGTCGTTTTGTATTTTTTTAGATCCAATAGTCATTTGTATGATAATGGATTTAAGCATTCCACATGGCAGCATAACGATAATATGATATTGTTGAAACATCTTCAGAGTAACAAATCCCTATTGCCTTCACCTTGCTCTTTCCTTTCCAAAGTTAAGTAGCAATGCAGGTATCTGTCTTGAGTTCTATGTAGCTTCATGAGCTAGGAACAAGTTAGCAGTTCCTATTCTGAGACCTGGTCATTTGTTTAGCAAATGCAGAGTATTGTCTTGGACATTCCACCTGCCATCTGTATCAGCCTATCACTGAAAAGTAGGGTGTTTTTTTTATTCAATACTTTTCTATAGAAGCTTCATAAAAAGTGATGAAAACATGTAACAAGAACAGAACCAAATAATTAAATTATAAGCTTACTATTTCATGGATAGATTTCTTCTGGGCCTTGATATAATGGAGTAATTTCAGTTTGAATTAATACTATAGAATATGATCATGTAATGTTTTCAGATGTTTCACATCTTCTCTGAATAATGAAACATAATGAGGTGCTGTGTTATTGATTTTCTGAGCACTTTCATTGAATTCATGGTTTTGTTAATGCAGAAAATACAACTCGACAAAAATGCAGCTTCTAGGACCTGTCAGAAGGACAGGCAATATATTGAGAAACTGGAAACAGAGCTGAGGAATTGCTACCAGGAAATTGGTATGTTCTAGAAATAGTTCTATTTCTCGTTGGCCTGGCTATTGTTAACATGGTTACTTAAGCAGTCTCTGCTGATTGCAAATGCAGACTATTTGCGGGATCAGTTAAATATCCGGAATGTTGAAGCAAACATCATGGGAGAGCATATTCACAGCCTTGAACTGAAGCTAACTGAACTCGAGAAGTTCCCTGAAAGAGTGAGAGTTATGGACAATGAGCTGATGCGGTCTGATTCTCAGTCTTGGCTTCTGATGGAAGAAGTCCGATGTAAAGAAGAGGAGTTGCAAAAGGCAGCCTTACAAATAGACAAGCTTGAAAGCACAACTTTAGATTCCCAATGTGAAATAGAGAGCTTAAAACTTGATGTGACTACACTTGAGCAGAGACTATTTGATGCTGAGAGCTTTGGCCAGCATGCTGCTGAGCAAAAAGCTAGAATGGAGAAACAATTGAGAGAATATGAGCTCCAGATGCAAAAGGTACATAAGACTATTGATCATCTTGGACTTGAGAATAAACAACTGAAAGAGTTGTTGCCTAGAGGAGCTCCTAAACAATGCCCTTCTACAGCTGGGGAGCAACTTGACAAAACATTGGAGAATGATGGTCATGCAGACTATGAAAGGGATAACACAATTCTTGAAAAGATGGCAAAGCAAAATGAAGAATCTGAACTTCTAATCGAGCAGCTCAAGGTCAGAGGTTGTTTACCGCATGCACTTCAGCGCTTTGTCATAAACTCTTAGTTTGGAGTTTGGACAAGTGCCATCTGTATACTCAAAACACGTTTGAAAAATAAATTATTCTAAACATATTCTGCTACAGTGTGTGAGTTACATTACAAGTTGGATAAATTCATGGATCTATATATTTTGTTGATTCTGATCTGAACATAACTTTCCCTTTTCTGGTGTAATTTAAGTGGTGTTCTATTTTTAGGAAGAACTTCGAGAACAAAAACTGAAAGCGAAAGAGGATGCAGAAGATCTCACTCAAGAAATGGCTGAACTGAGGTACCAGATAACTGGCATGCTTGAGGAAGAATACAAGCGTCGATCTTGCATTGAGCAGGCGGCTATTCAACAAATTCAGGACCTGGAGGCTCAGGTAGTGAAATAGATTTTTTTTTCGGATTGTGTAACTGCACCTGAAAAATATAGTTGCAGTGATTTTGAGGATATGCACTCCCCTAAGTCGAGTTTCAGGATATGCTTCTCCATATCTCCCTGACATGTGGACCCGACCAAGGAAAAAAACCCTCGAAAATTTTCATTTTTCAATTTAAATTTATGACTGCATAATACACTTCCTAGGTTGGTTCAGGCATTTTTTGGGCTACATTAACTATTGTATGAGCTAAATATGTTTGAATTATTGTATAAGCAAGTCCCAACATTTTTTAGAACATCCCCAATTCAATTTTCCAGTTTTGGGCGGTAACCGGCCCGGTTACCGGTTTTAAAACTTCGCCAATTCAAATTTCCATTTTTGAATTTTGACATGTTTTTTCGGTTACCGGCCGCCTGGTGGTTTTTCCTCCGTTTCGAGATTTTGATCCTTGGACCCGATTGACATGTTTGTCCCGGGTCCACATGTCAATGAGACATAGGAGTGGCATATCTTGAAAAATCCCTACCTGCAATTGTTGCTCCATGGTTTAAATTTTGAATTTAACTACATAATAACTAGTGAAATAGACACATTGCCTTGGTCTTGTTATATTTATGACCTCGTCCTGTTTGGTGTTTGCTTTACATTTATGTTCCTGATGTTCTAAAACAGGTCTCCAAAGAGCAGAGGAAATTGAACGGAGCACTAAAGCGACTGCAGGAATCTCATGAATTAGCCAACACACAAGCTATGGAGATTAAGAAATTGAAGGATGCTTTAGGGGTATGTGCATGTAGGTGATAGCATCATAGCATCCCATCCTACATGATCTTTACAGTAATCTCCTACTTGATATTAGTCGTTTCATGGTACTGATACACTTTGCACGCACGTTCATTGTAGAGGTTTAATTCCGCGGTGAACCTTGGGACAGTTTGCAGATCTTGCTCTTGCGGGTTTTGTGCAATGTTGCTAGAGTTGTCTAATTGCTCAATTGAAGGGTCAGTTGGTGTCGGATCTTCCAATGTTAATCACGTTGGTGAGAACTCACAGAACCAAGCGCTACTAGAGTCGCGTCCTGATGAAGCTTCAGATGGTGACGCCGGCTAGAATCTAGAATGCTAGATAGCACATGTACTCATGTGTGCAGCTGTTGTAGATAATTCTTTGCACCATTGTTGTCTGTAAATGCATATGCATGTGTAACCTTAGTTAGCTGTTCTATTTCCCAGATTACTTTTGTAGCTTTCACTGGGAGTAAAGCTCCAATGGCAGTGAAAATGTAGTTTGTAAAACTTCATGTTTGTCATGAAAATTTAAGCTCGCAAGGATGTGCCGTTCACGCAGCAGCAGGTTGGTGAGTGGTGACTGACATACATTTTATTTGCTAAATCAGAATGCTATGTGCGTTCCTCATATAATGCTAGTTGAACATGCATCCAAACAAATTTGTTGTTAGAACAAATTTAAGCAGTTTGGGTTGAAATTAACTATGCCCTACGAATCTAAACAAATCAACAATCAATTGTTATTAGAGGATCATGGTGCGTTTTTCAGATTCCATAGAAGATTCTCTAGAATATGACGCCCTGGTTGTAGAGTGTTTTTCAGATTCTGCACCTGATTCTCTAAAAATCTGAGCTGGCTAGTACGTTGACTCTAAAAACTATATGAAGGAGGATTAGAGACAAATAGATTAAACTACCCCTTGTACAAATACTTCAATTGTGTCTTGTAATGTTTACTACGCAGATCATTAGACAGATAAATCTCATGTTCATTGAGGAAATATGCATTGCAAAATGGACCCGTGGTTGATGCTACTAGAAAAATATTCGTACTACTGTTAGGGAAAGAAACTTGTGCAAAATCAGCCCGGACAATGCTGACTCGTTTCTCTCCGAAAACGTATTCGGACTTTATTCGATTTTTATGAAATAACAAGATACTTTCATATCGTATAAGTGTTCAAATGATAATTAAATGCTATTACGTACAAGTATTGAAATGATACAATGCATAGTTTCTTCACCCAGATAACATAAATAATATATCCTCAGAAAACTCAGTGTTATCTCCCTGATAAATCTGCTAGTGTTGCTATGCCGTTGGACAGAAAAAGTCATCTCATTCCCAACATTCCAAGGATAGCAGACTGCAGACATACTATACGACCAAGACAGAAAATGCCTAGGATTAAGAAAGCCCAAATGAGGACAAGACTGGTTGAAACAAAGTAGAAAATGCCTCAGCAGCTATCACATCATCAGTCTTAATTTTGAGTCGTGCCTTTGTTGATACTGTGTTGACGATACATTCTACAAGGAAGAAAGCAGTAGCCCCATCTTTCTGAGCGTAGAAAAAGAACTTCTAGTTTGGAGGCTGACCACCTGAAGCAATGCATGAATGCAGTTGCTTTGCATATGACGAATGAGTGACTAGGGATTCATCAATGATGCTGCTCCTTGTGGGCTTAAAGAACCGTCCCTGTTAAGCACAACAAAGCACATAAGGGAAGAATATTTATAATTTATAAAGATCAGGAGGGCAAAATCATTGCTCAGAACATAGAACTGCTAATTTCAGACAAGCTGTCGAAAATTGATATTTTATTAACCATCACAATTTCAATAAGAGATAATCTGGTAAGACACAAAAGCATATCAAGGAATCGAACTACTAAAATGGAGATTATTATTTATCCAAGTGGTTGGTGAATGGTGAGCATTGCATACTTCAAAACTCCTTGAAGTGATCAGAATTTGTAAACACACTAATTTCTACTCACTATTCTTGGTGGTTTTAATAGCAGACAAAACATATTATCATTTATTTCTAAAGGAGCAACCATGATAGTACTACAGAATCATGGTACACCAAGCACAAGGCACACTTGTTAAAAATGCCTAATCTCAAAATTGGTGGGAAGCGAACAAAAAGAGCACCTAGAATGCAGCCTAGCTCATTTAGATTTTTGCAACAGTACTAACCATAAACTTATTCTGCAAGATTTTTACCAAGCAAGAGTCTTAAATCATTTTAGGCACTTAAAGAATAGTAAGCTTTGCTTTCAACAAGCTCTAGTGCAGGTTATTTTTTGGCTTGTGGCACATGGATCTCGAGCTTTTAACATCAAGATAGCAGCACTTCTGAGTTGCAAAGTCCTTGTATATTTGGCCATGACAACAAATTACTAGTGATTGCAATCTGCAAAGTCTTTACAAATCTTCCAAGACCACGAATGAGGACTTCCCAAGCATACTCCCCAACTCTTAAAGAAAGCTAACTGAGTTGTGTGTCCTGCTTACCAGCTCTTTTGCATCACATTTTTGCTGCATGGTTGGTTCATCAGGAAACTGAAACACAATTCACAAATAAAACAGGAATTAAATCTGACAACCAATGGGATCCAAAAAAATTCATACTCTGGACAAATGTGCCCTATCCGCTAGTGAAAAGAATGAATCTACACAAATGCATCATGATTCATAGTTGTGCTCCGCATTGACGACTGATGATTTATGTACTATGACTTGTAGTGTAAGGTAAATGTTGAAGTTATGTGTGGTTTGTTGTGCTACTCACAGAGGCAAAAGAGCTAGTACGCGGGGAGGAGGCCGACGCAGGGGCTTGGGGAGGAGGCCGGCGCAGGGGTCTTAGGGAGGAGACCGGCGCAAGGGGCGCCGGGAGGAGGCCGACGTAGGGGGGCCGGGAGGATCCCAACGCAGGGGGCTCGGGGAGGAGGCCGATGTAGTGGCGAGGACCAGGCCGGCTGCTCTTTGAGGAACTTCAGCGGCAAAATCCTGAAACTTATCTCGTAGATGGCACCCAATCCGGCGGCAAGGTACTCTGGGGTGGCGGTGAGGGGTCCCGAGGCGGGGGAAGCCGGCGCGGAGGCGGGGGAGGCCGATGCAAAGTCACTGAGCGATTAGCGTGGTGCGAAGGGCTACGCTTGGAGGCACCGCGTGGGGAGGGGGGATGGGGTTAGGTTAGTGGCATTCTGCGGGTAATTAAGTCCAACTTCAAGAGGTATTTTGTTGGTAGTAGGCTGGCTTTCTACGAGAATTCACAGGAAGGTCGCTTCTCTTTGCTAGATCATTTTCGAGACAACACCTCGCGAGAATCGATCAGGTCATTTTGGAAAGCTGAGTGTTTGGTGCAGCTCCACGAGATCCAAATGAGAAGTTGGAAGTAGGGATGTACCAAACAGGTCCTAAGCATTCCGTTGTACATACAGAGGATTTACGTGGCAAGAACAGAGGTCATTTGCAACTGTCTACAAGAAGGGGACATCGACACATAGAGCTGAGAGTCGGCCGGGCCGGCACAGCACATGCACGCCGTGCTTAAGGCCACATCGTGCCAGGCCGGCATGACTCGCCTCTAGCGAGGCCCAGGCACGGCCCAAGGCATGACGAGGAGGTGGTGGTGGTGGCGGCAGCGATGGGAGCACGCCGACGTCCTCCACGGAGCCCCTCGACGGGTGCTGAGGTTGAGAGGAGGAGGCGTTGTGTCGGGACCCCAAGTAAGCAACCCTGGGACCCTCTGTGCATACTAGACTAGTCCCATGATCAGTAGCTAGTCCGCACAGTTTCAACATCGATGTAATCAAAACCATATAACAAACTATAGAAGAAGCAGACAAATTAATATTAATAGAAGCAAAAGACCTTATGATCAAGGTATTTACAGAGTTGCCACGCAAGGCTTACAACAAAAGAGAGCTCGCAGCATAACACCAAAACGTTCGTGGAAGCCATTCGACATGCCCACAGGCAATTGAGTGGAGGACGTCTCTTAGCACGTCTGGTCTTCGAAGACCTCTTCTTCAAAGAGCTCAGAGCTCCCTGGGTCCTCTTCGCTGACTGATCAACCAAAGGGCATAAAGCCGTGAGTACTTTAAATGTACTCAGCAAGTCGTAGGGAAATGTATGCAATAGCATTCATGCTCGGCTTAGCAAGGATAGCTTTATGGTTACTTTGCATAAAGCTGAATTGACTGGAAATACAATAAGTAGATTGGAAAGCACAAGTTGAAAGATTAGTGCATAAGTAATCAAGTTCTTTTGAAAACAACTTGTGAACACCCTGTTCACTTCCCAGACCACTCGTGAACACCCTGTTCACATCCCAGACTACACAGAACC
The DNA here is from genome assembly GCA_036346405.1 of Phyllostachys edulis. Taxonomy (NCBI): domain Eukaryota; kingdom Viridiplantae; phylum Streptophyta; class Magnoliopsida; order Poales; family Poaceae; genus Phyllostachys; species Phyllostachys edulis. Next base: position 51,765,588 of record CM070557.1, on the reverse strand, counting down.
AACCACGACAATAATTTTTGAGAAAGTCTATCCCTTGCGTGAAATCATCAAGCATTGTTCATAACCGGGGACACGACTATTCGAATAGTTTTACACTCTGCAGAGGTTGTACAGCTTGACCCACAAGAGATAATCATCTTATACTGTCCGCTCACACACTTCCGAGGTGTGCGACTAAGAGATTATCACAAGGTCTTTACAAAGCTCCGTTTTGACTTGATTCTGCCTACTAAGATTTCGTCATTCTGGACCCCCTCTTGCGCCATGTGAATCCCTTTGTAAACTCGGAGATCACACCACCATGACAGAACCAACCCAAAACATTGCTAATTAGTTGACCAGGTCCACCCCATCATGGACATGTGGTTGCACGGTATGGTCCAGATCAATGGCTTGCAAGGTTAAGTCCTTAGTGGTTGCTCAGGCGAGACTACCTCATTTCAATGTGCTTTCCGCACCCACCTTTGCCATCGCCCACTCGCCTGAGCACAAATCATTTTGGGTTCATCCCGACCAAATGATCACCCTAGTCATGGCACAACATCTTTTAACAACAGTGGTCACGCCACAATTTCATAATTCATTAAGCCAAATTCGTTACCATTGAATCATGTGATCGAGAGACATCACATAACTAAAGCAGGTCTAAGCAATATACGCACCCATGTTGGTATCACAAAGAGGTCCAACTAAGATTACCCAACCTATGGTGTCCAAGGGTACATGTCAACATGTCAATCACAAGTATTCAAGGAGTCCTACTGTTGAGTGGGTATTTAGCTATTAGCCAAACCATTTTTTATACAATTAGCCATGCATATTGGTATAAAACAATATAATTTTGCAAACCGGGTTCGACATAATCAAGGTCTATGACTTGCCTTCGTTGAAGAGCCGAGATGCTTGATTACGAGGTTCTTTGGGTGCAAGAACTCTTGAGAGAAGCGAATCTACGTCATAAAAAGAAGCCAAATAAATACAACAAATCTAAGCAAAAACCAAAGACTACCAAACTAGGACCAAAAGAAAGATTCTGAATTAAGAGGAATTAGGAACGAGCTCTTGGGAGGAGGTCCAACTGAGGTCGAGGGAGGTCCTAAGGAGGTCCCAGGAGGAGGTCTTGAGGAGGATCTTGACAGGCAGTAGCTCGAAGTGGGCGGTGGCGAAACTTCAAGCACCTGAAGGCCAAGCGAGAGCAAGAGAGTTGAGTGAGGCTAAAGGAGATGAAAGAGGATGCTCGGACTTTTATAGCCCCGGGAGAGTTCTTGAGAGACTCGGAGGCTCACGCTGCGTTCAAGGGTAGGTGAAGGATGAGATGGGGTAGGTAGGAGAGGAGACAAGAGAGGGCAGGTCATCTTGCAGCGACAACATTTAATGCGACACAACAAGATTTAATGCTTGTGCAGACTTTTGCGTGGCGCAAAGGACGACGACGGAGAGGAAGAAGAATGAGCGGGATGTGTAGGGCTAATCAAAACTTGGGATGGTGGTCCAACCAAAAGGGTGGTCGTGACCAGAGGGGAGGTCGTGACCCAAGAGGTGGTCGTGACCAAAGGGGAGGTCATGACCTAAGGGGAGGTTGTGACCCAAGAGGTGGTCGTGACCAAAGGGGAGATCGCGACCTGAGGGGTGGTCGTGACCCAAGGGGAGGTCGTGACCCGAGGGGTAGGCGTGACCCAAGGGGTGGTCGTGACCCGAGGGGTGGTCGTGACCCAAGGGTTGGTTGTGACCAGCTCCAGGACCACTCGGGAGGTCTAGAAAGAGAGAGAGGTCCAAATGAGAGGGAGGTCTGGATAAAGGGGGAGGTCCAAACGAGAGGGATGTCTGGACAGAGGGAGAGGTCCAAACGAGAGGGAGGTCTAGATAGAGGGGGGGAGGTCCAAACGAGTGGGAGGTCTGGACAAGAAAGAGCTGGGCCGAGGGAAAAACGGAGCGAACAGAGAAAGGAGAATTTCAACACTAGAGAACTCCAACAAACTCAAAATAAACCAAACTTTAAATTAATTGAAGTTTGATTTAGTCATTTTAAACACTTTTAATTTCTAAAATCTCAAGTTAAGCTTTTGAACTTCAACAAAACTAAATGGTTATTTTTATTTTGAAAATTTCAAAAAGCTCAGAAAATCGGGACGTTACAAACCTATCCCCCTTAAAGGGAATCTCGACCCCGAGATTTAGGCTGACTAGAGAATAGGTGTGGAAACTCGGCATTCAGGTTTTCTTCACGCTCCCAGGTGGCTTCTTCTTCAGTGTGGTTGCTCTATTGGACTTTGCAGAAATGGATGATCTTGTTTCTTGTCACTCGCTCTGCTACTTCCAGAACCTTGATGGGTTACTCCTTGTAGGTGAGATCTCCCTGCAAGTCGATGGCTTCTACGGACATCTGCTCTTCTGGCACACGCAAACACTTTTTCAATTGAGACACATGAAAGACATCATGCACATCGGACAACTGGGGCGGGAGCTCTAATTTGTAAGCAACTTCTCCTCTTCTGACTAGAATTGGAAAGGGGCTGATGTAACGAGGTGCAAGCTTCCTACTTACTCTGAAGCGACGCATTCCTTTGAGAGGTGAAACCTTTAGATACACATGATCTCCGGGTGCAAAAGCTAGGTCTCGACGACGGTTATCCGCGTAACTTTTCTGCCTAGACTGAGCTGTTCTCAGCTTCTCTCGGATTGATTGAACTTGATCTTCAACCTTTTTCAGGATATCTGGTCCAAGCACTTGTCCTTCGCCTGAGTCGGTCCAATATAATGGTGTTTGTCACTTTCTTCTATAAAGAGCTTCGAACGGGGACATCTACAAACTTAATTGATAACTATTGTTGTATGAAAACTAGGCGTAAGGCAACATTTGATCCCAACTGGCCTGGTTCTCCAGGGCACAGGCTCTTAGCAAATCTTCTAGGATTTGATTTACTCTTTCTGTTTGCCCATCTGTCTGATGGTGGTAGGCTGTAGTGAAATTCAGATTAGTATCCAGAGCACTATGTAGCTTTTGCCAAAATCTTGAGGTGAATTGAGATCCTCGATCCAACACGATCTTCTTTGGTACCCTATGTTGACACACTATCTTAGCCATATACAATTCTGCTAGTCTGTCTCTAAATTAAACAAGACCACTGCCATTAGCAAGATATCGAATTTAGACAAATTTAGAAACAAACTTCATTTAAATCGGAGTTATAACGGAGGAGAACGAAGCTTCCAAAGTTTGAATTTGGAATTAAAACACGAAAATAAAGAGGGAGAGGAGAAAATGTCCCTCTGACACGCGGGCCCGCTGCACAGTGGGGCGGCGTACGGTGAACAGTGCATGGACTCGGCCCACCATCACAACTCACAAGCACACGGTCCATGGGAGCTTTAACTGCACGCGAGCCCACTGTCAGCCGGGGGAACCCGGGTGTTAATGCCACCATTAACTAATTTCTCGGGCCCATGCGGCGGGACTCAATGCTGCAGTTAACGTGCCATTTAACCGGCTAATGATTGCTTATCCCTTAATTGCCGACAGTGATTCGGTGTGTTTAATGGTGCACAGTGCCTGTCCGCCGTCCCGACCAAGCAGTGGAGGCAGGGCATGGCTCGTCGCCGGCGTAGGCGGCCATGGCGGTGGTGTCCAAGCACAAAAATGGGTAGCTCTGAGTACGACGAACACAGGGGTACTGGCAGCGGAGCTGGCGGCACACCGGAGCGACGCGCGCGACGGCAAGGAGCGTTGGCGAGGGCAAGACCATGGCGACGGAGGCGAAACAAAGGCGGCCGAGGTAAAAGAATGGGCGCATATGCACCAGGGTGGGGGTGAGGAGCTCACCGAAAGCAACGACGAGGGACGGGGAGGCTCGGGGCGGCTTGTCGATGACGGCGCCCGGTGCAGCGGCAGGTGGCTTGCGCGGTGTCCTCGATGGAGAGGAAGGGTGACTTGGCGAAGCTTGGGGCGCTCTTGGGAAGTCCACGTGGTACTCCAGGCGAGGGCAATCGGGTCGAGATGCCGCGGAGCTCTAATGGCGGTGGGAGGCAATGAAGACGACCGGAGGAGAGGAAGAACGAAAATCCGGCCGTGTCTGTGGACCAAAGGTCAAATAAAGTTGGGGGCAAGACTCCTTGGCCCCTGGAACATGAGCTGATGGGGGCGGCCGGGAGGGGAGATCACCGGAGCGACGATTTGACAGCGGCAGTGCGGCGGTTTGAAAGGGGAGCTTGGGCGCTTCTTCGGCTTTGAGCATGGGAAAGAGGGGGAGATGAGAGGGGAGAGCAAGGGGATGAGCCGAAGGGGAGGAGGCTTAAGTAGCCGAGGGGAGGGATGGAGCCGTTGAGGCTCGCTGGAGGGCGCACTGTCCCGAGGCGGCATGGGTGGGCAGGTGCGGGAGCGATGGGCGCGGCAGAGCACCAGGGTGACGAGGGCGGGCGCTGGCATCACGGTGAGCACGGTGACGACTAAGAGGGCCAAGAGCAGGCGGTAATGCAAGCGGCGCAGGCGAGCAGGTGCGGGGGCGCGGGCGCAAGCGCAGCGCGCGAACCGGGCGCAGTGAGGGCGCGCTCTGGCGTGGCACAACGCGCACCAAGGGGTGTCAGGGGTTGCTGGGTGACAAGATCGGACAAGAGCGGGGGGTGCCGGAGTCAAGGAAGGTGGGGGGAGCAAGTGGCGGCAGAGGGCGACGGATGGGCGCGAGAGCAGGTGCACCAGGGCGTGCTTCAACGCGGGCAGGTGGGCGCACGGGGCGGCAGAGCTACAAAAGAGCAAAAGAACAAAGGTCACAGGTCCATCAAGACACCACAGGCGGTGGATCGAAGGCACAACCTATTCGCTTTGGTCTTCATCACTACCAAGATCTTCTCCCGCAAAAATTGTAATGAGCAAGAGTGAGCACAACAACCGTGCTCGCAAGTTACACCCGTGAGTTAGCAAAATGACATGCATATATGGATAATCAAAGGATGGCATAATATGGTTAATTTGCACAAAGCCAATTTTCTTTCAAATACTATTACTAAGTTCCAAAGGTGTCTTTAATAACTATAATTCATTTTAGCAAAGCAATTTTTCAGCTTGGATAACATTCATCAACAAGTTGGTGAAGGATACCTCCTCGACAACAAAGCTCCTCGCCCCAACCCATGGGATAGCAATCCCAAAACAGATTTGAAAACATTTCGAAACCCAAAACCAACATCTAACTCGAGTAGCCTTTGCCAAGACGCCCATGACCGTGGACACGGCTATTCAATAGATTTAACTCGCAGAGGTTGTGCACTTTACCCACACGACATGAGTACTCTAGTTTGTCCCAAGACTTTCGCCAATGCCACATCTCACTACCAAAGGTAAGAGATCTAGAGCTCATGACAAGGCCTTTACAATGCATTGCTCCACCACAGCCTTTCCTTGCTAAGGTTTCACTTTCCTATGGATCGCAATCCGGCGGAAAGCCCCCTCTTGCACCAGTGGGAACAGTAGGTCATAAAAGACCATTAGCCCTACAAGACCTCCCACACCTCCAATGGAGCAGTTTATGGTAGAGTTTTGCAAATTACTCAGCCAGGTCCCACGCCCCATTCTGGAGACATGTGGTTGCACGATTGTGGCATAGCCCATTATAGGCATGGCATTGGTCGTTCAAAGACCGGTCCTCAAATGACTAGGGCGACTTCCACAAATCCCTAGACCTCCACCTTAGCCAGGATAGAGTCCGTGCACAAACATTGCACCAGCCAAGCAAACCAATTCGCCCCAGTCCAAACCCATTTTCATTTTCTTTGCTTCCCCAGCAATACTTCCATATTCCCATGACAACCCAATGTCATAGTCAAAACATTTTAAACAATATTTGGTCATAATGGTAAAGGTTTCCCCCAAATCAATATTTTTGGTCTAAGCATGACTAGGCAACTGTTTTTCAAATGGTCTTGGCTCACACTACTGCATGACCCAGGTTTGAGCTAAAGGTTACAACAAGTTCAGTCCAAAGTCAACAGTGGCCATACAAAGGAAGTAGGCATAACTATGAATTTAAAATGTATTGAAATAACTTGGTAGAAATAGGCATGCATTATACTTTGAAACTGAACATAAATAAATTGAATTATTGGGTGCAATATGATCAAGAGTGTAACTTGCCTTGCTCATCGCCCCGAGAATCTCCTCTTCGTAACTCTCAGACTCTCGAGTCTTCACAATCTACACGATAAAAGAGCAAATTCAAAGAAGACTCAAATAAAGATCCAACTGAGATCAACAAGAAAACCAAATGAACCTCAGAGGGAGTCCAAAACTTAACCAATAGGAGAGGTCTATATTTTAGAATAGGTTCTTATGGAAGAGTCCTAAGCTTACCAGGAGGAGGTCCTCAAATAAAGGCCATAGAAATCCGTATGAGTCCACTGAGAGGAGGTCCCAGAAGGACACGACCTCAATGCAAGGACAAAAATAAGAGTGAAGCGGACCACCAGAGGACTTACCAGGGACAAGAAGGAGCAGTGGATGGAGGGGAGGTCGTGAGCAGCAAGGTCTTCCCTGGAAGGCCACTGGACAAGAGCCAAGATGGTGAATGTGAAGAAGGTAATATGGCAGAGTTCCCTGGACTGGTTATAGTCAAAATGGGTGAAGAAAACTAGAGACATACGTACCAAGGATAAGTATAGAAATGGGTCAAAGGTAGGTGAGTGGCAGGGCAGGTGTCACTACCACTCTGGATAAAAGGTACGAGGAAGGACAATGTATGTTACTTTGGGAAGGGACAAAGAAAAATGTCAGAGTACAGCTAAGTGACTAAATTCAAAGTAAACATCACGATATGGATGCATTTAATGTGACAAGACATGCATTAAATGCCCAAGATATTAACGTGGCGGAGAAATGAGATCGACTAAGACCGGCAGGTGGGGCCACCAACTTAGAAATCGGGTCAAGAGGGGAGGTCTTGCCCCGCAGAGGAGGTCCTTGAGGAGGTCCGAGAGCTAAGAGGTCCTGATATACACAAAGGAGGTCCGAACATGGGGATGTCCAAATACACATGGAGGAGGTCCACGTGACTAAGGTTCGGACAACCAGACTTCATCAAAGGAGGTCCCATGGCTCAAGGAGGTCTCAAGGTTGAGGAGGTCCAGACATACGGAGGAGGTTTGGACATGGGAGGTCCCCGACGGTCAGATTTCATCAGGAGGCTCAAGCGAGGAGGTCCAGAGCCAGATTTAAAAGGCCACAGAGAGGTCTTGGACATGAGGTCCAGAGAACTTCAAAGAGATCCCGTGGTACCAGGGTGACAAGGGTGTGGCGCGGCGTTGGGCGCGCACGGCGAGCCAGGGAGGTGCTCTGGGTGCAGCCTGGGCAGCAGGGGGGAAGCGGCTTGGGTAGGCCAGGGGGCAGGCTGGCTGGGCCGGGCCAGAGGGGAGAAGTATGTCGGGAATGGAGGAAAATAAATGGGCCAAGCCCTGCGAGAAGGAAAATTTTGAATTGAGATTTGAATCCGAAATTTGAATTGAGGTAGAAGGGAGAATTTTGCAAATACACCCTAATTTGAAATGGGTTTGAAAACCAAAAGACAAACTGCAAATACTATTCAAGAACCGAAAACGGGCTGTTACAATGTTGGAATTGCAGGCAAAACAAAGCGATGGATGCTCTACAGGATGATGTGGATGAACTCAACTCCAGGGTAAAGGGAGCCAACCAACGCGTGCGCCGTTTGATTGGGAAATAATAGGCGCTGAAAATGTAGACTTGCATTCTTGGCATATCATGTTACGGAATCACAGGTGCTGCCTTGCTAAGCATCATACCCTTGTAACTTTTCGGGAGAAAAGTACCCTTGTAACTTTTCGGGAGAAAAGTACCCTTGCAAGTTCAACACTGCCTCACAAGTCGATTTTTTATTATTATTTAATCTTTTTAAAATTTTATTTTAAAGTTAACCTCCTACGCACGTTATTTCAATTCCCATTTGATCACCAAACAACACTATGTGATCAAACAACACTATTACGTCGACCGTATCTGGCTTCTTGTCACGCTACCACCCATGGTGTGATAAATCTTCATTTAGTCACGCCACAACTAGTGGCGTGATAAAAGTGCTATTTTGGAGACTTATCTCGGCGTGACAAGATTGTTTTGTCACGCCACGGGTGGTTGCGTGACCAAAGGGGTCAGAATTAGAAATAAAGTGCGCGGGGTTAACTTTAAAATAAAATTTTAAAAAAGGTTAAATAATAAAAATAGTTCTCACAAGTCACAGTACATATGAGGTGCACATGTAATCATTTTCTCTCTCTTTAGTTTGTTGTCAACCAAAATTGCTTGGAGATCTTGACAGTCCCCCCTCAACTAATCTGTATACTGTATGGAGATTATAAGTGAATCCACATGTTTTTCATTTGCAAGGTGATGAATCCACATGTTGTCGACAAATAAATATGGAGACAATTGACTAGCCGAGTGCTAAAAATTCAGGTTGTTTCAGGTTAAGTGTAACACTCTTTTCTGTATCAATCTCCTGTTGACACACGCATCTTCTTTTTTGTCTCCGTACCAGAGAAGGAAAAGGAAATGAAAAGGTTGTAGTACTATGCCAAATAGACACTCGCTTCAGGCTTTACATTGGGAGGAGCTACGCCATTGGGGCATAATACCCTTCAGTGCAATTCTCCTCATCAAATGTAGCATTAACTTGTAGTACTATATATACAAGATTACCAGGTGTGGATGCACATTTGGCAAATGGCAATATGTGGATACACAAACACAAACCAACAATACATTTGACTACTTCGGGTGTGTTCGCACTCGCATTGATCAGGATGGTATAGCTTGTAGCTCCATCTCCGACTGATAGAACACACTGACAACTTGTTATTAAAGACGCCGAAGATCACATGAGTTGGAAACCATACCAGTGCTCTCGTTAATAATTCGTGGACCCTGGAACTGCACACGATCGTCAGATGACAGATTGCAAGGAGGGAACAAACTAATTAACACCATGCAAAGTCAATTCTTTCCCGGCCCCCCACATGTACGTACTTTTTCCTAATCATGCATGTATCCATGATCCAGATGTTCGTCTCGGTTTCTGCCACATCTGTATACTGTATTACTACTAGCTTTTATATACCTTCGTCGGACGCCCGTTTCGTACGTACTCCTAGGAGTATGTACTCCCATTTTTAATATACCACTTAAACGTATAAATTATACTTCTTTATCATTTTCAATATACATAAATATTCATTATAAGATACTCCAATACGACTTGATTGAAAAATTTTCATTGGAGTCCTTTGTTTTTTGCTATATACTCTTTTCATATATAAAAGAAGTATATACACAAAATTTGCTATAAAAAGTGAACTTTAATGAAATTTTTTATGGAACTCACTATGGGATATCTTATAATCATTATTAGAGTATGCTCAAATAGATAAAGAGGTATTATCATACGATTTAAGTGGTATATAAGAAGTGGGAGTACGTACTCCTAGGAGTATCATACCATATTATATATATATATATATAAATGGATGTGGATACGGTTATGTCATTATGCATCCAACCATATTCGATCAGTTCCCGTTACTGCCTTTGACCCAATATATGGCTGGAGAATGGAGAGTGGAGAGCATCCTGATCATTCCTGAACATGAGTATGATATCTGGCTGTGTCTCGGACCGTGGCATGTCGCCCATGAACACGACCGGCCGCTCGCTCGCCACATCATCTGGATGCCAAAAGGTCACAACTCACAACACCTTACGTGACAAATTAGATCGTCTAGATTAGCTAAAAGAAAGAAAAGAGGAGCAAAACCACCATGCTTTGGAGTGTGCTACTCCATGTTACAGCCATCCTCATTCTCTTGGGAGCCACCAACACTGGCCGCGCCGGCGTCGCGGCAGCAGGATTGCTACCACGGCAGGACAGCCGAGTGACGCGATGCTTGTGCGGCGCCATGGACGGAGGCAGCAGCGATGGAAGCATTCCTCCTTGATGCAACCGTGCTGCCGGCGCCGGAGATCCCGCCCCACCGCAGCCGCCGGCGTCGGGGCGATGGTCAGTTTAGCAGCGTGAAGCGCGTCGTCCCGACCGGGCCGAACCCTCTGCACAACTGAGTTTGGCTGGATTTTGTGGTCTCGATGGTTTAGCTAGCACCACCCTGTTCTCTGTTCACCCTTCTTGTTCTTGTGCGCCCACGGGCCAGGTGTGTATATGAAAATATAAATTAATGGAGTATCATAAGAACTGTCTAGGCTACTGGGCTTGGATGTGTGTAGAAACAATTTTCCTCTTACCTTTGGCATGCGCAGCACGATCGTATGCAGGAATTTGACAGGAAACGGTTTGATTCCTGCAGCAATAAGGAAAAATTCTCGTGTTCCAAATGGGCCTAAACGGTATCGACACTCTATAGTTCAGTTCGTAACTGAGCTTACTTGGCCTGTATGAATCCGGATGTATATCCAATTTTTCCTCCATGGATTGATGTGTTCAGAACTTCAGATAATATAGGATAGCAGCGTATCTATCCAACAACTTTTCAATCTTCTCTGGCATGCATGTTGAGCCGTTGGATTCGACATCCAAATCCAAATTGACCCCAACGGAAGTGCTGATCGACATGGGTGCATCATGCTTGCATATATAATGTGAAACAGCCCGTCCTAAAAACTATGTCCCGTAACAAATCCTCCTCCTGTTAATCTGCTATTTATCCTATCCTTTTTGCAACACGTATCCCAATCCTATTCATCGAAACAGTTCGAACTTACTTCAAAATTCAAATCCTCTTCAAACGTGTGTGCATATATAACATGCAGATTGACTTGCCATTGATCTTGATTCCCAAGATCGAAGTCCCTCTGGTCTAACATCCGCCAATGGCCGCTCCAGGGGCCCTAATTTTCTTGTGCTCCCTCCTCCTCCTCTTCTCCGACCTGCACGGCGCCGCCGGCGACAAGGCGACCGTGTCGGTGAAGGCGGTGACGGCCATCGCGCACACCGACGACAATTTCATCTGCGCGACGCTCGACTGGTGGCCCAGGGACAAGTGCAACTATGGCATGTGCCCTTGGTACGACTCGTCCATCATCAACCTGGTACGTACGCAACAAACTTGCATCATATTCCTCATACTTAGCATACGTATATCGATCTCATGCACCATTAACTCTACTAATTTTTGCATGCATCTTACATCCATGCAGGATCTGTACAACCCTATTCTTTACAACGCAGTTAAAGGTAATTAATCATAGATCGATCATTGCTCATTGCAAAAATACGTGCATAATGATGAATTAATCAGTTCTGAAACAAAAGTTGAATCGCGTCTGTGCTGCAGCCTTCAACTCGTTGAGGATTAGGCTTGGAGGCTCGCTGGAAGACCAGGTGACGTACGAGGTGGGCAAGCACTACGACCAGTGCCCGAGCTTCCGGCGAGACGACGGCGGTCTCTTCGGGTTCACCGACGGCTGCCTCAAGATGAACCGATGGGACGAGCTCAACATCTTCTTCCGCAGAACCAAGTAAGTGGTGTAACGTTCCAAGATTTCAGTTGCAATCATGCATGCATTCATGTCTCCATTGAATCTTAAGTTTCACATCGATTGTTGCACGAATGGTTTGATTGTGCACCAGCACGACGGTCACGTTCGGGCTGAACGCGCTCAAGGGCCGGCGCAAGGCCGGCGGCGGCAACGGCAGCCTCTACGTCGGCGGCTGGGACGGCCGCAACGCGCTCGACCTGATGCGCTACACCGTCGACAAGGGCTACCGCGTCGACTCGTGGGAGCTGGGCAACGAGCTGTGCGGCGACGGCGTGGCGGCGAAGGTGGAGGCCGGGCAGTACGGCAGGGACATGGTCAGGCTGAAGAGGATGGTGGAGCGGGTGTACAACGGCACCGGCAACGAGCCCAAGGTCCTCGCGCCGGGCGGCTTCTACGACGGCCCCTGGTTCTCGGAGATGCTGCGCGCGTCCGGCCCCGGCGTCGTCGACGGCGTCACGCACCACATCTACAACCTTGGCTCCGGTGAGTCGTCGTCGTCGCCTGAAACGTACATGTCGAATTGCAACGTTTATCGTAGACTGGTCGTGTAAGTTGTGCCTGTTTGGTGAATGATTTGCGTTTCAGGCAAGGACAGGGACCTGATCAACAAGATGCAGGACCCCTACTACCTGGACCAGATAGCGCAGACGTTCAGCGACCTGGAGGCCACCATCCGGGACGCCGGCCCGTGGAGCTCGCCGTGGGTCGGCGAGTCCGGCGGCGCCTACAACAGTGGCGGAAAGGACGTCTCCGACAGATACGTCAACAGTTTCTGGTACCTGGACCAGCTCGGCATGTCGTCGGTGTTCGGCACCAAGGTGTACTGCCGGCAGGCCCTCGTCGGAGGCAACTACTGCCTCCTCAACACCACCACGTTCGTCCCGAACCCCGACTACTACAGCGCCCTCCTGTGGCACCGGCTGACGGGACCGCAAGTCCTCCAGACCACCACCAGCTTCGCCGCCGGCTCGCCGCACCTCCGCTCCTACGCGCACTGCTCCAAGGAGAAGCCCGGCGTGACGGTGCTCCTGATCAACCTGTCGAACTCGACGGCGTTCAACGTGTCGGTGGCCGGCGACATGGACCTGCACCCGCCGCGCGCGACGCTGCATGCGGCGGGCGGCGGCGGGTCGGCTGTGTGTGGGCGCAGGGAGGAGTACCACCTGAGCCCCAAGGGCGGCGACATCCAGAGCGCGGTGATGCTGCTCAACGGCGAGCCGCTCGAGCTCGGGCCATGCGGGCAGATCCCCGAGCTGCGTCCAGCCGTCGTCGACGGGTGCGCGCCGCTGCGCATGGAGCCGCACTCCATCGCGTTCGTCAGGTTCACCGACTTCAAGTCTCCCGCCTGCGCCTAATTAAGCCAAAATTAGTGTGGAGCAGGAGTTGGTATTTGCACTGGTTAGCACGTAGCGTTCAACTATCTTGTTGTCTCTGGATGTTTTAACCTAGTCACGTAGTAGATATACACTGATACACACAGATGCATGCATCAGTTGATTTTTTTACAACTTTGGAAGAAATAGATTTTGGTTATAGGCAATCACTTTTACCCTTTTGCATCCTTCTCGTAAAGACTTTTATGCACGAATGTTAGATCAATCCTGTTTCGCATAGGATTTTCATAAGAGATTCGTGGGAAACTCTACGTCTTACCTTATCTTAACTAATAAAAGATAGAGTTTATCACTACGCGGCAACAGATCGTCACACCCTGTTCCAAAGAAACACATGCTCCGCCTCTCGCTCCTCTCCCAGCGCTTAATCATGTGATTTGTGTCTCATCCCCCACTTCTCCCATGATCTAATGTAAGGTAGGAACTTCCTCCCGATCCATCTCCATCTAGCGTTGCCTCCTCTTCTCCACCGCGAACCAAACTCCAGCATCACCACTGCCACCTAAGCTATGCCAGTTCCTTTCCCATCGCCTCCGCCACGGACGAAATCAACGACAACCAACGCCGGCGAGCTCTCGTCGAGCCACCGCCGCAAGGATTCACCACTTCCACAAGCCGGCATCCCCATCTCTGCTCTATCATCTTATTCCCTGTCCCTAACTACTACTACTCTGCACTGATACCGGCGACCACATCTTCACCCCGACCCCTTCCTCTCGTTCTCTCATCCCCTCGAAGACGAGCGCCACCGCCACCTGATTCACCACTTACCACCACTAGCCTCCTAGCAGCCAAAGCCATGAGGCAAAGAGAGCTTAGGTGCGAGAGAGCAGAGGCATCGGCGCCATGACGCGGCTACACTTCACCCAGTTGCCCAACCCAAGCAATTCACATATGCAACTGTCAGGCGATTGGGGGACGAGGTGAACTACATTCTCCCCCTCGTTCGACGTCTTGCCGCTAGTAGAAACAAGGGCCAAACTGCACCGTCGGGCACAATCCGTGATACAATCCTCTTGCCTAGGTAAACATTGCAATCGATTCTCAGTTGTGCAGAGGGATTGATCCCCAATTTTTCCTAATGCACGCAGATGGGGGGACGCGTTTGATCCCAGGCGTCCTCAGGCAAAACCGATTGGGACTACTGGTAGAGTTGATGCAGACTAGATACGCGCAACGTCTGTGTTTTTATTTCTTTTTTGATGAAACGCGCGGTGCCGATGGTCGATTACAAGGTAGTACTCTGAAATTTCCTAACCGCATGTGGATCTGGAGAGCTGGTCTATTAATGCTGGGCACCGCCGACCTAATGCACTTTGTTCCAGGCACTGATGCAACGCTGGAGGCATTCGATTGGGACTTTGGGAGCATGTGGTAAGCATTGCAGTATATGTTTTGTTCCCCTATGTCGACAATCAAGTTGCCGATCTTATGAAATAAACAGAGGAAATGGCAAAGAGTTTTTGGGAGAGAATGAGACTACTCTTTATTGCTATGAACTGGATCCTTTACAGGGGATGCCCTCGACAAGGTGGTGGACTAATCCTAATTACACTGAGCGTAAGACTTGCTATATTATTGAATTAGGCTTGAAACATGAATCTAATACCGATTGTTGTACTTCAATCTGATGGAATGCCATTGTTCCTCCGTGCTCCATCTTTAAATAACCATCGAAGAGGTGGCAGTTACTCTTGGAGAAGATGCCTTGTCGACGATTGAGTCGTCGTTCTTACGAAATAAAAGAGGAAAATAACGTGATATTTCCTGGGATAGAATGGGGCTGCTCTTTATTGATATGAACTGGATTTACAGGGGGTGCTTATGACCCGACTAGGGACTAATCCTAATTACACTAAATATGAAGATTGTTATGCTCTAATCTGATGATGTTGTCTTGCTTGTCTCAGACCAGATTGTGAATATCGATGTCCTTCTCGATCTCCCTCGGCCTCTGTCCTTTGGTCTTCTGTGCTCCACTATTGATATGAACACATCGAGAATATGATCGCTAGCGTTGGTGCTCTTTACGACCAGATCATCAACGTAGGCTTCTAGATTCCGACCTATCTGTGTACTAAAGGTTTTCTGCATCAACCTTTGAAAAGTTGCACCAGCGTTTTTTAGACCAAATGACATCTTAATATAGCAATAAGTGTCATATGGAGTGATGAAGAAAGTTTTCTCTTCATCTTCTTTACACATATTAATCTGGTGGTACCCTGAATACGCATCTAAAAAACTTAGTAACTCACACCCAGAAGTAGAGTCTACAAGTTGGTCAATGCGTGGAAGGAGAAAATCATCATTCAGACAAGCTTTATTAAAATCTGTGAAGTCAATACACATTCGTCATTTCCCATTATTTTTCCTAACCATTACAGGATTAGCAAGCCACTAAGGGTGGTCGACTTCACGAATAAACCCAGCCTTAAGGAGTTTGTCAATCTCCGGCTAGGTTGCCTCCTTCCGATCAGATGCAAAACGCCTCAGCTTCTGCTTGATCGGTTTCTTGTCAGGCTGGAGGGCTAGCCTGTGCTCGATCACCTCCCGGGGGACTCCAGGCATGTCGGACGCCTGCCAGGCGAATACGTCCTGGTTTGTTCGAAGGAAGGAGACGAGCGAGTCTTCCTATTTGGGGTCGAGTCTTGCCCCGACCAGTATCTTGCGGGTAGATGGGTTAGTGTTTTCTGACCCAAGTGGCGACTTGGTGCTGTCCGAAGAAGCGCCTTTGTCGAGCGGTACCTCTTTTGTCTAGTCGGATGGCTTTGGCGTCATCTTTGGCCTCGAGTACTTGACCTGCACGGTAGATGGATTAGCCTCTCTGGTCGGAAGTTCATCAAACTGTTATAAGGATTTCCGATCATACATGTAAGCCATTTTCTGATCTCCTCGAACCGTAATGACTCCTTTCGGTCCTGGCATTTTCAAACTTTGATAACTGTAGTGTGTGGCTATCAAGAACTTTGTTAAGGCCGGTCGACCAAGGATTCCATTGTATGCAGATTCAAAATCCACTACATCGAATGGGACCTTTTCTGTTCGGAAGTTGTCAGGTCTTCCGAACGTAACCGGTAGGAAAACTTGTCCTATCGGTTTAGCGGTAGAGCCAGAGACTATACCGTGAAAGGCATATTTCACCGGTTTCACCTTGGACTTGGGAACTTGCATGTCTTCTAAAGTTCCCGCAAATAAAATATTTAAAGAATTACCACCATCTATCAAAACTCGATTAACCTTACAGTTATTAATAGTAGGTTCAACAACAATAGGGAACCTACCTGGTCGAGCTGAAGGGATGGGGCAGTCTTCTTTGCTGAAGGAAATTATCGTGTCCGACCACTTTGATGGCTTGATGATGGTCAGAGGCTCGACGAGGTTGACCTCTCGCTCCATGGCCTTCAGATGACGCCTCAACTCGTACGAAGAAGAACCTCCAAAGATCATGTTGACCGTGTGTTGAGACTCCTGGTACTCCATTTCTTCGTCGCCGTCTTTGTCCTTTTTGGAACTCGTCTCTCCGAGCTCCTGTATTGCAGGAAATGGTCCTTTACCTGCATAATAGTCCTCTAGTTTCTTTTGCCAGGCTCGGCAGGTGTGGAGGTCGTGCCCTGCCTGTTGGTGAAGTGAACACCACTTCTTGTTTTTCTGGAATCCTTCGGTCAGAGCTTTTGCTTTGCCTCGACTGGTATAGCCCTTTTTACCCTTCGTAAACTTTTCAGGGATAACCAGGATTTCTTTGTCGTCGGGTCTGCGGTTCTTCTTCTTCTTGAGAGCTTTCTTATTCTTTTTCTCTGGTTTGTCCAAGCCAGGCTGGGGGTTTTTGTCCTTCCGATCAATGGCCTCACACCACTCTATTGCTTCGCTAGCGGTGGCGTACTTGTCGGCCATGTCGAAAAGTTTGACGGTTGTTCGTGGAGGGTTCATTGCTATATACTCCGTAAACCGTCGATTCCTTAGACCTGTTTTAAAAGCTTGGATAACAGATGACTCTGCGACCTCTGGTATGGAATTACAAACCTGGCTGAATCTCTTGATGTATTGAAAGAGAGTCTCATCAGAGCCTTGCTGGATTCGGTGGAGGTCGTCCTCCTTTCTAGGGCGGTCGTAGTACCCTGGAAGTTCACAATTAGAAGGTCGCAGGGTTGCTCCCAAGTATAGATTGACCCGACCGGTAGGTTAAGTAACCACAACCTGGCAGACCTTTCGAGAACGGTGGGCAGATAGTTAGCCATTACATTTTCGTCACCACCAGCAGCTCTGATGGCGGTGGTATATATTTGGAGAAATTCTAATAGGTTCTGAGTCCCATTGAACTTGTCCAAGTTGGCCGGTTGGAACCTGTTTGGCCAACGCATAGCTTGGAGCCCTGTAGAGAAGGCTCGACAACCTGTGATCGATTCATGGTGCCTTCTTTGGAAAGGTGTCAGGTTGTAATCGGTCAGAGACCGGTTCCTAGGGTTGGAACGTTGGAGCTCCAGTGTGCCGATCCGGTCGTAGACATCGGCATGATGCCCTCGACCACCTGCTTGATTTAGACGATGTCAGAGATCGTCAGGTCCAAGCGATTGTTCTTCTCGACGTGGTGAGGGAGTGGCTACCTGGAATAGCCTTCTTCCCTCATGACTCCTTGGTCGGAATCATCGAGGAGGCCTTGGTATTGATTGTTCCCCAACACGACCATGTCGCCCTCTACCGAGGGAGGAGCTGTAGGATCAAGGATAACCGACTAGAGAGGGGTGAATAGGAGGTTTTTAAACTTTTTGATAATTTAACAATTTTATCCAATTATTAACTTAGTCTAAACACGATATAATTCTAGTTAAGCAATTTACCACAATAGACAAGCTAGAAATATAAATGCGGAAATGTAAAGACTAGAAATAACCACAATGACACAAGGAAGTTTTTCCGTGGTATCGAAGACTTGCTTGGTCTTCACTAATCCACGTTGAGGAAGCTTGATCAACTCAAGCCGGCTCCACGAATTAAGCCTTCCCTCAATCACTAGTGGTAGCTCTTCTCCTCTCCGGATTGGCGAGCTCCAACCTTCACAAAAGCCCGGGCCTTCTCACAATCTCCTTTGAGAAGATCACCGAACCAAACTCCAAGCCGTCTAGGAGACGGCAATCTCCAAGAGTAATAGAGCAAGAATTCTTCACTTGAAAGCGCTCTAATGCCGCAATGATCAAACTCAATAAATGCTCTTGGAAAAACCTCAACTACCTTTGCAAATAGAAATGAATGCTCTCAAAGAGTAGGAAACAATGCAAAGGGCTCAAGAGATGTTAAATGAGGCTCAACAACACTTCTAGTTGCAGAGGGTGAGGTATTTATAGCCTCCACCCACTGCACTAGCCGTTGGGGCACGAAATCCCCAATTTTCATGGAGCCCGGCGGGACCACGGCACACCGTCTTGGTCGATCCGGCCTCGGTAATCTGCGATCGTAACGCATTAAATGCACTGAAAAATAGCCGTTACGGGGTCCGGTCAGACCGCAGGTGAACGTGCGGTTAGTCCGGCCTACAGAAAAACGGAAATCGTTTTAGAGACTCACTGGAAAATGTTGACCGCATTGAAGGACCGGAGGTGCGGTCAGTCCGCACTTATACCGGCGGTCAGTCCGGCCTGGCAAATTTCAACTGAAAACCTTCTCTGGAAAATGTTGACCGCATCCAAAACCCGGGGGTGTGGTCAGTCCAGCCAATGGCCGTCGGTTAGTCCGGCCCAGTGGAATTCAGCAAAATCATAAAACAACACCTCATTTGGAAAATGCCGATCATTGTTTTGGTCCCAAGACTCCGGTCGATCCGACCGATTAACGTCGGTCAGTCCGGCCTCTAAAGAAATTCAGCAAATTTAAAAAAATGAGGCCAAACCAAAAACAAATCCAAGATTAAATCAAATAAGATTTGAGCAATTGTGGCATCATTCACTTTCAAGGTATTCAATTTATAGTACGGCTGTCTAGCTTATAACCTGGTGTTCCAACCAATTCACCTAAGACCGGTAAAATAGAAAGATCCTAGACTATTGTACCTTGTCTTTGAGCCAAAAGATCTTCATGTAATCATTTCGCGTGCAATTCCCAGTCATCAAGAGCACCAAAGGGATTTAACCTTGTACATACTCAATAAACACGTTAATCCCATATTCACCTTTTATCATTAATTACCAAAACAATTTTTAGGGGCCTAGATGCTTTCAATCTCCCCCTTTTTGGTAATTGATGACAACACACTTAATATGTGAGAGAATGATTGTTTTGAATATACTAGGAGTGTATATTCTTTTGATGACTTAACAACGATATAATTCTTGCAATAAGCTTTAAATGAGTTCTGAGAATTATTTCCTTGTTAAATCCTGTTTAAAGAAAGCTCCCCCTAAACATGTGCATAAAAGGTAGAGAACTTTTGCAAGCACAAGTAGAGATTTTAGAGAATTTTATGGAGTTTCTTTTACATGATGGAACTTGAGGAAATGCAACAATATATAACATTATAAACATAGCATTTCAAGAGGGTAATATAAGCACGAGATTAACCAAAAAGTTCATCAAGATAACATTGAAAAAAGTAATGTCTTGAACCGATTACAAGCATATAAGTACATGATCATTCAACCAAGCTCATAGACGGTAAAGCATTAAGCGTTCATATAAGAGGTTCAATAAGCTTACAATGATAGCAAAAGAAAGCAATAAGCTTATCCTCTAATTATTACACACAAAAGTCCAACAAAAGTCCAACAAGCATTCAACAACCATAACTAATAGATATATAGGACCATAGTAGATATAAAGGACCATAGTAGATATAAAGGACCATAGCACTTCTCCCCCTTTGGCATCAACTACCAAAAGCTACGAGGTAGGGGGAGGAGGAGGAGGAGCTGCAGTTGACATGGAAGGGGCTGTAGGAGGGTCAATGCGTCGACGCCGAGAATAAGTAACAGTCTGCTCGATCGACGAGACGCGAGTGGTCATCTCAGCCATGTCGGTCTGAATCCCTGAAACCAAGCCAACCATCTGATCTAAGCGCTGAAGCACAAGTGAGTTGGACTGCTCCACGGCTGCCTGGCGAGAGTCCAAAGACTGAGTAATGCTCTCTAGAGTATCCATGCGATGGTCCAGAACCTCTAGGCGACGATCCACTGCATCAAAACGAGATACTATCGTGTTGATGCCAAGATCTGTAACCTCCAACAATAGTGGATCAAGTCCACCCTGCTGCTGAGGAGCGGGCTGAGGAGAGGCTAGAGCATCAGCCACTGGGTGAAGAGGCCTGTTCCTCAAATCTCTCTAGTGGTCACCTTCTGGCTTGTACTGTTTATGAGGAAAGGGAGTGGCACTATGAAAGTCAGTGGTCCTCAAAATGAGCATCATGATGTAGGGTGCATAATACATCCTCTTTCCCAAATCACTGTGGCAAGACTGCATCTCAGTCAAGATTAAGTGTATAATATCAAATTTCTTTCCTTGCATCACATAATCTATAACATTCCAGGCATGTCCTCTAATAGCATCATTGTTGCCACTCCTGGGCAAGATGGTGGCCCTGATAATCCTGTTAATGACACTATGGAGGGGCCTCAGACCGGCAACCTTGCCAGGGACAACTCTAGCAATAGCAGGCTCATAAAACTGTAACTGCTCTGGAGTCTGCAGCGCGGGCTCAAGATGAATCTTAACATACTCACGTGCTGGCAGATTTAGGGCCTCCTCAAAGTGTCGCTTGGTGGCCGTGTAGCGCCTCGAGCCTGTCATCCAAGTCACAGTGGCCAAGGAGGATGGAATGTAAACTGTAGCATAGAACTGACGGATTACCTCCTCATTGAAGTTGCACTTGATGCTAACAATTCCATCCAAACCAGCATTGCGAAAACGGGAATATAAACTCTCATACCGAGTCTGCTCATTGAGATATCTCCAATCAATGTATTTCTGAATAGCAAACTGCTTGTGAAGCACCACATGATTGTAGCAATCCTCCTGGAATATAGTGTGAAATCTCTCATCTGTGGCTGACCTTGGCTGCCCATATGGTGATTTCTTCCTGAGTTGCTTGAAATCCTCATTCCGGATAGAGCGAAGATACACACGAGGCTCAGGTGCAAACTCTACATCTGCATCATCTTCTTCGTCCAAATGCTCACTAGCGCTAGGCACGGAGGACAAAGACAGCAAGGAGTCCGCTTCGTCGCTGTCGGAATGCTCAACCGGAGGACGATGGGTAGCCTTCCGGGGATGACGAGACGAAGATGCCTCGGGATTGGCGACGGTCTTGGTCCTCGCCATGATCACTGGAGAGATGGACAAGACAATCAAGGAGTAAGCTGAAAGGAATAGGGATTGACAAGTTGATAAAAAAACAGAAGCTTTTCTGTCAGGCTCGGACTAACCGCAGGCTGTTGGCCGGTCAGTCCGCAGGTAGCGCGGACTGACCGCACGCAACGCATCGGTTAGTCCGGCCGTGACTGGAAAAACTAGGGTTTTTATCACAAACACGGGAATCTCCAAAATGCAGGTTAATCCGACATTCAAGGTAGTGTAGAAGACAAAGGGAGCAATCTAAAAGGTCGATTAACCAACTAGGAACTGATTATTGAGAGAAGATTCACGGGATGATTGATAATCGGGAAGAAATTGAACCTTGCCGAGTCGGTAGAGAGGAGGAGGAGCCGGCGGCGAAGAGGGGACGTCTGGAGGTGAGAAGGAGCCACGGGCGGCGGAGACGAGAGGGCGCACCTGGGCGACGGCGCGGTTGCGATTTAGAAGAGGAGAACCGTCGGGGAGGAGTGGAAGAGATAGAGGCAAACTGACGGATCGGTGGAGAGTTAAAGAAAGAAACTGAAATGCATTAATCTGCATGCAGATCGACCATGAGGAAAAGCTCGGTCGGTCCGGCCACAAGCTCAAGGGTTGACCATGCATTAAGCTTTGTGTTGACCGCACCTGGAGATTCTTGAGGATTTTTGCAGAAATTTTGTGTTGTCTTTGCTCCATAGACTTAGCACACAACATAAAAACTATCTTGGAGCAATTTCAACGAGATTAGATCAACAAATGAGTTTTGAACATAGATTTTTAGGCAAATAGAGCAATTTTTGAAGAAAAACAATTTGAATGAGTTAAAAGAAGCAAACAACGAGATTTGTTACTTGTGAGGATATGTGTGAGTATGAAATACTATTTGGAAGCAATATATGAAGGAAATCATTGCCTAAATAGCAATACTCATTTTATTCTAGAATTGACTCAAGTGCATTTTTCGGGTTTTGGGCTATTTTTGAGCGAGATTCAAACTTAAATAACTTTGATTTCGTTGAGAGTTTGAAAAACTTATGAATACGAAAAAGGTCACGAATAACCATCTTTAGATTTTTCCTTTTGGGAGCAAGATCAAATTCCTTTTGGAAATACTTTTGGATGAAAAGCCATTTTTGGTCAAAAACAAGATAAGTAAGAAATTAATTTTTGGCCAAAACTTGATTTTTCTTTTAAGATAGATAATTTTGAGATCTTTTCAACCAAAAACCTTTGAAATACACTAGAGAATAGATGTAGCTAGTTTTTCAAGAGGTTTGATTGATAAACACCAAATTTTGACTTTTGACCAAAAGGATTGGTTTTTGAAAAGACACATTCTAGCATGTTTGTTGATATGTGCACAATTTGAGTTGTGGTATACATGGTGATTGTATAGCACTCCCCCTAAATGTGTTTCCCATCTTAGTTCTTGAAATAAGAGAATCACGAGAGAAAAGCGAATTCAATTAAGATTCAAGAACATAATGTAATCAAATGACATTAGAACAATCTATGACATTTAATTCATTCCTCAATTTGTAAAAGCGGCCTTCATCTAAAGGTTTGGTGAAAATATCCGCTAATTGGTCTTCGGTTCTTATGTGGCTAATTTCAATATCTCCCTTACTCACATGATCTCTCAAGAAATGGTGGCGAATATCTATATGCTTGGTTCTTGAGTGTTGAACAGGGTTATTAGCAACTTTTACGACACTATCATTGTCACACAAAAGAGGCATTTTATCAAATTTAATTCCATAATCCATCAATGTTTGCCTCATCCATAGCAATTGAGCACAACAACTTCCCATGAAATATATTCTACGGTAGTAGATAAAGCTACGGAGTTTTGTTTCTTGGATGGCCATGATACTAAGGATCTTCCTAAGAATTGACAACTACCCGAGGTGCTTTTTCTATCCACTTTGCAACCCGCATAATCCGAATCGGAATATCCAATTAAATCAAATTTAGCACCTTTGGGGAACCATAGGCCAATGCTAGAGGAATGCTTTAAATATCTAAGAATTCTTTTAACGGCCATAAGATGATATTCTTTTGGAGAAGCTTGAAAACGAGCACACATACAAACACTAAACATGATATCGGGTCTAGATGCGGTAAGATAAAGCAAGCTAACAATCATGGATCTATAAAGCTTTAAATCTACCGGTTTACCTCCCTCATTTAGATCAAGATGACCATTTGTAGCCATGGGAGTCTTGATGGGCTTTGCATCTTCCATGCCAAATCTTTTAAGTAAATCCTTCACGTACTTGGCTTGGCTTATAAAAGTCCCATCCTTGAGTTGCTTGATTTGAAGTCCAAGGAAATATATTAATTCTCCAATCATTGACATTTCAAATTCCCTAGACATCATATCTCCAAATTCTTTGCAAAAATCTTGATTAGTAGACCCAAAAATGATATCATCAACATAGATTTGATATACAAAGAAATCATTATCTAAAACTTTGGTAAATAAGGTTGAATCAATTTTCCCGATTTTAAATCCTTTTGAGATTAGAAAATCTCTAAGGCGTTCATACCATGCTCTAGGAGCTTGTTTAAGACCATAGAGCGTATAAACGTGATTTGGATTCTTAGGATCTTCAAAACCGGGAGGTTGCTCAACAAAGACAAGTTCGGATATTTTACCATTTAAGAAAGCACTTTTAACATCCATTTGAAATAATTTAATATCAAAGCATGATGCAAAAGCAAGTAATATCCGAATTGACTCAAGTCTAGCTACGGGAGCGAAAGTTTCACCAAAATCCAAACCTTCAACTTGTGAAAATCCTTGAGCGACCAATCTTGCTTTGTTTCGAATGACCAAACCATTCTCATCTTGCTTGTTCCTAAAGACCCATTTTGTACCAATAACATTGTGTTCTTTGGGTCGATCCACCAATATCCAAACTTCATTCCGGGTAAAGTTATTGAGTTCTTCATGCATCGCATTCACCCAATCCGGATCATCAAGTGCTTCTTCTACATGCTTTGGCTCAATAGACGAGACAAAAGAGTAATGTTCACAAAAAGAAGCAACACGAGAGCGAGTTTGGACACCCTTACTTACGTCACCCAATATTTGATCTATTGGATGATCTTTTGCAATTGCATTGTGGATTCTTGGTGGTAGGTTGGATGGTTGATCATCTTCCTTGTTATCCTCTTCAATGATTTGTACTTGACTTGTGGAAGATGTGGGTGGTTCAACTTGAGTGGAAGATGATGGACCATCTTCGGGCTTGAGGTCGCCTATTTGCATATGTTCCGTTGCGTTTCTTAAGGCTTCATTACCTACATCATCCAAATTCCCATGCTCTTCTTAAGAGCCATTAGTTTCATCGAATTGCACATCGTGCCTTTCTTCAACTAAACCGGAGTTTTTGTTGAAGACACGATAAGCCTTGCTCTTTGAAGAATAACCAAGCAAGAAACCAACATCACAACGACTATCAAATTTTGAAAGACGAACACCCTTTTTCAAAATGTAACACTTGCAACCAAAAACACGAAAATAAGAGATGTTCGGTTTTCTTCCTACAATAAGCTCATAGGAAGTCTTTTTCAAAAGACGGTGCAAATAAAAGCGATTTATGGCATAACAAGCGGTGTTAATAGTTTCCGCCCAAAAACTATCGGAAGTATTATATTCATCAAGCATTGTCCTAGCCATTTCAATTAATGTTCGATTTTTCCTTTCTACTACTCCATTTTGCTCCGGAGTGTAGGTTGTGGAAAGTTCGTGCTTTATTCCAAGTTCATCACAAAAGTCCTCAACTTTAGTATTTTTGAACTCGGAACCATTATCACTACGGATTTTCTTTATTTTGAAATCAAATTCATTTTGAGCCCTTTTTGCAAATCTTTTAAAAATTCCGGAGGTTTCACCTTTATCATCTAGGAAGAATACCCATGTATATCTAGAGTAATCATCCACAATGACTAAACAATAGCTATTTCCCCCGATACTCTTATAGGTTGTTGGCCCAAACAAATCCATATGTAAGAGTTCCAATGGTCTAGAAGTTGACATGATACTTTTGGAATGATGAGAATTAGCGACTTGTTTACCGGCTTGACAAGCACTACAAAGTCTATTTTTCTCAAATTTCACATCTTTCAAGCCAACAACTAAATCATGTTTGAAAAGCTTTTTGAGTTGAATCATTCCAACATGAGCTAGCCTTCTATGCCAAAGCCAACCCAAGGAGGTTTTTGCGATTAAGCAAGTTTTTAAGCAAGATTCACTTGAACTAAAATCAACTAAGTAAAAATTTCCAAATCTAAAGCCTTTGAAAGCTAAAGAGCTATCTTTTGCATTAGAAATGGTTACACCTTCACTAGAGAATGAGCAAATTAGTCCAAGATCACATATTTGAGCAACAGATAGCAAGTTAAAGTTTAATGATTCTACTAGAGAAACATTAGAAATGGAAAGGTCATTTGAGATAGCAATTTTACCCAATCCTAATACCTTTCCTTTGCTATTATCGCCAAAAGTGATCTTGTCTACTCCTTTTCCATTCTCGAATGTGGTGAATATTTTTCTATCACCGGTCATGTGTTGAGTGCATCCACTATCAAGCACCCAATGTTTTCCACCGGTTTTATAGTTCACCTACAAAACAAGAATCAAGTTCTTTTAGATACCCAAATTTGTTTGGGTCCTTGGAGGTTAGTAACCAAGGATTTAGGCACCCAAATGGCATTCTTTTTAGCACCTAAAATTGAAGTGCCAATAAAATGAGCAACTATTTTACCATTGATTGTCTTTTTAAGCACATAGCACGAATCATATATACCAAGTGATGGAACCTTACTCTTAGGACAATTTTTTTTGCATATGTCCTATTTCCCGGCACTTGTAGCAATACTTACCATTTTCCCTCACATACCTTGTGGGTTTGTTTGCCGGCTTCTTACCTTTCTTAGGTACATACCGAAGACCTTCCTTATTGAATGAGCACCTTTGCTCACTCAAAAGCTTGTCTAAGGTGGCTTTACCCTTAAAACATCTTTCTAAGCTCTTGCTTAGTTTAGTGACTTGTTCTTTTAATTCATGATTTTCAACAATGAGCAAAGGATCACAAGTATTGGCTAAATTAACAATTGAATCATCACTTGAGCAACATGGCATGGATAATAAATCTTCACATGATGTAGAAGCATTAGACATGGATATAGCATTTGAAGTAATTTCTACTTGAGGCATCTCATCCATTAAATTGCAAGTAATGCCAACATGTGAGTGAGATTTTTCATTATCTTTTAGGAGAAGAGAATCATGAGCTACCCTTAACTCCTCAAAAGAGTCTTTTAGAGAGATATACTCTTTCTTCAAGACTTTGAATTTTGACTTCTCTTTTCCAAGATATTCACTTAATTCGTCAAGCATCTCTATTAATTCATCATAAGTTGGTTCATTATTATCAATAGATTTTACCTTGTCTCCTTTTGCCATGAGGCACATAGGAGTGGAGAATAGTGAAGGAGCTTCCTTGATGGCGATGCCGACAAGTCCCTTCTTCTTGGGGGATTCTTCCTCATCGGAGTCAGAGTCACTGGAAAATGTTGACCGCATTGAAGGACCGGAGGTGCGGTCAGTCCGCACTTATACCGGCGGTCAGTCCGGCTGTAACACCCCGATTTTCAGAATCGGGATGTTAATATTTAATTTGGAGATCTATTAAAATTTTCACTATGTTTTAAAATTTTTCCAGTGTTTAATCAAAATGTTGCTTTAAGAATCAAATTGAATTAATTAAAAGGTTGCATTTTATTAAAACAAATTGTTTGAAAGACTATGTTAAATATATATATATTATTAAAATTAAAATTAATTGTATTGATATCTTATTTTCACATGCATTTCAAAAATCATACCATGATGCATGCATTAGTATCGTCGTTTTATTTTTTGACTCGACCGACCGCAAGCAAAACACCTGCGTGTTTATTCTTTTCCCTAACTTCTCTCCTCGCAATCACATCCGAGAATCAAGAATCCGAGGACGCATGTTATACCGTTGCGATCGTCATCGTGAGAGTGTTCCAGTTTAGCGGTTAGTTCGCGCATGCAAGGTCATTTGGACGAGTTCGATAAATGGAGGAATAATCATCTCGCTATTTATCGCCAAGCAAATAGGAACTTCAAATATTTTTAGAGAGCATCACACTCTGGAAAAATTCCTGAAAATTTTTCCTAAGCATCATCATTATGTCAGGAACCTTCCATAAAAATTTCGTGATTTTTAGAGCTAGGCAACTATGTCTAAAAATTCTTTCCCCAAGACTGAACACTGTTCATCCGAAATCCTGGCTACCATCCGAACAACACATTCGTGCCCATTGTTTTGCCCAACCAAATCATATCACACCCACTGCCTTTCCTTTCCCATGAGAGCACTCCATGCCGATTCTCTCCCCAGCCGAGAGCCTCATTACAACTAGCCAAAACTCATACATCTAATGCCATTCTCCATCTCTATTTGTTTATTCACAACCCAAGCCTACACAGCCATTCTTTTGCTGTCCACTGCCATGTCCCTTTAGTTTATTCATTCACTCCCCACTGCCTATTCTTTTTCTCTAGCACTAAGCCATCTCTCTTCTCATTCTTTATCCCAGCCGAATCCTCTCTCCACGCCAGGTTCTTCTCCCCAACAGAGAACAGCCATTTCTTTCTTAAGCTCAAGCTCCCATCTCCATTCCTCAAAATCTCAGTTCTAAACCAAAAACCAGCCCTTGCATGCTATGCCATCACAATCCTCCTCACATGAGCACCCCATCCATGTAGCTAGTTTTCACATGCAAGCTCTTTTGAGCATATTTGCAACAAGGGGAAGGTGGCACACACTGTGCAGCCACCATGCTGCAGCAGCCCGTGGAGTGGTGCGGCACCAGGAACAAGGTAGCAGTAGCCATGGCTTGGGCGCACAATTTGCTGGCCAGCCGCAGCAGTAGCAGTAGTGCTGCATGCAGCATGGCTTGGAGACAAGAAGAAGAAAAAGGGAGCTGCGGCAGCCTGGGGGGAGCAGCGAGCAAGAGCTAGCTGCAGTTCAACCGAGCAAGATCTAGCAGCACTGCAACATGCAGCAGCCCTGTGATGGCAGCCGGCCTTGCCGGCAGCCTGCGGCACCCAGTGGCAGCGATGGCTCAGCGCGCAAGGGAGCTGAGGCCCTAGAGCTGGTGGTGGCTTGTGGCCTGGCGCGGGAGCGGCATAGAGGCCGAAGCCGTGCATGCAGCGCCAACCCCGACGCGGCGTATGCATGTACCAGCACGAGTGCCGGGGCGACCGAGGCGAGGAGGCATGGACGAGGAGCCGGACGTGGAAACGGCGACGACTACGGCGGACGCAAACGAGTGACGAGAAGACATCATCCTATGGTGATTCGCACGCCGAATGCTTCGGTAAAAATCTTTAGTGTTATATTGAGTTACCGCGTTATATTGTTGGCTATGCATGTTGCATAATCATCTTAAGCATCGCATCTTTTCATGCATGTTTAATTGTAAAAATATTTTGGTAACTTAAGACCGGAATAATCCTTTGGTTATGTCTTATTTGTGCATAGGCGTGATTATGTATCGATATGTCGGTGAATACGAATAATTAGATTTTTTGTGGCAAAATGTGGTTGTTATTGATCGGTGGATGCTAGATTAAATATATGAGTTGATTATTTGATCGGATGATATTATTTTGGAGTCACATGGATGTTAGTAGTGATCTTTGGATAATACATTAATTGGAGATTTTTCTTCAAGTTGGATTGGTAATTGTTGGAATTAGGATGCATAAGGATTTTATGATTCATTACTTGATGGATAACTCTTGTGATGATATCTATGGAGATATGGAGGTTGAATCGGGCAATTTTTTTTAATCATGAGTAAATTGATGGGATGTCTTAAGTAATAGCTATGTAAGTCATTTATGCTAGATTTGGGTGATGGTAGGATGAATGATTCGATTTCGGATAACTAATTGGATTGCCATGCAATTAATAGATAAGTCTTATTGTACCGAGTTGGCGAATTTTGTACCCTCTATGGGATTAGTAAATAAATGATTAATAGTCGATCGGTAAGGCACATAGGTGATTGGATTAGTAGTTGCCATACACAAGTAACACAACTAGTCCGGTGAGATGGATGTAAGTTGAATTATTAGTGAGCTATTAAATGTTGGATGTGATATTAAATTGTAAAGCTCATTAAGTGTCGGTAAGTCAAATAAATTTCGCTCGGTAGAAGTTTTGGTGTATATGAATGTGAATTGCCAAGGAAATACTAGTAGAGCTAGATAGTTAGTATTAGCTTAAATAATATATCGGAAAATGATTGATGGATTTAGTCATGGTAATATGCTTATATATTGGTGGATTTCATATAACTACTAGATGGATTGTGTAGATGGAAGTCTATGAGTCTGGGAATTATTTGTTGGATTGACTACCTTGATTATGCCTTAGTGAAGGTTAGTATGGAATTTAGATCAAGATATGAGAATATGATCAGCGGTGTTATGCATGTGATGGGATTCAACACCGAAGAATTGGTTAAGTCAATGATATTGAGAATATTAGATTTGCCGGTAGACG
Organism: Phyllostachys edulis; assembly: GCA_036346405.1. Taxonomy (NCBI): domain Eukaryota; kingdom Viridiplantae; phylum Streptophyta; class Magnoliopsida; order Poales; family Poaceae; genus Phyllostachys; species Phyllostachys edulis. Next base: position 51,735,721 of record CM070557.1, on the reverse strand, counting down.
TTTTACTTAGGAATTGAATGGAAAATGAAAGGAAATACTTAGGACTCATTTGTAGTGACAGATGCTAGGTTAGCATGCACGCAAAAAGTATTAAACGATTTGGAAAAATCCGGAATACAATTATTTATGCACTGCATATTTATTTAATTTCAAAAATTCATAACTAGTGCAAGCCAACTCTAAATCAAGTGAAACCAAGTTTGATAATTTTATTTTTAAATGTATTTTAATTTGAAATAGCTTTGAAATATGTCTCTGCCACAGAGAATATAGTTTTTGGAAAGTTATCCAAAGTTGTTTTACTTTTGAATTAGAAAATACTTTTAACTTTAAAAATTCATAACTAATTCATAAAAACTCCAAATGAGATGAACCAAGTTATTTTGGTCTTATATTAATATTCCCTATCCATCTATATAATCCTCATCCTCACCACTGCTCTACAAATTTTGGCCAAATAATTAAATTAAGTGAACAGTAACCGAATTGAATTAAATTGGAATTTCCTGAAAACTGATTTTCAAACCTTCATAACTCTCACATACTAAGTCCAAATGGAATAATTCTTTCACCTAAATTCATCTAAAATCATCATATAGCTACTGTAGAAAATTCATGTATTTTTGAGCACTTTGAAGTTTTCGGCTTTTCTCGATGTTTATTCGATACCGTCTTTCTATAGATTCCGAATTGCCGGAAGTAAGCGAGTACGTAACCGAGAGTGAAAAACTGAACTACCAGCAAGGCAAGCATCATTTGAACTTTCTTTTGCATCATATTTGATCCCAGTTTTATTAAGTTAGTGCAATGATAATTGCTTGCATGCTATTTTTGATAATGTAGCTATTTTTGTGATGAATAGTTAGATACATCCTATTATCTTGTCATTGTGGCTATCCATGAATTATTCCAGTACTGAAATGCTAAGATAAGTTGTGTGATTTACGTGGTATGTGTTTGCTTAGCCATGCAAGTCTAGAACGGTAGCTGATTGTCGGGAATAACCCGACAATTATGGGATAAATACAACTGTCATTATATACTTTTGTTTCAGATCTTCGTATCTATTTTGTGAGTCAAAATTTTATCATTTTAAATAAGCTTTTGGTCTGGACAAGTGATGGTTAGTGATGGTGCCTTCGTGCACAATTTGGGTTGTGGTTTGTCTTGTCTGGACCAACAAGGACTGAACTTTGGTAACATCTTTGATTCAAGTAAAACTCGTGCTGCCACACGCGGTGTATGGGCGCTGCTTAGTTAAGTAAGGGGTTGGTATTGTTGAGTTGATGACTGGTGGTGTGAGGGCGTATATGTGTTCCATCGCATATACGTTCCATAAGGGTGCCGATTGCAATTCTTTATTGTGAGGGTGAGCCCTCTTTTAAACTTTATTAATTGGGTTGGCACTTCCGGCACAACTTGCGTGCCGTTTAGATGTAGGAGGCTAGCCTACACTTAAACGGGTTACATCGCATTTGGGCGAGTCAACTCAATGATATCAACTTGCTGAAAAATACTAAGTCTTGGTTTACCCGGCTGGCATACCATAGGAAGTATGCTATATTCGGAGGCATCTGGAGGCTTACGGGCTAATCAAGTCGTGTGGGTAAAGTAGTACACCCCTGTAGGGTATAAATCTATTCGAATAGCCGTGTCCACGGATATGGACGACCACTTGAGTTACATGGTTGCTATTGTTAGACTCAGAATTAAAATTGTGGTATAACTTGGGATTGTCATGAATGGGATGTTCATGTTTGTTGTAGTATCAAAGTGGACAGTCACTTTGTCATTTGTATGATTTATTCGTTATTCAATTTACTACTTATTCACATGCTTTACTTCTACTTCAAATCTGATTTCAAAGTGGCACTTGAAAAACTAGTATGTGTAGGTTGTAAATTGTTGCGTCTCTTTTGCAAAACTAAGCCAATATGAGCCATCCTTTGGAACAACCTCTAGCATGACTAATTTTTATTTGTGTAAGACTTGCGAGTACCTTTGTACTCAACCCGGTTGCTGCAATTTCAGGTGAGGAAGACTTTGAGCCCGTTGAGCTCGTTAGTGTCGATTTAGGCGACATTGCCAAGTAGTGCTATCATTTAACTCCCAGTCGGTTGCCGATGGGTTATGGGGCATACCATGCTGGATATTTTGGTTTATTTACTTGCTTCCGCTGTTACTTTATGATCTTATTTGAATTTGGCCGGTCGGCCACTTGTAATAGTTGTAGACTTGAACTATTATGTTGTATGTCTTTTGACCTATGAATGTATGAATGTTGTATGGATATGATCAATGCTATATGTGAGTTTGGGGCATATTGGTCGCTGATCTTGGGAGCCAACATGACCTCATGCTCGCTGTTTGTGGCTTCTCATTTAACTCACTAAGTGTAGTTCTTGACTTGTTAGAGAACCGACAATCATGTAGTGCTCACAGAGGAGCAGCGCATATGATCGTCGGGGCTCTAGTTTGTAGTTAAGCATTTCACTGAGATTGAGTTAAGTTGGAATCCATTTACTTGAGGCCCTAGAGTTATGTCCTTAAGACCATGCTTAGTCTTGGTCTTACGGAGATAACTCGGGGGTCCTCACACCGTCTTGGCAAATTTCAACTGAAAACCTTCTCTGGAAAATGTTGACCACGTCCAAAACCCAGGGGTGCGGTCAGTCCGACCAATGGCCGTCGGTTAGTCCGCCCAAAGGAATTCAAAGAAAATCGAAAACAACACCTCATTTGGAAAATCTTGATCATTGTTTTGGTCCCAAGACTCCGGTCGATCCGGCCGATTAACGTCGGTCGATCCGCCTCTAAAGAAATTCAGCAAATTTAAAAAATGAGGCCAAACCAAAAACAAATCCAAGATTAAATCAAATAAGATTTGAGTAATTGTGGCATCATTCACTTTCAAGGTACTCAATTCTTGGACCCTCTTTATAGTACGGCTGTCTAGCTTATAACCCGGTCTTCCAACCAATTCACCTAAGACCGGTAAAATAGAAAGATCCTAGACTATTGTACCTTGTCTTTGAGCCAAAAGATCTTCATGTAATCCTTTCACGTGCAATTCCCGGTCATCAAGAGCACCAAAGGGATTTTACCTTGTACATACTCAATAAACACGTTAATCCCATATTCACATATTATCATTAATTACCAAAACAATTTTTAGGGGCCTAGATGCTTTCAGGAGCGTTGGGACGAAGTCATAGTTTGTTCCTGAATTCCTCTATTCCTGATACGCTTCTGTTCATTGCATGGTTTGTTGCAGAATCTCCGATACTTGGCCTACGAGCTGTACAAAACCTAGGGTTTCTACTAGAACATGGTTAGAATTATTCAATATATCTTAAACACATTGCAGGTTTCGTATAGTTACCGAGGGTCTCGAGGGGTTCATACTGGTAGTAGGTGTACGCAGGTCTGAAATTTCCCCTGACTTTCGGATTTGTTCCGTCCGACCAGCTACTCTTGGTGGGGCAGTGCCAGGCGAGTTAACTAATGGACGTCGATCAGTTCTGTTGCCCCTGGAAGTTGGTGCTTGATGGCCCGTAACATCTCCACCAACACGTGGTGGCGTGGCAGAGTGTGTAGGACCGTGCAAGGCATCTTGATTTGCATCTCTGATCACATTGACGTCGTGCCTCCAGCAGCGATCTCATGGGGACTGCTTGTCACAACTGACATGAACCTCAAGATTTGTCGCCCTGGTAGAAGCTTAGGAAGAGTTTGTGGATGGCTCCTAGTCCAGGATCTTCTTTACTAAGATATACCTTTAATCAACTTTTGGTCGAAGCTTAGGATGAGTTTGTGGATGGCTCCTAGTCCAGGATCCTGTCACTAAGTTAGACCATTAGTCAACTTCAATATTCATTGCAAATGAAAAACAGTTGAAAAATGGGCATTTGAGAAAATTGAGCAAAATGATTCAATTCAGGACCTTTTTGTCTCTTAATATGGTCATTGTTAGCTTTTGGATCTCACATTAACATTTTGACATGGCCAGTATCATTTTAGGATCCCTGTTGATGAACTTGCCAGATTTGAAGCTTTGCTTAAAATGCTAAAATTCATTGCTTTATATTGAGCCTTCTTGCTTAGCTTTGTTATATATGTCCTATCATGATCTTGCTAGCTATTGTTCGCTTGATATGTTGTTTGTGCAACTTTAGGAATGCTAACTTGTTCTTTTGGGTAATCTCCAAAGCTTCTTGTTTTTAAAAATTGAAAAATACAAAAATTGAAGCCACTCCATTGCATTTCATGCATGCTCTTTCTTATGCTTTTTCCTCATTCTGCATTTGTCATCTCTGGATGAGAGGAAGGCGTGATTCCTTGATGACTCCATTGTCAAAGGGGGAGAAGATGGTTGAAAAAGGGGAGAAAAAGGGGAGTTTTGAAAAAGGGGGAGTTACTTGGAGAAAAATGGAAATTTTGAAATTTTCTAAAATTTGAGGATCATAGTGAGGGGGAGTTTCTTATTTGCATTCTTATGTTTTCTGAACTTGAATTGCAATTCTTGATCCTCACAATGATCAAAGGTCATATCGAACAATTGTTCTTTCATATGGACCTTAAGTGAGTTTTTGACTCCTTTCTGGAATTTGAAGCTTTCGTGCCTTCTTTTGCCGTATCTCACTTGCTGATACTATTCTGGAGCCAGCTTGGTCATTTCCTTTGCTTTTTCTTGCATTTGGACCAAGTTGTGCCTTTGAGCGAAAACGACGTGTTTTTACTTTTCAAACCTCTAAATTTACATTTGTGAAAAATTGCCAATGTGTTCATCAAGGGGGAGATTGTGGATATCATGGGGATATGCCTGAGATCTTAGGATGATGTTACAATTGGCAATGTCGTTGACGGTTTGTCGAATCACGTGTTTTCGGCAAAGTTTCAGTTCTGTCAGGCTTCTGGCGGTCTGACCGGCCATGGTGGCGGTCAGACCGGCCATGCTTTGACTTGGTTTCTCTGAAATGGTCCTCAAGGTCGATCGGCCAAAGTGGCGGTCGACCGCAAGTGGAGCGCTCGACCGGCTTTGCTTGAGCGGTCGACCGCCATTGTAATCATTGTGGATTTTGAAGTGGGCCAAAAATAGAAGGTGTAGGCAAGTGAGAAGGTGCTTCACGACTTGGTCTCATAATTTTGGAGCTTCGAGCAAAATTTCTATTGGTTTGAAAATTCCAGAGGGTTTTGGTTTTTCAGATGGATTTTTGGTTAAGTCATGGATCGGCGGTCGACCGGCCTTTGGCTAGCGGCCCCGGCCGGGAGGAGCGGTCAGATCGGCCAAGGTGGCGGTCTGACCGGTTTTGATGTGTTTCGTCGTCGCCGTGGCGGCGATGGTTGCTTGTTAGGTCAAGTTCATGGGTTTCATAGCATATGTGTTGCATGATGCATGTTTTGACTAACGTGGGTTGTTGTGAAGAACTTGTTCCCAGATTCGTTTGCTTGTCTATTGTCAGGCGTGTTGCTTCTTTGGTCAACGACGGTCAACGGCGAGGATGATCGAGACTAGGCTTGGAGAGCCGAGGTCCGTAACGATCGGCGATGCCGGTGAGGTCAATGAACTCAAGTGTAGTCTGAGAATGGACAAGGGTAACCGAACAGGTTCGTTCGGTCTGTTGGTTTGATCAAGCGGCGTGGTGGTCGGTGCAAGTGCCATGGTGGTTTCGGTGGGAGCCGGATGGGAGAGACTTGCCGACATGAAGAGAGTCACGGATCAACCTACACGTGGCGGCATGGGAGGTGCTTCACGAAGATGGGACTCGGTCTTTGCAAAAAGATCGAGAAGGGGTATTTTAGTAATTTTACCAAATACCGCCTTGGTGACCTTTTGCCAAACCACGGCGCAAGATGGCGCAAAGTGAAGTGGATTAGGTCAAGAAATGAAGACGGCGCTTTAAAATGCGTGCGTGTGTGACTCGTTTGTTTTGGGCCTTAACGGGAGCCCATTAGGGTTACTCTTCTAGAAGGTCTAAGCCTCCACTATAAATAGAGGAGGGAGGTGGCTGCACCCCCTCAACTCTTTCATTGTGTTTGAAACCCTAGTTTTGCTTAGGGAGAGGATTAGTGGAGATTAGGGTTCTAGAGAGTTGGATTTGATTTCGTGCTCATGTATTGAGTCTTTGTCCTCCATTGATGGAGTGGTCAGTAAACCAATACCATATCAAATCAATCCAAAGAGATTTCTCTCAAGATGAATCTATTCTCTCTTTTCTCTATTTGGTGATTTGGGGTCTTTCTTTGATCCATGAGTTTTTGCTTGGTTTGTTGTCGTGATCTAACTTGCTGTGACATGTGGGAACCCATCTAGGATCATCTTGATCATCAATCACCCACGAGCAAGTCTCTAGATCATATTTTGCATTTGGCTCGGTTTTGAACCTCCTTCGCTCAAACTGAAAAAGATAGGAACTTTGGCATGGATCTCTAAAATCTTTGATTGGAATAGGTTCCTAATATCTTTAGGAAGGTGTGGTTCAAATTTCGTGAAGTTTGGCCTTATGGATCAAAAGTTAGGTTGTTTTTCGTTTCGGATTGTCGGGCTGATTTTGCTGATTTTCCTGTTCACCGTCAGAGCGGTCGACCGCCCATTCCAGAGGTCGATCGCTAGGCAAACCGGTCGACCGCCCTGTGAGAGGTCGACCGCCCACACTTTGAGATTTGAGTTTTTGGTTGTTTTTGGGTGTTTTGCTTTGGGGTTTGATTGGATTCAATACTAGTCTTCCGTTGTACTGGTATATTGATCTTCATAGCTTCCATAGCTATTGGAGTGACATTTGTGTTGAATCCATCTTTTGTGAAAAACTGAGCGTGCTCCTATTCACCCCCCCCTCTAGTCGCCTTTTCGGTCCAACAGTTTCCACAACGGAGAGCGGTCGGAGATGAGCACCTCCTGATGTCTTCTTGGTGAGCGCAGCCTGATCCGGTGGACTGTCGATCGTATGCTGAGTCTTATCATCCCCACTTGGCCTACGACTAGTGGAGGCTTTATCGACACCGTTATCAGATGTCGGTTGGCTCCTGGAATTGCCAGAAGCCGTAGGCGAGTACCTTTCAGCCATGATTTCATCGAGAGTATAAAGATTCTCGAGTGGCAGTGTTGAATTTTCTTCACCTTTTTCGCTGGTCGGAAGGACCGGGCTTGTGGACATTCTAAGCTGGTCGGAATGGCTGGAAGCGCCACTTGTCGTAGTGGTGGATCCTCATCCATCCGGTCGATTTTGCTAACGTCGACGATGTGCGAACCGGTGGAGGAGGAGGAGGAGGATGACATGTTGTTTTCTTGCATGGCATGGATGCATCCTTCCATATTGAGGTTGGAGTAGTCTGCCAGGTCGAACCAATTCTCCTCATCCCAAACTCCGACCATAGTTGCATGAGCGAGGATTTAATGAGCGGAGAGTTTCTTCAGGACTTACGTCTTCTTCCTCACAGACGATGCCAGCTGTCAACGATCGAGTTGCCGATCTTACAAAATAAAAGAGGAAAATGACGTGATATTTCCTGGGATAGAATGAGGCTGCTCTTTATTGATATGAACTAGATTTACAGGGGGTGCTTATGACCCGACTAGGGACTCATCCTAATTACACTGAATATGAAGATTGCTATGCTCTAATCTGATGATGTTGTCTTGCTTCTCTCAGACCAGATTATGATTATCGATGTGCTTCTCGATCTCCCACGGCCTCTGTCCTTTGGTCTTCTGTGTTCCACTTTTAAATAACTTCTGAAGAGGTGGCAGTTACTCCTGGAGAAGGCGTCCCTGGTGAAGCGTTGCAACTGGCCGGGGCGAGGCGTCGGTGAACAATGTGTTAACTGCTCTACGGTTAAGTGTCTTAGAGACACTCAACCGTATCGTGGTTGTTGTCAGTGTCTTTAGGACTATGTAACCGTGTGATATGAAGTATACATCACATGCTATATTCATCTCACGGTAAGAATATACTTGGGATCAGTTATAGATACCAGTTCATAGCTTCTCCGAGCAGCTACCTGGTCGGAGACTAGGTGTAGGACCTTGTTCGACCAGGGTACCCTCATGTAACCTCTGGAATCCTTACGACCAGTGAGGTCGTTAGCCTTAGGGGTTACGACCATGAAGACGTATGGTCTTTTATTATGTATTAAGATAATACATAGAGGTTTTTAATCCTCGTCACGTCTGTTAGTAGTGACGCATATGCCGGAGGGTCGATTACAGTTAGTAAAACAGTACGAGATGGTATGTATTCACTTTAAAGTTGGAAAACTGTCTTGGGAACTAAAGAGTTTTTCTGTTCATTGGAGAAAAGGTTGCGTCCGTTGGACTTTTGGGTAACTCCCGATTGCAGTTAAGGAACTGCGGCTATAAAATCCCCATTGCACTTGGCTTTAGGGTTTTTACGCTCCCATATTTCCTTCAATCTCTCTCCATATTCTCGTGACGAATCTCTTCCGACCTCCTTTATTTTCCTTACCCAAGATCTTCTCTGACCACTGTTCTTAAACTCAAGCATGTCGGACTCAATCACCAAATGGTTAGTTTCAGATCTGAGTGGGAAGAAGCTCAAGGCTCTGGAGGAGATCGGGATGCTCCTGGATAAGAATTTGATCAAGTGGAGGTCAGCGGTCGGAGAACACTTTCTGAGCCATGGGGAAGGGGAGATTCCTGTCTTCCTCGTCTATGTTGAGTATGGGCTCAAATTTCCGGTGTACAAGTTTCTCCCGAAGGTTCTAGAGCACTATGAAGTTGAGCTGGTGAATCTGGCCTCAAACTCCATCGCCAACATCAGTATCTTCGCCTACCTTTGCGAGGCATACTTGGGGATCCGACCAAACTTGAAGGTCTTCAAGTATTTCTACAAGATGGCGAGGTCGGGGAAATCGGCTACCTGACCTGGGGAGTGCTCGCTGAGACTCCACGACGAGAAGGCCGATGAGTACATCTGGATGTTCCTGGAGTCTTCGTGGTCGTCATGGAAGAAAAGCTGGTTCAACATAACGGTCACGAAAGCGGACGACCTCTACTTCGCCAGCAAGGTGGCGAGCGAGAACCTCAACTGGCGGTCCATCGAGAAGAAGGAAGGAAGGGTCGGAAGGGTGGTCGATGCCATTTGAGACCTCAGTGCCAAGGGATTGACTGCTTGGCACATGGTTAGGGACTTTTCTATGCACCAGATTAGTCCCTTGAAGCTCTGAGAGCATTCCTTGCTCTGGTATGTTGGACGTGACGAAGTGATTATGGACTCAAAAGAAGGCAAGTCTTGAAAAACTCCGACTAGTATGGCCTATTTAGTTTATTATCTTATAACCTTGAAATCTCTTTGTCTTTTTGAAGTCCTTTCCTATGATGAAGTCAGATAGTGGATCAAAATGATCTGCACCGAGGAGCCTGATATCAACGCCGTATTCCCGGGTATTTTGGCCATCTTCTCTGAAGAAGAGAGACTAAGAAGACTCAAGGTAAATAACCACCTTTTCTTCATCTTTTATATATCCTCTAATCTGTATATGATTTTGCTATAATATATAGGTGGCCGGGCTGAGAATTATCAAATCCGGCGAGGATTCTACTTCTACCGTTGTTCCGACCGATTCCTACTCAGAGACCGCACAAGACGATGGTCTCCTAGAGGTAAAAAAAGAGTATTTGTAGAAAGGAATATATAATTTTTATGGAAAATTACATCGTCTGATTAAACTTGAGTTGTAATTCAGACGGGAGATAAAGAAGATCCGCAGACCGAAGTTGCAGAGGTCATTGGCCCTAGGGCGATCGTTCACAACCTGACAATTGCTACCAAAGCAACTGCCCTAAAAACCAACGAAGACACCATTTCTGACCAGCTGGTCAAGGACCTCAACCAACTGGTCGAGGATATCACTTCCGACTAGAGGTCGGGGATGTCATGGGTGCAACCAACCCTACCGGTTCAAAACCAGTGAAATCGGTTGACAAAAAAAGGAAGGTTGGTGCTACAGACATTGCTCCAGCGTACTTCAAGGTTAAAACAAAGAAGAAGACCAGGTATGCATACATGAAAGAGAATTATGTAAATACATACATTTAATGCTTCTGATGTCCTTAAGAGTTTGAATTTCCTTTCTTGAATTTTCAAAGGTCGTCTAGTGTTCCGGTCATCTCTGACCAGAGCACTCCTCAGGAGAAGGTTCCTGAGGAAAAGGAGGTTGAGCCAGCCCCTGAGCAGATGGTAGCGTCTGCGCCTGCTCAGGAACCTATGGCGGCTCCAACTCTGCCTAAGGAGGTAGAAGTTCCAAAAGGGTTCCAGCAGGTTTCGACTACTACTGGGGTCCTTCAGGGGATTTCTTCGAAGGCCCCTCATCCTACCGGCTTCCCCCATCATCATCGAATCTTCTACGATAAAGAACTTGATGAGACTTGGGATATAATATTGGACCATCAAGCAGAGAGGAGTTCTGATATTATTTTTGCCAAGTATAATCACATGACAATCCGAGTAAGTATCCCCGACCACTTCCATAGCCTTTTCCCCTAAAGTTTAAAAAAACTAAAAGAGTTTGTCATATCTGTAGCATATTGTGGATAACTTCGTTGTGGTCGGAGGACTGACCCATCGAATAAAACTTTTAGAGAAAAGAAACTCTGAATTAGAAAGTAAGAACTTTCCTCTTGTCTTCTCCTTTCCTTCTTTGCTATCTTGTTTCTCTTATGTTAATTAACTTCTCCTCTTATCATATTTGATTGATTCGAAGAAAATTAAAGAAGAGATCGTGGCCAAGGAAGCCGTAATAACAAAGTTTGAAGGTGTATACCCAACTAAGGACTGGTCGATCGAATTCTTGACGACCAGCAACAAGGAGATTATCGACACTTGTGAGAATAAAAGTCAAGGAAATTGGTCGTAAGCTTAACAAGGGTACTATCTGTTCTGATTATAATTATTTATCTTTGGTTCACCCGTGCAGAGCAAACTCAAGAAATAACCAGAGCGAAGAAAGGTCTTGAGTTCGAGCGCGGCCAGGGGGCAGAACTTGATCGGGAACTTGATGAAAAAGTTAAGGCTCTGAACAAGATGTTTTTCGATATAGGATCGGGATCACAACTGCCTCTCTTGAAGGATCCTATAGAGAAAATTAATTTTCTGGGCCAACAACTCGAAGATCTCTGAGGTCTGCTTAAAGCTACTCGAGATAACTATGCACAGACGATAAGGAAAGCTGTCGCTTATATAGTCAGCTTTTCTCTAGCAAAACTAAAGGCCTTCAACCCCTCTGTGCATCTCGAAGCTGTTGAGGAAGATTTCAACTGCTCGGGAGATGAAGCAACCAAGCTTATCGAGGAAATGATACCTCTCGGAAATAAGGTTGTGGAGGAAATGGAAGTCGGATCTCCAGCGCGCAGCAACTAGTCTGGTGATTCTAAATGGATGGTTGTAATATAAGAATTATAAAAAACTTACCTTTTACCATCAATAAAGTCTGTGTTTTATCTCTTTATTTTGCTAAGTACTCATATATTTCCTAGCACCCGACTGCTTCTATTAGTAGAAGAACTTTACAAAATAAGCAAGAGACCAGAAAAAAAGAGCATAAGCTACGACGATGGTACAAAGTATGTGTTGATTATGTAATAAAATGATTTAAGTAGCACTAGAAAATCAATGTGGTCAGAACAAGTGTATAACTTCGATTAGCTTTAGATCCTTTCCATAATCGAAATATTGTATAGTGCACTAAGTGGTCGGAAGATATTTTTTAGACTCAACTTGATGATGAGGAACCATGCAAAGAATGCATGAAAAAAATGATAAGTGTCATTGTTTATACTTATTATCATCGTAAGGGTTGCTAAGAACCAAATACATAAAAAATACTTTGTGAAACGTGCTCATGCTTAAGTTCCGACTGGCAACGAAGATCGTAAGAAAAGGACTGTCGCTAGGAAGCTCCTTCTAGTGGGCAAGACCACATGTGAAGAGGAGAGACTTTGACTAGGAGGCTTTCTGTGTTCCGACCAGTAGCCAAAACAAGAGTAGAACAGAATGTTGAAATGATAAAATTAAGTCTATAAGTTCTATAGCATGTAAGTAACTATATCAATTTATATGTGTTATGCTCCTTTTACTTCGCATGTTTCTTTGAGAAAAGAGTGTGGTCACGTATGAGAACCATTGACTTAATGATCATGACTAGGACCCTTACGGCGTTTGACTTATATGTCTGAGCCAGAGAGTAATAGAGATCCTTTAAAAGGACATCGTAGAGGATTTGGTCTTCTCAGACCAATTAGACAACAATAGTAGGCAACCAGAGTATGGGTGCAGGCATATAAACAATATCACTCATCAGGGAAAGTAAAGAAATGATAAATCTTTATTGAAAATTGACAGAATATAAAATACATTTATACAAAGAACTTACGCAATTGGTCAATATTTTAAGAGTTTGACAAAACACGCTCGTCTGATATAGCTAGTCGTACCGAACCAGGTTTGGTGACTTCGACCACAGTGTATGAACCTTCCCATTTGGGAGAAAGCTTATTGCGATTAGCCTGGTTCTGAATTTTTTGTAGAACCAGATCACCTACAGCTAGGTTGCAAGGTTGCACCTTACGATTGGGGTACTTTCGCATGGCTTGTTGATAAACCACCGATCGTATAAGGGATTGATTTCATCATTCTGCAAGGAAATTGATATCATCGAGTCTTCGTTCTATCTGATCGTTCTCATTGAAACAATCAGTTCTAGCGGAGCGAAATTTCAGTTCGGAGGAAGCATGGCTTTAACACCATAAACTAGAAAAAATGGTGTTTCACCGGTCGCACGACTGGTCGTGGTTCGAATGGCCCGTAATACATAAGAAAGTTCTTGAACCCAAGCTCCTGACTGTTTTGTTAACCGATCGAACACTCAATGTTTCATTCCTTGCATAATGATACCATTAGCTCACTCGACTGCTCTATTGCTTTGTAGATGAGTGACAGAAGTGAAATGTATCTTGATACCTAGATCCTCGCAGAATTCTTGAAATTTTTGCTAGAGAACTAGGTACCGTTATCTATGATTATACGACTGGGTATACCAAATTATGTGATCACATTTTTTTTGTGAGAAACCTCTTAGAAGCTTCAGTTGTTATTTCAACAACCGGCTTAACTTCTATCCATTTCGTGAACGTGTCAATCATGACGAAAATGAACTCGAAGCCCCCGGGTGCTCTTGAGAAAGATCCTAAAATGTCTAGTCCCCAGGTTGCAAAAGTCCAAGAAAGAGGTATTATTTGCAAAGCTAGTGCCGGCTGATGTATTTGTCGACTATGAAGTTGACACTGCACGCAGGTCGTCACAAGCTCTTTTGCATCATGAAGGGCAGTTGGTCAGTAGTATCCTTGCCTGAAGGCTTTATCGACCAGTGTTCTGTAAGAATGATGTGCTCCATAGACTCCTCCGTGAATGTCGGTTAGCAACTTAATGCCATCCGTTTGAGATATGCATCTCATCAACACTCCGTTAGATCCTCGTTTATACAAGATACTTTCGATCAAAGTGTATGATTTGGCTTTTCGAGCTATATGATCAACCTCTACATCATCTTCAGGAATAATGCCATGCTGAAGATAATTATAAATCGATATCATCCAATCTCTACCGGCATTGTGCTTGACGACCTCATGTGGAGCATCTATATTCGCATGATCGATTTGTACGACCTCTAGTGGAACATCTATGTCCTCAAAATGCTCGACCACCGAGGGTGAATTGAGTTGCTCGAGAAAAACTCTGGGCGGAACAGGTGACCTTGTGGAGGCCATCCGTGCCAGCTGGTCTGCCAGAAAGTTTTTCTTTCTAGGAATATGTTGGATCTGAAAACCGAAGAAGTGCTTTTCGAGTTTTCGTACTTCTGCCAAATAAGATGACATCTTGGTACTTGAGCAGTGATACTCTTTCCCGACTTGATTCGCTACTAGTTGAGAATCGCCTTTCACTAGTAATCTGCGAATCCCGAGTGCTCTGGCTGCTCAGAGTCCTGCTAGTAGACCTTTGTATTCTGCCACATTATTTGCAGCAGGAAAGTTTAGCGAGCCATTCTAGGTGGTCGACTTCACTAATAAATCCAGCCTTGAGCAGCTTGTCGATCTCCGACTGAATTGCCTACTTCCGGTCAGGTGCGAAGCGCCTTAGCCTCTACTTGACCGATTTTTTGTTAGGCTAGAGAGCTAGCATGTGCTCGATCACCTCCCTTGGGACTCCGGGCATGTCGGATGTCTGCCGGGCGAATACGTCCTGGTTTGCTCGGAGGAATGAGATGAGCGACTCTTCCTATTTGGGGTCAAGTCCTGCCCCGATCCATACCTTTTGGGCAGACGCATTAGCGTTTCTTGACCCAGACGGTATGTTGGCACTTTCCAGAGGAGCGTCTTTGCCGAGTGGTACCCCCTTGGTCTCGTCGGAAGGTTTTGGCACCATCTTTGGCCTCAAGTGCTTGACCTACATGGTAGGCGGATTAGTTTCCCAGGTCGGAAGCTCATCGACCAGTTCTATAGACTTCCGATCACATGCATAAGCTATTTTTCGATCTCCTCGAACCGTGATGACTCCTTTCGATCCTAGCATTTTTAAACTCTAATAACCGTAATGCTGGCTATCAAGAATTTTGCTAAGGCCAGATGACCAAGGATTCCATTGTATGCAGTTTCGAAATCCACCACATCAAATAGAACCTTTTCTGTTCAAAAATTGTCGGGTCTTTCGAACGTAACCGGTAGGGACAACTGTCCTATTGGTTTGGTGGTAGAACCATGAACTATGCTGTGGAAAGCATATTTCACAGGTTTTACCTTAGATTTCGGAATCTGCATCTCTTCCAATGCTCCCGTAAATAAAATATTTAAAGAGCCACCTCCATCTATTAAGACTCGTTTAACTTTACAATTATTAATAGTAGGTTTGACTATGATAGAAAACCTACCTGGTCGAGTCGACAGGATAGAGCAGTCTTCTTTGCGAAGGAGATTACAGTTTTCGACCACCTGGACGACTTGACGGTGATCGGAGATTGGGCAAGGTTGACCTCCCGCTCCACAGCTTTCAGATATCATCTTGAGTCGTATGAAGAAGATCCTCCGAAGATCATATCCACAGTGTGTTATGGCTCCTGATACTCCATATCTTTATCACCATCTTTATCCTTCTTGGAGCTAGGTTCTTCGAGTTCTGTTACAGAGGGGAAAGGACATTTACCTGAGTAGTAATCCTCTAGTTTCTTTTGTCGGGCCCAACAACTATGTAGATCATGCACTGCTACCTGGTGAAGTGGACACTACTTCTTGCCTTTCTTGTAATCATCGATCGAAGTTTTTGCCTTGTTCCAACCGAAAAAGTCTTATTGCCCTTGGTAAATTTTTCTAGAATTGCAAGGACTTCTTTGTTGTCGGGCTTGCGATTCTTCTTATTCTTGAGAGACTTCTTGCTTTTCTTCTCTAACTTCTCCAGGCCTAGTTGGAGATCTTTATCTTTTCGATCAATAGCTTCACATCATTCGACTGCTTCACTAGCAGCTACATACTTGTCTGTTATGTCGAAAAGTTCGACGGTCATTCGTGGAGAATTTATTGTAATATCCTCCGTAAACTGGTGATTCCTTAGCCCTGCTTTAAAGGTCTGGATGATAGAAGACTTTGCCATCTCTGGGATACAGTTTCGAACCTGACTAAATCTCTTGATATATTGTCGAAGAGTTTCATTGATTTTTCTTTTCATCCGATAAAGATCATCCTCCTTCCCAGGATGATCGTACGTCCCTTGAAAGTTGGCGATCAGAGTATCACGGAGCTGCTCCTAAGTGTAGATAGATCTGACCGGTAGGTTGAGCAACCACGACCGGGCAGACCCTTTAAGGACCGTGGGCAAGTAATTTGCCATCACGTTGTCATTACCACCAGTAGCCTTGATGGCGATAGTATAAATTTGAAGAAATTTTAATGGGTTTTGAGTCCCATTGAACTTCTCTATGTTGGTTGGTCGGAACCTGTCCAGCCAACGAACAGCTTGGAGACCTACCGAAAATGCTTGGCAGCCCGTAATGGAGTCGTGGCGGCTTCTCTGAAAAGGAGCCAGATTATAGTCAGTTGGGGATCGGTTCCTTATATTTGCATATCTAGAATCTGGTGTCCCAATCCGGTCATGGACGTTATAATAACATATTTGACCACCTGCTTGGTTTAGATGATGCCTGAGATCGTCTGAATCAAGTGATCGTTCCTCTTGACGAGGAGGAGGAGTGGCTGCTGTGAAGAGCCGTCTTCCCTCGTGATTTTCTGGTCGGAACCTACGAGGGGGTCTTGGTGTCGATCGGTCCTCCGCTCGACAATGTTGTCCTCTACTGAGAGAGGAGCACTAGGACGAAGTCATCGTGTGACTTTACGAGTTCCTTTGCTCCCGGTACATTTCTGTACGCTGCATGGTTTGTTGGAGGATCTCGACACCTGACCTGCAAGCTGAGCATAATCTGGAGTTCATGCTAAAGCAGGATCTAGATTATTCATAATATCCCGGACTCGTTGTAGGTTTTGTGTTGTTACCGAAGATCGCTTAAGATTCCGGTTGACCCTGTCTAACCCCTTACTTGTGGTGGGGTAGGAACAGGTGAATTAACTAATACACGCCCATTAGCTTGGTTGCCTCCAGTAGTTGGTGCTTGAGCGCTAGTACCATTTCCACCAGCAAGTGGTGGCGAGTTAACTCACGGAGGATCGTGCATGGCATCCGGACTGGTATCTTCGTTTGCGTTAACTTCGTTGCGCCAACAGTAATCTTCCAATGAGCTCCCGTCATAGCTAAGGGAGAGCCTTCTAGAGCTTCAGCAAGGAGCCTCCACGACAGGGAGCGGTTGGAGATTACCGTCTCTAGTGGACTTTGTGGTGGACTCAGATTGATCCGGCGGGTTGCCGATCATATGCTGAGTTTCACCATGTCTACTTGGCCTACGACCGGTGATAACTTCATTGATACCCTTACCAGATGTCGATTAGCCTCCGAAATACGTAGGAGCTGTTGGCGAATACTGGTCGCCCATGACAATATCGAGAGTACATGGACTCTCTGATTACAGCGCTGGGCTTCCGTTGTCGCTTTTGCTGGTCGGATCGACTGGGCTTGTAGAGGCATTTGGACGTTCCGAACTGGTCAGAACGAGCGGTTCCTCTAAGAGCGCCATTGATGCTGGCGATGAATCCTCCTCCATCCGGTCGATTTCGCTAATCTCTACGAATGGCGAGCCGACGGAGGAGGAGGATGATGACATCCTATTTTCTTCCATGGCGTGAATGCATGCGTCCATGTCGAGGTTGGAGTTGTCCGCCAGGTCAAACCCGTTTTTCTCATCCCAAGTCCTAGTCATATTCGCATGAGCGATGATGGGGTAAAGGAAGTGGATGAGGAATGCTTGAGTGAAGTAATCTTCAAGAACTCAACGCCTTCTACCCCATGAATGGCGCCAGCTGTCGACGATCAAGTCGCCTCTTACGAAATAAATAGAGGAAAATGGCAAAGAGTTCTTAGGAGAGAATGATATTGCTCTTTATTGCTATGAACTGGATCCTTTACAAGAGATGCCCTCGACAAGGCGGTGGACTAATACTAATTATACTGAGTGTAAGACTTGCTATACCATTGAATCAGGCTTGAAACATGAATCTATTGCCAATTGCTGTGCTTTAATATAATGGAATGCCATTGTTCCTCCGTGCTCCATCTTTAAATAACCATCGAAGATGTGGCAGTTACTCCTAGAGAAGACGCCTGTTGGAAGTGACACGTCTGGCCAGAGGGTCAGTTACATTTAGTAAAACAGTAACTGATCATCGGTTGACGTCTGTAAGACACTCAACCGTATGGTGGTTGTTGTCACTGTCTTAGGACTATGAAACGGCGCGTGGTATGGACCAAATATGACATGTGTTTCATTCATCACATAGTAAGGAATATACTTGGAATTAGATTAGATGTCGGTTCATTGCTTCCTCGAGCAGTCATCTGGTCGGGGACTGGGCACAAGACCTCATTTGACCAGGGTTCCCATTATGTAACCTCTGGTATCCTTACGAACATAGAGGTCGTTAGCCTTAGGGGTTACAACCACGAAGACATATGGTCTTTTATTATGTATTAAAGTAATATATAGAGATTTTAATCCTTGTCACCCTAATTTCCTGTTGTGGCATTTATCCCCCGAGATTTAGACTTTCTACCATCGTACATGGATTTTTTTTAAAAATTGCCTCTTGATTCCATCTAATTTGAGTCATTATTTCGTGGGATTTGGTGAGTGAGATTTTAAACCAAGATTTTTCTCATCGCACAAACATCACTCCTTCAATGCTCCGATGTATTGATGCCTGCTTGTAAAATGTTGGGGTATCAAGAACACACGCAATTCCAACAAAATTAAGCTCTAATTTGAAGCTGCATTCATTCAATGCCATGGGCTGAAGGTGGTGAAAGTATACTTCCTTTCAATATTCCCCTTCTTGGATTGAACATTGTTATATGATACTTGATGGAGTTTCTAGAGTCGCTGCTTAAATTCCCTATTGGAGATTAGGCTTTTTTGGAAAAGGGTATTGCAGTAAGTGAATTGGGTATACCGATAAAGGGTATGGTAGTATAACTTTCCATTATACTAAAAGCTGGTACTTGTTGCATGCCCATCGGTCATTACATGTTGGTTTACATTATACTCCCACTAATACCTCTTTCTTAACTAATAAAAGAAGGAGTTTACCCCTATATGGGAACAGATCGTCCCACCTTGTTCCAAAGAAACACATGCTCCGTTTCTCGTTCCTCTCTCAGCGCTTAATCGTGTGATTTGTGTCTGATCCCCCACTTCTCCCACGGTCTAGTGTAAGGTAGGAACTACCTCCCGATCCATCTCCATCTAGCGTTGCCTCCTCTTCTCCACCACGAACCAAACTCTAGCATCACCGCCGCCACCTAAGCTTTGCCGATTCCTTTTCCATTGTCTCCGCCACGGACGAAATCGACGATGACCCCAACGCCGACGAGCTCCCGTCGAGCCACCGCCGCAAGGATTCACCGCCTCCACAAGCTGGCATCTCCATCTCTGCTCTATCATCTTATTCCTTGTCCCCAACTACTACTACTCTACACCGACAATGACCACATCTTCACATTGGCCCCTTCCTTTCGTTCTCTCATCCCCTCAAAGACGAGTGCCACCACCACCTGATTCACCACTTACCATCACTAGCCTCCTAGCAGCCGAAGCCGCGAGGCGAAGAGAGCTATGGTGTGGGAGAGCAGAGGTGTCAGCGCCATGACGCGACTACACTTCACCCAGTCGCCCCACCCAGGTAATTCACATATGCAACAGTCGGGCGATTGGGGGACGAGGTGAACTACATTCTCCCCCTCGTTCGACATCTTGCCGCCGGTAGAAACAAGGGCCAAATTGCACCATCGGGCACAATCTGTGGTACAATCCTCTTGCCTAGATAAACATTGCAATCGATTCACAGTTGTGTAGAGGGATTGATCCCCAATTTTCCCTAATGCATGCATATGGGGGGACGCTTTTGATCCCAGGCGTCCTCAGCCAAAACCAATTGGGACTACTGGTAGAGTTGATGTAGACTAGATATGCGCGACACCTATGTTTTTCTTTCTTTTTTGATGAAATGCGCGGCGCCAATGGTCGATTACAAGGTAGTACTCCCAATTTTCCTAACCGTATGCAGATCTGGAGAGCTGGTCTATTAACGCTGGGCACCGCCCACTTGATGCACTTTGTTCTAGGCACTGATGCAATGCTGGAGGCATTCTATTAGGAATTTGGGAGCACGTGGTAACCATTGTAGTATTTGTTTTGTTCCCCTAATTTTTTTATGTTGTGGCATTTATCCCACCGAGATTTAGACTTCCCACCATCGTACATGGATTTTTTTTAATTGCCTCTTCATTCCATCCAATTTGAGTCATTATTTCGTGGGATTTGGTGAGTGACATTTTAAACCAAGATTTTTCTCATCGCACAGACATCACTCCTTCAATGCTCTGATGTATTGATGCCTGCTTGTAAAATGTTGGGGGTATCAAGAACACACGCAATTCCAACAGAAGTAAGCTCTAGTTTGAAGCTGCATTCATTCAATGCCATGGGGTGAAGGTGGTGAAAGTATACTTCCTTTCGATATTCCCCTTCTTGGATTGAACATTGTTATATGATACTTGATGGAGTTTCTAGAGTCGCTGCTTAAATTCTCTATTGGAGATTAGGCTTTTTTTGGAAACGCGTATGTGCAATAAGTGAATTAGGTATACCGATAAAGGGTATGGTAGTATAACTTTCCATTATACTAAAAGCTAGTACTTGTTGCATGCCCATCAGTCATTACATGTTGTTTTACATTATATTCACACTAATACCTCTTTTTATTGAGAAAATGACAATGGCATTGAACCTCTAGGCTATTAGTGGGTACAAGGGGTATTTTTAAATCGAAGGGTCATGTTTTTCCTTCCTTCTTACCATCATAAGGATATTGTTCTTAGAAGAGCATACTTAGTGATACTTAGAATATGAATAATACATATGCAGATTGCAAAGTTATAGTTTCAGACTAGATCTTGGTTTTGGTTCGTTTTTGTGGCTAAAGTTTTGAAAGACTTGGTTTTGGTATCAGTACTACTCATGTAACTAGTATAGTCATTTATATTTGCAGGATCTTTAGTGTGAATCTTTGTCTCATGCTTTCTAAATTCTTAAAGTTTCCATAGTTTTGCTGATGTCAGTAAAACTTGTTATCCCTGTGCAGGAGGGCTGGAATATTTGGGTAGCTATCCGAAATTGTGTGTAAAGTCACCTTGTTTTAGCATTTTTTTTGAAACTATCAGAAACTTTGGTATGTACTGATAACCTTGTTCTGTCCAGTAGAGCAGGTCTTAAGTTTGAACCCTTGTCTTGTAGCACATAGTTGTGATGTTGTGGCACCATCGTTGCACAAAGGACAAGTCATAAGAATATAATATTATGAAGTATGAGAGCATTCCAAATAAAAAAGGTCTAATACCATATTGATTTTGTTTTATAAAGAAGTATCAAGGGAATAAAATATTTATTAAGCATGTCTGACACGTTGGGTACCATAGCACTATGAAGTAGGAAGTGATTTGCGATACTACTCGATCCTGGTATTCAGTATAGTTCCATTACCTAATCAGAATTAACTTGTACTCATCTAAAAAATGAACTAACTTGTACTACATGCAATTTGGTACAAAAGAAGTTGTTGTCTTCACATATTGTCACCTCTGATAGGCTTGAGCCAGGAAGCTCAAGAAGCTCAGTTCTAGCTGATAGACCATTGAGTGCCCCCTTCATGTAAGCCTTGCATATTTTGGTTTCATTTTTATCTCCTTTGTACACTTCATCGAGAAGTATGCGACTATTCCAGGATTAAAGGCGAATAGTGCTATGAAGTCTCTCCGCCTATAATTTCAGCTCGATAGACCTCGGAATGGGGGTTGTGGTGAAGCACTGTTGTATTTCTAGCTAGCTTCGACCTTAGAATGGGGGCTTCAACGACATCATACGAGGTTTCAGCCTTTAGTCAGACGAAGGCACGAATCGAGGTTTCTGGTGGGCGGTGGCGCAGCCAAGGTTTACTTGACAAGCTATATATGAGGATGGATCTTCCATAAGGCTACCACATCAACTTCATTTCTAAATTTTTGTTAATATTTCTGTTTAATGCAGGATGTCTAATTTATCAGTTGGTTTGTAGCTATTTTACATGATGGTCTGACAGTTATTTATGTATTGAAGTATACTATGAAAAAATGTTGATTGGTTCATTCATTTACATAATTGTGGCATGTAGTGCTTATTCTATCATGTTGCGCTAATGTGATACTTGTAGATATATGTATCACCATCTTTTAATTGATTGATTTGCTTTATGTGTTAACAGAAAATATTATCTGTGTAAGGTTTTAAAATCCGTTGCAACACACGGACACCTTGCTAGTCCAATAAGAAATTAATGGATGTGCATCTTCCTTAGCGCAATCTTCTTTGGAATTTCCTAGTTCCAATTCGATCCGGGAGAGGAAGGCGCACCGATTGGTTTAGTTGGTTAATCGTAGTGTGCAATCTGTTAGAGCATGTACAATAGGCTTATGTCAGCCGTTTATAGTTATTGCCACGTATGATTTTTGCTAACGTGGATGAAAGAGAATAAAGAGAGAGAAATATGTTGTCTATAATCCTATAACCGACTATAGCACAAGAAACAAGAAAAGCATTAAAAGATTGTGTGTTCTATAAAGACAACTAAAAAGACAGCAGCCATCTGTACTATTATATGAGCTGTCTTTAGTGTTGTCTACATATGACATGAAGAGTTGATATAAACAACAGCTATCTATATTATTGTACATAATTAACAGTAGTCTCGGCACTTATACCCAGCTAGTCGTAGACCCGTGGACTAATGCTTACTTAGCAGAGCCTACGAACTAGGGAGCTAACTTTAATCTACCCACCGTTTTTATTCTTATTTGAGCACGTACAAATCTGCAGATCTAGGTGGTTGTAACTAACAAAAAAAGGAGGCCAAATTTGCTGAAGTTGTTGCCATATTGCAGTAATTGCTGGGCCTACTTAAATGAGCACTGATCAATGATTGGATGTTTTTAAAAACGCTGGTTCTTTTTTTCTCTCGTGACGTTCCTACGGAATTCCTTTGTCAAATGGGAGATTGCATGCAACATGCAGTACTTTGATCGAAATGAAAACGTGGATTAAGGGAACAACTGGCAGGAAAAACACAAATATAGCAAGAAAAACGAAAATTTTTTAGACGACGGGAACATGTTCCCGGCTAGTGCAATCAACCTAAGTCTCGCATACATATCATCTGTTCAAATCCCAGAAAATCCATACAAATAACACAACAAACATGTAAGAAAATCGAAGAATTGAAGTCATCAGTCAAAGAGATAAATTCCTACGGTTGCCAAAACACAACAAAAATGTAAGAAAAACGAAGAATTGAAGTACGATTTGTGGGAACGCACTTTTGTCATCGAGAGACGTAACCCGAATTGACGTTTTCAGGAACGCGCAGTGCTTTTCGCTTTTCAGTGACGGGGACATTATTTTTCGTAGACTCCTCCCTCTCGCACCCTCCTCCTGCTCACCCATTACTATCCCTCTCGCGGGCGTCGGTGGATCGCGAGGGGCGGCGGCAACGGCTGCGGGCCGTGAACACGGCCGTGGATCGCGGGCTCGACCTCGTCCCGCGGGCGACTGGGCGGCGCGGCGGCACTAGCAACGGCGGCGGAGGCGGCGGCGGGCTCCTCTGGCGCCGGTGGTTTCTCGAGCCAGGCGCGCCGGCGCCGAGACCTCCTCGGCGCCGTCCCACAGCACGATGCTTTGACAGGTGACGAGGCTTTATGTGCAGAGGAATGCAGGGGATTTTTCCCGTGGGTTTAGGCTATTGTTTTTATTCCTGCGAATTGTCTTGATTGCTGCGAAATGTGTAGGCAACGGAATGATTCCTATGGAATTTGGATCCCGTTTCCGACGTTCCTAATACCTTCAACAAGAAAATTCCATTTTCCTCTCTTTTTCTCCCGAATCGTACAAATTTCTGCCAAGAAATCCCTCGCGGAGCAGCCACCCCCGACCTTTTAGCAGAAAGGGAATTTGTATCCGGAATGTCCATCCTTTGGCCTAGTTGTTTGGTCCATACTGACTGGTAGTAGACGGCAGTGAGGGAGAGATGTTTCTTTTGGAATTTAAATTGAAACTGCAATTTCGAAGAGAAGCTTTGAAGGGGTCTGGTTCTAAATCTGACTGTATTACTCCTAATTTCGTTTCAATTCCTTTGAAAATTTTGGAATGTTTTTGTTTAATTCTTTTTGTATTGTATGGAGATCATCGATGTCAAAAGATTGTTTTTTTAATCTTTTATGGCGAATTTATATATGAGGGTTTTGGTGTGGCTTTTCGGTATCAATAGTAGTTTTCAACAAAGGCACTTGGCTCAATCACCAATTAATTGTCTTGAAAAATCTTCTATTTTTGTAATCCTTTTTTAATACACTCGAAATAATTTAGCTGGAGCATTTTCTTGGCAGCAGGAATGGTTTAGTGTGGAGTATTTGTCTGAACAGAAGGAATGCCGTAAGGATCTACTGAGGATTGGTTGGCGATTATGGAGAATGATCATGTTGATGTGGATGATCTGGGATCAGGGTGGCTTGAAGTGAAAAAGGTAAGGCTATTATTGTACATGTCTAGCCCTGTTCAATTCTAATTCCAGAGAATGATTGAAGTTGTCTGCACTATATCTCCCTCCGATCACCATGTTGATAAATGTAAGGCTAAGGCCTTAAGTGGCACAAGTTTGATTCATTCAACAAGGTGGTCTTCTAACCGTACCCTTTAATTCTGGACATAACAATTGGAGGGCTTTCAGCGTAGAATATTTCTAGTTTTCTACCTCGTGTGTGGTCATATCCAGACAGGCAAACACAAAAGCTTGGCCAAGTGTGACAATAAATAATTTTTCCTTGGTTAGCAATTAAAGTAGAGAAGTAAACCAAGATTGAATCTAGCAGATGTGCTGGTGTGGAGCTTCTGTGCTATATGCTTAACAAAAGGATGCATTATCCATTGACAGAATTTTGCCATATTCCATTGTGGATAGGATGACAACAAAGTCAATTCTATTGCTTTGCATGTTTGTCCGTGTACACCTTAGCAGAGGATCTACTGTAATGCGGTGCTTTAGCAATTGATCTGGACTGTTTGGCCATGATCCAATTGGTAGGACTGGCCAAAAGACACAGCTACAGTACCCTCTTCCTTTGTTATAGCAAAGGCAGAGGATACGCTACCCATCTTGCAAGTACATAGTCTTCTATAACCAAGATAAGCCCTGGAAATAGGTCTAAGCTGCTTCAAGGTTATTGGCTCTTCCAAAAGTTTTTTTTATTGTCGATTATCAAGATAGCACCACAAATTTAAAACTTTGTGCTTTTGTATTTTCTTTTATTGTGTGTGTTAAGCTCAATCATGTTTTCATATGGTTCTGTATTTTGCCGGGACAACTCTTACTGCTGTTGTTCTTAACTTGCTATACTTCCATTTAACAGAAACATCGATCCAGCTCAAAATTCACATTGCAGAGGTCTTCAGGAAGTTCCAGTCATAAAACTCCAAACTTGTCGTCGCGGTCTCAGACCAACTATAGCAGTGATAGTTTAAGATGGTGTGACAGGCCGCAATGCCCACCTCAGAGCACAAATGTTAATGTTGGTATTGATGAATCGGGTAGTAGAGAAACAACCAAAGTTCATTGTGATAAATGTGTTGATGTAGGTGCAAGTAACCTGAAGAGTGGCTTCAGTGCTTCAGCCTCAGAACATGTAGTCAACAAACCCGAAGAACCGCCATTGGCTGAAGAAACAAGTGAACCTCCCAAAACTGATAAGATTGATCGCATAGATCCTTCAGGGCCTCATGAATCCTCCAACTGTTCAAGTGGTCTTGCAAAATCTGCATATCCTTTTGATCATGTCAAAGACCCTCCGAAGACAGAGCCAGTGGGTGTTTTGTCCAACACATCTGTCAAGTTTGGAGATTTTGATGAAGTCCCAGGACTAGCATTACCCTCAGATGCACACAGAGATAATAATTCTTCTAGAAAACACACGCATGATGAAGAGGCAACACAATTCAAAAATGGATCAAAAGATGAAAGTAAACTTAAAGCTGAGATGAATTCTTGTAAAACAATTGATGGGACATCTCCTATGATTATTCAAGGAGCAGAGACACCCAGTGAAAATAAGAGAAAGTCATTGGATACATGTGAAATACCAGATAGTCCTTCGGATGTTAGTGGTTCAACTGCCTTAGCTGATTCTGTCTCCCTGGACTGCTCAACTAATGATCTTGAAGTTCCAGTGACATCTTCGTCTGTTGCTTCCACAGAAAGTCAAACGGTACTTCATGACCATGCACCAGCCTCTGCAGATTTTGGAGGTGAAACCGCCGAGAGCAAAGAAAGATTCAGGCAGAGGCTTTGGTGCTTTCTTTTTGAGAATCTGAATAGGGCTGTGGATGAACTGTACCTCCTCTGTGAATTAGAATGTGACATGGAGCAAATTAATGAATCCATACTTGTTCTTGAAGAAGCTATATCCGATTTTCAAGAACTGAAATCCAGGGCAGAGCATTTTGATAACACCAAAAAGTCTCCTGGTGTACCAAAGGAGGGGATGCCAATGACTGTGAAAGCCGACCATCGGAGACCTCATGCCTTGTCTTGGGAGGTCTGTGTTCTCACCAGTCTGTCCAGATAACTTCTCGTGGCTCATTTTCATGTTACACCTTTTAATTTGATCTGCAAAATTGTGAAATATGCTTATGTGATTGCTGCCTAGCATTTCTTTTCTGTTTTTCGAATTTCTTTCGCACCATTTAATAATTTATTGAACAGCTAGTTGCGTGCACATAGTATTCTCCTCCTTGCATCAACATATATACATGAATAATTGAACAAGCACCTGCACTGTGTTGAGTTACTGGACCGGGAACTCTTAAGGAATTAATAGCTGCTATTTTTTTTCCTTTTCTTCCTTCTGCAACACACTTTTTCTGGAATACAACTCTATTATGTTATAGTGCTAAAAAAAATCTTGTTTGGTATATCATATATGCAGGTCAGACGGATGACAAGTTCACCACACAGGCAAGAGATATTATCTTCATCTCTAGAGGCCTTCCAGAGAATCCAATTGGAACTGGCACGCAAGCAGGCTGGTATAACAACAGAGAGCTTTGCATCAAGCTCTTCTGGAGAAGTTTCAGGTGGCTCTTCAAAGTTGACTACAGCATCAGCAACTGTTGGGAATATCAGTTTGAAAGTGGAGAGTCAGGTGAAGCTTTCTGATGGTAGTGAGAAAAAGATTACTGGAGAGAGACAAAACAAGGATGCATTCAAGTCAGGTAGATCACTTCCACAGAGTATGCCTTCATTTTCTGCAAAGAGTAGAAGAGGGGCACTAGAACCAATCTCTGAGATTGAGAAACACACTTTTAGGAGGGATAGGGAATTGCCAGAAAACAAATTTGACAGGCTCAAGTCAACGGATATTGTGAGAAAGAGGACGGTCCATCTCGAAAAGGAGAAGCAAAATACAGCACCGTGGAAGTCAATGGATGCCTGGAAGGAGAAAAGAAACTGGGAAGATATACTGAAATCTCCTGTTCGGAGTTCTCGTGTCTCTCATTCCCCTGGTGTTGGCAGAAAAGTTACAGAGCGTGCTCGTGTTCTACATGACAAGTTAATGTCTCCTGAAAAGAAGAAAAGAAGTGCTTTGGATATGAAAAGAGAAGCAGAAGAAAAGCACGCACGAGCTTTGCGAATCAGGAGTCAACTAGAAAGTGAGAGAGTTCAGAGGTTACAACGTACCTCTGAAAAGTTAAACCGTGTCAATGAATGGCAGGCTGTGCGCAGCTCAAAACTACGAGAAGTAATGAATGCACGCCATCAACGTGGTGAATCTCGTCATGAAGCATATCTTGCTCAAGTTGCGAAAAGAGCTGGTGATGAGAGTATTAAGGTCAGTGAGGTCCGTTTTATTACATCACTGAATGAAGAAAATAAGAAATTCTTGCTGAGGCAGAAACTTCATTATTCTGAAATGCGGAGAGCTGAAAAGCTACAGGTAATCAAAATAAAGCAGAAGGAGGACACTGCAAGGGAAGAGGCCGTCTTGGAACGAAGAAAGCTGCTTGAAGCTGGGAAGATGCAGCGCCTTGCTGAAATACAGCGTAAGAAAGAAGAAGCTATAGTCAGAAGAGAAGAGGAGCGCAAAGCATCTAGTGCTGCACGGGAAGTGAGGGCTGCAGAGCAGCAACGAAGAAAAGAGATAAGAGCAAAGGCACAACAAGAGGAAGCTGAACTTTTAGCACAAAAATTAGCTGAAAAGCTCCGTGAAAGTGAGCAGCGCCGGAAGTATTACCTTGAACAAATACGCGAGAGAGCTTCAATGGATTTTAGGGACCAGCTTTCACCTTTTCAGCGGCGCTTTCCAAGTAAAGATAGCCAAAACCGTTCTATTTCAGCTAATAGCGGAGACGATTCACAAATAATAGGCACTGCCAGCACTGCAGAATCTATAGTTAAATCATCTAATGCCACACAGATGAAACGAAGGATTAAAAAGATTCGTCAGAGATTAATGGCTCTCAAGCATGAATTTGTTGAACCACTTATAGGTGAAAATACAGGAATCGCTCACAGGGCTGCTCTAGGAGCTGCCAAAGCTAAGTTAAGTAGATGGCTTCAGGACCTGCAAAGACTTCGTCAAGCTAGAAAAGAAGGTGCTGCAAGTATTGGTTTAATTGTTGGTGACATGACAAAGGTACTTCTTATTCGTTACATATTGCACTGTTGTAACAAAGATGATTACTAATAGCACTTTCTGTTTATTTTGGCACAGTATTTAGAAGGAAAGGATCTCGAACTACATGCTTCTCGACAAGTTTGTTTGCTTGATTTCATTGCATCTGCTTTACCTGCCTCTCATACTTCGAGGCCTGGAGCTTGTCAAGTCACTGTCTACCTTTTGCGCCTGTTGAGAGTGTTGCTCTCACTTCCAGCTAATCAATCTTATTTTCTAGTACAAAATCTTTTACCTCCGATTATTCCCATGCTATCTGCATCACTTGAGAATTACATTAAGGTGGCAGCATCACACTCTGGAAGTTCAAATCTTCTGTCAAGCAAAACTTCAACTGAGAACACGGAGTCAGTAGGTGAAGTGTTAGATGGCTTTTTATGGACTGTGACCGTGATTGTTGGTCACGAATATCTCAATGACGAACAACTCCAAATGCAGGGGGGTTTGATAGAACTGATTGTGGCTTATCAAATAATCCATCGTATGCGAGATCTTTTCGCCCTTTATGATAGGCCGCAGGTGGAAGGATCCCCACTCCCATCATCCATACTATTTGGTCTCAATCTTTTGGCTGTTTTAACATCTAAACCTGGAAATTTCTCTACCATTGATTGGGAGTCCTGCAAATGCAGAACTCTAGGTGGTAATCTATTTCAAGAATATGAATATCTTAGTTCACAAGACATAGGAGTAGGGAACCAGTTGATGGCACCAGACCAGTCTGGAGATGTCAAATTGCCATCTACCAAGTTTGATCTTTCGAAATGTGATTACTGCGTGTCTAGTGAACCGGTTGAAGAAAATAAGTCCTCTGAACAACATGAATTGAACATTCCAGGTGACAGAAGATCGGTTGATGAAGCTAGAAAAGACTTGTCAGGCCTCTCTGCTGGCCTGAATAACTCCGGGTCCATGTCAGAAATACAATCGTCTGATTTGGGAGATACAATAGAGCAGCACTCTGAAATTCCCAGTCAGAGAGATGAAAATAGCACTATGGATGGTTGCCATGAAGGAAGAAAGGTGAATAACGTATGTACGGTTTTGAATGACAGTCGTGGAAAAGGCAATGAAATAAACCTAAAACAACCTGTAGTGCTTGTACTTTCTGCCATGGCTGAGACAGGCCTTGTTAGTCTGCCTTCACTTTTGACAGCTGTGTTGCTCCAGGCAAACAACAGATCGTCATCAGAACAGGTTTGTCTTTCTGCTTGTATCAAGGTGCAACATTGCTGTTTGTTTGAGAAAAGTTTGTTATGTTATCTCCAAACTCATCTTAAGAGTCACTTGTACAAGATCGCAGTTGAAATCTTTGTAGAAGTCACATTCATTTGGATATGTAACATCGAAGATATCTCAGTTTCAAAACAGTGTGCATTTCTGTTCTTATATACAACATATATGCTAAAAGGACATTGCACATGTAAATTTTGCGTTCACTGGCATACTGTTATTTCTTAAGATTTCAGTAGCATGTAAGGAGAAAACTTGACTTCTGAGTTCTGACACCATAGAAATGTCTTTTGTATCAATTTAGATGCTTCTTGCATTGATTTCTGTTGATTTTTTCTTGCTAGAAAAATGACAACTAAATTTTCAGGCTTCAGCGATTCTTCCATCAAATTTTGAAGAAGTAGCAACCGGTGTATTGAAAGTTCTGAACAATATGGCATGTTTGGATATCACCCTTCTGCAGTGCATGCTGGTAAGCAGTTGTGTCATGACTCATGACCCTTGGATCATAACGGGGTAAACACCCATCGGGAGGATTGCCGGGCGACGTCGGCGAGGATGGGGAGAGGAGTAGACTAAGACTTGGAATGACTTTTCTATTTCTTTCTTACTTCCTTTGAATGGCGCGGCTCCTCTTTATATAGATGAGGTTAGCCCCTAACAATATGGAAATTATCATATGTAATGCAACCAATCAACTAAGGATAAGATAATATCGATACTCTCTAAATATGAAGATACGTATCTAATCATTTCTAATATGAAGATATGCATCTAATCATTCCTAATATGAAGATAAGCATCTAACTATTCCTAATATGAAGATATGCATCTAACTATTCCTAATATAAAGATGTGCATCTAACTATTCTTAATATAGAATAAACCACTAATCTAATCTAATCGAATGCGTTCATCGCATGAACAGTGCACATGAACAGTAATTCATGCACATAACAGTCTCCTTGCATGGCCATAGCTCCCTTAGGTCCATGCCCATGGCAAGTTGTATCCAAGGTTGGATATTATTGTTATTGGCTGCTTGCCTGTTCTTTTGCGTGTATCATTTAGATGTGAGTTGATGAATTTCAGCATGGCAACAAATGTAGTCTAGGATGGCACACAAAAAAAAGGCTTAAAACTATCCATGGTGTCAGTAGACAATTAGTTATCCATAAAGGTCTGGTGCAGAATTTGCTTCCTGGCAAGTTGACAATATTCTAATTGTTAGATATGTATATAGCTTAGGGTGTTCTTTGCATATTGCTCTACCTTGTACATGTTTTATTGGCTTTTGGCCCCTTGGAATAGATTATGGGTTATTCCAACATGGTATCAAAGCATATAGTTCTCTCCAACCAACCCTAACCCTAGCAAAGGCCATACATGGCCGCCGCCTCCTCTCTCTCTCTTCTCGCGGTGTCCCAAAGACTCGGCGCTCGAAGCGCCGGCCACCCCACTTCACCACAGCCGGCGGAGGCCGCGCTCCTAGCCGACTCGAAGCCCTCAGCCTCGGCCGCCCGAAGGCCCTGCCGCCCCGGCCGGATCGGGGCCCCATCGAAGCTCCTCTGCGTCGCCGCCTCTCGCTTTGGATCTCGCGACGCCCTGGATCCGCACTCTCGGATCCGCTCGAGCTCCTTCCTCGGATCAGCCCTCGTGTCGGCCCCTGATCGAGCGTCGAGCTCCTTTGTGCCGCCTGCTTCCCGGCCACAGCAGAATGTTGAAAGCCATTGGCGGCGCTCGACGACCATGGCCTCGTCTGCACCACCGCCGGGGCTCCATGTGCTACCGCTGGGAGTTCATGCGCTGCCACTAGGAGTCCATGCGCGAGGCCACCGTCTCCCTGCTTTGTTCTGAGCAAAGCTCCCCGTGCGAGCAAAGTTGCCTGTGTTAGCAAAGTTGCTCCCATTCTAACAGGAGCAGATGGTGTCGGCTTCTCTCCAACTTCGACTTTTATGACTTCGGCTTCGGCTTCCCTTGTTGTATCGGCTTCGGCTTCAGCTCCAACTATTGCTTCGGCTTCTATGGGCTTCTCCGTCTCCCTTCGTGCGAGGCTCACGGAGGCAGAGGCGGAGGTCACAGTGCTGTGGGCCCACGTCAAGTGGCTCGAGCGTGAGGCCGCCGAGCACGACAAGATCTTCTCCGTGCTCCTAGCGGCTACGCGCCCAGGCGACGTCGACCTCCTCATCAGCGAGGAAGAACCCGACAAGCCGGTCTCGGGACGCCGCCGCTCCTGCCTCGGGCCGCCACCCCGGCCTCGGGACACTGTCGCCGCTCCTGCCTTGGATCGCCACCCCTGCCTCGGGCCGCCGCCACCGCCCCTGCCTCGGGCTCTGCTCGTCTGTCTTTTGCTTCTCAATAGTCCTCGCCTCCGCCACCTCTCTCGTCTGGTATCTTGTCTCCGTGGATCTTGGGCTCTGGTGCTTCTTTTCACATGACACCAGATTCAACTTTTCCTTCCACTGTTCAGACCGCAGATGGTACCTCTCTTCCCATTGCAGGCCAAGGCATCCTTTCCACTTCTTCCTTTCATGTTCTTGTCGTCTCTCATGTTCCCTAGCTTACGATGCAGCTTATGTCAGCCGGTCAGATCACCGATCACGATTGTCGTGTTATTCTTGTCCAACTCTTGTTGTGTCCAGGACTGCCGCACGGGGACTCTGCTTGGTGCTGGCCCTCGGCGCCATGGTTCACAATGGCTTTGGGAGCTCGCCTGCTACACCTTCCGTCCGCTGTCTCCACCTACCAATCAGTCACTACACCTGCCTTTGTTTTTGCCGCGTCCACTACTGCTTCCTTTTCTCAGTGGCACCATTGTTTGGGCCATCTCTGTGGATCGCGATTGTCGTCTTTAGTAGGTCGTGGTCTTCTTGGTTCTGTTTCTGGTGACACCTCTTTACCTTGTATGGGTTGCAAGCTTGGCAAGCAGCTGCAACTCCCCTATCTCTCTAGTGATTCTGTCTCGGCTCGTCCTTTTGAACTTGTTCACTCCGATGTCTGGGGTCCGGCTCCCTTTGTTTTGAAAGAGGGGGGTCATCGATACTATGTGATCTTTATTGATGACTATTCTCGTCATACTTGGATCTACTTCATGTCCTCTCGCAATCAGGTTCTCTCAATTTACCAGAGGTTTGTCACCATGATTCACACTCAGTTTGATTCGGCCATTCGTGTTTTTCGTGCTGATTCTGCTGGCGAGTATCTATCTGCTGCTTTGCGTCGCTTTCTCGCTGAGCGAGGTACTCTTCCCCAGTACCCTTGTCCTAGTGCTCACACTCAGAACGGTCTCTCTGAGCGTAAGCATCGTCACTTGCTTGAGACAGCTCGCGCTCTCATGCTTGCCTTTTCTGTTCCACCTCACTTCTGGGTTGAGGCTGTCTCCACTGTTGCTTTCCTCATCAACATGCAACCTTGCACTTCTCTTCAGAGTTCTACTCCTGTTGATCATCTCTACGGTCGGGCTCCTGAGTACAGTCACCTTCGTTGTTTCAGTTGTATCTGCTTCGTCCTTCCACCTCGTGAGCGCACGAAGCTAACTGCTCAGTCAGTTGAGTGTGTTTTTCTTGGCTACAGTCTTGAGCATAAGGGTTATCGCTGCTATGATCATGTTGCTCGTCGGATGAGGATATCTCGGGACGTCATCTTTGACGAGTCACGGCTTTACTACCCTCGTCCCTCTACTATCAGCTCAGATTCTCTTGTTGAGTCGATCTCCTTTTTGACTTTTCCTGACACTTAGTTTTCCACTCCTGTCTCGCTTCTGCCTTCACCTTTTTCGCTTCCCTCCTCCGGATTTTCCTTCCTACTCCTTTGTTGAGGTTCCACCCTTTCCCCTGCACTACTCTCGCCGTCATCAGCCTACTTCTTCTTCAGTTGAGCCTCCGCCTTTGCTGGGCCCCGTTCCTAGTTCTTCTTCTCCGTCCTTGCTGGGTCCTGCTCTACCTTCTCCTCCCAAATACGATCTTCGTGATCGTTGTCTTGTCAGTCTCTGGCCTTCTGGCTTTTGCGTACCATTGCACTTTCTGAGCCTACAACCTACCATGAGGCCGTTGCTCACCCTGAGTGGCAGCTCACGATGTCTGAGGAGATTGCTGCGTTAGAGCGTACTAGCACCTGGGATCTTGTGCCCTTACTTGCGCGTGCTACTCCTATCACGTGCAAGTGGGTGTACAAGATCAAGACCCGTTCAGATGGTTCCCTTGAGCGTTACAAGGCTTGCCTTGTGGCGCGTGGTTTTCAGCAGGAGCATGATCGTGACTACGATAAGACTTTCGCCCTTGTCGCTCACGTGACCACTGTTCGCACTCTCCTTGTTGTGGCCTCTGTTCGACAGTGGTCCATCTCTCAATTGGACGTTAAGAATGCCTTTCTCAATGGCAAGTTGCGTGAGATCGACATGCAGCCGCCCTCTCGGTATTATGTCCCTAATGGTATGGTTTGTCGCCTTCGTCGCTCTCTCTATGGGCTGAAACAAGTCCCTCGTGTTTGGTTTGACCACTTCTCTGTTTTCACTACTACCGGCTTCTCCGCCGGTGATCACGACTCTGCTCTCTTTGTACACACCTCTCCTCGGGGTCAGACGCTCCTTCTATATGTGGATGATATGATCATTACTGGAGATGACTATCAGTACATTGCCTTTGTGAAGGAGCGTGTCAGTGAGCAGTTCTTGATGTCTAATTTGGGTCCTCTTCGTTACTTCCTTGGGATTGAGATCACTTCTACACCCGAGGGCTACTACCTCTCCCAGGAGAAGTACATTTAGGATATCCTTGCTCACGCTGTCTCACTGATCAGCGCGTGGTGGATACTCCTATGAAGCTTGGTATTCACCTTCGGTCTACTGATGGTGAGCCTCTTGAGGATCCCACTCGCTACTGCCCTCTTGTCGGGAGCCTTGTCTACCTTGGGATCACTCGACCTGACATTTCTCACCCAGTTCACATCCTGAGTCAGTTCGTTTCTGCTCCCACTCAACTCCACTACAGTCATCTTCTTCGTGTTCTGCGATATCTTCGTGGGACCATCACTCGTCGTCTTTTCTTTCCTCGTTCTAGTTCTCTAAAGCTCCAGGCGTACTCTGATGCGACCTGGGCTAGCAATCATTCCGATCGCCAGTCTCTTTCTGCCTGTTGTGTTTTTCTTGGTTCATCTCTGATTGCCTGGAAGACCAAGAAACAGATTGTTGTTTCTCATTCAAGTGCTGAGGCCGAGTTGAGAGCTACAGTGTCGTTGACAGCTGAGATCACCTGGCTTCAGTGGCTACTCGAGGATTTTGGTGTTTCAGTTTCTGCACCAACTCCTCTTTTATCTGGCCCCTTGGAATAGATTATGGGTTCATTCCAACACTAATATGGAATCCTGTAGATCTTTATAGTCTGTTTTTCACCTACGTAAGATTGTACTCTTACTTGTTATGAATTCTTTTCAGGCTAGATCAGATCTAAAGATGGAATTCTTCCATTTGATCAGTTTCCTTCTGAGTCATTGCATGAATAAATGGAGAGTACCAAACGATCAGGTAATGTACAGGCTATTCCATTTACAAACATGACTTTGTGTGTTCTCAACATGATATATCTATGGTGCTTTTAATTATTGATTTTTGTTGAAGTAGACTGATTGCCTTCATACTAGTTATTTTCAAGTTTCAACTAATTCTTTTATTTGTTTGTAAATTATTTCTTCCTTGGCTGATAGTAGCAAGTTGCATCTGAAGTTCAGTTTTTTTAGAGGTCATTTTTTTTGGAGAGTACATTATTAGTTGTACTGACTAGGTTGTGGCTTCTTTGTCATTGGGGGCATTAGAATAATAAAGTGGATATCTCTAGTTATTGTCAATAATTAATGCAGGTAACCAGCTCTTGTCCTTGAACCGCAATCTTAATGGGTATTCGCACACTCTTCTTTAAATACTGTTGGAAATGGTGTCATTTCTAACCAGAACAGTTTTCATTGTACCAAGCATTTTAGAACACAGCTATGGGCACGAAGCAAATTTCTGGCACAGGCACACAGTACTATTTTTATGCTTGACAGTCAGCCACGACTTTTTCTTTTTTAAAAAAAGGGCCTTTATGTTTTAGTTTTACAATAGCTTTTTTGTCCTGTTCTATTCTGTCTTAGGCAGTGGGAGGCAAGGATACAAAAACCGGTACCAGAGGAATTCCTGGCCGGTGGGCGGTACCGGTAACCGGCCGGTTACCGGAAATCCCGGAAAAAACTCGGATGGAATTCGCTTGAATTTGCTTAAAAATCGACCAAAACTCGAAATTTGTATTTGCTAAACCGGAACAAAACCGGCCGGTTTTGTGATTCCCGGACCCCACCGGTAAGACCGGTTACCGTCGGTAACCGGCCGGCTTTTTCTTTCCTGGTGCGAGGTACCAGTGGACCACAGTGGAGACAGAGACAAGTATTAGACAAACATTTGTGGATAATTCTGGTTATATGAGTGAGTGCTCATTTTTTTTTCAGGTCGGTCTACTGCTTCTAGAATCTCTGCTACTTCTGGGCTATTTTTCTTTGTTCCATGCTGGTAATCAAGCAGTTCTTCGGTGGGGAAAGAGTCCCACCATACTTCACAAGGTAATTAATTGTTTATGTAGCCATGTTTCTCTCTTAGTTTCCAAAGACTGTTGGGCAAATCTGATAGGTTGAAAAACAGGTGTGCGACCTGCCTTTTGTTTTCTTCAGCGACCCTGAGTTGATGCCCATCTTGGCTGCTGCTCTTATTGCCGTTTGCTATGGTTGTGATCAAAACAGAAGCGTAGTACAGCAAGAAATAAGCACAGATATGCTTCGTTCTTTGCTCAAGTCCTTTAGAACGTCGGGACTGACTTCTTCAGATTCCATTGCTGCGGATGGTTCTGGAACTAACAATTCCAGTGACAGCACACAGGTTTTACTGTATACCAGAAACTCACAAGGTGACATCTCAATAAGGTCAAGCCGCAAAAGTGCACGGCCAGTTTTAGGAAAAGGCGTTTCTGGGGGCATCAGATTAAGCAGAAATAAGGGCCAAAGGGATGGTAGAGGAACAAGAACTACTGATGATGGGCCTCTGAAGCAAAGGGCTGGAGAGGCTTCATCTACTTTTATGTTGCATAGAAAAATCCCAGCTTCTTTCTTGGACAGAGCCGAAGAGTTCTTCTGTAGTGGAACATAATACAACACTGAATAGAACAAGCTGACCAGACCTTTAGAACATGCTACTGAATTCCGGTTTTTGTGACGATGGTGCTTCAGAGTTCAGACGAATATACCACTAGGCAAACGACACATTAGTTGGATGGGAGGTGATGATTCTGGGATTTGACTGACTCTATAGATTTGGAAAAGGGTATGGCCATTCTCACTAGGCTGGTTCGAGGTTACTTGGCGAGTTTTTTGGGTCAAATCCTGGGGGGCTAGAGACACGAGATCAAAAGTTGTCATGTAGAGAATAAGGTTGTGATGGGGTGTTATGTGTGCCTCGCTTGAATGCTTGATCCTTCTCCAAAGAATTGTACAGAAAAAAAAACTGTCAATTGTAATATGAAAATCTGGCGCCACCACAGGGAAGAAAAAACTGTCATTAATTTACCCGTCAGCTGCAACTTGCAGGTTGCTATGTTCTTTCCTAAAGAGGTTGGTAGCAACGTTTCTAAACAGATGGATAACTGACACGTTTTATAAGGTGCATGGCGTACTTGGTCATGACAGTGCTCATGTTATGGTGTACTGTTGTTTGGGGAAAGTTTACTACAAATCACGCAAGGTGCTACCTTGCACTAAATTATAACTTATGGATTCTGAACGCAGTTCATTAACTTGCAATGTTTTTCTTGAGATGTGCGTAAATATTGCACACACTTGGATTCTAGAAACCAGTTAAATATCCGTGCTTTGCTGAGGACGTCAAGTCGAGCTTCGATGTGACTCACGCTGCAATTTGTATTGAAGAGATTGTTTTAGTGAGGTAGAAGGGGTGAATGAAGATTTTTTTTTTAATTTTTTAAATTTTATTTTAAAGTTAATCTCTCGTGAACTTTATTTTAAATTCTGACTCTTTGGTCACGTCACTACCCGTGGCGTGGCAAATACCTTCTGTCACGCCACATACCTCGACATGACAAACATGTCACGTAATTCCTTGTTCACCCGTCGTTCCATCGTGGAGGCTTGCGTGGTAGTAGTCACACTAGATACCATGGCGTGACAAGGCAGGATGTCACCCCATGGTGTGTGGCGTGACAGGGGCTAACGTGATTCGCTTTTGCATGCATGATTGTAATTGGTTTCTAAATTATGAATCGAAGTCATGGTTGAATTTAGTTCGGACTTGATTTATGGATTTGAAACTTTAGGATTGGTGGTAAGATGCTAACATAGAGACTTCCTTTTGAAAGATAAAAAATAATTGAAAGTATGGTGATACATAGCTACGATGATACATAACACTATGTACATGTAACATTTAACAATCCATAACTTAAAAATAGAGAATCTATCTGTGAACTAAATATAACATCAACCTTTTATCTAAGAGTATATATCGACACTTCAATGTGTATATCCATCATAACCTTTGACACTTCAACGTATATATCCATCATAAATATCCGCACAATATTTTCAGGCTGTGTCCCAAAAGGCAGTCACCCAAAAAAGACAACTATTAGAACATCGACAACATAGGGCATGGCATATATGTAGGAAGAAAATATAGGGCATGACATACAAACGTATTTGGTAGAAGTGATACATATTATATCCTGGAAAAAAAAATGACTGATATGTGGACTGTGTGGTACAACATGAGGCACAAGGATGGGCATATGGTAAACAGTACAGCTGGTGAAAGATGCGTAGACATCCTACTGGAATGATAGGTGGTGCTCTTCGTCACTTTGTGGTCGTAGACCATTTCGTGCCTACTTCCAGAACTCCTTTTTTTTATGTTGTCGGGTGCCTTGCTACGCGAAGAATTGAATGCAAAAAGACGACGAGATTTGAAGTTGCAAATTAAAATAGACTTTATAATAAAGCTAGGAATTACACGGCACACAGGGTTTGGTTACGTGCATAAGAAACAACATCATGCACAATGCAATAAACCTAAGTACTCCTACGATACATATGTGCCCTTTTGGAATGGAAATAAAATCGACCTTTAGGGGACTAGTACGGAATGGCCCGACCTACTGCGTAAACCGAGGTCATTTCCCCTTCCTTGCAAGCTCAGTGTTGAAATCTTCATCGGCCTCTTTGGCCTTGGCTGTTATTTCCCTCTTTTTCTCGCGCTCCCTCTCGCGAGCCTCATGCTCCCTACGCCTGCACGCCTCGAGACGAGCTTTCGTCTCCCGACGTATACGCTCGTTTTGCTCGTCGTTGCGGCGCTCCTCCCGGATCCCGCGGGCCCTTTTGACATCCCACTCCTCGTAGTCGAGAGTCTACTGGTCATGTGGGTAGATCTCTAGGTCGATCCACTTGCAGTTCGTTTACAGTCATCATGGAATATTACCTCTTTTTAAATGAAGTTTTCGGGTCGTTTCACAATGAATGAGAAAGAGATACTCCATAGTACTCTGGTTTATGTCAATTTTGAATAGGGGGCAATTGTGATCTGTAAATCTCATATTTCTTTAGCAGAGACTAACCCTTTATTGAGGTGTGTTAGGCTGAGGTGTGTTAGGCCATACACATGGGATGAATAACCACTACTACAAAAAGGCTAATACTGGACGCCTCATCACAGATGGTTGACCAAAACCGTATGTATTAAATATAATCACAAACGGTTTTGGTTTAGCGACCGTCTGTGTTACTGGCTGCGCTAAAAACCGTATGTGAGGAAGTAATATCACAGACGGTTCTTGTTGAAAATCGTCTGTGATACTACTAAATATCACAGACGGTTCTTGTTCAAAACCGTCTGTGATACTTCACAGACGGTTTTCAACACGAACCGTCTGTGACTTCCCGTCCTCATCACAAACAGTTCGTATTAAAAACCGTCTGTGATAAGTATTTTTGATTTTACCATGGCTAGGAAAATTCCAAGTCACAGACGGTTTTTAATACAAACCGTCTGTGATAAGATACTTATCATAGACGGTTCTTAATACGAACCATCTGTGATAAGTATCACGGATGGTTCGTATTAAGAACCGTCTATGATATGTCGTCATAGACGGTTTTTGTATGAAACTGTCTGTGATTCGCAGCGCGGGAGTTCAAAAAAATTTGAATGCACGTGCGGGAGGCAAAATGTTTTGGCACTATCCTTATATATTATAGCCACCCCAGTCTTGTTTTCCATCAGTCTCTCCCTCTCCCCTCCCCACACCGAGCTCCGGCGACCACCCTTGATTCCCCGTCGCGGTTCAGCGAGGAGACACAGCCGACGACGATGATGAGGAGGGATGCGGAGGAGCTCCTTGTCTACTGCAGAGGTAGACTACCGGAAAATGCGTGTACATCCCCATAACATACACAATTTGTTGGTTTGTTTGTTGTAAAGAAAAATATCTTAATTTTGTGTTACCTAAGGTCAGAGTGCATTGGAGGTTTCGATCGTCTCTCCTTGCCAACGAGCTTGAGTCGAACTCGGCGACATGCAAGAACATCTTGTGATATCTTTGGTGAGGTCTGAGAGGAGCTCACAAGACCAATCCAAGAAGCCAAGCGAGTTCTTGAGAGCTTGGAGGCATAGATGGTTTCTAGCTAGTTTAACTTTGTAATTTTATTCTGTTTTTCCCATTCGGAGGGGACGTTGTGAAACCTTTTGGTTTTCCTTTCCTATAATGTGTTTGCCATCAGAATTTTAATTGGATTTTAGTTGTCTTGCTAAAGGTTGCATATGGAAACTACTATCTAGCAATTGATTGGTTTGGCTCAAAATCTGTTTTTTTTTTAATAAAAAAAACTATCACAGACGATTCTTGTTCAAAACCGTCTGTGATAGCTTTTTCACAGACGGTTCAAAAACCGTCTGTGGTGACCTCATGTCATCACTGACCCATAAACTCAGACGACTCACGAAACCGTCTATGATGGCGTTTTTTAGCCGTCTGTGAAGACCTTTTCTGTAGTAGTGAACATCAAGAAACAATGAGAGGCAAAAATATACAAATCCTACACTACCCTAGTCTCTCATGCTTAGTCACGCTCGAGATCCTGTTCTCAAGACCACCCAAACCACGTGTTTGGGACCGCTCAGAGCTTGCCTCTGAGTGCGACCTACACTATCCTGGATCCATGTGCCCAGGTACGCTCGAGATCTCGTTCTCGAGACCGCCCAAACCACGTGTTTGGGACCGCTCAGAGCTCATTCCTGAGTATGCCTAGAACTTCGCTCCTGGGTACACCAGAGCTACACGCTTGGAGTGCCACGAACCACTCGTTCGGGAAATTGTGTATTCAGAAATGAGGTAAGTCACATTTTTACGCCTTCAACCTGTATTTCAATTCTATAGAGGTCCTTTCATAATTTACTTTCGGTAAACTAATTCTGTAGGACATGAGGTCGGAGCTGGAGCAAAATGTGGATTACTTCTTTATAGTGGATCGTTATATCTTGAATTACTCGAGTAACATTAATATAGGAGAAACTTATCAACTCCTGCTCTGTAGAGGTCCTTTCATTATTTATTTTCAGTAAACTAATTATGTAGGACATGAGATGAGAGCTTGAGCAAAATGCGGATTACTTCTTTTCAGTGGCCTGTTATATCTTCAATTACTCGAGTAACATTAACATAGGAGATCCTATTTACATAGAATGGAGTTATTGATCGAACGTGGTTATGAATTGTAAAGAACCGTTTGTCCCATTAGATCATGTGGATTGAACCTATATATAGGGGCGGGTGTGGGGTGGATCGGTCTGACCCTAAGGTCGCCCCACATGACCCATTTACATAGAACGGAATTATGGATCAAACACGGTTATGAATTTT
Source organism: Phyllostachys edulis (assembly GCA_036346405.1). Classification (NCBI taxonomy): domain Eukaryota; kingdom Viridiplantae; phylum Streptophyta; class Magnoliopsida; order Poales; family Poaceae; genus Phyllostachys; species Phyllostachys edulis. Next base: position 51,694,077 of record CM070557.1, on the reverse strand, counting down.
AAAGAACCATTTGTCCCATTGGATCATGTGGATTGAACCTATATATATACATGTTGTTGTTGCTCGTTGAGCTACACTATACATGTTGCTTACCTGCTACTACTAGTATAGTAACCCCCCACACCAAAAAAAAGGAAATGCTATCACTGGAGGCCTATGAACATTTGAACACTATACCATGAACTTTAATTTGACTCCTAACCATAATGACTATTAATCTGATATAGTATACTAACTAACAAAAAGAAAAGGCTACAGAGTAATATATTCTTTGAATCAAAATGATGTTCTTCGATTACCAGCTATACCATTCAAGCACCGTGGCAATATGCATGCATTAGAGCTAAATTACAACCCAACTTCAGCAAACTAAAGACAACACAAGCATGAAACAATTTCACAAAAATGGCACAGAAAATTTTACCTTCACACTGCAGGGAGCAGGGGTCGGTGGACACGACGCCGGTGTGGAGATGAGGCTAGCGTGGGGAGAGGACCGCCCGGGGGAGACGTCGGTACCGGGGAGGATGTCGGCGCGGGAGAGGACGGCGTGGGAGAGGATGCCGCCGCGGGGATGAGGATGGCGCGAGGGAGGACGCCGACGCAGTGATCACGACGGCGCGGGGATGAGGCCGGGGGGCGAGGGGAGGCAAGGAGGGCGTGGCGAGGATGGATTTGGGGAGGGGAGAAGTCTGGAGGAAGAAATAAGCTGGGGAAAAACTGAAGAACTGGGCGGGCGACGACACCTAAGTAGTCATTGTCGCACTACTCTCGTTGGTGTGACAACGCAAATTTGTCACGCCATTAGTAGTGGCGTGACAACTGCCACGCAAGCCCTCCACGCTGGCACGATGCGCGGCTGAGGGCTTGCGTGGCATGTTTCGTCACACCAAGATCTGTGGCGTGATAGTACGTTTTGGCCACGCCACAGGTGGTGGCATGACCAAAGAGATTATAATTGGAAATAAAGTTTGCGAGGGGTTAACTTTAAAATAATATTATAAAAGGGATAAAAAAATCGTGAATGAACGAGCTTTTTTATTTTTTTTAATCTATTTTTAAAAAATATTTTAAAGATAACATCTCCTTAACTTTATTTTCAATTCTGACCTCTTTTATCACACCATGACCCGTGGCGTGACCAAACTGTGCTGTCACGCCACCGACCACGGTATGACCAAACTTTCCACGATAGCCCTCCGAGCCAACATGCATCCGTTTTTGGGCTAAGTCCTGTTACACCAAAAGGAGTGGCGTGGCAACACTCGTTTGCCATATCGAGGTCCGTGGCGTGACAACGTGTTTTTGCCATACCACACATTGTGGCGTGGCCAAAGGGGCCAGAATTGGAAATAAAGTTAGGGAGAGATTATCTTTAAAATATTTTTAAAAAATAGATTAAATAATTAAAAAAGTTTGTGAATGAATCGCTGCCACTAGGGCCACTACCACCAACTCCAATATTTGTAAGAACTAGCCGAGTGTTTGCGCGTTGCAATAAATTTTAAATAAACATAATATAAGTTATATACATAGAAAACAAATATTGTTGTAGGGGCATCCCACCGGCCCCTCAACCCAGTGAAGCACAAAGGCCCCCCCCCTCCGAAGGGGTCATGAAGGCTCAACGAAGGGCCCCGAAGGCTACAGGAAGAACCCCGAAGGGGGCCCGGAGGCTGCAGGAAGGACCCCAAAGGGGGCCCAAAGGCTGTAGGAAGGACTCCAAAAGGGTCCTGAAGGTTCAGCGAGGGACCTTGAAGGTGGCCCGGGGGCGCCAGAAGGAACCCCAAAGGGGGGCGCCGAAGGGGGCCCACGGGGCCACCCTCGCGGGAGCATAAGGGCAGTAGGACAGGTGGATCGGGCGTACTCTCCAGGTAGACCAGGACCAGGAGGCTCCACCGTGCGCCGAAAGCTACACGTAGGGTAGGAAAAGCCCCAACAACCCTTATGGTTGCAGTCCCGAGAAAATCAGGGCCATACAATAAATGGAGCCACCTCGTAGCGCCCGTGAAGTGCAAAGGTTGACGGGCCGCCTCGTAGTCCTCAGTCAATTCTTGTCCCGCTTGGCGGAGCAGGCCCTACCCTTCTTCAAGACCCTCCAGGGCGCAAAACCATTATGGTGGACAGGAGACTGCCAAGCAGCATTTCAATAGCTCAAGCAGTACCTCGCCCAACTTCCGAGCCTAACTAGCCCAAAGCCCAGCGCACAACTCCTTTTGTACCCCGCCGCCTGAAAGATCTAGACCTGCCATTATGTATTAATGGAGTTTTGGTGATTAATGACAAATCTAATTGTGAGACTAACATGTTTATTGATATACATATTGTGTAGTCTTATTTGGATATAAAGGTGAAAACCATGAAGGCATGCATGTGATTAATGACAAATCCAATTCATTGGATAAACAAAAGGAAAATCAAGCAGTATGCATTTATAATGATAAATCTATTTGTGAGACTAACTCTTCTATTTGCCTTATCTCATGATTAGTCTCGTTTGGATATAAAGAACAAAAGAGGTATGCATTCGACTTCATAGTTCTTATATATTGTTGCTTTCCTCAGATCCAAAATATAGGTTGAACCCCACCAAAAGATTAACCTAAATATGTGCATATGTTCTTATTACATATTCATGTATGCACACATATAGGGGAGTTCATTCTATATTTTGAGGTTTCATTAGTATTGATCTATATTCTGTTTCCACATATATTTGGGATCTTTACTTTAAAACATATCCTTTGAATATATTTAACTTGCATAGTTAATTTATTCATATGAGTATATATGAGACTTGTGTAGTTCATATATCCTTGAATATATTTAACTTGTGTAGTTAATATATTCATGTGAGTATATAAGACTTGTGTAGTCTAAATATACTTATATGTGAGTATAACATAACTTGTGCAGTTCATGTGTACTCACATATCCTTAAATATATTTAACTTGCATAGTTAATATATTCATGTGTGTATATAAGACTTGTGTAGTCTAAATATACTTATATGTGAGTATAACATAACTTGTGTAGTTCATGTGTACTCACATATCCTTGAATATATATAACTTGTGTAGTTAATATATTCATGTGTGTATATAAGACATGTGTGCTCATATATCCTTTGAGTATATATAACTTGTGTAGTTATATATATTCATATGAGGATATACAACTTGTGTAGTGCGTATATACTCATACTAATCTACATTCAATTATTTGTTATTAAAATGGTTATCATCAATTACCAAAGAGGGAAAGATTGCGGTATCTTGTCCCACCATTATGAGTTAATAGTATGTTGTGGTAATTAATGATAATCATATTATGGAACTAACATTTTTCATGAATTGGATAAGAAGGTTATGTTTCATGATAATAAAGACTTGGGATGACATCATGTGTTGATGATCATCAAGTCAAGAGGAGTTCCATCATGTGTTGGTGGAAGTCAAGTGAAGAAAATCATCGTGTGTCGATGATGTTCAATAAGAGGAGATGATCATGTGTTGATCATCAAGTCAAGTGAAGGACCATCATGCATTGATGGAGGCCAAGTGAAAAGTGCATCATGTGTTGATGCATATCAAGACTCGGGATGGAAGATGTCATCATGTGCTGATGAGCATCAAGTCAAGATCCCGAAGTGAAACTTCATCATGCGTTGATAAAGGTCAAGTGAAGAACTCATCATGTGTTGATGAGTATTCAAGTCATGGACCCGGACTTGAAGTGAGGATGTGCGTCATCAAGCTTCAAGTGGTTGCGCAAGGCAAAGGTATGACTAGCTAGGGCTAAGGATGTGTTCCTAATCTTTTATCGGTCTCGGTGTTCGGTTGGGAAACCGGATTGCTAGTATAGGTTGTCATACTATTAAGAAGGGTCTTTGACTAGTAGCTTGAGTTAGTCATGTGTTGATAGCTCATTGTGTTTGCTCTAGCTCACCTTAACATGTTGCCAATATTTGCGAATGTGTTTTGCAAATAGTTGTGGCTCATGGATAATCCTTGTAGCATGTGACTTTGGTTTGCAAATGTGTTTTGCAAACGGTGTAAGTCCATGTACCTTATTCCTTGTAGTGTGATTCTATAAGTTGGCAAATGTGTTTTGCAACTTGTTGAGAATCTCACGTGAATCCTTGTTTGCATCGCGCGTCAATTTGGTGGAAAATGTGTTTTGCTAATTAAGTTGAAGCGGAGTGCAATTTGTGGTATGATTCTAAAAATTGGCAAATGTGTTTTGCAACTTGTTGAGAATCTTGCCTTTGAACCCTTGTTTGCATCACTTGTCAATTGTCAAATGTGTTTTGCAATTGAATTTGTTTTGGATGCAAACTAACATTTTCTCTAGAAAATCGGTTGTCTTAAGCGTGTATTAGGCGGTTCAACGCTGCTCTGATAAACCGGATTTTTGGTGCCGTTTGACCGAAAATCGGTTGTTCCGATTTCCAGTTGGTGGTTCAAGAAAACCAGAACCGATGTTATTTCGACCCGGAGCTCTCTTGATAATCGGTTGAACCACATTTGTAAAACGGTTGAACCGCTCTACGGTTGTACCGATCTTTGAAAGGCGGTTCATATTTTTCAGAGAGCATGTCGTTTATTGATTTGGAAACCTGCGATCGGTTGTACCAAGCGTCAATGCGGTTCAACCGACGATCTTGATTGTACCAAATGTGTGTTGGCGGTTATCTTAGAACCGATTGCTTAACGGCTAGTTTATGACCGTTGGAGGAGTGCGGTTGTCTGGATTCCTAGTTGGCGGTTGAACCGCTCCTGTTGATTTTTCAGCAGACTTTTCCACAACGACTAGTTTTTGTGTGTGGGCTATAAATACCCACCTTGACCGTGTGTGGGATGAAGCTGAGTGCTGCTGGTGTTCCCATTCATACTATTGAGCTAGTGCAAGCCCTCTACTCTCATTTGTGCATGTGTTGCACTTAGTGAGCTTTGAGAGGCAAACTCTAAGTGCATGTGTTACCTTAGGTAGTGGATTGAGTATCCACTTGAGCTTAGACTCTTGATTAGTTCAAGTGAGAGTTCTAAGACTTGTTACTCTTGGTGTTTGCCGACACCTAGACGGCGTGGTGGCGTCGTTGCGCCGGTGAGCTTCTCAAAGAAGATTGTGAGAAGACCCAGGTGGTTTGTGAGTGGCGTGGTGCTCGCCATCTCCAGAGTGGAGGAAAGAGCAACCCTAGTGGAGCGAGGTGTTGGTTCGGTTTGGAACCGGTCCAAGTGGTTGGACTTACCTCGGAGACAGGTGCTCAATTCGTGGAGCCGGTCCAATTAGTTTGGGCTTGCCTCAACGTGGATTAGGGGAGATCGGTAAGTCTCCAAACATCACGGTAAAACATCGTCGTGTCTATTGTGGTTTGCATTCTTGTGCTTTACATATTGTAATTTATATTCCTTGAATTAAATTGCTTATTCATTGTGGATGAATGCTTGCCTAGCTTTGTGCTATTTACATTGATTAAATTGTATAACTTACAAGTCCTTGCTTAATTGTTATATTTATCAATAGACTTGTATTGTTGGTGCACTTAGGTGAACCTAGTTGATTTAGGCTTTAATTGTGCAAAACCGTATTTGTATTAGCTTCCACATTAGAAATCGGTTTTAGCCAAGAAGTTTTTAAACGCCTATTCACCCCCCCCTAGTCGGCCTCCCCGATCTTACACCGCCTCTTCATCAGTAGTGAGCACGATCCTCGTCCAGGAAGACAATGGGCAGCGCCCCATGTACTACGTATCGGAGGCCCTCCAAAGGACCAAGGTTAGGTACATGGAACTAGGAAAACTGGCGTATGCCCTGCTCATGGCCTCGTGCAAACTTTGGCACTACTTCCTGGCGCACGCCATCACAGTCCCAACATCCTACCCGTTGGCCCTCATGCTGCGGAACAAAGACGCTTCAGGACGCATCGACAGATGGGCAGCAGAGCTCGCACCCTTCGACATAACCTTCGCGGCGCGCACCGCCATCAAGTCACAATCCTTAGCCGACTTCATCATCGAGTGGACCCCCCAAACCGAAGGCCAGCCCCCAAGCATCGTCAAGACGCCATGGACAATCTACACCAACCGGTCCTGATGTGCCACAGGGGCCGGTGCGGCGGCCATCTTGGTCACCCCAGACGGGCGAAGCGTGTCGCACGTAGCACGCCTCGACTTCCCCACAACAAACAACGCCTCTGAGTACGAAGCCCTGCTGCCGGGCCTCCGCAAAGCAAAAGCATTAGGGGCCAAGCACATCATGGTCAAAAGCGATTCCCGCCTTATGGCGGGACACTTTGACAAAACATTCACGGCTAGGGACCCTGAGATGGCCAGGTACCTAACGGCAGTGCGAACCGTAGCCAAGCACTTCCTCAGCATCACTATCCAAGCTATCCTAAGAGGCACCAACGAGGCAGCAGATAGGCTTGCAAAAATGGCCAGCTCCGATGACCGCCCCCCGTCGGAGGTATTCTACGAGGTGCTTCATGTCCTTCACCGCTTGCGCAAGGGCTCACTTTGGGCACAAGGGATGAGCTGGCTCAAACGAGGTTGCGCCAGAAGCATAGGTGGCTATGCACCTCATAATGCTCATCGACAGATCAGACTGGTGGGACGTGATTACCAGGTACCTCGCAGGCGAAGAACCTGAAGACTCAACCGAAGCACAACGGCTCAGGCACCGAGCCAATAATTACCGTATCATCGGAGGCGAGTTGTACAAGGGGGGTGTCTGCACCCCCTTCCTACGGTGCGTCTTCTAGCAAGAAGGCCAAGCCCTAATAAGGGAGATCCTCAGATCCACAAGAGGGCCTGCGGAGCCCATCAGGCCCCCTGGGGCCTCGTAGCGAAGGCCTTTTGCCAAGGCCTATATTGGCCAACAACACTACAATATGCCTAGGACCTTGTGCAATATTGCCAAGGCTGTCAATGGGCCAGTCATAACCCAAAGGCATCTATAGTTCCACTGCAGCCCCTACCCCCGGTCTGGCCATTCGCACGGTGGGGGCTCAACATCATCGGCCCTTTCCCAGCGACAAGGGGCAATCTACGCTTTGCATTTGTCTCCATCGAATACTTTTCCAAGTGGGTGGAGGCCGAGCTAGTCGCCAAGATAACGTCCGCTGTAGCTCAGCGATTTGCATGGAGGAACATCATTTGCAGATACGGAGTGCCACGCGACATCATCACCGACAATGGCACCCAGTTTGACTTGGCGGCCTTCAGGGTGTTTTGCATGGCCTGGGAATGACCGTATGCTTCGCATAAGTAGGACACCCCCGAGTCCAATGGGGCAGTTGAGAGGGCCAATGGCAGCCTACTGGTAGGCCTCACCAAGCGCCTGGTAGGCTTGCCAAAGGGGTTGTGGCCCGAAGAACTCCAGAAGGCCCTATGGGCGCTCCGGACGTCACCAACCAGAGCCACAGGCTTCTCACCGTTCAAGCTCCTGTTCGACGACGAAGCAATGACCCCGAGTGAGCTCGCAGCAAAGTCCCTCTGAGCAACTCAAGACATCAACCCCACGAGCCGAGAAATCTCCATCGACCTAGTCGAAGAGCATCGCATACAAGCCATATCAAGCATGGCGAAGTACACGAAAGGAGTCGCAAGGGCGTATAACAAAAAAGTCAAGATCCGCCCCCTAGCACCAGGTGACATGGTCCTCAAGTGAGCTGTCAATCCCACAGTAATAGGCAAGCTCGAATCCAAATGGGAGGGGCCCTACATCATCACCCGAAGCACAAAAGCAGGCTCCTACTACATCATCACCCCAAAGGGATAGCAACTCGACCACACATGGAACGTCAAGAGCCTCTGTAAATTTTACCCCTAGGGGACTACATTGTAAAGCCCCAGTTGCGCCCGGACGGTCACCCCTCCCCTGGCCTAGCGGGGGGGGTTGTACAAAAACAAGTGTAAGCCTACTTTTGGGCGTTTTGTCCCTGCAAATGAACAAAGCGCATACCACTCCTAGGAGTGCGAAATGTAGAAAGACACCGCGCATAACCTTCGGCCTCGGTGCACACCGGTGCCCCTCGCAGGTACGAGTGTATAAACACACTGTGCATGGCTTTCAGCCCTAGTGCACACCGATGCCCCAGCAGACACGAGTGTATAAACACACTGCGCATGGCCTTCATCCTCGGTGCACACTAATGCCCTCCACAGGCACACGTGTATAAACAGACACCACGCATAGCCTTCGGCCCTGGTGCACACCGATAACCCCCGCAGGCACGAGTGAATAAACACACCGCGCATGGCCTTTAGCCCCGGTGCACTCCGATGCCCCCAGCAGACACGAGTGTATAAACACACCGCGCATGGCCTTCGACCCTGGTGCACACCAATGCCCCCCGCAGGCACGAGTGTATAAACAAACACCGCGCATGGCCTTCGGCCCCGGTACACACCGATGCCCTCCACAGGCACACGTGTTTAAATAGACACCGCGCATGGCCTTCAACCTGGTGCACACCGGTGCCTCCCGCAGGCACGAGTGTATAAACAAACACTGTGCATGGCCTTTGGCACTGGTGCACACCGATGCCCTCCGCAGGCACACGTTTATAAACCGACACCACGCATGGCCTTCGGTCCCAGTGCGTGCCAATGCCCGCTATAGGCACGCCTGTATAAGCCAACACCGCGCATGGCCTTCAACCCCGGTGCACACCGGTGCCCTCCGTAGGCACAAGCCTATGAACGAAGAATGTCGCGTATGGCTCATACCCCGGCGCAGTACCTGGCCATTGTTACCAGGGTCCACGCGGGGGGGGGGGACGGTGGCAATCTTCGCCTCCCCCTTGCAAAAACAAAATAGATCAGGGCTCCCCGGAGCCCTATCTAAAAAGTATGCGGGACGGCGCGAGGCTTCGCCTCCCCCTCGCAAAAACAAAAATTGATCAGGGCTCCCCAGAGCCCTATCTAAAAAAATATGGGGGACGGCGCGAGACTTCGCCTCCCCTCACAAAAACAAAAATAGATCAAGGCTCCCCAGAGCCCTATCTAAAAAATATGGGGGACGGCACAAGGCTTCGCCTCCCTCTCGCAAAAACAAAAGTAGATCAGGGCTCCCTAGAGCCCTATCTAAAAAAATATGGGGGACGACACGAGGCTTCGTCTCCCCCTCGCAAAAACAAAAATAGATCAGGGCTCCCCGGAGCCCTATCTAAAAAGTATAGGGGACGAATATAGGGGACAGCGCGAGGCTTCGCCTCCCCCTTGCAAAAAACAAAATTAGATTAGGGCTGCGCCTCCCCCTCGCAAAAACAAAAATAGATTAGGGCTCCCCAGAGCCCTATCTAAAAAAGTATAGGGGACAGCGCAAGACTTCGTCTCCCCCTCGCAAAAACAAAAATAGATCAAGGCTCCCCGGAGCCCTATCTAAAAAAGTGTTGGGGGGGGGGAACAGCGCGAGGCTTCGACCCACCCCCCGCCACCCTCGCACAAAAAGTAGGGCCAAAGGAGACGCTTCGTTTACCACAACAATCACACTTATTGAAAGCTCAACACAATAGGTGCATACGTTACAAGGGCTCGGCCCAGAGAAGTAAAAAAAAAGAGCAACACAATCTCAACCACGCTACACATTTGCGCTCAATACAACGTACAAGGCACAACGCGGCCATGGCGCAACTATGGGACAAAATCCCATGCCTCCATACGCGTCGCCCACTCCAGCAGTTCCTCATCGGATGGTCCGGTAGCCATCAACTCCAGATATTCCCTCTCTGCGCAACACTCATACGAAGATTCGGACCCACCACGGGAAGACTCTGCCTGTGGAGCCACAGATTCGATGGACGACGCAAGAGGGTCCGCATCAGCAAACACAGAACCATCGCGCCTCCAGAAGGCCCATATTTTGTCACACACCCCCGCCGCCTTGCGCTCATAATAAAGCCAGAATTCCTCCATAGAGCCATTTGGGTTCGCCAACTTCCAACGCTGGCACTTAGCACCATGGTACACTACGCCCTGGTAGTATAGCCATAGAGGCCAGATTGACAGGACATTGTGCTCATCCTTCGACCCTCGCGGAGGTACAGTTGTTTTAGTTGGTCGCACCTCGGGAGGGCGAGGCCCCCGCCGAGCGGAGCGCCCGAACAACCACCGTTCACCCTGTATAGACCATGAGACTCAAAGTTTAAACAACCGAGGATAGACAACAAAACACAAGCAATCATGTTCGGAAATATCTTCATTCAAAAGCAGAGGTGGAGATCGCTACAAAAAAAAAAGAGGTCTTCCTCCTCAAAATCCGCTCTAAGGCACAACAGGAAAAGGGGAGTGGACACAAAAAAAAACATCCAAAATGAGAGCGTAGACATCTAGTAGCAATCTAAAAAGTTTGAGCCGCTTCGGACAAGCGGAGGGTCAACCTTGTCGCCATGGGTGGACCCCCGCTTGCCGGCCCCCGAGTCTTCCGCTGAAGCTCCCATCGGTGCCTTCCCCTTTGCCTGCTGGGCCTGGACCACTCAAAAGGACTCCATCACGTCTTTGTGACCGCGTGACCACCCCAGAAGTCCTGTAGCAAGACTTTGCTGACCTTTCGAGTGCGACGCTGCGCGGCGGCAACCTCCTCGGCAGTGGCCACTGCAATAGACCGGGCGGCGAGCGCATCCATGTGAGCATAGCCCGCCTTGTCAAGGGAGGCTAGGGTTGTGGTCTAGGTCACCTTCACGTAATGATCGTTGTACGCGCGAGCCGTCGGCAGGCACACCTCCCCGGTGCACCGAAGGCGCTCTAGGGTAATGTCCATCTCCGCCGGCCGGTGAACCCTCAGGGGAGGCACAACGCTGAGTTGCGCCATGGCTCCCTTGAGAGCCTCCATGGCCTCCCACGTAGAAAGCCCAACGGAGTTTGACAGTTGACAGCTCCCGCTCCATCTGGACCTCCTCCTCAAGGACCGCCCGCGCGCCCCGCAGGGTCTGCACGTCTCCCTGAAGGGTGGTGCGCTCCGCTTCAAGGCCCACCACCCGAGCCTCCATGGTCTTCACCCTCTCGGCGAGGGAATCGCGCTCAGCACTCAGGGCCTGGCTTTGGGCGTGCTCTGCGTCCACTCTCTTCTGAATCTCACCGAAGCCTTGAGCAATGTCGTCATCAATGGCCCACGACAGCATCACTGTCTACACAAGAGACGTCAGAAAAGGAAATAAAAAAAGAGGGGAGGGGGTGCCAGGGGCAAACCAACCTTCACGGCATTCGCCTTAACACTTCGAAGCATGTCCTTCAGGGACGTCTTCTGAAAGAGTTCTTGAAGGAGGGGTGGAGAAGCGAAGTTAGCAACCGCCCCACAAACACCTGCAGCGTGTACCTAACCTTGAAATCAGCGCGGCACAGGTGACCCAAGTCCACGGTGCCCACGGTAGCTAGAGCAGGCACCGGCGAGCGCGCCGCCTTGAAACCCACTGAAGCAGAGCCACCATCACCAGACTTGCCCTCCCTGTCGCTTGCTACTGAACAAAAAAAGGGGGGGGGTCGAATCTACACCCTAACAAGACAACAACGAAGTAAGTTGCATGCCAATAGGCGATCGCGAGGTAGGAGGGGCATCCATGGTGACATCAGCGCCTCCGTCATAAACGCGTGACGAGGTGTCGGCACCGGAAGACTCATCAACAACGAGGCGTGTTACACCAAATGTGCCTATCACATCGTCCACCTCTGCTATGGCACGCTTGGCCAGCTCCTCCGCGGCGCCCTCCGCGGTCGAGGCAATACGCTCTTCAGAGAAAGAGCTGCTGGACCCAGAGCATTCCAACTACTCCACGGTGCCCTCTGCCAGCCTCTTCACCAGCCGCTCCACATCCTCCACAGCACAGGAGGGGCCAACAGCGCTACGAAGACCCGCGATGCTCAAGGGAGCTGCCACAATCGGCTCCATCCCATCGACCTCGGGCGCGCTTTTTCTTCCTTGCGTCCGGGTCTGGACGCTCCGAAAGGCAAATTGATGCAGCATACACGCGATTCAGTCGACCCTCCCTCACAACCAAGTCGCACTTCTCATGCTCTTCACCCGTATACGGGCCTAAGAGTAGCTCCACGGCACAGGCCGCCTCGGTGATGGGCACAGCTGCTAAGGCATAGACAGGATCAGTTCTGAATAGCACAAAAAGGGGGGAGCAAGAACTGAGAACCATACCTTCGCGCCCCCTCACGGTGAGAGTTCGGAGCCCGGACTTCGAAACGCCGAGCTCCACACTCCACTCCTTGGCCAGGGGCCAGATACCAAAGACGCATAATTCCTCCACCAAATCCCGCGTGGAAAGTCGCTTAGTCGCGTCCAGCAGAAGGTGGAGAAGGGCCTCCTCCCTCAAGGTGAGGACAATCTCGGGACTGGCGATAAGCTGTATCAGCTCACCCCGAGATTGCAGACCATCCTTCGTCGGGGAAGTGTGGTAAAACCACCTCCGTGTCCAATCCATCTCCCAGCGGTTCCGCGCTGCCGGGGCGGGCACGTACATCTGACACCGCACCTTCAGTTGAAAACTAACACTACCGAAGTTCAGTGTCTCGCCCGTGCTTTTCTTTTTCTTCGGTTGGCAGCGCCCGTCATGAAGGTAGGCGAACAGGCGCCCCTCACCACTGGCTTCGACCGCTCACAGCATCCACTCGACAACCCCCAACTTCGCAATAGAGTTTGATGTCAGTTGCGCCAACTCTACCCCATAAAACTGGAGCACCACCGAAGCCAGCTCAACACACGGGACCCGAAGACCAACATCAAAAAAAGAGACGAAGACCACAGCCTCGTCTGGCCGACAAGCTGGCACCGTCTCCGTCCCAGGAGCCCGGACCTTCGCAAGGGTCTCCAGCTTGCCCTCGTCGACAAGGGTCCGGAGAACCAATTCCGTCACAGTAGACCTCCCAATGTCACTCGTGTACGACACTCCCCCGACACCCTCCTTGCTCCGCTTCGTCGTAACCAAATCCCCAACTAAAAACCCTCGCAAACCAAGCAAGTGCCGCAATAGCAAGCACGGTAGAAATCAGGAGGGCCAACCACAGTAAAGAGCGTAGAAAAGGAGGGGGTGGCCACTTATTTATACCCAGCAGGACCGACACAGGAAAAGCAGGTCGGAGGTGAAGAGCCACGGCCCACTAATCGTGCGCCACATGGCACCATTACGGCGCACTAACACCCAACAACAGGGCGCGCAAGCCGAAGCAACGCCATTAACGCGGTTCAGCACCATCATGACGCACATAACCCTAAACAGCACAGACCGGCGCCATCATGGCGCACGGTACCCCAAGACACATCACCGTGCCTGCGAAATCTGCCCGATATCGGGAAGGAACCTTTCAAACACATGCTTCGCCAAGCAAAAGGGGACAGTGTGCCTGGACCCTCTAGGAGAACGGCGCGGTTTCAGCCATGGTGAAACAGAACATCAACCGTGAGGGGTTTGTCGTACGGGCGTCCCACCGGCCCCACGACCCGGCGAAGCACAAAGGCCCCCCCCCCCTCCGAAGGGGTTCTGAAGGCTCGACGAAGGGCCCCGAAGGCTACAGGAAGAACCCCAAAGGGGGCCCGAAGGCTGCAGAAGGGACTCCGAAGGGGTCCCGAAGGCTCGACAAAGGGCCTCGAAGGGGTCCCGCAGGCTGCAGGAAGGACCCCAAAGGGGGCCCGAAGGCTGTAGGAAGGACTCTGAAGGGGTCCCAAAGGTTCAGCAAGGGACCGAAGGCCCGGCGCCAAAGGAACCCCGGGGGGCAAAAAGGCCCCAGAGGCCACCAAGAAAGCATAAGGGCGGCGGGGACAGGTGGACCAGGCGTACTCTCCAGGTATACCAGGATCAGGAGGGTCCACTGTGCGCCGAAAGCTACGCGTAGGGTAGGAAAAGCCCCTACAACCCTTATGATTGTAGTATCCTTCTAGGGGTACATGTGTAATTTCAGATACCTAGTTGAGAGGCTATTTATAGCCTCCTCCCCTATGTGATAACCAAGGCCCGTTTTTAGGGGAGCAATATACATGTTTACTTCCTCGCAACCTAAGCCCCTCTTTGAGGATCTCTCGGCCCCTCGAATAGACGCCAGGGGTCCCCTCTTTCTACTGTTTAGTCTTTCTCACTATGACAAATATGCATAAGATACTTATCCCTACAAATAAAAGCTTTATATATAATTTGCATCCAATCAACAAGCCACACACACAGATAATCTAATTATCCATAAAAGATCCTTCAAATAACTTATGCATATATTTATCCATAAAAAATCCCACCAACTTAAGAAGTGGGAGGTGGATGTCAGACTCACCACCACCACATAGTCTTTTTTTATAATAGTAAAGAAAACATATATAATAGACAAGTAGACGGAGCAAACTTACTACAAAGCACAGTGCAAGTAACATTATGACATTAACATATAAACTGACGTGACAAATACTTAGGCCAATGACTTTTATTTTACTTCATTTTCAGCATAGCAAATTAACTAATGCAACATAGTAACAAGATTGCATCTAGCATTTTCAAATAAATTCAAATGTTCTTACGACAGCATATGATAAGTACAGGCAAAAACGGGGCGGATAATTCCTGTCCAGTTCGATGCCGTATCCAGGAAAAATCCATTCGGAGTACCATTTTTTAGTCTCGACCCGCATCTATATCCGAAAAATCTCATAGAATACGGGCTAGGATATGGGAAGAGCAATACCCGATCCTTATTTTATAGGATATCCAAAACATATCTGGTAAATCAACAAAATGGATATCCGATAAGCATCAATACTCTTTAATATCCTCTATAGTTTTCTAGTTATTGACTAATATATAATATGAATTTACATTTGACTATGCTTATGTTGTTTAGTATGATACATAATTATCTAATAGGTAGTATAATTTAACACTTTTGTTGGTAAAATTATCTCTCTTTATGTGTACACTGTCTGTCAAATTATCCGTGATCAATTTGAATCTAATCCGCATCCGCCCCATATCCGTATCCCGAAAAATCCATATTTGTATCCATATTCAGGATATCCGCATCCAACTCCGAAATCGGGATAAAAATATGGATTAGAATACAAAAAAGCAATATCCGACCTGTTCTCAAAAGCCACAGGTGACAAGTTAGTCCCATATTGGTAAAAAAAAGTGTCGTTTCCATTCTTTTTTTTTTAGAATCTTTTTCATAATTCTGGCAATCTTCTCAGTTGACAATGACGCCTGACTGAAGATGGTAGCAAATTGTAATCAAAAGATAATACATGCAGAAGTACAACACATGACACTGGTTGCATTCAACATATATGCACAAAATATAGGGGTCCAATAAGGCAACCCAAAAAAAAAAAAGATTGGCACCCTTTCGAAGAAGTTGAAGGATGACCAGGTATCAGGTGAACCACCTGTTCTATCAGCCACCTATTCTAGCAGCAGAACCACCTATTCTATGAGCCACCTTTTGTACATGATCTAGCAGCAGAACCACCTATTCTATGAGCATATCAGGAGCCTCAAATCCTCAGGAGTAGGCACTGCCAGGGACGGTAACCAGCAAAGAATTGTCTTCTACATCTGTCGCTTCACTTGCCTACAGTGAAAAGAAAATTAATTTGGAAATTCAAGCAAATCTGTCAGCATTTTAGAATAGCAGTGAAATAGAACTGTGTGTTTGAAAAAGATAATTGTACGGCTGTCCAAATCAAGCTATTTACTACACGATGGACAGTCATCCACAAAAAAATCATTCTGTGTTATGCTCTAAGAAATGAAACGATGGAAATTAGAGAAGTTAATATAGGAGAAAAGCATCAATAGTACGCACAGGGGAAAACACTATCTTTTAGCATTACGATAAGACAATGTTATTGCAATTAAGAATTGACAGATGATTTTCCATAATAAAAAAAACTAGCTTAAAGAAATTTTATTTTCTTTTTTATTTTGCAAAAAAAGGTTCAAAGATACTTGGAATCCAGAGTAACTACTAACTTCATCCTTCTGCTGATTCATGACATTTTTCAGATGCTCTTTAGCCTTCATTCTTAGTTCTTTTAGCTCCTTGTGCTGAGCTCTGGTGACCTCATAATGACAAGCCACACATAGAGTCCTCATATTCTCAAGTGTACATTCCCCTGCCAGAAATAAGATAAATTAGGACATGCTGTTAAGAGTTAAGAACGCAAAAACTTGTGCATATACTGTACCTCCTCCTTTATATACAGGTATTATATGATCTGCATGCCAAATATTTCCCTCGGTTGGTTCATGCACAATATTATTTAGCCTGTGGTACAATACAACATTAAAGAATATCATCCACATTAAACCAACAAATTAACAATCATAACTACTCCCATGTTCACTATTATTTGGTAAGTTCAAACCACAGTACACTGCCAACCCCCTAGATATGCAAATGAGAAGCTAAAAAAAGCACAAAACATTGGAAAAGCATGGCATCAGAGTGCAGCACTTACAGTTTCTTTCTACTTGCAATATTTGGAGCAACATTCCTGATGTATTCTTCTCTCTTTCCCTTGCATAAGGGTTTAATATATTTGGCAAGCTTGAAACAGTCAAGCTTGCACTGGGAGCATATACCACGTTCTATTTGAAACAATGCCTAGAAATTATTTAACAAGCAGAAGCTTCATTAATCAGCAGAAGCTTGACTGTTTGTATGTATAGCTGGCAAATTAGCTTTATTTGTACAGCAGGGAAATTTTAACTTTTGTTTATCTATGCTAATAGCAGAAGAACAAAAATCTCACACCTGCCGCAGGGCCCTGCCACTGGTTCTCAACCTGTATTCTTGGAAGCAAGTCAGACCACAGAATAAATCTTCAAAATATTCAGGTGACTTTGCAAGCTTTCCACTGAACACAGGTAAATAGCATTGTTATGAAAAACACGATTGGCTCCTGGAAACAAGTACAGGAGTGAATCATCTTACTTGCAAAGTCCTTGACATAGTTTGCAGAGAGGCTCATCATCAACAGTCCAGCCTTGAGTGTACTCTCTCTCTTTAGTCGTGCCATTATGTAAAACCACCTTTCTCCATTCAGCATTTTCTGGCAATGGATTACTAACATCATTCAATGGTGTTATACGCCTCTTACTTCCCCCTTTAAGCAATCCCTAGGAAAGTAGATCACAACAGACCGAGAAAGAAACATGATCAAATCAATGAACACCAAGACAAGTACTTATTCTGTCATTCATTTCATCCGTTCTTAATTTGGCACATAATCAGGACTCAATGTGTGGCTCAAGTATCAACTTCTCAGATAAAACTGCATTACGAATGGAAAAGTCAAACTTATTCTTATATGCACTTTGGCGGGTATTGGGATTTGGGATACTTGAAATATTACAATCACAATGGCACCGATATAAATCTTGCTTTACACTATATGTTACTGAGTATAAAAAATATATAATTTGACCCTTCTATTAAATGAAGTGGCATGATCTATAATAAGGATCTCCAGTGATAGCAGTAGCACAGAAGTAACTGTGATCCATATTCAACTATTCAAGTATGCTAAAGCACCAAAGTAGACTAGCAAGCTATACACCAGGATGGCATGACAGCAGCAAGTAAGCAAATCCTAGCTACCATGAGATTCTCAAGAATAGTTTGGCACTGTGGTGGCTTATAAGCTGCAGCTTTATTTTGCTTTTTTGGATACACTGACTACTTAACAACTTCCATTTTAGAGCAAAAAAAGTTTACTAGTGTTGGTAAAGATTCTATTGGCTAACTAGATTCTGCAGCACAGCACTGCAAGTCTGCAACAATAAACCGGCCCTTAGTAACTAACTATTAATTCTTTTTTTAATCAACTTACTACTAATTTTGATTGTCTGGAGAATTCTTTACATTCACATCTGCAAGTTAGCAGTTGAAAGTAGAATTTTGGTTTTGAAAACATTGCAGTATGACCGAGGATCCAAAAAACCGTTACCGGGACAAATCCTGCTCGGCGGCCGGTACCGGTAACCGACCGGTTACCGAAAATCCCGGAAAAAAATTGGCCGTTTTTCAAAAACTGAATTTTGAGCTGGGGTTTTTGAAAACCGGTAACCGCCCGAAAACCGGAAAAACCGGCCGGAATTGACGAATTTTGAATTAGAAAGTGTTTAATGAAGTGCATATTTAGCTCATACAATACGTAATATAGCATATTTAGCTCATACAATACGTGATCTACCATATTTAGCTCATATGAAGTGCAAACCGGCCAAAAACAAATAATTCAAGCATATTTAGCTCATACAATACGTACTCTAGCACAAAATAGGCCTAAACCAACCTAGGAAGTGCATTATGGAGTTAAAAATTCAAGTTTGAAATTGAAATTTTCCGGCCGGTTACTGTTCACCGGGTCGCCACCAGGAAATCCAGTTACCGGCGATAACCGGACGGGATTTTTTTCCCTGAGTATGACAGTATCCTTGACTAAAAACCCTGATAGAAGTGGAGCATTTCTATACCATCAGCAACTTCTAGGACATAAGAGAATTTTGCATAAAGAATCATATGATATAGATAGACAGGCTCAAGGATCACAGAACCGCTACCGGACCGAATCCCGACAGGGGGGTGGGAACGGTAACAGGCCGGTTACCGTTTAAACCGGAAAAATTTCGGATGAATTTCGCATGAATTTGATTAAAAACCAGCCGAATTTTGAAATTTGAAATTTGAATTTGACAAACAGGAAAGAAACCGTCCGGGATTTTGGATCCCGGACCCCGGCCGGTAACCGGTAACCGGCGGTTACCGGCCGGGAATTTTTTTCCCTAGACAGGCTTAATTTAATGGAAACCAGGCTTTGCTTTTGCACATTTTGTGCAATATTCATAACTAAAACCAAGTTGAGTCTGTAAAGAAAAGAAAGAATTATTGAAGTCAAAAGGTGCATACTTTTGTGCTGTGGTTGATGCTATTTTTCAGATAGCACAACTCAAGGCTCAAGGGAAGTTGTAACGGCTTTCCCAGCAGTTTCTTCTGATCAATTGGTCTTAGAGCCAACCATTCTTTTACAAATGCCTTGAACATATTACAAAATGCAGGATTTCTCTTCAAGAGCTGACTACTTGCTTTCTTGACATTATTAGAACAAAAAGGTGAGTCTACTTCTTCTGGCAGAAAATTTTCAAAAAGTGGTCTGGGTCTTGAATCATGTCCTGGAACACAAATGTACAAGTGGATTCGGCCTGTGTGCTGGCTAACCTGTGAAAAATGATGATAAATCAGAGGAATTTAAGGGATGAGATGACAAAATAAAAAGAATGTAATATGAAAATAACTTCAGAAGCTGAGAAAAGTCGTAATAACACCATATAAATAGAAGGCAAAAGAATAGAGCATAAACTAGTAGGTAGAAGAGTTTTTTAACCTCAAAACGCAGAAACTCTACTTGAATATGGCCATCTGAAATAGTTGCTGGAAGACCTAAAGTCTCAGAATTTGCATAAAGCCTCCTATGAGCCTGTTATATTTGAGCCAATGCAGCATAAGATATATTGTATAAAATGCCATATAATATAAGCAAGCACTTTTTAATTTACCTTTAATGATTTGCAACTTGAAATTGAAGAGCATAAGGCGGCACTTTGTGAAATAGAAAAACTATCGCAAGCTGTATCTTCATGTGTTGTTGGA
Organism: Phyllostachys edulis; assembly: GCA_036346405.1. Taxonomy (NCBI): domain Eukaryota; kingdom Viridiplantae; phylum Streptophyta; class Magnoliopsida; order Poales; family Poaceae; genus Phyllostachys; species Phyllostachys edulis. The sequence goes on along the minus strand of CM070557.1, from coordinate 51,674,440 downwards.
GATGGATTATTTTGCATGCCTGAATGAAGGCTTTCATCCTAAGAGGGTAAGGTGCACAAGCAGAATCAGCTGGAAATCAATCATAGGAACGCTGAATGATAAGTAGCGAGTAGTAAACAGTTGTCAAATTTTGAAAGAAGCATCTCTTTTGTACCTCGAATTGTAGAGGAATTGTCCTAATAGTGAAATCTGACTCAAATTCCATATCTTTGATGCCAGGGAGACATTGAATGGACATATCATCACTTTCTTTTGATCCATGAACAGAATCTATGAGGCTCAAATAACTCAGACTATCTTTTCATTAATCAGCTAGTAATAATTATTGATATTCGTTCATCTATTCTCTGCCAATGATTTTCCAACTGTTTTACCTGCATTATGATTCTCCAAAGGAAGAAGCTCATGCTGTATTTTCTCCTCAGTATTACTTATTTCCTCAAGGTGGTAAACTTGATCAACCTTACAATGGAGGAAGGTAAGTTGAATAAATAAAGGCTAAATAGAATAATAGAATTGCTTACATTGGTCCGAGAGTCCTGTTCAAGATCCTACTAACTACCTGATTCCAGCAGTGATCCGATCAATCAAGCCTTGGTTGGGCAGAGGTACATTTAGCAGTATATCGAGCTCTTCTCTGAGTTCTAAAACTTTGGAAAAGTGTAATGACTAATGACATTTAGACTTTTCCACAAGCGTTTGGACCTTTGTGTATTACATGTAAAATATTTTGGTTATTTTATAAATTATGCTTCAATGTTAATCTCACAAAATATGGAACTGAAATGATCAGGGACAGTTGCAGATGTTCCGATAAGTGCATTTCATACAGTTTATCAAGGTTTCAGACAGTGCAGCTCGCCTTTCTGCAATTTATTAGCGGCATTGGATGTAGCCTGTTGCAAACCCCCAAAGCACCTCGATCCAAAAAACATACTTGCTACATGCCTACATCGTAGCTCAGCCCCTCCCTCCCAAAGGAATAGTATAACATAGACCATCCATGAATGGTGAAACTTCAAAACTTTGTGATAAATAGCTACTTCACCCAAGGATCCAAAAGCGGTACCGGACCAAATTCCGGTCGCCGACCGGGAAAAAAAACCGGCCGATTACCGGATTTCCGGAAAAAATCTGGACGAATTTCTCTTGAATTTGCTTAAAAACCAGCCAAATTCAAAAATTGTAATTTGAATTTGCAAAACCCGGAAAAACCGGCCGATTTTTCCGTTCCCGGTTACCGGCGGTAAATCCGGTTACCGCCGGTAACCGGCCGGTTTTTTCTTTCCTGACTTCACCTTTGACATTCACCTACCTCAATCTCTCTTATAGCATCTTTCTTTCCATTCATCAAAGATGAGACACGGAACAGACTCTGGTTCAAGCTAAGCCAATGTGACTCATCTGATGTGTTCTGCAAGACCAGAATAATTTGAGGTCATAATTTCCAAAATTACAGAATACAGTAATACACTACATGATTACAGAGAAAAGAAAAGGAACTAACCTTTGCACAGAATATATATATGTTGACCGCATTTGTTTGACCACGTCTATGAGCTCTATCCTCAGCCTATTATCAACAATTGAGTGTAGCATACAGTTAAAAACACATTCAAACAATAGTAACAGAAGGGTCCACCGTGCATGTCTTCAAGAGTGCACATAAAAATCAGCATGTGAAAGCGACCACACATATGGGCACAAAGTGAAACGTTTTGGTTTTGCAGTATTCTTGATTACATGTGCTTGCACACATCAACAGCCTGCACTGAGCACACATCAACAGCCTGCACTGATTTGACATTTCAATTTTAATTCTTTTACCAGCATAACTAGCAAGATGACACAAAAAACTTCCTGGTTTTTTTGTGTGCACTTTCTATAGGTTGAGTCGTTGAGAAACAAATGTATGAGCAAGGGAGGAAAAGCTAAGGACCTGAAGCAACTCTGAAGCTGATTTTGGGAGCTCCACGAAAACAACATTCTGAGCAGATGAGAAATCTAAACCAACACCACCAGCAGTAATTCCAATTATTGCAACCTTCACCTATTTAGCAGAAAGTTAAAACAAGTCAATGATGGATAAGCAGTTTCGGAGTTAAGAAACTTAGAGAGCATCATATGGACTTGGCAAGTATGAATCAGAAAGAGTGAAAAGGACAACCTCTGCATTAAAACGGAAAGAATCAACAGCTTCTTTCCTTTCCCTAGGAAGCGTGCTGCCATCAATGCGAACAAACTTGATCCCATTCTCAGAGACAAACACCTATGTCAGGAAAACACTTCAGTCGAAAGTATGAAACAGGTTTTTCCTAGAAGTCATAAAATCAAATAGTATAGTTTAATATGATCTATAAGACTGACATACATAAAGCTAAAGCATGCACCCAATTAATCCCAATTGGTGGTACGGAAGGATGTAACAATGGATCTTGTCCAAGTATCCAAGTGACTACTGGACTATCTTGGTGGTGGTGGTTGTGTGTGCACGTGTGCATGAAGTGGGTTGCAGATCAAGACTTTCCATACCAGCACAAGACATAACTGTTATCAGCTAGCATGGGAACCTTAACACTCTCACAACAAGTATACTAGATAATACAGTAAGTGTTGAATTATCAGCTTGTATAAAATCTTGTCAATCAAGCATATATATATATATGGCTATATCATTTTTATAGAAAAGGCAGTGCTACAGCTTACGGCTCACGAGTCCCCACTCCCCAAGCCATAGGCCATAGTTTCTGGACACAAGTCATTTGATTTCTTGCAGTCACTTCTAGAATGCCAACTTTTGATTTCATTAGGTTTGCAGTGAAGCTTACAGAGGTTCGTATTCTTTTTTAAGATATTGAGCTGTAATTGGTCAAAATATCACTTACATAATCAAAATTGCATAATGAACCATAAATACCACTTACACGTTCAAAATGACATATTCAAGATGCTATCATCAATTATGAGAACAATGGGGGTGCAAATAGCACTCATATATATAGACACTCTGGAGCAAGGATCAAAATCCCGGTACCGGAGAGAATACCGCCCGACGGCCGTTATCCCGTTACCGGCCGATAACCGGAAATCCCGGAAAAAAAACCGCTCGAAATTCGACTAGTGAGATTTGAATTTGGGATCTAACCGCCGGGATTTTGAATTTGAATTTAAATTTGAAGAATTCCGACCTGTTTTTTGGATCCCGGTTCCCACCGGGAATTCCGGTTACCGGCCAGTAACCGGCGGGATTTTGATCCTTGCTCTGGAGCATGGTAACAGTAGTAAACTTCAATATCATGACAAGAGTTTAATTGTATAGTTACAAGAAATATCAAAGAATTTACCTGCACTCCATCTAGAACCTTTAAATGATGGGCAAAAATTATCGTTTTCTGGCAACTAGACTGGGAGTCCACGTTATCGTTAGCAGCTGATTCTTTCATGATGAAATGATTTGAGAACCACTCACTAAACCCAGGTATTTTCGCAATACCAATTTCTTGTGGAGTGAGATTCCTTGGAGATTTCTTGAAACCATCATCTGAGCAAAAAAAAAGGAAACGAACAAATAGTTTACGCAGAGCAGACAGACCAGTTTTACTAGTCTTAAATGCTGAAGTGATGGAAAACAAACGCTTTATCTCAATAGCTAACAGTTGTGTTACATTTAAAAATGTTATAATAAGAATTATTTATGAGATGTGGAACATGATACATAAGATAAAAAAATGGTAGGTTATCAAAATAAACAACATAATGTTGTGATTATGACAATTCATGTTCAACACATTAGAACAAGTACAATAATTAGAAATAAACAAGTAATGTTCTTCACCTGGAAAGTAGTTGATAACAAAACAGAGAGTTGCACACTTCCACCAATACACATGGAGTACACATCATCCTAATGCCAAAGCTTGGCAGTTCAAATCAAGAAAAATGCTGGTGATCCTGGTGATCTGTCTTGTCGGTTGATGTTTTTTGTTAGTATAGATATTTATGGAGAAGGGCTCTTTTTGAAGAATATTTTGTAATGTATACCCCAATTCAGATAGTGCCAATTGCAGTATCATACTATCCTATTGCATCGCCATAATGCCATGTGCAATAGCAACACTATGCAAACAACCATATGCACAGCTGTAAGTCTGGTATGCTTGGTGTTGCATATATGGCGAATGCCATGAACATGCTTCAATGAAATTACTGGATAATACTTCAAAGCCATTACATTTGCAGTATATTTTTTATAGGAAAAAGTCCGGTTTACTCCCCTGAACTATCAGAAAAGTCTGGTTTACCCTCTGAACTACAAAACCGGTTTTTTTACCCCCCGAATTTGTGAAAACCGGTCAATACACCCCCCGACTGGTTTGAATAAGTGGTTTTGTATGATCAACACATCTGAGCCGTCCGTTCATGCTTTGAGATGTGTGCAACACTTAATACAGATGCAAATAAGGATACAAATACATAAGGAATTCCAATACATAATACTATACATCCTTCATCATCTCTCTCTCTCTCTCTATCTCCCTCCCCTCCTTTTCTCCGTTCAGTTAAGCCGCCGCCTTCGCCTCCTCCTCCTGGTTCTCCTGCTCTGCACCGACTATAAGAAGCCCCGCCACCTCCCTTCTCCACCTCCCCACCGGCGCCTTGCTCCTCTTTCCCACTGCACAAGACGAGCTCCTGCTCTGCCTTGGCGCGCCCACCTCGCATGGCTCGACCGCTCGGTCGCCGCCATGCCCATCATCAGGTGCCACCGAGCCGAGATCCTTCCTCGCCTCCCTTGTCTTCCTGTCGCCGAGACGTGCCGCCACCGCCGCTTCTTCTCTTCCACCCCGATCCAGTAGCGGATCGGATCGCTTGGCGGCCCCGAAACTTCCGGCTTCCTTCGCCACCCCACGCCACAAGCGGCTTATGCACATGCTAACCCATTGCCACACCGCCACATCTCGGCACATCACAGACGGCCATGGAGCTCGCCGCCGCCTTGGCCTTTCACCGCCGCGCCGCTCCTCTCCAGCGCCTCATTCTGCTCATGGCCTCCCTACCCCACCGGGTCCCAATCGGCTGCTTTCATTGGCCTCCTCACGCCGCCACTCGTTGGTCTTGCCTCACTCCCGGCAGAGTGCCTCACTGTCTGCACTCTGGCCCGAGTGAAAAAGAGGAAGGAATGGATTGTTTTGCTTTGTGGCCCACCTACCATTGGGTTAATCCCCCCCTCTCTCTCTTCCAGTTGCTTGTATACTGTATTGTACATGTGTATGTGGCTTGTATACTGTATTGTACAAAACCACCGCTCCAAACCGCTACGGGGGGTTATTTGACCGGTTTTGACAAATTCGGGGGGTTAAAAAACCGGTTTTGTAGTTCATGGGGTAAACCAGACTTTTCTGATTGTTCAGGGGAGTAAACCGGACTTTTTCCTTTTTTATATCTACAGCCAGTCCTCTTGCTTTAGCCCAATAAAATCATCCAGTCAATATCACAACAGTCCGATGCAATGAGCTATGCATTACAAATTGCAGCACAGTAAAGGCACATAAAATTATAGTTGATACTAGGTGATCATGTTATTAAGATTGACATATATGATTGATATCTGCTTTTAGCACCATGAGTGTTACCTTCTTCCACTTTCGCTTCTTCATAACCATTGCTTTTGTCAGGCGAGACAATTGCAGGAGTTCCATAACTATTGTATGTGCTAATGTTCATCCCTTTGATACAAGAAGATGTAGCTGTCCTGACATCTGATGCCTTCAACTTCAACCAAATAATTTGTCGGCGCTTGGGAGGCAGTTCATTCAACAAATGCTCCTTCAAGCGCCTAATCTACAGCATAGAAGCAAACTCCGGCTGTTAGATCTGACATTGATAAACAATCAAATATCAGCCTAAAACATCATATGGTTACATGGCTTGTGGCAACAAAACAATCCAACAGTCTTTCATATTAGCAAGTATATTATATTAGACACTGAAAGGTAGTCGCTGCCTTAAACAGACTTATGGAATAAAACCTATTTTCATTGGTAAGAGCAATATCAGCCAAGTAAAGGATTGTTTCTTTTTTATGTGCTCCCATCGTACACATAAATAATTTTGTCATGCAGAGTACGCTATTCCATGATATATAAATAAATCAAGTGAACAAACTGTATAAGTTAAAAAAATGTTCAGTGGCATGCAGTTCAAAATCCATGGACACATATCATCAAGCAGAACATAGCACAAACGTGCAAATTAGCATAAATAAGTCCATGAATAGTCTGGATGTCCTAACAAGATAAATATCATGAATAGGCTATGTATATGAGGCTTCAATAGATGAATGAGAAAGAACAGACCATTAGAGTCTGACTGAGCAAAACATTTAACTCTGTCAACCGAGCACGCTTTGAAAAATCCTGCACAGAAAGCAATGAAGACAACCTTAAGTATCAAACTATTTATATACAGATACTATTGCACAAATTATTTGCAACGCTAGTTTTCTGATGTTTTCAAGCATTATTTCATAATTTTCTGAAATTGATTTGTGCGGGCACAGCAAAAATAGTACCTAGCATAACAAATAACAGCCTAATAGAGCTCAGTAATAGCAATCTGGCAATCTGCCTAGACAAAACAGACAATCAGAATTCAGAAATACCTGATAAATTTTCCCCTGACAACCTCGAACAGCATGCGGTAAACAATATTTGTTCGCAAAGTCATATTTATCACTGCCAAGCAAATGGGGACTGAAAAGCCAGGGAGAGGGTGATCAGAAAAGCTTGATAAGACCAACACAATAAGATGCCAATCTCCTTTTCTTACCATAGCATATTTATCTGGTGATAGATGTCGAAAGGTCTATTGTCACCTAGGAGAAAACAAACTGTAAGCTACATCTGACAAGCAAACAAATGTCTAAGTAAACCAAGATACTAGTGAAATGATTTAACAAATTTTCTGGAATATAAGGCTATCATAATCAAATCACACATCAGTACCAAGCAATCAGATAAATCATAGTGTGCAGTACAAAGTATATAAGAACGAAAAAGTGCAGTTTAGCACTTCACAACATCCTCAATACACATAAACGCAACTCTGAGCTTACACACGGAAAAATGAAGATACTGCTAAAGAGTTTGGAGAGGATTTTGCTATTCACAACTATGCATCTTATTCATTGTTGAGAAGATATATATATATATATATATATATATATATATACAGGAGAGTTGGGCCTCATGGGCTACATGGACCACATGGGCTAAGAGAGAGAGAGAATGTACAAGACTCTTAACAGATATTACATGTGAACCAGTAAACACACTGCACATAACATATTTGACAGAGTTACGGTCTGTTTGGAAGAGGGGGGTTGCTCTAGGAATTTTTAGGATTTAGTTAAATTTGAAGTAAATCCTAAGGATTTGGATCCAAATCTACCCTTTCCAAACATGCCCTTAAGAGGTAAGTACAATTATGCCAGATCAATACGGATGGTAACAAGGGCACAACAACCGCTGCCACTGATATAGTCACAAAGATGAGTAAAAAAGGCACCTCTTCAATAGCTTATGCCCTATGAATTTTTCCAAGCATTGAACCATATATCCTTAGAATTCTGAAAGATTTTCATGATTTTTTTTCCTGATGGCCATCGCTTACCTCTAACTCTGTTCTCACGGTAGGTCCCCAATCAAAATAATTTGAACAGGCAATCTCATGAACTGAAGGGAAAAATAAAAGTGCTGTAGATATGTTTCACTTGGATCACTGGTCTTAGTTTGATGTTGAAACAAATGGTAGAAAGAGTAAATTCACAAAGACCTTTTAATATTTTAAAAAATATTGGAACAAAATGATAGTTTAAAAAACTTTCATTTTTCCCTAATTCTTAATGACAAGGGAAGATAACTTCGAGATTGATTCCCATTTATTGAAATTTAAAAATCGTTTAAATGGCGTACACAAAACGTGTCATATATCACAATAGCTATTTGCTTGTGTGGACATTCAGATATCAACGAGTAAAATAGTACACCAGCACAAGGAGCCCTAAGAAGAATTCAATGGATATCTTTACAAGTTACAACCTTGACAAAGAGGGTGTCCCAGAGAGCAACACAATGTGATTGACATTTGGAGCTAGTTCCAGTACAGTTTTTGTCTGTCACAAGTCACAAGACAGTAGAAGCGGTCATTAGTGGTAGCAAGTGAAATGTTGATATACCAGACCAGTAAGACTAGAAATTACAAATAAAAATCACAGGTGCTAACTTAAATTTAAATAAGGTGGGCTGAAGTAGTTGGAAATAAATTGTTCTACAGAATGTCAGCATTTTGCATTCTTATAATGTTTTAAATTAAGAAAGCAAGCGAAAATGATGAAAAAGACAAGCAGATCAGTAAATCAACTGGAAGCATTATTTTTCATAAAAGAAAGCAACTAAGCAAGCCTAACAATGCTATGATTTCTAAAACAATAAAATATGATCTGCAAAATACACAAAGAACTAAATCTCCCTCATGGGTTGGGAATTCAAGAGTTGAATACTTGTATTGACACACGAGAGTGTTGTTCTGGTAGTATTAACACCTCGTTTTTTTCTTGTTTCTTCTTTGTGCAGCGTATGTTGTGGGATTCGTCAATAATCATCAGGGCCCATCTCCTATTAACCATACTTTTCCGAAGGTGACTTAGCATCTTGTATGAAATAACCACTACCCTCGGAGAAGCATCTAGATAATCAAGATTGTCTTGACGACCAAATACTGAAAATCAGATAATAACAACAGATATAATTTGAACAGTCAAAATTGTGCTCTTTATACAAATTAAATATATGACAAAACTGAAAGCTAAGGCAGTAGGGTAGTATCAAGAATTGAAGAACCATTCATACAAGGGACAAGGAATAGGATATTAGGATGTTAGCCATATTTTGTAAAACTGTGGTCTTCACTAACATAGCAGAATTAAAGTATAAATTACACAAAAATATGACTTCATCGAAAAGTGAAAGGCATGAATTTTAAAGCCAGTTAAGAGCCTGATTTGCAACCACTCACTACTCCACTACACACAATACTGCTTTAAGATTTTTGCAGTTCAGTTTTTGGGAGAGCATAGAAGCACTAGTCTTAAGTTAAACCTAAGAAGCAAAGCATCCTGGTAAACTTGAATAAATGACTAATGTTAGCTAAGCTTAGGACTCAAGGACACATTTTCAACTCAAGAGTCAAAACATATAGAATTTTGGAGCATTTTTTATTAACGCATCATAATTTATTTTCAACAGCTAGTGAAACATTTAATTTGAACTAGTGCAACTTTATTACAACTTACAAGATCATCAAAATACTAGCTAATCCTAGGAAATTCTAAGTTTAGTAAAACCCTAAAATGAGTAAACTAAAGGAAAACAATATTGGAGTAGAGATCAATTGAAAACTAGGCATAAGTTAGCTGATCCGTCTATGACAGTTCATATGGTATGCTACTGTGTGCCAATGAAATTTTGTCCTGCTACTGTTTTTACTGCAACATTTCAAATTGAACTGATGCAACAAATGTATGATATTTGGGGGGAAATTTTCCAATAGCCGATGTTCAGAATAGTCGATAGATCAAATATAAATATGCAATTCAGTTATAAAGAAGTGCAGCGTTAAAGAAAAGCTCAGGTATATGCTACTATATTTTAAAACTGGATGATGCAAAATATTTATATACTTCTTGGAATCCAACTACAGTCAAGACTCAGGAGCAAGCAAGGAAGAACACGAAGGATCAATGCAGAAAATGCGGTCAGAGATAAGATTGGTACTTCACAATTATTCAGGGCCAAGTGAAATTTATACACTAGAGCAATGCAATAATTGCAATGCCAGGTTTCACATCAACGAAAACAAGAAATATATATTAACTCTTGAATAATGAAACTCTGAATTAGTACCAAGATGAATATCTTTTGGCAGAAATGAAGAATCCCAGCGCTCCAATTCTTCAGCCCAAGTATAACGCAAAACAGCTGGACACACTATTAATAGAGGGTCCTCATCCTTGAAGCAACAAGCTATTGCAATTGCCTGCATTTAAATGTATCAGAATGTACTGCTTCCACAAGGAAAAGAAATACACTCAAAAGCAAATATGGAACTAAAAACCACAGTTTCTGTTCAATATTCATTAAATTCCAATGTATTACTGTTCAAACAGTGCTGATGCAAGCGTTAAATATCAATGTGCTCCATATTACTATGCCAGATTATAGAATTTTGTAGGCTGTGAAACCTTACTTGAAACAATAATGCTCTATGCATACGCACAAGTATCCCCACACGCACAAGTATCCCCACAAGAGTCAAACACAGAACAAAAACAATTGCAGTATGCAAATCCTCATGCAATATGCTCACCTGGAGAGTCTTACCAAGCCCCATCTCATCTGCAATAAGGCAGCGTCCACGCCTTCGAAGCCCAAATCTCACACCTTCAAGTTGAAAGGGTAGGAGTGCATCTCGTAAGTGCTGTGGCAGCTTCATCAGAAGCTCATCAACTTCTTCATCAGATGCCCAGGTTTTGCCGAGATTCTGAACAACATTCCTTGTTCTATAAGGTATATCTTGTACGACAATTCCAGGCAACTTCTTCAAGCATTTTAACACCAGCTCATAGTCCACGAGCTTAAAGACAGAAGAAAGATGGCCGCTTTGACTTTGTGTCGTAGAGAATGGTACAGCCTAACAGTATCAACATTAAGGGAAAAAAGATCAGTTTTGATTCTCGACCAAAAGTCTTATCATCCAAGAAAAGGGATTAAAAACAGGTTAAATTAAATGTCACGACTCACAAGAGACTCGGAGGGATTTGCTTTTTCTATGCTTGACCTTCAAATATTATTCGATCCCTAGAATAAGGTGTTAGGGTGTAGGTGATTCTAACACAAGGTTAGTATAAATTGTATATCATCCACAGCATAATGTTTCCCCCAGTTTTTGCATATAGCCATCATGTGTGTCAAAGCTCTCTAGAATGCGACATGATCACCATTTATATTGTGAACAAAAAATTAGTGGCATGGCCATTATTATTGATTACAAAGGTTTAACAGAAATATAGATTGAAATACTAGTTGCAGCACTTCATATTAAATAAATACTCAGTGGTCAGTAGGCACCAGCAATTGTCCATAAGTCTGATATTTGAAAGGCCAAGTTGAAAGTAACAGATAAATTCTTCGATGCTCAGCAGTTAGACAAAAAGGAAGAAGACTTTGAGGGTTTAACCTCCGATGCTGTGTTTAGGAGTATATTGCCTATACAGATAGAACATTGGTCAAGTATGTAGAAGGAGCAAGGTCGTTCATGGGCGAATCTTCATGTGACAGTCTGAATGAGTTAATTTGGCCATGGCACAAGGATTTACAGTTTTGGGGACATACATTAATTAACTAGGATCCATCCACCAAACCTTCACAAAAATCCAAATCAAAGCTCTAGTGAAGCTCTTGCAGACATCGAAACCCACTTAATGGCCTGATTGAGTGTGGGAGACTAAATCACACCTCAATTTAGCAAGGAAACGCTCTAAATCCATATCAGCGAGTAACTGACAAAGAATCCAAATCAAAGAACGTTCGTTTATCAGACACTAAAAAAGGACAAAGAACCACCAAATTATTGGACCAGTTCAGACACGCCGAATCAAAGAACAGATATTTATCAAGAAACACTCGCAAATATCAACTTTTTGCCAAGAAACACGAAAAAACCAAAATCTTGTGAAGAAACGCTTAAAGGCATCCAAGAAAACACCGAATTACTCGAACAGCTCGTCAAGAAAGAACCGAATTCCTAATCAGAGCTCAAATTGGTAAAAGATGGATACAATACACAAGAAATCAAGAATGGATAAACCGTACCGAAGCGAGGCAGTCCTGGACGGCGCGGAGGCACTCGGCCTCCCCGGGGAAGGCCGCGCCCTCCGCGGGCCCCACCGCCACCGAGAACTCGTCGGGGCTGTACACCTCCAGCACCACCTGGAACCCCACCGGAGGCGGCGGCGGCGGTGGAGGAGGAAGGGTATGCGGCGGTGGTGGAGGAAGGGTACACGGCTGCGGCAACGGTGGAGGAAGGGTATGAGGCGGCGGCGGCGGCGGCAGCGGTGGACGAGGCGGAGGCAGAGCAGTTCTTGGGCACTTGGCAAGCCACGGCTGAGGCGGCGGCGGTGGTGGAGGAAGCGTAGGCGGCGGAGGCGGAGCAATTCTTGGGCACTTAGCGAGCCTCCACGCGGTGGAGGCGGAGGCGGCTGCGGCGGCGGCTTCCGCGGCGCGCTTGCGCCTCTCGAGGGCGGCGAGGCGGTTGGCCTCGATGCGGTGTCGCTGCTCCTCCGTGATCTCCATGGGCCACGCCTACACTGGGGTTTGTGGGGGCATGGGGTTCTGCGAGCCGCGTGTGTTCGGGTTCGGTAAAAGAGCGGGCGGTTGGGAGGAAGAGGGCGGGAGGAGAGGAGAGATATATTTAGGGCTTGTTTTGGTGCAAGGGAAATATTCCCCGGAAAAATTAGCGGATTTTTTTTTTGTTATGTGAGAACGAACTTTTTTTTATTAATTAACTTTTTTTGAATTTTATTTTAAAATTAACCCCGGCGCACTTTATTTCCAATTCTGACCCCTTTCATCCGAAAAAGGTCGGACAAATTCCACACAAGATTTGGAAACTCAGCCTAGGGTTTTCTCCCACGTGGGTTTCCTCCCACGGAAATGGGTTAGGATCCTAGCGGGGTTTGGGGCTTCCAAACAAGCATTTAGGGATGGCAATTTCCCATGGCCGGGCCTGTGGAGAAAATTTCCATGAGGGATGGGCCCAGCTAGGCTAGCGGAGCGGGGCGAGGGTATTATAAATGTATTATTTTGTTTATAAATTATTATTTTTCTAATATGGGTCACACACACACATATATATTATCTAGTGCTAATGGGTAATTGAGTGCTAATGTGCTAATGTCAATCTTGACCATTGGATATTGATTGAGCAGCCAAGATTAATGCGGGCTCCCACCTCCAAACCATTTAATCACCATGCATGCTCCCACCTCCAATGCATCTTCATTAAACATTATGCATGCTTCCACCTCCAATGCCCTGGATTAAACATCCTACATGATCCAATGGTCAAGATTGGCATTAGCAACTTAGCACTCAATTACTCATTAGCGCTAGATATGTTCACACACATACACACACACACATATATATATATATAGGATAAAGCTTGAATATATATGTTATGATATAAATTTTGAAGCTATATTTTGGAAGAAAAAAGTATACGAAAAAACTTACAAATTAGTAAATAAAGTCACATTATTATTTTAAAAAAAATCTAACCTATCTTTTAGTCCCCATGGGGACCATGCCCGGGGTCAATCTACCCCTGCTAGGTCTAACAGGGTCGGGGCGGGGGTGCGGGAGGGTCCCTGGGACCCCCACCCTGTTGCCACCTCTAAATATTGGGCCAAACCTCATTTCATAGATACGTTGGGCCGTGGCTGCTCCCCGTGCTCATTGATAGTGTTTACACCCAAAAGTCATTATCTTTACTACTTAAAAAGACTAGTGGTAGTGATTGATGCGTTCTTCCCCTTCCACCCCTCTTCTTAAAAATATCTGCGCCCCCAAATATCGATTTTTAGTTCCTCTCCATTCACCCCACGCAACTTCTACGCCTGCATTCTCTTCAACGAAGGCTAGGTATGTGCCATCTTCACCTCTTGGTCTCATGTGTCGTTGTCCAGTCCATCGTCGGCGTGGAGGCAAAGCATCAGCATCTCAGTCGCGCTCTCCCGCGCGGCCGTCGTCCACATCCTCCCCACCCGCACCCCGGCCAAGCGCATCACGATGCGAGGGAGGCGGCTGTTATGGTGGCATTGAAGGCCGAGTCTGCGCTGTCTTCGCGCTCCTAGTCTCGTGCATCGTTGTCTCGTCCATCTTCTTCCTAGACTCCGTCGAAGTGTAGCTATACACAGGGGCGGACCTAAGACAAAATTTTAGGTAGGGCGAGTCACTGGTCGCGACGTGACCGTGCTCCCCGCTCTTTGGCGAGGGGCCAGCGAGGCCGTACGTATCACGGGCATCCTCCTCGTGTTTATTGAGGAGGTCTGCGAGGCGTCGTTTGCCGCACCGCCATGCTCAGCCTGTCCGAGCTGCACATGGCGATGCAGTCATGCAGAAGCTACGGTTCTTGCTAGGGATGGCAACGGGGCCATTCCCCGTCGGGGAGTGGTGGACCATCCCCATCCCTGTGACAAGAAAAAATCCCCATCCCCGTCCCCGTCCCCATCGTCGGGTACTATTCTTCTCCCATCCCGTCCCGTCAGTTATCGGGCCCCATCCCCGTCCCCATCCCCGTCGTCGGTCCTGCCATTTCTGAATTTCGGTTGCGGCAGAGAGAAATTTCTCAAGCTATGGATGTGGGGCGGCGGCTGGGTGGGAGTGAATGGGAAATGGGGTTAGGGACTTAGGGTTATGACTTATGCTATGCAAATGAGCAAAGACAGAATGATGCACTTTCGGTTGGTGGGGTGGGCTATGCTATGCACTATGTTATCACCTTATCGGGGCCCATCGAATAACGAGGATAGGGGCGCAGGAACATCCCGTCCCGTCAAACCCGATGGGGAATGTTTTTTTCATATTAGTATCCCCGTGGGGAATGAAGTAGTCCCAAACCCGCCCCTAGGTGAATTCCCCATCGGGGAATGGGGAATGGGGCCCCATTGCCATCCCTAGTTCTTGCTCGTCGACTACACGAGATAGGGGCGAGGCTGTGGGTGCTGATGAAAGACGAGCCGGTGGCCCCCGAGCTCCGGGTGGTGCTCGGCTCCATGGCCACAACGATGGAAGTGCTACCGAGGGACGTGGTTGGAGTGTCGGCTGAGACAGAGGAGCTCGCGGGGCTGGTGTCCAAGCAAGTGTGGCGCGCGGCGGTGCAACCGGACGTGAACGATGGCCACGCGGCGTGGAGCGTGCGCTCGATGCTCGCGCAGTTCAAGAGCGACGTCACGTCGAATGCCGAGGATGCCAAGCTAGTGCTCGGCCGTGTTGACATCACGAGCTGGCCGCCGCCTGGGAGGGGCCAGCACGACTAAATCAACTCATTAAACTCATTTCTTGAATCAAAACTCCAAAGCTATCCCCTCTCCCTCCCCATTTTCAGCTCAAAACAAGTGCACTCTTGGTGCAAGATATCATCATACCGTATCAGATTAGCCCTTTTGCTCATGAGTAATTAAGATCAGTGAGGTCAAATCATCTGACAAAGTTGCAACCCGATCTATATAATCTTTAAATCTTGATATATCTATGTTTGCCTAGCTAGCTCATTCGTTCACGGCATAATCAACTACATGCATGCTGACTATGGCGAGGCCTGCTTGCAGGAGGTGCACGAGAGCCAACGCGCCGACACGGCGAACAGTCTAGTCTACGAGGCGAACCTGCGGCTCCGGGACCACGTCTACGGCTGCATGGGCGCAATCCTGACCTTGCAGCAGCAGGTGTAGCCGAGGGGGGTGTCCTCGCTGGAGGGGAGCTCGGGCGGCCACCCAAGCATGCCCGAAGGTCGGGTCCGCCCCTGGCTACATGGGTTGCCTCCATTCCTTCTCACATTTCACTCACTTTGTCTCTTTACTAGTTTATGATATTATGCTATGGATCCATCGATTTGATTAAATAATAACAGGTTTTCTTTCTTTGTCTTGATAGAATTTTGGCGTCATTAGAAAAGAAGACTGTCGTTGTGCTTGAGGTCGCCCTGCATGACCCATCTCAACAGGTAGTCCTCTCTCCTTTCAATTCATGAGGTGAATTCATCCATGCATCTATCTCCTGATATAATTGCTTTTGTGTCAGTACTGCAAATAGATTTCATCAGGCATTAGGACCGTAAAATTATGCTTCCTTGCTAGAACAGTTGGGACAGCGGATAACCATTGTTTGTAGAGATGAGATGATAACCATTGCTAATAATCACTTTCCCCTTCCTTTTTTTTGGGATTTACATTACATATAGGTTTATACACAATCATGCCTTAGGTTATATAATACCATGCCATTAATTAATTACATGCATGATCAGAATTAGATCCGGTGTTTGTGTTGAACCAACAACTCCTCGAGCAAGCATCTGTAGATCTGAAAAAGGATCCTTTCAAGCTGAGTCAATTATTTTCTTTTTTCTGGCATTCTCATAGTTTAGTATACATCGTTTCGTTTTAGGCTCCCCATTACATTATATTGGCTTAGAGCTAATGGACGTCCATTGTTTGCTCTCAAATTGTTCATGTATGACTCAGATATCTCCGGAGATGCACAACAACGAGGTGTTCATGCCAAGAGATTTATAGTTGGTTTTGATTTCCCCGTTATTTTGTGTGTACTTCGAAAGCTTTGTTGGACGCGTTGGTTAGTACGTGGTGAGCTGTTATTAGTAGTGAACAATTGGTTGTGTATAAGGATTGTGTTGTGGTTCTTTTGAAATCATGGTAAATTGCATGTAAATCAGTGTATGTATTCCGGCTACTTGGCCTAGATAATGCTAGGCATGGCTATAAATTGTATGGATGCAGTGTAAACAACAACGATGTGAGGTTATTCATCTCAATAGATTGTGCCTAAGACAACTATGGATATAAAGATGGCTATAGGCATGGCTATACATAGTATGGATGCAGTGTAAACAACAGTGATGTGTGGTTATTCATCTGAATAGATTATGCCTACAACAACTATGGATATAAAGATGACTATTGTATAGATTTAAATCCTAACGGCAAAATGTGCCGGCCCTTAACTAGATTGTTTACGGTTAACATGTAGCTCTTTATATTTTGGTTTTTGAGAGAGCATATTATTTCTATGCTGCCCATGACAGCAAAAGCGTGCGTACTATCCATTGCCACATTTGTGCTTATCTTTTCGAACAATTTATAGCCAATCGCCCATGACGCTCTTTAAGGTAGAAAGGAGGTTCATTGATTGATTGGTTGATGATTTGCATGATTTGTCTGCAGAAATGGGTTCTAGGAGCTGGACAGGATGGAGGATGCCAACCGCCGAAATAGGCAGCTCGAACAACATAGCTCAAGAACCACATCCTTAATGCTACAGGGCGGTTAGAAATGGTAAGCACAAATGTGGCACTTGCAAAGCATAGAAAATGGCCCTACTTGGTTTGCCACTGCAATTTATTCATTATATTTTCCATTTTTCGTGATATCAAGATCATGTTACCATGGGCACAAAAATTCTGCATTCACTAGAATTCTTAGTCTATAATTTTTTTTGTATTGTTCCAGACTTTGTATGATAATTTTAGAGCCGCGCCTAAGAAAATGTTAACATGCAAAACTGCTTACAACAAAAAATTGTATACTAACTTTGATAACAAATATTTGTTTATTGATACTAGCCTGTGCTAATTATGCCTCACAGCTGCTTACCTCAATGACTTGTGGATGTTTAACAAGCAAGGTTGCAAATAGTGTATAGCAGCATTTAGCGGCTGGGTTCTGCTTAGCGTTTCGCGATATAGCAAGGTTGCAAATAGTGTATAGCAACATTTAACGGCGGGGTTCTGCTTAGCGATTTGCGATATAGCGTGATATATCAGTCGATAAATGTTAAAAAATTATGATAATAAGATCATTTCCGCAAAATTTTGCATCGTTAAAAAAATAATAGAACGCACAAGATCATGTAATACATCTACAATATATAAGACTATAATTTTTATCAATAGAAATAGTGCAAGAATGACCTGAGCAAATGAAGTTGAACTTGCAAACTCATTGTATCGTTATGAAATAGGCAAATATGGTTTCAAGTTCAACAAGATAGCATCGCAGATACAAATAGACATGGTAAAACAATTTTAAGAGAGACACAATTCACAAACAAATTAGAGAGCAACCACTAACTACTTAAATTACAATTCCCAAATATCAAATATCCGACTCGCCACCTCTAGATTCAGGAGATGAGCTCCCTGACTCAGCAATATGATTATCTTTAGCGTGATGCAGTGAAGAAGATGAGTAGCAGGCAGCAGCCGTCGGGCTGGGGCAAGGAAAAGTGAAGTGGCTAGGGTTACAAGAGAGAAGTGTCGTAGCATCGAGACTAGACAGTGGATACGGGGTACCCTTTAGTCATCGAGGGACCGGACATGAGATGAGCCAAGTGTGTGAGAGGTATGAGCATTGTATTATGAGTGTGTGAATGAGGGAGACCCCCTTTCTTACATGCCCTTAGGGCCACATATATAGGGGGCAAGAAGAGACATTTCCCTTCTTGCCCTTGCCTTTCATTGAGAGGGAGAGGGGTATATAGGTATATTTTTATAGATGCACCTCATAGACTTAGCCCATACACACATGACTTTCCCTAGGGCCTCCTAAGCATTGTCGACGACCCTAGGGGCAGGGCACCCCTTGGTACCCTACTACGACAACTCCCTCGTCTGCAAGGGCCGAGGTCGTGTGGACAGGTCCTGTGGTCCCAAGGGGCGAGCGGACGCAATCCTTTCATCCCCGGCCCCTTGGGAGTCGGGATACCTCAAAAAAAGTTGATGCGGGGCCGCCACACCGAGGCATGGCCATCAAGGAAGGCGACGCGTCGAGGCCGCCCCACCGAGGCTATGGCCTCGAGGCGGGCAGCGAGCAGAGATGGAGCCCGTGCAGGCAAAGCTGACACAGGGCCGCCATGCCGAGACTATGGCCTCGAGGCGAGCGGCGAGCAAAGACGGAGCCCGTGTGGGTGAAGCCGATGCGGGGCCGCCAAGCCAAGGCATGGACCTTGAGGCGAACGGCGAAAAGAGGTGGAGCCCATGCGGGCTAAGCTGATGTGGGGCCACCACACCGAGGCATGGCCCTCGAGGCAAGCGACGCGTCGAGGCCACCCCACCAAGATATGGCCTCGAGGTGGGCAACGAGCAGAGACAGAGCCCGTGTGGGCGAAGCCGACGCGGGGCCGCCACGCCGAGGCATGACCCTCGAGGCGGGTGACGTGTCGAGGATGCCTCGCCGAGGCTATGGCCTTGAGGCGGGCAGGAAGGAGAGGTGGAGCCTGTGCGGGTGAAGATGACGCAGGACCACCATGCCGAAGCATAGCCCTCAAGGCGGGCGATGCATCGGGGCTGCTCCCACCAAGGCTATGGCCTCGAGGTGGGCAGCGAGCAGAGACAGCGTCCGTGCGGGCAAAGCCGACACGGGGCTGCCACACCGAGGCATGGCCCTCGAGGCGGGCGGCGCGTCGGGGGCACCCTGCCGAGGCTATGGCCTCTAGGCAGGCAGCGAGGAGAGGTGGAGCCAGTACGGGTGAAGCCGACGCGGGGCTGCCACACCGAGGCATGGCCTCGAGGCGGGCGGCGAGCAAAGACGAAGTCCGTGCGGGCGATAGCCGGCACGGAGCCGCCATGCCAAGGCGTAGCCCTCGCGGCTGACGACATGTCAAGACCGCCCCGCCAAGGCTATGGCCTCGAGGCGGGCGACTAGGAGAGGTGGAGCCAGTACGGGTGAAGCCAACGCAGAGCCACCACGCCGAGGCATGACCTTCGAGACGGGCGGCGCATCGTGGCAAAGTCGTCACTACGCCTTGTTGCATCTAATTACTTCTTCAGTGCGACCGATTGCGTTGGTCCTGTTGGGGCCCAGGTATCGTCCCCCTTCGGCCACTCTTAGTGGTTTGCACACGCAACTTGGAGTAGCGCAAAGGGTTGATGTTGCCTACAGGAGGAGGCAAATGTTGAGAATCGTTCCCCATACTTTTGTCAATTGGGTTCGCTTGGGAGCCCCAAGACAGAGAGGGAGAGGCGAAGCTGAGCGTCATCCCCCATATTTTTTATTGGGCTCGTTTGAGAGCCCAAAGCTAGCAAAGGGGAGGCGAAGCCAAGCGTCGTCTCCCATACTTTTTTATATTGGGCTCATTTGGGAGCCCAAAACTAGCGAGGGGGAGGTCATACTTTTTTTATTGGGCTCGTTTAGGAGCCCAAAGCTAGCGAGAAGGAGGCAAAGTCGAGCATCGTCTCCCACACTTTTTTTATTTGGGCTCGTTTATAAGCCCAAAGCTAGCGAGGAGGAGGCTAAGCCAAGCGCCATCCCCTATACTTTTTTTGAGCGGCAAGGGTTTGGCGCGCTGATGCACGATTTGCGAGGTCTGTCCACTGAGACATGGCCTTCGAGGCTAGAGACTCCCTAGTCGTCGAGGCACATCCCCCGAAGCAACTAGGGTTTTGAGCGATGGAGCATGATATGCAATGTCTCTCCACCAAGGCGAGGCCTTCGAGGCGAGAGATTCCCTAGTCATCGAGGCACAGCCTTTGGAGCGACTAGGGTTTTGTGCGCTAGAGCACGATACAGAATGTCTCTCCACCGAGGCAAGGCCTTTGAGACGGGAAACTCCCTAGCCGCCGAGGTGTGGCCTTCGGAGCGACTAGGGTTTTGCGCATTGGAGTGCGATATGCACAACCTTCGGAGTGACTAGGGTTTTGCGCATTGGAGCGCGATGTGTTGTTTATATACCCGTGCCCTGCGAGGGGCGTCGTTGTGCACCCCGGGGCGTAGAGCCATGCACGGTGTCTTGTTTATACATTTCACACTCGCGTGAGTGAGTTGGTGTGCACCGGGCATTTGAGCCATACGCGGTGTCTTGTTTATACATTTCGCACTCGCGTGAGTGAGTTAGTGTGCACCGAGGCATTTGAGCCAAGTGCGGTGTCTTGTTTATACACTCGCACCCGCAAGGGGTGTTGGTGTGCACCAGGGCGTAGAGCCATACACGGTGTCTTGTTATACACTTCACACTCGCGTGAGTGGGTTAGTGTGAACCAGGGCATTTGAGCCATACGTGGTGTCTTGTTTATACACTTCACCCTCATGTGAGTGAGTTAGTGTGCACCGGAGCATTCTGAGCCATGTGTGGTGTCTTGTTTATATACTCGCGCCCACGAGGGGCGTCGGTGTGCACCGGGGCGTGAAGCCGTGCACGGTGTCTTGTTTGTACACTTCACACTCGCGTGAGTAAGTTAGTGTGCATTGGGGCACTTGAGCCATGCACGGTGTCTTGTTTATACACTTTACACTCGCATGAGTGAGTTAGTGTGCATCGGGCCATTTAAGCCATGCGCGGTGTCTTGTTTATATACTCGCGTCTGTAAGGGGCGTCGGTGTGCACCGGGGCGTGAAGCTATGCACGGTGTCTTGTTTGCCATAGTGGTGGGCTTATGTATGCCACCCTTGTGGGCTTATACACCGAGATAGTAGTCTGCGAGGTGTGCGTCGGGGCTTTTGGCCACGTGCGGCGTCTAATAGTAGCATGTATGGGACTAGCTGCTTAGGTCCTCAAGTTTCCTTATGCGAGCAAGGTATGAAATAATGCAGATTATATCAAGGGAAATGATAGCGTCCTTATGTCCGGATGGTCCGGACGTTGATGGAAAAAATAAAATCAGACGCAGTTGCACACACGCGCGGCAACCGATTTACAAGCTGCTTTCTTCAACCCTTGCAAAAAGAGAAGAGGCCGGAGCAAATCTCGTGGAAGGCCTCGAGGATGGCGGCGTGGTGCTGCGCGTTCCACGAACGTAGCAGTTGAGCGAAGCGCAGCTCGCCGGCTCGCCATCCGCTTCGCCGTGATCACCTCCGCGATGGACCACCGGAACTCCTCCTGGGGCATACGTTCTCCTATCCACCGCGACCAACACGACGACGGCTTCCTCTCGGGGCGCTCTTCGTAGTAGCCGCCGCCACCGACGCGTGCCGCACCCGCAAGGTCGGCGCCGCTCTCGGCCATCTCCGCTGTCCCCGGCTACCCGCGCCTCACCGGCCGGCGGTGTTGATCATGGATCGCGGCCTCGCTGGACCATCCGTGGGCGAGGTTGGACGAGCCGCAAGGCTGCGAGGCGGCGGGGCGGCGACTCCGGACGCGTCGATGGGCGAGCACGACATCGACGAGGACACGCTAAGCCGGGCGCGGCACTTGCCGTTCTTGTGCCTCGCCCTCGGCCGCCGCCTTGCCGTGTGGACGCCGCCGCTGTTCTTGTCGCTTCTGCGTCACCGCTCTTCTGCGCAGCTTGCTCGACCGAGAAAAGCTACATTACTCGACTCTTCTAGCTAGCTCGCATCGTCTTTGCGCTCTGGTGTACTCTCGCTCTGCAACCGCACATCTGCGAACACGAGTCTTGATAAGATGATGCGAGCAATCGGCGTCTTGAATGCGGTGCGCTAGAAGAGGATGTTGCAACCGTTCTTTGGAATGTTGTATCTGTAGAAAAAATGTTGCATATGTAGAAAAAAATGTTGCATATGTAGAAAAAATGTTGCATATATAGAGAAAAATTTTGCATCTATAGAAATAAAATGTTGCATACAGTTCACGGCGATGTTTTAATTTTTTCCAACACATTTTTTTCCAGATGCTTTGTTTTGATTTGTGATGTTGCAACCATTGTCCAGGGATGTTGCAACCGTTCTTTGGAATGTTGTATCTGTAGAAAAAAAATATTGCATATATAGAAAAAAAAATGTTGCATATGTAGAAAAAAAATGTTGTATATGTAGAAAAAAAATGGTGTATACTGTTCACGGCGATGTTGCAATTTTTTCCAACGTATTTTTTCCAGATGCTTTGTTTTTTTATTTGTGATGTTGCAACTATTGTCCGGAGATGTTGCGATCATTGTGCTAGGATGTTGCAACCGTTGTCCGGGGATGTTGCAACCATGTCCAGAGGATATTGCACCAGGTTAGCTTTTGTGTGTCAATCTGTACATGTTTCATTTCTATGTCAAGTAGGATCATGTGATCATCAGTGATATACTCGTAGTTCACAATGACTTCACTGATCTACACACCACAAATTAGAAGAAATAACAAGCATGCCTTGGCCATATGTGGCTAGTGATATGAATGATAACTCTCTGTGTATTGGGTGTTTGTAAGAGAACCTTGACGTGACGTGGGGGCACTCTTCATTTTAATTCCCAAAAAGAACTAGCAGTTTCACAAAAATGTATGCCTTTAAGCACACAAGAAGAGCATAGAGAATATAGCTAACTCATAACAACGAAAATTAGATGATAAAACGCCAATGTCAAGATATTTCAACGGTAAGGTAGGCAAAAGGCAAGTGTGAACGGAAACATATGATGCAGCAAATATGTGCCTGCAGAACGCGGGCGTCCGATCAAATAAACCAAATCGGACGTACGGGTACTAGTACGACCCTTATATCAAGGGGACGTATCTGGTGCACATGAGTGCATTTGTGCACATGTGGACACAGCGAATCCCGGCCCTCCATCGCGCGATCGGCGGCCAGGGCGAGCGCTCGCGCGCGCAGGTGGAGAGCGTAGTCTTTTTTGCGATCCCCCCCCCGGCCACCCGATAGAAAATTGCTCTTTTGCGTTTCTCGCTCCCCAAATCGCCCAGGCGAGCGGCGCCGAGCGCCGTGCTAGGGTTCGCCTTCTGAGCGCCTCCGACTCAAACTCCACTCGCCCGGTGCCGTCCCGACCTCCCCGCGTCTCCCCATTCTCTTCCCCTAACTAAACCCTAAGCTCTTGACCACACGAGACCTGTCGATCGAATCCGAGCTTGAGCATGACTTGAGCAATCGAGCGGCGAGTTTGTCTTGGTGGCGCGGGCAAGCAGCCCGCGCCACGGAGGCGCTGCGTCGCTTGCGAGCCGGCGAGGTTTGCCTCATTTCCTCGATCTCGATGCCAAATTGTCGACCTTGAATGAAAGATCCTTAGATTCCTAGTGGCGTAGTCAATTTTTGGGTTTAGGGTTTAGTACTTGAGTCTTTATACTGTTGTGTCTTGGCAAAAGAAATAGCCACCGTGATGTTAGGATGATTACAAACTTGCAATTTCTTGAGCAATGGGTATTCTCCCTTGAATGCATCGCCGTAGTTAGCCCCATCCTTTTCTTTTCATGGGTACTAATCGAAGAATCGGCATATCAAACTTTGAATTAGGATTCGTGGTACCACTTTGCTTTAGTACATCGCTTTATTTATTTATATGATGAGACGGTGATTTATATTAGACCTCGAGATCAATGTCCAATAAATTACCTACGAATATCACATGATTTTAGTTGGTCTCCTCATCCGAATGGGTCTTGATTTGCCATTCTAAAGTTCATCCTTGTGTCATGCGGGGTAGACACTCTTGTTGTTTCGTCTTCCTATTGCAAATATGTCTTTTCCATTGCTCCCACTTCTTTGAAAATACACCCTTAACATACCATTGTTTCCATAGAAGAATTTGTCCTTCTTTGTTGTAATTTTAGCATGGATCTATGGACTAATGCTCCTGTAGTCATAGATCCAGTGAAGGTGACAAGGCAAGTGATTTTATTACAATAGAGCAATTGTTATGTATCTTAGGAAAAACAAATGTAGGTCATCCTCGCTGCCGCTTCCCCATTCTCAAGCTGCTCCTCAACATACCAATGCGACGAGCGAGCGATCACGCCCTGCTACACCAAGTGCGTGAAGCGGATGGGCGGGATGGCATGGCGGCCGGATGGACGCGGGCGGTGGCGCTGCAGCCGGATGGGCCAAGCACCAACCCTTGCCGGATTTGTTCAGATGTTGTAAATGGATATTTTCTTTGTCGAAGCTTTCAGATTCACATTTTTCATTCTGAGTCATGGATATGACATGTATCTTGTATTGTTAAGCTTTAGAAATGTTAATGTAATACTGTACTGTTGTTTGCGATGCACCCTGTTGTCATGTCTGAATTCTGTAATGAATTGTGGCCTGAAATGATGTCTGAATGTTGTGGTGTCCAGACCTGATACTGTAGCAGATACACCAGCTGAAGGCTTTTGATTACGCCGAAGCTAGGAAGAACGTTACATTTGGAGAGGTTAAAGCTAAGAGAAGCGAGAGCGATGCGATGGCGGGGCAATAAATAAGGATTCTGGAGATAAATGGAGAACGTCAAACCAACCCGGTGGCGAAGAGAATGAGGGGAACCCCTAGATTCCACGAAGACGACATGCTTTCCCACCTTCTGGCAATAGAAGTTCCACATACCATTAGTAGTTCAAAACTTTAGATGTATAACTGAGGCATTGTATTCTTTTAAGATTTATGGATACAAGAGTGTAAGAAGGGGTGATGAACATGTCTGGCATTCATCGGTAGATTATGCAAATATTTTGGAGACAAAGTTGGGCTGTTTTTCTCATGCTCTTTCAGTCGTTAGTGAGAAACTATGGAGGCCCCCCTACTCCTACCTGGTGGTGTGCTGATGTTGACTAACAGAATCTTGATCCATAACTTTGAGAATGGTGAACTGAAGCAAACTTGAGACTGCATATACATGTCAGGATTCATTTGAGACAACAATCCAAAATTCATTGCATCAAAGCAAACTTGAGACTGCATATACATGTCAAGATTCATTTGAGACAACAATCCAAAATTCATTGCATCAAAGCAAACTTGAGACTGCATATACATGTTAGGATTCATTTGAGACAACAATCCAGAATTCATTGCATCAAAGCAAACTTCAGAATTCAATATCAGATTACATCAGAATTCAATAGCACATTACATCAGAATTCAATAGCACATTACAACAGATTTCAATAGCAGATTACATATGAGTAGTAGTTAACATCCAGTCATCCAGAAGCCCCTTGCAGGTCCATGACAGCATACCTGCATATAACCAATATTAAGTAGCAATTGATCGATTCAAAGACGACTACCAGTAGAAAACTGAATGTAATCAAAGTGTGCTTCTCTCTTCTAATTACCATACTGCTTTTGGAAACTGAATATACTCCTTAGGAGATCATGCAATTATACTCCTTACGAAAATTTCAGAAATTGCAGCATAGATTAGGACATCGAGTTGGTTCCACAAAATTGAAATGCATTGCTCGGATAGGAAGCTACAACACTCATTGGCACTAGTGATCAACACTCATATGCAAAACATTGTGAAATAAAACCATTGCATAATTTTAGGAACATTGAAAATCTTAGTGTTTAAGAATTAATGTCCAATGAAGCATTCAAAACAAATACTAGCATGTTCCATAGATCTATTGAAACAAATTGCAAATACCTATTCGACATGCCGTTCATTCATACAACACAAAACATGCACATACAAAATTGAAATCATACATAGGAGCGTGAGTGTAACTACCAAGCAGCGTGAGACCGGATAGTGCTCGAGGAACTTGATGTCGGTGATTAGTTGTGAAAGATAAATCTCCTGAGAAATCCTCCATGGCTCGATGGAGTTGGGGTCGGGAACCTTGGATCTTTGCATGAATCCATAGGTGACCTAAGGCGAAATCGAATAGCGAGGCAAATCAAGTAAGACCTAGGATTGGGTGGAGAATAGAGTAGAGTAGATTGGAAGGGGATGAGGAGGAGGGTGGTTCTTGGTACGGTGATTGGGGATGGCCATGGCGGCCCTCAACGCGCTTGATGTCGTGCCTGGCGGCGAATATTGTGGCCGCCGGCCGCGGGCAGTACCCGCCGGCGCATGCCGCCGCTTCTGCATGGATCGGCAGTCTTTGCGTCCTGTATGCGAGAAGAAGACGGTCGGAATTAGTTAGGGGGAAGAGAATGGGGGGAGACGCGGGGGCTCGGGAGGTGCGGAGCGCGGCGCCGGTGAGTTGAGTCGGAGGGGGAGGCGCTCGTGCGGCGGCGAACCCTAGCACGGCGCTCGGCGCCACTCGCCTGGGCGATTTGGGGAGCGAGAAACGCAAAAGAGCAATTTTCTATCGGGCGGCGGGGGGGAAATCGCAAAAAAACGACTACGCTCTCCACCTGCGCGCGCGAGCGCTCGCCCTGGCCGCCGATCGCGCGATGAAGGGCCGGGATTCGCTGTGTTCACATGTGCACAAATGCACTCATGTGCACCTGATACGTCCCCTTATATCAAAGAGCTAGAAATAACATTCTTCTATACATGCCTATTGAGCAGGATTGTGTGCTTGTATAGACATGTGCAAGTATTGCGGAGTAACTGGAATGCTCTTTCGGCTTATGTCATTAAGCCATTATCATTTATTCGCTTAACCGTCAACAAGAAGCTAAAATAAGAGGCTCTTCTTATGACAAAACTGAAGGTGATTAGTACATGACAACACATGCAGGAATGAGTGAGGCTAATTTTCATTATCGTGACGCTGAAAAGATTGTAATGTGAAGGAAGACTATGGTAGGCAGAGTCTGTTGCTGCTAACTCTTTGTAAATACTGCGCATCTACAATTAGTCGTGAACCTCCAAGGTAATAACTAGGCAGTATCCATTTAACTCCCACTTCTATACCAAAATGGAGCATAGAACGATAGTCATATACTTTGAAAGTGTTTACTAATCTAGCGCACCCGACATCCATTTCTAAGCAAAGTGAAACAAACTGTGAGGAACTGACCAGGTTGTTTTGAGCGAGCGCTGCGGACGTCGGCTTCCAGGCGAGGGGTGGGCGCAGAGGGGGGCCGTGTCCAAAGGAGGCCGAAGGTGGGGGCGCCGAGAGGACGAGTTGGAGGCAGTCGGCGAGGTGGTGGTGTCTTGGTAAGTCGGTGGGGTCCGTGGCGAGGGGGGTTCGTCTTGAGGTGGGCTCGAGGGGCACCGCCGCGTCGGTCTTGAGGCCAACGCCGAAGAAGCGAGGGGCTCGAATAACGTCGGTCTGTCGAGGCGCAAGATGAGGGCGAGGCTCCACCGGGGCATCGGTGTCTGGCTCGACCGAAGGGCGAACTCGAGCCTTCGAGTCTGTGGCGCCATAGAAGGGGCCGAGCTCGAGGCCCGTGATCGATGCACGAGGGGACGCCTTAGAAGGGGCCGGGCTCAAGTCGGCGTCGATTACAAGGGGTCATTGTCGAAGAGGGCAGCGCTCAAGGCCGACGTCGGTGCGCGAGGGGGCACCGCCGAAGGGGGGCCAGGCCCGAGGCTGGTGTCGGTGCGCACCGGAGGTGGTGGCACATGGATGAAGGCGGCGAGGGCGCCGCTCCGGAGGCAACTCGAGGCGGGCGGGGTGGCAGCGGGGCTTGCTAGCGAGAGAGAGAGAGACCCTAAGGGCTTGTTTGGATGCTAGGGAGCAAAATCCCAGGGAAGAGAATCCCTTGAGGGGATTTTGATGGCACATGAAATCCCCCTCAACATAAGGGGATTTTTCCCGGTCGGGAAAAAAATCCCTGTTGCCATTTGGGAACAACAGGGATAAAAATTCCGGCCATGAAAAAAAATCAAAAATAAAAATAAAAAAATTCTGTAAATTCCAGGAAAAGATTACAAACTTTAAAAATGATAGAACATGTGTAGAAATATGAAGTATCACAGACATCACAACATGGAAGAACAAACTCTTTCACCAGATTGGAAGGTATAGATTAAGTCGACCAAGTACTTAGAACTCCATTTTGAAGACCAAATGGAACCTAGATGCAGCAGTAACATTGAGGTCTCACAAGATAACTACTAAATCATGACAAAAATAGTAGGAATCACATCGTTTGGTGAGGTACATAAGCAGCATTTGGAACAAAACACCACTTCAGGAGCATCGGATGAATAATCTCTTGGATGTCAAGCCTACATGCCAATAAAACATAAAGGTGGTCATATGTATGAAAAGTGTATGCTATTTCGCTCTTAATTGATATGCATTGTAACCAAACAAACTAATGGTAAATTAACTAACCGAGCCACTCATCAATGATCTAACATGCAACTTACATCCAACTCAACCTTTTCATCATTGTAACTGCTTAGCGGCATAATCCTGAAATAAAACAATGTCACTTTATACTCAAAAAGAAAATGTACCAGGCAAAAGTTCATCATGAGGTCCACGAAATCATGTCAAAGCAAAATCTACAAATGAACAAATAAACTTGAAATTTGGCGAGATTTGCACATTAATCGCTAGTGAGCCCTTCTATTATCCACATTAGGTCGATGACTGATGGCATATTCCAGAATGACAAATCATGAAAATGCATTTCCATTTGGACCACACAAAGCATGGATATTACATGGTTAAGACACTGCAACGCAGGAAACAGACCATCTCCCATCTGAGCTATTCAAGCTATAGATTCGAAGATTACCAACAGGGTTTGGCCAGTATATTTCATGAACATCAGCATCATCGTATATAAGCGACGATATTGATTAATTAAGGTTCCTAGTCAAATTCAGAAAACTACACTTTCAAGGTCCTTGTCGTATCTCCAGGTCAATTGTGGGTTGCATGCAGTGGCCACTAGATCGGTTAACTTTGTGATGGTGTTTGTCAATGCTCTGCTAACTGTGAAGTGCACTTCATACCAGAAGCGAGACCACTTCAGATGCCATGTCCCCTTAAAGCCTGGCCACCTTACCCAGCACTGAAATCTACCAATGCTCTCATAGGACTGAGTATACACAAACAAGAGAGGGATTGCATTTTGCAAGGCTGTTTAGTGGGTTTATTGTAAGCTATGAATAAAAATTTGGGTCTGCAAATCAAGATAGAAACGACTCTAATCTCTTTTGGTTTCAATCTAGTAGGTACCCACTTTAGCCAATAATTTGGGTCACAACTCTATACATATAAGCAAATTTTAGGTATATATGAAATTGTGCAGTTTATATTGATTCATGGAAACCTCATATAAGTAGCAGCACAACCAAATACATAGTTATGAATCTAAATTATACAAAAGTTTTGGATAGAAGTTGTTGATAGCTTGCTACTAGACCATAGGCGCCCAAACACATTGCATTCTGTTAAAAAGGATTCACATCACACACATACATTCCAGAACCCCATTCATGAACTCATTTGTAAATGAAACTAATGCACCTTAACAATAGTATCACCATGAAGCAAAATACTCTACAATGATTGATTGCTATGAGTTTAGTCTGGGATCAGTACCTTATAGGGGTAAAGAGTGAAAAGGAGCCAGTTGATGGAACCTCTCCTGAGAGATTGTTGTTTGAGAGATCCCTGCGAGATTTTTCAATTGTTCAATCAATCCGCACATCCATTTCCCACACCAGGTCACCAACCACATTAGATCGACATTCGACCATTTTCTACACAATCTACAAACAAGCTAGATATGTAGGAACCAGAGCCAAACCAAGTCAAGATGCATGATGCATGATGCTAGATGGAGAGCAAATCACCAAGAAAATAGCCACATACCTAACCCGCAGCAGTCCAATCCAACCTAACCCAAAACCACAACCCATCCAGATGCACCACGCAAATCCATGGATGGAAGAGGGATGTGCTTTCTCACCTTGGATGCGGAGGGAGGGAGGTGCCGATGCGGAGGGAGCGAGGCCTGTGGCGGCGCCAATGCGGAGGGAGGGAGGCGCCGATGCGGAGGGAGGACGGCGCCGATGCGGAGGGAGCGAGGCCCGTGGCGGCGCCGATGCGGAGGGAGGAGGTGGTCCAGGAGGAGGTCAGGTCGGGTGAGACAGGCGGCGACGAGGCAAAAATCCCGACCAGTGGCGCCCTGGTTATCTTCCCCGTGGAAATGGCGTGGAATGGGCCGACGTCCCTTCGTCATCCAAATGGCGCGTTCGACGCGGCGGGGGAAATCTCCCCTGGGCTTTTCAATCCCAGGGATTCGATGGGGATCCCGGCCGGGAATCCGGTTCCCAAACAAGGCCTAAGAGGGGGGCCTTCGCGAGTCGGTGGCTTGGAGAGCCCCTGGGACTTGCATGTAAAGGTAGGCCGTGCGTAAAAAGGGGGGCTCACTGAGGTGGGATGTGCCAATCGGGGCCGCACGAGGCAGCCCTTCAGGACGAAGCAGGTGGGGTGGTCTTCGGGTGTTGAGTGAAGGGTGAGGCGTGGAGCGAAGGTGGCCCCGGTGGGCTTCGGTGGCCCTGCTAAGGTGGGCTTCAGCTGGGACTTTTTCCCAGGCCACGCGGGATGGGCTTCAGCCGATGGTGTGGAGGTGCCTTCAGCTTCTCTCATGCTCTCGTGCGTAGCTTCTTGTTCGGTCAGCACAAACGACGCCAACTGTCGTAGCATCGAGACTAGACAGTGGGTATGGGGTACCGTTTAGTCATGGAGGGATCGAACATGAGAGGAGCCAAGTGTGTGTGAGGTATGAGCATTGTATTGTGAGTGTGTCGATGAGGGAGACCTCCTTTCTTACACGCCCTTAGGGCCACATATACGGACAAGAAGAGACATTTCCCTTCTTGCTCTTGCCTTTCATTGAGAGGGAGAGGGGTATATAGGTACATTTTTTATAGATGCACCTCATGGACTTAGTCCATACACACATGACTTTCCTTAGGACGACCTTAGGGGGTGGGGTACCCTTGGTGCCCTACTACGACAAGAAGTTAACCTTATATATCAATATATTGCCATTGGGCCTTAGTGGACTAAGTAGGATGGGCCAAAACTCCTCCCGCAAAGTTGAAAAACAGATTTGGTGGATATCAGTGATATGTTGTGTACGACATCTTATGATATATCACCGATAAACACGATAAATTGCAAAAAAAATCGCAAATTACGATATCTGCATTAAATTTTAGCGCTAGGCCTAATTTTGATGATATAACGTCATATCACCACTATATCGGCGCTATTTGCAACCTTGTTAACAAGGCATCGTGATTACTCATGTTTTCACAAAGAAAGCTGATTGTTGTTTCACCAATAAAACCAACCTCTTATTGCTTAATGAGTCATGGCATAGTCATAGTAGGATTAAGAAATGTGGGGGCTATCTAGATTATAGAAGCAAGATGGTGTGCCATTTACCATTTAATGATATGACATAGGCTGCTTGACTGTAAATAGATCATAGTGTGTCTAAATCTCTATAGAACATGCCGCTATTTGCCATTGTCGTTGAATTGTAAAAGGATACTTTAATGGCTTAAGTGTCTTTTTTTTCATTTCCTCAGCTTTTCCCTCGTAGCGATTGTACTTATTGGCTTCGTATTATTCTTTTAAGTATTATCTCATTGGTGATATCGATCATATTGTCTCTGTACCATTTCCCTCATATACTTTCCATAAATTTTATGCAGTTCAAGAAAAATTCATAGCTGTTTCATGGATTGATAATGTAAACTGATGTGCACAAGTTTGGGCAGCCAACTGGTAAGTAAAAGTAATTTTTTTATATACTTATTTCACGAAGAGAAATCCACAGGAAGGCCTTTGTGGTTAAGTGCTCTATAACATCCCGACCCAACACAGAGCTCAGAATGCCACTAAACTACATTAACTATCAATTTTACCAACAATTAACACTAAATTACAGCAGACGTATCAATGATAAAACCCATTCACAGGTCACAATAACACAATCATAACGATATGGCAATCATGGATAATTAATTCTTAGGAAGCATGGTAAGATAATAAACAAAAATCAACACAAAACCAATCCAATCAAGTCTATTAAATAAATAATTAACTCCAACCTATCAACTAAGGCTAAGCAATAATATCAAATCCTAATTATAATTAATCGCGCTAATAAAATGTCTCATGGCCACTATTTCATGTAATTGAATGTATGGCGTAGTTCCAAGTGCGCTAGCCCTTCCCGTGTGCAACGTTGTCAACGATCACCTAAAAACAGCAATAGAATAAGGGTGAGTTTACAACTCAGTAAGCACAATAATAAACAATGAGCAATGATTAAACAACTGTAAACAATATCATCATCAACATCAACTATTTTATTTTCTTTATTCTCATACTCAATCATCCATTTCTCTTTTCATTCAATGCATCCCAACGCTACATGTCCACATGCACTTCTTTCGTATATACCGGTTCACTTCTTTCGCATATACCGGTATAGCGTGAGTGAATACTCGCAACAATGTTCACTCTCAAACCCGTCCTCCTCAAGGATCGGGGACCTCCTCCACTCCCATGAAGGTGTGTGATCACCATAATCACTTTCTCTTATGCAATGATGCTTATGGATGCACAATTATTCATAGATTCATCAATAATACCATCATCCAACATTCTCAAATGCATCAATACGGTTAATTTCATAAACATTCACTTGTTTTCAATTAAATAAGATAAAAACATGAACAATATAATGGTAATGAGTGGTAAAGAATACAACGATCAACCAACGAACACTGTCTACCATGCATCTACCTCTTTATCCCCGTGAAGCTGGATAGCGAAGCGGCGGCAAAGCACTAGAAACCATACTCCCTGGACAAACATGGCAATACACAACTCAAAATCACAACATTACAGTGCTCACACTTTACAATTATCGTCATCGCACGTCTACTCCAAACCAACCCAATTAACCCAAAACTACCGAATACACTACCCGTTATCCCAATAGTATAACGGCTCTAACTTATTTATCCGAACTCCAAATTCAACCATTCAAGAATTTCTAGAATCCTTATGACGTATGACGAACCTCTTATTCAACCATTTTCTGCCCCGTTTCTTTCCCCAAATACCGTCCCAGAATTTGTCGGGACAGTCCGCTTCATAATTTTATATCTTTAATTCTTAAACTTGAAAATATATGAACGATACCAGTTCTGAAAACTAAATGCAATTTCCTAAATTATTCAAGTTGTCACCGTATTTTAATTTTGCCATCTACTATATGAAATTGGCTCATCTTAACGACGTCTGCCAGCTACGTCCAAATTCTAGACAACGACCTTCCTGAGGTCGTATCATTTTGCTCGTTACTCTGATTCTAATGATCCAGACCTTACTGGAAAGCTAACAAGATTATCTAACTTTTCTCTAATTGGATCGACTTCTAAATCCAAGCCTAAATACCCTGAATCGCCACTGCAAAGTTATGCGTCCAACCTTGACGAACTAGGGCAGACTAAAAACTAACTTTCCCATAATCAAAACGATCTACAAACTTAACAGCGACTAATTCATGGCAAACCACGAGAAACCACGAAAACCTTCTCTTTTTCTTCCTTTTCTTCTTCTTCTCCTCTTATTCTCCTTGCTCCTTTCCTCTTTGCTCCTCCTCTCCTCTTGCTGGCCTTCTTCTCCCCTCGGCAATGACAGGTGTATGTGACATGCCTTGATAGTAGGAGAGCGGCTAACAAACGAGGCGGTGGCGCCCTAGGGCAAAGGGTAGGGGCAGCGCAAGCAATGGGGGTGGCAGCTAGGGCCCCTCGGCCCTTTTATTGGCTCCTAGACCACCTTGGGCCACGGTGCCATGGGCCGAAAGCCCATGGCCCAGGTTTTCTCCCTTTTGCGAAAAACCCTACCAATTCTTTTAATTCCCTCTCTAAAACGTTTTGGGATATTACATGCTCACTGACATGCATGCACTTCATATCCCTGTTTGATCCACTACAAAAAGAACACCAATTTTGCCTCTTCAGAAAATGCTACTGTTTCTACTTGGTATTTGATCATATCACATTGAATGACTAAAAAATTAACACCAGATTTGTTTCTTGCATTCTTAAGTAGGATGATCCAAACTATAATGATGACAGAAGGTACCAATTTTCTTCACCGAGAGGACTGTGATAGGCATAAAGTTTTGTATATGCAAGTTGTTTGTTTGTCTCTGTATATATTATGTTTTTGCCAAGTTTTAGATACAACTTCAATTTTGGTTTCTAGCTTTGTGGTTACCTTGGGCCTATCCTTTGTGAGATGGTATCCTTTTGCGTATGCAGCTTTAGTCCAGGAAACCTTGCATGTTTGCAGGTGCACTCATGAGCTCTCCACTTTCTACCGGATGGAATGAATGTACATTCAAATGGATATTTGTGTTATTACAAGTGTTTGCTCCTTAGTATATGTATTTTATGAGACATTAGCGCATGTTTGAGCGTCCTATTGTACTGTTCCTTTGCTTTATATGCTCCTAGTCCCTGTCAGCCGTCAAACTAATACATCAACGCCTTCCATACCGTATTAATGTGCATTCCTCAATTGTATTGTCTATATGCTATCCAGTAGGGATGTAACCGGGCCAGATTTGGAGGGATATTGCTTATATCGTATTCTAACTCACATTTTTTCCCCGGATTCAGAGTCAAATACGAATATGAACTCGGAGTATTTGGGGTTTCGAACACGGGACTGTCGGGACGGATACATGATGGGTTTAAATTAGAAACAAATAATACATGTGGATGGTGCGCACATGCATAAAGGGATATAAATTGAACTATACTACTGTCGCTTCAAGCCTTCAACTATTTAACATGAGTATATAATGATCACACTATATCACGATATAATAGGCAGTACGCTTCAAGCCTTCTGACGAGGATTCCTGACTAGATCAATATTTTTGTTGTCAAAATCAAAGTTTTTGTCAAAACAGGCCCATATATCAAGGCGACGTATCACGTGCACAAGCTGCAATTCATGCACATATGGAAAAAATGAATCCGAACGCTCCATCCCGCATCCGACGGCGCCACATGGTCGCGCGTGGGCGAGAGCCCCAGCGTCGGCGTTTTTGCGTTTCGGCCCTCCCGAGCGCGTGACTTATCTTTTTCCACTCCGCCCGATCCCCAAATCGGCCAGCGGCGCTCGTTCCCTACCCACCCAGATGCTCTCGCCCTAGCAGCCAAATCCTCTCTCACCGTCGTGAGGCGAGCGTGGCGCTGCTTCTCCAGCCCTTGAGCAACTCGCCATCGACGCCGCCTTCCCTTGTGGTCCATGCGCCTCCGCCAGCGCTCCTACCAGGGCTCCCCTCCCCCAAATCAACTCTAGGGTTAGGTCCGTGTGCCTCCCCTCCCCCGCGCGTTGCCGAACCATGGAGAAGACGAAGGATCGCGGGGAGGCGCACTCCGAGTCGTCATTGACGGCGAGAGCGCCTAGCAGTGGGCTTCCTCTCGTGCCTTGCCCAAAGTGCGATGCGCAGATGATCTGTGCCGTGTCGGGGAGCTCGAAGAATCAAGGAAAAGAGTACTTCAAATGCCCTAGGAACGAGGGTGTAAGAAACTCTCTTTGCTATTACTTTTGATGTTCATATTTGGGGGTTGGTATTGCGGGGCGGTTTATGCATTTTGGTTGGTCCAGATGTATTTGGGGACATGCGACACATTCATGTGGAAAGATCAATACATGAATCATTTGAGTCGGTTGCGTCTGGTGGAACAGCAGATAAGGGAACATTCGCCTGTCAAGCTGAGCAATGGAGATCACCGTGTATTGCATCATTTAGATGCGATGAAGACCTCTCTGGACCAGATGAAGACCTCTCTGGACCAGATCAACAACGCAGTGAGGAAATCCACTGATGGAGATGAAAAGTTAAAAATGGTTCTAGTTGCAATTTTGTTCTTGCTGTTAGGAATTTGCATTGAGAAGATTGTGAACTGAGATTTTGATTTTGTTATCTTCCCAGTCTCATGTAATCTGAAATGGATGTATGGTGTCTCAATTGTGATGAATGGATTCAATTATAATGTCTCAATCTGGATGAATGGATTCATTTCAGATGTATGGTGTCTCAATTGTGATGAATGGATTCAATTATATTGTTTGTAATATGAAATCTGAGTTACTCTCTACATTCCAGAATGTCCAGGTGCAAAGCATGATACCAGGTGTAGCAAGTCCAAAGCATGATACCAGGTGCAGCATGCAGCATACTTGCTCCAGAATGTCCAAAGCATGAAACCAGGTGCAGCATGCAGCATGCTTGCTCCAGAACATGCTGCAAGAGGGCAAGGACAAACCAGCATGCAGCATTGTCACAAAATATGATATTGGAGCATACAGAATTCAAGCAAGTCCTTATTTAGCTAACAACAGTAGTTGTCCTAACAATATGCAGCATTGTCAGAAAAACAATAGTTTAGCTAACATGCAGCATTGTCACACCTATTTTTTTTGGAATTGGAGAGGCATGTTTCTGGAAGCACATTACAAGCATTCCCTGTACTAGCTCCCTTCCAGAATTTAACTGCTTGCCCATGTATTCTCAGTTCATGAAGATTTTGTGGCACAAGTATTTCTGGGTCGACAATATACTTCATATGACTGGTGTGTAGCTATTGTTGTGTTGTATACTTTGGCTTCCATCTCAAGTGAGCAGTTCCACTCCATGATCCACAAACATCTAACATGGACATAATACTTTGGCCTCCAGTAATCCATCAGAACTTTCCGACAATAGATTTTCATTGCTTACTTCACTAGAACTTCCCTCCTTCGACTTTATTTTCATTCATGCATTCCTGAGGGGTAACACCAACCCCAGATTCTTGATTGTCTTGCTCAAAGTGATATGAGTCAGTGGCGTATATGTTTTTGGAGGCAGAGGACAACTTCTCACTCACAATGCACTTCTCAGCAACAGACTCCAACATATAGTTCGATTTCCTATCTGATAAAGTTGAACCTGCAGCCTGTTCAGCCTTCTCATCCATTGAGAAAGGTCCAAAAATAACAATACTTGTTCCAGAACAGCATTGCACACATACACATGGCATGAAGGTTCCAACATAAAAAACATCGCACTATATTTGCTCCAGAACAGCATTGCACACATACACATAGCATGAAGGCTCCAACATAAAAACATCCCACTATGTTTGCACATACATCATAATTTAGTAGCAGATTACATCATAATTCAGTAGCACATTACATCATAATTCAGTAGCACATTACATCATAATTCAGTAGCACATTACATCATAATTCAGTCGTAGATTACAACAGATTTCAACAGCACATTCATGTCATTTGATTTGCCTGCCCACATAAAACAAACACAAAATTTGAGTATGTAATAAGAGGAACCACAAGTGAAGTGAAAGAAATTAAAATGCTACATTACATTATTATTTGCTTGTTTCCTTAAAGGGCAATTGCGGCTGTCATGGGTGCTAAGCTCATTACAAGTCCTGCACATGCGAGCTACCTTTCCCTTCAACTTCTTCAGTTTGCTCTCCCTAGGCCGATTCCTCTTGCATTTGCCTCTAGTGAGATTGTCTGTAGGCGGCAATATATCGATGTCATGAGGGATGCCACACCCAAGATATGCTTCAACCTCCTCCACTCTACTTTGTGGTCAAGCAGGAATTTGCTGGTTTATGTCCTGCATAAACTGCTAAAGTTTCCCTCTCGCATTATGCATGTATGGTAGTGAAGGTATAGTTCGATGTATTAATTCTTCTAAGTCCTTGCACATCTTCGAAGCCAACTTTTTAATTTCTTCCTCCGTGGGATCTTTCGGTTTTTCCTCTAGAACATTGCCATTTTCATCGAACACAACCTCCCTCTTACAATTTGCAGTCCACCTTTTCAAAACATAATGACTTGAAAGCTCATTCAGCAATACACCTCATAATACGAGGATAATATGACGGCAAGGAATCCCATGAGTGCCAAACAACATACATGAGCACTAGGCAATCATGGTGTTAGTGTCACATGTGACTTTTCTTACCTTCTTGCCATCCTCATTAACCGTTGTTATTTTAAGGTCACATACTTGCGCCGTGCTCTCAACAACACACTTGTCCCTAGGCGCAATAACCTCCTTCTGAAATTTAGCGAACACCATATGGGTGAATACTTCCTTTGCCATCTTTGCTCTAATGCCCATGGTGTCTTCAATCGAGGCTTAGTGTGAAAGGTGGCATGGTCTTCTCTTAGCTCCATTTGCCTTTGTTCCTCTCTGCGATGTCGAGCCGGATCGAACTCAACCAAAGCATATTTGTAACCAAAAAAGCGACTGAAAAAAGAATTGGCACTTTCAGACCTTGAAGTTGTTATAAGAATTCCTGCCAAGGGTACGTCCATAAAGTAGGCTGGTACTCAAGAAGCATGAATCCTATACCGACTAGCAAGCCACTCATTATCTTGCAAACCGAACTCACAAATAATAGCTGCCCACTATGACTCAAATTCTTCTGGAGTTTCTGAGGGATATACACATGAATTGACACGACTGTAAAACATTTGGTTATCCCTCAATTCTGGTCTTATCTTAGTTGGGAGTTTGTTCAATACCTGTCACATACATAACCTATGTGTGCTAGTTGGTAAGACATGCTCAATTGCCATCTTCATGGTCGCATCTTTGTCGGTTATTATAAGTCTAGGGGCAGCACCTCCCATACATCTTAAGAAAGTATGGAGCAACTATTCGAACGTTTCAATCGTCTAATTGAGCAGCAATGCAGCCCCAAATAGAACACATCCCCCATGGTTATTCACTCCCATGAATGGTACAAATATCATGTCGTATTGGTTAGTATTATATGTCGTATCGAATGAGAGCAACTCATCAAAATGAACGTAATTCTTCCTAGAGGTCGCATCTGCCCAAAACACATGCACCAATCTACCATTGTCATCAATAACATAGTCAAAATAAAATGCAGCATTATTCCCGTTCTTTCTAGCTAGATTATCAAGAAACATCTGAGCATCTGCTGACTTTATACTCTCTCTCAAAGTGTGATGATAATTTTGCAACTCCCTCCTTGTGCATCCTACATTTTGAAATCCACCCTCACTGACATGAAGATATCTAAATACCCCGGAAGCGCCAATGCTAGCTTGATAGCATGCGAACAGTGTAGTCTTAGCCTTCTCAGTTACTTGTCTATTAGAGCGTATCAAGTCTTTGCTTACTAGGTGAGACAAGGCCATAGTTATGGACTTGACAAATATCTCTAATATGAACTTATTGTCCTTAGTCCATTTGATACCAAATATGGCATCACAACCGCACTTACTCAATTTAGACTCATATGTCCTCTTCGCTTTTACCTCCACCTTGTCCTTACCTCTTTCTTCCTTCCACCCATGTCTGGCACAATAGTACCGCCTCCATTGCAACACCCCATTAATAATTGTCCGCTGTCCGATACGAACAGAGAAGCCCGCAACATGCGCGTATGCTTTGTAAAACTCCAGGGCTGCGTCCTCATCTTCAAAAATCATCCCTTCGCGGTGTCAAAGAGTCAAGAACTCTTTGGTGTGGATAGCGATCCTGCGTGATAACAACGATTTAGCCCTAAAGCGATATTAATCATGCAAATTAAAATTTGTGTGCACACTCACGCAGAATGGGATGCTAGCCGCCTTCCGAGGGGTTTTACAATCCGATATCGCAATGAGAGAGTGTGCATCGGCCATATCGGGTTCGGGTTCAGATCTAGGCAAAGCTAGTGGCCGCATCGAGCTACTCACATCTTCTATTTCGTCCATGCGGCTGCACATCAAAACAACGATAAACAATCCACAGTCAGACAACAGTGAATATCAATTGTAAATATTAGACACCACAATCAGTAATAAGACAACAGTTCATATGCAACAACTTACATATCAGAGAGCAGGAGGGGGCGGCGTAGGGGAGACTCGGGCGAAGGGGCAAAGTCAACGGCGGCGCGACGTAGGGCGGGACTCGGACTCGGGAGGAGGGCGGGACTCGGACTCGGGAGGAGGGCGGGACTCGGGGCGGCGCAGGGCGGGGCTCCGACTCGGGAGGAGGGTGACGCAGGGCGGCTCGGAGTCAGGTCGACGCGAGAGCGAATGGGGCGAAACTAGTCGGCGGCACGGCGAACGGCAGCGGACGGCAGCCACGCGACACAGTGGCGGTGCGATGCTGAGTAACCCTACACCATCTGCTATTGTTCGAGCGGGGGGTGTGGAAAGTTGGTGCTCGTTCGAAGGCGAAGGAGGGCCGAAACGCAAAAACGCCGACGTTGGCGCTCTCGCCCGCGCATGCGCGACGGGGTG
Source organism: Phyllostachys edulis (assembly GCA_036346405.1). NCBI lineage: Eukaryota > Viridiplantae > Streptophyta > Magnoliopsida > Poales > Poaceae > Phyllostachys > Phyllostachys edulis. Next base: position 51,633,675 of record CM070557.1, on the reverse strand, counting down.
CCGTCGGATGCGGGATGGAGCGTCCGGATTCGTTTTTTTCCATATGTGCACGGATTGCAGCTTGTGCACATGATACGTCGCCATATATCAAAAGCTAACTCTATAATGATTATGAACCTACGATCAATATTTTTACCCCTTTAAAAGAAACTATTGGTTGTGAATGATGCTTTATTCGTAACCCCTCTCCGTGTCGAAGCGAGCGCCGCCAGGAGGGCCATCAAATCTCACATGATTCCCTCCTCCCTCTCTCTCTCGTGTTTCTACTCGTCCCCACACCGCGCCTCTCGATCCACGTAACCGATCGAAAATCACGGCAACGACCCAATAGGTCCTCGGAAATGGTGGGGAGATGCGGTTTTTGTTGAAGCGGAGAAGTCCCTGATCGAATACAAAAGAACCAGCAGCATACTCATTTTCTTTCACCATCTCTTTGCTGTAGTGTTGTGCTGCGTTTGACCCACGGATCGAGCTGCTGCAGCTGCTCGTCGTGCAAAGTCCCTCCATAGGTATCTAATGGCGCACGCGTCCTCTCTGACTGTGCTCACTCGTGGTGACTCCGTTTGCGAGCGATCGATGACGTACGCCGCCGAGTCTTCCTCTCAGCAGCTAGCGCGTGTGTTCTGCGTCTACAACATCATCTTCCTCGGCTGTCGGCGCTATCCGTGACCACGTACGTCGAGTTTGTGCCTTGATCGGGCCAGCCGCATCCACTCGGTACCGCGTCGCGTTCGTGCCACCGAGGAGCTAGCAATGAGTGCAATGGATCTTGATTTCAAGCAATTTCCTTGGTTTTGGCTTTGTACTGTGGCAGTAGCACTGCAGTAAGTACGTACAATGTTGTAGATTTTCTTTTGAACTCCTACGGTGTTGTAGATTATTCCTTTTATTTTGACTGGCCGACATGATTGTGGTGTCTTTTTCCTGGTAATTACTAATATCCGTGTGTATATTCAAGCCAAAACTAACATATATAGGCAAACTCTGTTGATTTTACGTGCATCAAGCATAATGCAAAGTATGTACGGTTTTGAACTCTGTAGATTTTCTTATGTGAAATCAAATTATGCTTCGGTTGACAGCCGAAGAGTGTCTGGCATGCGTGGGATTCTTGGAAGTACAATGTGATCGAAATCAGACCACATCACACCGCTAATTAGAAAGCAGTGGAACCGAGGAAGGAGGTCACATGGACAAGGAGGGCATGTGGCGGAACTGGCTTTGTCAGTGACACTTTGCAAGTCTTACTAAAAAAATGTGTTCTTTTGTAACTATCACATCATGGCATCATACTACTTATTTTTACTAGAAAAATATATGGAATTTTGCAAAGCTTTTCAACCTCACACCTCCCTAAAAAACCTCCAACAAAAAACATAAAAAAGCTCCCCAAAAAACAAATTAACTTCTAATAATTTTTAGTGTAATCCCAACAATCTATTCCGCCCCTTAAAAATTCCTTTCAGTGGCTCCTCGTCTCTACCTCTTCATTGCAAGTAAGGCCACCTCTCCAAGTCTCAACGTTGTGGTGAGGCCGATCATGGTGTAGAGGTCGCAAAGGCACGAAGTGGACCGTAGTGGAGCTCGGCCTGGTGTGGTGGTGGAGCCATGGTCACGGTATAGGCCAAGCATGTCGGTAGAAGCGTGGCGCGAGTTGAGGCGGAGATCTGCTGGGCATCGTGGCTGAGCCGTGGGCGCGTAGGCTAAGCGTGGCGATGACATCTCAACGTGCAGTAGTAGTATGATTTTATTTATTCGTGGCGACACACGACCGGTGGCGTGGAGGCAGGGTGGGGGACCTGGATTGCATTTATTTATTCTTTGCTACAATTCAATATTTTATTTTCTATGCATGGTTTGGACTACATTTGGTGATGAGATGTTTGCTGAATTTTATTATGATGTAAATAACTCCAAGTCAATCTTATTTAGTCATGTTTCTTTCCTTCGTTTGTGTTATCAAAATGGCTTCAAAATAATTCATTTGACTTGCTTCTATAGTTTATGTTTCCGCAAATACACAGGCACTTGACTAGTGTACTACAAAGACAACATCAACCACCTATAGTGCTCATTCAGTATCCAAGTTCCTAGAGCAAGAAAACACATCAAAATTCAGCACAGAAAAATAATGCAACTAGGAACATCACATGAATATGTAATGCAAATGAGCACCCATGTTAACATCTCAGTCTCATCGAGCTAAACGCCATGTTACATGCTGTGGACATGTTGGACAAGGCCGGAGGTTGGTGTCTCAATTACAATAACGAGAACAAGCAATAAGGTATCAATAAATAAGGGAAAGACCATGTTAACGTAGCTTTCTTCATCTGATCTGATGCAAAGCAACAGGAAGAACGATACTGCAGTTAGATGCGAAGCCGGTCGCGCATTCTTGTCGCCCTGCAGTTCTGCCATGCGCATGACTTCTCGCTGTGAGTCACAACCAAAGATTCAGCAACATACGGCCTGGGCTTCAATCTTGCAATCCTGTCAATAAAAAAGGGCTATATTCAGAACACATTTCTCCACTTTAGATAAATAGATTATCGTTCCCGGATGGGGCCGATTATGGTCCCTGGGGAACAGAGCTACTCTGGTTGAACTGCACTTTTCAATTCCGTTCATGTTAAAAAAGAAATTCATCCTAGATAGATGTTCTGGTTATTGCTACATTGCATCATTGCTCTAGAAATCTGCAGGTTGCAGTTCTGTTGCCATTTGTTTGTTTTATTAACTATGGTGCAAGTGGAGAGAGCAAAAAAACGTAGCACGTCACACATTAAACAAGACATCAGCAATGCAATTCTTCCTAAGAGTTTTTGCATACAAAAATTAGAAGAAAAACTGGCTGGATGGCATGACTGTTCTAAAATAAACCAATGGCTCTAGATTTATGATGAGGAACTTTGCTTGTCTTGTGGCTGATTCAGATTGATAGCAACAGATTCGACCAAAGAAAATTCAAAAGATCAGCATCATCAATAGTCTGGCTTCTCTTCTGATCTTGGAGCACAAACAAGAATTGACTCTATCTTCCACCAAAATACTTCATCACTCCTTGATGGATAATTATGAATATCAAAGTAGCTTAAATTATGGTTGAACAAAATGTAGACAAGAAAATAAATCTAAAAGAAGTATAATTTGATATGCTGTTCCAACAAGTGTTCGCTAATTCTTTGGAGTTTCGGGCAGTCAAAACCATGTATTGGTCGAGCCACATGTATGCAAAATCAAAATACAGCCGCACTAAGCATGTAACACCTTGACATACACAATATATGCATTGCACACCAATCATTCTATGTACATTCACTCATTCAGACATGTCTGCCCATGAAAATTAATATTTACGAACAGATTGAAGAACTAATCTGCCAGCATGAACAAATATGAGAAATGCCTAACTGCCATTTTAAAGAATTTTATCTATTTATCTTCACAAGTACCCAATAGAAAATCAAACTTTACAATTGAATTGTCCAATAAAGATAACAGTAAGCTGTACTTTGCAATTTAACTAAAGAAAGCAACGAACAAAACATAACATATGATCACCTGATCCAAGTTCCTGACGATTACTCCTCAGTTGCCTCCTCAGAATCCGAGAGAGGTAGCAGGGTACCAACTCCAATAACATGTCCATTCAGGCATACAAAATACTCCACAGAATCATCGTAAGCACCCAGCCTAGCAGAAGCACTCCTCGGCGTCATATTTGCCTGCAGCATGCTCCATAGCTTAGCCTTACAGTAGGGGCACACCTCCCTTGGATGGAACTTCGCCCGCTTCTCAATCAACATCTTCTTGACCCTTGAAGTGGCGAATGACTTAAAGATGCCTCGGAAAAAACCCAAGTCGCCTTCTTCCCCCTGATCAAGATGTTCGCATGGATCCGACACATACAAGACATCTGTCCTACACTGCAGAGGCAGGAAACTATTGCCCGCAGTCCTCGAAAAGCGTGTCCTGAACACAAAATGGCCTGGGACATGGATGTTGTTGAACAGGCCCCCTTTTGTGCAGCCATTGCAATAGATGAGCAACTTCCCGAGCGCCTTCCAGTTCCCATCAACAATATGACTGCCTCCTGAATGCAAATCCAGCATCATCTTTGGCGCCCTGGCATGGCAGAACTCCTTCCACAGCACCCGCTTGGCGATCTCTTCGAACCATTTGCACACGCACGAGAGGACGGCGATCAGCCTGGGGTTCCAGTTCATGTGGCGGAAGACGAGGAACAGTGCATCCTCGCTGAGGTGGCGCTTGACGCAAATGCAGCTCGCCGAGTGCATGCAGCGGTGCTGCTTCACCACCAACACCATTTCCACTTTTCCAGAAATCAAATCACTCCAGCAACAATGCCCTCCTGATACCCCCTTCAATCCTGTTTCACATTAGTGGTTCAGTTCCATTCAGAGCAATTAATTACTACCACTACTGTGACAAATCAACTAACACCCCGTTTGGCTCCCAAGAAATGAATTTTATTCATTGAAATGGATTCAAATTCATATTCTAGTATGATTAGAATTTGATTCAAGTCGATTACAATTCCAATTTTTCTGTCTGGCCGTCTTTTGGAAATTGGAATCAGAAAATTTTCTCTATCACTACCAAATCATCATCGAAGATGCAACCTACCAGATAAAATCGAACATCATGAATTAATCTGTAAAAAATCCTAACGGGCAATCCCCATAAGAAACCAAGTCCAGGTATAAGGGTATGTTTGGTTTGTTAACAACGGGAACCAAACCAAATTTTGGTTATGGCAATGAAAATTGGTTATAGTTTGGTTTGCTACCAATATTTGTAACGCCAACCAAATCCAATGTCACACGCGGGCAATCCGAAAATACGCCTGGCAAAATTTTGGTAACGCAATTTTTGCCAAATTTTGGCTTTGACTAAGTTTTGGTTATGCCAAATTTTGACTTGGTTCATTGGGATCATGAACCAAACAACCCCTAAATCATCGCATCAAGCACCAAATTAAGCCTTTGTGAGCTAAATTACACAGTAACCTTATAACTAATCGTTTTGACACACGACAGTTCTAATACACCGACGCCGTAATTTAGCTGCCAAAATGAGTAAACTTTACAGGGAAAAGCACACAACTAAATCGCCACTAAAAACAACCAAACCTGTCGCTAAAATTCAACCGGACACCAAGTACTCCGTGGCCTTTTCGTTCAGACATCTCATAAACCAAACACTCGACTAGTACACGAGACAAAAATTACTCCCAGAAACAAGCTCAAATCAACAGCGTCGCATGCTTCCTAGATCATATCCCAAGAAGGACTCCATCCAAAAACAGCAGGAAACAAAGTGACCAAATTTTATCCACCGAAGCTCCCCAATGCAGCAAAAGGAACCTAAACCGCAGCTAATCCAACAAATGCCAGTCCAAACAACGCACAAGACCGAGAAAAATCCCCCCAAAACTCCACCTTTCCGCACCCAATTCGAACCGCGCAACCGAACCTGCAGCCCAAGATCAAATCTTTACCTCCTCCTAGGTCCCAGCCCCCCAATCGGCCCGCCCCAGGCGGCGAGATCGAGCTGCCGAGCCTACACGGCGAGCGGAGGCGCGGGCGGGGAGGCGAGGCGGAAGCGGAACTGCGGAACGACGGGAGGAAGCGACCGGAATAGGCGTGGAATGAAATTTACGGGAGTGCCCCTCGGCCAGTCGGCGTCCGACCGGGTGACGAGGCCATTATTGGCGGCTTGCGACAGGGAGGGGCACTCTCTCGAGAGCGTTAAAGCAAGGAAGTCGCACGTGTCGCACGTGCATGTGCGTTTTAACTGAACGTAAGATATAGTGATATATATCCACGAGATCCTAAACTGTATAATAAATATTAAATTTTTTTCACATACATATAAATAGAAATATGAACTCTACCTATTACATCACCTACTACTACTATTACTATCCAGAAATTAGAATTTTGACCTCATAGATTGTTTAACTTTGGAAGTTGAAGTTGATGGCGTCTTCTTGTCAATCGGCAAGGTAGAGAGCTACGCGTCAAATGACACTTTTTTCCAGTCTGAACCCAAGCCGCGACTCAGTTCTCATGGCCATTGGCCTCAACAAGCCTCACGAGACACATCGCGGCGAGGAGGTGTGAGGCTTGGGGAGGTGGCGGTGTGCAGTACGGTGAACTCAAGACGGTGGTGTGGCGAGGGAAGGATGCATTCGTCTCTGCCACTAACTCATGTGCCGTCGTTGCCTCCCCTCCCTTCCCCGGCGTCGTCGCTTCTCCTCTAAGGTACCGTTGCATCCTCTCCTCCCTTCCTTCCCAGTGCCTTCTCCTATCCCCAACGCCGCCTTACCGCGCAGCCGCCTCCCTGCTACCTCCTGTCACCGACGCTACATCCCTGGATCTCCCTGTCGATGGCCACAACGGCAATGGAGTTGCCAAGGTGAGGATGGCAGCATCGTGCGACGTGGCAGTACTAAACGAGGAGGAGGAGGAGGCGTTGCTTGCTCGGCCAGTGTGGAGCAGGAGGCTGTGATGGCGTAGGTGAGGATTATGATGAAAAGGACGTGGTGTGGTGAATTCAAGACGGTGGCGCAGCGAGGGAATGACGCTTTCATCTCTGTCTCTTCCTCGTGCGCCATTGATGCCTCCCCTCCCTTCCCCAACGTCGCTGCTTCTCCTACAAGGTACCACCGCCTCTTTTCTCTTCCCTCCTGGTGCCTTCTCTCGTCCCCGATGACGCCTTACCGCACTATTGCTTACAAGGATTGCCAAAATCATTGTATTTACCAATTGCCCACTTCTGGCCCACCGCATCGGCCGAAGACGCTGCATTGCACTACCATATGTCTCTTGCCTTCTTGTTGCTCCTTCTCAAGCTGCGTCGTGCGATGAATCGACTCCTCTGCTGAAGCAGCGTAAAGCCCGGCTTGGGATCGACGTGGAGACATAGGGGTGGATTTGGTGGTGGTCTGTGGAGACTAGAGAGGGAGTAGATGGAGGAGCGCCGCCGCCGGATCCAGCCACCGGGAGCTCGATAGACACGCACTGCTGCTAGATCCGGACGCCAGGAGCTCGGTGGAGGTGCGCCGCCGCTAAATCCAGACGCCGAGAGCTCGATGGAGGTGTGCCGCTGTTGATTTCAGATGCCACCATCGGCTTCCGTCACGAAAGAGAGAGAGTATCCGTGCGAGAGAGGACCAGCATGGTCATGGAGAGGGCGGCGCGGTGAGCTGGTGAGGACGAGTAGAAGAAGAGGGGAGAAGAGAACAGGTGGGAGACCGGGAAAGATCGGTGGGCGGGTGGGGTGGAAAGAGGAGATCGCGGGAGCTGACCTTTTCGGGTTTCCTAGAGATCGTGAGAGAGGAGTTGTGAGCCGGGTGAGGCATCGACGGTTTCAGAGAGAAACCAGCGCACTCGGTCATGGTTCCACCTCCGGCGAGTGGAAGAGGAGAAGGGGTTAGCATTTTTTTCCATAGCAGGAGGGGGAGTGGAACGATTTGTCCCGCTGCGTGAGGGGTAAACTGCTTTTATTAGTTAAGAAATCGCACGAGAGATCGTACGGCCGTATTTCTTCATTGCTAATGACAGCAAATTTTTTAAGAACATCATGACAGCAAATGGTACTAAGCATTTTTGGCATGGGCGAAGGTAAGATAGATCTAGGTTAGTAGGAGTATTTAAGTACAATAAGACATATATCACACGGTTGGTTAGCTCTTCTTTTCGAAATGGTGGGCTATGTCTAGACATCGGTCATATGCATTTTGAAGAAAAAAAAAGAAAGTTACTTAGATCTTCATTGAAGCTGCGGAATTCGACAAGAATTCTGGAGGATTTGTACTGATTCTTGTAAAGTTGCTATCAAATTGCTACAAAATCCCTACATTCCAAACATAACCTCAAATTGGCCTTCTAGCTAACCCCAAAACTATCCCTTCACTCTCTTCCTCACTCTGGCCCTCCATCCTCACCATACCCCGCACCACCAAGTTGTCACCACCACCGTTGATCCGCGCAGCTTGATGCCGGCGACCTGCTGCTACCACCACCGAAACGGCTGCTCGTAAACCTTGAAGCTACAAAAATGTCTAGGTGTATAGTTAAAGTGTAAAATTTGAACTGATATTCGGAAAGAAATTATCGGATGATAGTAAGCAGAATTCATTTTCTAATTACATCATTCAAATTTTTTTTACACCATTCGTACGGCTAACTAAACAAATATCGTCTTCACAACCTCATGCAACCATGATACTTGCGGTGCAAACAATTATCCTCTACTGGCATCATCTTATCTGTTATCATGCCCTGACCAGACGATCATGCCCCCTTTGTCCATTGAGCTAATTAGGTTGGGCTTACACGGCCTTGCACTCTAGGATTTTTTGGTTTATATGACACTGTTGTCGGACATAATACCAAATTTAGTCCTCTCCCGATCATAATGTCAAAAATAACACTACAGAGCTGCCAACGGTCGACACATAGCGAAGTCCGGTCCCTAGGGGGCCAGACTCCATCTCCACCGTGCCCCAGGGGCCGGACTCCAGTCCCCTAGGGGCCGGACCTAGCCATGTGGTGCCCTTGGGGGCCGGTTTTCCCTACATCGTGCTCCTGGGGAACGGTTTTGTCCATGCCGTGGCCCTAGGGGCCGGTTTCGCCATGCATAGTTCAGGCCAGTGCCCCTAGGGCACGACACTCGTGCCATGCTAGCACCCAACAGTTGGCCAGTAACTCCAGTACTTCATATTCCACAATGCGTTGGGTAGCAACTGATTAATTGAGCTACAGCTTGGGCTGCAACAACAGGGTTGTCGATGTTTTACTATCGATCTTACATATAAATGATATTTGGGGTTCTCCTAGATATAGAACCACGCAGAGAATAATATAGGGATTTTATACAGGTTCAGGTCTTCTCCCGATAGAATAACAACCCTACTCATGTGCTACTGTATTGAGTATACTGATTACAATCAAGGGAAAGACTAAAGCTAAATGTCTTTGCTCCAGATCGCCTCTCGATTTGTCCCCCTCTTCTGCCTTCTGATTGCAGCCTTTATATATTGTACGAAGAGGTGGCAGTTTCTTCGGGCTAAGAGGCGTCTTAACGTTCCAAATGATGAACCGCTTGATGGAAGTTACTGTCAGAGACGTAACACCCTCACGTCGCTAGGCAATTATTGTCAGAAACAGAGGTAGTAAATGTGGTTATTCACAGAGACAAGACATGGATCATGTGGTTCCATTTGAGCCCTCACATGTACTTTTTGCAATATGTGCAAGGATCGATGTAACGAACTGGTTGCAAGAATGCAGATTGCGGTGCAACAGTTATCACAAAATACTATATACAGTTCTTGTTTGTTTCTGTATAAAACGACAATGCAAATGGCATATTGTGCATGTCTCCTTTCGGACCATATTATATCAGTGAAGGAAGCATCGTAACCAAAAAAACAAGAGAAAAGAAAAGAAAATGGACAGAGCTGTTTATTATTGGTCAAATTTGCATCGATCTCACCACAGCATTCTCGACTAGGCATTCTCGGGTTCACGCGGGCCAACTGTTGGACACTGGCGTGGCACGAGTGCCATGCCCTAGGCCACGACATTCTCAACTAGGCATTCTCGGGTTCACACAGGCCAACTTTTGGGCACTGACGTGGCACGAATGTCGTGTCCCAGTGCCCTAAGGACACGATATAGGCAAACTGGCTTCTAGGGGCACGACATGGCTAAGTCCGGTCCCTAAGGGACCAGATTAGATACGTGGTGCACAGAGAGTTAGGCTCCTTAGGGTATGGTTGAGACGGAGACCGGACTTCGCTACGTATCGGTCGTTGACAGCTCCGTGATGTTATTTTTGGCATTACGGTTAGGAGGACTACATTTGGCATTACGTCCAAGCAACAGTATCGTATAAGCCAAAAACTCGCACTCAGTGGTCACCACCAGCAGTGGTTACTTGTTGACTCAGTAAACAAATACTTTGCGCCTTTGCGGAATTACCAAGCCAAAAAAGAGCATTAACCGGACAGGGGCATATTTCGGGAGATACCCCACGGCCCCACGGGGCACGGCAAGTTGCTCGCTCGCCGCGATAATCTCAGCCAAGCGAGTGAGCAAGCAAGTACCCACTTGGGCTAGCTCTGCCAACTTGCGCTCGTGCCACATGAAAACCCACAAGAGCCCCCGGTCAATCGCTTTCGTGCACGGCGTTGCTCGTCCTCATGCCCAGCTGCACACGCTGCAGCGAAATTAAATGGCAGCAGTGGCGACTGGTGCGCATGATCGAGCCTACAAGATGGTCGGCTTGCACGGTTGCATTGCAGGCCACAGAAGAAGACGGCGCGCCGAGCTCGTCTGCTCGGGGGCAGACAGCCCAGCCCACGGGGGCCACCTCCGCGCGGCGCCTCTCCATCCACGCGAGAAAGAAGCCTCTCTCTCTCTCGAGTCTCGGCCCAAACCTCGCGGCACCCGGCCTGCAGAGTGACCATTTTCGTCCGCCGTTGGATTGCTCCTTCAATCTTCCCCCTTTCCTCGGCGAGAAACCGGACACTTGTTTTCCGCTTAACGGGGACCAATGGATCGAGCACGCGCGCGCGCGCACGGCGTGCCGAGTTCAGCTGCCAAAGTGCAGCGCAGCGCAGTGCAGGCTCCAAACTCCAGACTCCTGAGGCGATGCAAGGCGGCCTTTTATTCTGCCGATACGCACGGTTCCCCGCCACGCGAGCGTCCGCCGGATAAAACCGCTTAACCGCGCGTTAAATCGTGGGTTGTTTGCGCTAGCACGGGGGCTTACTTAGCAAAGGACGTCTGTTAGGCTCTACTTTGTTCCTGCCATATGGCATGCATATGGCACCGACGCAGCAGTAGCACCCTATGTGTGTAGCACGTTCGTGTTCATGTTACAGGTGCTACCAACTTGTAAAATTGGAGGAGATCAGCATCGCAACTCCAATCCAATCCAATTACGAGTCCAAACCAAAGTCTCCACCCTTTCCCCACTAATTAAACTGCTCTAGTGTTTGCAGGAACAGATCTTTTTATCGACATGCTAGAACTTACACACAAGCTGGAATCGTGTTTTAATAAAAATATCTACATGCATTTCAGCATTTGCATATACCCATAATTAATTCGTCGCTAACGTGTTTGGTGCAGCGCCCGGTGTTTCGTCTGCGGACGGCGGGGTAGAAGTAGCCACGACTGACTCGCCCTTGAGCTCTCCATATTGCCAAAAAAATGCTTGTTTTCTTGTCCTAATCAGTCACCCACAAGGGCCACCAACAAATAGAGCCGTATGCAATGAACACACTGTTGAGATTAATTTTCTTGCATTCCTTTAAAAAAAAAAACTTGCATCTGCCCTTGTGAGATGGCGAAACATTGCTTCGAGAGAAAATGAAACTCTACTACCGGTCTGCATCCCAAAACTGGGCCTGAGCTAGCAGATCATCTAGGTTCATCACAGACACACGCACTATTTGCTTGCTGATTGAACGAGCTAATTAACTGTTGCTATCTGCTTGTCCCATTCAAATGGTATGATCTTATAGTGCTTACTTGCTAATGTGAACCTTGGTGAGTGAAGCGCACCCAAAATTTAGGACCGTTAAACTCTTCACAACCGTCTAGGATATGCGGTTGTGAAGTAAGCAGCGTCTCAAGCACGCCATCGATTACAACAAAAACTAGACTTTTATTACATAAGATTAAAGTTTCACAGGCAGTTTTAACCCGACGCGGGCATCCAAGCCCTAAAGTTAATATAATACAAGATAAAAGAACTTCAAACCACACGCACGCTTAAGCGTGATCGAGACCTAATAACAGTAGTTGCTGCCATCCGAGGGTCCACCAAAATCCCGCTTAATATGATCCTCTATATTTTTCCAGGTTTCTTCTGTAGATGATTTGCAGATGTTGCAAGAATGAGTACTACTACCGTACTCAACAAGCCACATGGAAATCCTAATTAATTGTATGCTAGGATTATCAAAGGAATGGTACATTTTATCATAACATGCATAAATGGATGCATTTTGTATTTAAAGTAGTTTATCTTTAAAACAGTAAAACAATAATAAACAATAACATTAGGGGTTTCTCAATAATTGCACATACCAACTTAATATCTCAAAGACTCTACTTATGCCTCTGTATTAGAATCACCCATTAACATAGCTTCATTAACCGAAAGTACGGCGTATTCGAATACCTTTACTTATACACTTTGCAAAGTTGCTCAGCTTTACCCACAAGATGTCTCAAACTTATACTGTCAGATCAATTATACACGCAACACGATAGCGTGCGACTGAGTTGAGATAACAAAGCTTTTTCACTGCTCATCCTTTTTAGCCTCTACCCGGTAGGTCTATGGACCATACAACCCTCGAGTGACTCCACCGGCCACAGTGGATCTTGCACCCCTATGCTGATGGTACCTACCGTTGTGTAGACCAGCGAGTGCCCCCTTAGACCCACTCCTGTCCCATTCTAGATATTGTAGATATTCAATCGGAAGAGCAGTGTACTAAGCCAGGAAGTGATGACCACACTTGTGGCTGAGCGGTTTTCTGTGTCTGTTACTATGGCACAAGGTTCCTGTCCTTACTTGTCTCATAGTGAGACGATGGACCAACACCAACACATCGTTGTCCACCCTCCAGGCCTCACATTTGACTCAATTTTAACACAAGTCTATTGGGTTGTCCAACTTCCTGGATACAACCCCCAACTCTCCTCAAAAACCATTAGCGAATAGCCAATACTCTTTTGATGATTTTATAAACACACTGACAAAACTAATTATATAGCTATTATTTTATGTGAACTTGTCAAGGTGAATATAGCTTACAAAAGATGTAAACTTGTCAAGGTGAATATGGCCTACAAGTGCTAGGTGGGTTTGTATGTGGGTTAACAGGATTTATCTATTTATCATGGCATTCAAAAGTATTATTTGAATATTTAAAGTAATTGGCACAAATACAACAATGAAAGTAATAATAAATATATGAATTATAGGCTCAAAATGATCAAGGAATGCGACTTGCCTCCTCTCTCAAATTCTTCTAGATACTAGTCTTGCCCTGCGTCTTTTGGAGTCTGGTCATCAAAGTCGTGACCCAGCGCAAAAAGAAATTAATTAAACCAAATAAAATCCAATTAGACAAGGAATGAGCTGGGAACAACATGCAAGTAAAGAAATTCGAAAAAGAAACACAAAGAAAGGTGGTGTGGAGGATAGATATTTATTTGGAGCTTCAATTGGCTCAACAGAGTTGCTAAAAGGATTCACGGGCTCGAAACGATTGAAAGGAGTATACAATGTCAAATTAGGGTTTCGGGCGAAAAATGTCGGATAGTGAATAGTGCTGATTTTATTATTCATCTACAAATCTTTGGATTTGAGCGATGGCGGAATTACTATTTTGGATTATTGAACAATAATTAGGGTTTATTGTTTCTGACAATGAATAGTAATTAATTTCTCTTTCGGGTGATGAACAGTAAAAGGGTTTATTGTGCATTCGAACAGTAACAGGCTGGTTTTGATTTTGGTTTTAGAACAGTGTTGGGCTAAGTTAGATGGGTCACTTGGCCCATTTGGCGAACCATAATATTGACTCAAGCGGTTTGAGCAGCATGTGACCAAAAACATGTATTCTGCATGAAGCGAGGAGGAGGAGGCTAGCGGCGTTCCGACGGTTTCAGCGACCGGTAGGGCAAAAGGATGGTGCGGTGAGCACCAGCGGCCGATAAGGATCACGAGGGTGGTCTTGGTGGAGCGGGGGAGGCGTTGTGGCGGCGGCGGCCGTGAGTGGCGCGGAGGAGGAGCATGGCGCCGGTGAGCTCCGATGAGGTAGGAGGGTAGGGATGGTGGGGAAAAGGAGCGAGGTGGCTAGAGGGAGCTACCGCTAGAGTTGGGAGGGAGGGGGAGAAAAGAGGGCGGCGGATTTTACCTCGGGCCGTCGAAGAAGAAGCACTGGCGGTGATTACGGCGATTAGCCTGGCTCAGGAGAAGAAAGAAGGCGAAGTCTTTGGAGGGAAGATGATGAGGGAGAGGTGCTCGAAGGGGCTTTTATAGCGTGAAAGATGCGGTGGGAGCAAGGAGGCGGTGGCGGCCGGACCTTGATGTGTCTCGACGATTGGTTAAGCGTATGCAGGAGAGAGGAGGTGCGGGGTAAGGTGGCGCCGGCGGCGGGAAGGTGCGGGTGAGGCGAGGTGGCTATGTGTGGCAGGCGGCGATGGCGGTGATCGCGTCGGGGAAGTGACAACTAGGAGGAGGAAGAAGGGGGGTGGCACACGGGAGAGAAGGCGCCACCGGGAGGAGAAGACGGAAATGCCCAAAAAGGAAAGCGGGAAGGGGAAGGAAAATTCCGAATTGGGCAAGTTTTTTTTGAATTCAAACCAAAAAGACTTCAAAAATTTTGAAAAACCAAAATTTTGGGTTATTTCAATCTACCCCTCTTAAAAAGAATCTCGACCTTGAGATTCACTCAAAGCCAAGAGACAAATTGGAAAATTACGCTGCATTTTCGATTCCTTTTTTCATTCTGCTTTTTCGGTTGCATGATTCTGTCAAAGGTGGCTCCTGGATTGATAAAAACCAATATTGATCTTGCATGAAGTAAAAACATACCGGCAATGATATTTGCGGCTTCTACAGCTTCATTGGTAGTGACATAATTAATTTTGCCCTGAATTGGTCTTGTTGTTGGTCTTCCTTCTCTTGAAATTTGTTCTGGTCTTCTTAACCATTCTTTGGATTGTAGCATACCTCATTTGTTAGCCTGCATTGTTGACGGCGTCTTGTTGATCTGTAGTTAATTTTTCACCTGAGCTTTGGCTGCTTCTTGTGACATACCCCTCATTAAGCAATGAAACTTGATATGACCTTGTTGTCCACAGTGGTAGCAGTTTATTGATTTTTGTAGATATTCCTTTTGGTAGTGATTTCCTCTGCATGTGTATCACTGAATTGTGGCTGGTTGACTTATGTTGTATTGTGGTTTTGGAATTGGATTGGTGGGTGGTCTTTGTTGATATTGTACTGGAGGTGTTGTCATCATTCTTTTTCTGGGTGCACTTGGTTGAGGTGTTATCTGTATTGCTCATTATTCTCTGATTTCTTGTAATTCTCTTCTGGTTTCTTCTGATATCAGCAGCTTGTTTACCATAGCTTACATGTCTTTGAAATCCAAGGCTGAAATGTGAAATTTCAACGACTTTTGTTACCCTTCAGAGAATTTCTCTATCTTCTTTTCTTCAGTATCAATATCATTTTGGGCATAACATGCTAGGTAGTTGAATTGATGTAGATACTCTGTCACAGTACTTCCTCTTTGTCGGAGAGCAAGAAATTCTCAGCGTTTAGAGGCAATCACGCCAGTGGGGACGTGTGACTTATGAAATGTATCTTTGAATTCCTGCCATGGTATATCTCTTTCAAGGTGGAGTGTTTGGTGATTCATCCACCATGCTACTTGAAATGTTAACATTCATAAGGCACGACTGGTCGTGAAGGGTTTCAAAGAAATTCACGGTGTTGATTATGATGAAACCTTCTCACCTATCGCTATGCTTAAGTCTATCCGGATCATTCTAGCTATTGTTGCATATTTCGATTATGAGATATGGCAAATGGATGTCAAGACTGCTTTCCTAAATGGAAACCTAAGTGAGGATGTGTACATAACACTGCCCGAGGGTTTTATCGATCCAAAATAAGCTAGAAATGTATGCAAGCTTAAGAAATCCATCTGTGGATTAAAGCAAGCATCTCAGAGCTAGAAAATTCGTTTTGATGAAGTGGTCAAAGAATTTGACTTCATCAAGAATGAAGAAGAACCTTGTGTTTACAAGAAGGTTAGTGGGAGCAAACTTGTGTTTACGATATTGTATGTGGATGATATACTACTGGTCGAAAATGATATTCCTATGCTTAAATCTGTTAAAACTTTATTAAGAAATAGTTTCTCTATGAAAGATGTAGGAGATGCAGCATATATTTTTGGTATAAGGATCTATAGAGATAGATCTAAAAAGCTAATTGGATTAAGTCAGGATATGTACATAGACAAGATGTTGAAACGGTTCAACATGCAAGATTCCAAGAAAGGTTTCTTGCCCATGGCACATGGCATTAATCTTAGCAAAAGTCGGTATCCTACGACCACTGATGAGCGAGGCAAAATGAGTAGAATTCCTTATTCTTTGGCTATTGGATCTATCATGTATGGCATGCTATGTACACGATCAGATGTGTCATATGCTCTAAGTGTTACGAGCAGATATCGGTCAGATCCAGGTGAAGTCACTGGATAGCAGTCAAGAATATACTTAAGTACTTAAGAAGAACTAAGGATGCATTCCTTGTTTATGGTGGTGAGGAAGAGCTGGTCGTAAATGGTTACACCGATGCTAGCTTCAAGCCGATAAGGATGATTCGGATCGTGATGCAGGTTTGTGTTTTGTCTTAATGGAGGAGTAGTGGTGGAAAAGTTCCAAGCAAGGAACGGTTGCTGATTCTACAATAGAGGTTGAGTACATTGCTGCTTCCTAAGCTGCAAAAGAAGCCGTATGAATTAGGAAGTTCATTAATGAATTGGGTGTGGTTTTTAGTGCTTTCAGTCCAATGGATCTCTATTTTGATAATAGTGGAGCCATTGCACAAGCTAAGGAGCTTAGATCGCATCAAAAGTCCAAACACATACTTCGACGATATCACATTATTCGTGAGATCGTTGAAAGAGGTGATGTGAAGTTATGCAAAGTACACACATATTTGAATATTGTTGATCCGTTGACAAAGCCTCTCCCGCAACCTAAGCATTAGGTGCACACAAGAACTATGGGTAGTCAATACCTATATGATTGGCTCTAGTGCAAGTGGGAGACTCTTGGTGATATGCTCTAGAGGCAATCATAGAGATGATTGTATCATGTATATGTTTAAGAGTTATAGAATAAATGTTATTCTGTTCCGTCGACGATCGAGTTGCTGATCTTACGAAATAAATAGAGAAAACTGACAAAGAGTTCTTGGGAGAGAATATGATTGCTCTTTATTGCTACGAACTGGATCCTTTACAGGGGGTGCCCTCGACAAGGTAGTGGACTAATCCTAATTACATTGAGCATAATGTTTGCTATGTTGTTGAATCAGACTTGAAACATGAATCTAATGCCGATTGTGATGCTTCAATCCGATGCCTTTGTCCCTTCGGGCTCCATCCTTAAATAACCATCGAAGGGTGGCGATTACTCCTAGGGAAGACGTCTGTTGGAAGTGGCGTCGGTTGGAGGGCGATTCTGATTAATGAAACGATGGCGATAAATCGATTGGTGTCTATGAAACACTAAACTGTATGGTGGTTATTGTCAGTGTCTTAGGACTATAAAATGTCGCGTGGTATGGAGCAAATATGACATATGTTCCATTCATCATACACGGTAAAGAATATACTTAGAGTTAGATCTAGATACCAGTTCATTGCTTCTTCGAGCAATCATCTGGTCGTGGACTGGGTACAGGACCTCGTCTGACAAGGGTCCCTATTGTGTAACCTCTGGAATCCTTAGGACCACAGGGGTTGTTAGCCTTAGGGGTTACGACCACGAAGATATATGGTATTTTACTATGTTCTTAAAGAAATACATAGATGTTTTAATCCTCGTCATGTTCCTTGAATGAATCATCAGTTATAAAAATTAACAAGTATGCGACTTGTTGGTGAAGCTCTTTAACTTACATGATGTCATTCTAAATGTATCCCTGGTCGGATGTTACTAGTCGGAACACTAGTAACTTATCGACCAACACATGTATTGATTGATGATCATGTTTCACCGGTCATGGATATAGGGATATCGAACAATAATGTGAACACATGTTGGAGAACATGGTGTTGGATTGACCCACCTTGAGACACTAGTGAGATTGCTATGATTTTATGTGTCATTAGTTGGTCTCAAGCAATGATGATGTATAATCCTTAGACCTGAGATCAGCATGGTTTCCTACATGTATAATAGTACACTTAGGGGCTACCAAATGCTACTCCGTAACTGGGTAGTTATAAAGATAGCTTTCGGGTATGTTATGAAATATGCAGAGGAATGTGACTGGTCGGATATGGGATTTGCCCCTCCTAACATAACATGAGAAATATCTCTAGGCCCCTCAATGTGATCGGATAAAGAAAGTGCATGGCCATGTCACTAGTGGTTGAAGAGCCGACCACGTAAGGTTATCCGACACTTGATCGAGAAAGTATTGAACAGTCCATGGATGACATAATATCTCACCTAGAGTTCAACTAGATATCGTGAGGCAAAGAGAGAATACACGAGAAGGTCATTCAGTTCGATCATATACAGACTAGTCGAACATAATCACTAAGTGGTCGAAACCTGATCGTAAGGAGTTACGAACTGGTCGAGACTAAGTTTGAACTGGTCGTATAGAGATATGAGTTGATCTTAAGTGATAAAGATCTAGTCGTAGATCATATTGCATTAAGGTTTGTCCGATATTATTTGTGTGTGTTCGGGAATCGTTATGTCCTGCTAGGAGCCTCATCATCGTCGACGGAGTCGGCCATGAAGCACATGCCGGTGAAGTCCTTTGCCTTCCCTTTCTTCTTGTCTTGAGGGAGCTCCTCCTCCTTGCCCTCCTTGCTCCCGGAGTCCACATCGCTCATGAATTGCTCTCCAAAAGCGGCAAGAACTCGTTGAGCGGACTTCATGAGCTTGGCAGCATCATACTTGGACTTGTTCCCTTGAGACTTCCTCCAAGCTGTATTATCCTCCTTGTGGTTGCCCTTCCCTTTTAGCTTGGGGTAGTTTGCTCGGATATGGTAGAGCTCTCTACACTCATAGCATGTCACAGGGCCGCCTCTCTTCTTATTTCTCACATTGTTATAGGCCCGTGTGAATTTCTTGGCTAGGAGGGCTAACTCGGCTTCAGGGATACTCTCAAGTTCCTCTTCATGGATTGTAGATAAACATGCAAGTGAAAATCTAGATGAAGATTCAAAAGAACCATCATAAGTTCTCTTAAGAGGGTCAACGACCAAAGCCTTGTTCTCCTTCTCAGGATGATCAACTCTCTTGATCTCATGGGTCTTGAGCTTGCTATAGAGCAGCTCCAAAGTAAGATCAAAGAGATTGATATTTTCCTCAATGGCAGTAGCCTTCATCTCCCACTCCTTGGTGTTGATTGCAGCCAAGAGGTGGGTGGCATTCTTAGACTAAGAATACTCGATGTCGACCGCTCTCATCTGATTAATCACCTTGTTAAAGTGACTGAATACATCATCGATGCTTTCTCTAGGACGCATCTCGAACTTGTTATATTCACGCTTAAAGACCGTCTGGCGTACTTGCTTGATTTGGGACGAACCCTCATGGTAGGTTTCGAGGGTGTGACAAATCTCGTGAGCGGTCTCAAGATTGCAAATCATGTCATACTCCTGTCTACCAAGCCCAGCATATAGGAGGTTCTTTGCCTTATGGTTGTTAGCCAAGAGGGTCACTGCTGGCCGTGAAGCAACCTCGAACAAAACAAGCGAACTCGAACAACCTCTGTATGGCCTCGACCCGCTTTGAAGGAAGACACACATTCGATTCTTCCAATAGGCATAGTTGAGCCCATCGAAGATATCGACTTGGTGGAGTACTTCTTCATCGTCAAGTTCGATGGCGGTTAAGATCAAGATTGAACTAGCAGACTCGATACCACTTGTTGGACCGGCGATTAGAGGGGGTGTGAAGAGGAGCACGATCTCTTTTCACCTTGATTGAATTCAATACGATTTTCACTCCAATAGCTATAAAGGCTATGAAGATGAATATACAAACACAATGGAAGACTTATATTGAATACAATCAAAACCCCGAAGCAAATAGACCAAAATCACAAAAACTCGAAACCTAAAGAGTTAGATGGTCAGACCTCCATGTAGTTGGCAATCTGACCTTTGGAAATCGGTCTGACCACTAGGTACATGGCGGTCTGACCTCTAGGCCAATGAACAGTAAAATCAGCCCGAACTCAAAATCATAAATTGGTCTAACTTTTGATCCGCAACTCCAAGCCTTACCAAACTTGAGACATACCTTCTCTAGGATGTCAGGAACCTATTCCAATTAAGGATCGTGAAGATCCTTGCCAAAGTTCCGACCTTTTTCCGTTTGAGTGAAGGTTGCTCCAAAATTGAGTCAAAACCAAAATATGATCCAAACACTTGCTCGTGGGTGATTGATGATCAAGATGATCCTAGATGTATTCCCACATGTCACAAAGAAGCTAGATCTAGGCGAAAACCAAAGGAAAACTCACGGATCAAAAAAAGCCCCAAAATCACAAAATAGAGAGCAAGAACAAAAAGAGACTCATCTTGAGGAATCTTGCTTGGATTGATTTGGGATTGATGTTGGTTTACAGCCACTCCATCCAGGAGGACAAAGACTCAACACATGAGCACACAATCAATCCATCTCCCTAGAACTCTAACCTCTCCACTATTCTCTCCTAACCCTAAAACACAAACTAGGGTTTTAGATATGAGGGTTAGGGGGTGCACAACCAGCACCCTACCCTATTTATAGTGGAGGCTAGCTTCTATAAGAATATTTCTAATGGGTACTCGTTAAGCCCGCACATAAACGGGTTTCACTTACGCACGTATTTTAAAGCGCCATCTTCATCTCCTCTTGACCTAAACTGCTTCACCTTGTGCTGTCTTACGCCGCGGGTTAGCAAAAGGTCATCAAGGCAATATTTAGGTGAAGTTACCAAAATACCCCTTCTCGATCCTTCTCCAAAGATCGAGTCCAATTTTCATGAAGCAATCTCATGCTTCGCCACGTGTAGGTTGATCAACAACTCTCTTGATGTCGGCAAGTCTCTCCCATTCGGCTCCCACCGAAACCACCATGGCACTTGTATTGACCCCCACACCGCTTGATTCAACCCGTCACACCGAACTGCCCGTTCGGTCATCCTTGTCCATTTTGCGCCATGCTTGAATCTATTGACTTCACCCGCCATCCTCGATCGTTCTGAACCTCAGCTCTCAAGCCTAGTCCCGATCATCCTCGCCGTTGACTGTCATTGACCTCCAAGCAACCTGCACAACAATAGACGAAGAAATTATTTCCGGGAACAAGTTCTTCACAACTTGACCCACGTTAGTCAAAACATGCATTATGCAACACGTATGCACTGAAATCCATGAACTTGACCTAACCAAAACATCACATTGCCTAGATGGCCGCGCGACAAGTCAAAACCGGTTCGACCGCCACCCATGGCCAGTCTGACGCCTAGCACCATCTGCCATGGTTGGCGATCGACCGCTTAGTGGGACTTAGCCAAAATTTCAACTTAGAAATCCGAGACTTCTCTGGAAATTTCAAACGAATAGATCTTTTAACTCGAAGCTCCAAAAATTATGAGACCAAGTGTAGAAGAAACCCCTCTCTTGCCTACACTCTCTATTTTTGGCCCAGCTCCAAACTCAAAAACTTTTAATGGTGGTCGAATGGCCGCCTAACCCAGCCGGCCGATCGCCAACCGCTTGACCCGAGGCTTGGCCGGTCTGACCGCCAGAGGTGGTCGGTTAGACCGCCAGACAGTAGCCGATCGACCGCCCATTACTGTGACCTTTTGAACTTTGCCGAAAATGTGTGTTTCGACAAACCTTCAATGTCATTACCAATTGTATCGTCATCCTAAGATCGTGAGCATAACCCGATATCGAAATTAATGATCTTATATGAGGAAATGGGCGATATAAGGCAATCATAATGGCATGAATTAAACAACAAATTATATACATCAATGACAGTTGAGTAGGAGTAGAGCTATTTTAGCTCCAAGCTTCTTATTTTGATGAGTTATGTTGTTGTTGCAGGGGTACGACTAAGACTTGTGCTTGGTGTTTAGCAGTTATTTTTTTTTCACTTTTTTTTCTGTTCTGGGCTGTAGTAGCTATACCGTCAAAACTTATTTTCTTCCTCTAATAGTGATTGGTAAAGCTCCTGTCTTCTTTTTATATAAAAAAAAAAACTTGTGCTTAGTGCTTAGTCATTGTTTTGTCACTTTTTTCTATTCTGGGTTGTAGCAGCTAGACTGTTAAAACTTATTTTCTTCCTCTAATAGTGATCAAGTAGAGCTCATGTCTTCTTTTTCAATTTTTTTTGACAATTGTATACATTGCTGATTCTGCTCTCTTTTTTTTGCCCTTTTTCCGTCAGCAAGAGCCCCATCTAAGAATGCTCCTTCCATAGAGCAAAAAATAGCATGTAAACATATGTAACAAGGGCTCAACTATCTATTAATTGCCCAAGGCAAAGTTTATATTTTTGTACAACATCCATTGGAAAGATTCAAGAAAGTAGAGGAAGAGGCTATACTCCAGAAAGAATCGGAGCTGTAGCAGCGCAGAGCCTGGGAGAAGAAATGGAGTGCACGGAACACAGCTAGATCTGGAGAGAGAGAACGATGATGGTGAGCTGGATATGCTGCTTCCTTCCCACCGTCGCGCGAGCTCCCTCCTGGCCACCGCGTTGCTCCCTTGGTGTCGCTCGCTCCCTTCCTCCCTGTTTATCGCGCTGCCACCCGCTTGCTTGCGTCACATCTCTATTCGCCCGTGCAGGTGCCTTTGACGTCGCCTCTCCTGAGCCACCTCACGCTTTACTTCTTGTCGCGTCTGACCGTGTCCACCGACTGCTTCCGCTTTTGTAGCCTACGCCTCTGCTCGTTCGCCACTTGGAGGCCGTAGCCCGCCCCACCCCCCTATTCCACACACACAGCCAAAGGATGAGAGAGAGAATATAGGTTAGGGTTTGGTGGGTTGGAGTAGGAAGGAAAATGAGCCTAATGTATTACATGGGCCGCGCGAGAGGTGTGAGGAGTGTGGGCTGAATTCATTTGCGTGCACAAATATATAATTTTGTCTAACTAATAACATATACATATAATATATCTATTATATGCAAGATATTTTGCAAAAAAAAAAAGTTGTTCTGCTGACCATGGAGGGTCCGCCGCATTGTATGGTTTGTGTTGTGCTGTGTGTGAGGGGCAGGGCACTCACCCTTCCATATTCTTAAGCATGCATGCTTGACGCACGGCCGCCGATTGGGTGCATCCGAGTTCGATGCATATATGCCCACAGATCATGCCGCTATCACACAGCTGCGCGTCGAACGGCCATGCACTACACGCATTTTCTGATGGATTTTGGCAACACACACCGATGGATGATGGAGTTTTCTAAGTGCAACCGCACAACGCGACCCACTTGTGGACTCTGGTTGGAGCACTTGTTAGCGACAATAATCCGGCTGTAACGTAGCAACGCTTTGTGCAACGGCCCGCGACCACTATAGGCCGCCGTTTTCCTAGTGTCTAATTGATTGTCTGTGTTTAGCACACACCCAGGCACATTGTACTCATTGGCGGCCTTATTCATATTTCCACGTGTCACGGCATTATTGGGGCGTGGTACAACTCAGGTTTGTGCAAGCGTTACAACATACGAGGGATTTTCTCCCGTAGATGGTGCAGCGGCAGCGGTGTCCGTACCTGTGTGGTGGCATTAACCGCACCCAACAGGCCGCAACGACCTCGCAACCGATTAAGGCTCTATTTGGTATAGCTTCAGATTCTGTTTTTGATTCTCTAAAATCCACTCCTCTGAAAATTTGGAGCTGTTAGAAGAAAGTGTTTGGCTGATAGGTTGGCTTTGGATTCAAGAATGAGATGATTGTATGCAAAATGTCTATACTACCTATGGTTTTGGCACATGTATATTGTTTCGTACATATTATTAGCTTATTTATGTGGTTCCTTTGTATGTTGTTATTTTGGACATTATTTCTTTTTTGAAAACATTTTTGGCCAAAAGTATTTAAAATTTTAGACATAAACTCGGCAAATGTCCATATTGTCATTCATAATGAATGTGAACTCGGTTATCCCACTCGGCCAAACATTTTCAATTCATCATGAAAATGCATAAACAGTAAACATAAGCATTGGAACAGAGAACACATTCCCACCAACGAGTTGCTCAATTTGTAATGGTTTGATTACATTAGATACAAACTGAGGATGAGTATATGAATAACGAATTTTCTGATGAGCTTCCATTACACAACTACATTAAGCGCAATAATTCACAATGCAACAGTGATTCAAGTCAGCATCAAGAACATGGGATCCGTGTTACAACCATCTCATTTCTAGCTACATAAAAACTCATCTCTCGATAATTAACATCACTTCTGACCGATTCAACTAGAGTAATTACCAATATATACACCAATAATGTTAAAATGAACCAAACAAAATTGAAGTTACTACAAATGTATACATCACTACTGCTACATCAAGCTAGCTTTCTGAAAGCTAGAACCACTGTAGCCTTAAGAACCACAACCATCTTGATTCTTCTCCTCAGTTTTGTGTTCATAACCTCCATCCAATCATCCATCAGAACCTCCACCTTGCTACATCAAGCTAGCTTTCTGAAAGTATACAAATATTTGATAACAAAACGAATGGTTGTTGCTAAATTGAACCTCCTTGCGCACACACAAGCATCAATCTAATAACTGAAACAACAAGAATTCTCCACATTGTCACTCATTGGAAATCAGTAAGCATTCGGACATTCCATAGAAATAATGAACAAGAAACAATGTACCAGAAAAAAGAAACATAATTATATTACAATATGTACGTTTGATAACAGAAAATAATGGACAAGAAACAATTCAATATGTACCATATCCGTATTCAGGCTCAAGTGTTCAACAGCAAAATATGTTCTTTTTTTTTAGAGTGACATAGCAATGTTTTATTACAACTCAAAGGACATAGCCTTAAGCCTCACTGGAAGAGATCTCAGAAAATTCCAAGTTAAATCCTCCCCAAGACATGCAACACAGAAGCTTCATATGCATGGAAAAAAAATCATCAATCACTCGTTTCATGATAAATCAGAATGATCAAACGCTATGCCATGAAAAAAACATTCTTAGATCATTCACAGATGCATGAAAAAAAAACATGCGTAGATGCATGAAAAAAAATCATTTGTGCCTACTACTCGTTTCATGATAAATCATTCACAGATGCATGACAAAAATCATCAATCACTGAGAAAGAATTCCATTCACAGATTCAATCAGTCGTATTTGTGCCTTTCTCCTATGTATTTGTCATGGTTCATGAGTGTCACAGATAATTTTAAGACTATTTTTGTACAACAAAATTAGCCCAAGCACACAAACAGTACTACAGAATACCAAGAACAATACATATGTCCAACATAGTCGGCTAACAATACAGATGTCTACAGAATACCAAGAACTAACAACAGAGCCGTCCTCTTTACATCACAACCAGCAACATCGTTCGTTCAAACAAGAAATGAAAGGGAGGAAATGAGACATACAAAGAAAATGTACATAGCCAATGTGGATCTGAATCTAGGAGGATAAGGGAGGAGTAGGGAGGGCAAGGGGGATGGCCGGATAGAAACCTTACCTTCATAAGAGCCGGTGGTGCTCTCGAAACGAGCAATGATGAAGAGGGTGAAACGCAGCTCTCTAGGGTTCTGAGGTAAGCGGCGACACGCCGGGGGCACACGTCGTAGATGGGGACCGTGAGGGTGCACACGGGGGCCGGAGGTGGCGCACTAGGTGCCGACAGCGGCGTAGTGGAGGACCAGAGGTGGCGCACATGGAAATTGCCCGTTGCGAAAGGGAGACGACTACACGAGGGGAACGAACCGGTTCGCTCGGGGTGTCTTGCGCGATGGGATGAGACGGGTAGTTCGATGGCATTTTGCGGGTAAAAACTATTAACCTAAAGGGGTATTTCATTTCTGCAAGGTCGGATACTTCAAGGGGCTGCTTCTCCATGCTAGTTTATTTTGGAGACAGCTCCTCGCGAGAGGCGGAATCAAGTCATTTTGGAAAGCTGGGTGTTTGGTACCGCTCCACGAGATCCAAAAGAGAAGCCAGGAGTAGGAGCTGTACCAAACAGAGCCTAAAACTATCTTGATGAACGACGGTGTGTTCTTCAACTAAAGATGGTTGGATTAAGCAGCGTCAACAAGATATTGTTGGTTAAGTTTTGCTCTTGCTATTCAAGTTATGTGAGTTGAGATGAAATTCATATGGAAAGCATGGGGAAGCTACAGCAATGCTCTGCCTTTTGTGGGCCTTCTCTTTCCACGTGTCACAATATTACTGACACACTTGCCGGTCTTTGCAACTTGGTATATACATTTTAGCTAAATGCCTTCACACAAAGATGTACAGCTCAATAGCCCCAAGTGATGGCTCTAGGAGAGAGAATGTGCCACCTAGATATTTATATTCTCATGCTCTCGCTCTTCCCAATGTATGGTGGTTTGATTGAGTCCACGATTGCATTTCTATTTCAGCCCTTAAAAATTTCTATTCCAATCCTCTACATATATTTGTTATTGAACATTTTACTTTTGGAACCCTCGAAGCAAAAAACTTATTGCAAACACCTCCCCTAGCCCACATGTCAGGCATACATTTACACTTTTTTCTCCCTACCGACCCACCTGTAAGATCGAGGTGGCCGACTAGAGGGGGGGTGAATAGGCGTTTTAAAAAAACTTATTTTAACTAAAACCGATTTCTAATGCGGAAGCTAAACAAATAAGGTTTTGCACAATTAAAACCTAAATCAACTAGGTTCATCTAAGTGCACCAACAATATGAGACAATATAAAAGATAGCAATCATACACATACAATATAGCAATTTAAATACAAGTAATGTAAATTGCACAAGTAATCAAACCACAATGACACGGCGATGTTTTCCGTGGTGATCGGAGACTTGCTTGGTCTCCCTAATCCACGTTGAGAAACCCAAACCAATTGGGCGGCTCCACAATTAAGCCTTCCTCGAGGTAAGTCCAACCACTTGGACCGGTTCCAAATCGAACCAACACCTCGCTCCACTAGGGTTGCTCCTTCCTCCACTCAGGAGATGGCGAGCACCACACCACTCACAAACCGCCGGGTCTTCTCACAATCTTCTTTGAGAAGCTCACCGGCGCAACAACGCCCTACGCCGTCTAGGTGTCGGCAAACACCAAGAGTAACAAGTCTCCAATGCTCACTTGAACCAATCAAGTGTCTAAGCTCAAATAGATCTGAAATCCACTACCTAAGGCAACACATGCACTTAGGGTTTGCTCTCAATCACTCACTAAGTGCAACACATGCACGAAGGAAGAGAGGGCTTGCTCTAGCTCAAAAGAATGTCTAAGGCACTTGCAACACATGCAAAGTCCTTCACAATATCACCAGCAACCTCTCCCAACCTGCCAAGGTGGCTTTATATAGCCCACACTCACAAACTAGCCGTTGGGAAAAGATTCGAGTCTCTGGATAAAATCGGTCGACGACCAGTGTAATGGCTTGTCGTCGCTTTGGCTCCAACGGCTATAAAACTAGCCGTTGAGCCTCGACCGGCCGATCGACAGCCATATAATGGTCGGTCGGACCACCACCTCCGATCGCCCAAAAGACGCCGGCCCGACCGCCCTCAAACTTCACAGAAATGGCTAAGGACCAGAAACAGGACCTCTCTGGAAAATGCTGACCGAGTCTCTGACCCGGAGGTCCGGTCAGACCGCTTCAACAACGCCGGTCGACCGCTCCACTAGCGGTCGATCCAAATGGCAAGCGGTCGACCGCCAGACCAACAAGAGCAAAACTGATTTTACATCAACTCAAATTGCAAAAACACATTTTGCTAATTTGATGCAAGATGCATACAAGGTTAAAGACAAGACTCTCAACAAGTTGCAAAACACATTTGCCAACTTTTAGAATCAATGCCTCAAATTGCATTCCGCTTCAACTCAATTTGCAAAACACTTTTGCCAAATTGACGCGCGATGCAAACAAGGATTCAAGTGAGATTCTCAACAAGTTGCAAAACACATTTGCCAACTTATAGAATCACACTACAAGGAATAGGGTACATGGACTTACACCATTTGCAAAACACATT
Organism: Phyllostachys edulis; assembly: GCA_036346405.1. Classification (NCBI taxonomy): domain Eukaryota; kingdom Viridiplantae; phylum Streptophyta; class Magnoliopsida; order Poales; family Poaceae; genus Phyllostachys; species Phyllostachys edulis. Next base: position 51,605,575 of record CM070557.1, on the reverse strand, counting down.
CATGAAACTTAAGTCACATGCTACAAGGGTTATCCACGAGCGAGAACTATTTGCAAAACATATTCGCAAACATTGGCAACATGTTAAGATGAGCTAGAGCAAACACAATGAGCTATCAACACATGACTAACTCAAGCTACTAGTCAAGGACCCTCTTAATAGTATGGCAACCTATACTAGCAATCCGGTCATTCAACCAAACACCGTGACCGTAAAGACTAGGAACAAATCCTTAGCCCTAGCTAGTCATACCTTTGCCTTGCGCAACTACTTGAAGCTTGATGACGCACATCCTTGCTTCAACTCAGGGTTCTTGACTTGATATGCATCAACTCATTATGCATCCTTTACTTGACTTCCATCAACACATGATGGGTTTTCATTTGACTTGATGATCAACTCATGATCATCTCCTCTTCATTAACATCATCGATACATGATGATTTCCTTTATCTTGAACTTGATGCGCATCCACACATGATGCATCCTTTACACCAAGCTCTTGACTTTAATATCATCAACACATGATGATCTTCTAGAGTCTCCAATTATAGAACTCAACTGTTCATCCAACTCATGGAAAGTGTTAGTTCTATAATATGATTATCATTAATTACCATGCCATACCATTAACTCATAATGGTGGGACAAGATGCCACAATCTTTCCTCTTTGGTAATTGATGATAATCACTTCAATTACAAGTAATTAAATGTAGATTGGTATGAGTATATAGGCACTATGCAAGTTGTATATACTCAAAGGATATATGAGCACACAAGTCTCATATATACACATGAATATATTAACTACACAAGTTAAATATATTCGAGAATATGTGAGTGCACATGAACTACACAAGTTATGTTATACTCACATATAAGTATACTTAGACTACACAAGTCTTATATACTCATATGAATATATTAACTATGCAAGTTAAGTATATTCACAGGATATGTTTCAAAGTAAAGATCCCAAATTTATGTGGAAACAAGAATATGGATCAATACCAATGAAACCTCAAAATATAGAATGAACTCCCCCTATATGTGTGCATACATGAATATGTAGTAAGAACATATCGCATATTTAGGTTAATCCTTTTGGTGAAGTTCAACCTATATTTTGGATCCAAGAATACAACAGGATATAAGAATACAAAGAAGAATGCATACCTCTTTTGTTCTTTATACCCAAGCGAGACTAATCATAAGATATAACAATAAGAGAGTTAGTCTCATAAATGGATTTGTCATTATACATGCATACCTGTTTGGATTTTCCTTTTGTTTATCCAATGAGTTTGATTTGTCATTAATCACATACATGCCTTCATGATTATCACCTTTATATCCAATTTAGACTAAACAACAAGTATATCAATAAACATGTTAGTCTCACAAATGCATTTGTCATTAATCACCAAAACACTCCATTATCATATAATAGCGGGCTAGATTCTTCACCACCCTCCTCTCTCTCTCCCAACAAAACACTTTCTCATCCCTTCCTCTCTCCCGTCCGTGCGCCTTTGCTCTCCCTACTCCTCGTCATCCGCCTCCACCGGGAGGTTCGCCGACGTGCACATCCAACCGGATTCGGTCGCAGCCGCCCAGATCTGGATAGATCCGGTTGCCGTGGATGTCCCAGTCGTCGTCTTCGTTTCCCCGGGAGTCGCGGTGACCGTATTCTTTGTCCAGATCGAATGTCGTCGCCATGGAAGAGCTCAGTTGTAGCCGCCCAGATCCGGATGGATCCGGTTGCCGCGGCCGTTCGAGTCTTTGTCTTCATCTCCTCGGGAGTCGCGGTGACCGTCAGCTTCATCCAGATTCGAAGGTTGTTGCCACGGAAGATCCCAGTCACCGTCGTCAAGATCGGGTCGCCGCCGCCGTCCTTCTAGCCACCCTTGCCCGGCCGTCGTCGCTGTTTTCCCAGCACCCCCGCCGTCCCTTCACTACTTCCAACAACCACGTGCTGCCACCATGCTTGGACCCAGTTGCATTTGTGGTCCTAAGCTAGAACCACCGTGTCTTACAGAAGCAGCTCTGACACCTCTGCAAGCCAACGCCTCGCCTACTCTCTCCTCCATGCTAGGCTCGGCTCTGACGTGAACGCTCGGGGCTAATGTCCAGGCTGTAGCGTTGTACATGCTCTTATAAAGAGAGCACATGATCACTCCTGTAGTCCTATGGTAGAAGTATTTCTCTAGGACACCGTGTCTGAAGAGGCCGGTAGCAGTCGGCGCAAAGGCCAAGAGTACGTTTGTTTTCCCATCGCAAACTTGTTTTCCCTTAAGTCATGCTAACGCCGTTTCGGTCTTAATTTGCCCGCGCAACAATTTTTAGCAATGTTTCATCTGTCTGTTTTGCACTTTCTTAGCAACTCGGTATAATTTTTAATTACTGTGAAAGAAGACCTATACCTACTCGCTAACTCGCTATATGTACTTCTACTAGCTTTTAAGCTGTATTATACTGTAGGGAAATAATATGGAACTGACGTCTGATACAAACTAAAAGACTCGGACGCCTCATAACTTGCAAAGTCTCGAACGAACAGCTCCCCACGGTGCAGCATCTGTTTTTTTCTCTTTCCTCTCAACTCTTCTACAGGATGTAGCGCTCCTGGCGGCCCTCTTTCTCCCTAGCGATCCCCATCCACCGGCGTCCTGTTCCTCGCCCTCCACCTGCTGGCGCCCTCGAGCTTCAGTCACCGTCGGCCTTGAAGTTGACCAAAGCTTCTTGTCCAAATCACAAAAATCAACAATACCCAAGTTACAAGACCGAAATCCCCAAATCCACTACTTGATGAAATTCAGCTCCTTCCTTCTCCCGACTTGGCACCACACCACTTCATCCCGAGTACATTGCACTACTTGATTAAAAAATTGCATCTATAGAGAAAAAATGTTGCATCTTGTTCAACGCGATGTTGTAATTTTTTCCAACGCATTTTTTTCCAGATGCTTTGTTTTTTGATTTGTGATGTTGCAACTGTTGTCCGGGGATATTGCAACCATTGTCCTAGGATGTTGCAACCGTTGTCTGGGGATGTTGCAACCGTTGTTCGGGGATATTGCAACCATTGTTCTAGGATGTTGCAACTGTTGTCCAGGGATGTTGCAAATGTTGTATCTGTAGAAAAAAAACATGTTGCATCTGTAGAGAAAAAATGTTGCATACTATTCACAGCGATGTTGTAATTTTTTCCAACGCGTTTTTTTCTAGATGCTTTGTTTTTTGATTTGTGATGTTGCAACCGTTGTCCGGGGATGTTGTAACCATTATCCTAGGATGTTGCAACCGTTGTCCGGGGATGTTGCAAGTATTTCATCTATAGAACAAAAATATTGCATCTGTAGAAAAAAAAATGGTGCGTACTGTTCACGGCGATGTTACAATTTTTGTTCAATGCGTTTTTTTTTAATTTCACAAGGTATTCACATACAGAACCGTACGTTCAAGTACTGGATGATGCTAACATAACATGGTTGCGCGGCTTAACTTACATTCTTGAAATCGACCGCCGCTAGCTCGAACAACCCAAACCAAATTAACGAGTACTTGTCGATGGGCCTGGGACCACAGTTAAATCATCGAAGACATGCATTTGGATGATTATTTGTTGCAATTCGTTGTTTATTTGTTGCACCACTCCTGGAAGGAGATCCGACGATTTGCTTGCCTTCCACGAGAGCTGATTCGAATACCGCACCAACGTCCGATCCAAATGCCCGGATCAGACGCCCGGCCGCTAGTCCCGTCCTATACTGTATTGTATTTATAATATGATTTGTTGCAGAGTTCCTACTGGGATGGGAGGCCCACGGCGTAAGGAGCCCGATAGCATGCTTAACTTGTTTCAATATAGTTCTAACAATTACTCTTTCTTTTTTTTCATGGCCTTTATTTTTTTTCATGGCCAGGAGTGCTGGCCGTCTTAAAGAATGAGTGAGCGGCGAGATGAATCCTATGATTCAAACCCAGATGGGGGAGGGGGGCGACGCCCACTTGCTCCAACCGAGCTACGCTCGGTTCTCAACAATTACTCTTAATTCATGTGTGACGCCCCATGTCATTACCCCAGAGGGTAATCACACTTAAGCATACAAATTACTATTCGTCTGCCCGGTAGAACACCGCTTCGACGAATAGTAAGCCTTTACCAGAGTTACGTAACAGAATAATAAGATAGAAAATGTTCTTTATTAAACAGTTAGCCACGCAAAGCTATAGTCTTTGATACAATTATTTACTTACACGGGAAGTAAATTCCCCTCGCTTGCCTGTCGTGCTCCACCTGTCGCCTATTCATCCCACTCGTTGAATAGGTTGCCCATCTCACACTGGTCCTCGTAGTCAACGCCCTCGCCTTGTGCGGCGTCTTCGGTACCTACATGTCCTTCGTCCCACTTGGGATAATTCCCAGCCAGACTAGGATCTAACAAAGGAGAATACTAACAAGGTTGAGTACAAATGTACTCAACAAGCATTAATAGCAAAAGATGCACTGTATAACTTATCTCTGTTCGTTATCACATTTTCTATATCATCTCTTTTCTAAAAATAACAACTCGTTAAAACATTAAGTGGCAGATTTTAATACTGAAAAGACTACTTGTTACTCGGAGAGAAGATAGACCCCTAGCGGTTCCTATAGACTCCAATCTAGGAGACTGGTATGAATTCATGATTTTATTTAGCACTGTGTAGGCTTGTACCACTTTACACATAGTTATTCTGAGCTCTCTCTGAGCTAGGTCTACCACATTTCCTTTGATGCGATTTCAAGTTCATAATACAGAACGTTTTTCAAGTTACGTGATTAAGTCTCCACCCATTACTTTCCGTCGGTGCTGGTCTAGTCACGGTGCTGACCTCGTTATCCACCGGGTTCCAATAATGTTGGTTGGGGCAGCTCTCCTCCATGCCCAACACTCCACCTTGGGGCGGCTCTCTTCCGTGCCCAATACTCCAATGTAACCCGTTGTGGAGAACATAAGTATGTAACAAGGTAGCATTTTACGCCCGTCAAAACGTGAAAATGGTTGGCACTGAATTTACGGCCTCAAATCCGAGTAAGAGTTTTGTTGATCCTTATATTTTAACCATATGTAAGGGGGTCCCACCTCTTACCTCATCATCATCGTCGTCGCGTTCCCCTGTCCGGGTCCCCTTTACCAACCTAGTAATTCTCTTTCCTCCACTTATTCTTATTTCCTATCTTCCCATTTTCATCTTAATCCGATTTAATTTTGAGACATAGTTTTGATGCAATAAACATATAATACAACAATATACAGTTTACATTTAATATAACTATATTTATGTTCAAGAGATAAGCTTGTCTTCGAAATTGTAGAAAATATCGTCGTCGACGGATAACGGATCAGATGATCCTGCCTGCGTTGGTTCGTCTGCTGCAATTTATACGACGGAGCGAATAATAAATAAATAAGTAAATACTTAGCGGAAATTGGGTGCTACTAGGTGTACATTAGTCAGATGATTCTCTTTTTAGCAGATTTTGATTTTAATAACATTTTTCGGATCCCTCATTAGGTTAGCACTCCCCAACCGTAGTTATTCTAGTCTGACGGCTCTAAGGTCAAGGTCGCCGAAACTCGCGTTTTATCGCACGAAAATAACAAACTACCGGTACTCACATGCAACTAGGGTTATTTAATTTTACACATGCAAATATACCTAATTGGTTTTATTAGGGTGCGTATGAATTTATTTGCTTGTCTAAATAAACCAGGTGTTGTTTAATTTAATCAATCTATTACGACTAAATTATTTTTAACGCGTCAGATTATTTGTCTAATCCACTGATTTTTATCGGCGCTTAGTTTTGATAAATATGCTCAGATTAATTTCGCGCGCTTTTCCATTTTAATTTCCTACCGGTCAGTCTACTGTTATTCATCTGTATGGAGTTTATAAACCCATCTTTCTAGCGATTCGCCCGAAAATTGCAGGTATGCCACGCATGTGTCCTCTCTTTTTATTAATGATTTTTATTTCATTTTATCCTTCATCGGTCTGGACTATTAGTTATCCGCATGCGGCTTAAACAGTTATTCGGCCCCATGATTTCGCAACACCGATACTTATTAACACCGGTGTTTATTTTTATGGTTATATCTGTTACCCATGATCCTTACTAGAAATTATCTCTTTAACTCATTGTATACTTTCTAATCTTCTACATTTAATTTCTTAATCTCCCCCGCCTAATCCCCTTTTTCTTCTTGGCATTACTTTTCCCCAACCCACTTCTCCCGACTTCCTTCTTCTTCTCCATCCCATTTTCTCCACTTCTCCTCCCAGGAATCCTTGGTTGCATCCCCACGGCTCCCTTGGCTCCTGCCTAGGGCCACCTCTTGACACGCCCACACGCGCCTCGATCGCACCTCCTCCTGTGTCCCCGTCTTGCCCCTTGGCCTCCATGGCACCGCCGCTCGGCTCCCGTCGCCTCCCACGCCCACAGTGTAGCTCCTCTAGCTGCCTCCTCTCGGCTCGCGCCCTCGTGCGCCCCAGTGCCGAAGTCCATGCTCGGCTCCTCCGCTTGGCTCGGCTCTCCCGCTTGGCCCCACTCTAAGCGTCACCTCCCAACCAAGACTGCTAGGTCGGCCCTATGGTGCGCCCACACGCCGCCTTTCATGGGTTCGCCCTCGGCTCGCTTCGGCCTTGACTCGCCGTGCTCCTAGCCCACTATGGCTCACCAAGACCTTTTCTCCCTTACCCATTTTCTTTTTATTTTGGATTTTCAAGATTTGACTTGATTCATTTTATTTGTGTTTATTTTTGTTTGGTTGATGCTCATGTATGATGATGGGGTGGAGGTTCAGTGGTTTGCACCGAGGTACAACCCCTTCCTCTCTACTCCCCGATCCCTCCCTTGCTCTCTGTGATGGATGCTAGGATGCTCTAAGAGATATTGTTAGTCTCTATGAATGGATTGAGTTCATATTGAGGGGTTCTGCTGTAGGACAAAAAGACGAGTAAAGTGAGAAAGATGAGCTACTGTGTTGGTCCCGATCGGTTTGGGAGTGGCGAGGGGTGGTCACCGTACTCTGCGTGCTTGATCCTTGTTGGTCCCGTCGTCTCGACTTGGTTCACCCTCGAGAGGTCGATCTTTGGTTCTGGTCTACCTCGCTCTGTCGTCTTCCCTCCACCTTGTGCTCCCTTCTCCTCCTCTGTGGACACTTGTGTTTATAATGGTGGGGGCTGAGCTTGCTTGGGTGGGTGATATTTGGCTTTGGTGGTGTGCTCTGGTGGTGCTAGTGGCTTTGCAGGCTTGTGTTTGTGAATGGGGGCTTGTGTGTTGCTTTGTGTGGATGAAGGCTTATTAGGGGGATGCATTTCTATTGGCTTTCCTTTTGGCATGCTAATGACCACTATGCCCCTTGGCTTACCCCTTATGCCCTCTCATGATACTATTGAGCTAAGGACCTTTTGGTCCATTGGTTACTAAATCACTATGTGAGTGATTTTCTGCAGTTAAGGGAAGTCGATAACACGTGGGTGCCGGATTCGAATAAATGCCGGGTGATGAAACCTATGGAAGCAGAAGGTGCCGATTAACTCTAGTTGGTCTGGGTATCTTAATGATCAAGGGGTCGATCGACTTAAGTTGATATGGGGAATCCTACTGAGCATCGGGGAAATCTGACAGCCACTTCCTATATTCTAATTTTTATTTTCTGCTCCCAACTTGACTTACTAACCGCTTTCTGATTTTCTTCACGAGCGATGAAAATGTTGATCGAAGGGTGGTCTGATGGTTTGGCGATATATGGACAAGGTGGCAAGGAGGGCTTCGGCGATGAGCATGCAAGGATTTAGATTGAACTTTAAATTAAAAGATGTAACTTATATTTTAATTGGTTAAAAAACATTCTTGTAAGTAATGCTTAGATTGCAACCTTTTAATTTTGCAAAAAGGGGAAAACCGGCCGTTTTTACTTCGAGACCGTACGTAAATCTGTTACACGCAGAACCACCAAGTTATTTTTTCCCTGATGATGGGTATTGGCCATTGGATTCAAGGATAGTCATGCGGGTTAGTGTATTTTCTTTCTATAGCGAGTTGATGAAACTATTGTCAATTCATAGGGCTTACTTTAGGATGTGCATATATAAATTGGAAAATAACATTCAATGTGAGAATGACAGGTGGGTCATAGGGCTATATGTCAGTGACACATCGATGTTATTTTCCAACTTGTGGTATCTTTATAGTGTTACTGAGCAAATTGCCCCTTGATAATATACCCTCCGGTTAGATGCGTATTGAGATTATACCCTCATTTTAGATGTAATTGGTTTTTACCTCCGCATAGTTTGTTTCTTCGTAAATCCATTTGTAATATTTTATTAATATCTGTTGTTTTTTTTCAGTTTAGCCATAGGAAATGACCATGATGTCCCTCCTTCCTGTCTCTCTCCTCTACTAGTCCCTCCCGTTCCCCATTCCCCAACCAGAGGCAGACCATGGGACAACATTTGTTAGCTCACAAGGACTCTATGGTCGACTCACACGACTGACGACAACATACAAAAAAAATATGGAAGAAATCAAGCAACCGAGGATGAGACATACCGCATTGATGAAATTTGCGGTGAAACATCTGAGGAACATGCAGTTTCTATACGAGGAGGAAGCATGATTTCCATGGTGCTCAGAATAATCAGCTTGCAAACATGAACATAAAACCCCCCATAATCCAAGGAAAGCCCGCAAAAGAGTTCCTTGAATTAGGACCCTGCAATCGATGAGCCCGATAGGGCACCAAATACTCAAACGAAGTGTTCCAAGACGCTTATTTCTTCACTATCAAGATGGATCGAAATGAACCAAATACTCGTCGGTACTTATCAATGGTAGCAAATAAGACCATTTTGGATAAATTCTTGGACAAATGCATCAGCCAAAATTACAGCAAAGTTTCTGAGAGAAAATATGCAGATTAATAGGATAAGAACACCATCCACCAAATTTCAAGCCAAAATCGATTAGGACTGCACCCAAAATCGAATAGCGCATCAAATTATCCAACTCATTTCAGAGAGAATCACCATATTACCCACCAATAGATGAACAAGGAACACATTTCCTATCCAAATCGAAAGAACGGGTATAATTGTGTTCCATGCCCGTAAACACCACCAAGCCCTTAAAAATCCATTTTCACCCCTCCTGTACTAGCCCCGTCGCGCGCGACACGGGCACAGACATCAGCTCATCGGCAGTCGCTAGCGCGTTTGTCAGCACGATGTTGTTGTCGAAGTAACCCCGTAGGAGAGGGCACGAACCGGTGTCAATCGTCCACTGAGAAGAGTAGCTTCGTTTGCTGCTCTGGCGCGAGCTCCAACGCACGCGCCGGACGAGGTCGGAGAGCACCTCGAAGGTGGTGTAGCGACCGATCTCACCGTCGGTGAGGGCGAGGCCGCAGACGTGCTCCAGCCTCTCCGAGTCAAAGCAAAAGGAGCAGTTGACACGGGTGCAAACAACCTCGCTGGAGATCTGCTCGATGTTGTAGAGCGCTGTCGTGTCGGAGACGTCGGGGATCTCGGCGAACTCGTGGTGTAGGAGGTTTTTTAGGGAAGTAAGCCAGCCTAGAAGGGAAGGGGCGACAGGGCTAGCAGGAGGAAGTAGGCGCTGGTGGCGAGGCGGAATGGGAGGTGGAGGAGGCGGTGGCGGTGGGTTGGGTTGGGTTGGGTTGAACGGAATGGAACGGACGTGTAGGAGGGAGAGCAGGCGGAAGGGAGGAGATGCGCAAGGGCAAGGCAAGGGCAACAAGGTATTTTCGCATGGCCAAAACGGGAAACCGGACGGATATTAATAAAATATTGATAAGAGGGTATTTAATGAAACAACAGAGTAAGTGGAGGGTAAAAAATCAATTACGTCGGGAATGAGGGTAAAATATGAATATGCGTCTAACAGGAGGGTAAATAATCAATTCTCCCGTTAATTTATGGTGAAAATCGATCATTTGTCACATCTTTTATGCGGCTTCTATCATTTGCCAGTATTTTTGTTGTAGTTGATAGTTCGCCACAAAGTTGGAAAGACAATCGGTCATTTGTCCTTTTGGACAAATTTACCCATGTCGTCTTCCTCCTCATCTTCTTTGCTTTCTTCCCTGTGGCCAGCCGCCAGCTCCCGCCAGCGTTGCCGCCCTCCTCCCCATGGCCAGCCGCCGTCGACCTCTGCCAAAGCAGCCATGGCGTCGGTCGATCCCCACTCCTACGCCGCTTAAGCAAACAAATTAATATTATTTAGTAGCAAAAGGACCTTATGGTCAAGTCTTACAATGTTCACCACGCAGGGCTTTAACAACAAAAGGTAATTTGCAGCGGAAACCAAACATCTTGTGGAGGCCATCCGACATGCTCACAGGCAATCGAGTGGAGGACACGACCTAGTTCGCAAAGTCTTCAAAGTAGTCTTCCTCGTAGAACTTGGTGTTCCCTGGTTCTTCTTCGACGACTGATCATCAAATGGCGCAAAGCCGTGAGTACGTTAAAGTACTCAGCAAGTCGCAGGGAAATGTATGCAAGTAATATTCATGCAAGGCTTGACAAGGATAGCTTTATGGCTTATTTTGCAGAAAGAAACATTGATAGTAAATACAGTAAGTAGATTGTAGAGCGCAATTTAAAAGATTAGTACTTAAGTAATCAATTTTCTTTGAAACAACTAGTGAACACCCCGTTCACTTCCCAACCATCAACCAAAACCAACTACTCAGATCCATCCAAATCATTCCAATAGTTTTGAGAAAGTCTACCCCTCGTGTGCAATCACTAGGCATTGTCCATAACCGGGGACACGGCTATTCGAATAGTTTTACACTCTGCAGAGGTTGTACAGCTTGACCCACAAGAGATAATCATCTTATAATGTTAGGCATTTCACGCTTCTGAAGGCGTGTGACTAAGTGATTATCACAAGGTTTTTACAAAGCTCTGTTTGTCCCAGTTCTGCTTGCTAAGGATTCGCCGTCCTGGCCCCCCTTTTGCGCCACTTATCAACCCAAACAGAACCAACTCAAAGCATTGCTAATTAGTTGGCCCGGTCCACCCCATAAATGGACTTGTGGTTGCACGGTATGGCCCAGATCAATGGCGCACAAAGTTAAGTCCTTAGAGGCTACTCAGGCGAGGCAACCACATCCCAAATTCATCTCCTTTACTGTACGATCACTCGCCCGAGTATAAATCATTTTCGGTTCATTCCGGCCAAATGGCAACCCTTGCCATGGCACAACAAATTTTATCAACAGTGGCTCCGCCACAATTCCATAATTCATTAAGTCATATTCATTCATTCTTTGAGCAAGTGATCATGAATCCCATCGTGGCTAAGCATGACTAAGCATAATCGCACCCACGTTGGTAGTACAATAATATCCAACTAAGCATAATACGCTCTAAGTGATCTGGTGGAGCGGTTAGACCGGCGGCATATGAGCAATGATCGGAGGTCCGTCGGCCCGGCGTTATAAATCGGTGATCGTACGACGAAAAAAGCATCGTGACTGAAATCCAAAAAGAAAATCGGTCTAACTTTTGATCTACGATGAAACTTGACCAAACTTGAGACACACCTTCCTAAGGATATCAGAACCTATTGCAAGCAACGATCGTCCAGATCTATGTCAAAGTCCTGACCTTTTTCCATTTGAACGAAGGTGGTTACAAAACCGGGCAAAAACGAAAAACTTGATCCAAAACTTGCTCGTGGGAGATTAATGATCAAGATGATCCTAGATATATTCTCACATGTCACAGCAAGGTAGATGGGGGTAAGAAACCACTAGAAACCCATTGGATCAAAGAAACACCCAAAAATCATCAAATGAGAAGGAAGAACACAAGAAGACTCATCTTTGAATGATCAACCATAGATTGATTCGCGATTGTTGCTGGTTACAGCCACTCCCTCAAGGAGGACAAGAGCTCAATCCATGAACACTCAATTCAATTCATCTCTCTAAAACCCTAAGCCTATCTTTTCCTCTCTAAGCCCTAAGACAAACTAGGGTTTTGCAAATGAAGTGCTTGGGGGCTGCTTGACAGCACCCCCTCCTATTTATAGTGAGGCCTAGCTTCTAGAAGAGTTAACCCTAATAGGCTCCTGTTAAGGTTCAACACAAACGGGACACACGCACGCATCTTAAATCGCCGTCTTCATCTTCTCTTGACCTAAACCGCTTCTCCATGCACCGCCTTGCGCCATGGTTTAGCCTAAGGTCACAAAGGCGAATTTGGTGAAATTACCAAATACCCCATCTTGATCTTTCTCCAAGACCAAGTCCAATCTTAGTGAAGCACTCTTTGCTCCGCCACGTGTAAGTTGATCAACGGTTCTCATCATGCTCAAGTCTCTCCCGTCCGGCTCCCGCCGAAACCACCAAGGCACTTGCACCTACCCCTGCACCGCTTGATCCAACCAGTCACACCGAACTGCCCGTTCGGTCACCTTTGTCTATTCTGCGTCATGCTTGAGTCCATTGACCTCACCCGGCATCCTTGATCGATCTGGGCCTCAGCTCTCCAAGCTTAGTCCCGATCATCCTCATCGTTGACCTCCAAGCGTCCTGCACAACAATAGACAAAGAAATCGAATCCGGGAACAAGTTCTTCACAACTTGACCCACGTTAGTGAAAACATGCATCATGCAACACATATGCACTGAAGCCCATGAACTTGACCTAACGAACACACATCGTGCCACACTGACGAGCGAAACAAGTCAAAACCGGTCAGACCGCCACCCTTGGCGGTCTCGATCGCCTTATTGCGGTTTGACCGCCAACAAAAGGCTCGGTCTGACCGCCCACTTGGGACTTAGCTAATTTTCCAAGCCGAAACCCGAGAGCTCTCGGAATTTTCAATCGAATAGAACTTTTGACCGAAGCTCCAAAATTATGAGACCAAGTGCGATAGAATCCTCTCTCTTGCCTCACCTCTATTTTTGGCCCACTCAAAAAAATCCAAAGTCACCTTAATGGCCGGGTTTGACCAGCTCGGGGTAGCTTGGTCCGACCGCCTGTTGGCCGGTTTGACCGCCACCATGGCACCGATCGCCCGACCACCAAACCTGAAAAAACAAACCGAGGCATGGCGGTTTGACCTTCTTACATGGCCACCAGATCACAGAGGCCCGGCAAAGCCTAAACTGTGTCAAAAATGGTTGTTTTCGCAAACCCTCAACGCCATTGCCAATTGTCTCATCATCCTAAGATCGTAAGCATATCCCCATGATATCCACACTTTTAAAAATTGGGTACAACATGGTCAAAAGTCTACAACTTGCCTTCGTTGTAGAGTTGAGATGCTTCGGTCGTCGGGTCCAAGAATTCTTCTGAAACGCCGGAATCGATACGCGTGAACAAAGCCAAATAAATAAAACAATTACAAATAAAATCCCAAAAATTACCAAACAAGCACCAATAGAAAGATAATGAATTTAGACGAATTTAGAAATTTCAATCACTCGAATCGGAGTTCGGACGGAGAAGATATGGCCTTTGGAAGTTTGAAATTACATAAAATGAAGAAAAAGGGATTTTTGGAATTTTCTGGTTTATTTTTAAAAAATCGGTTTAATCGTCAAGAACCACGTGGTTGCCACGCTGGCGAGGGGTGACGGGCGTTGAGGTGGCGCGATGGGGCTCGGTGGCGGCGGCCACGTCGGACCCGAGGCAAGCACTTAGGGCCCAAGGGCTCGTCGTGACGAATCCAACGACTTAGTTGGTGACAGCGAAGGCACCAATGTGAAGAGGAGTTGAGGCGGTCCCGATGCTCCACAGGTTTGGTGACGGCGCAAAAGAATGGCTGGCGAGGACAAAAGCGGCGAGTGCAGCTACTTGCTGGCGATAGAACTCAGTGGCTCTGGCGACGAGGAGGTGCGCGATCACATGGCGGTGGCGATCTTTGGAGGTGGCGGCAGTGGCGGCGGAGAGGCTCATCGAAGGCACTAAGCGGCGGAGTGGCTCGGCCACTTCTGGCGGATCTCGAATGCGGCGAGGAGAGAGAGAGAGGAATAGAGGAAAGGAGGCTGCCATGGCCACTTGATCTTGCTTTATAAGGCGAAAGGACGAAGAGAGAGGGTATGGGCGGCGCGGATTTCGCAAGATCGGTCCGTGGCATGGCGCCTCAAGGGAAGAAAAGGCGGGGCATGGGGAGGTGGGTGGCGGCGGTGCGGCGAGGCCGTCGGCGCATGAATCGCTCGTTGGGTCGAAATGACGTCGCGAGCGAAGCGGTGGTGGCGAAAAACACGCGTGGCATGGCGCATACGACCAAGTGAGGTGGAAGATGACCGAGGCGAGGCGTGGTGGCGGTGGGCCCCATCGGTCAGCGAGATCTTGAACGCTGCGAGAAAAGCGTGGGGTTTAGCGTCGTCGATTCGATCGGACGGTCTTGAACGATTGATCGTTCGGATTGTCCTAGCGTTCTGACAGATACTGACCGCCCATCCTAGATCGGACGTCCTGAAGAGGAGGTAAGATCGATTTAGCGGAAGCGGTATTGGCCAGGCAGCGTGGGAAAAAAGGAAGTAGGTCGAGAGAAATCGGCCCAAAGTGAATAGGATGTTTTAAAAGGATTTTTGAATAAAGAAAATACCAGAAAATGAAAAGTATTTTTAGAAAATAGCTAATAAATCCCAAAATTGTAGAAAATGCATGAGAAATTCCTTGAATTATTTGGGACTTAATAAAAATACTTTCAACTTAAATTTTGCTTTGATTTTGCAAATAAATTATTTTTAGCTTTGGGAAAAAGAAACCTCTTTTTAAAATCAAAAAATACTTAAAATAATATTTTTGACTTTAAATCCAAATAAAAACCAAAAACTTGAATAAACCAACTTTGAATTAATTGAAATTTGATTAATTCAATTAAATTGCTTTTAATTCCAAATTTTCAAGTTAAGCTTTAACCAATTAATAAAATCAAATGGTTACTTTTAAATTTTAAAAAAATTCGAAAAGCCCGAAAAATAGGAATGTTACACATCCCCTCCCAGCTCTTTGTCGTCACCACCGCGCGCCACGCCTCCCATCAGGACCCTCTACCCTTCGACCACCACGGCGTCTACGACGATGCGCTATGGTGCATGTCTGGCCGCATCGTTGAGGAGTTCAAGATGGAGCAATCCGTGTCACTCTACCTCTTCGCGTTCATCACCAACGGTATCGGGTCCAGAGGCCTGGATGGGAGAAGAGGCTCGGCGGGGGCTTGGAGGTAACACGGCGGTGCATAGGCAACACACGGCAGAGGGCAGAGGAGAGGAGCGAGAAGAAGACAGATGCAAAATTTTCCAAAGGGAAACTAATCGATTACATCTTCAACTTTGCGTCAAATTATCAAGCGCGGCTAAAATACTGGCAAATGATAGAAATCACACAAAAGATGAGGCAAATAATCAATTCACCCTAATTTACCTGTTTCGCGACGTGGGGCTATGAACTTAAGCTCAACGATGACTATAGACAATTAATAGTTGTGGTACATCAGCAAGTTGTTTATGTGGAAGATGATGTACCATTGAAATTTATGGTGAAGGGGGTGTTTGGATGGATACTACTAGTCGCCACATTGATTGGCCAAAATGTGGCAAGTCATACTTTCTGTGTCATTCGCTTTTTTTAGACTACTAGACGGACACCATACGTGACTTTATTTTCCGATTTTAATAAAACCAAAACCCAAAAATATATCCTCGATTTCAATTTAAACACTAACAACCAGTCTACTCCAATTTATATACTGCATAACCTCAAATAGATGATGACAACCATTCCCCAATCGACTGTCGACAAAGTTGGTGGCTATGGATGGTTGGTCCACGCACCAAGGATCTACAAATTCAAGGCTTTTACAATGTATGCACAATACAAAGTTTGTCAACAAATGTTTTCTACAATAAGTACTTCTTGTCTATGTAAGTCAATGAAAATGTTATTTCCCTGCTCTTATGTGAAAATTAACATGAATTTTATGCGCTTTATAGATTTCATAGTGTATCCATGTTGCAAGGAAACTGAAAAGATAAGATCCACAAGAGTGAAAAACTTCTGAATCATTTCCCAAACAAGTAGTTGCCATGCGATAACCACGCATTTTCAGCATGAAAACACTCTGCAGGCGAGTTCCACAGCTCAACATCGAGCCATTTCTCAGCACCCGTGCTCATATGCCTGTGGTCTCTATAGTCTAACCTGCAATAGTAAAGAGGGATCTTCATTTGATAATGAACTACGTTTTTGTTGAGTCATATCAACAATCTTCAAAGGACGTGAAACCTATGAAGTTTCATATACAGATAATGAATACATGCTAGCAGATAAAGTCGTCCGCGCTCCCACAAACTTTTCCCTCACAAAACACCCGAAAATTTTCAACGTTACAAACTTACAATGGCACGGGGGCTATACTTGACATAGGGCCCCCGTGCACAATTTCATGTGATACTAATATACAACTCCAGGTTGCCAACAAGTGTACATCACGGGCAGAGGCAGTAAATCATGTAATCTCTTTAAATCAACTAGGGGACTATCAATCCCATTATATATTAAGAACCTCGGGGAACATCTAATTTTGACTCCTAAAAAAAACTAATTTTGGAGTAGCAAGCAACGTTACTGAAATCGTAATGTTTTAAGTTTGTGTCCTCACACAAAAAAAAAGTTTAAGTTTGTGCAATAGGCTGGATCGTAGTTCTGTCAGCGATTCTGTTTGGAGTTATCATCTTGCAACACCCTGACTGCCAAGCAGCATGATCGTTCCTCTCCAGAAAATAACTTTCATCCAAAATTCAGAAAAACCACAGCTCAGATTACTATGTACGAACATTAGCAAGATGAGCGCCTAAAAAGTGATCTAAAGAAAGGAGACACGAAAAAAACGACTTAACAAACACATGCTGTCTTAAATGGATATCAATATGATATCTGGACTTGTACAGAAAAGATGTCGATGAGAATTGAGAACAATTCACTAAAAAGGAAACAGCATATTACACACCACCTGAAACCACATATTCCAGACCACCTCAATCAACTAGGTTCAGGCAGCCACCTGGAGGAAAAAACTAGGTTCAGGCTGCCAGCAGTAGGTGAGTAGCCAATGCTATACGGAGAGGAATTACAGTAACCAAACCCTAGTTGCAAATGGTAAAAGGGGAGGAATTGCAGTAACCAAACCCTTGCAATTACCAAGCAAATTGTGGGTGGCAACCTTCTAGCAATTGATAATAGTGATAATATGACCATATGATTCAAACAAAAACACAACAAAAGGCAAATGAAATAACTTACCAGCTGGTCTATTGTTGATGATATACCGAATAAGCCAACTGCCAAAACAAATCTCTCTGCTTGATTGCCTAGCTTGTGCATATTTCTCCTTCAGTATTCATCAAGATGCTCTAAGTTTGGGCATGAAGTTTTCTGCCTTCCTTTTGGCATATTCATAAACTATGCTAGCTGTGCTCTCTCTATGGCATAAATAAAACTCTGCAAGCAGTATTCTACTTTCTTCAGGTAAGAGATCACCATGATGACCCTGTAATTAAAACACTGCAGATATGATGCTGCCTGTTTACAAAGAACTTACAAGCAGTTCGTAGTCAGCATTCCCCTCATTTAAAGGTATACTAGCAGCATGGACAGAGCAAATAAATGCAAGAAAGCACAGTACAAGTTTCTGTATTTTTCAAAGAAGAAAATAGTTCAGATGATCATTTCAAAATCCATCAGTAAGCCGAAACTGAAAGTAATGCTGGTGACAATTCAAACCATTCAGATCCATTAACCGTAATTTGACCGGATTGACAAATTGACCAAATTCTACACTGGTTGTTACATGTTTGTACAATTGTTAGGTGAGTTTGGAGATCAGGCGAAACCACAAGTACAAACTGAATTTGTGGTTATGCTTCATGCTTATAAATTTAGTAGCAATACTTCAGAGACTTGCTAGGCCTAGCTAGGGGCAAGTGGCTTACTCATAAGCCAGCTTAATTATTTAAATGTATTTGAGCTAAAGAAGCCAGCTTATTCAGTTTATAGTCCATATAAGCCCGTTAGGCCAGTTTACGAGATAAGATACATAATCCATTTGATGGATCTGATAAACTCTAAGGCTGATCTCTGCTACCTTCAGCTTGGCCCCAGTTAAAGTTTATTATGTTGATCAAAATAAACTTAAGATAAGGAAAACAGGCCCTTTTTAATGGGCTAATGGCTCCGTGTGTACTATCTTAGGATTGCCATAGCTTCAACGGCGAAAGTGGAAAACCAAAATAATAGCTCCTTTCTCCTCAGAAGGTGGCTCAAATTCTGAAGCAGCAGTACAATATGATGACAGACGGAATTTTAATATTTGGGGGTATCTTGTCTTCTATTGATATAAAATGACATCAGGATGAAAAGAAGTACACTTACAAGGCGGGAAACTCTATCACAAACAGCATGGTGCATAAGGATTCCAGCTGCAACAGATACATTAAAAGAATCCACCATGCCTTTCATTGGAACACTACAGTGCAAGTCTGACAACTTCAGAGTGTCATCGCTAATACCCCTGCCACAAAAGAATTAGTTAATATCCAACCATAATTGTAGCATGAAACATCATTGTACCAATAGCCTCGCAAATATCATGCTGGGGAAAAAATGCCTAAACTAGTATGACAGTTTGTGCATTTATGTGAAACTTTTCGAGGCATAAAGCCATAGTATTCTTTACACAATGAAGTATTTGACACTTGGTAATAAACTAATAATAAAATATATGGAATTTCTAGTTTGTAACCTGAAAACAGTTAAATAAGCCATCTGTAGAACACATATCAAAATATGATAGTATTTTATTTATGCATTAAACTAGTCTATTCACCAAGGAACATGTGCAAATCCTCTTACAAGAGGAGAGATTCAAATACATCCTGGCAAAGCTGTAAGTAGATCTAAAAATTACAAGCATTTCTTGCTTTAGTAAAAAAAAGGAATAGTAAAAAATTCATCAGAAAGCAAGTAGAAAGCAGGACTGGGTAACTGACTGCTTCATTTAAATAGTTCCGAGACTCATTCTAGCATAACTGTAACAAAAGATGCATATCTGGAGAGGAGGAAGATCCCCTACATATGCTCATTGCCAACAACAATAGCCGTAGGATGAGACCAATCCATGTCATACACAGAAACCTACAAATCCATTCAGAACATAATTATTTCTTCAGCCGTATTACTTGGATCAGTGAATAATAAAGCTTTTTTTTAATGAGAAATGCAATCCTGACAAAATCATAAAAACAATCAAAGAAATATTAAGAACATGAAAATGTAATTTCACAACCCTACAAAAGGCAGAGGTTACTAATGTCTTCTAGAATGTTTAGTTGAGACAGTAAAATATATCCTCAATTTCGATTCACCAGCAATCTACTCCAATTTATATACTGCATAACCTCAAATAGATAATGATGACAACCATTCCGCAATCGACTGTCAACAAAATTGGTTGCTATGGATGATTGGACCCAAGGATGAAAAACCCGGTTGGTTCCGCCGGTTACCGTGATAACGGATTTACCGATGGGAACCAGATTCAAAATACCGGCCAAAAACTTCAAATTCAAAATTCGATTGGAAACATCTCAACTTCAAATTTATCGGGACGAATTTTGACCGTTTTTTCGAATTTCGATTACCGACGGTGGCAGTTACGTCTGATCCTGGTTGGACCACGCACCAAGGATCTACTACAAATTCAAGGCTTCTACACTATATGCACAATACAAAGTTTGACAGCAATGTTTTCCACAATAAATGCATCTTGTCTATGTAAGTCACTGAAAATGTTTTTCCTTAAAAAATACTTTTGACTGCAGACAACATATGACAATGCATTAAATGATATAGAAAACATGAATTATATGTGGTTTATAGATTTCATAAAGTGCATTCATGTTGCAAGAAAACTGAAAAGATAAGATGCATAAGAATGAAAGACTACCGAATCAGTTCCCAAACAAGTTGTTGCAATGCGATAACCACGCTTTTTCAAAGCATGAAAACATTCTGCAGGCGAGTTCCATAGCTCAATATCAAGCCATTTCTCAGCACCCATGCTCACATGCCTGTTGTCTCTATACCTGCAATAGTCAAGAGGCATCTTCATTTGATAATGAACTACCTTTTTCTTGAGCGAAATCTGCGATCTCCAAAGGATGTGAAACCTATGAAGTTTCACACAGATAATGAATGCATAACTTCTATGTAGTTGTCCTGCAATTATTAGGAAAGATTTATTATTTATGAATCTATCTATTGGGTGTTTGATATTATCTATTAATTAGGCAAGTTATTATTGAATTGGGTTGTTAGAGATAGGTTTCCTTAAAGATTATTTCTTAGGGTTCAAGTCGAGTCATCCCTATAAAGGGGGTAACATGTATCCATTATCAATGAAGCAAAAAAGATGAATTAATCTAGTCTCCCTCCCAAAGTTCTATCATCCTAGTCTATAGTCTAATCTTTCATCCCATCAAGCCGACGTCGTCCGGCCTTCTTCCTGGCGGTGTTTACCTTGTTATGAACTAAGGTTCATGACAAGAGATGACATTATATATTTTTAAACAAGCAATCAGCAATGAAGAAGTATTTCCTAAGTCTCTAAGTCTAGCTCTGGTCTCTCTCCTAGGCCGGCTATTCTAGATCCATCTCATCCCACCAAGCCGACACCGTCCGGCCTTCTTCCTGGTGGTGTTTACCCCGTTATGAACTAAGGTTCGTAACAGTAGTTCCCAATAAATATCCTAAAAAAATCTTAATCAGGGCACAAAATCCATGTAACAGTAGAAACTAGTAAGCAGCAACAAGATCATTATTCTTGAGTGGTCTTCTTCACACTCATCCGAGTCAACAGCTACTTAGTGAACATAACAATCCAATAGCCAATTTGGCAACCTTTAGCATGGCTGATCGTTCTCTTTATGTCGGATTTTTCTTCCATGGTTCTAAAGTGCAATAGAAACACCATTTCCTTCCAATCAGTTTCTCAGGAATTTATGTAGTTCAAGCTAATAGAAAGTGTACAGACCCCAAAAAATATTTCTCAACTATTTGGCGCATCAAAGGAGAATAGATTAATACCATCTTATATAAACTACTCATTTGGAGGGTAAAGGGGGAAATTAGGGGACAATAGATGCAAACTACATGTGGAAAATAAGACGATTGAGCCAAACACATCCCATTCAAATAGCCTCTGGAGTCAAATCAATTATCCTCAGCCATTCACAACTTGCTCAACTAGCTAATTGTTAAGTATATATACCGAGCCAACATTTTGCTTTCTCTTTTTCACCTCAGCACCTTTTGTTGCCGTCGCAGGAGATGACGTGCACGGACTGCACGCCGAGCGCGTCGGCCGACCGGAATGCTGCGGAGACGTTGCCGAAGTCGGAGAGCCCCTCCACGACCAGGCACACGGCGTAGCTCCTGTTCTCGACGGCGCGGAGGATCCGCTCCCGCCGCGCCTCGAGGATGTGCGGCTCAAGCACGTCCAGCACCTCCCGGCTCGTCAGCTCCACGCCCCCCGCCGCCCGGAACGCGTCCAGGTAAGGGAACCACCTCCCTCGCCCCGCCGTCGCCCCGTCGTCGGCGCGGCGCTCCAGCTTCATCAGGCGGTCGATCCGGCCGCGCCCGGGGGAGGCGGGCTTCGGGACGAGGAGCTGCTCGACGGTTTCGACGTCGGCGTCGGCGTCCGCATCAGTGGCGGCGGCGGCGGCGGTGGCGAGAGGGGAGGCGCGGATGCGAGATCCGGAGCTCCGGCGGAGGGGAGGAGGCGGGGGTCTGGAGCGCGGTGGAAAGGGGGAGAAGGCGGAGGCGAGGGAGGAGAAAGATAGCGTTCTGGAGGCCATTGCTGCGTGTTCGTCAGGGTTTGGTTGAGGTTTTGACTTCTGTGCACAAACGGGAAGAAAGCGCTGAACTCAACTCAACTACAGGAGCAGGAGAGCGTAGGGATGGCAATGGCCTCATTCCCTATTTTCTGATGAGGAATTCACCTATTAAGAGGTGGATTCGGGACTACTTCATTCTCCACGGGAATATTAAAATGAAAAAAAAATTCTTCATCGGGTTTGGCAGAAACGAGCTGTTCCCTTGCTCTCATCCTCGTTACCCGATGGACCCCCGATAACATAGTGCATAGCATAGCCCAGCCCAACCGAGTGCATCCTCAGATTCCCTTTGGTCAGACGATATAAGCCATAACCCTAATCCTATTTCCCATCCACTCCACTCCAAATAGTCGCTCCATCCAAATCCAGCCCCAGCTCCCACCGGCGCCCCAGACCCCAATTCCTGTACGCGCCTCGTCGGCCCCGGCCTCATTGACCGACCTCATGACCCCACCTCCACGACCCTTTGCTCCTCTACTCTACCCGCCTCCTCCGTCGACCAGGCCTCCACAGCGATCGCCCGACTCATCTCCACTCGCCTCCTCCATGAGCCAGCCTCCACCTCCAACCTACCCCGCCTCCTCCAGGCCGACCTCTGCCTCCACCTCACCCGCCTCCTCATGAGCCAGCCTCGCCCAACCCCGCCTCACGGCGCCAACAATAAGAGCACGCAGGTATATATAACTTGTGGATGAATGATAAGAATCGCATTGCTATTGTCTCAACAATTGTTTCTAGCACTTTTGTTGTTGTTTCACGATGGTGAAGAAGTAAGAGGTCAATCATGCTTTTTAGCTATGTTTATTCTCAGATAAAGTATGAACTTTACAAAGCAAAATAAAGCTAATACTAGACTAGATAATGGATTACCTTATCAATTTGCTACAGAAAGTTGGATATTGGTTTGGGTTGTTGCTTATAACACTTAGTTTCAGAGTTTTTTCATTATGTGAAAAATGTGATTCACTTGGACTCTGTTAGATGCCCAGCAATTCTACCACTCCAATGATGTATGGTTACTGCTTGCTAATATGTTCTTTATCGTGTTAGTTGTCTAAGTGTTGTTGTGCAGTATGTAGAAATGCTCTCATGTTTTCCATAAATCCGTAAATGGCAATCTACGACAGCGGGGATGGGGCCCCGATAACCCGACGGGACGGGGACGAGGAACGGGAAGAATAGTACTCGGCAGCGAGGATGGGGATTTTTTCTTGTCACGGGGATGGGATGGTCCACCACTCCCCACGGGAATGGCCTGTTGCCATCCCTAGGAGAGCATGCGATCCATCCGCGACGGTCGGGATGCGTGCCTCTGTTGAGATTTGAGAAGGCATGTCGTCCATCATCGCTGCGCTGCGTGCTCCAAAGATCGTAATCTCTTGTGCGGTCTGGTTTTGGTCTCAGTGTATTCAATCGTAGTTATCGATTCCATTCGAATGCTATTTCGGTTTACTTTTTGGTATGGAATACGACATGCACGATACATTCCAGATACTGCCCGGATTTTATTATAATATATATATATATATATATATATATATATATATATATATATATATATATATATATATATATATATATATATATATATATATATGTATATATATATATATATATATATATATATATATATATGTATGTATGTATGTATGTATGTATGTATGTATGTATGTATGTATGTATGTATGTATGTATATGTAATTATATGTACATATAATTTCACTTGGAATATCACTTCAAATACATAATGATAGAATAAAATGACACATCGTTCAATTACTTTATAAATATAAAGTTTGTACATAGTTAAATAATACAATATGAGTTCATACTTTATACGATTTACCATAGTTTAGCATACTAGTCTACCATAATTTCACTTCTTCAAGGAGTAGTATTAGACTTGGCCTTCCGACTGATTCAAACAAGTGGTCACTTCAATTTTGGTTTTTTATCGGACTGGAATGGTCGGTATTGACCAAGATTGAGGCTAGATCGAGACCGAGGCTACAATGTGCGCTTTGGTGCCGATATGTTCCAAATTTATACCGAATGGAATTGATAATGTCACGGGGATGGGGATGGTCCACCACTCCCCGACGGGGAATGGCCCCGTTGCCATCCCTAGGAGAGCGTGCGATCCATCCGTCTTGACGGTCAGATGAGCGCCTCTGTTGAGATTTGAGAAGGCATGTCGTCCAATCATCGCCTAACGTGCTCAAATACGTAATCTCTTGCGCGGTTTGGTTCTCGTCTGTGTATTCAATCGTAGTTATCGATTCCATTCAAGGCTATTTCGGTTTACTTATTGGTATGGAATACTGACGATCTATACATTCCTGAGATACTGCTCCGGATTATTATTATTATTATTATTATTATTATAATATATGTATATGTATATATGTATGTATGTATGTATGTATGTATGTATGTACATATAATTTCACTTGGAATATCACTTCAAATACATAATGATAGAATAAAAATGACACATCGTTCAATTACTTTATAAATATAAAGTTTGTACATAGTTAAATAATACAATATGAGTTCATACTTTATACATTTTACCATAGTTTAGCATACTAGTCTACCATAATTTCACTTATCGAAGGAATAGTATTAGACTCGGCCTTCCGAACTGATTCAAACAAGTGGTCACTTCAATTTTGGTTTTTTATCTGATCTGGAATGACTGAATGGTATGGTATTGACCAAGATTGAGGCTTCAGACGAGACCGAGGCTACATGTGCGGCTTTGGGTGCCAGATGTTCCAAATTATATCGGAATGGAATTGATAAGTATGATTCTAGTGTCCTTTGCCCTTTTCCTAGACAACGAGTTCGTGTGAAATTCTTTGTTTAAACAGTAGTACTATATTAGTTTGCTTTTGCTTTCGGGACACGGAAATTACAGGATGGTGCTATAAGGTCTATTAAGGGTGTGTTTGGTTAGTATGATGGAGTTGAATGCGATAAGGTGGTCTTAGTAATTGTTTTGGGTGAATAAGATGATTCAACATCTAGAAAAAATATTTCACAAATTTGTATCCCATCATCTAGGATGAGATGATTTTATTCAAGCAACCAAACACATGGCTTTTTTCTTGAACTAATGCATACATGTACCACTTGATACGAGCAACCAAACACACCCTAAAAGTCTATAAACTTGAAAGGAGGTCCTATTGCAAGATGACAACTTCATAAAAACTGTAAATTGATCTCTTGTGAGAATGTCACTACATACATATTTCAACGAGTGAAATGTCACTCTCCTGGTTAGGCTCTATTTGAAATTGCGGTGGATTATGATAATCTCGTTTGGTTTAGTGATGTTATAGGATGGTTTTTGTGTTCCCGACGATCAATCAGACACGAACGAAAAGTAGACGATAAAAAACACAAGATGCGTAAGAATTTGTTGTGCAGTGGTGTATTATTAGACTCAAGGAGTTCACGGGAAATTCATTGTTTAAACAGTTCTATATTGGTGTGCTTTTGCTTTTGAGATAGGGAAGTTGTTAGGGTGCAACTAGGGCTCTGACATACGATGGCGAGACTTCCCATCGTGCGCTCTGATGCAACACAAGAGAAGAACAGGTGCAAAAAAAATTTCAACAGACCTAACAAAAAAACTACTGGGTTTCAAACTAAGCGGAGGAAAGAAGAGGATGCAAACATCTCGGACCCAACGTTTCAAAAATTATTGCAACATATAGAAATACCTATTGTAACATCCCGTGGATGACCACAATGGAAAATCCGATACAATATAAGGGAAGAACATGTGCAATATTTTTTCAATGGTCGCAACAAAAAAAACTAGGCGAGGGAAAGAAGAGAATGCTCAGACTAGCATTTCAAAATTGTTGCAACACCTAGAAACATTTATTGCAACATCCCGTGGATGACCATACAACATTTAAGAGCTTCTTGTGCAACAAATCAAACATAGTGGAAAATCCAATGTATGGGCGCGACAAATCAAACACCATTGCAAAAAAAGTCTTCATCATGAAGATTTGATACAACAACGTCGCAACAAATAAAAAACAACCATGTAACATTTCGAGCCCACTGTTGCAACAAATGAACAAACTATTGCAACAAACTTACCCAACGTCTGCAACATTGCAACAAATCCATCACCGTGCACCTCTCATCACTCCCCTTGCAGGCACATTCATAAAATCTAGCCCCTCACTCACTTCTCGGTCCTCCTCCGCACGGGGGTAGAACGGCAAGGATGCGGCAAGCTACAAAACCCTATAACAGGGAGAGAGTTGGGGGAGGTTGTTGGGGAGGCTGGATTTGTGAGCAGGGAGGTCAGAGAGGAGGAGGATGCACAAGGGAACTCGCCGGCGGCGAGGAATTCCGGCCAAGCCCAAGCTAGGGCTGGAACCTTAGGAACACAAGTAGGGCCGAATCGAGATGAATAAATAGGAGGAATGGCATTAGGAATGATCAGGGAGTAGCTTAGTGGTGGCTGGCGTCGAGATCTGTCGTCGTTGATGGCAGATTGGGTGGCGGCAACTTGGGCGATCTAGAGAGCAATGAGCTGGGAATAGAATGCATAGTAGTGCGTGTGTTAGGAGAGTAATGTATACATGTGGATCAGAGTATAGGGATGTAGTAGTGGAGTAGTAGAGGGGCTAGCCGAGTGGCTAACTAATGGGAGAAGCGTTCGATGCTTTTGATGCCATCGGACGTCAGCCCAGTAGCATTACCCAAGTTGTTAAGTGTCTAAACTTGAAAGGAAGTGCTATTGCAAACTAAAACTTCATCAAAACTGAAAATTGATCACCTGTGAGAATGCCACTGCAAACAAATTTCATCGAGTGAAATGCCATTGTCATCCTTAGGCTCTGTATGATGGATTATGATAATCTTGTTGGGTTGTACAATTTTTACATATTTGGGTATTTGGCTAGCTGTATTTTTCTAATCAAGTTGCAAAACATATGAGATGAAATATGAGAGTACAACTATTGCATAACAAATTTTATCATTTACCAAACATATTAATAAAGTTTTCGTAACTTTTTTTTTTTACATCAGCTTTAAAAATAAGCACAGCGCAATAACCGCAAATTGAGCTTTATAGGAGCATTTTAAATGGAAGTATATCACATATGTGACTATATTAAAGTGCTAAATGTCATCAAACTTATAACTCTAAAAATTCTTAAAAAAAATACCAGATGCATGGGAGGGTATGTTCTATATCTCTACAGAATTTCAAGATTAAACTCAATTGCATTTGTGAGATATGAAAAAGACATAATTTCACCGGGTACGCTGCCATATTAAAGTGCATTTACCATGTATTGTTTGAACTTTAATGTATGGGGTGTCTATTTATCGAGCCTAATTTTTTCTTAAAAATAGTCATTTTTTCCAACGTTGAATCAACATGTATGTCACATCCCTACCCTGGATCTGCACTGCTTGTGGCTCACATGTAACAGCCTCTCCATCTCACCTATATAAAATCCACCCGCACCCGTATCTATACCGTAACCCTAACCTACTACCCCACCCCCAGTCACCGCCGCCCATACCCCTGCCTCCGTGCCGTCGCCCTCCTCCTTCGTGTCGAGCTTATCACTAACCCGACCACCCTCCTTCACCCCGTGACTGAGGCAACGCCATTGCCGAGCAGTCGTTGCCCCCCTTCCTCCCTCTAAAGTTTGTCGGAGCTCATCGAGGTCCTGTCACCGCCGCCAGCAGAGAGGAAGACAACGAGTTCGTTGGAGCACTAATCGCAACGCAATTCCAAAGGTTATAAAATTTACAAGAAGGAATTTTGAGTCGCGTGAGATTTACTAAATCCGTTAATGTATACGGTATACCCAATTTTGCCTTATCAACTCATGCCGAAACCAGCAGTGCCTAGGGGCGGACCAACATTCGGCAAGAGTGCGCGGCGGAGTTTGCCTTATCAACTCGTACCCGATCCTACGAACATGCAGTCGCGGCGGAGCGTTGCCGATCCCTTGAGCTCCCGTGCCGATGGGGGCGATCTCCCCGAATCAAAACGGACGCAGCCGAGCCATGCCGATCCGTTGGGCTCCTGTGACGGCGCGGAATGGAGGGACTGGGCCAACCTGGGGACAAAGCTCACCGAGGACATGGCCGGCCGGCTGCTCGCCTTCGACGTGGCGAAGTACATCCGCTTCCGGGCCGCGTACAAGCCCTGGCGCGACTGCACCGACGACCCCCGCGCGCGTGGCGGAATGGACAGCCGCTTCCGCCCGCGCGACTGGATCGCGCTCCCCCACTGCGCCTCCCCGTCGCGCCGCGTTCTCCTCGACGTCGCCACAGGCGCCCGCGCCGACGTCGACTTCCTGGAGCTCAACACCCACCACCACTTCGGCGCGGCCGACGGCCTCCTCGTCCTGTGCCACAAGGCCACCAACGCCGTCCGCCTCAATCCGCTCACCTGCGCGCTGACCGAATTCCCCGCAATCACCAACGTGCGGGCCGTGGAGCCCCTGCTCCGCGCGGTCCTCCGCCCCGCAGGTCCTCGGAAACGGATGCCATCCTCATGGACGCCTTGAAGGTCCACGTCCCGGACCCCTCCGCGATCGACGGCGCCGGCATCGATGACTCGACCTCCCCTCCTACCCTCCTGCTGTGCCTGAGAAAGGTGTTGTGCAACATCGTCTGCGCCAAGCCCGGCGACCAGCACTGGGTGTCCGTGCACTACGGCGAGCAGGAGGTCATCCCACACAGCGCCCTCGACAAGATCTGGTTCCACTCATTGATATCCTTCGGAGGGCGCTGCTACGTCGCGATGCCGCACGGCGAAATAATGGCGGTGGATCTGGGCCCGGCGACTGGACCGCTGCGCCGGACGCCTCGGATGGTGTATCTCAACAGTGAGACCCCGCGGATGGTGCACAGTGACAGAACGGGCGTCTTCTCCTACCTCGTCCGGTCCCAAGACTGGATGCTCATGGTTCGCTATTTCTACGGACCTAAGCTCGTTAATAGAGGTGATCCAGGTGGCTATGCATATAAGCCAACATAAACATTCTGGTCTGATCGCTCGGTGGTCCCTCCCGCCGGTAGCCGGACCGGGATTTATCGGATGAGTGCTCAGAGTTAATAAAATATTATTTAATAAAAATAATTAAAGGTTCACGATAGCAAAAAAAAAGGTATAATTTTTCCGTACTAGAAATAACACCACAAAGAATTGAGAGAAAAATACAAAATAATTTAGAAAAAATATTGAATTGGGAATTTGGGATTTGGGACCGAAGAATCGAGGAATAGAGAATTGGAGATGTACATGTCGCTATTGACGATGCAAATTTAACCTTCGTCGGGCCATGAATTTGTAGTTTACGGGTTTGATTGGTCACTTGAATTTGTATAACTTGAGAAGTTGAGATCAATAAATTATATAGGAATGTATGGATAGATTTATATTCATATTGTTGAAGTATGCCACTATCATTTGCTACAGTCTGGTAATCTAATTTAAATCTAGAGTTATATATTAGTCTTATGTTGTCAGCTAAGCCGAAAGTTTGGTTGCCTTAGCTGACAATGGTCTAGATATTCCATTATCTACTACAATTAGCTTGTTATCGCTTAGAATCGTCTTATCCAATGAGAACTCCATATGGATACTTGAAAGTTTTCAAAGTATAATATGTTTGTACAAAATTAAATTTCATAAGGGCAATCTAATGCTTCATTTTGATGTCAGCCAATAATATAATAATATGAACAAACTTGTACATTTTTCAAACCGGTTTGACCGTTTGGAAATTAGGGATTGGATACCTCACCTCGGTGGTTCAGTCCTCACTCCTCAGGACCTATGCTGGGGGTTGGGGCTCACCAGCTTGATCGCCTAGATGGCCACGTCCACGTGCTTTGTCTCGCCGGCCAGCCCCGCTCATGGCTCACCCTAGTCGTTAGCTCTGGTCCATCGCCAGACCACCTTCATCGCACCACCCATTGGGAGTTGGAGCCTCGGTCCTCGGCTAACGCACGACGCGCCTCGCCTCACGCCGGCCCACCTCGCTAGCCGCTGCTCTCGGAGCTCGGTCACTTGGAGCAAGCGAGCAGGCCGCCGCAGTGCTCCTTCCCTTCTCTCAACCCCCTTCTCCCAGTCCGCCAGAGCCCACCACCTTGCTCACTGCTCGGTGTGGGCGCCACACAGTTCTGCATAAGGCGCAAGGGCAAGGATGTGTGCATATGTATTTCTTTGAGAGAGAGATGTGAGATCGAGAGAAAGAGAGATCGAGTTAGAGTTTGCCAATAAATGAGCCTTGAGATATTGGCCCGAGTCATTTTGAGGGAAGGGTGGAACAGTGGCCGAATGTGGAATCCCATGGCTTTGATGTGCTATGCGAGTGCCGAGTGGGCTGCAAGTGAGGTACCGACGGAATAGGCTTTTGAGGACATTACATATTGATTTAACCCAATTTCTAGTATATACATGTATTATACCTTATATATACTAAACTAGCAAGGTGTCCCGCATTTATGTAGCTAGATTTGTTTTAAAGTTTTTAATGTCAAATGATATAACTTAGAGACTTGAGAATATATTTACGTGTCTCTTAGCTATTTAGATTTTTAAGATATCGTAAATATTAGAAATGACAATAGACACTTGAAGAAAAACACAACTTGAGGAACGAATCGATCTATTAGTTTTGATGGAAGAAAATCTCTAGCATAATAAATTAACCACTCTCCATCATGTATGCATCATGTAGCCGCATGCCCTTATTTTTTTTCTCCATCGGTTACTCTTTTCCAAAATATTTGCATGCACATGTACCTCTCTTGATCTCAAGCAATATGTTGACTATATATACAATAAATTATCTTATTAGTTTACATGGTATTAGAGTACCTTGCCCACGATACACCGATGCACCATGGGTGACCTACCTTGAACTTATCTTCCCCACGTCGGTTGTTCTACCAACCGTGTGTTTCTATCTCTTCTCCCATACAGCTTTTTCTCGCTTCAATCTCCAACAAGAAGCCCAATTCTTAATCGATATCTCTCAGCTGCTACCCCTTCCGATACAATACTCTACCACATAGTTATCTTCTACTTCCCTCTAATTATTGTTTAATACTAACTGTCGTGACATCAACACGCATACGTGCAAATGTCGCTAATCCTTGCCGTGGACACCCTTCGCACTCTCTCTGGTGGCCCCGAGCTTATTCCTTACTATTGCGTCATCTCTACTCTGAGCTCTTTGCTCCTTTGTTTTATATACGCTCGTGTTTATATTCGTATGGATGCATGCATGTATATACACATGACGATATTATACTTGCTCGATGTCCTCTTATACCATGTTGGTCGCTCCTCTTCAACGTTGTCCAACTCAATGATGTGGCTTCCTTACTAACTGTTATGACCTTCCATCTTCACTGATACCGGTATGTCTGCTTTAGTCGTTGTCTAACGATATGGATAATCTTTTCACCATCGTCGGCGACGCCGTGTCACCAATGATGGCAGCTCCTAGCTATGCGATAACCCCATATCGTCGATAGCTCGCCTTCAATGTAAACCTTCATCTCCTCCTTGCTAGGGTTTCCCCATCTTCAAGCGTCTTTGACCACTAACATCTTCAATAATGCTGATGCTCACCACTTATCGTCAAAATACTTGGCTCCTTCGACTTCGGCCTTTCTCTTCAGTAGCTCCAGTGTGTAGCACGACATTGTCCTCGTGGAACGGCTAAGGTGAGCAGAGATGAAATTGTTCCTATCTTAAATAATATCATTGCGCTGCTCTTCGTTTCTTTGTGGATCAATGTCTTCTTGTAGGACGATCGACATTATTGCACTCTTTTGTGGTCTTAGCCGACACCATTCGTGGTATCCTCGTTATAACTTATATTTAATTTATTCAAAATTTTAGTTATTCAGATATTTTACTTTGGAATTTCTATGGACATAGAATTTCAAATTTTCTTTATTTTTGTCCCTAATTTAAGTTATTTTTGTTGGAATTCATATACTAATTCAATTGTTAATTTTTATGTGAATTAAATTTATTTATGGATTTTAATTTGGAATTACATCAAAATAAAATTACAATTTTAATTTATTTTTATTCCAAATAGCAGTTATTTTTTGTTGAAATTGCATAATGATCCAATTATGATTTTTGTTTAATTTTTATTCTCGGTTATATTTATTTAGGATTTTACTTAGGAATTCATATGTAAATCAAATTGAAAATGTTATTTTATTTTTTGTTCTGAATTTTAGTTATTTAAATATTTTACTTTGGAATTCATATGGAAATCAAATTACAATTTTTTTTATTTTTATCCCAAATTTCAATTATTTTCTGTTGGAATTTGTATACTAATCCAATTGCTAATTTTTATAAAAATTATTCCAAATTATAATTATTAGGGTTTTTATTTTGGAATTCATATTAAAATCAAATTTCTTATTTTATTTTTAATTTGAAATCTATGTTTTTTGTTGAATTAGATACTATTCAAAAAATTATTTTGAATTATATATTTTTTAGGAATTTTACTTAGGAATTCGTAACAAAATCAATTTGCTATTTTTATTTTGTTTTTATTCTGAATTCCAATTCTTTTTTGTTGGAATTCGTGTACTAATCCGACATTATTTTTTTAATTTTTATTCAATTATGTTTATCTAGTGATTTTACTTAGGAATTGTGATCAAAATTAAGTTGCTAATTTTATTTTATTTTTATTCTGAAATTCAGTTATTTTTATGTTATACTTGAAATGGACTCTTATTTCTATATTATACCCGATATAGACTATTTTCTTTAATCTAGATCGTTATAATGTGGACCCACCATAATTAACGTGTGGATGTTTCTCTTTTTTCACCGATTAACGTGGGAATATCTTGCCCTTGAGAGTGAACGTGGTGGCTTCTTTTTCTATTAATTTGAATTAGCATCAAAATAAAATTGCCAATTTTAATTTATTTTTATTCCAAATAGCGCTTATTTTTTGTTGAAATTGCATACAACAATCCAATTATGTATTTTTTTTAATTTTTATTCATGGTTATATTTATTTAAGATTTTACATAGGAATTCGTATGTAAATCAAATTGATAATGTTATTTTTTTCTGAATTTTAGTTATTCAAATATTTTACTTTGGAATTCATATGGAAATCAAATTGCAAATTTTCTTTTTATTTTAATCCCAAATTTCAATTATTTTTTGTTGGAATTAGTATACTAATCCAATTGCTAATTTTTATAAAAATTATTCGAATTATAGTTATTAGTGTTTTTATTTTGGCGCTCATATTGAAATCAAATTTCTTATTTTATTTTTAATTCAAATCTAGGTATTTTTGTTGGAATTCAGATACTAATCAAAAAATTATTTTGAATTATATATTTTTAGAATTTTACTTAGGAATTCGTAACAAAATCAATTTGCTATTTTTATTTTGTTTTTATTCTGAATTCCATTTATTTTTTTGTTGGAATTCATGTACTAATCGATTACTAATTTTTTATTTTTATTCAATTATGTTTATCTAGTGATTTTACTTAGAGTTCAGATCAAAATTAAGTTGCTAGTTTTATTTTATTTTTTATTCTGAAATTCGGTTATTTTTTACGTTATACTTGAGATGGACTCTTATTTCTATATTGCACCTGACATAGACTATTTCCTTTAATCTAGATCGCTATAAGTCGGACCCAAAGATAATCAATCTGTGGATGTTTTTTTTTTCACCGATTAACGTGGGAATTTTTAGCCCTTGGGAGCGAACGTGATGACTTCTTTTCCTATTAATTTGAATTAGCATCAACATAAAATTGCCAATTTTAATTTATTTTTATTCCAAATAGCGCTTATTTTTGTTGAAATTGCACAACAATCTAATTGCAATTTTTGTTTAATTTTTATTCTCGATTATATTTATTTAGGATTTTACTTAGGAATTAGTATATAAATCAAATTGGTAATGTTATTTTATTTTTTTGTTTTGAATTTTAGTTATTCAAATATTTTACTTTGGAATTCATATGGAAATCAAATTGCAAATTTTCTTTTATTTTTATCCCAAATTTTAATTATTTTTGTTGGAATTAGTATACTAATCCAATTGCTATTTTTTATAAACATTATTCTAAATTATAGTTATTAGGGTTTTATTTTGGAATTCATATTGAAATCAAATTTCTTATTTTATTTTTAATTCCGTAATCTAGGTATTTTTGTTGCAATTGTATGCTAATAAAAAATTTATTTTGAATTATATAGTTTTTAGGAATTTTACTTAGGAATTAAGTAACAAAATCAATTTGGCATTTTTATTTTATTTTTTATTTCGAATTCTAGTTATTTTTTTGTTAGAATTTGTGTACCGATCCGATTACTATTTTTTTTATATTTTTATTCAATTATGTTTATCTAGTGATTTTACTTAGGAATTCGATCAAAATTAAGTTGCTAATTTTATTTTATTTTTATTTTGAAATTCAGTTATTTTTACGTTGTACTTTAGATGGACTCTTATTTCTATATTGTACCTGAGAAAGACTCTTTTCTTTAATCGAAATCGTTATAATCTGGACCCACCATAATTAACGGTGTGAATGTTTCTCTTTTTTCACCGATTAATGTGAGAATTTCTAGCCTTTGAGAGTGAACGTGGTGGCTTCTTTTTTATCGCTCTTAATAATATAATAGAAGATTTTTGCCCAAAAAAATTGGGTGTTGGGAACCCCTGCCTCCCGCATGGAGTTGTTTGAGGTAGACCTCGCCGGGAGGCGGCTGGTCCGCTGAGCGGCATCGGCGACCGCGCGGTGTTGGTCGGCGAGACTCACACCGTCATGGTCTCCACCGACAAGTTCCCCAAGATTGCCGCCAATGCGGTGTACCTGAACTACTATCTGCAGCGCCGTCGTCGTTTCGGCATCTACCAATTCGAGTATGGGACGACTACACCGGCAAGAGAGCTCGGCCAACGCCAAGATGGAGAATGGGAGGTCCTGTGGGCTTCACGTGTCACGTCCTGTGGGCTTCTGGCTCGCTCTTAGGCTCCTCCTACCGTCTTACGTGCAACACCGCCGACTTTGAGGGTTGCGCGCGTAGTAGGATTCAAGAGCCGCCGCCAGAGTCCTATTCGCCGGCCGGAAGTCTGTCGTCCCTCCGTCCGAACCTCTCCTCTCTTCTCGGCGTTCTCGCCAACACCGACGTTGAGTGAGCGGGGACCGTATTTTTTTCTCCAGAAATTACTTTACATTTATTTAGTTTTCTGTTTTTTCTTCCTAATTCCTAATTAAATTTCCTATTTTTGTTATTCTCCAAAGAGTTTTTAGCTGAATTTTATTGCCCCACGATGGGTATCATTGGACCGACTCACCTGAATGACGATAGCGACATCTACGCCAGAAATCGACACCGGGTCGATGAAGTGCAAATAAATCTGCTCTGATTTTCTTCCGACGAACAACACCATTACCGAGACATGTGTCCTACACATCAATAGAGATCATCGACAATCTATTTCTTACTGCTGTGTTTATCAGCAATCAAGACACCATTGCAAGATACGGAGTCAATAACGAGGAAGAGGAAGATAAAGAAGTCCTACATATTCATCAACCTAAGGACTTGATGATGACATGTTGTTTGGATACAATCTTTAATGTAAAAGTTTTGTACTTATGCACTTTACCTATTTAGTTATTAATAAAAATCAATGGATTTTTCTAAAAAAACGTGCAACACCGCTGACAAAAAATGGTTAAGAACGACAATGAAGAGTACATTTCCTGTGCTTCTGGCCTTACCTTGCCTCTGTGCTACCTTTCTTCGAAATGGTCATGAAAAAAATCGTTTTTTTGTTAGATAGGGTATGATGTCATCTAGCATCATGCAATAATTCTACTTAGAAAACGACGTATATTAGGAGAAACAAAAAAGACAAATTCCAGGGAACAAGTAGCTTTCCTCTCCCTTTTTATTTTAGATTTCCTTTTCTCCAAAATTTGTTCTTTTTTAGATTTGAATTTTTGCATAATGCTAGATGATAGCATACCGTATCTAACAAAATTCTTTTAGAACTTTGCATGAAATTTTGCATCATTTTTCGAAGAAAGATAGCACGGGAAGCATCATAAGGCCGGAAGCACAGGAAATGTTCTCTGACAGAGGATTAGAGGAATGGGCTTGGTAATTTCCTGGTTTCAAAAATAAAGAGTGAACTTCGCTAATCTCCGTAGCCTACAATAGGCTAGCCCTGCAATCTCGATAGGCTTCTCTCATAGGAGGCTACTGCACGAAACGGGCTAATTTTTTTTTATAAAAAAAAATAGAGAGGCAAAGCCTAGCTTTTATAGAAAGCTCATAGCAGGAACTACAGAGCTTGATTACAGAAAATATAACACCGGGATACCGGCCAGCCATACACAAGAGCGTAAAGGAGATAAAGCTAGCCACAAGGCTGGCCACCAGTTCATAAGCTAAACAAAACCCACAAACCGGCCAACTAGCTACCAGACTTAAGCAGTCCAAGACAGCAAAAAGAACTGGGATACCAGGATGGGAACTAACGGGGAGAGTCTTGATGTACCTTCTGCTTCCCATGTTGACATCCTGAGACAGGAAGTACTCGACGATCCTTCTGATCATAAGTATGACCTACCCTCAGCCTCGAGTCATTCATATCCAAACCCAACCCAGCCAAGTACAACAGAGCCCCACAAGGAAACACCCGAGCACACACTCTTTCCCTTTGTCAAGCTTACTGCAAGCAAATTCATTACACAACAACCTATTGGGGTCAAATATTGCATCATACCGGGACTTGGACTTCAGTTTATTACCATGCTGGCAGCACAATCAAGGGCTCCAAAATACAACTCAGGCACACCAAGAAGTACTAGACCATTCATCTCCATACAGAAAGATGGAAGGACAAAGACGTGGCAACCGAGATCCAGAATTAAAATTGGAGCGATTGCCGCAGAACACATCAACGGAAAATCCACCAGCAGACCTTAAGGAGACAGTGCCTGGCTAATCCAGAACAACCATAATATCAACAGCCAGCCATTCCCACCCACCACCCACCTATGGACTTGTCCAAGCATGCCACCACAACCACCACCCCAAGAAGGACCACTCAGGCCAAGAATCTTCAACTCATCCTTCCAGAGATCCATAACCCAGCCGCAGCATGTTGCTATAGCTCGTAGTTGTGCAAGGTGTAGAGGTGGCCACCTGGCGAAGGATAGCATCATTATTGGCTATCGGATTAAAGGATTACCCGATTGTAGATATTGATTATTTGAAACACATTGTCAGTGATATTAGATTATAGGATTAAATTGTTATTGGATACTTTGGAGTAATGAATTTTGGATGTTGGATCGTAGAAATAAATAATTGTTGGATATTAGATGTTGGATTATAACCATATATTATTATTGGATTATTGGATATTGGACTAATGGAGGTCGGATTATAGAAATAGATTGTGGTTGATATTAGATGGATGAATGTTGGATTATTAAGGCATGATTTGTGAGTATTGGATTATTGTTGGATGTAGAAAGGATTGTTGACTACTGAATTATAGGAATATATTTGATGGATTGTTGGAACCAGGATATTGGAATAGGAAGATAGATTCTTGTTGAATATTGCATTGTGAGATTATATAATTGTTGGAGTTGGATTATTAGATTTCATCATTACTGGATCATATGAT
Source organism: Phyllostachys edulis (assembly GCA_036346405.1). Lineage (NCBI taxonomy): Eukaryota > Viridiplantae > Streptophyta > Magnoliopsida > Poales > Poaceae > Phyllostachys > Phyllostachys edulis. The sequence goes on along the minus strand of CM070557.1, from coordinate 51,567,839 downwards.
TACATCATGATCGGATTATTAGAAATATATTATTGTTGGATTATAGAAATACCCTTATTGGATATTAGAGTATGTTAATGTTGGATTATAGAAGTATATCTTTGGTGGAGTATAAAAATATATCTTGGTTGGATTATAGAAACACACCTTGGCAGATTTAAATGGATCCTAGTAATTTTTGGGGAGTCAGTATAGAGGAATTGATTCAGTAAGGGTAGTGATTGAAATGCAAAACGATTGGATTTTTATAGCAATACCTTATGTTAAATTCTAAGGAATTAGTTAAATCATGATATATGAGTAAACTTTGTGGAATTAATTTAATAATTTCGTTATGTTGGATTTATTGGATATAACTAGATAATGAAATGGGATTCAGATGTATGGTTAGTGATCGTGGGAATCTAGTATTGATACTCGATCGATTTAGATAATGAATAAAGCATGAGGTTGATTAGTATCGTAAGTTATGATTGGAATTGGTACATTAGTTGGATTATCTGAATTGATGAACTTGGTGGAGTTAAGGAAATAATAGTACTTAGTTGATTTATTGTTGATTGGTGGATTAATGTAAGTAATGAGGTGGTAGCGCAATGGGCATCATAGATCGATTTAGAAAGTATGATTCTAATGCAGTACTTTGATTTAAACCGATCTCGAAATGACAAATAGGATTGAAGATTGAGCAATTTTAACCAACATTATAATTAGTAACACTCTCGATCTAGCCAAAGACATTTAAAAGTCATCCAATGAATTAGGAGCTCTCTCCCATTCAAAGATCTCTCTGAAACAAGACCTAGCAAATTTTGCCAAGATACTGTGAGAACCCGCGTAATTAGACTTAATCGCGTAGCAGTAATCGTTAGTTAGTGTTAATTAACCCCGTGGTAGCGGTACGCTGTTGATATTTTGACGGTCATTATTAAGTCGTTAGTTTGTAGCCAGCGTGTTCGGTTAGTGGGTTTCGTTTCACGAGCGTTACCACCTCTAGTCGCAGAACCGATAATCCATTATCGCATCATCGCATCATTACATCATTCATCCATTGCAATCATCCATTCAATCTCGTAAATCAACCACAAGCAACCATTTGCATTCATCAGTCAACATTTGCAACAATACTATCAATTCATAAACAAGTTGCATTCTCTTTTTCATTTGATCAACACAACATTGCATACAGGGTTTGCATTAAAAAGTACATCAGTCAACATAGGCATTGTAGCATTCAAAGTCCTCCAGCATCCCTCAGCTCCTCAAAAGCCTCACCCAGTAGCTCATAGCAGCAGCATCAGCATCACCTTTCACTTCACCCTTCTCAGTCAACATAGCAGCAGCACCAAGGAGCCTCCAGAGCTGATACCATTCAACCCCCTTTCCCTTCCCAATCTCTCCCGAGACGTCTCACTCTGCCCAGCTTTACCCAAAGACCGCATCACAAGCCAGTTCACCCCAAAGAAGCACAAAGACCAAAGTGCAACATTCATCTCCCCAACCATTTCAAAGAAGACAATAAGCATTCATCCATCCCCCTTGGCAGCATAGCACACATTCTTCCCTCCCCAGCATAAGCATCCATTCCCCCTTCCCTCATTCCATTCCCAGCTTCATCCATTTCCTTACCTCCCCTTCCACCTAGCAAGAGCAAGCAGGAGCCGAGGCCATGACATGCCAGCGCCAGGAGGCAGAGAGTCGGTGATCACCCGGCTCCGATCCATCACCAACCGCAACCCTCGATCATCATCAACTCCTCACAAAACATTAGCACAAATCCATTTCGGTCTCCAAGAGCAGTAAAGGAAATCGATAGTGGGCTTGAGGTAAGTGCGAACCTAGGAGCAATGAGCCAGACGAAGAAGTGGCAGACCTGCCTTCGATCGCGCCAAGAGGGGCCGAGGTTGCCGAGACCGAGACGGCAGGGCTGGGGCGGCTTGGAGCCGGTTGGAGCGAGAGGAGGCATCGGCCGTAGGGAACCAGTGGTTCGGCTGCACGGCCGGGCCGAGCCGAGTAGAGGTCAGAGGCCAAAGCGAGCTGTGGCTGCTCAGCCAAGGTGGAGGCGCTGAGCGCGCAAGGCACCGGGAGAACGCGGCGGCGTGGAGGCGCTGGCAGGGAGAGAGCAAAGAAGGAACGCCAAGGAGCGGCTGAGCCGGCAAGAAGAAAGCATGGCAGAGCTGGGCGAGACTGCATGGCAAGAAAGCGAGGCAAAGGCGGCTTGAGGCAATGGCGTGGCCGAGGCGCTTAAGGGAGCAGCGGAGCAAGCCGTGGCATGGAGCTAAGGGCAATGGCGGCCGAGCGAGGACACCCAGATGGCGGCAGCAATGGAGAGCGAGAGAAAGAGTTGAGAGATGAGGAGTGAGATTTGAGAGATTGGGGTAGAAGATGGGAAGCAAAGGGTTTTGTGTGTCGTGTGTGTAGGTGTGTTGTGTTTCTACGAATGGGTGTGGGGGTAAGAGAGAGAGAGAGTGAGAGAGATTAGGAGTAGATTAGAATTAGAAATTTTATTAGGAAGGAATTATGATCTGTGTAGCCTGTATTTATTTGTTGTAATATTGTGTTTAGTCAGTAGCTTCTATAAATTAATTAACCGCTAGCTGTTTAATTCTTGCTATTAAATAACTTAACTTAGATCTCATCTAATTAACCAATTTGTAATTAATCTGTGGATTAAAATTGCCAGATAAGTCGAATAGTCGTTAATTCTGTTATTAATAAAATAACTAGCTTGTGTAGCAATCTTGTGCATCACTAGTATTTATTCTAGTAGTTCGAGCTATTTAATTCTGTTAGGTTAATCAGTTAAGCGTGAACCTCGCATTGTCGTATAGTAGAGCGCGCGTCTTTAGTAGAGCGGTTATTTTGTGGAGTGCTAACTTAGTGTAGATCTCGAAAAATATTTATTTAAATTAAATTGTGCTAACCCTTAGTAGTCACTAACTTAGTATTATATATCACTCAAAAATCCACTACGTATTTACTTATACTATTATTCGCTTCCGTATTGTTACAGACGACGCTCCTAAGACCGACGCGAAGCAGCTTGACCTGAGTATCGTCAAGACTTAATTGCCCCACGATACGAAGGCAAGCGATCCTCTTGAACATAAATATAGCTACTTTAAATGTAAACCGTATCTTGCACTATTATATGTTTATTGTATCAAAATTGTTTCTCAAAACTTAAATTGAATGAATGAGATATAAGATGACTAAGATGAACTTGATGAATGAGAATGATGAATAAGAATGATGAATGGGATAAGAATGAGGAAAGAAAGTAATATGAGGTTATTATGGCTGGTAAAGGGGGCCCTTGGCAGGTAAGATACGAGGCAAGGCAGGGGGCCCTTTACATATGGTTACAATATAAGGATCAACCAACTCTTGCTCGGTCAGATGCCGTAAAATCCGCTCTTTCTTTCTTTTCCAACCAGTTACACCCATGCCATTCACTCTCTCTCTCTCCCTCAAATCTCTCTCTCCCCCTTTCCAATCCTTGAAGCCAGCCTCCCATGGCTCCTCCATGGTGCCGCCCCCACGGCGTTTCCCCACGACGCCTCCTCTCTCCCTCATCTACTCCTCCTCCTCCTCCTCCATGAAGCCGCCGCCTCTAGCCCGAAAGCATACCATCACACACTCGGTGCCGGTGCCGCCTCCACTGGCGATGGCGCCAGACCTCCCCACAGCCTCCTCCTGGCCGCCTCCTCCGGTGCCGCCGCCTCTCTTTTGGCCGGGCCTGAGGCTGGCAGCACTCGGCTCGCCTCCATCGCCTCTCGACCACAGGCCTGCCCGCTCGCCTCTGGGTCTCCTCCTCCCCATCTCCCATGGTGCCGCCGCCAGGACCCCGCCAGCCCGGATCTGTCACCCGCCTCTGGTCTTGCTGCTCTCACGCTCACTTCCCCGGCTTCCCTCCACTTCAAGCATGGCCCAATGGCTCGGCCTCACACGGGCTCCTCCAAGCCGTGGCCTGGCCGCCAAGACGCCTCTCTCGGCGACTCCTTCGGCCACTCGCCCAACATACTGCTTCTTGCGCTCGTCGCCGCTCTCCCATTACACCGCCTAGCTCCTTGGCCCGCCTCGGCCCTCCCTGGCTCATCCTCCCACACTGCCTCATGGCGCCTGCCTGCCATGAGGTCTCGAGCCGCCTCCCATGTCGCTCCTCCTTGGCGCAGCCTGGCTAGCACCGCTTGGCTTGCCTCCGCTCCCCTGCGCTTGGCCCACGACCACGCCTAATCCTCTCTAACCTCTCTTTGTTCTTCATTAAATTGACTTTAGCATTGTGATTGAATCAAGTTTTGATCTTAGATGATTCTTATGCAGGTATGCTATGGTGATTGACTAGAGATAGAGGTGGCTACTAGAGGTTGGTTACTGCCTATGTTACCAAGATCTACACTGAGGTATCAACCCCCCCCCCTTCCTTTCTAACTCAAACCCTCTCCTTGCTCTGTGATGCACAAATGATGACTGAGAGCTACCAGATGCCGTCACTGAGACCTGGTGGTATGTGAATGATGTGTATGTGGGTGGATTCCTACTGAGGTGCTGCCGTGGGTTACCTCATGTTGGGATTAGGGGTAGGGGAAGAGGGTAGCAGTGCCGACCTTGTGCTAGCGTTCCCCTCTTCTTCCTTGCGGTGGTTGGCTTGCAGGCTGTGATGGGGTGGACTCTGAGCTTGCTTCTACTCCTGGTTGGCTTGATGCCTGGTGATGCCGATGGTCCGGGCTCCGCAGGTCTTGCTCTTCTCCCTTGCTGCCTTGATGCCTTGCTTGCCTCTGCTTGCTGTTGGCTTGTATTCTTGCTTTGCTTGGGAAGAGGCAGTGGTTTGCTTGCCTTCTTTGGTGTTGAATGGGCATGTGAGGGGAGGTGCACTGGCTTTGGTTTTGTGATAAGGGAGAGCTCATGAGAATGGTTTTATGGGGAGATACCATTCGGTCGGGTTATGCACTCCTGTGGTCATGGCTTATGTCTTGAGGGGGTGGTTTATCTTCGCCGTGGGGCTTATCTCTTGAGGGGGTACTATCTTATGGCGGTTGGTTATGGCGGTTGGCTCATCCCTTGACTGTAATCGGGTTATCTTCTTCCTTCCTGCTATGCGCCTATGCTCGGGTTATCCTTTTACTATGCAAAGGCCCTAGTTACCCTCTCTCGCTCATTTTACTATACCCTTATCCCCTATGTATCTTTCTTCCTCACCAGGGTCATTGGTTATCCTGCGTCTTTGTGATGCACGCTATTTTTGCTATGCTTGTGGGGCAAAGGGTTTCAGATTTGTGAACTTGTACACTACATGTAATAATAAATGCTAATTCGGGAAAGGTATTTGGCTGGCTTTATTGGGGCATTCTGGTGACCACTATACCCCTTGCTTTAACTCTATTGTCCTAACATAGTACTATTGAGGCAAGGTCCTGTTGGTCCATTGGTTGCTAGATGTGGATGCATTGTTGAATGGGTTTATGTTGCCTTCGGTTGTGATGAAATGAGAATGCTACATGTGGGTTTATGCTGGCTCTCTTGTGGCATGCTGGTTTTGGTATACCCGATGATGCTTGGCTGAGAGTGGGGTTTAATGGAATATGAAATGTGGGCTTGTGGGACCCTATGATGCTCCGGCTGAGGGTAAGATTTAATGGAATGTGCCTTGTGGGATTATAGTGCGATTGCAGTAATACAAAAGGTGGGTGTTGGATTCTACTAATGCCGGATGAGGAGACCCCTGGAAGTAAATGGTGCCTATTGACTCTGGTTGATCTGGATACATTGATTACTAAAGGAGCCGACTAACTCAGGTTGGTCAGGGTACCTTGGTGATCGAGGGACCAGTTGACCTAGGTTGATATGGGAATCCTATTGTACTTGAAAATTATGACAACCTCTCCCTTCTAACTAGCTATCAACGCCTTTTTTTGTTTGGCTAATCGCTTTCTAAGCTTTTTGGTTGCATGGGGACGAGAGGCTAAGGATGACTTAATAAGATGGCAAGAAAGGATTCGATGAGATGAATGCAACAACATGAATTGTAATTTAATTTTCTTTTGTAATTAACATTTTAATTGTTTTGTAAAATTAATCATGTATCCATTATTGGGTTGTAAAATAAATTTTTGTAACGAGAATTTGGTTTGTAATATTTTAATTCCGCTTTGTAAACGGACTGTTATAAAACTGTGATGTGAATAAATGATGTTTGCTTAATTTGCCAAGTTCATTGCGTTAATTATGCAATTGAATATTAACTGAGATTATGCTTGAGATTGGTTCAATGAATTTTTTTTACTTAAGCTAATTACCGATTATCGTTGATTAGCTTAGTTTTAATTATGTGGGTTCTCACACATTAGAACACTGGTAACTGCTAATTCAAAACCAATTAATGGTAATTAAACAAGATTTATCATACCATGATTACACGTTGGTCTTTAGCTTTGACCATTGGTCTACAACTTTGACCACGTTATTTGGATCACTATGGTTTGACCACTTTATTTTGATCACAGTGTTCTGTCCACACTCTCTTGGAGTAATCCAAGGAAATCTCCAAGGGATGTCCAAGAGAATTTCCCGAAGAGGTTCAAGATAAATCTCCAAGGGATGTCCAAAAGGATCCCCGAAGAGGTCCAAGAGAAATCTCCAAAGGATGTCCAACAAGATCTCCTGAAGAGGTCCAATGGGACCATAGTGTTCCGACCCTCCTTTTGCCTCCATCTCTGCATGTGCCTCCTCTTCGTGCACTATCATGGCGTCGCCACCTCCCCTCCCTTCCCCAGCACTACCGCCTCCTTTCCTCTCTCCCTTCCCCCTCCTCCTCTCCCGGCAGTCACGAATCCTCCCCACGTCTCTCTCCTCGCCTTGCGCCTCTGTGTCCTCCCCATCTGGTGCCACTATCGCCGCCTCCTCCTCCTGGCGTCATTGCGATGTGCCTAGCGGAGGATGTGGAGACCAGTCATGGCTAGGGTTCAGAATGGACGAATGTGGTTGTCCACGCGGGGTTGGAGACGGACGGCATGTCCAAGTCTCGCCATCTCTGACCAAGGCAGCGCCAAATCCGCTCGTCTCCATGCACGTCGCTATCGGATTTGGCTATTCCCAGTGACTAGATGCTCGTGGGGAGGAGGCGGTGGCGTGGTCAGGAAGTCACGACTGCACAAGGAAGGATCTGTCTATTCCCGATGATAGAATCTCTCAGTCTCTCTCTCCCCCTATCTGACTCTGTTAGAGTCTCGGGCGATTTACGGCCAGATGGGCACGAGAAATGCAACGATTGATGCGGATGGAGCACGGCATCACGCATCAAGCGAGCGGCAGGAAGGGAGTACGCAACCAGAGCCTGAGGGCCAAGCTGTGCGGTGGTGAGGGAGCCGAGAGGCGGGAGAGAGCGCTCTAGCTCGGCGTCGGCCGGGTTGCTGTCGCGGTGGGGCGAGCGAGACACTACACAACAAGACGCAACACAACGTTGGTGCATCCTTAATTCCCAAGTCTCAAATCCCAAATTCTCAATTCAGTAATTTATTTAGTGTTGTTTTGAGTCGTTATTGGTACGAATCGTGACTTTTGTGAAATGTAGATCGCAGAGCTTTGAAAAATGATCAAGAAATTTGTAGATTTGAAATCATTGTAGGATAGAGCTGGAAAGACATAGAGAGCTTCCACCTAGACACCAAAACCAATATCTATCGAAAGTCTATTGAACAATATTTTATTAACCTAACTGAGCAACAATTTATCGCATGACATAACCCCGGACCTTTGACTACTGCCAAAACAAGGCTGCATACAGTTCACAAATCAATAGTTCATCTCTAGAATAAACCCATGCATAACATGAGCTCTTAGCCGTAGCTTTCGCACTACCGAATGACCAATAGCATAACGTCATGGGTTTCGAACCATCTATCCGTGTGTATCTCAGAGGAGCCGAAAAATATAATATAAACAGGTTCTGAGAAAGAAGTAAGTCACGAACAAAACTAGTACTACCTTTGTACTAAAATTTCACTTTGATTCTTCAAGCTTTACGAGGAATCGTTACGTTCGTCTCAAACTCTCAATTCTAAAGCCTGCAAAAGGAGGTCGGTCTTGGCGCTAGCTTTGCCTCCTAATCGTGTAGGTCGATTAGGACTTCCAAAATGCGAAACACATGCATGGTGCTCGTTGAAGCAGAGCCCACAAAAAAGGACGCGCACATCGATCCTAGCTGGGAGCACCAAGTTTTTGCGGCATTATGTTTTCATGTCTATTTGCATAACTTACAGCAGGCCATATTCTATGACTCACTAAATCAGTTAAGACAGAGCCACAAGAACCAGAAAAAAAAAATACTTTATCACCAAACTCTCAAGTGCTCAATGCTCACTAAATGCTCATTGCTCACCAATTTTTTGCGGGCTAATTTGAGTCCGGCCGACCATGGGTCGGACGTGGCTAAATTTCTACGCTAATTAACCACGGTTGCTAATTAATTTGGCTGCTAATTACAGCTGATAATTAATTAAGTTTGCTAATTAATTATGGTTGCTAATTAATTTGGCTGCTAATTACAGCTGATAATTAATTAAGTTTGCTAATTAATTATGGTTGCTAATTAATTTGGGTTGCTAATTACGGTTGGTAATTAATTATGGTTGGTAAATAATTACAGTTGGTAATTACAGTCGCTAAGTAATTACGGCTGCAGAATTGTGTCGTCTGGCCCGTAACCGATCGGACGAGACAACGTGGAGGGACGTCCGGCCCGTGACCGGCTGGATAAGGCGATGTGTCATGTGGACATCGTATCCGACTAGTGATCATGCAGACGAGGGTTCAGATTTGTAATTTCGTTACGACGTACGCCACTTCTGCAATAAAACACCGCGAAATGCTACTTGCGCCAAAAATTCGAGATTCCTCGCCATTCAATTTTGTCGGAGCACAGCTAGCCCCACTAGCTTTTCCAACCTCTTCACACACATTATCACGTCTAGACGTCTAGTCTTGAAGTTTCACGCGCGGCTGCTACACGCGCGCTCGCTGACGCAGAGCCGCGCATGCCGTTCTCCCCTTCATAACTTCCGACGGTAGACTGGCTGACCAAAGGGAAGGGCTTTTTGTTTGTCAACATGGGCGGCTCCCTTCCCTGACCCAACAAGCAAGGAAAAAAAACATATCACTCGAGTTCTTAGAGTAGTTTCAGATATATACACCGAAGAACAAATAAAAAGGACTTGCACGAGCATACTACGTGTCGTTCAAATCTAATCCAAAAAGTTCGAACACGGAAGATTTCGTAGACAAAAAGAAACATCCAGTGGTGTTTCCTACGGAATCCACATGGGAATCCTACGTTCCACACGAGGCTACGGTGGTTTCTGCTCGATACGATAGGTGTGTTGGGGCATTAATAATAGTGTGACGTCAGTTGTCTGTAAGGTTTATCATGTAGGATATTAGATGACGTGGATGAGAGAGAGAGCGCATAGAGAATTGAAATGCCTCATACAAGAATCAACCAGTAATACGGTAAACAAGCACATTATACATAAAGGAGTTATTTATAGAGACATATAAAAAGACAATCTATTATAAGAGTTGTCTATAAATGATATGAAGATGTATGTATAACAATGCTTTATACCATCGCATATGTCCTTAGTGGTAGAGTAATTGGCAATATTATCAAGTTTTCATCACAGATTTACTGATTTGACCGTATATTTTTTTTGCAAAATAGCCTATGTCCGCATACCGTCGTGGTGACAAATCCTTCCCAAAGCCGCCACGCCGCCACACGATTAACGCTACCACCACCGCCACATATTTTTTCTTTAAAAAACACTTGCCTTTAAAAACATCACTCACGGCTTTGCCGCTAGGCTGTGCAGTATCGAGCATCCGCTATCGCACGAACACCGCACGACAACTCATCAGAGCATTTTTTTTTTCCTTTTTTTAAAAAAAAATCATTTAAATATATTTTTTGTATGAATTTTTAAATATAGCAAATGAGCTCCAAAAATTATGATTTTTTTGGTCGAGCCTTCGAACATAGTGTACCATTTTGTATTTTTGCAAAATTCTATCTCGTTTCGATTTTTTTTCAAAAATTCCTACAAACAATATACTTAAATGATTTTTTGAGAAAAATAAAATGGATAATTTTTTAAAAAATTACATAAACAAGTACACTGTGTTAGAAGACTCTACAAATTTTTTTATAATTTTAGAAGCTCATTTTCTATATTTAAAAATTTTTACAAAATTATATTTAAATGATTTTTAAAAAAGAAAAAGGAAAAATATTATAGTGGCTGCATACGATGACTGTAACGGTATGCGATTATTTTTGCAAAAACAATACGGAGACAGCTAGTTATGTAAATATAAGTTCAAAAGATGGCAATACCGTAAAAAATTCCTTAATGGTAAGCCAGTAATTTTGCAGTTGTTTGCAGTTGAATACCCACGACTTGAGATTTAACAAGTGTTGGAATTGTCTAGTTCGATCCACAAGTCTTCTTTTCTGAGTTTTCTTTATGTACGATATGGTGACAAATCCAGGCCTTAAATGGAAAGCAAGGAAGAAATTTCGAAGACCACAGCCCAAGTAAGCCAAGCCTGTTAGACTATACAAAGTAATCCCCGTAAGTCACGGAGGAAGATTGTTTGGATTCTTTATCTATTTTTGTATTCCTTATTGGTTGCAATCTGCACTAGAACCTGTACCATATATGCCTCACCTATTGAATACAATCGAGAAGCCGTCTTCTACAATCTCTATCATGGTATCAGATTAGATCCGATTCTTCGGCCTTTATCCCTAACCGCCACTCAGCTCCTGCTTCGGTGTCCACCTCCATTGCCCCTTTTCACTAACCGCTTGCACTCTCCTGCTGCTTGGCACCCTCTCATCTCCGCTTGCCCTTTTCCCAACCAGCCCAGCCTTGGTATCTGCACGCATCCACCCGATTGGTTCCACCCCTAGGACCATCGCTCCACCTCCTCCCTCCTATGACTCTTCCCACAATTCCACCGCACGCAACCTTGGTGCCCGACGCCGAGGTTGCCGCCACGCCTCCTCTCTGGTCGCTCCTTCCCGTCGCCCGCCACAAGACTCTCGTCCCCATCACCCTTGACTCGCAATCCGACAATTATCTCGATGGCGCGACCTCTTCGTCGGCTCGCTTCGCCAAATATGCGCTCGATGGCTACATCCGTCCGGCGGCCACCACGGATGGTCCTTCTGCCTCTCGCTACGACAACCCGATGGCGGCGCTTTTGACGCTCGTCTGCTCATGGCTCTATGGCGCCATCTCCACGATTCTGTGTCATGGCGATGGACACCTCGCCACCCGCACGACACGATCGTGGATCGCCCATCGAGAGCATCTACCGCGATAACGCCGACACCGCCGCTTATCCTCCTCGAGCAAGAGTTCTACGGCTTGATGCAAAGGCGCTATCCATCGGGCGACTATTGCCGCCAAATTGAAGGCACTCACGATTTAACTCACGGCGTCGCAGAACCCCATTGCCGATCGTAGCCTCGCTCAACACCTGCTGCGGCCTCAACAAGCGCCGCCCTATACGCGCACTTGATCTCGGCGGCGCCGTACTGCCGCCCTTCTTCGAGATGCGTTCACGCTCATGCTTGAGGAACTCTCGGTCGCCTGCTCACAAGACTCGCCTTCACGGCAGAACTCCAAGGGCAACACCAAGAAGGCTCAACACCTCCGGCCTCCTCCACCAACCACTGAGCGGACCTGCCACGGCCCCAACGGCGGCAACCGCTTCAACACCTCACCGCAACGGCGGCGGCGCTCCAACCACCGCCGCCGCAACAATCGTAGCACCAATAACGGTGGCAACTCCGTGACTATGGCAAGAACTCCAAGGCACCGTGGTGGCCCTCCATCACCAACCCGTGGGCTCGGTCCATCCAGATGTGGTTCGGCCAGCCTCCGCCCCATCGCCCGGGTCTCTTGACCACGCCCTTCGTCCGCCGCAGCGTTCATCACCTCCCGTCCACAGGCGCCCCCCACGCCGACGCGCACCACCTGGCGGGCGTCCCTGCGGACCGCACTTCTGGCGACAACCCCGACGCCATCCTACTTCAACGCACCGGCCACCTGATGGGATCAAAACCAGCTGATGCAATCTTTCAACACGATGTCGCTCGCGCCTCCTTCTACCTCCGAGTGGTTCATGGACACGGGTGCCTCACAAGATATGACATCCGCACTTCCAGAACCTCACATTCATTCTCCCTCGGTCTTCTGCTGCTCCCTCTCCTGTCATTGTTGGCAACGGTTCCTTCCTACCCATCACCACCACTGGCCATACCTCCCTTTACACACACACCCAGTCTTTTCGTCTGAATAATGTTCTTGTTTCCCCTAACCTCATCAAGAACCTTATTTCAAGACGCTAATTCACTGTCGACAATCAATGTTCTGCTGAATTTGACCTTTTGGTCTTTCTCGTGAAGGACCTTCGACTCGGAACGTGATCATCAGGTGCAATAGTTGTGGCGACCTCTACCCTTTCCAATGTCTCCGTCTCAAGACTCACCGCGTCCACTCCGTCATCCCCCACCTTGTGGCATCGTCATCTTGGACACCTTGGTTTGTGAAGCTTTTTTCCCACTTAGTCGCTTCTCGCTTATCCCATGTAATAAAAAATCGCATCGACTTCGTATGTCATGCTTGTCAACTCGACGTCATGTTCGCCTTCCTTTTCTTCCAACAATACACGTACCAATAAAGCTTTTGACTTAATTCATTGCGACCTGTGGACTTCGCCACTTCTCAGTGTTTTAGGCTACAAATATTATCTTGTCAACCTCGATGATCACACTCACTATGTTTGTACTTTTCCACTACGCCTCAAGTCTGACGTTTTCTCCACCCTCACCAACTTCTTTGCCTACGTCAGACTCAATTCGACACCTTTGTCCGCGCAGATCCAATGCGACAATGGCGGCGAAGTTCGACAATACAACCACAGCGACGATTTCTCTCTCACGGCATCGCCCTCGCATGTCGTGCCCACACACCTCTCAACAAATCGGTCGCTGAACGCACCTCTGCGCACGATCAACAACATTCTTCGTTCTCTTCTTTCAAGCTTAGCATTCCCCATCCTATTGGGTCAAGCTCTCCATGCCGCTACATACCTTCTAAATCGACACCCTACCAAAACTCTACATTTTTCCACCTCCTGCCCAAGCTCTTCTTGGCAAGCCACCCGACTATACACATCTCAGTGTGTTAGGTTGCTGCATATCCTAATCTTTCCGCAGAATCAAGCGCCACACAAACTCGCCCTCCTCCTCCTCCAAGTGTCTTCCCTGCTACCCAGATCACCATCACGGTGCCGCATTGCTTAGACCTCACCTCCATCCGCATAATTATATCTCGGCTATGTCACATTTGATGAGAATTCTTCCTTCGCCGAGCTTCCCCAACACCATCTCCATCCGACTTCACCTTTCGACGTACATCATCACCTCCACTCCACCATGGTGCCGCTTCCCATTCGCGCACCCAACTCCTTTAGGTCCGCCGCCCTCACGGCACCTCACCACCGCACTGGCCAGGCCACCAGCAACCTCGCCGCACTGGCGGTGCCTCCTGGCCGCGCCACCCACGCTGCTTCCGCGCTTCGCTATCGCGATCCTTCCCATCGCCAGCCTCGGTCTCCCCGTCCGCCACGATGATCATATGACGACGACAGCGGCAGTAAGCGCGCGTTTCGTAGCCCCCGCCCTCGGCTTAATCTCACCGCAGACGCCCTCTCTCCACTTCCTAAGATGTACCGCGCCGCCTCAACGACAATAATTGGCCGCTATGCCGCGTGAGTTCGATGCACTACACGCCAACCACGCGCGGGGACTTGGTGCCCCGCTACCGGTGCTAATGTGGTCACCGTCAA